>OZ022230.1:1407000-2811500 GCA_963978835.1 Tenthredo scrophulariae | reverse complement strand
TTAACCATCGTCGCGCAGTTTCTGACTATTTCTCAGTCAGTATATCTCCTTCCCTATTCTCTACACCGCATCTCCTACCCCGAAGCAGCAGCATCATTGCTTCAGGGCTCCACCAATTCTACGGGAAACCGAGTCTGCAGGTAACGGATAAATCCATTATCGGGGATTCCCTCTTTCTTCAATCGAAAACCGTGCGCGTGCCAGCAGACTCGTGACAGTCACACGGCTGTACCATTAAATGCGTCGTCTTCCAGCCCGCCTTGATATTTTATTAAATCGATTTCGAAACAGCTGCCTTATTGAGAGGACGAACATTTTTTTTCTTATTTTTAAAATCCGTTTACAGGGGTCACGGTTTGGGATTTAAAAATTAAACACATCTTCCAGGATTGTAGTGACTAAAATAAATAATATGCATACATCCTGTTTCAGGACTTTATTACACGTAATATCACCTGGAAATCTTGATGTCAAAAGTACATGGCCACTAGCATAGATTGAAATAAGCTTTTTAAAAATGACATAGGTTAATTGTTGACTCATTAACTAATTAACTGTTAGTCCGATCGATTTGTGATTTCTCGTACATATAGTCCTCATACGTGGTTCTAGTGCAGACTAGAAGTTATTCAAAATATAAGTTCGTCTGGGTGTAGAAAAATTCGAGAAACTTTAAATCTTTGTCATTTTCAGTATACGGATTTTCACAATCTGAAAATGCATGAGGAATCAAATATTTTTTGACAATTTTAGTTCACGCTAGAATCACATTAGTATCTAATAAGCTCACGGAGCCAGATATGATTTGGATTAAAATTGACTTTAAAATCAAGTCGACAGTTGACTTGCGTCATTTTTACAGAGCCAAATGCGATCTATTCTGGTAACCAGATGATGTGAAATGCGAGGATTTTCAATATCAAGATTTCTCGGTGACATTACGTAGAATAAATCTGTATTATTCACCCAAGTCGCCACAATCCCAAAAAAATGTGTTAAAATTTCAAATTCTGAACACGAAGTGAATACCGTGGCGAGATAAATTTTGGTAATAAAAAAAGGTTGTCAGCAAGTGATGAACGCGGAAGAAAAATAGATTTTGAAAATAGTAAATGTCTGTTTTACCTTTACAAACGAAAAAAAAATAAATAAATAAATAAATAAAATAAATAAAATAGAAGAACAAAAATTTATTACACGTGCGTGCGGTACGTACCGTCGTGCCGTACTATCCGTCTGATGGATAAGCCGCGTTGATCACCGCTGGGGATTTTCGTAGCTTCAGGAATTAGGTACGATAAATTTGTGTGGAATTCTGTATAGCTTACTCGCACAGTAGCGTTGAGGACGAATGACGCAATACTCCTGAAGCATCCGACGTTTTATTAACGTTAACAAAAAAAGAGAGAAGAAAAAAGAAGAAATAAATAAATGCGAGAGAGAGAGAGAGAGGGAAAGGGACAAAAACAAAAAACAAAAAAACAAAAAACTGCTAATAAAGGCATTCCGCAGTGTTTGCGTTGGAGACACAAATGAGAAAAGAAGAGAAATGAAAAAAAAAAAAAGTGAACAAAAAATCGTATAGAAAAAAAGGCTAAACAATTGCCGCACGTGTTATTAACCATTGTAGCCACTTCCGTGCCCTCATCACCCACTAGGTATCTCATTTCCCGACCAATATTATCCGTGCACTGAATTATACCCACCACCTTCTCATTCATATTATATTTCCAATCAAAAGTTCTTCTTCTTCTTCTTATCCTTCGTTCGTTCTTTCTTACTTATTCAAGAGATAGATATAGGTATATAATATAGGAAAAATCTCGACACACAATGGCATAAGAAAATGTAAATAAAAACGAAAAGAAAAGAAAAAAAAAAACATTCTAACATAAATCTTTACGAATTTTTCTCGCTCCGAATACACGAATGGGTTCAAAATGCATGAAAAGGAAGAAGATTTTCAAAATTTCAGCCCTTAATTTTGATATTAGGGTGTGCCGACAACCCCTTGCTTTTCACATTTGAATAACACGGGCTTTGCGAATGTTTGAATCAATATTTTTTTCGAAAAATCGTAAATTGAGAAAAAATGTCGGTAATGATACTCCCTCACAGTAGAAAAAAAATTCGGCAACGTTTATCAGGAATTCCATGCTGATTCTCATCCCTTGGATGCCGGATTCAAATGGGAAAAGTAAGGGGTCGTGATTTTAATAATTTTGTGACTTTTCTGGTTTTCAGCAATTAATTGATTCACTTATTGCTCGTTTATAGTTTTTCCACTTTGCTTTCTATCGAAAAATGTTTCTAGGCATCATCACAGAGTGCGTATGATTTTTTTTTTTTTTGCTAATTTTCAACTGGGTCTCATCGACGAAAACGTATTCACTATACTAAAGTTTTCACTATTCCAAAAGAATAACAAATGACGAAAAATGAATAAAATCAATTCGATCATTTCAAACCCCAACATAAGTACCATAATACACGATAATTGTGTCAATCGAAAATAGTGAAGGTTTTGAGCTCCCTGGTTCGACCTGGAATACTCCATAGATATATATTATACCTTTATACTTATAACCGGCATTACTCTCTCATTTCATAATCGTTTAATCGATGTCAGTCAGTTACAACGTGTGTCCAACTCACGTGCTGTTAGAATTATTTATACTCTATAACAACAATATTGCTGCTGTAAAGCAACAGCAATGGCACAAGACGTGGCAAAGGCTGCATGTATTCATATAGGTATGTCTTTAGCAAATGTTGCGGGTAGATATGGTTACGTGTACCGAGGTGCAGCGAGAGCTACCTAGAGTCAGCGAATGAGTTCAGGTAGGTAATAATACATTTATGTAGGTCACACGATGCAGGAAATGTAGTAACGAAGTTGTGTACAGCTTGTGCGTAGATCTGTACTATAACCAGGTACGTATACTATGCGGTTATTACATACATGCATATGTATAAACATATACTACATATATTTGTCTAATACCACTCTCTCGTATATGTTGAACGGATTTAGTTAGGTTTAGATGCGTACACCTTTGCCGGATTTTGTATAACGAGAGTAAATAGGGTAAATAGAAACGCGGTCAGTCAACTATGATTCCTGAAGTGATCGATACGTAAAATCAAACACGTTATTCAACGTAGTTAAAAATCTCCGACTTTAGATACTAGGTAGGTACGGTCTATATACCTACACAGTTGGTATAATTGATGCACAGCATGACTGGTTAAATAATTGGAGTTGGACCGCGAGTTTAAATTACTGTAACGAGCTAGTTATCGAATTCGGTGTGTTGTCATGCAAATTTAACTGGAATCTACTCGGTGCCCTGTGTACCACAGGCCGATATTCCCGGGCCAACCTTTGCTCAAGAATCACCGATAATAATGATAACAGTTGTTCGATTGTCTCTAAATCTTATTGCCAGACACGCTTCACTGTATACCCAAAGTTTCGACGATTTGTAAAGGGAGGCCCGCTGCCCGGCATTCTTATTGAAAGATAAAGAGAGGGAAGTGAAAAGCGTAGGAGTTCACTTTTTGTTACTTTTTAAATTCCTTCCAATTCTTTTCTCAGCCTGCGAGTCAAAGTTTCTATACTACCAAGGGATCACAGAAGCGCTGACCTTTCTCCGAAAGCATTCGACTGTCTAAGAAACGACAGAAGACAAGACTGTCTGTTCGGTGACCGCATATAGTATTGCGAGGTCGAGAGGCCCACCGGGGTAATGAACTGACTTGAGTGATAATGAGCTAAGCTCAGTTTACTCACGGATCGACGGACTTCAATAGACGCGTCAGTCATTGGCTTATCGTTATTTATACTGGTGCAACCGCAGCTCTGAAAAGCTATCAATGCTCTTTAGGTTCCTTAAACGAATCGAAGAAGAACTTCAACGACTTCTACTTCCACTTCCACTTCCACTTCCACTTCTACTTCTGAAGAAATACTGAAACACTTGTCGTGTGTGTGCGATGTGTAGTCACTCAGCCAGGAGGTTTAGATATACACATCGATTTATTTCGTCTATAAAAATCGACGGACAGAATTACATGTTTCAGATTTGACTGTAAAATATTTCTAACTTCGCAATGAAATTCGAATCTGGTAAGCAATGATCGAAAAATATATTTCAAAATTCTTTTTCTGTTTGAACGAAGAAGCTATGGAAAGGGTGAACGTGTAATGTAAATTATACTGGAACTGGTCTCGAGGAGATGGTAAATAATAGATAACTGTTCGGAAAGTCGGATTTCGTGATTCCGGTAGGACGATCTCCCTTTAAAGTTTAAAGAATATATCTAAAGCAGCTGGTATATCTATATCTATAAACCTTTCCGTTCACCTTAACTTTAGGGTCAAGCTGGATCCTACACTCGGGTCTGACCGAGGTGGACGACTTCTACCTCGTCGGAGAATCTCGCTATCTCGTTGCAATCACTTTTGGACCAGTTCCAAATATCCACGTGGGGGATATTGGGAAAATGCAGTAAACTCTTTGTTTCTTTATTTTTAAATTTTGATCGGTGACCCGGGGGTGTGGCGTGTGGCAGCAATTTTCCTCGGTTAATAATCCCGGAATTTCACTTAAGGATTTCCTTCAACCTTTCTCATGTCCGTTCTTTTGCGGAAAAAAAAGATACTCGGTAATTAATTATTAACGCCCACGGGGGTTAACAGTTTCTTCAACCAATTTTAAAGCAGAATTTCTCTCAATTTTTATCCCAGAGTTTCGATCAAATCGGAAATCTTTTCAGCCTAGAGCGATGGTGGCGGTAGCAGCTACCAGCACCAAATGAAGTTACCAGTTCCTAGCTACTACCACCTCTAGATTCTAGCCACTAGTTACTACTTTTCATTACTGGCGTATAAAGTTCTAGTGACAGCGGTTCCTGGCCTCGGTGCTCTTCGGCTAATTGGAAACTCTTGTTGTGATAGATTCACCAAAGACTTGGGTAAAAGTTTTACTCCTAAACTGACAGAAGCTAATCGCTAGTGGCTGCAGAGACAAGCAAGATCCATGGCGTCGCGTCCCAGGCGAACTCTGAGTATGTCTATATACGCGATTTGAAGTAAACTTGAGTCCGTGTGTTTTCTCCTAATTAATAGATCTTATAGTTCTAATTGACAATTTACGTTCCATTCAATTCATACGAAGAGTAGGTACATCACAGATATCAAGGCCTGCAATTGATTCTCGAGAGATTAAATGATTCGCATTATGAACACCTCGGTTAATTGATGAACAGGAAGTTGCGGCAAGTGTATAAGAAAAGTATGGAGAAAGGTGATGAAGAGAAGGCTAATTGTGAGAGACTTTATCGAAGCAATGACTCGAGATTAAAGAGGCCAGTGACAAGAAGAAAAACGTGGGGCTGTTGAACTTGGTATAATTTAAACCTTTGTTGACTAATTTTATGCTGAATTTCCCAACGACTAGCGAACCAGCTTTCTCCACAGAGTAACTGCTGCAGATTTCATTTCATATATTCTTTCCATTATCGATTAAAAATCAAATGAAAGAGCAGAAAGAAATAAATATACTTGGAATGGACATAATTGAATCGTGAAATTGGATGAATCGACAACCTAGTTTGATTCATCAATCAACGAGTCGGTCCTAGGAAATTCTCAATCGCTCTGCTACCCGAGAATTTTCTTCTTCACTCAATACCCAGCCATGGAAAACGACCCACAGGCATCCTGTGCGGTCAAACCCTCCAAAGAGAACGCTAGTTTGAATCGATATACGTACAAGCACTGGTAGTTTCTCAATTGCCATAGCTATACGTACGACTGTGAACAGAGAGACTAAAGCGTTTCCAAGTTTGACACACTTTGGTTCTATAGTTCGCAATTAATTGTACACGTTGTTAGATATCAGCGAACCGATCGTCCTGTTATTTGCAACCTGGAGATTCGAACCGTTCACTAACAGCTAACGCCAATCAGGACTTAGGATGGGGATATAAGCTATACATTTTCTCCATAGATACTACCTACCGAGTGCAGAGACAGTCCAAGATCAGGTCACGTGTCTGCCATTTCCGGAGTTAGCAGATTTTGAATTTCCTGCGGGAGAGAGATATCGGGAATGCTGCAGGGAATGGAATATCATGGAGGGGTGGTCCACCATTCGTTGCGGGACGTTTCAATTTCGTACGGATTTGACTTTTGCTGTAGTTATTCAATGAATTACCATAACGAGATATATTATCCCTATATTATATATGTCGCCTTCCCGATCCCCCTCAAACCGACTATAGGTAAAAACCGCACAATTAACCTTTGCTGCAGGAGATTTATTAATCCAAAATCATTCGCGCACTACTTTCACGTAGAGTATCAGACCTCCGGATGATGGATTCAGTCCAAACTTCTAGAGGCACATTCCTTGTGCCAAAATATGAAAACCATAATGTCTAATTTCATTCAATTCTTCTCTCCAGCACAATTTATCATATCATAGAGAATTTGCTATTACTCTGGCGGTCTGGACTGATCCGTTCACACTTGGCTCTTATTGTGAGACCCTGTTATTGAAAGACCATTGGTCGACAGTCAAAATGAATATTCAAGACATTATCACACCATATTCTACGTCTGTTACTGCATTACATTCATCAAACTGCTGATATATGTTGAATCGTTAATGGAGTAAAGAAAGGCGCGTTAGATTGAATCGCACATAATGGGTTCCATGTTTTGGCACAAGGAAACACCTTTAGAAGTTTGAGCAGAATCCATTACCCCGAGGTCTGATACTCTCCTTGTGAATATACGACCACCCGTGAGGTTTGACCTGTCATCAAGTTCGTTTAATAAATTAACTTTCTCATTCTGTCAACCGTATCAGCTTTGCCCCTAGTTGACCCGGGGAAAATATGCACGTTTTTTTCTTACTCTTTACTCTTTTCCATTAATTTTTTTTTGTTCCTTTTACGTTTCGATCCGATATCCGCTCATTGCAACATGCATGTATGCCGGCTGATAATTCTCCAGCTAGGCGAGTCATAGGTACGAACAAAAAAGGATTAAATCGAGCAAGGAGCGTTGATTTTCCATTCACAATGCACGTATTGCAATACGTGCTGCAGGATTCATTGATTCATTTATTTATCTATCCCTATGCATGTTCCTGAATAATGGATTTTCTTTCCTCTTTGTTGGCCAGAAATTCATTATTTTCAGGTCCTAAAGAACAATGATAAAAAAACTCGGCTCAATCATCGTCTAATACAGAATTTACAGTAAAGTTGTCTTCTTCTGGTAACTCCAGTGTTTAAATGACTTTTTTTCAATACTTCTCATTTCTCGCTCATCCAAGACTAGGATTCGATTCGTCTTTCCTTTTCAGAGCAAACCGTGGCATGCTAAAGATAATAAAGTCGATGATCGCCAGGCGCGGTGGCAGTGTCCTTAATTTTTGGCAACCCACGCGCGGTGAGCTCTTCAGATGGTAAGATTGATCAATTTAGAAAACAAATGCCTGCTACCGTCACTACGGAGGTGGTGGGACCCATTATTTTCGGCGGCGCCAGCCGTCTGCCGAAGGGCTTAAGAAACCATAATTTTCTAAGGCCTAAATTACACCCAAAATGGCGTCCGGCTGGGTCTTAACGGACGAAGAACGAGCCTCGAATTCCGTCTCTACAAAAAGCCAATACTTGTTTTTGTATTTCTACACCGTGTTGGTCGGGGACTCGCTTGCAGGCCGTTTCACAGTTTCTTCCATGCCTCTTTCCCTCCTCCATCTCCAACTCCACCTCCACCTCCACCACAAGTTTTCTTCTCATCCTCTTCTACCTCTTCAACATCGTCTTCGGATTCTCCCTCTCGTATCACATCCATTAGCACGAGATGTACGTCTTGCAGTAGAAATATCTCCTTCGTTCCAGCTGCCTCTCTATAGTCACTTATTCCTCGTAGTCGTTTTATACAAACTCGCACGATCTCCCGGTGCTACCCAAGTTTTCAAAATTACCATAAGTCGAGAGATTCAGGCGCAAGCTCCTGCTATATGCACTTGTGCCAAACTGCTTTATTCGGGGTGGTTTGTTGAGCAAAAATTCCACCAAAAAGTTATACAGATTCAGATGATATATCTAACATATAAGGGTTACCTCATTTTCCCTACATTTTATTACATACAAAACCATGTCCCTCATAACATAAAACGCGAGGATCAGGGGCGTTTTTTTACAACTAAAAAACTTCTTGGTCCATCTGCGTCCTCACGCAAGAAAACGCGTGTCGGCTGTCAATGGACCGTCAACATCCGGCCAATAGATGTAACATTTTTTCCATTTCCTTCAGAGTCGAGGACCAAGCTGCGAGCAACTTTTACGTATTCCTAGTGTCCGTGTTGTTCCTCTGTCCTCCTCGGCTTGCAACTTCCTGTCTCCTCATTTCCGCCTCTCTTAATCTTCTGCGTCCATATAAAATCTCTGTTAAAAAGACTCAGGAACTACGACCGTCAATTCTACCCAGGAACCATTTCTTCGAGTCACGCGATGCATCAAAACGATTGGACGAACGAGAATGGCTCTTCGACCAGCCTGAGGGCCAGCAGATGTTCGTTGGTATCCTCGATTTAACCGAACGTACCGATTCCGACAAAAGTTCCAACTTGGCAACGCTGTAACGACCGGCCGATCGAACGTGATGTTGCATACCTACAGAGGTTGGTATACCTATCTCAGCTCTATGAACCGGCTACCTGCGAGTGGCAGCCAAGTGGCAACACTGCCATCGAGCTCCAAGCGGCTGCCTGCGTGTCAAGAACCGGCCCCAACGCTGCCATTGTCTGGGGGCCTTAGAGTGGGACTCTATACCTCGTTCGGCGTTACTTTAGCCGTAGACTATCTTCGTAATAATTTATACCAACTGACCGTTGCCTCTGGTATTCGAAATTGTAACATTTCCGTGATTTGAAAATGGCGGATTGGTAAGGTCATGAATTTAGTCGTTTCATGGATATCGGAGATAACGTTGCCAGCTCTCTTTCTCTCTGCGGGGAGTAGGAGTCTCGACGTTACGCTATGACATGGTGGAACAAAGGGCTGACGTCAGGCCCAGGCATCGACGTCTCCTTTCTAGTGTAAAAAAAAGTCAATTTCAAAATATCTGGGATCTTGTTTATAACCATATAGGATGTATACCTATTAGGGTGTTTCAAAAAAACTCGATATTTTTTTTTTCTTGCTCTCCGCCCAAAATATCGTAGAATATGTCCGAACAAATATCCTGTTAAAAGAGGAGCTCATAATTTCAATTTTAAGAGGTCCTTCGTCGAATCTGAAGTTTTGCCGTTTAAATAACACAGAAAAATGACTTTTTTACTTTATTTATTCTTGCAACCTAGGAAGAAATTTTTTTTTCATAAAGTCCATGACTATATCTTACAAAGCATTAAATTTGGACAAAAAAATCTCATTGAGCCGAATTTAAATTTTCATTATTTGATTTTTTTCAGAGCTTTAAACTCAAAATTTTAATAATGAAAATTGAAATTCGGCTCAATGAGATTTTTTTGTCCAAATTTAATGCTTTGTAAGATATAGTCATGGACTTTATGAAAAAAAAATTTCTTCCTAGGTTGCAAGAATAAATAAAGTAAAAAAGTCATTTTTCTGTGTTATTTAAACGGCAAAACTTCAGATTCGACGAAGGACCTCTTAAAATTGAAATTATGAACTCCTCTTTTAACAGGATATTTGTTCGGACATATTCTACGATATTTTGGGCGGAGAGCAAGAAAAAAAAAATATCGAGTTTTTTTGAAACACCCTAATACCTATATAGGTACACACGAACTCGATCGAATTCCCCTTTCGCACACGTGCTCGCGAAATGGAGAGAGAGAAAGGAAAGATGGAGGGGGATGAGAGGAGAGAACCGCGGGTCCGTGTATACAGATATACTATATGGGTAACGCGATGAAGAGAGTGGACCCGAATTGTCATGCAAGAACCACGTTTCCCGTCTGACGATTTCCATGGGTTTGATTTACGACGACGAGCTGAGTTTAAGAGATTGTCTACCTCTCGGACTCGACTCACAATCAGCGACTGCATGAGTTGTGTGCGTGGAAGAGAAGAGAGAAGAGAAAGAGTAAGAAAAGAAGGGAGAAGGGAGAGAGAGGGAGGAGGGTGGGGGATAACTTTGGTTTAACGAAGACGTATGGAGCGGTGCCAAAATTATCTCGTGACTTGCTGTATGAAAGAGATAGACTGTTTTTTCTTCTCCTTCTTCTCTTATCTTATTTTATTCATCCTGCGATTCTCAAGCCGAGCGTGTGCAGTCTTTGTGTACATCGCTGTACACGCACGCAGTATAAGGTAGGTACATCGTAGCGTAATGTAGCCTTTTCTCTATTTTTACTATCCCTCTCTTCGTCTTTGTAAGAGGAATCCGTCTGGGCGACTGACTGTCGCCTTTCTTAACGTACCAAGAAGAACCTCAAGATCTCTAGACTCTGATGCTGCACCGGCTCGACTTGATACTTGATGAAGAACCGACCGAGCTAGCTAGGAGCCTATACTATATTCTATACAATTATACATATAACAGAAGATGTATAATAATTCTGTTTTCGTTACGTCGACGTTGAATATTAACGCACTAACGAGCAACCATTGTATCTGATGAAACACTAGGGAGGTTATTAGATATTCTGCAAACGAAGGAAAGCTCTCCTAGTTCCATGAAGATATCTCTAATTAGTTAGCCTCTTTTACTGATGGCTAACTAATACAGGGTTTATTCTTGTACTTTTTGTTATTATCCACTGAGAGAGTAAATTATTCATTTTGAATTTGAAATAACTTGCATGGTATACAGGTCGCATCGTTTATCGAAACTTATCTTCAAATTCAGAGAGAATATTCGACATTTATGTATAATTCCGTAAGAAACGAATGATATTCGACGAATTTCATTTCCGGATACGATGCTGTTTGATTTTAGGACTTTTTTTTTTTTAGACGTGAGAAATAAGGGCGTTACGGGCTCACAACGATGGAAGAGTGACATTATCTCTATATGTTATTGGCTTGACCCGAAGTGACATCGTTTTAGAATGTTCACTCGAAATTTGAAAAAAATTTCGACAAACGATGCGACCTGTATCCTGCGACAACCACTTCTTCTTCTTCTTCGGTAGACTCAATCTGTGTAAATCGAAGACTATCGAATCTCAAATAATTCCGAATTGCCAATATTTTCTTAAATCGCGCTGATGTTTTCTCGCGGATCGCGTTGATGTCGATAGAGCTCGCTCGTGTTTTTCTGGTCACAGCTCGGTCGGGACCAGCGGCTTGACGGTAGGGTAGATAGCCGCGATTTGTGTGTATGTATACTTTGATACATCCACCCGTATACCCAGGGTTCGAAAGTGGAACGTTGACGGCAGTATGGGCAGAGGTAACGTCGGAGAGCCAAGAGCCAAGAGCCAAGAGCCAAGAGCCGAGAACCAAGAACCGAGAACCGAGAACCGAGAACCGAGCTCTCTTCTCTCTTCAGCTCTGAATCGTCTGGCACGGAGTCAAAACATTCCGAAGGTGCTCACGGTCGGGAGCGCGTTACACACCTCGGCCTCAGGCAGTACCTAAATTTAGGCCCTCAGGCCCAGGACCGTTGAACCCGAGAACGAGGAGCTCGCGCGACACGGCGCGGACGAACAGCTCAGGAGAGATTATGTAGGGTAAAAATCGGCGAAGTTGGACCAGTTCCGAAGGTTCAATAACATGATTTCAAAAAACGTATAGTAGATTGAAGAGTCTCAAAATTTCGACATTAGCAGCATCCGTTGGAACCTAAGAGCAAAAGGAAAAAAAAAAGAAAAAGAAACCCAGTCCAGTTCCGGCATTCTGAACCAAATGTATATTCTACAGAATTTCGTGAATCTGGCTGGTTTTGGAATATCGATTACAGTCGCGAGAACATCGAGTCAATCTTTTGACCTCGAGGATTTTCTGCATCTTAGGGGTAAAAATTTTTCTCGATGTTAAAAGAGAACCCGAAATTTATCATCAGCCCCTAATTTTCTGGAAGGCGTCGATACGAAATAATTTCTGAGGCTGATTTTGCACTTTGGAGTCAGGAAAAGTATGGCAAAATTTTTTCCCGTCACTCGATGGTATCGCATATCACACCTTAGGTATAAGACGAAAAATAAAAAATAATAAATAAAAAAACGCTTTTGGAAGTACTGGTCATTCCGAGACTTGGTTATACGAATTTAATTACCATTTTATGGATAATAGTTAACGGTTTATCTCGTATTCCAAGTCCAACGGGTGGTCACGGAAGCCTGTATCGGTAGATGTGTATTAAAATTTTTATCACCGACATATGCGATGTGTTGATGAGATATTTTACGAGGGAATTTCCTATTTACGATTAGCTAGTATGTATATCTTGGATAAATGTCAGATGAAAGAGTTCGTGACCGTATCGGTAGTGGATGGATTATAACCGACCATACGATACATCGATATACCTTTTTCCACATGTGCATCCTAGATACACACGTGAAGATATGGGTCGATTGATTTAGGAACGACGCGTGGTTCAATCGAGAGAATAAGAATAGAAACGGGCGAGAGAAGAGGTGTGAGGAAAAAGGCTCCCTCGTCAGATCTTTAGAATTTGAATTCTAGCGTCGATTTTGAATAGGTAGGTAGGTACTTCAAATTACAGGATAGACGAGGCATATTAACGCCACCAACAGGAATACCTTTGGCCTTAATTACTGGCTGAAATTTCTGTTTGATTTGCTAACGAAGTATAAATCCAGTTCCCAACTCCTCCATCCCTCCATCTCTCTTCCTCTTTCTCATCTGGATGTATAGTAGGTATATTATATACCCAGGTGTAGAAATGTTAACGAGTATCACGTTCGCAGAACGTATGATCAGAGGTCGTTTGTTGTAGACTCAAGATCGCGATTCGTACATCTATGTCAACTTAAATATGTAGGTCATACAATATCCAATTCACCGAACTCGGAAGTTCGGCGATTTAATGACTAGACATCAAGACACACAAATTGGAATAGAATTAGTTGGAACATTTCAACCACCTGATTTCATACCGAACTATAACTCCGATCCCCATTTGAAACAGTCGAATATTTTATTCATGTGAATCGATAATTTATGCTGTTTCCAAAAAAATACCAAATATCCACCCTAAAATATGACAGAAAGGGAAATTCTATCCATTTTCGTCTCATTTTTATCAGCAGAACAAAGTTTGAAACGCGTTTCTTTCCCCAAACGGTTATCTTTCTCGGGGGTTCCTTCTCCGTAAATGGCCTCAATTGCTCGTAGATTATCGGTTAGTAAATGACTGTATAATTTTCTAGGTCCCTTCGCGGATATTTTTCTTCCGCATCCACGTTCATACTGAACCTCCGATATCTCGAATGTACAGAAGCGATTTTCCATTTGAATTTCTCACTATCTTCTACCTATATCTGTTGTCATAGAAGCTGGGTTTAGTCCAGATCAGAAACGAACGTCATCTCCTTTAGTGCATCGGGTAAAACCGCGACGACTCATGCTCACCAGCTTTCACATTTTCGATCTGGACTACATAGCGGTGGATGTACGTACACGAGACCACTGTGAACCAGACATTCGACACAATCATGTCCCTCGAACAGCCACAACGGAGGCTGCAGCACTCCAGATCTCGATCTCGATTTAAATTTTCATTTATTCTATTTTAAAAACTGCGTTCGGTGGTCAGAAATTTCTCGCCGACCACGACCTCGGCTTATATTACATCGGTATAACATACGTTGACACTGCAGTACTGCGGAGATGCCTAAGATTCGTTGAACAGTGAGTAAGACGGGGAAAAAATATAGGCGGTGTGAAAAATTTCACAGAATTAAAGCCGAGTGAGGAGCTTTATTCCCAAGTATAAAATTTCAAATTTTTCTCCAATTTATTAGAAAGAAAAAAAAACGACGTCTTTGACCAGACCTAAGCCTAAACGTTTGCCACGCACGATCGAACACGGACACGCGACTAGCATAGAGTATCAGAGCCGAAGGGAACGACGATAGGATAAGGTACTATACTTTGGCTACCGGGATGCCAGACGGCAGCCATTTTGGAAACCGTCTACTCTACCGAAGTGCATTCAAGTGTGCAACGAGTACGTCGAGAAACGAGTGTAAAACGTTTCGTGATGGGGTAGGAAGTGCTGAGAAGAGAGTATCGGAGGCTTAGGGTCAATGCATGTCGTTATACGACCATGGAAGTGATTATAATAAATATTTTCTCTTCGTATAACGATGGGATGTAGTTTTGAATATATTTTCTCGAATTTATGTTCCGAGTATTGGCTAGCGGAGGTCGAAGGGGTCCAGATTATTCTTGACCTCTTCCAGTCCCAGAAAAGGATTGCAGAGATTTGAGGTTCATGGATGAGTCAGACCGGCTTAATTACCTTGCATTTTACTAATTGGATTTCTGGTATTGTCGCAACTTTAGAACGTTACCAACTAGCCGAGAGAAGAGGATTATTATTCTAATTGGTCGAGACGGAATTATACTGACGACTGAAGTCTGCTACAGCGAATAATTAAGGTGAAGCTTATTCAGCCACTATCCTCTAATTAGGAAATCGAAAAACTACGTTAGAATTCACATGAACACAGATCGCCTTTTCTACATCAGAGATCATTGACCGTATACATACATATGTGTACATGGCCGTGCATGCATAGCGAAATATCATGTTTCAAGGTAATTAAAAGAAAATGCGACGATTCCTTCAGTCATCGATATTGCCAACCGATATTCGTTCAAGGTTTCGAATTAGACCTGGTATCGTTTGCGAAAGCAAATATCACTGATTGGGAAAGATAAATTGTTGAAATCTCACCTATTATTGTGAAAAATTGCATAGAAACACAACATATGAGTTCCAATCGAGGGGGTAACCACTCTTGGAGTCAGGTCTACACCTGGCTGAGAAATCAGTTGAAGTCAGTTGAAGTCAGTTGAAGTCAGGTGAAGTCACTTGAAGTCTACCGAAGTCAGTTGATGTCAATTGAAGTCAGTTAGTGAGTTTAAGTCAGCTGAAGTCACTTGAAGTCAGCTAAAATCACTCGAAGTGTGCTGAAGTCAGTCGAAGTCAGTTGAAGTCAGTGCAGCTGAAGTCACTTAAAGTTACTTGAAGTCACTAGAACCCAGCTGAAATCAGTTGAAGTCAGTTGAAGTCAGTCGACTTCGTGAAGTCTTGAAGTCCTGAAGTCAGGTGTAGGGTCACTCGACGCGTGGTTAATCCCTCAGGTCCAATACGTTGGAAAATCATTGAACTCTTACCAAACACTGGCATAATGTTAAGCTTTACGAGTTTTGGGAGAACGTATGATAACGGAGGTCAGAAATTGGGTGCAGAATATGTATAATGAGATCGTTCGATTGGGCATCGGAAACGAATTTATCGAAACCCATACTGACTATATATTTTCATTAGAAATTAGTCTAACCAAAGAATCAATTATATGGACTTCTGTTATTTAGAATATTGTGGCAATAAGGATGTCTGTGTTTTTATTTCATCCTATTCCCCAATTGATTCTGTGTCCTTATCTAAGGGATTAGAATACTATAAATAATTCTTACGTCCCTTGGGCTCTTCTTGCGGGTGTTTGGAGCTCTACTCGTCAATCTATCAAAGTTCATGAAATTTAGCATGACACATCAGGAGGTTGGTGATCCATCGAAGGATGATAGAGTTTTGGCACTCGAAGTCTAACGTGTCTCGATAAAGTCCCTTTCTGGGATATATTTCTCTCTGTTTTACGGCCATATATATATATTACATATATATAGAGGTTATACATATATGTAACTCTGTAAATATAGTTTACGTCAAGTAGTGCAAAAGGAAAAGGAGAAAAGGGAGGAGGAAGTGGGACGAGAGTTCGCTGCAGAATAAACTCGACGCCGACGACGACGATCAAAATACTCTGGAACTACTTAGCAGCGAGTGACTCGAGAGGACGATGAAGAAAAAAGGAGGAAATAAAAATAGAACGAATAAGAAGGAAAGTGGAAAGAGGTCGAGTATGTTTGCGAAACGGAGCAGCCATTTGACGTAATGGCGACCAGGTCGCGTCGCTATGGGTCAGGCGTGCTTCGCTCAAGCTCGCGTAACCTCTAGGTAAAAATCAGGCTGAGACAAGAGCTGAGATTTTTCCAACTCGATGGAACTATTACCCCTAGGGAATAAGATTCCAGTCGAAAATGTGGCGAAAACTATAGTTCAAGAAAAAAATACTTCGACCAATAATAATTTTCGGTGCATTTCGGGCCATCAGTATCCCAGCTGAAGATAGCTTTGAGGAATCTTTTTTTTTTTTTTTTTTCATACGAGAAGTAGATATGACGAGGGTAAGATACCATTCGGTGAAGTAAATCGCGAGAGCGAATACCGTGATCGGAATTTTTCCTTTCGTATGAAAAAAAGCTTTAGCGAGATGATATTATGGGGATAGCGTCCTTTCGCACCGTGTCATATCTCGCCTACCCTTACAAGGTGAATGTGAAAAGTTAAAACCGGGATAATCCGGGAGTGGGATATACATACATATATATATAGGTATATGCAGGGGTGGTGTCAACCTACCCCGAAAATTATCGTTCAACAAAATAAAAACCTTCATACTTTCGAAAGTCGCGATTTTTTCACAGAGCAAAGACACGCTATATCTACTAATAGTACTCTATGACAAAAGATTCATATTACACGATACATAAATGCGAAAGAAGAAGAAAGAAAAAAAAAAAAAAAATACTAGTAATCGTTCTGGCAAATATGCCATGGTCAAATATCCAGGTATTACAGCGGTTGTCATTGATTACATTATCCTTGTTTCGTACAAATAATTCGCTAGTTTACCTCGCCAATTCAAACCGACCAAATGATCAAGTTAATCAGAATTTTCGTAGTTATCATATGATGCTATACTAGGAGTATGTAATATTATACAGGAGCTTTGTGTCCATATAATTACGATAATCATACATGTTACACGGTATTGCTTTGGTGAATATGTTAGTACCCTGTATTTACTTTGTGACAAAATTAACGTGAAGCTAACACGATCTCGGATTGACACTCGATGCTCTCTGCCCTTGTTTTACAATTAGTGATCAAACAATTTTTCAAATGAAATAACCAGACGGCCAGATATCGTATGCGGTTGTTGCGAATATCTGGCTTATATAAACCCTTGGAGATGTATCGTCATACAGATAATTATCAACCGTAGTGTAATTTTTCGCTTGGAAAATGGGTCGAATGAAGTACAAGGTAAGATGAGTAATTGGCGGACTTTTCCGGCGTTAATAACGCGGCTAGAAAGCGAGATGGAAACGGAAAGGAGGAGCGGAACGCATGGGTATGTATACCTATATGCCTCCTAGCTATGACACGCAACGGTGATTGTGGTAATCGGAAAATGTGAAGGACAGTGGATATACCTACCTAGGTGCGTTAAGGTGGAAAAGTGCGAAGCTGCACTACGAGTGCTTATACTCATAACCAGAGTGTTTAGGAAACGTAGTTGAAAGAGGGACTAAAAAAATGTGATAAAAATCTTTCGGAGGTATCCAACTGTACCTATGTCTAGGACCTGACTAGTGAATCTGCAGGTAATAAATCCTTTGGATAAAGGCATGTATCTATTCTGCGTGTTTCAGGTCACTGAGTACGTCCTTGTGCTTAGGGGATGATACGAAGGGTAGGAAAAGAGGTTGCAGGAAATCCGAGCAACAGGTGGTGCCAAGGCTAGGCTCTACTTCGCGGATGCGACCGATGCAGCATAGATAGTATCGCGTAAGAGGGAAAGAGAAAAACTGCAAGAGAAAAGCTAAAAGAGAAAAGAGAAAAGAGAAAAGAGAAAAGAGAAAAGTTCCAGGTGGATGGCGGATGGCGGATGGGAAAAGACCCACCGCTAATTGAGAGCTCTTTTGTAATAATTAACACCCACCACATATTACGCCGGCCAAAGTCACCTTCGTTGAGTATTAAAACGCATTACGTTTGCTGAGATCGTTTGTGTGTGTGGTTTTTTATTTTATTTTTTCTAGCGGCCTTTTCCAAAGCCAACAATAAACCACTCAACGATTACACGCACGCCTCGCATAACCACCGTATTCACTTATACTATAACAATAATTGAAACAGCAGTAGGTTACGAGCTGCTCCCGCACGATACTGAGAATTATTTCATATAGAATACAATTCTTGCTAAAATATTTTTGAATTTTATTTCTTTTTTACTCGCCCACGCGAGTGAGAGCTACAACAACATCTAAAGGTCAACAGATTTCGAGATCTGTGATCAAGGCATAAATTATTACGACTTTTAAACGATTTTATATGGTATGTCGAAATGAAGAGGTGCTTTTTAACTTCTAGCTTAAAAAAATAAAATTAAATTTTATAAAATGAAATATAACTTATCATAACATCCCGAGAAATGAAAAGCCGAGTTTTCAACAGATCTCGATGCTTCGACATCCAGGGAATCATTACCGATCATTTTCAGACGGACGTGTGTATGTCGTCAATTATTTTGTCCGACGATATCTCGAGAACGAATTCACGGATTTCATCCTTTCTTGGATCGATCTATACGGTTTTCCCTGACTTAGAACTGATCAGATTTTCGATCTGATCGGTCCAGCACTTTGTTAGTTATTCGAATCCCAAAATTTTTGAGACAAAAAATTCAATCGATGATATCTCGAGAACCGATTAACGGATTTCGATGATTTTAGTCCCAACCGATAAAGTTAGCTCGAACTTGAATCTGGATGAATTTCTGAATTCATCGATGCAGTACTTTCTGTGTTAGACAGCAAAAGAAAAAAAAATAAAGATTTTGCTCGTCAAAACGTTCGTTTTTTTTCTCTGATTAAACATGGCTTAGACCGTTTACTCATAGTGTACTATTCTGCGAGCTGGAAAAATCCAAACAGGAAGTTCTAGGGCTAGTCCACCGATTTCATCCGAATTACCTGCTTGTTTGATATTAAATTAGGGTTAATGATCCACTTGGACGATTCTTAGGGTCATTAAAAAATGGAATGGATCTGACAGTAGCTGTTAGTGATCAGCGACCCGTTCTTGGCTGTAATTTCTTGCCGATCATTCACCCGTTCACCGTTTCATCGTTATTTATATTATATCTCCACTGATCAAAGTATACACAATAATTTACGTATAAATCCTCAGTGCCTTGTGAGTTTTTCTCGATGTCATTTTTACGCCATGGATTGTGATCTTTCGAGCACAACGAGCACGTTGATTCTATAGGATATATTTTCTTCTTCTTCTCTTCTTCTTCTTTTTCTTCTTTTTCTTTTTCTTTTTCTTCTATATTCGCAGCCCAGAACGTTGGTAGTCCAAGTTTTTTCCTTCCGTATAAGAGTCACTCGAGTAACTTGAGGACGTGACTCATTCCGGGACCTGAGATTTATTGAAAAAGCATTGTTTGCCTTAATGAGAGGACGGAAGAAGCTAGTCGTTATCTTTATGTAGCGACGTATATACATGCATACATACATACACACATAGATTAATGTACATATAGATATACATTATACGTCGCAAGATTTGGTCATTACTTGAAAACTCTCTGCAAGAGAAGCCACCGCAACTCGTAAGATTCTGGATTTCGAGAGACAATGGGACGCCGTCTTAGTTCCCATTACCCGACAATACTCAAACACGCTTTGTTCAGTTCTACCCGATTTCCAATTTCCTATCGACATCCCGTCTGAACTTTCACCATGAAAAAATTTCTCGGATTTAGAATATCCAAGAACCTAGTTATGGCCTTTACATCAAATACGTATGATTCATCATTCGTTGCTTATACACTATCAACTTTTATCACTTATTATGTTAAAACCTTTGTAATATAATTTCGAAAGAACCTTTATCCAACGAGATTCTAAACTCGGTGTCCATTGTCTTCATATGCTAATTCATAGCTCAGAGGCTTGTCATTCGCTTGTTACATTATCCGTATAGATTTATACATGTATATTCCAAGCTAGACGCATGACGTAAACAACAATCATTGTTACCTTCCTTTGTTCGTTTTTCGAAAGAATTTTTACACTCTAGGAACTTGAAACCGTTTCTCATTACGTACCTGAAACAAAAAGAAAACGGAATATGGTTAAAAAAGAAGTGAGTATACATACTAGATACCATATGCTTCGAAAACGATCCAGCATCTGTTTTCCAAAAATGTTTAAAATTATGTGAAATAACGAACCTCACATAGGTCAGAAGTGTCGTTTTTGGTCAGCTTTGTACCCGTTTTGCCCATTTTAGATTTGAGTTAATATACCGTGAGGTTTCGTGGAAAGAGCTGGTTCCGAGCGCGCAGGCGCTGATTTATTCCAATATCATTGGTCGCCGGAATCGCGCTAGCAGCTCCACCAACTTCTCAATAATATCCCTAGTTTCGTTGTCGGGTTCGTTGGCTTCGATTCACAACAAATATAACTTCTTCCTGCCACTGTCTGCCGCCATTTGTATTTAACAATAATCGAAATAAAATAGCAGACGGATTCTACGGACATCCGTGGCAAGTCTGAAATTGGCGGCACTGGTAATATTCGAATAAATCAGCGCCTGCGCTCTTGGAACCAGCTCCTCCACGAAACCTCACGGTATAAACCATTCTAAAATGCCTATCTTATTTTTGATAGAACTTTGTGAATATAATTTATACTGTCACAGTATTTTTAGAATATTTTTTTATGCTAATTTGAACCTGAAGTGGCCACAAACTTCCACCCCATTTTCTCAATAGACGAGAGTTACCGATCGAAACATCCCTTAAACTTCGTGAATTTCCACTATATTTCTGAGATGCTGGAGATAAACTTTATTTGTGAAATGGGATCGTAGATTTTTGTTTTATTTTCTGTTTGTCAATCGCAAGATCTAGCTGTGATAATATTATACAGGAGATTTAATTACGGAACACTTGAGCAGTTCGATAACAAACATTTCCTCACGGATGTAAAATGAGATAGAAAATAAAAAAAAAAAAAGAAAAAGGTAGAAAGCATCAATTGAATGTAGCAGTGGCCCCTCGTATAGAGACTCAAGACCACTTAAGACGAACGTATTTAATTAAAATTTACGACGAATCACTGTGCAGCCATAACGTTAAACTCCCAAGATGACGTAGCATATATATGTGAGAGTTTTTACGAAACTCGAGACACTCTCGAAAGGGTTAACGAAGCTTAAATGTTACACTTTTATCCATATGGTTTAAAATTATTATTTTTTTTTTTTTAAACAAATTCAAGTTAAACGTTAAGCTCGAGCGTTAAGTGTCGAGCGCTATTATTAGCGTTAAAGTTATAGTTGAAACTGTGTAAAGTCGTATATACACATGAGGGAGTGCGGAGAGAATTGTTTCGCGTAATTGAAATTACTCGTAAAACAATAGACGAACAACAAGTTCTCTAAGAGAAAATCGGTTTTACTATCCTGCATTTACAAAGTCTCTGAGACGAAATGTTCATCCGATTCACTCCCGTGCCTATACGTGCGGGATACTCATTACCGAACTTTCGTCGTTATACGCCATATACATATATAGTCGAAGACGGAATTTAATAATTATATGCCAACTTTTGGAAGCTCGCACGGTACCGACCTGCCTACTTGTTTGCGGGGAAAACTCTTCGGATTATTCGTATTTCAAGTGGCAGCTGCTGTTTCTAAAGAGTAAGGTCTCACCCATGTATAGCTGTATATATGTATCATAATTTTACTAAATTTCATAAGGTTATAAAAAGTGAATCTTGTCGCTTTGCCAAGGCAATTAAATTCGGCTAATATTTAATCTGATTACCCGAAGAAGACTCTGAAAATATTCTTTGATATCAAAGTGCAGAAAAAAAAATTTGTTGCGGTAAAGAATTGTCCCTGGATTTGGTCGAAGATAAATTCTAAACTCCCGTCGTCTTTGTGGAGATAAAAATCCACGGAGCACGTCTGGGGGCCTTGAACCGTAATGCGATCGGTGATATTCGCAGCGATATAAATCGATAATCGAATTGTCTGTTGAAAATCGAGTTAGACTACGTCGACGGGTTCAGAAGGCCGTGACAGCGACTGAAAATTAAAAAGTCCAGCCTCGTCGTGGTCGGCTTAATGCATTTTTAATCATCGATTGGAAAGGGCTCTAATTTCTGACTGCCTGATGAGAATTCGAGTAGACCATGTGAAGAGGAGATTCGACACGGGTACCAGAAAAAATTGGCTATCGCGACCCTGTTCAGACCCCGAGGTCTAATTTCAAAGCCAAAAATCTGACTCTGAATCTCTATTCGCGAGTTTATCTCGCAACTTGAGGGATTAAATCAGGGGATTTATCCGGTCTGGAAACGCATAAGCTCTCGTCCTTTGTTTCAAGATCAAGTCGTGATAGACAAAAGGTTTATTAACGAATTAAATTGCCAAGAAAACCCCGCGCCATAAACTGCAGAAACACTCTGCGGCAGAGGGACTCTTAAGTATATCGAGGACCCAATTTTGTCTTGAACGTTCTCCTATCTGAAAATCCGAGGTGGAAATCCACTCTGAAAATTGAAGGAGACATGAATGGTTAAAACGTGTCCTTCTATTTACTTCAGGATCCTGAAATGAACAAACCACCAAGTACTTCCTTCTCGTATACATATATACATGCGCTATTTCTGGATTTATTACTCCGAGAAGGAATGCGTTCACTGGTATATCGCTTTTGATAACAACCACCAGAAACTTGATGGTAAACGTTGATAAGAGGATGCCTGAATCCCGGAGCGACTGGAGCAACTGCAGCATGGTAGCAGTAGCAGGACAGAATGCAAGGGCGTCCTCATTTCTTTTTTCACGATCAAGTTCAGCTTTCGAATCTATTTATATAGATTATATTTATCTTCGATGATGATTTCTCGCGTGTCTTTTCCCGGATTTCACACCTGCGGCGGGTATGTCGTGCCGCAGATATGATAAGTAAATATGGAAATTTTCGAGGCCTTATATATATAAATAAAATAAAATTAATAAAAAAAGTAAGAGAATAACGCCAACCGCAGGGAACACCGAGGATTCGAAAGTTGTTTCGGATTTGTTCTCTTCGCTACCGCATCTCCGACAACCTAACGTCGACGAAGCAATCACCTCTTCGACCACATGTTGTCGAGGACGCCTGCAACCATCGGGGCCTCGCATCTGCAGACCCGTCACACCGGTCCCAGCGTTTTCATTGGCGTCGAGAGAAGTGAATATCGTCTTCATTCATTTCACGTAATTTTACCCAAAATTTCTTCTCCATCAAAGGGACCCTCGACGATGAAAATTCCCTGTGAATTATTTTTCGGGATTCAAATCGGCGAAAGATTTCTCTGGGATACTCCGCGATCCCGCGGGTCATCTAAGCTTCGGAAAAATTTGACCCTCATAGATTAGCGGGGTCGAACTTTGAGTTCGAAATCTGATTTTTATCCACTCCCAGTAGATCTTCGGGAACATGCCGGAGGAATTCAACGGCGACTTTATCGAATCTATAGAATTTCTAAATCCCGCCGAGAATTTTGCTAGTTTTACTCAAAGTTTGCATTTCTACTCTTCGGCACGTAGGTACGTGATCGTGATCTTGTCTGAGGCAAAGAGTGAACTCTCCATAAGACGCTTTCCGAACTTCTTACAATTCTACAATTTCTTTCAGGTAGCACCGAAGCTTGACCATCGGGTAATCCCGAGGGCAATTCTCTCTCTGAACAATCTTCGACCTCTTTCAATAACGGCGGCGTTCTCGAGGTCCTAATAACTTGAGAAATTTTCTCGTTTTTTTTTTTTTAACCGAAGTCAAAAAAGGGATTCAAAAAACCCCGCGTCGTTTCGTGATCGCTCTCCTCTTCGAGCCGACGAATAACCGCGACTCCTCTATTCTTCCGGAGAATCTTTACGATCTTCGACCTCCCGGGGGTTCAAGGACCATCGCCTATGACCCCGAGGGCAATTGCAGTTCTGGCCAATTTTTACCCTTATATATTACCGAGATATAAATAAGTTCAACCCCTCCATCGATGTTCCGCGTCTTTTACCATCTTTACGTATACTAGTCACAAATTTTTCTTTCCATGTCGACGCCGCTGGTTTCTTGAAGCCGGTTACAGCCGCTC
This sequence comes from Tenthredo scrophulariae, assembly GCA_963978835.1. Classification (NCBI taxonomy): domain Eukaryota; kingdom Metazoa; phylum Arthropoda; class Insecta; order Hymenoptera; family Tenthredinidae; genus Tenthredo; species Tenthredo scrophulariae. The sequence goes on along the minus strand of OZ022230.1, from coordinate 2,787,236 downwards.
CTACGAAGCCGTTACCTTACCTCTTCGCATACATACGAAGCCGGGGCTACCACAGGTACACGATTATCTCGTGTATGTTGTATGGGACGACCTGGCCTCAACGTGACAACGATTTAAGGTCCGTTCACAACGAGTGGAAGAGATTTTCGCCGATTTATTTACCGGTATTTCATCCCCCGGGTCATTTATCCACGTTTTTCAAACCGATATTACACCTGGAGTGGTCAAGCCCGAAATTACATGGGTCATCTAACAAGTGACATAGCCTTGGATCTCTAGCTCTGAATCCTTGCTGTGTGGGATGACCTTTATTGCTACAATCACTCACGGAGAGCTACGGGCACAAACCGAGACACGCACTAGCCTAGCCTAGCCTCGAGGTTTTACTACGAAACCAACGCTGGTGCAGCTTCTAAATGCCATCGCGTAGTAGTGGAACGTTTTATGCGTGTTTGATACGAGATCTAAGTAGTGGTATGGGATATAGGCACAGACATGTATTCACATATGTGCGAGAGTAAAATCAAGCAAACTATTACACTTACGGGCGTAACCTCTTTCGAAGCGGAATGAATGGCGACTGACAATATAATTCGAGGTCAGATCGACGCGACGCGACGCGACGCTACGCGCTTCGGAGAATATCGATGCAAGATTGTGTCACAGTTTAATTTTAAATTGTTAAAATTAACGAATCGGTTTTTACTCGCGAATTCTTTAACGATCGAAGCGCTTTTCATTCATCAAGAAACAGGCAGGAAAATTGAATTTAAAAAACTTGGCATGGGGTCATTCTGACCCCAGAATATGAAGTGGACCATTGCACCGCGCAGTGCTGACTTCAAGCACGTATTTCAATAACTAGAACGTGGATTTTCGAAAATCTAACTAGACGTCGGTTTTGAAGATGAATAAACCTGCTAGAAAAAACGTCTGTAGATATTTTCCAAAAAAGTCCACAGTCCTCGAGATATTTGAATTCGAAAATCGCTTGAGGTCATTTCGATCATATTTGATTGAATTTATAACATCCATGAAGCTTTGACGAATGAATGAATATATTTCAGCTCGAATTTGGCCCGTGAGAAAATATCTGAATTCATTAGAGTATTCATTCCTGTGAAAAGGTGACAAAATTGCATGGGTATATCCTGCGGGTTATATACCTGTTAATTTCTGAGGAAAGGGTCTTCGTTGCCAGGTTGTTTGTGGGTGCGCGAAAGTTCCTTTCATTCGCAATAAAGAAAATCCTCGTAAATTCTGAAAGGTTGAAAAAGCTGACCGCTTTGACGGTCGCGAAGACGCGGGTACCGCCATGAGACGCTTGAGTAATTTCGAAAAAATAATTTCTCTGAACCTGCAACCTAGCTAGGGGGGAAAGAGGAGCCTCTTTCTGTTGAATAGTCGCCCTTCAGACTTTGCCAAAGAGTTTTAGGGATCGGGGCTCCCACGCTTCCTCAACACTGAACAACGATCCCATATTGTCGCCCGCAGAAAGCTATACGAATACCTAGAGGCGGGCAGCAGAGTAAGGGATGGATCCCGGCTTATCGGAGGGCGCCTGAGACTCTGCAGGGTCCTTCGATATTCCAGATTCTGCAAGCACCTTCACCCTGAAGTCCCGGAAGAAAGCTTATACAGCCTTATACCTCCGCATGTTTACTTTCATGTTTACATATTTCTATGTATTATACAGACACCCATACGTATATATACATAGGTGTACCACGCATCTAGATAATATGAGGTATACGGCGAGTGCTGGAGCAGAGAAGAAGAGAGGGCGAGTACTTGCCGAGCGAGTGGAATCGGTTGACACCTTTTGTGACCACACGCGCCTCTGCGCTGCAGGTGGAGGATATATATAGAGAGATATACGTCTACGTGATGTGGCTATGGGATGTAAACAGGTTTATGTATACGTATTATACATACGAGGCGAGAAATTAGGGGGACAAAAAAAAAAAAAAAAATAACCAAAACTGGATCATTTTGATTGCTGATTATTTTCTGCATGAGAATCACAGCGAGACAAAAAAGAATTGGAAGTTTTGTTGTGATCAGTTGTTCTCAAAGCATGATGAAGATCGAAGCATGATCAGAACGTGCATCAAAGCCCCTTTAAAAAAAAAAAAAAAAAAAAAACGAAATTAGGGTTCCTTCGATCTTCCATGAGAATTTTTTCGAATGTGATAAAACGAATTGATAAAAAAATTGGATTTCTCCGGTGTGGGCGTAAAATTCTGTATAAGTGTGCAAATTCCTTGTGAATTGAAAGAGTCGATCTTATGTTAGACACGACATACACATACGCAGATATTCCCCTTTACGACACGTTTCCTTACGTCTTTATTTTTAAAGAGTAACGACGTGTTTGCGAATGATCAAAGGGTTCTCCATGCCGGAAGACCCCTTGCAAGTTGCAAATCGACCGGTGTGGCGATCTTTGATGAAATTTAATAGAACCTCCGCGGTGTGTTGGTCTGTTACAAAATGCGGGTTGATCTGCGGGTGGATTCATCCCGAATCTCTGTGTTTATAAACTAACTAATTATACCTATGGATGCAATGCGAAATTCTGTCTAAAACTATATGCACAACCTGCATCAGGGTTCTAGACAAGTTTGCTCTACAGTTAGTTAGGTTTATTGCACAAAGCCTTGATGAGAATAATCCCCGTTCCCTCATATCTAATCTGAGTCTATGACGAAATTGAAGAAAATTCATACCCCGAAGTTTATGGCGAAGTTAAGATACCCATATTAGAGTAATTGTAACAAAGCACGCAGGCCATGTATTGGCACGAGTTGAAATTAGTCTAATGGCATATAAGCGGAGTGATTTTGAAGGTGATCCTGCAGTTTATGAACGCGTTAACGAATAAAAGTACCCAATACCTAAGGAACTCTACTACCTTCTCTAGAATGACCAATAAGTAGAAATTTTGTTCTTCTACCTAAGTACTTCCTCTAGCGGTGAATCCAGTTAAACCAATTAACTTGTTACATAGAAGAGAACGCTCTCCAGGTTCTATACAGCAATAATTATATACCATGTATACATTATATACTATTAACGGTAGCTATTTCCGCGAATGAATTATGACCTACTCATGATTTGTATATGTATATAGTTTATTCATTTATTATATTGCCATCAAGAAAACCGGGCGCAATGTACTTTCAGATAAATATATGTATGTAATATTTATATATTTATATACTGAAAATATCGCGGTTAGACGGAGTTCGAATTCTATATCCATTCGAATCCCGCGACCGTCTTTGCGAGATTTTACGACAACTTTACAGTGAAGTTTTAGAACGGTTGAGAGGTGAAAGAATCCTTGGATCGTATAGGCGAGGGTAGGGTAAAGGCAGTGAATCTGCGTCTGGAGGATTGAAACAAGAGCGAAGAACGAGGACGTTTCGCGTGGTCCATAAATTTTACGGATGTGACTTAGCGTGGTGGGAAAAAGTACGGAGAACCGATATACACTAGTAGCGAGCAGTGAAATGATCTGCGAATACAGTAGCTGGGATGTACTCTGTATTCTTGGAGAACGTGGGTATACAGATAGAATGAATTACCGCGCCTAAAGGACCTCGGGGTGCCGGAGTAAAAAAGAAAGGTTGACCATAACGCGGAGAAAAATGGAAAAAAAAAAGGAAAGGAACGGAGAAAGAAGGCGTTCACTATACGGAGAGAAGAAACGTTGTGGAAAAAAAGAAGTCGAAGAGAGGAAAAGAACGAAAGGAGAAAAACACTCGAACCACTCCTCTGCCTCTTTGCCCACACCATGCCACTTTCCAAGAAACGAAACAGGGCTACCATTGTAGTCAAGAACTTCAGCATGAGGAGGTAATTGAAGCGTGGGTTGTCCTCGTACCTTGCAGTCCTAGGATCAGTGTCGCGACTCATGTACCACTCCGCTCTTTCCTCTCGGAGGAATCACAACTACTCATGAATCCATATATATAGGTATAGTTCCCTACCTGCTACCGGGCACCGTAATCGCACTTAAGAAAATCACTGCCTGTTACTTTAATTTTCCGATTATCTTGTATTACGTCGTTAGATGATATTGCCCAGGATCGAGTTGGCTCGTGCAACTCCTTCTCTCTGTTTCTCTCCGTCGTGTACAGCGCTGTTTAACTCTTTACGATTTGCACGTACACCAGTAGGTGCTTACCCTTGCATGTATCAGTAAAACCGCCAAGAACTAGCTGCAGAACATTTCCCTAAAGCGTAACAGCTAGATACGTGCAGAGCGGTTGGTGGCCAATTTCAATACATAATTTTCGCCAATTTACGCGATTTGGATCAGCCAATTCCATCCTGAGGTGTTTTCTTTTACTTCCGAAAGAATCGTCTTCACTAGTGTGCTTTTCGCTCCTTAACGATGCCACATCCTCAAGAGATCGCACAATTCGATGAGAGAGTGATTCTCAGGCGGTAAATCTCTCAGTCCAGTAAATGTTTGAACGAGAGGATTAATTCCCGAGCTTTTTTCCATGGTGGTACTAGCTGGGCTTAGTTGGTTGATATACTCGAGGGAGTAGAGACGTCTTATATATATAGCGACGCTTGAGGAATAGGAAGGCGTCTTTTATGCTGCGGCTACTGTTATACAGGCTCTGTACGATTAATATTTCAGTTGACTAATCAGCGAGCTGTCCACATGGCTTTTGCTGATGCTATAAATACTTGCACCATTATTGCAGGGCAGACATGTGATGGGCAAAATTCGCATTGATTATTAACGGAATGATCAGTATGGATACATTAGGATCTAGGTGACGCCGATGCTGTATGTGAAACTACGATCCTATAAACTATTCGGATGATACGAGAGGTAGGAGAAATTCAATAAAAGTCAGAGCGAACTATTTATGAAACAAACAATCAATGTCTTGGCCATTCGTGATCGATAGAACCGATTGAACTGATTCCTAAATAAATAGAATCTCGTCGCGGATGGGGAGAGAAAATGAATAAAGAAATGGGAATAGATTGATTGATTTTGTGTGAATTAATCTTACGGACAAGTTTACTCGGTGAATATACATCGCAGGTGAAAGAAGTTGCGATGAATTTTTTAGCTTCGAGTTTTCCCAGAGCTCTGACAATTGTATAACCAATTATTTCACATTTTTAAACAATTTTGACAATCCCGAATCGGAGTTGTGAAGCGAATTCTACCACCAAAAATAATGATTCAATCTCATTCGCTCCCGCCTTCTCATGAGAATAAAAATCCACTTTGAATTCCACTTGAAACCAGACGTAAGGTACTACCTACGTTAGTGTCACCGGGCCAAAAGGTCAAGAGGCTAAGTTATAGCGGGACTTAAATTCGAATTAGAGCATTCCCGATCATGTTGTCTGCGGCCTACACCGACGAGGACCCAGTTAGATCCAAAAGGTAATAGGTAACATCGTCGGGTTGATGCCGAGCTTCGCAGTAGTGCAACGCTGTTTATATGGTTTCTGTGTATCGTACGGCCTCTGGATTACTTATTTTCCTAGCTATATACAGGCAGAGTCTGTATTGCTAGCCTGCAATATTCTACGAAACTTGCACGCGGAAATTCTCTTCTTTCTTTTTTTTTTTTATTTTTATTTTACTCTCCTTTCCACCGTCTCACTTGATTATTTTCATCTTCTTTCTTCATACCTTTTTTTTTTTTGTTACACTTGGATACGTTGCATATTATTTACCTCGTGGTTAGAACTCTGATGGGATCCATGGTATACATATATTAAAAATGTAAAAATTGAACGTATTTTCAAGGATTTTTACAACCAAGGTAAGTAATACACAAATATTCTGTTCCATGTGTTTATTATACACAATGTCACCTGCAAATATCGATATTGCAAACCCTCACGTCTTACATCATGTTGCCACCAGCATAGATTGAAGTGAGCTTTGTAAAAACGACATTGATTAACTATTGATTCAATAACCACCTAACCATTAGTCTTATCGATCCATCATTTTTTTTACACGCAGTCCTTACACATAGTCATAACGTGGCCCAAGGATTTTTAAAAATATTCATTTATTTGTCTGCAAAAAATTTGAGGAAATTTTATTTTTATTTAGTTTTCGGTGTACGGACTTTGAGATACTGAAAATATATGAAAAATTATATATTTCTTGATAATTTTAGTCCACGCTATAATCGCATTAATATTGAGCAAGTTCGCTGCGCAGGATCTAGTTCGAACTAAAATTGGTCCTGAAATTGAGGCAACAGCCAACGTATATCATTTTTACAGAGCTTGCTTCAATCCATGTTGGTGGAGACTTGCTGTACGATACGAAGGATTTTAATTTCAGGATTTGTAGGTGAAATTACGTAGAATATTCTCTCCGAAAATTTCGTTTTTTTTTTCCAGATCCTGAACATATATAGCACACCCCTTAGGAAGATCGGATTATGACAGGCACGTCTATTTTCCTCGGGCAGTTTCTCAGCTCGCGTTTGGTTCGACAAGCCGCACATACCGATCGTTAATCTCTCCATTGTGTCCGGTAATCTGCTAATACGGGAGTAGCATTGTGATTCGACTTCTTCTCTCCAGGGTATCTCAAGGATTTATAAGCGTTAGGCAAAAGGAATGAGGAAATCGTTGTAGATACTCGACAATGGGGGTTCGCCGGTCTTCTAAGGCATTCCAAGAATCTCAGTCACGTTTACGTCAGAGAAATCATTCGCAGGAGTTGAGCGAAATCCTGGAAAAGGAGCCGAGCTGAGCCAAACCGAACCAAACCACGCCGCCAATCGACCCAAAACCTTTACTCCGATTTCCACACAGATCCCTAACCGTACTACCGATTTCGTACCGAACCAAACCCCACCGATATTTCAATTGCGACGTATAGATACGAGCACCAGCTTCATTTCGTTAGAATGCATCTCCGGTCTCGTAGACACGTATATAAGTATAGAAATTTCTATGCAAAGCCTGAATATGCATATAATGGGGTAAAGTAAGAAAAGATCGAACTGCAGCAGTTCCGATTTTTCGAAATTGTATAAATTTGGTAAAAATCTGACGAAAAAAATGTTCAGCCCAGTTCAGAAATTTTCTATACCAATAAGTTGAAGGATTTCAATTTATAAAATGATGATGAAAGTTAAGTTGAGTGAAGAAGAAAAGTGCCTACGTATGTACAGCGAAAGTAGGTACTATAGTCGTAAAAATATAATATTTCCTCCTCGTTGAGAAAATTTTTGGACTAGTCTTAGCGATAAATTCAGTAGCAATAAGTCAAGAAAGGTTACAAATTGCGATATTATACACTTTCATAGCGGATAGAAGCACGCGAGTCCCCTTTACCGCAATTCAAGATGAAAGTGCTGTTACACGAAAGGTTTTATATTTCTCTTTTCTTTTCAGACGAATGACAAAGAGCCATAAATGTCCCTTTAAATCTTTTCGGGTGTTTAAAAAACTCATAGTCTCTACCATAGGACCGATTAGTCACGTGAATGTGCTCAAAAAAACTATGCTCCTTACACACTGAAAAAAAAAGAGAAATTTGATTCATCGTCATATTCAAATTTGCAAGAAGTGAAAAAAAAAAGAAAAAAATTCATATCAGCATTGGCAGTTTTCGTATATCTTTTCGGCTCAAAGTTGAATATCACATGGATGTAGTATACTTTTTTCTGTACAGTTTTTTTTTTTTTTTTTTTCTTCATTTTATTTCGCTTTATTTTTTAGTACGTTCTATTTCCATGGATGAATGTGATTGATGAGGGGGTGGTATGTAGGCAAGGGATAAAACTACTGCAGTCTCGCTACTTTAGGAGCGAAATAAATTCCTCCCACATGTTAGCTTTTCTAAAACGACGCATACCTAATAAATGACTAGGGTACCTATATATGTATACGTTACATAAATATATAAACCGAGTGCAAAACCGAGTACGAATATAATGACGGGGATAATTTTCCGCTGATAAGTCGTCGAGCCCAGTACCCACCCATTTCACTTATACTTAAGCGATGCAGTGACCCCGGCGGTTGGACACAGAGATGGCTATTTGTCGTTAAATATAAACCCTGGATGACATTTGCGGCATATCCATCCTCCCCTTGAGTTCTGAGCTATGATCTGGTCATATACTGCTGCAAAGCATCACGCGTCGGGCACCGACCTATATTTCCGCGAATTTCATGATCCGACATTTATGTCAGGAAATGGCAAAAGACATTCCATATTTATCTCGAATATGGCAAGAGCTGCGACTAGACTCTCGTGGCATTTTTCGAACCTCTCGCATTCTCGGGGAATTGATCATTACTGTAATTCCCCCATGTCCGGTGCAGATTATCTTATAAGGTGTTGAGGGGGTTTACGAGACAATAAATTTGTGTTTCATCCACAGAATGATGTATTCGAAATTTTCGATTCCACAAATCCATACGTTTTTCGTTCAGATCTACGAAGAACTGTTATTATTCTTTGTGCAGGATTACGGAGCAAACAATGTCGCGCGGAAAATATTTTCGACAAATTTTTGTACGAGTAGAAAAGTGAACTTGAAAATGAAGAAAGATATCGATATTGCAGTGAGTCCGTTTCGCAAAGAAACTCATATCGAATAAACGTGCCAAATCACAGTCTTGTAAGTGCAACCGTGTTCGTGAAAATATCTTACACAACGCCGGGAGGGCGGACTATTTTGTCAAATTTTGAATTTCGGGTATACCATTTTATAAATAAACCCTCGATCGAGGATATACTTCATAATGACATCAACGCATAAATTCATTGTCTGTTGAATAAGGAATTTGGAAACCGCAGTTAAAAGTGCATGCAATTCCTTGATGAAAATATTTTACGTGGTATAAGAACGCAGCTGAACCTTTTTCCCTTGTTATCACTCAGAAACTCTAAAAGAGTGCAAATTTAAGCCAGAATTCTACCACATGGTTCAATTATTCTAAGTATGTGATTAGTGTATAATTAGATCGTCGTTACATGGGTTGCAGATTCGGTCAGACATGTGGTGCTCGCATGTGGTTTATATATGACTGTAGCGTATGTCCGGCCCAAGGAGCCAGATAGGATGGAGACAAAACTTTGAAAAGATCTCATGCGTCTGTACCGATCTTATGGAGGAAAGTAGGATTCCTTTTTCCCATGGTCTCGCGTGGAAACCGGAGCCACGTGCATGCATGCGTGAGTATTCGCGAACTGAGTAACTCGTTCGCGAGATATCGATACGTCTGTCTAGTATATCTCTCACGGTGTCCCCATGGGTTTAATCAGCAAAGTTGAGAAAATAAAGGTACGCCTGATTGTTATAAATTTTCGGAGTCTGCACCGAACGAGAAAACCAAAAGTATAACGGTTTTTTTCACTCATTTCTTAGCGAGGCTGCAATCGACTGACGCAGACATCCGAGCTGGACAAAAGAAGAAAAGTAGTAAAAATTGCAGTTCGGTTATTGAATTCGTCTGTTAGGTATTCAATACTGATTGAATTAGTATTTAAATTACTGATCAGGAATATAGGAGTAATGGAATTATTGGCAATCAATGGGACAACGTCAATCGGGACTCGCAGCTCGGTTGGATTGCAGTGAACGGGCTTGAAAAAAATCTAATTTTCCAAGCCTCGTTGTCATAGGGTGTCTGGACATTTGTATGTCCATAAGCTGGCACTAAAAATGATCGATTCCATTTTTATGTCGATTTTTTCCCATAAAAAGTGACATGGTTGCGCTCGTACTTGAAAAAAGGTTCCTTCTCGTTCGTTACATGTTTCCTCAAGATCTCCGGTACCATATTCGGGGCTGACGACTGGGTAGGGAATTTTCATCACCATATAAAAATTCCATCACCCAGTTAAAATGTTCTCTAAACACTTCCAGGCTTTGCCCACTTGACTAGTTGTGTTAGTAAACAGTTAAACTGCATCCTCATACTCGAGGCTCTGACGCCTTTAAGCCACGCACTAAATCTTCTGTATAGATATTTACTGGTAGACGTGGGTGAACTCCGCACTCTCGAAGTAGTCACATACATACATACTCCGTTGAGAAGGTGGCGTGAAGTTCGGTCCGGAATAGATGCGAGAAGAAAAGAAAGAAGAGACATAGGTAGAGAATAAGATAGGAAGTAATGCTCAAAGCCGTTGTCAGATTTATTACGTACTCCCGTGAAACAAGACGCATATTACCTTTGGGGTGGAGAAAAAATATGTTCTGGCTTTCAGAGAGCAAGACTCGGCTGTCTTTTCCATGCGAGACAGACATCTCGTTGTATTATCCTTTGGGCACGAAGGGAACTGCTATGGCAACGACTTAATTTCGACCTCAGAAAACACGGGCCATTCTTAGTTCCACGAGGTTTTTACCATGGTCACGTATGTCCCGAGATTTCAACATTTATTTCGTGTATGTATATATGTGTATAAATACCGTTAACTTCGGTCTCGTCTCCCGTCTCTCAGTTCTTTCTTAGACCATGCCTGTTCAAGATTCTGAGAATTCATTGTCGAGCCTATTGTTACGATTGATGGATTGAACACAGTGGTGATCTGCTATTCTGATCGAGACCAGGCTTGGAGTAGGTACACGGGCAGAATCATCGCTATAACAATGAGCAGCATGATAGATCGATGTGATAACGGAGAGTGAAGATCGAGTTTTGATCTGCTCTCAGTTTTCGACGTGGAAGTTTCTGCCACGTACTGTGTTGTTATCATCGAGATAAAAAATGATTTTAATTACTTTCCGAATTCTATGAGAATTATGTGTCAAGTTTAGAACCTGCAGTCAGAATGTGTTATAATTCCGTGAAGACCCTCGTGAGATCCTTGTGGATGATATTATTATGTCTTATGCTCCGGGCGCGAATCTAGAGTACCAAGTGTATGTAAGTTCTTTGGTATTTCCTGCCTTCATCTCGAGAACGCTTCGGGGCAAATCTTCTTCTGGGAACCCGCGTCACTTCACGATCAAGACGCCAAACAAGCCGTATACTGTTGGAAGTAGGTACGACTTACGAGAACTCGGAACACATGGCCCCGCTAGTTTTTATCGCACTCTATACTCTCCACTCACGTCATCAGATCACGTGGATTCCCCTACTCGTCGTTACTGAATTTTAAACATTGGCCAAACCTCTTTGCGCAAAATTCAAATTGTCGATTCTGGATCGCATTTTCCACCAGTATTTCCAGAGCTGTACGCTTGTGGAACCGATTTAGGGACGAGAACCAATCTCGGAGATCTTGCGTTTCTCATTTATTCAGACCGGTCCACTTCTGAGCCAGCTCCGTTATGTTTAAACGCCATCAAACGAGGCCACATTTCAGAGACGGTGGTGTTTGACGAGACTTAGATTAGCTGTTAGTCCTCGAGCTGCAGTGAGCTGAGAATATCGGTTTCCGGAACTGGGCTTATTGGGAAAACCGGGACGGAATTTTCTCCCTGAAAAATAAACCCGCTGAAAATTTACTTCACAGTGGTTTATGTAACTGTTATAGCTGGGGAAAAAGGCTCGCCCAGATCGCGGCGCTCGGCTAAAAGTCTTGGCTGGGATGCACAAAGGTACGTAAATATCTTATTCTTTATTCTAAGAAAGAAAGGAAAGGAAAGGAAAGGAAAGGAAAGGAAAGGAATGGAAAGGAGCGAACCACGCCGAGGTCTCTCGTGATTTCGTACGAGGGGCGGTTGGGTTGCAGCTCGTGCATGTGAATATTTCATCCCTCTTCCCTTTCCCGAAAAGAAGAAGTGCCTTTAGTGCGAGGACTGGGGAAGAACTGCAGAGAGATGTACGTACGTAGGTAGTAGTGAGAACATTCGTTGCTGTTATCTTTGAGGCAATATCGTTTGAGCCTGAGACGATTCTAACAACTGGACTATTCCCGATATACCATAGAAAGTGGTTTCGTACCGGTAATCAGAAATCAAAAATAACCAACGTCCTGCAGTTATCGAATAGCCGATCAGATATAACGCGAGCCGTTCCAAATTGATTTCTTGTCACAGCTAGATTTTTCTATTGAAAAGCTGGACGGAACTGGAAATATTGTATATTCCCACAGAATGAGAAAATGGGTGAAAAGTAACGGAGGGATAAAAGTGTGAGATAAAAAGAGGTTTCAGATGAAAATAAAATGAATAGGATATATGGGAAAACGTCGCGCCTAGCTCGACCATCTTGAAAAATTTCACGGTTCGCTCCGGGCGAATCGCATCTTCTTCTTGTAATCTTGACCACGTTTAAATCCTACTGGTGTAGTCGTAAGCCGAGTAAGTGTGCAGTCGAGCTCGTCGGTAGATATATTCTTCGCGAATCACGCGCTGCGGGAATCAGAGCTAGAGAATAAAATTTTTTTCTCAAGTAATCGCGAGCACGCGGCGTGATTTAGTTCAAAATAGAAATAAAACGAAAACGAAAAAAAAAAGAGAGAGAGAGAGAGAGAGAAACTGTTCAGAAATAATTCCCCCACGCGGGTTGTGGGCGAATCTGTGATTATCATCGTGTTCAGGGTGAATTGGAAAAATTTTTCTTTACCTACCTATCGCTCAACTCGCGTATTGTGAAACGTGTTGCTATTGAATTCACCGTCTCTGGTTGATTATCGTCAATCGGAAAACAGTCAAGCTGCATTTTCTAGCCCCACGTAACAATGATTGGTATCGATTTTCATCGAATACGCTTCTATTTTGTTGTATTGAAACCGTAGAACGTTGCATACAGGAGAATGCATGCGGGGAAGTGTACAAAAGCGCTTTTCCTCTCTCATCATCTCTTTCCCTTATTTTACTCGCTGCTATTTCTTACGGGGCTTATACACGCTGCTTGATTCAAGTATCTGGAGAGGAAGAAGCAAAGAGCATATAAGCCTAGTTACGCGAGAAATGAGCGAACTGACGTAGAAACGAAAGACAAACTCTGCGAGAGGATACTGGGAGTATTTACCCCTCGAAGAAGTACGAGAAGGATACGAAAGCTTTACCTTTCGTTAAAGGGAAATAGAGCGTGTAGGCTGGGGGTCGGGGGTCCCCGTGGTATCAGACTTTGGACAGGCTTCAAAGTACATAGACGCTGAAGTATCTGCGACGTACATTACCGTAAAGATGCGTCCGAGCTTGTTTGAACCAAGATAAAAGCGAGGGAAATTAAAAAGCATTTTTTTTTTTTCTTTTATTTATTTCACCAACAAACTCCGTCCATAACCCGATGAATTTTTCTCGAATGGAAATGCTGCATCTCAAGAATGGGTACGAACAAATGTGTGTCTTCTTTCTTTTCTTTGTTTCGCATGTATATAGGCATCGATGTTTATAAGAGGAAACCATGGACCACACCAATACCACGCGTTTTTGTCCAGTTAAATTTTCTTGTCCAGGTCGAGCACCAGGCCATAAAATTTTTCATCAAATTTTCTCAAGCCGGTGTGAATGAATGAAAAATATTGTCTTCGACAATGGGTTTCGGTGCAGCATCAACGTCGCGTTGAGTAAAGGCGAGGAAAGGCGAGTGGTTGAAAAATGAAGTGGTGGATGTTGAGCGGCCGTGGTTTCACAGCGAGTGCCTCACTCCTTCCGTAGCTATATAAGTAGGCAAGTTATAAGGAGAATTACGAGATTGCCACAAGGATTACGTAGACGGCCCTCGGGAGGTCCAATCTCGAGGATAAACACTTCACCGCGTGTTCTTAGAATCACCCTCCACCGCCGTCATTTCCTCCCTTCGGCTCCCCCCGCTTCTCTTTCTCTTTATAAAGCCAGGCAGCCCCCTTACCTCATCGGACGGACACGGAAACTACTCGCGAAAACTCATCTCGGAGGATGCTGGAGGGGGATATATTAAAAATTTAATTATAAAAATACGAGTATCTAATAAGTATTATAATAACCAAAGTTAAACTTATACCAACCCCCGGACTATAGATGACACCATAGACACTCAAATTATACTAAGATTTTCATAATCCTTATCAATTGATATATACGACAAAATTGCCAAGAATTCGATCAGACGACAGAAACATCTTCATTCGTCACTAAGGGGATGAAAAGTCGAAGACAACCAATACAACGAGTCTCCTGTGTCTAAAATTTGGAGATTTACTTACGCCTGCCCAAAAAATGGCAGAAAATTTTAGCCCCAGAGACGAGGCTACAGAGGAAAGATCACGGTTTGTTTTTCCGAAGGCATGAGTCAAGCCTCAGAGGGATATCTTGTCAGACAGACTCAGACGGACGGATCAGAGGTACAATATAGAAGGATTTTAGTTAACTCTGAAAATGCCACAGCTTTATATCTCGTGTTTTTTTATTCCTATATATTTTTATCTTATTTTTTCTCCGTTTGTGGGTGAGCTGGTAACTTTTTTAAGAAGAGTTTCGCGCTTTCCTTGAAATAAAAGTTGAGGGGTTGGTCAGGTCGGGCCTCGGGTGACTTGGTCCCACATCAAACCTGAGAATATATCCGAATTGCCGCGGACGCACGTCAGAACTCCTTATTGTTTCTGACGCTTTTCTGACACCTTCGCCCTCAGTGACCTGCACCCTCCCATATTTATATTCTATACAGTTATACTGGCAATACGAGCCACCGTGAGACGAGAGAATAGAGACAAATGAGAAAGGGAGAAGCGACATGCGGATGACAAACGAGTAGCAACGATTTGTCTCTCCTTTATAATACATCTTTGCACCAGCGAGAGGAGTTGCAACTGTTGAAATCATTTTTTTTTTTTTCGATTCAGAAACAACCCCGTAGATTTTTATTCTCATTTTTATTTTTTTATTCTTATCTTTTGTTCGTTTTTTTTTTTTTTTTTTTCTAAACCAACAATAGACTGATAAATTCCAGCCAGACAAAGATTAAATTTCGCTTCCTATCGAATGGAAATCTAAAACGTGACCCCGGGGCACCATTCGTCCTTTGGACGACGGCTAGATCGCCGGTGAAACCCGCGCCTTCTTATTCTCTATTTATTTCCACTGCCTTTTCTTACTGTCAGGGTTCTTCCTTCCGAGTATTTATTTCTCTATCTTTACTTTTTCATTTTATTTTACTTTTTTCTTTTCTTATACCATAGATAAACGATAAGAGTACCCACTCGGTTTACCGGAGCTGCTGGTTTCCGATTGTAGATATCCATTCACCGAATGAAAAGTTATCCATCTTCTAGGTACTCCGTAGATCTTAGTGAGCTTTTCTTATAAATGGATTCTTCCAAAGTTCTGTAGGTGTTCGACGTTGGTCTCTTATAAGTTGAACGGAGATTAGGCATCTTAGCATCTAAATTACACTTTCGGGTCTATAAAAAGCAGCGCCGGGATTAAAAAATGAAAAATACTTTAAACATTTTCCGGGCATAAAATATCAGCGAAAATTTACACCGATGCTTTTTAATTACAACCGATATAAGCGGAAAATTATTACGAGTCTTGCGGTCGAGTATAAGGAGGCAATTTATCGTGGTCGCAAAAACGTGAGAACAACTTAAGGTACACTGCAACCCTCGTAAAAGCGAGGATACTCGGTTGGACGCAGGACTTATTGTTGGAAGTAAAACGGAGCCTTTCCTCTGTAGAAACGAAAAGGGGATCCGAAGATTTTGGGGAAGGAAAATGCGGGACCCAGCTCGGTGTTGCGTTGAAAAGGTTGATACAGACGTTGCGAAGACGCACCTACCTACGACGGGGACTACAATCGTCCCGTTTGAACAGTAAAGGAAGGCATTTCAAGAGTCTCGTAAAACGGGGTTTGATGAGTGCTTGGAAGGACGCAAAAGGTATCTGAGGAAAAATAAATGTCAGCCCATCCCGAAGTGGAGCAAAAAATAAAAAATAAATAACAAAAAAAATGAGGAAAAGCTCAACCCTTGATTCACCTCGCGGGGCACAGCACGCCGCACTTATTTTCGTCCAGATTTTAGCCAGGATTATAATTACCAAACGTATCGCATGCCTAAAGTGGCAGAGTTTCGTTTAATTAATCCACGAAAGAGAATAATGTGAAAGAAAAAAGGAGGGAAAAAAAAAAAGAAAAAAATTAGAGGGAAAGAAAATGAGCTGAAAATCGTTTAATTATATTTTCATTCGCCTATAAAATTGAAGGATTTATAACGCGTACCGTGTTTAAACTGGATACAACGTTTGGTCCATTAAAAGAGGCAATTAACGCTCTTTTAGAATCGCTGGTTGAATTCGGATAATATGCTTGTTCGGGTTTTTGCAAAGTACAGAAGGAGAATTTTCATCGAAAACATTTAACGAGGTAGGTGTAGGTGTAAGTATGCGATGTCACCCCGTATATAGGTCTGCGATACGAAATGGTGCCAGCAATTCAATCCGATTGTAATCTTCATTTACAATTAGTTTCGCTACCGTTTTAGGAGTCGAGAGAAAAAGAGAGAGCAAGAGAGAGAGAGAGAGAATAGAGACAGAGGAAGGCCGGATTTAATCTTGTAAACTCTTTCACTGCCTTTTAAGGAAGGATTTTTCCTGCAATTTAATGTAATTGGCGACGAGTTTGCAGTCAAGCTAGCTTTGAACAGTAATTGGTTTTAAGGATCGCGACGATTGTCTCAAATTGACGAGGTCAAACCAGCAAGCCCAGTTTTATCGTTCGGGGAAACTAATCATATACCTTGAAAAAGAAAGAAAAAAGAAAAGAAAAATGTCGATTCAATATCGGAGCATTATAAGTATGAACTTTTTTTTTCTCTTACTATTGATGTGAGGAGAGAAATTCTTCCTCGACAGAAGGAATCCAGACCTAAACATACAAAATCAAAGCTGGGTAGAATGAAGTTTGATCTGGTTATATTCGAGTTCATTTTCGACTCGGGGCACGCAGTTTCTTTTGATTTTCTTCGGATTATCTTTCCTCCAGTTTCCAAGATCTTCGAAGTAATTTTTAACGGCATTTTACCCCGCGTCCTTGAACCCCAAACGTAATTTCGCCCGACCGAGAGTCGTGACTTATCGACCCTTAGTCGAGGAATTCGTTTGGGTTATGCAAACAGGGAGGACCTTGGTTAGGGCTAGGAGCCGGTGATTAGTCGATGATTAAGATAATCGAGGGAGTATTTTTCGAGGTAAATCAAGAAAAGTGTACAGCATCTTTTCGAAAAATCTATTCCACCTCATTTTCTTATCCAACAATTTTTCATGCACTTTCATATCCGCGCTGAGAAAACTCGAGTAGTTTTAATGTTTTATTTTTACATTTTCAATGCATGAGAAAAACGGAAGCGGAAACTACCGACGATAAAAGTAAATGTTCATAGTTTAAGAGTTACGACATGTATTCTTAAGTAAACGAATATTAAATTCTTTCAAAATCCGCCCCGACTTATTAATTCAGAAATGAAATCTGCCTCGCGATCGATACTCTAGTCGTACCCGGGCGATACGCGTTTTTAATATTGTCACCAAACTGGAATTATTGCGTATTTGTATCTCGTTCTTTCCCTAACTTTAGTCATCCAAAGTTCATGAATTTATCCTCGAAACGCAGGAGAGTCTCAAATGGTCCCTAACACGCGGATGAATACGATTCACTCAGGTATCTACGAACTTCGTACTTCGCTTCGTTGAAATTTTCAGAAATCACATCGAATCACAGAATTTCACAGAGCTCATAATAACTAAAGCGTTGACAAAGGTTAGCAGATTCCATGAATAATTCGCCGTTGATTAATTCGCGGAATTTTTCATTTAAGAGAAAGTTAAAAACTGCTTATGCCTCGTCTTCGTCGCTCGATAAAATATTTTTAATATATTAAAGCTTCGAGATTGACTGTGTCCTGTATAGTATATAATTCTATATAAGAATACGCGGAATCAGTTAGCGGAAATTTAAATTCAATGTTTAAATTAGAATTTCTTATCAGGTTAATATGTAAGTTCTTTGCCACTCCGCTGCGCCTGTAGCTCGGGCACAGCGCATATTATACCATAACTTTGGTCCAGTCCTGCACTGCAGATGCAAACAACGCCGTTAAAGCTTCAGGCCGACGCACGCGGACGTGATCCGAGAATAAACGGAGCAGAAATGAGGCATGAACTATAAAGATGATAAACATAATTTCTATAAATAAAGCGGAGGCTATACGGGCTGCAACTACGGTCTGAATCGAACTCGAGTGAAGATAATATTTTTCAAATCTCTAATACGGTTTGAAAAAGATATTTTATCTAAGAACGAAAGTCCAGACCCTCGGAAAATCCGAAAATTTCGGTCTACTTATCAGGATGTGAAGACAAAGAATAGTTCATTCGAATCGAGACCCCCGTTACGGAAACCCATTCTATCTACTTCAATCGATAGCTTCATATCATGATGTGATGAATAATTGATAGGATTTTGGAAGTTTTACATGGAGTATTTTTTCATGGTTTTTTATTTTTTTGTTTTTTTGTTTTTGATATCATAAGCTCAACGAAGAGTAATCCAGACACGTTGTTTAATAACGGGGTTAAATGGCATGTGAATAAAATCGTACCTCCGGTTTTTCGTAGATCAAATGAGCCAAGGGATATCTATTTAACGCACGTTGGTCTCTGAAATTAGTTCGCGTTTAGTTGCCTCGTTATACCCAGCTCACGTTTACTCGGGATCCTAAACCACGGCGTACCTCGTTTAAGGGTAGGTATACGATGTGTATCGGCTTTCCACGCTGTATTATAGAACTTGGTGATAACTAAAGATCTAAGAAACTATTCGAAACGTTATGGGGTTTCCGAGGCAAATACTAAGCCATCGATATATTCCGCAATAATTAAATACCACTCATTCATCATTCGACAAATATTTTTTTATAAATTATCTATCGATTCTCGGTCGGAACTCGCAAAGCTTCGAATGAACTAACTAAGCCGCAGGCACCCCTGTCGGTGTTATTCCCCTCGTTGAGTAACCTGAAATTCCGAAAAACTCACACATACATACGCGTGTGTGTAAAATATAATATAGGTGAGTGT
This sequence comes from Tenthredo scrophulariae, assembly GCA_963978835.1. Lineage (NCBI taxonomy): Eukaryota > Metazoa > Arthropoda > Insecta > Hymenoptera > Tenthredinidae > Tenthredo > Tenthredo scrophulariae. Next base: position 2,768,253 of record OZ022230.1, on the reverse strand, counting down.
ATGTAATGTGGAAGTAGAAACACGAGTATTTTCACCACCTACTATATTTTGAGCTGTCATCATCAGCCCAGCCAGTAGCAGCAGCACCACCACCAGCACCAGCACCAGCTTTATATTCAAACGGATTTAAAAGCTTTTTGTAATTAATTTCCCCTTCCGTATGGGGTACGTGTATTAAAACTTCGATAGCTGAAAACGCGTAAACCCACGACTATTTCCCTGTGGCTTTTGGCTTTTGGTATAGCTGCTGATGCGCATGGTTACTACTCGATTATCCCTTGAGTCTATTCTGTAGGTACCGAGACGCGTTCGTGTTGCAAATGTTCAACATCGTCTAATGGAATTTGTGGACTGAGTAAATCGCTCGTGAATATATGTATACGAGGCATCGGGGTGCAGATGGTCTTCTTGCATTGTGGTCATTTCTAGGAACGAGGAGGAGGAGGAGGAGGAGGAGGAGAAGAAGAAGGAATATAGATCGTTAATGGGCTTTCTAAACGGGTAGGAAATTCATGAAATTGAGGATAAACCCGAGCAGTGTATACCTGCTATTCGCATAACACTTCTATGTGTGTATCTATCCACGTAGACGTAGACGATACGTTGGTATACAGTCGCTGATCTGTGCCATATGATTGTCCCATTTTCAGAAATGGCCAACCTTCACGGTCTCTTCAAGGGATACATGCACCTTGAACAGGCTCATTTTAGAAGGACTTGCATGGTCCGAATTTCCATTTCAAACAACAAGTTCCATCACAAGAGTTCACCACTCTTCCGAAGCATGATCAAGTAAAGGTTATTAGATCTCAGATTTGGATGCAGTCGAAGTAATTGTTCAGAAAACCAACCCTTATCCGATTCACCGACCAGATTTTTATGCGTTCATTTTTGTTCTAGAAAATTGATGAACGGTTTCAGAAAAAGTTTCTAAACTTGATGATTTGATAGTCAAAAATTGATCACTCAAGTCACGCTTGCAGTCCCAAAGCGTTATCTGTTCATCGGAATAATTAGGGCCCAAATGTCAAAAATCGAAGCACTGGTTGATCGAAATCCTTTTGACTGCACATGACTCTAACTTTTTTTACGATTCACGTTGAGTCGTAGCAGCAGGCTTTCTTGGAAGCGAAAAATTTAGGTGGTTCTTGAAAAACTATTGTACACGGTGTACATGCTCTTTTCGGAAACACGTCAATTTGGCTAATGGGTTTTTTTTTCCGTGAATCGCCGAAACTAACTTATCCTATTTTAAAAAGACAACCGACTAAATTTTGTCGAAGAATTTTCGGCACGACGATCGTGTTTCATTTCCTATGAAATGATCACATTCGACAAGAATACACCAGGTAATCTTGCTCTTATCGAAAGTGTATGATAATGGAATACCCAAAATACCTGTATGGTATCGGAATTTTCGATCGTTTGTATCTTAACGACGTCATGACGAGCGCGACTACCGAGATATTCGCTATTAGTAATCAGGTGAAGCTTTATCTCCACTCGCTAAACTTCCGGTCAACAACGATTACCCGGGTTCGTCGGTTGACCAAGGGTCAAAAGGTCTTCCTGGAAGGGGCTTGCACAACGGCAATACGATCCAATCGATAAATCATTACGGCGAAGTTTTCAGCTGTCTCAAATGCTCGCCTTCACATATCTATCGAGCTTGTAGCCCAGCTATTATTCACCTGATTGTATGATAATCTCTCGTTTCATTTGTATCAAATCTGTCTAACGGAATATAGGTAGGTACTACTCTATTTCACTCTTTCCTGTGTCCAAGCGCGATATTGAATCACCTCGTTTTCTTCCTTTGGTTGGTTCTGGTTTTTATCATTATCTGACATTGGCAGCTGCGCCAATTCACGCGAACATTGACACAACGACCAGCCGAAAAGTTATTCAAAAAATTAAACAAAGATCAATTAACACCGCTGGGCCAAGGTAAGAACCGAAACAATACGGTGGGGTGAAATTTTCACTTTTTTTATTTCTCATCTCACCGTTAAGGTACTCAAAGCTCAGTACAATTGCAGAGTCTGGCAAGTACGGGTGTCGTTTTCAGGTTCGCGGTAACGAGGAGTTGACGAAAAAATATGTAGGGAAAAAAAAAAAAAGAAAATTAAGGAAAGGGAAAAATTTTATGCTCCGAAAGCTCGAACGGTGAGAAGTTTCAATTTTGACGAGTTGGTTCGGGTATTAATCACGAGATTGTAGGTTTTTTCTTCTTCTATGAAATTATTGCCGTCTGCAGTTGGTTGGATGAAATCTTTTCTGCACTTATCGCCACAATGAGATAAGAGCGTTGAGTAATACCATGGGAATACTTCACAGCGGTGTAACTTCACGTTTTAGTGGACGTAAAACTGTCAGTGTGCGATTCAACTCCTAGCTAAACTGCAGATATTTATTATTCTTAATCTAATAGCTCACCGAGCTCTTGCTGCACCATTCTATAGCCGCAGAATCCAGCAACAACAATAAATACAGATTTACGCGAAGCCTATAGCACTTGTAGCCAGATATGTATTATTCCATTGGAAAATAAGCCAATTTAATTCACAGAGGGAAAAAGATCGGTGCAAAGTATTCCCGTTTAACGATGCGAAGAATTTTCATCAAAATCCATTGAATCCATAGAATGAAACAAATTTTTTTTTCATTCAAGGTCCCTTCTCGTTCACTTGAATCGAACGAATATTTGCTTAAAGCGATAAATGGTTCAGCGGATGATTCGGCTCGATTGTTTAGAACAGAAATATTGTTCGAAGTAGGCGATTTATTTTTTTCATCCAAAGATATACGGTTTTCAAGAACGATATTAGAATAATGAAAAAGATCCACTCGTTCGAATCAATGAAATGCTAAATCGACCAAAGACCAATGAATTCATTCTATTTTATGAAGTGAACAAAATTTTGGATCAACTTGATCAGATTTTTGTATTGAATCAAAAGGAAACAAAAGAAGAGTTTTCTTTGGTTGAAAAACTGTAGAATTTGTCCGAAGACATAGGTTTCCGAAATGTGTAATTAAAAATGAAGATGGTCCGTTTTTTCTGGGTGTATTAACTCTGGGAAGTTCAACACGCGTGTTTGGTATCAATGCAAGTATGTATCTATTGGAATGATTGAGTGTTTTCGAGATTCGTCTATAGGTATAGGAGGTAAGTTCATTCTGAGAGGCTGCTGAGGCTGGCTACTACTACTCGGCGTCGTTGTGTCCTGGGAGCGATGACCCGCGGTGCCCTAGGCACTTCTCTACTGCACCGGGAGAAAACCCGTAGGGAGAAAAGGAGAAAAGGGGAAAAAGAGAAAAAGAGATAGAGGGAGAAAACCTTGGCCGTAAATGGCCTCAAAGTGCACCAGTGTTCCTTATAAGATCGGGAATCGACACCGCACTGCTGCACTTTAGCGGTTTTGATCTGATCCTTTACACGGGCCGATGATCCTCCGACTGATCGAAGTAAGTGGGCAAGTAATTGGCACACGTGAGTACACATAAAAATGACACGAATCGGTAGCCTGGAAAAACGCGGTCCAATTGCAGCCGCATCTCTTACTTTATACACGTTCGAATCGCCCAAGTCCCTCGGAGAAAATTTTACAGAAAAGGTGAAAACCTGATTCAAACTAATAACGCAATTAGTGAATGAGATTCTAGTCCGTTTATCTGATAAATGCTCTTCTCAAGAAGAAATTCACTCCATTGTAGGAATTCGTCACCATTTATTTCCGCCGCCATATGAGCTTGAAGCTGATGGACTCAGGATGTTTCATTAATAAAACGGATATACTGGCAGAAAGTATAACGAACTTTGACACTCGCAAGACTTACGGTTAAGGAATACGGTTTTCACAAAACGCTCTGATCAGAATGACATTTCGACGTTTCTCAGCGACATCACATCGATCCATGTTGACGCATCGACTGAACACACTTTCATTAGTGGCTATTCTTGATCTTACCACAATCTTGCTGTGAAGGTAAAAATTTGATTTAGGATGTTTCACAAATGAACGTTTTCTTGACTTGCAATGAAGTTCCTCATTTTTAAAGCGAAGGATTCACTTGGAATTAAGAAGCGAAACGAGGTAATTTTTGTCTGAAAACTAGGCCTGAAAAAACAGTTCTAGAAACCATTATTACTAGGGCGACAGCTCATAGCTCATAGCTACAAGAGTTATGCAAAATTATTGCATAAATGATGCTTTTTATCCTCTAGAGCCCAAAAATCTTCGTATAGTGAAAAGCCGTAGCTATGAGCTCGTTTGATAATAATTGATGCTAAAATGGACTCCTCGTAGAGTAATGTGGGGAAAAAAGGATGGGTCTACCATTCAGAAAGCCACCCGATGCAGATTTTTATTGTCTACGCTATCTCGAAGACTCGGATAGGTTTAATTGCCAAAGCCGTCTGTTTGTGTTCTAAATCTAAGATTTACATTCTTTCGAAAGTCAAACGGTACTTTGGTCAACCGATTTATAGATTGTTCAGAACCTTCCTGGTCCCAAAAATGCCGAGGGAGAGTTCTCGCACGCTGTTCAATGCGGAAAAAAGAAAAGAACTGAAACTTATGGCAAGATGAACGGACCGGGAAAAGTCCTTTACTTCCTTTCCCGAAAAGATCTTTTCCGATTAATGTGGAGAGAAAAAGTACCCGCGAAGCTATTTAAAAATTCCTGCGTTCCATCCGACATGACGGTCAAAATGACGCTCGATATTATTTCCACTTCCGTAACGGCGCCAGACTAGTCCTCCATCTTTATACTTTAAAATCTTGCATTAGGACTGACGCATCGGAGCGATACGCCTACAAGCGTTTGGTTTTAAGTCCCAGAGTCCATATGCCTGTAGAGTTCTATGGGGTGGAAATTAGAAAGTCTATATTGACCTACCTGGACAAACCCAAAGCTAACCCAGTGGGCCATGTGGCGGGTCTGGTAACCGAAGCCAAAAATTTCGTAATCTTAGATAGGGATCGTCGTAGGGTCGGTTGTACTTCCGGTGACCGCCGCGCCGGGACCCGCCACGCGGACAACAGATGCTAAGCAGTACGGCGCGCGCCTTCCTCCTCTGCCTCCTCTTCTTCGTCTTCATCTTATTTTTATTCTTCTTTTTTGGTTCAATTTTTTGCCTAAAATTTCCCCGCTTTTTTCATTCTCCAAGTCGCGTACGTCAAGGCGATAATTAAAACGTGCTCCGGAGTGACAATTAACACAGCAGTCAGGGCGATGCTGGTGCGATATATTAACGAGGACAGGGAAAATATAATTGGGGTCCTGCCGTTTCGGAGCTTGAACCAGGGACGAAGGCCATAGACCATCTAGTCCTTTATTTTATTTTTTTTTTATATTTTTTTTTGGGCACCTAATGAAATTCGGGAAGAAAGGAGACTCTTGTTTTAATTATTCCCTCAATTCTGCGGCTTTTTTTCTCTCCTTCTTGTTATCACGAAATCCACGTTCACGTTGAAAAACGTTTTTTCAGTTTCTTATCTGACGTGAAGAACCGGCCAGTCCTATTTCCGGACAAACAGTTTCCACCGTTTTCGAGCTAGCGAGTATTTACGAGCCTCTTAACACGTCTCTATCACTTCAGAACTGTAAATTATACTTTGCACGTTATGCTTCCATCGATCCATAAATAGTCGAGGTTCTTACACCTTCCTTCTGGACTAAAAGCAAAACGAAGAATATCAGCTACGATGGGTAAAATCACTCAAGAATTACCTCGAATTATATGAGATTATGGAGAGCGGGTATACGTTCTAAATACTCGAAGAATAGCATACCCGGTCGACTTTTCACGGGATAAATGGCCCCGTTTTTACTTCCATATTATGGTTTTACGTACGTAGATTCTCCGTCGACTAGTTTTAATTATGCAATGCTCAACCGCGATTTTGATGGGCTCGGAATATATTCCTGAACGTGATTGAAACGCGTTCAACGATGGCAGCATATTGATACCTGGTCCAGCGATACCCATACATACCTGGAGTATTATCGGAACATGTGCATACATGTGACGCTTTGACAGCCGCAGAATTTCCCAGCTTCATTTCGCCAAATGGCCATCTATTCTAAAATCATTTTGAGTGCACAGCGGGGTACTCGCCGAATATATTTCTCCATATTTCAATAGCTACAACCGCATAAGGAGTGGAATAAATCGCTGATAGGTTCCTTCGAATACCTTGCTTGCTATTTTATTTCTATGAAATGTCCCTCTGTGTCAGTTTTGTGGCTTTGAATTGCGCGATTTCTCTATCCATGTGCATATACTCTCCACGAGAGTTTTCCCATATTGGTGGATATCAGTGGTCCAAATATTGGTGCATCCGAGTAATTACGAAAAGTTTTATTGGTTACCCCGAACTTTGTAGTGAACTGAACCTCGTCACGCACCAATTTGGAAACGGAAGGGTGAGTGGAATATCCATGGGCTGGAATGATACCCCAGGTATTTGAGGAATTTGAGCTTATTTTGTCGAAGAAATGTCTTAGATCAGAATAGCATATCCGACATTTGACTTCCATCGATTTTCCACCTTGATCAGGGGTTTTATTTAAACTTTTATAAACGTGGCGGCGACCTGCACCGTTTCAACATCCTAGAGGAATTGCTTTCACAACGAAGTAACAGAGGCTAGTCTAGTTTGGCCGGGATCTGGTGGGTATGGTGTTTGTTTCTCTTCGACCCAGCTTTAAATAGAGCTGGTCCCGCGACGTAAACACTGACAACACTAAAGCAGTAAAACACCAAGACGATGATGCCTGCAGGGAGAACCGCGTTATTAACTCCGTGTGAAATCCCGTCTTGGTATTCACTCCTCGTATAGCTTCACCTAGAATACGTAAATACAGTAGCATAGTAGCTCAATGTACGGGTCCATACGGTTATGAAGTTCTTCGTCTTTTCACTTTGTACCAGCTACGATCAAACAAACGTTATACGACGCCAAAATATACCGTGGCACATGTATCTAGCATAAATGTCACATATGCATACGGATAAATATACACGCGTGCGGCCCGTGGAGAATTTATTACACGTTCAACATAGCCAAACGTTTCCAGAGAAGCTCCTGCTACTTCTACCGGTTCTTCTTCTTCTTCCTCTCCTTCCTTTTCTCTTTCCCTTTTACAGTTTGTTGCTTTTGCTTCGCTGTGTCCAGTGCACTGTATAGTATAACTGTGTTTGCTTTGATTTGATAGTTCCATTAAGGAAGGAAGGAAGGAAGGAAGGAAGGAAGGAAGTAAGGAGGAAATCTTTGGTCCAGAATTGAAACGTTGTATGGGTTGGTCGAAGGTAGAATATAGAATGTAACTGCAGCAGTGTACCTACGTACAGAATGGGAGTGCAGTGTAAAAGGTAGGAATCCAGAAATGCAATTTCAGAACCAATTTGTACCACCACCCTTTCCGATTAAGATTTCCCGAGCTGGATACGAGGAAAGAGAACAGTCTCTCTTCGAGTTTTAGATTTTTTGAATCACTTTTTTTTCAATATATATATATTTTCCGAGGAGTCAAGCCCGTTAAATTTCCCGTGCTTGTTAAAGGGTTAGCTGGAAACTTGGGGCGATAAAGATTGTTCGTTGAACAGTATAGGTGCCAGCAATGTACTCACACGCAGGTATATTATACGTGTATGTTTTAACGAATTACCAACTCGACCTGTGTAAGCTCTCTATACATCAGTCGGGAAAGTAAATATAATTTTCTTTTACGGCTTCGTTGAAAAGTTTCTTTTTCAAACTTTAAGCTTGACTTTTATGCGATAGAGGACTACCATCGAGGATCATACAAGCGAGATAGACGACTTGTGTAAAGCGTCTGGCCAAACTCGGCGCGACGCCTTCGTCGGTTTGATGTTTTTATTTTTTCTGATTTCTCTCCACATTTTTTGTCTGCTTTTTTACACTCACACCTCCGTGTACCACCTACATCCACGCAAGTACAACTGACCTAGCTATACTTCGTGGTGGTGCAAAGGCGAGAGCTGCGCGAATAGCTGCGAATAGCCATACCAACTTGTATAGATTCTCGACAATCTTGATCCGTATAACTGTAGTGAAAAAGTTTTTCATACCTACTAAATTTCCGAGAATACAAGCCGCTTCGAAAAATTGACTATAATATTTCAGTGTTACGGTACCGAGGAAAACGCACCGAGCTAGTACCGTCAGCTTTTTATACTTTTCTTCTACCTACTTTCATTAAACAATATATTCCACGTGCCAGTTCACATGCAGCTCAATTTTTATTCACTGAAACAAGTTAAACTCGTTATTAAATTTCTCATATCGTTACATGTCATAATATACATACCGCAGTTTTCTCCACAGATAATCACTTTCCACCGAATAGTTGCTATAGAACGATTCACGGACTGACCATTATTCGGTGTCCTGATAAATTCGGAAACTCACAATTAAAAGCCCCCCCCCCCCCATCTATCCATCGAATAACTTCGAATCGATTCGATCGATTCTAAAAAAAAATTGGTAAAAAAATACTTCGATTAGTTTATAAACTGGGTATTGAATCCGACGAAAATTGGTCGAACGGTTTGGAAATAGAAGAGAAAACCGTGTTTTTGAGGAAGTGTCAATATCTCAGCAACGGTTCGTAAGATTTTAGTGAAATTTTTTTTTTAGTTGTGACTTTTCGAGGTATCGATCTTTTTTCCCGAGTATAACAAAATTCGTAAATCAATTGCCGTGGGGGTGGCAGTTTGAAATTTAATTGCAGCATATAATATATAATTCGAATTCGATAACTGTGGTGAACATTTCGCCGAAATTTACTGCAGGATATTTTTATTCGGTAGAAAGAAAAGCTTTGAAACTAAAATGGTTTGGAACTAAAATTTTCCACAACGATTCGCAATTTTGAAACAATCTGGGAATATACAACCGAGAATTTCCGCTACGCAGAATAACTAAGAATGCAAAAAAAGAAAAACGACTTCCCGCTGTACCTCAGATTATATCGTCTGCTATTTCTGAAACTATAAATTACCATATGCAACACATAAACGCATTCGTCTTTCCCGTACGGTTATTAAATGCTAAGCTCAACCATCGCTATATTCTTCGAACGCCTCTGCATGCTGCCCGGACTCAAAGCTGGTCTTACATCCGCACCGCTTTATTCGCCTTTATATACAAACGTGCGGAAATTCAATACACAGAAAGACGCATGTATACCATTTATACATGCTGCAATTTCTGACGAATATAATTAATCGCGATTAGATACGACGACGACGACGACGACGACGTATCGAGTTCCACCATGGTTACAGAGTTCAGCTGTACACTAGCCTATGATTCGACTTGCGTGTAGATAATTGGCTGCGGTATAGGGGTAGCGTTTGTATTTATGACATACGCATGAATTAATTCAGTCGATTAGATATTGAGGTTGTTAAAATATTCGCAGATATATCCGGACGACGTGGAAAAAAAGAAACGTCCGTTTCGTTGACGTCAAACGGAACATGGGTCTGTGTCACTTTTCCAATAATCTTTCGACACATTTTTGGAATCCTCGGTTTTCTAACGAACCTGCCGCAGTATCGATCCGAAGATTTTTATAATCGTCATCGAGTTTGACGAAGCCCTCATACTTCATCGGAGTTTGTTTTCTATGCAATCCAGGCCCCCGTATAAAACGACGACGAAGTCGATGGCGAGGCTGAACGTAAAACGAACGGAATTCTTCGGCTCAAATATGCTAAGAATGACAGGTGATTGAATATTTATTGGAAAATTTATTTATTCGTACCGTAACGAAATATAATTGAATCATGAATTTCTACGCTCATGATCTTCTTCGTTCCAAAACATTTTTTATTTATTTTTCTAAACGTTGAGGAAAAAAATAAAAAAAATAAAAAAAAACTGTGTCACCTTCGCACAACGACCTTATCTCTATATATATATAAATAATTTGAATAATTAGAATGTCTAATAATTTTCAATCATTTCTTAAAATCGGTGCAATCAGTTGTGCAAAAAGAAAAAAATTAGTCAATAGAATTGCACTTCAACGTCTATCAGTAATTTGAAAGAAAAAAAGAAAAAAATGATTTCCAAAGTGAATATACCCTCTAAAGGCAGTATATACCTATATACATTCAACGCGTTGACCGTTCGCGTATCACGATGGCCTGTATCTGGTTATTAATTACGTAAAGCCTTAATTATAATTAGTTATAATTTAATGTGATAAAATATACTGTGCAGAATGACGTGCCTCGTATAACTACGTGTATATAATAGGTAGATGTACATATATGCGAGTAAAGGGCAGTGCATTTATCAACGGAAATAATTAATCTCCCTAGCTGTTCAAAGTAACGAGATAAAATTTCCTGGGTTAGGTAAATTGGGGGTGAAAAGGTTGGATTTTGAATAGTTTTAGAGAATCTTATCGGGGCGAGATCCGGGTCTGCACAATGTCACCGTCTACTTATACTATATACCATCGCATTTGAATGAATGGGAATTCGCGGTAAATTCGAAAGCACGCCATTACCTGCCGCCGTTGAATCCTACCGTAAGGCTTTAGACTTTCGAAAGAGAGAAAGATGGAGAGAAGACGAAGGAGAAAGGAGAGAAGAAGATGCAAGATGGAAAGATGGAAAGATCGAAAGACGGAAAGAGGGAAAGAGGCGTGGAGGCAAAACAGCATCGCTTTTCAAGACGCGGGCAAAGCCCCCGTTTTAATCAGCCCTTCCTTCCTTCCTTCATTCGCCCTGGTTAACAGCTCTCGCCTGGCGGCTGGCGCGACTAGAACAACAAGGCGAACGTGAAGCCATAATTAAACGATATGAAAACAAGTTTGCCCGTCAACCGATACCCAGGGCAGTCGGGCTTTCACAGACCCCAAGAAAGGCACGAGGCATCGTTAGCCAGATCCATCGGCGTAGAACGTCTATCCGATATCGTATTCGGTTTTAAACCTGTCAATAAAATTCACCGCGTTAGTTGCCTCGAAATTTCTATTCAATATCCGGAGATAACATCATCGGTTTTTACTTCAAAATAGTATCATCATCGTATCTGTATATGGAAGGACTCATTATCCTCCAGAATTAATTACATGTGTCATTTATGACGCGCCTAGATATCGAGAACTGGTTCAATTTTTAAATATCGATTTATCAAACTATGCCGAGTAGTAAAATTCGGAGAAATATTATACTCGCTCGATTTCGGACATAATTAAAAATTATTTTACATTTTACGGACTTCGTCCTGCACAGATTCATCCCATCGAAGAAAAAGCGGTTGTCGTAGGTCACGGGTCGCATCGTTTATCGAAACTTTTCGAGGGCCCGGGTTGAAGTTCTGCAGAACTGAAAACTCCGAAAGCCTAAAAAAATTTGGAAAATTTCGGGTCTATTTCTCGGGATGTGAAGACAAAAGATAGTTCATTATAATCGAAACCCTCTCAATAAATCCAACGTCATAAATAGATATTGAATGGATTGATAGGATTTTGAAACATTTTTTTTCCGAAAAGTGCGTCTCAAGACGATCAATTTGACCGCTTATTGGTTTCGATTCGATCAATACAGTCCGAGTTATTAAACAATGAATGAACTAATACATGCGTGGATTTGAAATTTCGGAAGTTTGGCATCTTTCGCATCTTCAGCTTTCGGAATTTTGAATCTTTTACGTTTTTTAAATCGGGTGTGTAAACCTCCGGAGAAATGCCCTCTCTCAAGAGAATTTCACTCATCTGGTGCGCGTTGAGGTTCCTTATTTCGTCCACGACAAAATTTCCATGGTTTTCATGTAGGGCAGTCCTATAGGATAAAATGTACATCGTCACGCACAAAGTGCTTTGAACGTCGGAGTAAAACGGTATCGAACAGTTCCATCGTTTCCGCGAGTTTCAAACTTTTACTTTTCATTTTTATACTCATTGAAAATTGTTCGATAGTTGATTACGCGGAGTTTGTTTCGTTGGAATTGAACGTAAAAAAGTTAAATCATACCTATACACGTGTGGTTTATTTATTTATTTATTTTTTTATTTTTTATTTACGGTTTACACTGACGACCGAATTATACAGTCACGCTTCGCTAAGTTTAGACGTTGACGAAATGAGACTAATATGTATAATACATCCAAGTTTCCACGCCAATGAATTTGGGACTTGGCCTACTGCACGCCTACATGTAAATTGGGTCCCACCTCCAGGTTCGTTAATTAAAGGGTAGCAACCCAGCGACGCCGTAGGTATACGGATTATTAATTTTCGGATAGACACTCCGGACGTCGTAACCGAGAATTACGATCTTTGTTCGTTCGTTAAATTTTGTCAAAATACAGAATTAAATATTGACTTGGCTGGTTCGCGTAATTTTGTATAGAAAATTTCGAGCTTATCGTAAAAACGGCTTTTTATTACCCAATGAGTCTACTGCATCGCTAGTTTTTTTTTTTTTTCTTTCTTTTCCCTTTATCAAAAACGGGTCCATAATATTATCTGGCAAACAAAGTGCTGCATTTCACCTAATGTGAAATAATAAAATGAAAACCAAAAATTTTATTCACGACGCGTGATTCGACGAAAGTAAAAAATTGAAAACTAGGTATAACGAAAAAAAAAAAAAAAAAAAATACCGATCACCTCGCCTTTTTTTTCTCTCTTTTTTTCTTCTGCCGAATATATCGACAGGGTAGGTAAACTAAGATTGGGTTTTGGTGTAGAATTTCAAGTAAACTGACCTACGTATATAGAAACGGAACTGGGGTGGTCGCATAAAGCTTAATGTTGTGGTTCTGAAAGTGACAGGAGCTCGGAGTCGAATGTTCTGAGGTAAAATTTGGCGGTTCTATATACTCTCGGGAATTTGAAACGTGAATTTTAATACATCGGTGTTATGACTTGAGAATAGAAAAAGAAAGAAAGAAAAAATGCGAAAAATCGTATTACCGTAACACGTAGATTCTTGGCAGCCAACTCGCGGTTAAAACTGATCGTTGTAATAAAATGGGTAAGATTATTGTCAGCGGTCTTGTGCATGGCCTAAAGTTAATACGGGGGTCGAGGAAGGTATTATAATCAAGTATTCATAACCGTATAATGAGTATAATGATGGAATGGAGACGAACATGGGGAATGAAGATGTTATTTATTTCGTTAAAACGAAGGGCTACTATATTGTAAGTCAGAGCATTATCCCGCATGAATGAGATTTGAATTTCTATGCATCTCGCGACGGAGCCCGTAGGAAAACTCCGTAAATTTTCTGGCTAAAAAATGAGACGTTATTGCAGCGGAGGCAATAACGGTAATATTATGTATTCACTGAAATAACCCGGAACGGCTAGACCAGCGGACTGGTGTACGGGGAGCTGCGGAAGTTTTACCGTAAAAGTTAAATGGCTGACGCATTAAAGTTTGACTTTAAGGTAAAAAGTCGAGGAAGCAAAACAGGAAATAAAGAAAGAAAGAAATGAGAGAAAAAATTAGCGAGGAACAAAAAAAGAAAAAAAAAAAAACAAAACGAAAAAGGAAATGGAAAAGGAAAATTAGGGCAACCACTTATACGATGGACCTGCAGCACTGGCCACGGAGAAACCGAGAACGCGCAAACTGTTCTAATAAATTTGAGATATTACCTAGCTAGTGTAAAGTGTGAAGTTGGCATAATACCTACGGTTCGGTGTAGAGCCAGTTTTCAATAAATTTTCAATTTTCTCTCTAGAATAGTTTGCGGTTCAGTTAGAAACGTCGCGAAAGTAGAAACGGCAAAAACACCGCTTCCCTACATCATCATAGTTTTATTTTCCACTTTCTTTGTCGCTTTACGCAGGTGTGTCCACAATGAGCCACGCCAGACGGTATTCATTCGAGCTAACGACGAGCAGAAAAGTGCCAAGGAGAGAACTGACGTGAGAGAGAGGCAAAGGGAGAAAAGAAAAGAAGAAAACAAAAAGAAAAAAAAAAAAAGAAAAGAGAGAGACGTGGCGTGGGAGAAGGCCTTCGCCAGAGGACGCCAATACTTGGCGAAATACGAGAGGATAGGGTTGCTACCACCCTTTTTTATTTTTTTATTTTTTTTTTTATATTTCATCAATGAAGCACAAGTTCGGAAAAGTGCCTACTGAATTCGTAGCCCATATATATATATATATATATATGTCTATAGTATGGCTAAGAAAGTTCGAACAATCTTTTTCGTCCCAAAAAAAAAAAACAAAAAGTTTCTCCCTTTTCATGTGCCCAATGTAGGATGAAGAGAATATTTGATTGGTCGCTGGGATATAAATATGGAAACTGAGTTTTTCCGATTCAGATTTTCCCCCGTAACAATAACAAAAATGTTCATTTCTCACAAAAACAATAAATGAAAATCGTTAAACGATCCAAGAAAAGGTTCAATCTTTAGCTTTTCACGGCCGTGACGAGGCCCAACGAGAAAATTAATTTGCCGATGAATTTGAGATAAAGAAATGAATAGTCCTGGTGTTCTTGTCGAGAAGAAAGGACCTCTTTAACATATGCATATCCCATATATATATATATGTAACGAAGCGGGGTCTGTGCAGCTTTTCTAAGAAAGGGCAGCTGATGTGGATGACCTGAGTTAAAAAAAAAAAAAAAAGAAAAACATAAAATGTCGGAACCTTGCGATGCAGTTCTTTGGCCATACTTTTGCCAAAACGGTCCTTGAGCGATGTCAGTGACAGACAGACGGTCCCATTGTCATATACGTATGACGAGTGAAATCTCGCCATCTGCTATGGAATATTTTCTTCCTAGGCCCGAATCGGGTCCGACCTGGGGCGAGTTGGTGGGATCTGAGCCTCTTTGGCTAACCACTTATATTGCGCTCTTTGATCTCGAGGAAAAAAAAAAAAGAATTCAATTTGTTCTGAGATTGGCCTGAGCCCAGTGAACCGCGGAGTGACTCCGCACTAAAGGGCTCTAGGAGTGGAGTCTTTCCTTTCGATTCTTTTCCTCGACGTTCACGTTTACGTCGAGCCTAGACCGAATTGGAAAACGTTTTGTTAGGATCTCCTTGTCTCCTTGGGGGGGTGGCCTGGATTTGTAGTAAGGGAGGGCTGCTCCCTGCCCCGGTCTTTTAATTAAAACCGAAATTCAATTTCCTAGTTGAGCGAATCTCTTTGAAGATAACGGCACGGGCTCATAGTTATACGTTTGTACAGATTATTTCTTTCCTTTTTTCCGTCATTTATACAGCCATTGTTGTAACCAGTGGTTATACCGTATATCTCTTCGTCGAACTCCTCGTTTCAGAAAATTAACGTTCAACCCTTAGAAACCCGAAGAATACCCGACGCTCCCCACCCCTCCGCCTACTCGACGATACAATTTTGTTATTATCATTGATCGTATAACGTTAGATTTCTACACGTCCAATCCATCAATAGATTGGCCCCGATTTTACCACCGATAGAGAAACCGCGAACAAATGACTCGCCAAATCATTTCACTCAAAGGATCAACCCTCGGGAAGACCATTAATCCGTTCATTCTTTGCGAGGAAACGTATATAGGTTACGCGTATTGTGTTACAGGAATACCATTCCGAAGACAGTATAATATAAGGGAGGAAAGTAAAGGGGTGTTAAAATTTTTCGAAAAATCTCTCCTCGCTCATATCTTCGTAGTATAAAAAAGTCGGTTTCCAAATTTCATGACATTAAAGAGGCCCGTTGATGAGTCAATAAAATTCATTAACTTCTCTTTCACTATTTAATTCAATTACCGTTTTCGAAATACGTAGTTAATTATTCGCTCCTAAGAATGTCGACGCTGTCGTAAAGTACGTCTCCTCGTTTCCTTGCAGATTTCAGTTTAAAAAATTTCCTGTATTTCTGACTGCAGGGTTTAGCACATCGGAACATATTACTTACGCATATTAGCTGTAGATCGTGTTTCGCGAAGAATAACTAGAGCCTTCATAGCTGCAGACTGAACGGCTGAAAGTTTATGAAGAAAAGGGATGATATTCAGGTGTGAGTTTCCCAAGTAGGCTTTCCTGCAGGATAAAATCTAACCACACATGTCTATGTGTATCAGTATTTGTGCATGTGTGCGTATACTAGGTACCTAAAGGAATGGCCTGCAGGAGGACTGGGGTGAAATACCGCAAGGATCTGCAATGTGGCGTCTATTACGTCGCGATGATTGAATGCTCCTAGGTGCGGAACTCGCTGTAGCCTGGTGTCTGGCGTATAACGTTCCTTGCGGCAACCTACGAACCCCATATACCTACATACACAGCTCATATATGCACAGCTTTACACACACACAAATACACCATAAATCCGCGAATATTCGCACAAATGCTATATATATATATATATATAGGTGTTCACATCGTGTCTCTCTGTCTGGGTAGGTGACGCAGTTCCCTCGGCACAGGCCATGCTAGATTCTATTCTCACTTCCGTGTGAATTAAATCTGGTAGACGACCTGCCGAGAGCGCGGGAAGGCGCGGGAAAGCGCGAGACCTCTTTAGAAACGTCAACGCGGGAAAACTCCGCGAACTGGTGATAGTAGGTATATAGGTATAAAGTCGGTTTTGTTTATAGGATAGCGAGGATATGTATAGTTGTGTGAATGGCGACTGTTAATTAAATTTTACTAACCGTAAAAATTCTTACCTCCGACGCTATTTATTTCTAATTAAATATTCACGTCTCAACGGATTTTGATTTTTTTTTTTTCTATTTAATTTTTTCATTTTTTTACCTCATATCATTATACTCGTATCTTGTATCATCACTCCGCACTGTTTCCTAATTGGCTGCTTCTACTGATTAAAACGATTAATCATTCGCTGCAGTACGAATTTCTTTTCTCTCGGGTAGATTTTTGAATTTTTACACAAAACCGTATATTATAATTGACACATTATTACCAGACTATCTCAAGCATATCAAATAGCATCGGTTTTATCGAGCTTATACATGACGAAATAATTATTCAAAATTTCAAATCTTCACGGTTTGTTTCTTCCAAGTTTCGAATCGTCCCTTCAATTTTGACCAAAGTTATATATGAAAAAAAAAATAAAAAAATGTATAAACTGGTTGGAAAAACGACATGTGTTTTCCTGTTAAAACTTCCGGAGCTTTCCGGGACGCGTTAATCTTGAAATTTATAGCTCAAATTTTGCTAAAAAAAAATCTATATATTTTCAAGGTATCAAGGGGGCGCGTAACATTCATTTCAAAAGTCATCGAAATAAGGAACACCCTACTATTTAATTGCATACCTATTTCTTCCTAATTTTCTTCTGTTCTTCTTTACCTCGACAGGATATGTGTCGTCAAGAGATCTGCCCCACGTGACCGAAGTAGTCAGCGAGCAAAGCGGTTCACATTTGTCAACCACGAGGCATACCTATAATACATTACATATATCCGTGAAATTTTTCAACCGAAAGATATGAGTAGTGCAGCACCGTGTTGTACTTTTTACCGTATGTATGTACGTAGTACGTATGTAGGTACTGAGCCAAGCGGTGCACCTCGTTCACGATATAATCTTGCATAGCAAATGCGGAACTGCTTGTACGGTTCATACAGCACAGAGCATTGTATGATTTGACCATTTCAGTCGGTGTATGCAAGTATGAGGTGCTTACCTGATTGAAAATTCGTATATTTAAGCAACATAAACGCCGACTTTTAGCTCATTCAGTATCCTCCAGTTTTTCACGCAGCTACATCTTACCGCCCACGCCGGTTCATGGTCGGACCTCACTCCCGGACGAAGAATGTTTCCGGAGTTTCCGGCGGCTTTAAATATGCACCGGATACCCTGGCGTCAGCAAAAATTTACCCCAAACCGTAGCGGTCCTCCGCTCACTGGATAGCGCGAATTTTTACGCACCCTTTACTTCCTAAACCCGAAAAAAATTTTATTTAAAACCCCTCTGACCGCGACAATATTCGGTTACAAACGGGTGTGAAATAAGTTTCGAATTTAGCTTGCCGTTTTATAAGCCACCGGAAAGGTCCTCAGCTAGAATTTGTTTGCTTTATAAATCGGTGAAATAAAATTTCATTTCATACCCGGCTACGATATCCGCAACGATTTCTTATCGCGAATTCAAACAGCCGATCGAACTGCTCGTCTGATACGCTCGTTCTGAGAAATGATAATGCGTTATATACACCCTAATTCAATCAATCAGTACAGTGATATTTCACACACGTTTCAGACTCATTGATACGTAAACGTAGACGTAAACGCGGATACAGAATTCTGTTACAGACGATTACATGCACGATGCCAATAACTGTAGAGTACTTTTTTTTCCCGCCGATATGTTTTTCCCGATCATTAGCTGATTTCTGTTAAATCATTATCGCAGCTTTGTCGAGTCGTATATATGTGCATATGTATATATGGCTGTGACATTACTATCGCTAAAAAACAGGAGCTATAAGTTTTTCGTCCGATTTGTTACGAGCTATACGATACGATAACCAATCTACAGAATTTTTTTACTTTTTTTGGTTTTTATTTATTTATTTATTTTTTTGTTCTCCTTTTATTCGTCAGACTAAATTACTAAAAACTCGGAGTCGCATGCTCGTGTTCAAATATATACCTACCTACCCAATCCCTTATCGCAATTTTCTTCTACGTGCGTAGTGCCACGTAACTACTCTGGTGTAAGAAACACGCCGTGCCGCTGAGAGCGATTAAAAATATCAGGAAATACTCAACCGCACTGCGGCCGTATACGGACGGAAAAAAAATTTCTTGCTATACGTCTAACCCTTCGCTCATGGCTGCGGTTAAATATTTACATCGTAATCTAGATTTGGCTTTCGCGCTGGTATACTCTATAAATAAGGCATTACACACCCGACTCGATCAAAATCGATAAAAAATCGATCAAAAACTTCATCAAAGAAGAATCAGTTCCACTGAAAGTGATTTGAAAAAAATGAAAAAATATGTACATAGATAAAAAAAAACGCGCGTTTTTCTTCGGGTCGATTCAGTTTTTACAAAAAAAAAACTTATTTCCATTTTTTGGGAGTGAAATTAGCAGAAAGATACTAAATGAAGAAACAACCCCGTAAGGTTTTTACATTAGATAAAAAGTGTGTCGATAAAAATCATAAAATCAGGATGTATAATTGCATTTTCTTTCACACTGATCTCATTAGCTCTTTGGAAATAGTCGAGGGTTAGTTTTTTTTTTTTCTTGTGTTATTCAGATGTGGTGGGTGCGCCCTAAGGGTGATAAAATGAAGTTACGAGACGATCAAACAGTTTGAAAGTATGAATCGGGAAGGGAATGAGACTCGTTTGAGTCTGGATGGTAATTGAAAATCCGACCTTTGTAATCTGCTACGAGCCCCAGATTTTCCTTTCTACATCTACGCTGAAGTGATACGAAATTTAGGGGATGAAAAGAGCTACAAGGGAGGGTAGAATCCCGTCTTTCCCTTACGGAATAAACCTGCCGGATATTACGATACAATATATAAATAAGAAAAGAGGTGTGCAGCTGGCTGGAAGGTGGTGGAACCAAGCCGCCTTTCTGCGACGAAGGACTCTGCGGTTTTGTATACTATAAGAGGCAGATAACGCCTCGTGTCTTGCCGGGAAGAAGAGATGAGATAACAGTTAGCCGAGGGAAAAATGAAAGGCGTTGTAGAGGAGGAAGCGAATGGGAATGATAAAGATAAGGGAGAGTCTAGGGTTAGGGTTATCAGCCTCTAGCCAGTTACCAGTTGTACTTTTCTTGCCTCGCCTCGTCTTCTGTACTAACCATACACCCATACCTCTGTACACGTGAATATACAACCGGAACGTGTGTGTACACGTATATAGGGTATAGAGATAAGAACAACGAAGAAATTGAAATTGATAGTTCGACTTATAGGTTTCCAAATCGTATATTTCCAAACTTTTTTCACCCCGCATCAACCTTAACCCCGATACTCGTTCGAGTGAGGGTTGTATTCGATAACGATCAATCATCGCGATCGAATCTCAACCGTCTAGGTGAAGAAAGGAAAAAATATAAGAGAGGAACGGGATCGACTCTTGTATCGAAAATCCTATCAATTTTGTACAAATTTAACTTATTTTTATTTTTTTATTTTAGTTTCTTGTATAATTTCAGTCGCAATATTTATTAGATCTAATGAATCAAGATTATTATCAAACGTTCCTAATTCCGAGGTAATTTGTTTCATACCTAATAATTTTTTTTATCGTATATTCTAGCTAATTAACGAGTAAAATTAAATTAAAAATAATATCAGCGTCCCCCACGCCACCTACGTAATGGTCATAATTCTGATGATAAAATTTTAATAATAGGTAATAAAAATTGTTCACTTTGATAGAGTGGGAAAAAAAATTAAGAATAAAAAAAAAAAAAAAAAAACAACAGGAACGGAATTCTATCTATAGAATGAACGAGTTATATATACTTATGTGACAATTAATTATTCCCTGACATTTTAGGAGCCATTTTTCTAACAGAACTACATTAGCGTAGTATATAGCTGCGGGGGGAAACGAGGGGATATGAAAATGGTAAATGTAGTTAAATTTAATACTTTTAAATGTGTTAAAAGTCTCTGAGTTCATGGGGCCCACCCCCGTGGTCCGTTAGTGGTAAAAAATGTGACAAAAAATTACTTGGCTAATGTCAGCACCGAGCAATAAATTCTTCCTAGATATCAGATACAACGAAAAATTTGATACACGTATACCAAAATGTAAACTGCGTCATAAACGAATGCAAACATAAAAACAAAAAACAAAAAAACTTCGGATAAAGGTATACCTACGTCAGAAAATGTTGTACATACGTATACACCTGGCGAGGTACACTTTACCCTACATACTGACTGACACGTGCCTGTGTTAACGTGACACATGACATATGTAGGTACATTACACATAACGTTAGAGTCTATACGCGTAATCAATCATCCCCTAAAATTTGTTGAAAACTTTCAGGCTCCTCGGGTGAGAAGGAGGCCTTAATTGCTATTCGCCATTAGTCATTACGCCGCATCCATGACTTGAACGATTATTATTTTACGAAAGGGTTGTTCACCACCATACGGGGGTTGACTGACGGAGGTAGGAAAGGCTGAGGCGGGTAGAAATAGGGGGACTTGGTACTATATACCTACTGCTCCTGGTAAATATATGAGTTTAATTCGTCCGGTCGTGGGGCGTTATCGGAGGCATTTGATTTCCCTAACGGCTCACGCAACACAACCCACAGCCAACATCCAACATCCAACAGCCAACAGCCCAAGAGCAAAGAGCTCAACAGCCAGGTACGAGGCCTATGGTAGGCCTGTAACTACCCTAAAAGATTTTAATCTTTAGTCATACCTAGGTACCTACGGCTTATGGCTAGGCTCGCAGAACCAAGCACCATCAACGAGGCCACCCTGACACGGATTTATTACGCGAGATTTGTTAAGCCAATTACCACGCCGCTTTATTTTTCACGATACACCAAGCACAGTATAAAACTCGATCAAATTATCCAACGGTGGTAAAAGGTCAGGACTTTTTTACTCATGGATACACAGCTGTGTATATAAGACAGACAGGTATACCATACATATACCTATATACTCTATATGCACATGTATAATAAATGCGATATAAAACTAACTGCTTTACAGATTTAAGCCGGAAATTTTACGAGCAAGAAGATGTCGAGGAGATTTAAACCACCCATTAATTTACAACCCCTAACACTATTCACCTGCAAGGGGTTAATTAATTGAGAAAAATTCTTTTATTTTTCAACAGCTTATTGCAGTTCGTTTTTTTATGTGCAAAGTAACAATGAGTAGAATATACTTTCGGTATAAAACGGATCCATTATTCAGCCCGATTATGGAATAGCAGAAAATTGGTGCACGGAACGTTCGTATTTGATAAATCATCTTTCATTCGTTGTCTGATTAATTCCCGAATTTTGCAAAACAAGGAATTTAATCGTTTGGGAAATTCTCGTCTCTTTTTTTTTTTTTTGGGGGGGGGCGAAAAAATACTTTGAAATCTGTTTTTCTCAAAACGTTAGTCTAGCTCGGGAACCCTTTTACCGGAACTGGCCTTAATTACCAAAATTAGATTAAGCGTCGTTTTCAGGTCACATATACATACGCCATAAGGTCATACGATCGATATTAAACATTCCCAACAAACGTAGATAACCAAGAATTTACCAATCTTCTAGATAGGGAGAAAGTTCGTTCACACTGTTCAACGAGAACTGGGGCATTGCGCAATCGGGTTATAGATACAGCGCTTTAAACTTGCGCTGGTTTTCGTTGGATTTGAAAAATTTTAACTTAGTGAAAGAGCCGCGCAGTTATATTCTCAGTTCTAATTTTCAAACGCTCATTTTTGAAATAAAAATGAAAAAAATTACTGATGCGTATATGTGCCGATGGTTACGATGTAAAATACTTGTGTGCGAGTTATTCGATCGCCACTCTACGTTGCTCACAAGTCATTTTTCAAGACGATTTCTGATCATCTATAATCAGATAAACTCAGAAGTAGTAAGTTTCCTCTGACTTAGAAGTTTTGAAATATTGCCTAGTAGGGTACCCAAGGTGAAAAAGAAAAAAGAAAAAAAAAGAGAGAGAGAGAGAGAGAGAGAAATTCTCGAAGGGAAAAATATATTCTTGTACGTTTCTACCCCTAGATTGGTATCTTATCGTGAATCTAGATCGTTTCTAAACCGATCAGGGAATTTGATTTTTATATTGTTATTTGATAACTCGCTACTCGCGTTTGCATGGCAAAACGAAATAACTAATCGCATAAGCGACGTGGAACAAGGTCGCAAACAGAACGATAAATAAAAAAGAAAAAAAGAAAGAGAAAAAAGAAGAAACACACACAAACACGGGAATCTTGATTACTGGTTGTCGTCGTTAAATAATATGGTTCGATTCTACCAAGCAAGGGTTCAGAACCGGGGTAAATAGGTCGGAGATAAAAACCGAGGGAGAAAGTTAGTCGGCCAGGTTTATTGGCAGACCGATTCACCTGGAGGCTGAAATTCGTATTTTAAACTTTTTCTTAACTTATTGCTGGCTTGACGTTTCCACTAAAACTTTGACCGGCCACTTTTAGGCCGTAGTCAACCGTTGAGGTATATTTCTCAGATTCAAGATAGATCCAATAAAACGGCAAAGTATACTATGACCGAGCCAAAGTCCAACTCTATTATCATAAATTGGGCCAACAAAGCGACCATAACACAAAACTTTTACTACAATTTTTACTGCGGTTGGTTTTAGGCGAATTCACTAAAATTTTGCCAACGCGTTACGCCAATATTTTCGCAACTTTAAACTTCGCGGATTTCAGCTCGCCTACAATAACTATGAATAGATAAAATTGCGGCCAAAGTTACCAACTCTTTTAAACTGACCAGCCCTTTCTAGCTCGAACGTATTTCTATCGATTCATCGTCTCGCATATTTATTTCGAAACCTAAATTTTAGTGAAAAAATATTCAACATTTAGGCCACGAAAGTTAAAAGCCGAAAATGAAAAAGGGTAGAAATGCCGTTGAAAATAAATGAACGTATGGAGAATCGACGCCCACGCCTCTCTAGTTATAAATATCATTTCTATTCGTATTCGGAACGAGATTCCCGGTGCGGAGAAAAGGCTCGCGAGATTCCAGCACGTATAAGTTTCTTGGGGACAGAGACGCGTAAAAATGCGTCGATATGCGAACACATCCTCAATCAGTGCTACCTTCGTCGGCATAGGCTAGCATATTATATGTTTGAAATTTTCTGCCTCTAGATCTAATCGATAACTCTGTCGACTTTTATTTTTTAACTAGGGTCTGCAATTGGATGAAGATGGAAGAAATTAGTGGCAAGAGAGCTGCGGCTGCAATTTTCTTCCCTAAATATTTTTCATATTTTTGTTTTCTTTTTTTTTTTTTCTACTCTTACCAAATGAATTGCTTCGATTAAATATCTCGCGATTCAATAAACTGCAGAGCTAAGTTTACCCGGAGGTGGAAGAATATAGCGGAATATTCCAGAGGTGGTAAAGTTCAGCAGTCGACTCGTCGCCGCCGTCTGTAGCCTCGCTTTGGGTATACCTATAACGACGTATAACTGAATCGAATGAACGAACTTTTGGAAGATGTTGATAAATTATTGTTCGAGGACAACAGCGGGGAATTTAGTTTCGCGTAAAACTATTACAAGTTAGCCGCAGTTCTTCGTATATGGTGTGGGAGAGTGAGAGGTAGGAAATACAAGTTTTTGTCTGAGTGACAGGATCCTCAGATCAGCCGGGACTCCGCGACGCGTAGTGCTGCATCTGATCGCAAGTATCCGGGATTCTCGATAAGAATTTTATCGCGGAAAACCGAGTATAAAACTGAAGTAGAAAACCGATAACTCAAAACTAGCTGATTGGATTTTTAGTTGCGGAAAATGCGGAAGTGGAAAATTCATGAAAAAATTTGGGAAACTCGTTTACCCCAGTTCAGCAAAATAATTCTGCGACGAAGTTTGAGGGTAGGAAAAAAGATAGGGAGGATTCGAAAACAGGAATCCCTAGCGTACGACCTACGCGACGTCCGGAGTAATTAAAATGTTTAATTGTCGGGCCAAACGGGGTAGGTCAAAAGTCAAAAACGGACAGTGACTCGCCAACCCTACTCGATGAGTTCATTGGTTTCTGGGGTGTAAAGTACATTTTCGAGTTCACAAACGTCGTGTCGCGTCGCGGTACGTCAACCCTCAAGGATTCGGGGCTACGTGTTACCCTATACGAGACATTTAACCCGTAAAATTTCCAATTATCATGCAGCTTTTTGTCAATGTTTTATCAACGTTCACGGCGTCGTTATTCCCACTGATCAAAGTTCGTACCAATCAAACGTTATTTCGAGTACTTTAATATACAAATTAAGAAAAAATATAATTTATGTTCTTTGATCACAGGAAAAAGATTAGCATTTCAAGGGGGCGCCCCTTTTACACCCTGAAAGATTCGAGCTTTCAGGCTCTTTCAATGTGGGAAAAAATTGATGTAAATTCAATATTGCATTTGATGCTGAACTGAAAAATATGAAATATTGGTCTATTCATCACAGTTATCAAAAAGTAGAAACAGTATTTATCAGGGTACTCTTCGTTGGCTCCGAAATTAACCCACGCAATCTAAGGGTCGAATTCGTTCCTCGCATGAGAAAACTTTAATGCGAGAGTTTTTCGGACAGATCGAGATCTTCAAAGATCGTGAAAATTCGGTGAAATCAGTAACAGTCATTTTTCTACCTGAACGTAAGAAAAATTCTGAGAATGGTTAATGAAATGATCTAAGTTCGATGCATTACTATTTCTTGCAGATTTTAATGGATCGCAACTCTGCGCGGTCGGAAAAAATCTACTTACAACATCTTTGCACAATCAGTCAGCGAAAAAAAAAAACGAGTTTGAGTTTTTACGAAAACGAAATTACGGAACGATGCATGCATAAAGATCTTTACAGTTCACTCGAACGTCATGGTAAAGGGCTACTGCTAATGGATACTAAATTATTGCGATTAAGCACGGTTAGCGTTTGCTAGTAATATACTTTTTGCGTTTGAATTGAGGCCGAGCTCATGTGAGACTGACTTGATTACTGCTAGGGGTAATTTCCGCAGAATTATATCGCATCATTTCATGATGCGAGTGGTCGTTTGTCTCGGGACGTAGTGCAGGCGGCGTGTCATTAAATTCATCTCTGAAACCGTAGCTGGATCTAACGATATCCATTCGTATTAACCCTTCCCATAAACGCGGTTATAAAAATCACATTTCTTTATCACCGTAAACGAGTTCTTGAAGAATCAATTTATGCTCCTTTATTATCGCATGGATTTCGTAGCTTCATTTCAACCCGGCTTCAAGTTATAGGGTCAAGAGTTAAGTGGCGTACCTACCTATACCTAAGGCTAAGGCAAGCGCACGTCGAATCTTTCTTGGATAAGCAAAGGTATACTTGTACGGGTCTTCAGAGTCCAATCGTAAGCTTGACCCAAAACGAACCTTACGACCCACAGTTCCCTGCTCAAATTTCTATTCAAGACTTCATCAACGGTTAAGAGTTAATTAAGTTTTAACTTGCCAAGTTTAGTCGCTTCTCTACTCACCCACACCCTTGTTTATACCACTTTCCGGGCACACTGACAATGAGGTGTGCTTTACGCTACTGGCATAACCAATAGACCATACGGACGTGTACGTACCACCAAGAGCAACACATTTCATTCCTACTGTTTGGATTTTCTCATGCCTTTGGTCAGAGAGCTGGGACCTCTGTCTTACGGTCTTACCTGCAATGAGAAAGGCCTCACCGTTATTATTTTCAACATTTATATCGATATCAGATACGAGGCTGGGTTAAAGTTCCGAATTCGAATACTACCGATCTCCCGTTTTGACCTCTTTCGGAATTTCAACGTTTCTGAGAATTCGAAATCGTCCCAAACGAGTTCAGAACTTCGATCGGGCCGGGTCAATGTCAGCCAAATTTTTGAGATCTGTTATTAAATTTTCGAAATAATCTGCCGATTGGTTTCCGGAAAGCGGAGAGAAAAATAATGAAAACAAAAAAGTGTTAATATCTCGAGAACCGTTCGTGACATTTCGATGACATTTGTTCGGCTGTTACTTCTCGAGACGACGAGATTTTCCGCCGAATATAACACGATTCGGAAATGAAGCGCGCGAGGGAAAGATTTCGGCGAAAATTCACTGTGGAATTGCGATTGAGCCATACACAAGCAGCATATTTCATTACACAATTTATTCCGAGCAATAAACTCTACCCACTTTCTTACGACACTCGTTTTGAATTTTTCGCTCGTGAGTGAAACGTGCCAAAGTTGAAACTGGAGGTTTCAGGTCTTTAGGAATGAACAACAAATTCGAAATACGTGACGTACCGTGACCACAATTTACAGGATTGATTATACTCAACTCGGCAGGCCATTTCCGGTTAGAAATTTTGGCACGAATAAACCCGGGAGTAATTGTTCTTTCCACGTACTTACTTTCCTGAATTAGACCATCCGACGAGATTTTAAATTGTGTAAGTACCGACCTGATTCTACACAAGTGCGCTCTCTAATTATGATGAACAGAACCGAGGGCATGCGAAAATCTTTATTTTTATTTCGCACTACAGCCGTGGGCGAACCTCCCGCGGCGCAGTTTTGCGGACGAGACAAAGAGAAAATGAGATAGAAAACGGGGGAGACTAGCTGGGATTCGAAAAAACCACGATATCGCGCGGTGCAGAGTGGTTATATCTCGTATATAGATATTTGAGGTAAGCTCCCCCAAGTAAATGCGGTGAATGGTATAGGGGAGGAATCTTTAATACCAAAGGCATGCGAAAGAAAGGTGGTTGGGTTTTGCATTTATGAACTATCGCATTTCAAACGGAATTCTTCCGATGGTTTTTTTCTCTATTTTTTTTCCTATTCATGTAACCCTCATTTTTCCATTCCTTTGCATCTCTCTCTCTCTTATACCTCGCGCTCGAAACTGAGTTCGATAAAATTTTTTCTTCATTTATTTAAAGCGGTACGCGAGAGCAGGAAGAAAATAAGAAAAATAAGAAAAAGGAAAAAGAAAGTATTGCGTTTCACAATCAGTGATGCCATGACGCGTCAAAGGGTCGTCAAATTTGAAATACAATCCGCTCAACCAGTCGCTTCCCTAACTGAACCCAGACCCAATCTTCGAGGCGGGCAATTTAATTTTGAAAACGAAAAATAAAAAGGAGGAAAAAAAAAAGAAAAGGAAAAAAGGAAAATCTTCCATCTTGTAATAAATAAATTTAAATAAATTTTAGCAATGGCAAAGGAGTCGAGACTTTCTGCCAGGGAATTCCCATACGATGAATCAATGTCAAATGACACACTATACACATTGAAAATATAGATATAGTATAGGTCATAGGTGGGGGCAAGTTTTACTCGTCTCTGGGACAGAGGCTTTAAAAATTCAGGGCGGAAACAAGGAAAACCGAGATCCAAAGTCGGGTTCCTATTGTTGGCGGGGATTCAATTAGCTTCTTCCCTTTCTCCGAAAGCAAAGCACTGACAGCTCTCCTTGCCACTTGACACAGCAGTTCAGTGGTTGTGTGGTAGAATTGGGTTCAGGAGTGTGAAGAAAGGTGGATATTCCGATAAAGAATCAAGATGTAGATCTCGATGTATGCGGGGGTGAAAAAGTACTTTGAAATCTAGACACAATGATGCCGGTTCCTATTGCCGTAGGTACTTCGCCCTGCTCTACCTTGGCTTTCCGCCGAGTCTCGCCCGACTCTTTTACCTATTTAAATATCGCCTCCTTTGACATGACGCTATCTTGCTGTGCGGAAGATAAAAATGAGAGAGGAAGGAGGCAGAGAGGAATTCCCGTTTCGCTTCGTATCCAGGAGCGGTAGCAGAGGAGAGAAGGAGGTAAGAATAGGATATACAAGGAAAAGACGAAGCACTCGTCTCCGATAGCAATGGAATGAGTGGAAAAAGTGTAAAAGCTGAAAACAGAAAGAGAATAAGGAATAAGCGAGGAGATTTATATTCAGACGACAAGGGTAGATGGCTCGGCGATATGTTAGCTTAGCTATAGACACAGCTCCTGCTTCCTGCCTCCCCTATGACCTATCGATATTCCAACCTCAATGACTTTGTCCTGCTCGACGAACCGAGCAAATCTGTTTGTCCGGTGGGGTCCGTGGTCGGTCAGACCTAGAACCGCTGCCTTACAGTCTGGAGGATACTATTTTTGGACACTCCGTCCACTTATGTAACTAAAATCGCGAATACCTAAAGATAAAACAAAAATATTAGAAAGGAAAATAATTTCCCGACCTTATCCGTGGTCCCTTATGATCATACCATCGATCAAAGAAATATCAGCCCAGTTAATCAACCGTGATAAAAAATGATAAAAATAACAAAATAAGACCAGTAGGTTTTCCTCATTTTTATCTCGCCAGCTTATATGTGTGACATTTCGTTGGTCGATGCGGAATGATCGGAATATAAATTGAAATAAGGCATATAGGTATGCATAGCTATAGGTAGAGGTTCGATCTGTTCGACCTAGCTGTCATTCCGAAATTTCTGACAAATTTTTGTTCTCAATTTCCGTGTAGTATCGTCAATTCAAGGATTTATACAGCTCAGTCGAAGACCATGATCCGCCAAGTACCCAACTGCACTCTGTAGCTTTATAGGTACATTTGGACCTGTGTCGTACACAACGTACCTGTTAGACTCTATAATCCATTTATGTTTGATTTCTGTGCCTGGGTACAGTATATAAATGTATCTTTTCAAAGCACGTAAACCAAGTCGTTAGACGCGTCTGCTAATGCAAGAGCACAAGATTGGTTTGCTTATTTCATGTGGTATCCGCTTCGCCCCTGCACCTGTCAGCTTTTATTTTATGGTACCCATGTATGGTACATTTGCGGCCACTGCGAACCACGTAATAACCATTTCCCGGGTTTTATATTTCTCGGATTTTCTCACATTATTTCCTCTGTCCGAAGATCGATGAAAGTTAAATTAATACCTGGATCCATGAGCCCCTAGAATCTGATTGATTTGTGCATCTTCACATGTACATATAGACATAGGATCGACTCTTATGGTCATATATATACATATTATATAAACTAAAATGCACGTATCAAACGCAGCGTAAACTAATGTCGACCAGTACGGCGTAGTGGCTCTAGTCGGCGATGGGCTGTGGCGAGCGAACGTTTATAGAATCCTGCGTTTGCACACATGAGTGGCAGTTTATTCAATCCATTAAACTCTGGCCGTACGCCACATGCTAAATTTATCCGTGAAATTGCGGATCCACGCGCCACAAGCTGCAGGGGCAGTTCCTGGTGCAGTTCGAACGGATCTACTGGCCGCAACGTGCATGCAACCATGGTTAAGCCACGTATTTCCACAGTCATCTGCAGGACGTGCGTCAACTTTTGAACCGATCACGTTACGGGCACTTTGAATTTCACCCGTAGTATATACACGTCTCGCCGTTTATTACACCGCGCACTAGTTTTATATATCAATACGAGATAAGCCGAGGTCCAATTCTCGCTGAACAGCATAAATCCCATGCGTTTTTTCCACAGATTTTACCCTCTCATTGATAGTTTGTACAAAATCCTCAGAGTGGTAGTAATCCGGTAAAGAATTAGGGGCGAAAGAACAAGAGAGGGAAACGAGATTAAAGCCAATCGTGTATTCCGTTCGGGGGATGAAAGAACGAAACTAGATAGCGAATAGGTTGGTTAGATTCCTTATCGGATTGAGGATGAGTTCGAGTGTCTGTTTTCTTGAAGAGAAGATCACGAGCTCTAGCATTTTGGTTTATATTCGAAAAATCTCAAGTGACCTTCGCCTTTGACACAGAAAAGATGAGTTCTGGCGCCTCATTGTTATTCGCTCGGTTCAGAGCGAACGGAGATTAAATATACGAAGGGGAATTACTAGTGAGAAAGAGCCGGAGATCGAGACTTAAAAAGAGCGAGGGTGCTGCAGGGATAAGCAGAATGTATATTCGAGGAAAGAAGGCGATCCCTGAAGAACGGAAGTCGACATTTTTGGGAGCCTTTCACTTCATTCTTAGTCGTTAATTTTCTTCCTTCCTTTCTTCGTAATTATTCCTTAAGACATTTTGAATAAAGTTTTACACAACGACAGTGTAAAACTTATATAGGTACACGTTTGATGATAACTTATTCAGAGCACAGCAGGAGCTCGCCTTATACATATTCTTTGGAAATTGGAAGCGATTCGCCAGTTTCAAAGGTCATTGTATTTCTTATTCCCTTTTTCTTGCCTTACAAAATTGCTTTCATTCCGGAAACGCCGATAACATTTCCGCAGTTTCAATATTCTTCGTAATTTAGGGTTGTTTCTATGCACTCCTCGCGATCGGTACAACAAGAATATTTGAGGTTGTCATACGTAACGCGACTGGTCGTAACTCAACTGCATACATTTCCATGATACTATAAAGCATGAAGCACTTTGGCAGAACGTTGTGAATTTTGTCAATGAACACTGTCCGCTAACTGTACCAAGTTGTAGTTTACGAAAGTTATCTGACAAATTATCGCACGTCTAATCGTAAACTAGTTTTCATTCACGTCGCGTATACTATCCGTGTCACTCCGGTATACCCTAGCCGACCAGATTTATAACTGTGCAAACGATTGCTATATGCTAATAATTTTCTCCAACCTCTAACCACAGACTATTGCTATCTGCACGAATTGAACGGATGTGAAAGTATCATCATCGTCATATACCGTTCCTAGAATACGTCGCTTCGTCCGGGTCGATTATATTCGCCCTCAACTTGAGTTCTGCATCTCTAAATTACACCTTCTAGGTCTGTACCGTAATTTCACCGTCTTATCATGCAGCACATATATCCAATTGCAGTATTAGAATCCATGCCGAAGTTTCGCAAGATAATTTCCTTCGCAATTTCACAAAGCAAGCGAATTTTTTACGGTCTGAAGAGACAGTGGAAACCAATTCTCTGCCTTGGTCCATGTGGTTGCGGTATGGACTTCCGAAGGGCTGAGGGGTCATTGGTCAGTTGACCGTTGGTCGTTTGTATAATATAGAACGTTACACAATTCGAAAGGACAAAATAGTAACATGCGTTACTCGCGTGAAAGGCCTCAAGCCCAGCGTCAAGCGTTTACCTTGTACCGAATAGAGGCACCTAGGTATATCGCCGGTTGAGGTCCATTCATACCATCAAGAGCTGCTAACGTAACTAAACCAATTTGTCGAGGTTCGACGATTTGGCTGATTGCTGTTATCGTAGATCTGTCTATGTGTCGCCTCATTACCTATCTATTTCAGTTCTACGTACCATACAGGATGGCTATCGTTCCTAGCTTCAACAAGCGATTAATAAGTAATGCGATAGTCAGGTATTACATCGATTCAAGAATATTATATCAATACCTTCTATGAAAACGTTTACCTCAACGTTTACCGGTACATCTATGAGGGAAGCGAAGACAGCTTTGAGACCGAAGCGATTTTTATTTAAATTCCGGGTGTTTTTTAACGCAGACACAATCATTCCTTTTGGTTTTTTAATTGCGGTGGAGGTTCCAAGTGCTTCCGATATTGTGAATATAAAAGGTACTATGGCTGTTTGGAAGCGTTTAAAGCGGTCTTATCGCGATAGGTACACGTATTTGCAAATATATATATCCGTCCTGAATGGGCGACGCTTCATTTGATTCAAAGGATGAAAGCGAACTCTCAGCGTTGGACGTTCCTGCTTTTATTCGTCCCACTTTTTCCATCCTGCTCGACACTTCAGAGAAGAAAAAAAACGAAAACTCGAGATTTTTACCGTTCAGCAGACAAACGCGAGTCTCGAAACTTTCTAACTGTATACGCCATACCAGTATGCAGCGTATAGGTATGTACGAAGTAAGTACGCAGGGCTGTGAAGCTGGAGCATTTTCTTAAACGTTTCTTAAATTGTAGTAATTATTGATAACCAATTCAGTTATCTTTGTTAACCTGGAATCATGGAATTTGATAGATATGTTCGAACGCAGTTCTCCTTTCCGAACAAAATCGATCGATGAATGGCGAAGTGGTGATACAACAAGAACGGAACTTTTCCTCTCTTCAATTTCGCTATTGAATGACTACCAGGGTGAATGTCGGTCAGAAATATTTCCCCGGTTTCATCCTGCAGGTTTTTATGTAAACTATTTCACTTTGCTACAGCTACGTGTTGTATTTGAAAAGTTTTCGCAATGAAATACGTACTTCAATGATATTGAAAAGAAGTTTTAATTTAAATTTACCAAACATGCGTGGAACGATGTTATAGCTACCTGACGGGGCTCGCAGATTATAAAAGCTCCAATCTTCTTGCCCGCCATTTAATCGTGGAGCTTTCCTGGTATCGATAACTTCGTTTTTTCTTTCAGCTAACGTGGAACATTCTTCGAGATAAAACCCTGCATCAATGAGCACAGCCCATGGACCTGCACACGGATGTATGCAAGTGCAATTCGCTTCAGCACGGCGTCGCGACGTCCTGGTTCACCAACTCGCTAGGGATCGCTGATACGGTCATCCGTATCTCAAGTCTCGTCTTCCCTTTACCACCGTTTCGCAATGAAACGTAACACCTTGAATAACGTAGTACAGCTGCATACGTCATTGTCGCCGACGAACGGTGTCATATTTTAGGATTGGTTGTTATTATCGTGACGAGTGGATTTCCTAGTGACGAAACCAGGGTAGGTACCGCTGTGCAGAGATAGGGACGAACCGAAGCAGAACCAGCGGAATGAAATGAGAATAATGATAGAAAAATGTAAGTTTTACATCCACGAGAATTTTTTCCAATTAAAACTTTTCGTTCCTGATGAATGCGTACTTGAAGAAATTTTAATGACACTGACACGAATACGAATACGTCCGATGAGAAGAAGTTCCTGGCAGTAAAAGATGCGATGTTATGCCGTACGGTACAGCGAAGAGACAGCCTGCAGAAGACGAGTAATTCTCTGCAGACTCTTGAGGGCGTCTATGGGTTTGTGTCTGATGAAAAAAACCACTAAACTCGCACTCGGACAGGAAGAAAAAGCTAATAAAGAGAACTAACTGCTGGTGCAGTTGTGTATGCCGGATAGAGCCACCGGCTTGTTTTCCAACTCCTCGAAAGTCGTCCTTGGTGACAAAGAATCTCACGGACTCTCCGGACCGTTTATATTTGAATTCTTTCCATTCGAGGGTCTCTTTTAAAAAGGTTACTTTTGCTCAGACTCCTCGACTTTCCAGCTGCTAATAGCCGGGAGAGAGCACGATTCTTTACCTTGTGGCCCCGTTGGAAAACTCATTGAATTACCACCGTCACGCTATCTACGTACGTCATTTCATTTATACCAAACCTGTGAACTTTTGCCTGCCTGGGCTGCCTACCTCACGGAAACACTTAACCGGCTGTTAATTAAATTGTTGCATCGTAACATGCTGCGGGAAAGTACGTGTTTATCCATCATCATCCTCCAGAACTGTTGGGCTCAGTTTACGTTCGCCCAGTTAAAATCGGGGGTTATTATTGCTGACGAAAATTAGGTCAGATGGTTCAGAATACGAGGTACTACGTATATGTACTGAAGTTGAGATTTAATATCCGTGGATTAATTATGGGATCGATATCCAGGGTTTTATAGATAAAACTGCGCTGGCTTCCGAATGCCGGGATGTTGAATTTCGCTCCATTACCTCCCTGACTGGCCATTCCTCATTTTCTCTCGACTTCCCGTTGAAATTAAACTTCGTAGAAGTTCATTCCGGTCGAGAGAATGAATTTTTGATTTTCTCGGCGGTAAATCAACGCAGATAAAGTAGGGAAGGAAAGGAAAGAAAATAAAGTTTTAGATTGTAATGGACAGCCTGCAGGTAAATCATTTATCACGAATTTAATAAAAATAGGGTAAACCTTTACCTATATCGTTGACATCCCGACACGAACGAGGAATAACGCGATGTCACGCATTCACAATCGACACAACTCGACGGGAATATCGCGGCAAACGTATCTGGGTTACACGGAGGAAGCTGGGGACAGCCAGAATCAACCCAGAGGGAGACCAGGAGGGATGCCAGACACTTGAGAATCGAGTTACTGAGGGCTCTCGCGTGCGCCATTGCGCCCGTCATGCTCACTTGTTGCTTTTTTACTCGCTGCAAACGAAGAGACCTGATACCCTTGCTGCTCTGATGGAGGCGGAAGCGTTATACTTGATGCGAAACGTAAAAGAGTCACCCAACCCCCGAGGTATAGTGATACGTGATCATTACATTTACCTTTTATCGTAAATATCCTCATTATTATTATTATTATGATCGTTAACATTGAACGGTTGTGTCTTACGTTTCACGATGAAAACGGGAAAAATCTCTCAACATTTCAGGGACCTGACCGTTTTTAATCCGTTCAACAATTTTACGGTCGTCTTGTTTCATACAACCCTTCGTCTACCTAGATCCTAGAGCAGTCAAATCCTTGAACATGACAATAGTCAATTGGCATCACCGATGAGTCAGTACTAAAAATTATCACAGAGGCTGCAATTCCCGCAAAAACTGTTTTTTTGTGAAAAGGAACAACGCTATGGATGAGCGAATGGTAGAAAGGACTCAAATCGGTTATCACCCTTATTTTCAATCCCGGTCAGTCCGATTTCAAATTTCCTATTATAAGTCTGAGACCCTAAGGATTACCGAAATCTCTGATAGCATGTATTTGTCGATGTTAAACCCTTAACAAAATCAAGCTTAAAGCTCCTTTATATAGCTGTAGATCGTGTCGAGTTGGTTGAAGCTTTACACCCGACTAGCAACCGTTAACGTTGAGCTTCGCACCACCGTCAAGACGGTGATAATACGCCAAGAAAACCCTATGGGGGGTTGCCAAACTTTGTTCAGAAGTTCATCCTGTATACCGTAGACCAAAACCATGCGCGATGACCAAAGTTACAACCTCTCTATATGCTCGAACGCCTTTGCTGCAGATCGTTAGTTTAGACATGAAGATGTCGAGCGTCGTCGCGACCCGACGCGAGGTCCTGACTCCCTGGAGGACTGCAATCTTCCTTGTTGTCAATGATGACGGAGATTGCTACCCTAGAGGGATGATTTTTATGATATTTTCATATGACATTGAGAAATTATTTATCATTTCTTAATTATCGTCGCCTCATGGCGGTGAAAAAACGACTCTTCGAAAATCTCTGTTGTCTCCAAAAAACAGTTATAAAAAAAAAAAAAAAATAAAAAAAAAAAAAAAATGGAAGGTCCGAATACGAGATAAAAAAATCTGAAATTTACGGGATTTCACATTCAAAAAATTCGAAGAATTTCAATTTCTGACCGACAATGCCTGTATTCTTAAATTTTTTTTTTAATCTACCTACACGTCAAAAATAATAATTATTTTTATACAGTACCACAATGAATTGACAGCTGTAATCTCTTCTCTTTTATCGTTAGAATATAATTTTTAAAATTGCGATAATTTTGACAAAAAAAAAGAAAAAGAAAGAAGAAGAAGAAAAAAAAAACAAATTAAAAATAATCAAAAACTTGCAGTCATATCAACGAAGTTTAATTTCCTAATAGTATTTCTAGTTTTATTCAAAGTATCTAGTATACATATGAAGCTGGTATAAAATATGTACCTCCTCCGTACATGGGCAATAAAAATAACTTCCTATAACGAGCTTAAGCTGGGGCGTCCTCGGTGTGATGTCGTTTTCGTGATATGAGGTGGTGAATGAAAATATACAACAAAAGACTTCGCAGGATGTCAGTCGAGCTCCGTCGACTTCTTTGCGACCATGAATGATGCAGCAGGATATACTATGTACGTCCCACTATACCGTTTTACATTTTCAAAGCAATTGCTTTGCCGGAATCCGTTAATACGACTTATCGTTATCATTATTATTATTATTATTATTATTATTATTATTATTATTATATTTGAAAGCAAAACTCGGAATTATTTAACTGAAATTTTTATATCAATTTCAAGTTCAATACAAGACGTATTTGAGATGAAATTTCGATTGAAAAAAAAAAAAAAAAAGAAAAATACATCCCCCAAAGATATACCTATGTGAGAGAGGATATATCAAAATGAATAATTAGTATACATTGTGCAACTAGTGCGTAAAGCTGGTGATTCTGGGACGTGTTGCTCATACTATTTTCTGACACGGTCCGAGAAATTCGACTCTCCGTGCCTTTAGCGTGTGAAAAGTGCCCGTTTCCCAAACTAGTGCGATAAACGGGCATTTTCCACACGCGAAATGGGCACGAAATGTCGAATTTTACGAACCGCGTTTTGAAAAAACTTTTTTCAGTTTTTTCAGACTTCGAAAATAGGAAATACGTGTGAGACAGACACATGTCGTCTAGTTAAAACAACTTTTGAACGTATTTAACGACGTCGCACTAAACATATCTGCTTTATAAACGGCGACTATAAAACGAGGTTCTGTTATCTGCGTATATTACATTTACAGCGTCCCCATACACCTACCCTGTAATAATTTTTGAACCATTATAGGTACGTATCGACACCGTAAACGCGTGGGGCCAATTTTCCGTCACATGTAATTAGGTGTACAGGTATAGGTACTACCCTGAATATATACTGCGTTAACGCGATTCGATGACCGTTAACTATTATCGAACCTGTTACCGTTTGTGCAGATCGTATCATTTGTGAAGCTTTACCATAATGAATAGCCTCGTGGAATAATATCCATTGTAATGAATAATCCCTCAATGAATAATATAATTACCTCTAATTACATTCAGTTACGTATATTCATTGAAAAAATATTCAATCAGTAAAACATTCATTCATTCATTCATTTATATCAATCTTGAAATGTTTGGTCCTCAATTGTTCATAGGAGATGCCTCTGTGGTATGAACGTAGGATTTTTTGATAAACCCATTTCCGATTGAAATACTGGTAATAAAGAGTAAGAAGAATTTAAAAATTGAGAAAAAAAAAATCGAAAAAATTGAATAACTCAAGTAATTCTTGCAATATCAAGAAACCCTGCGTTCATACTACAGAGGCATCTCCTGTGGACAATTGAGGACCAAACATTTTAAGATCGATCCAACGGTGCTCCTGATTCTTCACGATAACCGAGTAATTTTGTATTTTATTATCTTCACCGTAGCCGCTAGCGGACTGAAAGTAATACATGATGTAAAATATGCGTAATGAGGGTCGAACCCTCTTCAGACATCATGATTTTTCTGGATTTTGTCAGAGTCCTAAGGGCGTAAAAAAAAATCAATTTCTTTTTGGAAATTTCAACTCCTCCAAAGGTGTACATACCCCCTCAATAGAAGAGGATATAAAATGATAGGTGAATAAATAAACCATATAAATTAACTCGCTTTTGGTGTAAAAATCACCAATCAGCCATCAGAGAGTGAAATAAATATCGATATGGAATATACATGCATTTTAGAAAAAGTATAATTTTCGTTTTTGTTTTATTAGCAGAGGTAAACCCATAGTGCAACCCCTGGTAATCGGGGATTATTTAAATTTCGTGTTTGCCTATACGCAATATGCGATAACCACAACGTGCCACCAGGGGTTGGAAAACTGGTAGAATAGATGTTATATTCATCGTTAATTAGAGCACGGCTATTCCCGTACCGGTAAGTCGATTTATGTTCGAGATTTTGGATAGAAAAATTTATTCCTGTACCTAGAGATAGGATCCTGTTTCGTTTAAGCCAACCAAAGGTAAACGAATGATTTGAATGCGGAATATTCATTCAAACATTTTTTACCTAATTGTTTGTTTTTTTTTTTTTTTCACAGTTTCAGATCGGAGGGATATGGCTCCTATAGATTTTTAAATAAATCTGAATATGTAATTTTCGCGCGAAGAATTACCCCATCTAGAATATTGACAATTCAAGTATTACCTGCATGTAGGATGACTTTATAACGAGCTAGGAATAGCGAGTAAATAATGCAAGAGTAAATCATGGAACGAGGGAGAGCGAGGCTCCGCTAGATATCCGGCTGTATATGAATAATTTAAAAATCTTTTCATCTGAATATCTTGTGGTATAAAACGAAAAGAGAACATTGAAAAAAAAAGAAAAAAATTGGACGAGTACCTACTGTCGAATATTGAATTACCACAGAATATATAAATACGATATTTTAACGAGGACCGTAAGGCGGAATATTGGCCCGAAGATAAGTGAAGAGAAGAGAAGAGAAAAGAAGAGAAGTGAAGTGAAGTGAAGTGAAGCGAGAGACAGTGGGTGAATGCAAATTCGGCGAATGAAGAAGACATCGCGTAGGAAACGAGGAAATTATATCTTTGAAATTATTCTAACGTTCTTCTCCTTGTTCTTCGTCGTTGGCGGTGGGCTCTCCTCATATTATTTCAATTTAAATAGAATATATCAGGAGAGGGAATAGAAAGAAGAAGAAGAAGAAGAAAGAGAGAAAAAAAAGTGGTAAATATCTAGGTAATACATGCGTCGAGAGAAAAATGTTGAAAAATATAAGTGATCGTTTTCCACACTCGCTCGGGTATATATATGAGACGAAAATATATTACGCGGTAAAGTTCAATCTTGACGGTGTAACGAGGCTCGGTAAGCCTACCCTCGACTTTGTTTTACATTTCTAGAGAAGCTTTTTCCTTCTCACGACGGGGGTGGCCGAGCTTTAGCCGTTAGGGATGCCGCAGGAAGTGCCGCGGGGGTATCCTAGGGGAAGATAAGACGAGGTAAAGTTACACGTATTGGCTCGTCGTCCAATTTCCTTCAATGACAAAGACCCTCTTCTCACAAACCGCTAAAATCTTTTCTAGCCGAATAAGGCGATAACACAGGATATGCGGAGTAGGAAATTTCCAGCTTACATGGATATAGATTCTCAACAAACGAGGGCGGACAGAAACGCGAAGAAATCGCTTATCAACCACTTCGCAGGTTCGATAGATAAAGTAATGTCAATTTTATCACTCGTTCATGGTTCAAATATCCGCTTGTATAGTTTATTGATATTAAAACAACTGCAACGATCACGCAATTGCAAATAAAATAAAATAAATAAAAACACCTGTATTCCAGTTCTGTATAAAAATATTTGTACAAATTTCGACTACCCAGTCGGTAATTATTAATCATCAATGATTCATTATTCAATTAAATCGGATTTACCGAATGAAAGACAACCACAAAACGCACGGGTGCTTAGACTCGACCGTTTCACGGCATGTACAGCTGCACTGTAATGAATTATTGACGTTATGATCACCGGATTACTATTCGGGAAATAACAATATCATTAGTGACGTACGTTTACCGTACAGAAATTTCGAAATTTCAACTCGACTATAATAACGTATAACGTGATATAATCACTGCATTTTCAGTATCTACCTATAACATCCTTCGCAAGGACAGTAGATCAATTCCGCAATATGATGCTGTGGACATAACTGATAGGTTGTGAAAATAAGGCTGAGTGTTTCTACATCGCTTACCTATATCACCTGTACCCTGCCGTAGCATACAGGCGATGTAAGGAAAATACCAACATTTTCTGTTCGACA
Organism: Tenthredo scrophulariae; assembly: GCA_963978835.1. Taxonomy (NCBI): domain Eukaryota; kingdom Metazoa; phylum Arthropoda; class Insecta; order Hymenoptera; family Tenthredinidae; genus Tenthredo; species Tenthredo scrophulariae. The sequence continues at coordinate 2,727,976 of OZ022230.1, read as the reverse complement.
CAAACATTCACACATATCTATACGTGTTCATATATGTGACACGAAAGTAAATTGAAATGTCAGGAAATAAATTACGGTATGTTTCCGCTTTCGAAGAATTTATTTATCTGATAACGGGTTAGGGGCGTGAATCAATGGATGGAATTCAACCATAATACAGATCCTAGTCGGAAGAGCGAATGTCAATGACAAAAAAATACAAAAAAAAAGAGAGGAATAAAAAATCAAAGAACCAAACAGCCAGAATTCTGTAATCCATAGAGATTTCACTGTGGATCAGTTAATACAGTTTTACGGTTCAATTTTCCGCAACTGTCCATCACCGAACAAACTCCAGGTACGAAATAGTGAAAGTTTTCGATTATAATGCATTAAAATACTTTGAAAATTACAGTTCGAACAACACCGCAGATGTCCAACTGTATAGATGTACTGTGATATGGATTCTGTGCAAGTGAATAAATTTGGAAAATAAATCACTGATCGTATATCGAATTATCGAATACCAATCAATTTGCTATGCAACGCTTTTTTATGATATAAAAATACTACTCGTGACCCATGATAATTCATGCATTGAAATTGATTACCTCGCAAAAGTTTCCTAAGGCTGTCGTAGGTACCTAAATTTGCGAGAAAATCTGTTCAAGTATCGAATCATTGATACGATTCGCAGGGTATGTATAAGACTTATCAACTGATCGGAAAGAGTTCTCGATGAGTTCTAAATACCCTGATGGGAATTCGCACAGGGTGGTATTCAAATCTGGTGCACTTGAAGCTGAGGATTGGCACAACCCGCGGGGATGTGACGCGACGTTACGATCGTGTGAAATTTGGCTGAATCATTCAGCAGGCGTTCACGCCCGGCTGTCAACTCGGTAATTACGATGAATGGCATTAGATATATCCAATGAAATCTGGGTCTAGTCCTTGTTGTATACAAGGGAAAACCTTGACCTGGCCTGACTCGATCAAACCCTGACTAAGCTGGGCAAACTCGGCTGGAGAAGTTCGTTGCTCAAACTGTTCAGGAGATCCTCTAATCCAGAGGAGATTATATTTGCAGTGATGTTCGCGTAACGATTAGTGAATATGATTAATAAGCTTCAGGTAAAATTAGACATTTCATAGCCAAGCGGATTCTTATTAAGCATCATCTCAGGCGTACAATACACGGTTTATAATACGCTGTGTGTAAGGGTGGTTCGTCTTTCGTCGGAGGGTTGAATTCTCGTATTTTTAACCGGTAAATCCCAGCCTCAAATGACACGTACGATGCCTAATATGACACCGGATCGAGTGGGGCACGTATAACGGATGTAGAATTATGCCGCATCCAGCTCATAAAATTAAACCGCATTTATATAAACCGGGTGCAGATTTTGCTGATCGGAAGACTCCGGTTGTCAGTAAATTTCCATTCGAAGAAGAGTCCGGAGTGCTTTTGGAGACCGCTCTTAGGTATTTGGAAGGACGTTTCCCGACGCAAAATTCATGCGTGAAAAGTTTTATAAAGAGGATCTGCGTGCGCCAGATTAACCGGAAGTCAACGATGAGTTTCGCTGCTGTCTAGAACAGCAAAAGAAGTTGGTGACGTAGAGTGGAAACAGAGAATAAACCGCGGGGACCATCAGGACAGAGAAGATTGCTGAACTTTTCAAGTGATTCGTTAACTCCCTGACGGATTTGGGGGAAAGAAGTCAACGGCGTAGTTCAATGTTGGGGGGTAACTACATCGCAAGATAGCTGTCGAGACGAAAAACGAGGTTTTTGGTACAAGTTTTTAAACGGGGAAGAAGCAGGGGGACATCGTTAAGCAATTTGAATATGATTTTTGGGGTACGTGTTGAGGGCGTGATGTAATTAGTACCCGCGATCAGTGATGCAATAAGTCACCTTACCCAGCTATAAGCGGTTATATCGCAACAAGGTGCGAGAAATGTTGAAGCTTAGAACATCATAATTCCGAAAGGTCGGAAGGCAGACAGCTCAAAAACTCGGGAAGTCCGGACCCCCGAAAGCCGGGGGGAATAAAAATAAACACTGAATGAGCACATGTGCGAATTTCAAATCTCGAAGGTTTGGGCCTTTCGGATTTTTAGCTTTCGGAATTTTGGACCTTCGGTGTTCTTCGTTTAACGTTTTTTTGCATCGACTGTGTAGATTTCCGGGAGAATCCCCTCTCTAGATATTGTGGCTTGGTAATATTGAAATTTGTGACAACGATGACATTTTCTCCTATTATTCGTATTTGTGTCAGACTGAGGTCTGGAGGTTTTTCAAGTTTTTGTTAAAAATGCTGTAATTTGAATATCGAAAAGGTGAGCCGGGCTAAATATGTTTTTGACTATCGAGAATTGTGAACGGGACCGAATTCCTCCGCACACTCGGGATGATAAATAATTCATATTTCTCGTTTGTGGCTAATCGCTTGCCTTCTGCTCGCTGAGGCTTCAACTGATCGTGAGGCTGCCTGCCAACCGTACTCCATTTTCGTGAAAATCGACAACCCTCGCCTTTCTACAAAGGCTCGTATTGCTAATGGTAGAAAAACTCTCCCGCTACAAGATTCCACCCCTTGTACAGATCAGCATACATTACAATATCTTTGATAAATTTTTTTCAAATCGAATAATTTACGAAAAAGAATAAAAATAAGAACAAGAAGGGGATGAGAAAAGAAAAAAGAAGAAGAAGAAGAAAAAACAGAAACACCCACAACGCATTTTTTTTTTTTCACACCAAATTTGCTTCTCTTCTGGGAAAGTCTTTTTCCGTCTATCAAAAAGCACCGTACCCATCATCATCATCCCCTTGTACGAAAAATCGCAAATGATCTCAAGATCAAGGGGCGTTTCATATTTCAGCTAAAGGATCAGCGAGCCAGGAAACTAGAAGCCAGATGCTATAGGATAGGGGTAGTATGGGCCCGGTTATCGCACGGGTGATCTGGTCTCCGAGGCGAGGAACAAAGTGACAGACACGTAAAAAATTTACGCCTTTTACGATGACACATGATAAGAAGTCACGTTTTTACGACGAGTTTATAAGGGGGCGAAAGGGCATGAACCCTGCTCGCACGAGCTAAGCGCAATCAACCGTTGAATCGATTTATTTATTGAAAACGAATTCCAGGACCCTCTGCCGAGGAGGAGGACGACGGGGAATCGACAGATTTCAAGGGAGTAACAAACGACTGATTTTATGTATTCCTTATTTTGTTGGTAACTTCGCTCACCCACGAGTCACGACCACATTCGACACAACCGCACACCGCATATGATTCCTGGCGCCTTTTACACCGAGTCAAAAGTTCGGGAGTGGATTTTTTATTCCATGAAAGAAAAAATTTCCCAATACCGAAGAATAACTGGTAAGGGTTCCGAAGTTGAATCATCAAAACGTACATACGGTTCAGAAGACTTATCGACATTCGATAAAGTATCCGTTTTTAAAGGTAGTATAACGCATGAACGTGAGGGAATTTTTATTGCGATGCTATACCGGAAACCGGACCGGGGAAAACTCCTCGTGGCTAACGTAAGACGACGACGACGTCGACGGTGACATGAAACCAAAAGAAAAGCTCCTCGATCGTCTTACGATAAGTTAAGCTTGTTATATCGTCGACCATGCAGACTATGCGTTTTCTTGTTTTGTCATTCCCTTGTATTTATTCGATATTGATTGATTGCTACTAGATATCTTTCAGACTATGAAGACTTGTGGTACAAAGAATTCATCACGCTCATAGCCAAGTGATTCATGAATCCGATTAGTGCCGTTTGGTAAGCAAATATAAATGATTTATAGACGATATTGAAATCGAGGAAATTCAGAACGAATTTCATCACCATAGAATGGCTTCGAAAATGTACAATCTCTGATTGTTGAAATCGCTGTACGTTGATATTTCATTTACTTCACACTAAGAAACAGTATTCGACGGATTGGATACAGTTGGATTTAGTTTTGTCATCGATTTAGAGTTTCACTGACACTCTCAAGTGATGACATTGCTCATTGATTGACAAGTTTCTTCTGTGCAAACTACTGGGAACGGTCTTTGATATAGTGAGAGTCTCATCCCTTTCCTCGAACGAAATCAGAATGCAGAGAATTGCTCAGGGTTTTTGTAACAGAATGGATTTCCATGATACATCGTAGTCCCGGTTTTTTCGTGGATTCTGGAAGCTGATTTTCATCGTAGAACTTGTGATTGGAAGAAAAAGAAACATAATTATGTACCTATGTGCTCATGATCGTTGAAAATTGCAATACCTTCATGATGCAGATGAATGAGCGAAGACAGTTTCGGTTCACCTCTATAAATCCACGATAGACCGGTGTAATCCGAATTTTAAAATTATACAAAAATTTTACAATCATGGTTGTGGCTTTTATAGAGACACACGTATCCGTCTGTAACATTTGGGTGTCTGTATTTATTAGAATTTCATAATGTATTTTTTTAATTTTCATGCGCTCTTGATCTTGGTGCAACGAACACTCTTTGATACGTGCGGAAAGTCACCCATTAAATACGCTCGTGACGTAATAAATGTTTTACAACAAAAAGCAAGATTTATTATCTGAAAAATATCCGCCCATAAAACGCCGATGATAACTGCAATCCGTGCACAATATCCGAAACGTTTTCGAAGATAATTTTAAGATGTCTTTTCAAAGTTGTGCTGTATATGACATCAACTGTAAACCACCGTAGTGGATGCACATATAAAATGATTATCAGCTGGATATCTCTGTGGCCGAACAAAAGAATCGGAAAAATGCTTCCTCATAAGTTTTGGAATGGTGATCCAACAAGCTCCCCTTTTTTTCGTTGTTGGATGAAAATTTGGGGGAGCATTCGTTGTGAGTGGAAGGTATCAGAGGAAACGCATTATGGGTGTGACATTGAACCAGCCAAAGATCCCGTTGATCGTATTACGACAAGATCCTATTCACACGAGGAGTCCTGGATACAGTTATTCAGTTTGGTCAAAAAAGATATGTCACATGTTGATATTCAGTGTATTTCACATTGCGGTACACTCTATTTGTAGTCTGAACAGTAAATATGGGCAGATCGCACGTAGTCAGACTTCGTTCTGCTGCAGGGTTGGGATTTTACAGACACTCGAAACTGATGCCGTTGTTTTGTGATTGACAAGTGGTGCCGTCTTCGCAGGCTGATGCCGGCGGGGTTCCGCCATAGAGAAATAAGAACCCACAGTCTTCGCCTTCGTCTTAAAAAGCGGAAGTAAACAAGGTTAGTCAAAGTTTTTTAAACGAAGTTAGATTTCGTAAATTTTACACTTGTGATTAGAAAGAACGAAGAAAAGAAGTATTTGCTCAGAATCATTAGAAATCACAATTCCTGATGCAGAAGAATTTATTAGCTTCAAGTGAACTTGTGAACTTGGTTCTTACGAATTTTGTCGAGGCAGGCGGGGCAACAGCCACAAGATGTACCACGTTCTTTGTAAATACCGTCTTTGCAAGCGCAACCTAATCGTGACACATATTGGCATTTGATATTGGCACAAGAGCTTTCTGAACAGACTATGCCTTCTGTAACGGCTGCAGCACAAGCCAAGACAGCAAAAACGTATAAGTATTTCATCGCTGCTCTGTGACAGGGTAAATTTATGATATTAATAAATTATGGAAACCGAATACGTATTGAAGATCGTTTGATGAAGATGTGATTCGAGTTTTATACTGGATCGTGAACTTTCTTTTTTACATTGAGAAAAAATAGGAGCAAAAATTTGGAAACTTTTTTCACTGCACAACCGTGTGGGTCATCAAGTTTCTGCCGATTGTATGAAACCGAAATATTTAGCTCTGTAAAGTGAAGTGAGAGTGAAGATGGGCTTGATTCTCTGTTTGAAATTTTCGAACCTCTTTTCTTTACACGTGGAAAAATAACTAAAATGATTGTGAGGCAAAACGGAAAACGAATATTGAAAATTATCGATTTTTCATGAGATAAAACAGTATAGTCTCACCTCTGTGAATATTATCGATCAATCGATACTTTTCAAATGTTAAAATAACACTGGAATTCTACAATTATGGCTCTGCCTTTAAAGACACCCGTATCGCTCTGTAAAATTTGAATACTAACATTAAAATTAAATGTTCATGAGAATTTCGTGCCGTATTTTTAATTTCATGTACTCTTTATCGTAGTGCGACGAATACTCTTTGGTATATGAGCGAAACGGGACTCATTAAACAGACTCGTGATGCGATAAATATTTTACAACAAAAACCGAGGTTTAAGTCTCTCAAAAATATCAGTCTGTGAAAAATCTATCCATGATAAATTCACTGAGTTTGATATAAAATACCCCAACTGCAAACCATATATATCATAATCGAAAGAATGCCAAACTAATTTTATTGACATATGATGTACATTTATATATTGTGTGTTCATACGTGGCTTCCAAATTCCATAATTATCTCAAAATAGACCATGTGCTTAACGTCCCAAAACGATATAGTAAAGTGGATCTGCAGGATTTTGGTTTTACTGACTGTCACACGTATAAGTGATTTCATTTGTACTACTATCCGTATGTCGTTGACAATATGTGCCTTCTTCGCATGCTGCTCCCGGTGGCACGCCTCGCAATTGCAGTAGGACACAGCTACCTCCCTTTGCTTTAAATAAAACAAGAAACAAAAACAGAAATGAACAGAATTATTCAGACTTTTGATACCGAAATTCGATTTTTTTTATACAACTTCACGCTTCGACGCCCATACTTAGTCTAATTAGTTCAACTTGTTACTAAAAAATGAAGGATAAATCTATTTTCTTGTGTTCAATAGAAATTCATATACTTTTTACACCGAATGAACTCTTGCTAAGGGTACTTACGTATTTTTGTAAGACATACGGGACAGCAACCACAATAGGTACCATGCGGTGAGTAAATTTCACCCTTGCATTTGCAATCTTCCGGTGTTACACGCTGGCATAATACAGTGGCACAAGCATCAGGAGCACAGACTAAGCATTTTGCACTAGTCACAGCACAAGCCAAAACGGCGAACATGTAAAGATACGTTTTCATTCTTGATCTGTAAAGATGAAAAGTTATTTGAAAAAAATTGATTATCTGCAGGTGATGAACCGTTTTCACAAAATTTTCTCCCCTGCTTCAGTGCTGGGTTGAGGATTCAGTTTTCCCGGATAACAAAAACCCCTTGAATCTATACAAACATGGTGAATAAATTTCCAAAATTATAGGTGGTCAGAATATCGGCTAACTTCTATAGATTCGTGATAGTCCAGTGAGCTGGAAGTGTTGAATTCGGGCTGTAGATCGACACTGCATCCGCTTCGAAGCATACGAGCATATATACCAACATTTGTAAATGTGTTGCATTGGTGTGCCACTTGTCTACACACTTGTGGTATTAATGAGGATTTCTTGATTACCGGTTCTCTTTTAAGCTACATCTGATTTTTGGATTTAGCGCTGGTTCAAACGACGGATAAATTCGCGGGCCAATTAATGCACAAGTTTCAGAACGTACCGTGCTTTACTCTAAAAGCAAACGTTTTATCGATGAAATATACCCCATGAAATTTTCACAATAAACTTAGTATGTCCAGAGTAAAACACGTCTATGATACAGGTAAAAGTGTATTGCAGCCACGTAGCTATTTTTATAGGATCTGAAAAGGTTTATTGAACACCTACGTCCAATGTGCAAACATTGAGACCGTTTCCGAACCGCGTTACCTTTATTGGGGATCGTTTATTGATTGAAAAACTATTATAAGATTCTGGGACGTATTGCGCCATGAATTGTGAGGTGAATATTAGAAACGTAAATAATCATTGGAAGAATGATACCACCAGCTGTACAGGTATGATATTGATAGATGGTCTCATTTTACACTGTTGAGACAATAACGGTATGAACAGTTTTATTATTCGGGTCAAGATCGAGTTTATGACTAATATTAGGTGGATGTCATAGAATGTCACGCAATATTTCACCGGGTTATGTTACCTTCTGTTTTCGACTCACGGATCCAAAGCGAACGGTACTTTCCTAGGTACGAGACGAGCGGAGTTCACATGCTGACATTGATGTAGGAAATATTTGTGAACAGAAAGCCTGAAGCTTATCTAATTTATGTCAAAGCGGAAAATTACTCTGCAGCTTTGCAATAGATACACAACGTTCTAATTTTATGATAAATTAGTTACCATATTTTGAACGTAAACTGACTTTCAGCGTTAGAATGTGCATAGCAGTTTCACACAACGACTTTACGAGTGTACGGAATAAGTAAAGATAATGCGCAAACGTGACAGTATCACTAGGCACCTTATTTTCCGCATGAAACTTGTTATCATTTCGCGGTAGTATTCCCATGCAGGAATTCACTGTGTCAGTTGTGCACTTTCAGCTATGAGTAATTATAAAGATAAGTGTCATGGTCAGCCAAGGAATTGCCATTTGCCCAGGCATGACCACGTACATCCTAGTGTGTATCCATAACTATTCGACTATACCTACTTTATGGCACGTGATTTCATTGCTCAACTTTCCAGCACCCAATGAGCTAACGATTTCATCCAAAAGCCTAAGGATTCGGAAATTTTCATCTATTTCTCTGGATGTGAAGACAAAAAATAGCTAGTTCTAATCGAGGCCCTCTTTACGGAAACCAATTTTATCTAGTTCAACCGATAACTTCATGATGTCATGAATAAGAGCAATATATTTTGCAGTAATGTAAACATGTGAATTATCGTACAGGTTTTGACAGACTGTCCTTCTTGCTAAGACAAATGCTGTTTGACTCTCAGTCCAATCTAGGAAGAAAATCTTTAGTTCCAGATGTCAATGCAAAACATCAGAATTTCAAACGTGTGAGAAATCAATACAACAGATTTCTTCCATCAGATAGTATTAAAGGAATATCAAAGCGAACAATTTCTCATTAAATTACACCGGGGATAATTTTGTGGAAAATCTGTTATAGAATAGAAGTTCTCAAAGCTCTAGCTACGCTGCTTTATACCAGGGCTTTCACGATGTGGCGTTTATGACTCGGCCGTTTTGTACCATCAACTGGAAACTATAAAGCATCCTTTTCATATTTGCCTGTTACTTATTATTAGCAGTGTTGGATAATTGAGATCAAAGCAGGACAATTCTTCTTCTTCTTTTTTCTGCTCTTGAAAAAGTACGGTTGTTCGTCAATCCGCCTTAGGGAAGCGTCATGGCGTCATATTTTCTTGATAACGCCATCATGCGGCAATTGTTTCCGGTATTAACCATCAACCACAAATTGTCTGTCAAGCGTGAGACTGATACTGTTAATTTTCTCTAACAATCATTACGGAATATGATAGTATATTGTGATACAAGTGCGGAAAGTAGGCAATATCCGACGAGTGTCGTTTACAGCACGGGCTGAAGGCAAATGCCGTAATGACAAGAAACAGATATTGCCTATCCGCACGTGTGTCACACGATATTTTTTGTATTTTTGTAACTCCCTGTGGAGAAGGTTTGATTTAAGAGATAGATTAATCAATCAACATAATCTCACATCACTACTGCCCGCCGCCATGACACAGTGCGCGAAAAACGCCCCAGTGCGTAAAGTAGAGTATTTGCGGTGTGCGCATGTGCTAACTCTTTTTTTCTTCACTCCTCAGAAATAAGGTATTTTACGCACGCTACACAGGCCTCGAAAATCAAACTTCCGAAGCAGGTGTTGCAAATCGAATTATTTGTATACACACACTTCGAATTTGTTTTGTAAAATACGTACAAATTACTCTTGGAATAAAATATATACTGAGAATATAGCCGAAACACATGTATTTTAAATCGGGAAATCCACCCTCTTGCTGGAAGGCGTTAGAGTTGAGATAAGAATCTGAAAAAATTAGGGAATTGTTTTTAAATTATTTGGCGCCGATTTATGGGGGGTGGGGGGCTGCTAAAAAATTCATCTGAGCCCGAAGAAAGGACCACCCTGATGTATACATTCAGTATTTAATAATTCAGGCTGTATTGATCGTATCGAAACCAATAAGTGGTCAAATTAATCGTCTTGAAACGTACTTGTCGGAAAACAAAGTTTCGAAATCCTATCGATTATTAATGACATCGTAGTTATCGATTGAAGTAGAAAAAATGGGTTTTCCGTAAAGAGGGTCTCGATTAGAATGAACTATTTTTTGTCTTCGCATCCTGAGAAAAAGACCGAAATTTTCGGATTCTTGGGCTCTCGGGGGTCTGAATTTTTAGGGTTTTGAATTGTCTACACTCGGACATCTCGGAATTTGGCTGTTTCAAACTTTAACAATTCTGAAAAATTTGGAATCGTCTGAAATGAATTCCGAATTTTGACCGTTCAGGACTTTTAAAATTCGGAACTTCAACCCTAAGCTGATTTACAAAAAAATTAGTAAGGTTTAATATTTCTGTGGCTGACTGAAAAAATTAGACAACCATTTCGAGGGAGCTTTTATTGTTGGCTGAAGGTAACGCCTCGCGGCTAAGACATGAAACTAACCGAAGACCTTGTTGATCGTCTTACGACAAGAGTCTGAGACTTTAGTCTGGGTCTTGTAAAAAAAGGGATGTTATACTTTGATATTTCCTGTATTTCAGACTACAAGACGTAATTCCAAACCAATAAGAACTTCCATGTATATTTCAGCGTTAGGTATTGGTGACTTGCTGACAACGTTCGAAATAGGTATACATCCGAAGAATTGGAGTGTATGAAAAAATCCGAAATTTATTCGTACATTTATTTGAACTTAATTAGGTTCTTCTTTGGTCTTCATCACTTTATGCCAGGCATCTCCAGTTTCCGTAGATACAATAAACATTTAGTACCTGCCACGCACCCTGCTGTACTTGATGGCTCATCTGACATTTGTTCGGGAGACTCTCCACCTTATGCTTGAAAAATATAATCAAACGATTTAACGGTATCAATACGTGATGTCAAATTGATATTCGTGAGCATTTTCATTGACTAGAATGAAGAAGCACACGATAAGGACCTTCTATTCAAACTCTGTAATTCTTTTTGTCCAGCTAGCGTATTTTACACTTTTTACTTTCGCTACTTACAGATTTCTACCGGGACACAAGAAGGACAACAATCACAATTTACTGTTTGAAATTGACCCGATGCACAGAATTCCGCATCCATCTGTGCACACAGAACGTCCATACAAGCCCGTAGTGGACATATGATCATTGAATTAGCCGCAGACGCCGTCGAAATCAAGAATAATAATACGTACAGGTACTTCATGATTGTCTGCAACACAACGAATACCGATATTCCTGTATCTGTATGGACTAATCGGATTTGTTGTCGAAAAATTCTCTTCTCTGGCAAGTCTGAGGTGAGGATGTGAATAGATTGTTCACCTGCATGAGTGAATTTCTGAATTTTTTGATAAAAGTGGAGAAAAGCATTGAGCTGGGTTGGAGTTGCGAATTTTTGAATTTCGAAACGTTGAAAATTCTGAATTTATTCCAGACGTTTTAGAATTTTTAGAAACGTTTCAATGCAGAAGATTAAAAGTCGGAATGTAGGGCTCAGGCTCAGGTTCAGCTTCAGGGCTCGAAGGTTTGGCCTTTCGGATGTTCAGCTTTCGGAATTTCGAACCTCCGGTGTTCTTCGCTTCAAAGTTCTTCAAGTCTCAGACTTTCGGGAAGATATCTTTTCTAAAAACTTTTAGTCGGCAATATTCAAATTCGCAATCTTTACCGTTCGCGACTTTTAAAATTCGAAACTTCAACCCTGCCCCAGCTATATGAGATGCAATAAAAAATGTAATTACAATTAAATTAACGTATTCATTAACCAATTAGTCTGATCTGATTAAACTCAAATGGATTCGTCAAAGGTGAGAAAAGAACACGGTTTGGATATGGAATAAAAATTTTCTGGCTCACCAATAGTCACGTCAAGAATTCTCTTCTGGATCTGAGTACAGACTGTTTCTTTCTATCAGAAGTATCAGAGTTGCTTTTATATCATACCACTTGAAATAAGTACTCACGCATATATAAAACGAGCAGTAAAAAATACGCAGGCCAACAAGTATCGTCGCATCTAAACTGCTAGACTTTTGCACTAGTACATTTGTTGTTGTATATTTAAAGATGGTAATACGATGAAACTAATGTTACTCTTGTCATTGCATGACGAGTAGCCGCTTATTCTATGCAGACAAAACACATCAGGCAGACAATCCATCAATATTAATTTAATGCAGCATATTGATCAGTAATGAAAAAAATAAATAAATGTTCTTCCCTTAAAAAATAAAAGTTCTCGATAATTTTGCCCCAATATATGGATCAGAATTACTCAGTTAGATCTAAATAACTTTTATCCCTATAGTCCTTGAAAAACCGCAGATTTACGTATTTTAACATTGTCATTACGTTACGAATCGTTCCCGAGATATCACTGTTCAAATGAAAAATGAAAAAGCTCGAGTATTCCGTCCGAAGAAATTTCACGAAATTTATGAAGATTCCTTTTTTTTTTTACGGGCTGAAGTGACGCGAATGCCCCATATATACTTTACTTTCACAGCTCGGAACGCTATTTCAAAGCGATCAAAACACTTTACTAGTAGTCTGGAAATGATTTTATAGATGCTTGGCACCGTGGTTATCCACTGATTTACAGGTGGTTCCTGGTTCACAGGCTACTCTGGGTAGTAGTCCTCGCGCAAGGACGAGCGCCCACAACCCACAACCCACAGCTCTTCGATTTTACTTGAAAAGCAGAAATAAAGAGATTTCCTGTTCAATCAGACTACTTTGTTTCAGCTGAAGGTGTCGCGAGGCTCAACCCTAGACTGAAGGAAATGAACGAATGAAATTAGCGTTTGGGTAACATACGGAGATTTTAGGTCAAGTGATTTGGCTCGTTTGCGCAAGATTCTTACGAATTTTTATGCCTGCGATAATAAGAACAAGAACTACTTATTTCTGTAGAAATTTTGTCACTGTCTTACGACTTTACGGCGATACAGATTGGCGCTTGACTGCAGTGGCACAATACTCGAAACGATGTGTTGAAGACGTCTAATGAATGCAGAAATCTAACGAAAATAACAAATTTTTGGTTCACAGTGAAGTATTTCTGTCAAAAATCGATCGATATTAATGGTCATTCAACAGATCAACAATTTGAGTGAATTTTTTGAAAGAATTTTTTCTGACTTTTCTAATCGAGGATCGGCACGACCTGAACCCTCGAACCTATCACGGTTCAAATATTCGAGTATGTAGTTTATTAATTGGAAAAAAAATTGTCCCGTTTTGATGTAGATTGATAAAAAGTGAAGTTGGATTAAAAATCGGTTGGTAAGTATGGATACTTAAAATCCATTGGAGAAATGAAGTGGGTTTGAATATACACTTGGAAAGATAAGACGTTGATTTGGGATATACGTTTCATTCAATTTGCAAACCCGAAGGTAGCGGTTTTTCTCTCTCTCTCTCTCTCTCTCTCTCTTTTTTAGCGTTGCTTTTATATAGGTCCAGCAATTGCGTAAATTTATTCGGGCAGGTCGTAAATAATGTATCACGAATTTGTGGCGTACACTGCTTTTTCTTATCTATAGCAGTGCTACTTTCATACCTGCGAAAAATCATCCACTCCATAGTATTCGTGCTATATACTTGTGGTTATGCCAATATCTGAACAGTATTGTTTATATTCGAGGTGACCCCACGGTTTACCTAAAAATTGGTTTTATATTTACTAAATCATCGATATCCTTCAAAATCGCACAACATATCTGAGTCGAACAAAATTTTTTGCGACGATTCGAAAGCTCTATCAATTCTTTAGTCATTTACGAGTTTGTATATCCAGAGTAATAAATAATGTAAAAAAATTTAGACCTAGGATGACTGTAGTTCGAATTCCGCAAAAGTTAGTGCATATTATACTTCAGCGTTCTGTATTCACAGCTGTATGACAGCGTTTCAAATATCTCTGTATAAACGGCACTTGTTGGAAGAGTTGGGAACTACATATAACAGATCGGAGGAATGGGTTTCGAGATAATTTCAATGATTGCATCTGGTAAATTAGAACTTTGTGAGCGTCCAGCATTGCTACTTACAGATTTTGTCTAGGCAGACATCACAGCATCCACAACGACTACCTTTCACCTTGATAACACCATTGGGACAAGTTTCCGGTGTTTGCTGTGCACAACGAACTACCCAACAAGATTCGGGTGTACAACCATCATCTGTTGCAAGAACCACGGCAAAACATAAAACAGCCAACGCGTATATCGATCTCATGGTTGTCTATAACACAATTGATGACCATATACTGTGTATGTGTCTACGTTTGCACACACAAATACAATTTCCAAACCGTGGATGAAAAGTGATAACATATATAGCTCTGGGGATAGAGCGAGGTATTAAAAATCCGGTGCCTCGATGAACTGATCATACTTTAAGGCGGACGGATCCATTAGACTGCTAATAAGAACCATAATTATTATTTTTATAAAATATTTCACGCTCACCGATTTGCTACAGCTGGTAAAAAAATTAGTGGAATAACAAGTTCTAGATTGGTTTTTCTCGAGCTCTGGAGACAGACTGGTTCTCGCTAACTGCATAGTCGTCGTTATATATCGTATGCACAGCATGCGGTATGAGACAAAAACAAATAAGTTTCAAAATAACGGTTATTTTTTTTTTTTTTTGTGTCCATTGGTTCGACTCTATTCCAATGAAACAGGTTCTTCTCTTTGCGAATAAATGAACATGGATACATGTGCTGTTCAGAAAATCAAGCGAATTCATATTTTTCCTAACGCGGTGTGCAAAATTCGATTTTTCGTACTAATTTACCTGCGCAAAATGAAGTTCTCGTGCGCAAAATACTACGCAAGTGTGAAATAGTACTTGTGGATGAAATCCCATTTTACGCCCTAGTTGCAACAAGTACTATTTCGTTACTAGTGCGAGAATCATCCTTTGCACGTATATCGGATTTTGTTTTTCAACACAACGCGCGTTGAATTGAATTTTATGCACACGAAGCATACGCAAAATCAAACTTTACGCACAGCGTGTTGAAAAATACAATTTGCATATAAAAAATGTTTGTATACATACCGGGACAATCACGTGAAACCGAATGGATCCATGTTACCGGACAGCGAATATTTCGTATTTTTAGCAGGTTAACCACTCGTTGCACTGAAAACCCCTAGAGTGATTTTGGCGCGCGGTCGATAAAACTTGGCAGCCATTGTTGATAGAAGCCGGCTGACTGTCAATCCATCGCGGAAGGTAGACATGTGGGGTTATGTTCGCTTATTTTAAGCAAATGATAAATGAAGTGAATAAAACCTACGTGAATAAGTTATTGATATTCATCAAAAATCGATCAATGAGTTTTAAATAATATCATAGTACAATCAACGAATTAACCTAAGCTATAATTGCAAATTAATTAGAATCAAAGAGTTCATCGAGAACAACCAATTTCTTGATTGTATTAAGATATCATTCAAAACTAATTGATAGATTTTTGATAAATATTCATAGCTTATTCACGTAGTTTTTATTCACCTTATTAATCATTTGCTTAAAATAAACGAACATAACCCCACATGTCTACCTTCCGCGATGTATTGACAGTCAGCCGGCTTCTATCAACAATGGCTGCCGAGTTGCATCGACCGCGCGCCAAAATCACCCTAGGGATTGTTCAGCGCAACGAATGGTTAGCCCGCTAAAATGACGTCATATTCGCCAATATTCGCTTTTCGGTAGCATGGATCCATTCGGATTCACGTGATTCTCACGGTATACTCCAAATCTATCTACGTATGAAAGACGTCTGAGAGTTATTCGCGAGTGGCAAATTAGCACGCGAAATCGATTTTTTTTTCTATGACAAAGGATTGTCCATGATAAAGACTAACTTTCTCATCCCTATCATAAACACAAAAAAAAAAAACAAATTGCCACAGAGAGGACCTTAATATGTAATTTAAAATAAATGCCATATACTGAGCATCGTTATCATGCATGATTGCCGGTTGTTAACATTAACGGTTGTTGGAATGATTCAGATCGAAATAGGACAATTTATTTTTACAGTGAAGAGAATAACGAGAGTCTCATAGCATTTATAAGAACTCCATTTTTCGGCCATCACGACACAAGCTTTCGGCATTATCGATCAGAAATTTCATTTTTTTTTTTTTTTTTTCCTTTTTTCTTGACAGGCGTTAGATTGATATTCGTAACCTTCCGTAACGATTGATAAGCCGGAAATTGGGTCAGCTGATGTGGGAGTGCACGCAATTTATATTCGTCCTAAAAAAATAATAACGACGAGTATATGAGAGTCCTTGTATGACCAAGGCTAATTCTTTATACAAATATTCCTTTCTTTCTGCTCCAAGGTTTTCTGTCTAGTTCCGTAAAATCATATTTTCCTTTTCTCCTCCATCGACAGTCAATCAACAACCAAACCGGATGATGAATTGTTGAGGTTTCAAGTAGTCGGTGGTTCAAGAGGAATTCAATATCAGTCGCAAGCTTCAGAGTACTCGTAATAAATCCGATGAAAAATGCAGAAAAATTTATACGCAACGCGGATACCACGTAATCAAATCAATTACAAACGAATGAAATACTCAAGTATCAGTTTCAATTCACGTATTACGGTTCATAAACTTCAACCATATCAAATCAGACGCACTGTTATACACTGTACTTCTGTAACATGTATACCTCCATCATCTCATGATCATGTTACATAAAACAGCTGAAGAGGAGAATGTTAACAAAGAATTGCACGAATGATAATAAACTTTTAATCACAGAATAATTCAACGTTTATACATAATTGTTCAATCTGTAAAGCAGATTAACCAGACCTTCGCATTCCAATAATTATACAATTTTTTCTCTTGATTACTTACATCCAGATATTTTTTTCAACAACTCTCAACCTTCGGTGTACACTGCATTTATACAATAATTTTTTACTGCCAAATTTTCGATTTCAGAAACGTATTTTTTTGTGATTTTCAATTCTTCGCAGATTTCTTCGAAGGAAAAATATAGAGACCAAAATATTCTGAAATCGAAGCAGCGGTTGATCCAAGTTTTTGCAGATGTTTCTTTTTGCTGCATCTAACTCTGGGATCAAATGACTAAAAATTTCTGACAATTATACTTGATTATGATTGAAAATTCTGTAAATAAAATAAAAATTTTTCAAAAATTATACCACATTTCTTATATATTTATTCGCTTGGCCACAGCTTTATTCGCAAGTCCCGTGAGTGCAAGATGTGCCTGTTTCGCACGTTGTGATTACTGGCCCACCAACAAGTAGAGGAACGCACGGTTGTCCTCTCGCTTAAAAATGTTGAATAAATGAATCAGGGAAATAAAGACGTGTCACGTGATAGAAAGAAAAGATAAATGGGAAAGTTCGAAGGCTTTGGGACAGTGCTTATAATTTAGATAGAAGCCTGGGGTCTTGACTAAATTTTTTTTCATATATATTTGGAGACGTTCTTGCCCATGAGAGCAGTGAATTTTAAATATGACGGAATTGAGGACTACCCTAATATACACATATAGGTATTATACTCACGAATTGTTCTCACGCAGAGATCACAACATCCGCAAAAACCACCTTTCACAACCGTCCCTTTGCAATCTTTTTCCGGTACCGGTGCACAGCGTACAGTCTTACAATAATCTGGCGGACAGACGAAAGCGTTCGCAACAACTATCGCCAATAATAGAACTGCTAATACGTGGACGAACTTCATGGTGGACCTTTAATGAAATGAATTATTTTTTGAAAACGTGACTGAGTGGAAAAAGTAATTTTGTCAAAATGAGGGAAATCGGTATGACGAATGTGATATCGAAAATACAACTTACATCGCGTTCTATGATTATCAGGAACCAACTATTATAGATGAGATCTGCAGTTAGTGAAATTTTCATTCATACTGAACCGTAACCTGATGCAGCTCGGTATTTATAATCACTGACGTACTACGGTAATAGATATACCAATTAATAGACGTGAGCATGTGTTGGTACTTGCGTGAGTATCATTATCCCATAGTTTGTATCGTCAATTATATCCGTGGGTATATATAATATGATTTTGAAATATGCCTGCGGAATTTCACCATGAAAAGTCATGAATGATTCCTTCTTTTTTTTTCTTAATCAGTGCAGAATACGCAGCCCATTTTCTTCATCAGAAGTGCAAAATCGTCATATAGGTATACAGCCCTCCGAAAAATTCTAAAAATTCACCATACACGTTTTTCCTTTTACTTTCTTGCGTTTATTGCATACTTCATCATTAGAATTTTTATCATCCAACGAAATATCTCAACAATTTCATAATGGAATTACGTAAATAATGAAATTCGATTAGTTATACGAGAACGGAGACAAGTTATTCCGCGATATTACCTTGAGACAATTATTTCACACTCAGAATTCAATTTTATAATTATATTGATATTTAATTGAAAAATATAACGACGTTTATCTATTTACGCGTGTGCCAAATATTAACCGAGGTAGGTCGTCGAAGTGAGCATAATTAACCGATGGATACTTTGAGGAACACTCATTGACCGTACGTCACACATTCGCGATATATAAGAATTCGAAGATCACTCGACTCCAGCAGCTACAGTTTATTTTCTTTTTTTTCTTCCTTTTTTCAACGGAGTTTAGTTTTTGCAAAATCGTCAGAGAAATCGTCGCTAGAAGGTGAATAAAATATTGAAATACCATATTCGTAAAGGTATGAAATAAAAATAAGTTTATTATAAATATGTTGGGAACTTGAGCTTATTACATGGGGCTGGGTAAATTTACCAAAGTGAAACAGCCCATGGTGGTAGTGGCGTAATTATAGAGTCTCGATTTACTCAATCCATTATACCCATGTATATTAGCTCATTTCCTGAAGCTAATTAACGCGCGTGTATCGAAGCCTGGTATTTTTTTTCTTCCCTTTCATTTCTCCTACTCTTTGCTTTTATTATCCGAATCCTTAATCTAGAATCCGACCTATACCACACCGCAGCCGTTTCCATGACGATAAATTGGAAAACAGTGCTTCCCAAACTAGCCTCCATGAAGAATCCTTGGAAAAAGTTTTCCAACCGGCTGCGCGTTAGTTGGGACCCCAGCGCGTAGGTAGGTATTACTTATCGGAAGAAGAAGCAAGGCCGACGAACAGGAGGAAGGAGTTGAAAAAATAAAAAAGAACACCGAAAAAAAAAAAAAAAAAAAAAACTGGAGAAAGAAATAATCCCGCGAAATAAGAGTAACAAAGAGAGAAACGGACGAGGTCCTCGTACCTTCGAAAGTAGGGTTGTTTTTCGTTAGATATAGCTATATAAAGGATACAACTCGATGCCGGAGGAAAACGGGAGGAATGAAAGGACGTACGGAGGGAAAGAAAAGGAGAAGAGGAAAAAAATAGAAAATAAAAGAACATAAGAGCGAATAGAAAAGGCGTAGGTGGGAGGACGAGAGGGAAAGAGGTAAGGAGAAAAAAATTCGCAAATGTCTGAGCACGAGCGTATATAGAAACCCCCGGAATGACCTGCACGAGGAAACGGTCAGGTTCGGGATAGATTTCGTCGAAGGTTTTCGCGAAGAGGGTGAAATTAATCGCCTCACCGAGTGACCTCTGACCTACGTCGCGATCATCTATCGGCGTATTTTGCCCCTGAGGCGACTAAAGGCCATAACTTTCTACCTCCCAGACTGTAAAGTCCTCGGAGAGATCCTCCAGACGCAAACTGCGAGAGACGCGCCGGATAGAAGGCTGTTTGGGAGCTAAGCCTCCGGAACCTGTGCGAAGGGAACAAACCGACTGATATCGACGTGGAACAACCGCAGATTAACTAAGGATTTATAATATTGTGATAAGGCCTCTCGTCCCCTGCCCTATTGGCCCCAATTACAAACCGAATTCCAAACGGTGTGATTCCTACGTTGGCAGGCAAGGGATGCTGCAGATATGCCTTCTGGCCTATACCTATACCTTTACCTATATCTATATCTACCCTATTGCCCCAGAACTATGGGACTCGTTTCTACCGCATATCTGCGCGGATATCTAGCGTGGATATCCGGGTATATCCCAGGTTAGATCGCTCGGTCAGCTGATAACTTTAATGGCCAATTTCCTCCCGTGACGTGCGACTGTCCAAAACCGATCAATCTAGGCGCGAGAGTAAATTTACCGCATAGACATCGGTGTACATATTGATATAACGCGAGGTGGGATGTGTGCATTTATCATTCATATTTCAATGTCTCGATATACGTATATGTGTATTGATTTGGAGCCTTCTTTTTTGCCAGTTAATCTACTATCGAATTTTCATACAGTTTGGGAATCTAATCGAGGGGGAAAATGGTCCGAGTATTATTCCGAATTAGCAAATTGACTAAATGGTTTTTGGAAAGCCAATCTTCACCAGCACACATCATCTATCATATACAGTACTCGTCAATTGGAGTGGGGCACGGTATTCGTCACGGATTCTTGCGAAAATTTAACCGATTTCGAAAAACCGAAAAATCACATTCTAGAAAATTTAATAATCTTGCGAATGGGACTAGTTTTATCCAGATCGATTGAGAATTGGTCGATCGCCAGAGGACTTCGTAAATTGGTGATAACCGGGGTTTTGCGAACGACCCGTAAAATGATAGTGGATGTTATCGTACCTCTTGGTACCTCATACCAATTGAAAGGGCATCTCTTGACGTGCAAAAAACACCCCCTATGTGTCGCAGTCGGATAACTCGTTGAGGAGTTATGCGTCCACGAAGTTATAATCTTTTATCGGCGATAACTCTGGAATGCTTCGCTCGATTCCACTGAAATTTGTTGTGGAGTCGTATGTTATATTACGCCCTCGCACCTCACCTTAGTGTTATCGCGATAATTTTCCTTGCAGACGAGATTCAGATACTTTCTGAGTGCGAGGTTTCGTTTATCGCGATTTTTCGCATTCAAAGACTTTGAATTAAGCGCTAAAAGTTAGTGATTGTTGAAGGGAAAGTTTCAACGATTAAGATGCGTGGTCATTCAATATCGGGAATGACCCCCATCAGCAGCGAGACGTTGTTGAAAAACAAGAACGAAATAGCGTATCATTATTCATTATTGATCTTCAATTATTCGTTTTCGTTTGTCAACACCTTCCCGCTGTTGATGGAGGTCATTCCCGATATTGAATGACCATGCATGTCAATCGTTGAAACTGCCCCTAGAACAATCACTAACTTTCGGCCCTTGATTCAAAGTCTTTCAATGCGAAAAATCGCAATAAACGAAACCTCGCGCTCAGGAAGTACCTGGATCTCGTCTGCGAGGAAAATTATCGCGATAACACTAAGGTGAGGTCTAAGGGCGTAATAAAATACGACTCCACAACGAATTTCAGTGGAATCGAGCGAAGCGTTCCAGAGTTATCGCCGATAAACGATTATAACTTTGTGGAGGCATAACTCCTCAACGAGTTATCCGACTGCGACACATAGGGGATGTTTTTTGCACGTCAAGATATGCCCTTTCAATTGGTATGAGGTACCAATAGGTACGATAACATCCACCCTCATTTTACGGGTCGTCCGCAAAACACCGATTATCACCAATTTACGAAGTCTTCTGGCAATCGGCCAACTCTCAATCGATCGGGATGAAACTAGTCTCACTCGCAAGATTATTAACTTTCCTAGAATGTGGATTTTTGATTTTTCGGAATCGGTTCCATTTTCGCAAAAATCCACGGAAAATACCTTGCCCCACTTCAATTGACGTGTACTGTATATTGTTTTGAAGTTGAATAGAACGGATGAAAAAAAAGGGTCCTTTTTTCACTCGAAACTTTTTCAGATACAAGAAAAGTCGGGAATTCAGGATATCGAAGGCTTTTCATTCACTTCTTCGCTCTAACTTATCCCACAACTTATCTTCAACCTCAGGAAAACTGCCGAGGACAGACCGCGGATATTCCGGATGGACAAACACTAGAATCCGATTAAACTTGAGGGAAAGAAAAAAATCGAGAAAGGAGTCCGATAGTTCCAGATGGATATTTATCACCGCTGTCATTTCATTTCAGTCAACGTATGTATGTAACGCGATTCCTTTTTCATTATTTTTTCTTCCTATCTACGCGATTGCGGGAAGCGAATACCGATACCTTATTCCCATTTCATAAATTTATAACTCCGTAAGGATGTCTCCGCGGTTTGAAAATTTTATAGCAATTTTTTTTTCTTCGTTTTTTTTTTTACGTCATTTTCAAACGATTTATCAAAATTTCTCACCGTGTTTTTCCCCGCTTGATTCGTCGTAAAAATCAGGGTTACCGCGAGTCTCCATGGTCGGATAAACGCAGCTCCTGTCTCGTAATCCTGCAGCAGCACTGCCGCTTAATATTTCTTGGAAAGCCCATTTGCAATCCTTTCCGACGCTTCATCAATCTTTATTAATTCCGATCAAATCCTTCGTTATCTCGCCCCCCACCCCTGTCCCCAAGAACCGAGAACCCCGTTCATCTCGAAAGAGCTTTGAGCGATAAAGTAAGGAGAGAAAAAGAGAGAAATATGTAAGAATACCTGCAGCGGGGGGTAACTAGAGAACTAAAAAAACGTGATAATGATAAAAATAAATCCGAGTAAATCCTTCGACTGGTAATTTAGTCCTGAGAAAAGATATCGATTAAACTGTCTGGCGATTTAATTCTGGCTCGTACCCCCCACAACCATCCAACATCCGAGATATTCAACGGATCGCTGACCCTAGGGGTATTATTAGGTTGGCCTAGGTTCGGGGTCACTCGCTGGGGCGAGGCGCTTAGGTTCAGATCCTCGATCATCCATGAGACAACCTTCTCTCCCGGCATGGACACACATGTGTGGAAAACCCCTGTATAAACCACACATACATGCTCACGTGGAATCTGAGCAATTGATCTGCAACTACTCGATATACGATGACAAGACTTCGGCCAATGCAGTCGATGACGTGCGATATCGATGCTTAGCAAATTTCGGATAAATTGTTCCGTGGATCTTCGGGGAGGGTTGAAATTCTCAATTTCCTGGGATCGTGTCTCAGTTTAAAACACATATGAATATATGATGAGTAATTAATTTCAATCCACAGGAAAAGACGAAATTGCGATCATACGCCGTCGCGTTTATCGGATGTGACTGAAATTAAGAAACTTGGTAACGCCATACAGGATTACAATCCTTTCGTTTATTTCCCTCGGGTACAATATAGCGTGCGGGATTGTCCTCGTTATGAGAGCAAAAAGAGACGAGAACCGAAATAAAATAGTGGGGTGAAAGATAAAAAAAAAAAAAATCTTAGAGGAAGGGAGTAAAAACTGAAAGAACCGCGTCGATCATCTTAGCTAACGTAGAAGGAAAAAAAAAAGAAAAGAAAATGAAGTAAAAAATAAATAATGCCGAAAGCGTAATCCTCTTGAGGATATACTCATCGGCCAGAGTTTCATGACTCTTCGATATTTCCGGAGGTCGAATAATATGGGCAACGATCTGCGAAGATGGTAAAAATGAAAAGCAATACTTATCTCTGGCAATAAGTAGAAGATAAACATACAAGCCGTTCACGGAATTAACGAACCGAAAGAATTGGAAATGTGAAAAACAAAAAAAAAAAAAACAAAAAAAATGGTAGGTAATTTTCATCAGCTTAAAAATTCATGTACGATTATCGAAAATCCAATGAATTTTTTCACTCGTAAAAGCGATTGTTCAATTTGAACGAGATATGGGAAATTTTCGGTTGAAACGACTCTTCATCTTTATTTCGAGCAGTTTTTTGGATACTGGAGTCCCAAGGCTTCAAGATTCTTTGAAATGATGAAAATTCATTTTTCTATCGGTGCTAGCGAATATTTGACCGACCGCGAAAGTGATGGGAGAGTCAGAATAATAAAAATCGTGATTGACGCGTATATGTGTCCATATAGTGTGGGGCTATCGACTGTTAAAACCCAACGGTGAGACGCCATTGTGCAAATAAACTACGGTTGCGAATGGTCGGTGAAATGAAAGGAGAACGACAGTTTTATGGGCTCGTTAATGTCGAAATTTTATTTGCAGAATGCTCCCCAGTTATACGGGTACAATGAGAGCGAGTGCTAATCCGAACAAATGGTACCTAGTGCCTGTGGAGAGAAAAACGAAACCGAAGGAATCCGCGGAGCTGAAATTCATTGCGATTCGCACGTGAGGCACGAGAGGGTAAACGAGAAATAGATAAACAATAAAATAGAAGATGAAAAATCGGCCTGTGAACTAACGCCAAAACCCGATACGAAGCTTTAAAATTTTAAATAAATCCCATAACGATTCTAGAACCCAATTATGCCCTCGTTCTCCGCCAGAGTGCAGTGCGCGAGGTATAACCGCGGATCCTGAGTGTAGAAAATATGATAACCGCGTAAGTAGGGTAACTGGGAAATGACGACGGGGCGAATACGAGGTAAATGCATTTCCTCGTGTCTACTACGTGGTGTGCGGGATTCTGGGACAACTTTAAACCCGGAGCAACACCAAAGTTTCTTTTCAAGTTGTTAAAAACCTGCACCTTGTTTTCTCCATGAATTTGTTTCAGTCCCGCCATTCCCCGCGGTAAATTTCCTCCTTTATCGTCGATTTTTATTGTTCGACGTCACTTGAAACGTCACATTCGAAGGCAGTATGCAGGAAGGTCGTGGTTCTCTGTTTTTCCGCAGTCTCTATGGACCGGTATCCACGTTTTGTACTAACCTGAATGTATGCGTATGAAAATCGGCATGGTTTTGAGGACAATGAATCTTGCACCAAAAATCCATTAGGTCCAAATTGGCGAGCGCGTAAAATCCGATTATTTACCTATATTCATATTTATTCAATTCTCTATGTCCTCGTTCATTCATTTCGTTCTAATGGTGTGATTTCGAACGTACACGTCACGCCGAAAAAAATATTGGTTCAATTTTTCAAAATGTTGAAAACACTTATCGATATATCGAATTTCCAGAAACGTTGATGCCTGAAACATTGAAATTTCGAAAGTTTGGAAGGCATTTATATACTTCAATCGATGACTTCGATGTCGTAAATGATTGACAGGATTTCGAAACTTTGTTTTCCAAAAAGTACATTTCAAGACGATTAATTTGACCGCCTATTGGTTTTGATTCAAGCAATACAGCCCGAGTTATCAAACACTGAATGACTACATCCGTGAATTTCAAATTTCGGAGATTTGGCCTTTCGGATTTTCAGATTTCGGAATTTTGAACCTCCGGTGTTCTTCGTTTCAAACTTTTCGGAATTGGCTATGTAGCCTTTCGGGGAAACAGCTTGTCTAAAAACTGTAAGTCCGTAATATTCAAATTCGGAATTTTTACATTTCGAGACTTTAACCCCCGGCTCCGTAGAGTGGATACGTATAGAGGAACTTTTACATTTTATTACTCTCCGCCTCATTTGATTTTATATTTACCAACGAAGGAGAGAGAGCGGTTCAAAATGATCTGAACAGTAAAATTATCGGCTATTGGATACAGGAGAAATTTTATTCACCAGTAGGTGGGAGAAATTCGATTTCTCAAATCCATGTTTCACCATAATCGAATAGAGTTCCAATATAATTGGAATTTTGTTGATTTCCTAAACTATCACGACTCTCCTTTCATCAGGGACCACCCAGCGACCCAACCAGTGCCCAATTCTTTTCTGCGAGAACTTTCATTTACTACGTTATTACGTACTAGTCAAGAATACACCAACACCTCACGTCGACTATACTACTACTACTTCGTCGATTGAACCAAGATCCAATCACGTTTTGCTACAGCTTTCGCGTCACTTATTTTATTTCGCCTATTTTATAATTCCATTCAAGTTTCTACCCAATTTATACGTACGCTATATAAGTCGTGATTCTCTATCCTCCTATACTCGAGTAAAGAGTAAAAAATTAAACGAGGTATAAAAATCGGTCATACTATAATGCCTATGTTACTATTACCGTAAATCGCTACCGATCGAACACCATACCTATACTTAAGCAATCGAAAGGCTCGAGTCGAAAGATTCGCAAGACTCACTTCCACGCTCTGATAATCAAACGAGTTTATTCCTAGTCCAATGATCTCTCATTGTTTTCTAAGAGTACCTATAAGCATCTACGTGTCGCATGAGTGGGTCACAGATTTCTTTCAATAATTTCATGCTGATTCATTACTACATCAGGTTTTTTTGTCAAACACCTAACCGATCGTCATGAGAGGTACAAAGATTGAATTCCTGAATCTAAATATCGAAAAAATAATTTCCCTAAGCTTGAAGAACTTGAGGTATTGTATTAACTTATGGGAAATTCTCATGGCTTTTAGAAATCAATGTTGTTGATTCAGAAACGTACGGTCATTCTTCGGGTGCAGTTCTTCAACCGTACCACTGCCCCGATACGTGACTTTCTCCCAATGTATCGATACACGTACATACATAGTTTACACGTTTCTTTCGACACCGCGTCGCGACGCCCGCGCCCGCGCCCGGAAGTCACGTCGTATTGGATAGGCCCATAGATTTGGTTTGACGTGTTTTCCAAATAATTAAACTACACCCACGGGAAACAGAGGGTATTCCACACGGATGGGAGAGCGCTGTCAAATACGATTACGTCCGACAAAGAGAATACGCTTATACTCGTATATGTGGGCAGATGTATCCGGAGTTCGTAGGTATTCACATCCTTATAGATCTACGATATGGAAATACGTGACAAACCGTTTAAAAAAACGGTCTCTCTTCACATCTAGAAACATTTTTCACCTCTTAGGGTGAAATTCGGATTTTATTCTGTACGTACCTCGAAGATTTCCCTCAATTTTATCGGTTCAAGCCCCGACCTAGAACATCATTTGAATCTACGATACACGTACCTGAAACAGAAATAATAAAGTACCTTTTATAATGCTTGAGTCGTTGTGAGTATCTGGAATGAAAATTGACTGATAGTAAAAGCGAGTGTTCCATGAAATTGTTAAACAAATGTGAAGATCGATATAAAATAAATTAGTCATTCCCAATCGCGTATCGTTGGATTCATTTTAAGTTTAATGTGAACGAGAATCTTGAAGAATTTTTTTCCGCTTTTTCTTTTTTCTCTTTTTTTTTTCTTATCTTTCTCAAGCACTTTCAAAAGAAGTAAAACTTTTTAAAAACAGAGTTCAAATTGATATAAGCTCGGGCCTTTTGCTAAGACATTTTATCGTTTCAATGAATAACAAATTATTTCTCACCGAGAAGTGGAAAGTTTTACTTGAAACTCGTCCTTAAGTTTTACGTACTTATATAGTAAAAACATTTAAAAAAATTTTGACAAAAATTGTCCGGCGGGAACTTCCTCGCGGAAAGAAAAAAAGAGAGAGAGAGAGAGAGAGAGAGAGTCACGGTGTGAAAGAGAAAAAAGTTCACCCTGATAAAATCGAGGGATTAAAATTTTGCCCAGCTTTATAAGTCGATTGCGATAATCAATAAATGATTTTTTACATCACCGCGAAAAGTGAATCTCGTGGTTCAAAAACGTAATTGGACACTCGGTATATAGGCGTCGGGGTCAGCGTCGAATCGACGTCCGGTCTTTTATTACTTGGGAAAACTCCTAAATACTTGAGGTAGGAACTTTTTAAATTCCAATAAATATTTGAGTTTACCCTTCCAGGCGAACCGATCTGGTCGAAGAAGCTGATCTCTAAATACCACCGTGCCCAGAATCCGGCGAAAAGTCTATACAAAAAATTCCAATTTAATACGAAAAAAAAAAGAAAAAAATAGACCGAAGATTAGCCCTTTTCTCCCGATTTCTCCTCCCCTGCTCTGAAGGATCCTAAAAGGAAGGAATCGAGCATCAAGCATCGAGCCTTTTTCCTTATTAATAATATATTAAAATTATATTCATTTCGACTAATTCCATGTCTTTGAAAAGACAATCGCGTCGGGCATATAAAACCGAATTCCTTTTTTACGCAAAGAAGTGCGAAGCTGGGAGGCGAATCTTGAGAAGTTCGAAACTTGGCTCCGGCACGTACCGTGCACGTTAAGCCCATCGTGGAAAAGGGCTGTAAGTAAGGAATGCGGACTGTGCGTAAAACACGTATACAGACGGGATAGAGACATGTGTAACTACACAGCAAAGCAAGATTAAACAACGCGTTATTTCAACTGAACGAGTCCGCAAAGTTTGACCGAAACCCCCGAAGTATCACGTCTGTAGTAGTTCGTGAAATTGCGCTACTAGATGCGAAAGAGAGAGGAGTAACGGTGGTTGGCAGCTACTATAATACTACCCAACGGCTACAATGGGGTTAGTATAAAGCTCTATATATTAGCTTCATATATACGTATACATACATATGTAGGTACTACATGCTACGTGGGTAATAACAAGCCTAGGATCTCTCGACTTTGCGACTTTTATACTCACTCACCGTCCAGCTCCGTGGTCTGATGGACGGCATTGCAAAGACTGGAGAGGCAAGGGTTGTAATAGACCGAATGTCCAATCAAACTTTTACATGGTGTGTGGCGTGACCGGAACTTTGAGTGAAAAGTTCCTGTTACAGGAGTGGAGGATACCCAGTTGCAAATAAGATCATCTTCTTCGATATTCCCCGAATGAATATCCTCCACATGTGATATTCAGATTATTTTACAAAAATAAATAAATAATCTACCCTCTGGGAGCCGAGCTTCTGCGGTTTTAAAAAAGTTACGTAAATCTCTGCGGATGACATCGACTAATCAGCCAGATAAGCTCGAATCGAAAAGCTCAATATCTGTGAAACAAGGAGCGTTTCTATTACATTTCGAATATGGAGCTTTTGAAAAGCTCCTCACGTCACTAACTTTGAACTCTTTTAGTTCAAACATTTCCAGCTTAGTTCTGGATACATTTTCAATAGATTCGAGTAGATTTTTCTTATGCTTCTTCATATAGTCAAAGTTATCTGTCAGCTGATGCTCAACTCAATTATGGATTAGTTTATTGAAAAGCCTTTCCCTCCAAGTTTAAAAACGATGTGAAGTTTTGGCGGCTTGACCTGACCTATCTGAAGTGGTAAAGCATGTTTTCAAATGGCCAAATATTGTGCTACAAAAGTCACTAGAGGATACAGTAAAACAATGAATACGGAATGACATGTAAATACATTAGTGTGACAGGAGTGACGCCCTGTTTACTTCGAAACTATGTTTCCCTAGTTCAGAAATAAACGCAGATACGAATCCCTTCCGAACTCATAACATAGTCGGATCAAATCTAGTCGATCGTTCCAAACTTTCCACTAGCAATAAATTTTGCGATTTATTCGATTCGGGGTAAAGTACACCTTGGGTACAACGTTACGACTGTTATTCTAAGCATATAACCATCGCGTATGCACACACATGTACCGCACGCCGTCATTAACGTCGCTCAGTAAATTGACTAGCGAGGAAACGTGGCCTATCACACGTCCCAACTCTGCCAACGGTACCGAGGTTTCATGAGAGTTTGGGGACCTCGGGGTGTCGCAGAGTGATTCAACTCGAGCCAAAGGTAGACTGACTGGTGTTCCATACATGTAGATACACCTTGCTAATAAGATCCAGGAGTGAGAGGAAGCATTCGCTTCACTTCAAAAGCCTCGATTTAATGCCCTACAAACACGTCGTACCAAATCTTCTATACTATATTACGTTGACGATGACGATGAGTGAGTTTCCACTAATACAGATTTAACAAATTTCCATAGATCTTCTCTGACTTCATGCCCTTCCTAGTTTCCCCGCTTTTCGTCACTAATTAGAAAGGCTAATTTCAATAGGCTGTGCACACAAAAAATATGGCTAGCATTATTTTCCCCGTTATTTTTTTTTTTTTTTTTTTCTGGGGGAGGGGGGAGGGGGGTGGATAGTTTTAACAAGCAGCCTGTGCACAGGATCGATGCAATTCAGCCCGTTAAGAGGTAAGTGGGTAGTTTTATTAGTAGTAATTATGAAAGCCAGTTTCAAGCTCGACATCGCCACGCCTAGGTTAAGGCGCTTTGGCACGAACCTCGTCCTCGTAGGCGAGGCTACAGGCTACAGGCTACAGGCTAGAACTGAGGGTATAGGTAAAACGTCGACCTGGTGAGTGAGGGTTGTCGCACGACAGGACGGCGGCGACACGACACCGGACAAACCTTCCCGCCGCGCTTAGCACCTTAATCACAATACTTAGACCCGATTAAGATCTAGCAAATTGATAAACAGGCGCAAAATGTTTTACCATTTTATTTTTTCTCACTCATTCATTTTTGCTTCCTTGCCAGTTCTTTGCCTTCCTTTTGAGCCCGTCAGAACTACCCCACGCAATCTATGCAGACGTAGCTATAGCACGGGCTGGTGGTTTGAATTTTGTAAAAAAAAAAAAACTCATCATGGATTTCATGGATCATTTTTTTTCTTTCTACCACGGAACAAACATGTTGGCAATGGCGACTCACCACTCAGTAAAACGTCTTTTCTGACACTTTTTCTGCTCACAAGCACTTATTTATCTACAACTGATGCTGAGCTGAAAGGTGCCTGAAGACCAGAGGTGAAATTCCTCGGGGCACCCTACTGGGTATAACCAGGATTACCCGCATAAAAATCGTACTATTTCTGGCATCTCATAAATCCCTTCTGCAAAACCATCGACTGGAAATATCAGGTTAGTAAATCTGGAAAACTACGACGGTAAATATTCAAAAATATTATTCGAGCTTGTTGAGATTTGAGATTTCGATTTTCTATTCATTGTGTTTGGAGTTTTAGCTATATTTTCGAATAAAGCAATCGCAGGGAAAAGTCTCTGTGAAGTGGACGTACGAATTTATTGCCATTTTATGAAGAGCGACAGTTGACGGGTCGAATCATATCATCAATAATAGTCTACATTCAAATGAACCTATTGCAACTTCCAGTCAGCCCATGATGCGATGGTGTGAATTTCGCACGTGACTCTGCTCACATTATTTTCAATAAATACCTAATTTTGAATCCCAGATTTTTTTTCACCACAGATTCGCAAGTCCTGTGGCAGCGGGTGTTTGGCAGGGAACTCTGCACGCTTATAACGACCCAAATACGTGCCCCCAAAATTCAGCAAACGGAATTGAAGGGGATGAAGATTGCCTGTATATCAACGTGTACACGCCGCAGGTCATTATATGTTGATACATGTTTTAAATGCTGATGTCCCATTGCCACCCTTGTGATGAAAATACGCATTTTAAAATAGGGTATTGTGATTTATACAGAATTGTAACGATTTTTAACTGTATATCATCAATAGTTAAACTGCAGAAAACACTTTTGAGAATTCTTTCGGTCCTGTTTACGTGAAATTATGTAAAGCTATTCCCACAGTCGAGAGTTTGGAAGATAGAATTTTTCTTACCCAACTCCGCACGATGGTACAGTAACATATATACACACGTTAATCGACATCATCATGTATTAAACGGCTGCACCCTTCTCGGAATAAAAATTCATCATTACTTCCGTCAATGGTATACATTCATGGCGGAGGAATCACGGCGGAAAGTCAAATCTCTGCAACGCTTGGCCCCTGAGTATCTCCTAGATATAAGGATGTGGTACTTGCGGGTCCAAACCATCGCCTTGGTCCACTGGAATTTTTGAGTATCAGTGACAAGGTTGCATCCGGCAACTGGGGCCCGAAGGACCAGGTACTGGCCTCGAAATGGGTTCAGGATAACATTCAGTACTTTGGTGGTGATCCTGGTCGAGTGACGATCTTCGGAGTGAGTGCAGGTGCCGCCTGCGCCATCTTTTCACACTTTCGGATTCTACGATTGGTGAGAATCAGCCGATTGATAGGATCTTCGTTTTACCTCATATCCATCGCAAAAGCTTTGTGCAGGTGTAAGTGAAAAAGGAGCTGATTATTAAGGGTGTTGAGAGATATCTTGGGCCAGTAATCTGCGCTGATGAAAATCCATATAAAGAAAAAAACGTTCACAATGTGTTCGCAAGAAAGAACCAGCTCTCCGTATTACTTCAGTACATCGTACCTATAGTTATACACGTAATTTTTTTGCGATGTGACTATGCAATTACGTATCAGTATGGCCAGGTTCACGTGAAATAATTTCACTTTGCAATAGCGATAAGAGAACCGCATTGCACGTTAGCCCGTTTCGTATGATTGCTGAATCGCGTGATAGAGAACCGGCGGGTTGTTTCAGCACCCACTGCTCCCTTCGCTGGTTCGGCTCCTCGTGCCAGCTGGTCTCCCAAAAAAATGTTAGAAAAAGTCCCAGCGAAGGGCACTGAGATCGTCTTGGAATTGTTTTATCATTATCAGTGCAGTTATTTTTCTTTTTTTTTTTTGTTCAATAGTTTTTTAAAATTTTCATTGACAAAGAAAATCTGGAACCGTTCCGATGCGTGAAAATATAAAGATCATCGTTCTCCTTGATGTAGTAGACGGCATGGTCTGAATCTTTTTTTTTTTTAAGGGGATCTGGGTCGTCCCACTTAGCATGAAAAATTTATAGGATAAAATTTAAAAGCGAGAGTAGTTTGGAGGACCGCGAAGATGTGGAAAACGTTCTGGAAGAACGTGGCTGGCTTCGGTGGGGATTACAAGAGCTTTTTCCTCCGCAGTGTTTAGTTACGTTAAGCCGTCGGATCATTCCAGAGGGAAACGGTCTTTCCCAGGGTTCCATATTCAAAATGAAAGTCGATGGGTATCCTGCAGCGAGCTGGCTGGTAGTGCCTGAATTAAATGAAACTTTGTCAAGGGATTCACTCGGGTTGACACAGTGGCTGACTTCGTGGTTTTGCGGTCAACTGACCACGTTAGCCACACTAATAAAGTTCCTGGCACTATACACTCGCCCATGATATTAGACCCCTAGAGATCAAGTCATTCTCTACGTACACCCACCTTAGGGCTTTGCCTCTTCGACTACAAGTCCACAAATTTAATATCAAACTTGCAGCTTATAGGAAAAAGTTTCGAATTTTATAACCCTAGCTTTTTCATTCGTTGGTCCGTGTCTCCGCCGAACCAGATACAAGGATTGGATCGTTCGTCCGAAAATCGAGTGCGAAGAGACCGAGGATCTCCTCCGTTGGTGGCGGTAATGTGTGTTAGATAAATTGTACACAGTGTACCTTTGAGATTGGGAAATGTATAATAAGATGTATCTCGAGGGATGTTGAGTTGCAAGAAGCATCTCGACCTTGGCTGGATAAGTTGGTCCTTTGCGCGTCCTTCCGATCCTCTGGGTGTCCGGAGAGACCGCGAGAGTCCGGAAAGTTTACAGATAAGTTCCTGTTTTACGTATCTCTAAGGGGGGACCTCGGAGCCCTGTTCAGCCCATTCTCCGACCTCAATAATTTAGCCAAAGAGACGTAACTCGAAGAAACAGAAACTCCGGCTCTCCCCGTGTCTCGTAACGATAAATAACTCCTATACATAGCTATGTGTATACCGGGCTTCTTTCACGTCCCTCTTAACTCCCTGGGTCACCCGCGCACAACCTTGTAAATAAAAAAAAAAGTGATTTACTCTCTCTCGAATATCACGTATAGAGTATTACCTACCCCGACACTGTTAGCTATATATTTACATAAAATATACGTATGTGTGTATCCAGACGTAGGCGTCGATGCCATAGGTGCGAAACTAAGGAATTCCCAGACGTCGACCCATACGCCACTCCGGCGTAAATAGATGCACCCAGTCTAACCCACTATACCTGGTTCACAGGACTTTACTGCGGGCTCGAGTTATACCGTAAATCTCTCGCGAACGAGATGTCGGGGTGCTTGCCACGAGTAGTTTGAAAAACTAACGTACCTTGGTCCTGCTAGTCCATATGGCGAAGTTCGTTATTGTGGATAAACTCCAAATACGTTATGGAATCCCGAAACTTTTGTTACATTCTAATATGTGGCGTCAATCCTTCACCATCGCGTACCTCACTTTAATTTTAACGAGTCACGGTTTATTATACCGTCATAAATCGCACCATGAGAAAGTTACGATATTCTCTTTATCCCACTGCGTTTTTTCTTCCCTTATTTCTGCCACTTTCGCAATTACGTGATCCTCTTGCTTTGGTACAGCGATGCAATTCTCGATAATGAACTGGAACGAAAGACTCGATGTCCTTCTAGAATTATCGCGAATCCTTGTAGGAAGAAACTTCGTTTGAATACACGGATGTACCTAAGTACTAGAGTACTTTGCTTCGTTACTCCATATGGCAAAGTTCCGTTATTGTGTATGGATTCCAATTACGTTATAGAACATCTCAACTTTTGTTACATCCTGATATGTAGCCTCAATCCTTCAGCATCACGTTCCTCACTTCAATTTTAACGAGCCACGGTTTTATACCGTCGCAAATCGCACCATGAAAACGTTATAAAATTTTTCTCTATTCCCCTGAGTTTTTTTGTTCTTTTATTTCTGCCACTTTCGCAATTACAGGATCCTCTTGCTTTGATGCAGCAATGCAATTCTCGATGATGAACTGAAATGAGAGACTCGATCTTCTCCTAGAATCATCGCGAGTTCTAGTCGAAAGAAACTTCGTTTGAATACACGAATGTAGCGCATACCTATATACATGAACGCTGTCCGTGGTATGGAAGTACATAAAACGTGTAGGTATCTGCGTTTACCCCAGAGACCAATTTTTCCGTTTGAGGAAGGGAAATATGAAACAGCCGGCTGATGCTGTTTCTACGTATTTTTCTCCTCGGCAATATCCAGGGAACAGCACCCAAAGCACCAGGGTGTCCGCTCCGCGTATATTTGCATATTTGGTACACAGTTTGGCGCATAGGTCCGCTGCGTTGAGTTGGTCGAACCTGTGCCCTGTACCCTGTACCCGGTGCCCTATTTGCAGTACCCATCTACGCGGTAAGGATGCCTATTTGCTCTCGACGCGACTGAACATACGCGCCGGATGTGAACTGCACCGACGAAATAAGGGTACACGAATGATACGGGTAAAGAAAGAAACGAGGAAACGCGAAAATAAGGAAAGAAATAAGGCGGGAAAATATGGCGCGAAAAGTTGGATAGTTTGTTACTTCACGTACGGGCGTTTGGATAGAAACGCATAAAAGAAGGCGAGGCAGACCGTACCCAGAGAAGCCATGGAGCTCTATTTATTTATTGGCTTCGTAAGTTTTCTGTTTACACCTATACCAGCTATACATATGTACATACATATCTATACATATATAACACAAATACATATGAATTGCTCTCCACATGCACAACTACACATATACATACATATATTTATCCTTCTACATAACTACATAACGTGTCCGGTGATAAGGGGGATTCCCAGGATATGAGGATACGTATTTTTCAGGTAGAAAATCTTTACCACTGCCATACCGGAAAATTGGACTACTACTATTTACACCCATTTCACATAGGATATGTGATCATTCGAAGTCGCTACTTTTTCCATCTACCTATATCTCGCACCGGTTACATATTGTTTGAGATCAACATTAATTGAGGCATTGATGAGACATGACGATTCACTTTTTGCACATAATTCAAATAAGAAGAGAAGTCAGTGAATCCATCATCTATACACCTTAAATAGGGGTGCGAAGGATCTCATTGTCAGTGTCACTGCAGTCAAAGTAAAACCACTTGGCACAAGGACTTGGATCGATATTAGTGTTGGAAATTGTTCATAAAACAAACCGCTATCCGATGAACCGACAACTTTTTTAATGCGTTCATTTTTGTTCTATAAATTTAAAAAACAGTCGAAACAGAGTTTGCAGACTTGAAAATTTGCCAGTAAAAAATTGATCAATCGAGTCACGCTCGTAGCATCACGAAGCCATGTGTTCATCAGACTGCAGAGCTTCGCTTCCCGAACGATTAGAGATTCAAATATAAAAAATCGAAGCACTGGTTCAACCGAATTCTCGCATTGAGTGCTTTTACTTGGATTGCGTCTAACTCTGAGAGACCCCATGACTTAGAACTCCTAAATTAAACTTGGGTGTACTGAAAAAAGATCAGCGAATTACTGTGATAAAACTAGTTGATTAAGGAACAATTTGGACACGGGCCAGTCCTTAAACATGGATCGCAGTTATTTTAGTGGCTTCCAGAACGTAATGCACCCCTTAAGTTAATGCACTCAAGCGCATATACTATTTAAGTACTATCTTGGCGTTGAATAGCGCAGAAAGAGCTCTGCAGAAACTAGTATATGAAAGCCAGAAGTTAGGTATACGTAAGGCTTGTAACGATGCAGTTTGCGAACAGTGCGTCGCTTTGTGGGTGTCGACTTAATACCACAAAGTGCTTCGGAAACCCGTCACAAATACCCCACTTACTTACTTTGCTCCTAGAAACACCTGCGAAAATTGAACCATCGATCCGTCGAGCTTTTGGAGTTCGTGTTGAGCTGCGAGTTGGTCACATGATCGCATCAAGAATTATTTAAATAGTCAGTTCGAAGATTAGAAAAATGATGCCATTGTGTATGAATAAGCTCTGATAAGCTTCGGACTAATCTTCGACTACCGCATAGATACCAGATGAACCAGACTACCGCCCGTAAGTCTTGCTCGTTTCAGCCTCACTGAGAAAGAGAATGCCTTTGCTGGGGGTGAAAAAATAAAAAAGAAATGAAGAAAAACGAGAAAAAGAGGAGACACTCGGTTAATTTAAAAGTTCCGTGCTTCGGGCTGTATTCTCTTTATTGGTGTGTAAAACCGGACGTTATTGCGCCCCGTCTGTTCTAAGTTGGCTTACGATCGGGGAAGATGTGTACCTCTGGACCTGCACTGCAGAAAAAAGAATTTAAGGACTGCGGGTCTTCGGCCACTGAGTTTATTTTAGCATTTCCTTATCACGTTCCATTTTTTAATGGATAAATCGAGAAAAAGTACCCCGAGAGCGTACGACGCAGTCTAGTGAAAACTTTAGGTATACTGTTGCAAGAAAGCAATCAACGATTTCATAGGTGCAGATAATAACTTGGCCTCGCCGCGCACTGCACTCCACTCCTTGGGGTAATAATTTCTGAAAAGAAATCTAAGACGATTACTCAGTCGCTTTTAGAACCCTAACGAGCCTCATATAGTATAACCAGCCACACATAGGTGGTAGATGAACGCAGAGAAGCATATATATAATATGAGCACGGAAAGCTGAAAAACTAACGTAAGCTGCATGCCGCACGAAACGGCAACGGTTCACCCGGTGTTTTTACCACTTTTAATCTCAAAATGCATCCCTTACACATGCTTTTACATGCTATACACGTAGATGTACGATCCCAAGGAAGAGCAAAGGAGGTCTTGTCCAAAGAGACATTTCTAAGCTCCGACTCTACCTATAAGACGTATGGCTTGATGCTGTCGTGGCTGCTGTAAACCTGGGCTTAAAACTGTACTGTAGTTCCCGTTGTTTCATGTGTGTGAAAAACAGCCTTGAGCCTTTCCTCTTCTCTTCCCTTTTCCCTTTCAACTTTTTCTCTTGTGTGTTTTTTTTTTTTTTCTTTTTCTTTTCTCAACGTGTAATGAGCGAGTTTTCGTAGGACCTCTTAATTAATTTCGTATTCGTATAACATATTTCAGTTTTTTTAACATTTCTTCATTATTCGCCCGCGGATCCGAGGATCCGCTTAACGGTTCAACTTTGCCCACAGGATCGAAGTCCTCGGGCTACGACTTGGAAATTACTACTTTGGTTAACAACTCAGAGTCAAGTCGATTTCGCGTGCTTACCGGAACCCTCAGCGGCTCGGGGAGCAAAAGTAATCCAAGTGCCCCACGATCCTACGAGAACCGACTACCAATTCAATCCTGTTTCTATCTCTCAACTTTTTTCAGACTCGATAAAAAGAAGACCCAAAAATAAAGAAAAAAGAAAAAAGAAAAAAGAAAAAAAATAAAAAGGAATAGAAGAAAAGAGAATATAAAGAAGGAATTATCACTCTTTGGAATTTTCAACGCGATATAAATCTACGATTTAAAAAATTTTTCAAAAACTGTCATTACTTCAGATCTTCATTTAGATTTCGTCGTCTTTCATGACATCAAAAAATTCCGCAGCCTTTATTCTATTTCCACTTAATCTTCGGCCTAATTTCAAGTTTATTTGTTTTGCGCAAAAAGTGCGATTCCCAGTTCGGTATACTGGATGTATTGGTATGAAGGGGAGCCTTGCCGTGGGGGGTTGGCCTTGAATCAATCAATATTTAGTTAACATTAGTCTATAAAGTTTATTCAATCCGATCGTCGCTCAGTCCTCCACGCTCGTTCCTAAAACCCTCTACGGGGGTGGATTGCTACAGCGCAGGTATCACCGCGCTAAACCGTATCGAGTCAAATTTTATTTCGTCGAAACTTTTATCGTTTTCCGATCCAGGAAACAGCTACAAACAGAATCGAATGCGATCGCTAACCATGTTACCCCGAGGCATACAGGTATAGGTACTGTGACAGAAAGTTATACCGATCTATGTTACTGATCATGTGACCTGCACGCGGACACCCCCTACATCTATAACGCAATGTCACGTGAAAATTTACAAGTATATTTGTTACGATTATATCTGTATCAGATATCTGCACAGTCGGACATAATGTAGGAACTTCAAGTCGATTAATATATTGTTCAAATTTTGGCAATGTTTTATACATTTTTTATTTTATTTTATTTTGTTTATTTTTTTCCTCCAAACAAACTGAGGCCAGATATTATGCGGACATTAGGTTATCTGGAATAAATCGATCTTCGAAGCGTGAATTTTGAACTCACGTTTCTTTACTTCAGATCCGAAATAAACGACCCCAAAAACCGTCGCGTACTAATTTTGATAATTTTGTTTCGCCATTTCGAATGTCTCTATTCTGACCTTAGACATGGAATGAGTAACCCGAAAAAATTGCATGTCAGGAAAAGTACAAATTGCAAAAAGTTGAAAAAAAAACTTTGAGAATCGAGCTTTATGGAGCTCATTTCGTCGAAAGGTTTGTTTTGTGTAAAAAACTAATGTTGAGAGTGGAAGAAGTCAAAAAGCAAAAAAAAAGAAAGTGTTGCTTCTGGACTTTTCATAGTTATTCTCGTTACCTTATAAAATCGCCTGCATACATGCGAGGACTTATATGACTCGGTAAAATATATACCTATACATATACGAACGTGGGGTAGCTGGGTATTCCGTGGCACTGAATGAAATTGCAGTAAAATTTCTATCGCAGATTTGGCAGGCTTCCCGTCTCAATCGTGGCGTAGGTATATAGAAAGGTAGAGGTAGGTAGGTAGTAGGTAGGTATGTACTACATAGAATGCGGGTTTGAAGAAATTTTTCGACAAAAATGGAAAACGAGTTTAAATATTTCTTCGTCCGGCTAAAATTGCGCGCTTGCTCGAATAAAAACCCGTTTTATTTCTTCCCATTCGTGTTTGGAGAACGCCATTTGCATATCCAAGGCTAAGCCACACCGGATAGAGGTACCTACAGCTCTGGCCCCCCGAAAGGATAAATGAGTTTACTTGTGGCCGTTTATGTTTACCCGAGATACCTGCAGCCCGTCGTATTACCTATAAGTCGTTTACTTTTCTACCATATTTTATCCACCTTGCGGTGTTTTCGCTCTACGCCGAATAATAAAAACGAGAAGAAAATCCGAACAATTCGCAAAGCTGTGTCACGATAAACCGCGAAAGTATCACCTCGGCGTACGTCATCGTTTTTTCATTATTTTTCATCTTCACCCTTTTTCCTCGATCCGTGATTTTCCAAAATTTTACACAGCAGCTGATTACGGTTAAATAACTGCGCGTATGTATTCGGCTTTATGGGAGGGTAAATTTTTTAATTCAACCACTCTGACGCATCCATCCCGTGAGATTTAAATATTCACCCTTTCTATCGGATTTCTTTTATT
Organism: Tenthredo scrophulariae; assembly: GCA_963978835.1. Taxonomy (NCBI): domain Eukaryota; kingdom Metazoa; phylum Arthropoda; class Insecta; order Hymenoptera; family Tenthredinidae; genus Tenthredo; species Tenthredo scrophulariae. The sequence continues at coordinate 2,687,839 of OZ022230.1, read as the reverse complement.
TATGTTTATACTCTTTTTTCTTTTATTTTTTTTATTTTTTTTCTTTTTCAGGGAAGAGAAGGAGGGTCGCCACGCACTTGTCTCTGAAATTTTGTGCGTGTGTTTCAACGCACCGACGTACGTCAGGGGAAAAAAATGTCAAACACTGTATATACATGCATGAGTCGGCTTGAAAATATATACACCAGTGCCGAAAATCCGAGGGTGTAAAAATCCCAGTCTCGAAAAATCCACATACCAATTTTTATCAGAGCGAGCTACGATGATAACGAAAAATTTCTTAGAGCACGGAAGGATTTTCTGATATTCTTATCGTCCTTAGACGTTGCACCACCCCCGGGTAAACGGTTCGCTAACCATCATTCCGCCACACAGTGATGTAATCCCTGGTGAAACATCCCCTTCCCCTTTACTAGACACGTAAAATGTCCCTCCGGTGGCTAATCTCGCACTCTAGTAGACGGTTTCCAGAGCTCCTGCCTCCACAGAGGGATTCCCCTAGTCCTTGGTCGCTCCTTTCTGCCACTCAACCCCCACGGTCCCTATTTGATCTCCCTCGACTCCTTGGTCGTCGTTCTACCAGGGTAGATCTGGTATATCGGTCCTGGGATTCTAATTCCTGTGCAATGCACGACTAGTCGACCAACCGAGGCATGCAACCGTTTTTCGCCGAAACCGCGGTGGCAAATTGCACCCTTGATCGTTGAACGTACGGCAACATACACAAGGGTTGATAAATTTCTACAATGATCGAGTATACGGGGTATAAGTAAAGGTAGACGGCGAGAGAACGGCCCATATATACCAACGGCAACGGTTTCCTAAATAATTCATGAGTTTTGCCCGTATTTTTGCCAATCTGCGGGCATTAACTTTCGGATTTCTTTTCCTCCGCACGTTCCGTGGATTCTACATCCACAAATCTAAGAAAAAAAAAATGAGGTGAGTATTACCCTTGCGTGTCGTTTGAGACGCCTGCACTGTAATGAGAAAATTCATTTTTTATACGAAAAGGAAAAGAGTAAATATTGTCTTTCGAAAATTCTACTCATTCTGAGTATGTTCTGACGCAGTAGTTTATATCATTCCACACTTTTTCTCATTTTTTTTCGAAAGATCAAGTTCAACGTCGCATTCCCGGTTCCACAAAAACGCATCGAGTTCACACATCCCTTGTAATTCACCAACGATTTTTCATTACCAAAAAACTCAAAATTTCCGAAGTGAAATTATACCGCAAAGAGCGAGTATAGGTTTCTTTTTTATTTCCGAAAATAATAAAAGAAAAAAGTGATTTCAACGGGATCTGGTTCACCGTATACTTGAACAGTTTCGTATAATCATCATTTCTCGTGATTGTTTACCATTTTTCTTAACAAAGTATGATAAATCGCGAAGTAATGGGTTTGATGGGCGTCGCTGCACGGGGTTGATAGTAATCCGTTTCCCCTTACACACCTAGAGTTAGGTACAAGGTATACCCATAGTAAATTGTAAGTACCTACGCGTGTGGGGTAGTATTTTGCATAAAATGGCGTGATGTTATTTCGATGAATATCTGTACACACACACACACACACACACACACACCTATACACATACTTCGTCCTGAATATCAGGCAGATATAATTATTATCATATGTATAGAGACTTGATTATGAACAGTAGACGAACGAACCGCACCATATACGTGCCTCTGTAATTTCGAATACATGAAATCTACATAAACGAAAATTTGATAAGATTTTTTCATTCGATTTTGAATTTCCTGACGAAAGAAAAAAAAAAAAAAATAATAATGAATAATAATAATAATAATAATCTAGAAATCTTTGATCTAGGAAAGAGTGAAATGAATATTTACTATAAATTGACGTAAACCCGTTGGGTATATTTAATTTTGTACAGTATATAATACGTACGAAACGTGTCTGAACGCATTAGCTACCTTAAACATTGCCTGACTAGCTGTAAATCGTGCGTGGGTTGTAATAACGTGTAGATATATAAACACGAAACGTCGATCTATACCTACCTGTGCAGAGCGTGATGTGTCGTTGTAATCCTAGGGTGGGTATTACCTGGTACTAAAACCCCGGCGACGCGACGTTCAGGTCGCTAATCTCGCACATATATTAGTCGAGATTTCAATTAATACACCCCCTTCCGGATTCGTTCCTGTTCAGTAACATACAACCCTAAGTATATACATGTATATATATTATATACACATACAGGTAATAAACGAAATTACAGTTATATACAGGTACCTTGAATGATAATTACAGCTTACCGATTCGCTAACTATTTCTACAGGATGATAAACCGACGTTTAATATGTATAATCAAACATATCGTACGTCTGAGATAATTACTTATGCGGTATACCCCACACGGCCGAAAATTCGTTCTTTCATTATTTTTCCGTATTAAAAAACCACCCTTGCCCGTGTCCTCACGTTTTCCATCAAGAATTCCTTGGATCACTTTTATCGGTATAACTCTATACCTACCCAACTGCAGATATTGCTATGGGACCTTATCCCGCTAACCAGCGACAACTAAATGCGGTTTTCTTATCGCGTGCCACGTGGTCCTGCATTCAAAACCGCCCTGGCCTAATTGCGAAGTCGTGATAGCTGGCTAGTCGCGACTATATTCGCTCTTTCGTTATCTATTTCACTTTATAAGATTTTTCCGGGTACATGCATGCGGGCGTTTTTAGCTGAAATGTCATTTTTCGGTGCCTCGAGGTTTTCAACCCGTGTCGACGTATGGATTCGGATTCCTATAGCATGAGCTGTTACACATGGGTATAATGTACCCGAAAACAAATTTTCATAATAATTTTTAGCTACGTTACGTTACAGCGTCTCCTGGAAAGACACAAAGTGTTTCTGAGCAACGTATGTCCCGACGCACAGATTTGTTGCTTCTGCTGATTGTGGAGCTTCTGCGCAGCTTCAAAAAACCGCATAAAATTCAGGCGGCCTCAGCTAACCATACAGAATGTGGAATCATTCGATATAATGATGTGCCAAGTATTCCACCCTCAAAATAAATCATGGAACACGTGTCCCAACCTTTTGGGATATACTTGTCACGACCAACATAATCGTATGCCACAGTTGTGCGCAATGCAATCGGTTCTTTATCATAGTCTACATTGGTTCAGTTTGGCGTTAGAAATACTGTGCATAAAGCGCATCGATGTGCTAACAATATTTGACGAGTAACACCGACATAAAGTTCGTGGGAATAAATATTTATCGAAAAATGTCACGACCGAAAGAGCAGTTATTTTTTTTCCTTCAACAGGCACACCGGAAAATTTATCAGTGACTCAATTCGAACCGAGTTCACAAGAGTTACGTAATCATTTCGAGTCATTGTTGAACTGCGCACACTCTTTATTGCTGTTTTAGGGCAAAAATGTCACGACCGACATGCTCGTATTCCTACTCGTCGTGCGCAAGACCAAGGAAAATACTGCAATTTTTATTTGAATGAGCCACCATAAAAATGACGTTCAAAAAAATTTTCAACAGTGTGCCTCAAAATTTGAGATATTCACACAGGTCTTTACAATCGGAAATTCGATTTTTCTCTAATGTCTCTCTGAAAGTGACGATTTCAGGGAAAAATGTCTGACCAGGTATTCCGCTTTGTGGTTTTCGTTACCTAGGTGTTACGCCTTGTCGTTTTTGTCTCATGAAACAATCATCGAGACAAGCGTTATTCGTTCTGAACGATACATATATTTTTTTTTTTTTCAATCTGTACCTCGTACGCAATATTAATAAGATGGGCCAACCTATGGAAAGCACTGATCAACATTCAAGCAGACTACTAAAAGAATTTGGACTATGTGCCCCAAAATCTTTGACAGCACTTTTTTCACGAGAAAAATGAGATTTTCGCTAGAAACGCCCATATGCGTTTAAGCCTGTAGTTTTATAAAAATATCACTGTCGCAAGTGTGAATGCACATTAAAATGTAAAATAAAAATAAAAACCAAATTTCAAATTTTTCTCTGGCAGATTAATTATTATACTTACATGTATCCGGGAGTTTATCTGTTTTCTTATTTTTCAAACTCCTGCAGTTTAGTACTTTTCAAGTTTTCACCTTATATATTTTCTAATGCTTGCTGATTATATTACACCGGGATATTATACCTGCTGGCAGCTGGGTAATATCGCGTTACACTTTATATTTGCTTAAATATTTATTTTAATGAAATTATTCCCGCAGCGCTACCCTTCGCGAACCTGATATATATAACATATAAATAGGTGTGAGCAATGTGTGCGTATAGTTTGTTCAAAGTATATCGGGACGCGAAGTTTTCGCACCGTTGCTAAAAGCAAAAGTACAGTACGCGATGCGCGACTCGGTATATACTAAAATACGTATGTATGTATGTATGTATGTATGACGTGCCTATGTGTGGCGATAAATAATATTTGGTCCACTGCCGAGAGTGCATTAATGAAAACGAATGACTTTTGGAAAATTGCCAATTCAATGCAACGCGAATTCCGCGAGCTACATATTTCGATTGTTCTATAACTGTACTGAATTGCATTTGAAAAAGAACTTTCGAACTCGAAATTATTTTGATTTTTAGATGCTAGAGTCCCGTCCGATGTTTGCCCTTTGGTAATCGAATCGGTCGTTGAATACAATTCCGAAAATTTTTACTTCCTCGTCGTTTTTTTTTTTTTTCTTTTTTTTTTTTTTACACACATTTCCAGCAACGTGATGGTATTTTTTACGGTGAAAAACAAACGTTCGAACTGAACGTGATACCGGTATTTTTTGTGCCCGTAATCCGAATGCCATATCCTATGAATTTTCGAATTTTTGAATCCCGCCGTTTTTTGAGATAATTCGTAGAGTTCGTCAGACAGACGTTCGATCTTTCTTTCGGCCTGCAGTTTTTCGGATCGTAGCAGTCCGTCATTTCTAAAGTAATTTTTCATCGGAGCCAATACCTTTCGTGTCACGAAGGTGGCGAGAAGTGATAAATCTATAGACCAACATTATGAAGTTGGTATCGAAAAACTGTTACAAATCACTGCTAGATATTTGGCCGGTTTACAGAAGGCTAGATTTCATGGGTTACGGGTATACCTACCTATAGCTGGTATATAGCTTAAACGAGATATGTGTACGCGGTTAATTAGATTTAATTGCGGACCTGTTTTCGCACACGAACGTCCATTATGGTCACGAAAATGCTAAGTAGATTTCATGCGGTATGTTACTTTGTTTACACCGCTAAGAATTATACTTGCTCACGTTTAGCTATTGCGATTACGATTACGATTTTATTCGATAATGCTCACGAACCATCTATTTGTATACCTTTTATACACACGTGATATTACGCTCCCCGCACACGGTCGAAACATGTATGTTATATACAGGGTGAGTTTTATCTGGTATCGAATGAGGGAGGGGCTTATCATCGCAAACGCTCCGCCTCTTTCTATTCATACTTATTTTCGCCATATCGAGAAGCCCCACTTTCATGCCCTCCTAAGAACAGGTATCATCTTAATTGGGATAGTAATAACAGAGTGGGGTTCCTGGTAGTTTTGACGACACGTGAAAATAAAAGGTAACAAGTGTGAATACAAAGGGGTGGAGCGTTTGCGCCGATAAGCCCCTCCCTCATTTGATACGAGAGAAAACTCACTCTGTACATGTAAATATATATATTATTATTCAATAAACTTTGTCTGCCTTGTCCACGCAGGGAATTTCAAAAACACCTTAAATAAGGACCACCCTAATATATACTATGAGTATATTTGTGTTATTCGAATTCCATTTCAGTTAATTTTATTCATTTAAACATCCAGATTTTTTCATTTATTTTTTACCTCTTCTTGCTTTTCTTCCATTGCTTTTGGGGCTGGCAGATATTCGATATTAACGAGCATCGCTAACCTTATTGTTGAATTTAGTTTCAGGCGGAAATTTTCACCAGCTGTTTCTATCAGATTCGATATATCGAGATAGGTCTCGTCTCGACGTCAGGATTACTTTAACAAAAAGTTCCCAACAGAAAAAAAAAAAAAAAATTAAAAGTTCATTTATCGATCAGCTGAATACGACCCACCGAAAAATTGACCTTTGACAAAGCCAGGAATAAACCACTCTCTGGGTGTAAATATACGTTCCAACTTTCAACTGGATACTATCGGTCGTGGATCATGAAACATTCATTCATAATTATCGGGCTTTTTCTAATACTTGAATAGCCGTTTCACTGGCTTAATTTTTTGAATTTAAAATCGAGAACTGAAAATGCAGGTGGTTAATTTTCAAGTAGCTTTAATCTACGAAATATACAATTTCTTCCACCTTGTTGCGATCCTTGAGACTGTAAGGCTCCTCCTTAAACTATATCGGAGCTGTAACAGTACAACTATAATGTCTTATGGTATGGTGATTCCATTTCATTTCTATTTCTGCACTTAATTGCGTTTAAGTTATTACCTAGAATCTGAAAACTGATTATTTTCTCCACTAAAGAGACAGTCTAGCGTGTATTAAACGGAATCGTAAGTACGTATCCACGCATAGTGGTTATACTTTAACTATGTGACATTATTTTGATCTTCGAAACCGCAGTGAAAGATACAAGTAAGTTTAATTGACAAAACAGGCAAAGTTTCTCGAGGAGATTAATTAAGGCGGTACACATACACGTCCAGAACATTAAAATTAAACACGTTTGTTAAAATTGTCGCAATCAGGGTGAATAATACACAGATATCCTACGCAGCACCTGCAAATCTTGATCTCAAAATCTCTCGCATCTTACATCATGTGGCCACCAGCATAGGTTGAAATAAGCGCTGTAAAAATGACATGGATTAACTGTCGCCTCAATAACTGACTAACCATTAGTCTCATTGATTTGTAATTTTTTTTACATGTGGTTCCTGCACGTAGTTTTAGCGTGGATTAAAGATTTTTAAAAATAATTGTTCGTTTGGCTGCGAAAAAATTCGAAAATTTGAATTACTCTACTTTTCAGTATACGAACTTTGATAAACTAAAAATGTATGGAAAATTGAATATTTTTTTATGACCCTAGTCCACGCTAGAATCACATCAATATTAAGTAAGCTCACGGAGTTTTATTCAGTTTGAACTGAAGTTGATTCTGAAATCAAGTCAACAAGTAACACATGTAATTTTTACAGAGATCACTTGATTCTATGTTAGTGGACACAGGATGTAAGATAAGAGGGTTTTTGAAATGAAGATCCGTAGGTGACATGAGGTAGAATAAATGACTGAAATAGGATATTCACATATTATCCACCTTGGTCACCATAATCCTTGAAGATCTGTCTAATTTTAAAATCCCGAAGTTGCATATCTAATACGTTCCGTTAATATTTGAATAAAAATAAATTTTTGGTGTAAAAATTATTGGGCTTATTAATTAACGGTTCGAAAAGATAATTGAGATTTTTATTTGACAAACTAAATCATGGATCCTCGATTAAATGTAAAGCGACGTGATAATGCCATTGAAAATTTTCTCCGACCTAAAATGAACCGTGAAATTGTCGGATATGAAATTAAGTTTTTAAAATTGAACCCGGTGAGATATTCAATTATACGACGGTTTAATTGGATTTGTCGCTTGAACCGACGTTTCCGCGGTCGCTCGACAGGATATTTCTATCCGCGTCCGATAAGGGGTGTTCTCTAGGGATTTTCTAAGGTTCAGGAACTACGGGAATACAAAAACCCAGAAAGCGAAGACAGAACATTTTTTGTATATGACAAAAAAATAAAAATAATTATCACTCATAGATTTAGGCTCTACCTATAAGTCCAGCTTAATTCGCCGATATCGCTTCATCCTATATAGTATACCCCACGTCCTGCCCGTGCCCTTTACGACCATTTCGTGTCTAATTTATAAATTTATGGAGAGACGGGGTCGTATAACTCGAAGCCATCGATGTGGCCGACGTTCTCTCACTCGTAGGTACGATAGCTTTTTACGACTTGTAAGTGAGCAACAGATGCGCAGATACTTGTTTGAATCCATCACGTTGCAATTGCGCCATGTTTAAGTTAGGCAATAAGTAGAAACATATGAATATATGTATTCATATATTCCACGCTCTAGCTAGACGTTTGAAACAATCCAATCTAGGAGTCGGAACAACGTGGATCAGTAATTGCGATTTGATTTGTGGCCAACTATCCGATCTCCAGTTATAAATAATACCACAAAGTGATTCAACCCTGAGTATTCATTAATTATTTATAGGAAAATTATTCAATAACGAATCACGCCAGTTATTGATGTTCCAGAATAATCAAAGCTCTACGTACATTAGGGTGGTGCTTATTCAGGGCTCGGACGAATTTTTTAGCAGGCTGCACCTACCGAATCGGCTAAAAATAATTCGAAAACAATTCCCTAATTTTTTCAAATTTTTACCTCAACTCTAACCCCTACCAAGAGGGTGGTTTGCCCTCTTATACAAATATATTCTCAGTATATATTTCATTCCAAGGGTAATAATTTTCAAAAAATTCTATAACTGCGAGATTTTAGTGGTCTGCATTGGCGCTACTATCTGATAAAATATTCACATCATCATACCAGGCAATCTAGACGAATTGGCTCTCTAAATCTGACTTTTTTTTCAATCCAACAAAATTTAGTATCTAATAAATATGAGGATGATCAATGTTTCGTATTCTTTTTTTTCTCCCCTCAGTAGCACCAATGTCCACTAAAATCTTGCAGTTGCAGATTGTTTTTGAAATTATTACTTCCGCCAAAACACGTGTATTTTAAATCGGGAAATCTGCCCTCTTGCTCAGAGGGGTTAGAGTTGAGATAAAAATCGGAAAAAAACTAGGGAATTGTTTTTGAATTATTTGGGGCCGATTTGGGGGGCGCTCGCTAAAAAATTCGCCCGAACCGAGCAGAGATAAAAAAAAATTCAACGATGATAAAAAAAAAAAAAGAGAATAAATAAAAAACTTCACCCCTAATTATATTCAGAAGGGATACTGCCCCGAGAATTTAAATGTCGATTTTCAAAGCTTTGTTTTGGTGGTTCATTTAAGCGATCCTTAATGACGAAATCATATTCCCTCCGTGTTCACGGCTCGTTTTATATTATATGCCTCGAAAACTCGATGATTAAAGGGTTGGACACAAAGTATATGAGTTCGCTATCAATCTGTTCGCTCGAGGGTGAAGCGAAACTAATTATTTTCGAGGAGGTTAATCGCGATTCTTATATACCTTAACCGCGACCAAATAATACCCCCGCCTTAATCTTTACGGGGGTTTCCTTATGACGTTAAATACGAAGATCTTAACGAGACATCAAACCCAGTTTTACAGAGATAGCGAAGAGCGAAGTCATCAGGAGATCCACGAGAGTAGAAAGATCAGATCTTATCTATTTTTTTTTTTTTTTTTTTTTTTTTCTTTCCGCGGCTTATATCTTTCGCAGATTTCTTTTTCCTTACACGGGAGTAACACTATTATAGAAAATTTAGAAATACTATAAAATTCTGATATTAATTTTACACTCGTAATTAAAAGAGCTAACTGAGCGATCCTTGGATAAACTACGTAGTTGGGAATAAATACAATCGTTTTTACGTGTCCCATATATTTATAGAAATCAATTATTTATCCTTGAATAATTGCAGCAAGTATGCAGCAGCAGCAGGGGCTCGTACCCACCTTGATAACGATGTAATTTTGCACTCGGTTGTTATATTAACGTAGGTGTAATTTTACATTATTTTGAAACGCGTAATGTATTGATACCGATGACAAATTGGCGAGGAATCGAATATCTATGCGAGAGTGAAATTGAGGCATTTTATTATTCGAGAGAAATTTAGGATGACGGGATATGGAGGTAAAACCGAGACCCGATACTCGCGAGCACATTTGATGCTGCTTAAATTTAGTCGAGTTGCCGAGTCTTCGCAATCCTGCAACCCAACCCAAGCCAAGCCAAGCCAAGGCAAGGCAAGGCCTGGTCTTTTATGCCGAGAAAATACGTAACGTATAATAATTTCATCTATCTCGAGGTGAAGAAATACAGTATAAATAAGCAACTATATTATGCAAATTAGTTGGGCTCGGCGAAGCTCGATACTCTTGTTTAATTTACCGTAAATTTACAAAGGGAACTGATCTCTTCCCTTACGTCACACTCACATTTCTTAGCTGTAATATAATCAAGGCACCCCATTTCTTCCCTATATCTATATACCTCTAAAAGTGAGAATATGTTTATTCGGTTTATACTCAATTCTAACGCTTCAAAGTATACCGGACCGTATTTTCACCTCACGTTTTTGCGTATATCTCTCACGTCTATCTCGTTGATCGTATATAGCTGCTTGTATAATTTGTTCAAGTGAAATAACCCTCAGAATCGAATTAATTCCAACTTTATATATCGTACGTGCGTCATTTGGAGAAGGAATTTTACTCCGTAAACGTGAACAGCCCGTTACTATATTTGTTGAAAAAAATTTTATCCCATATTTATAGATCGAAATTTTTTTCGACAAATTATTATACTACTCGCGATATTTTTGGCGGAGAAATCACGTATTCATTGTAAAAAGAGTGGAGAACGGCCCATTGGATCAAGTCACACATCGTGGGTTCCATATTTTTACACAAGTAAAAACCTCGAGAAATTTCGGGCAGGGTCCATCATCATACTCTACTTCTTGTTAGCTGCGTTTTAGCAATTATCCTGCGTGACCCGTGAATCTATACGATTTCCAAATTCGTTTTTATTGCACTTTTATTTAACACTGATAAAATAACAATGGCAGATACAGTCGGTGTACAATGCACAATGTAATAGAATCGTTTCGATATAATACAGAGGCTTTGACCTACATTCATTACTCTATAGGTTTGTATGTGCTCAGTGACACGGATCACTGACACGCACGTTAAAAATAAGGGATTTTATATTGCATTGGTCTACTGTTTTTATTTGTTTTTCTTTTTCTTTTTTTTTTGTTCTCTTTTAGAAAATGGAGAGCGAGATCGGGGAGGGAAATAAGCCGAGATGAATCCACCCATCTGCGGTTTAATGCCATCCATGAATCCGAAATACTTTACGTCACTGTCCGGCCACGTACGCTTCCGTTATCGTTTGCATCATTTGCGATTTACATAATACATTGTTTACCATAAATCTGGGACACAAATTTCAGATTGGCTAATGGAAATGGACGACTGCGTATAACAGGCTGAAGTTTACACGTGTATCTACGCAAAAACATGAATTCATATATCGAGATACCTGAATTTAGTGCGGGATTATAGCCGTGCGCAGAAAGTCAGGAATATGGATTTGCTTCGAGTCAAAAAACCAAATTCACTATGAAAATAATTTTTATATTTTTTTTTAACTTTTTCACGGATACTGCTGCGTGGAAATGATACTTTTCTAAGTAAAATAGGGGTGAATTAAAGTGGATTTTTCGACGTCGCTTGATGTCTAGTCTTAATGAATGCGGGGCACGATGGCATAGAAGAAAATGTCTAAAATGAAAATGAAGAAGAAGAAGTGAACGACTTTCGCCGCGTTTCGTATCAGGTTTTCTGGTTGTCCGGTTTTTTGAGGAATTAACAAACTTGAGGAACACTTTGTAGAGAGAGACTTGTCGCCTTAAATTAGGGCGCTAGGTTTCTCTCGGCAGGGTTTACCAGCCCGCAAACAACTCGGACAAATTGGTGGCACGAGTACCCAAGAACTTGTTTTAAACTAAAAATAAAAGTCACTCACGTAGTTCATGCTGCAACGTGGCACACTGCACGAATTTTTCCTCCATCATCTTCAATTTCTTTATTTTTTGCCATTTTTTTCTTATCATTCTTTTCGCCAAGACTGTAACAATTTTAGTTTGTAATAAAAAAAAATTCTTACTTCACCCATTCCTGCCTACACAACGTTTTTACAACACATCTTACTGCCTCCATGAATCCCCAAGCTTCCGAGGTATAAGTACCTACTCAAAATTCTTGAAAATTGTTCAATTCAAAATTTAAGCATTCTTTAAAGGGCTTTACGCGGAAAATTGTTCAAACCACTGGTACGTTTTGATGAAATATTACATTTGTTCGAGGCTATTTTTTTGGAAACTTTGATAAATATAATATTATTAGCCTGTCCCTAAAATGACGTAATAATTTTACAATATTCCATCGAAATGTTAAAAAGTTTTTCGTGAATTCCGTGAAATCTGAAATAATCGAAATAATAATCAGCTGTGAAATAACTGAGCCGATATAATAATTTTTCAAAACGTGGAAATGATTTGGAAAAGAAAATTCTTTGCCAACGATGCATAAGGTCTCAAAAAACCTTCAACTATTTTTGGGAAACTAATCGCGGCTGAATATTACATCAGTATCAATTAAGTCCTTGCGATTCTGCAGTTAACCGCAAGGAAAAGTAGAGGAAAAAAGAAAAAAGGAAAAAAAAATAGAATGAAATGAAACCGTAGTTTTCACGACCTACTTATTTCCACCTGAAACATTAGACCGAGGAACAAAAGCGATAAATTTATCGAACGTATCCACCCACCCGTCCGAAATGCATTACTCGTTAAATCCTGGGTGAGATAATGTTCCACAGTTTGGAATCTAGATGAGTCTAGATTCTAGGATGTCTATAGATATACTTGCGGGAAATCTTTTCATACTTTAATAATAAAAGTGATATCTATGGTATCAGGGTGGTTCTTAATATCATCATTTTTGAATTTCAGTGCTCCCACGGGCCGAGACGTATCCGAATATATACAGAATAAAAAATGTAGCCAAGACCCCAGCTCCCTATCTCAATTTTGAGTACCGTCTGAAAGCCTTCGAATTTTCCCGTTTGAATGAAACACGATTTTCGCCATTTCGGGGTTAATTTTTTTTCTCCCCGTGGCCGTGGCAGTATGGCTTCAAAAAATCTCAAACTTGGTGCACTCCTCACCTATATCAGTAGATATTTCATGAAAATTCGACAGACTTTGAACGATATAATTTTCGAAGCTACAGCGCACCGGAAAAAAAATCTCATCTCGAAATTGTGATGAATAAAATTTTTGCGTTAAAAATCTGTAAATTTTTCACAGATTCCAACAATGCGATAGGAGGTAAAAAATATTGAAATAAATCTGGAATCTGGGGTTTCAACTAAATTTTTTATTTTTTTTTTTTTTTTCATACATTTGGAGACGTTGTGGCCCATGGGAGCATCGAAATTCGAATATGACCGAATCAAGGACCGCCATAATCCGAGTTACACTTTTTTTTTTCTACATTCGTAAAAATTTTTAGCGAAAAGTATGAAATAATGTATCTAATATTTTTCACCCCTTTGGCTCGTTTTTCAACATTATGATACTGGGAACTGGCAACCAACGCAACGCAACGCTTTACCTCTACCCGTTGGCTAAGTGATAGACTGCACACTCCACGATGAAAGTTTCCCGCGTAATCAACCCTTGCCTCGTTAATGCTCAGACTTGGAACATTACTGAATTATTTTATACAAAGTTGTAATTCAACGTTATACATATATCTCTTCGCGTTTGTGGAATTCCGGAGAAAATTAGTAGAGAAAAAACAAAAAAAAAAAACAAAAAAAAAAACAAAAAAAAAGAAAATACAATCATCATTCGAGCTAGAAAATTGTTCGTAATTCTTAAGTGAATTATGGTTTACATATTGAGCTTTTGTCTTCCTATTGTGTTCATAATACGCCATTTCGGTCCATAAATTGCACCTTGGTTGTAAAACCATTTTCAAAAAAATAAAAAAAAACTATAATGTAGGTACGGTTCTAGCCTGAAATAACATCGGAATAAAACCAGTTTTTCGAAATCGAGAAAAGCCAATTCTGAACTGGAATACAGTTTTGTTACGACCGTGGCCGTGGCGTGAAACTTTTGTTGAAATATATTTATTAGGTGTAATTAAGAGGTAACCTAGTGCAGTTGGAAATTAATGCAATTGACGTAGCAGTAGCACGCGGTGTCCGGTCGCGACCAGCGGGTACATTAAAGATAGTAAAAAAGAAAAAAAAAGAAAATTGAAAAATATATAACCGGAGGTATTTTACGTATATAGGATATGCGTAGGTATTCCGACCTCGCCCATCCATGCGGTTATATACCTACGTTTTACATACTGATTTCAGTCAAATAAATAAAGAAAATTTCATATATAAATGAACGTGGTGGAAAAAAAAAAATTTATTCAAAAGATAATAAAAAAATAATTTTTACCGCAGGCTGACCTAAAAGGCGAATCAAATTGATTGTGAAATTTATTTTTTCGAATTTAATAAAATTCGAAACACATTATGTAGATTGTTTGAAAATTATCTACTGTATTATATATATATAACGTCTGTAATTCGTCGAGAAAACACGAGTTATAATGCAATTTTTTATGAGAAGTTAGACAAAGAAAGAAAAAAGAAAAAGAAGAAGAAAAAAAACGAAAGAGTAAGATAAAATAGAATAAAAAATGTAAAAAAAATTGAAAAAAAAAATATTTCATGCACCGTATATAATGCACTCTTGATTACGTAGCCGCAAAAGTATATATATATATATATATATATATATACGTATATACCCAACGTATATAAATATATATATATGGATTTTATATATATAGTATGTATGTGTGTAAACTCTAGACTGAAATAATTAGACTCGACGCAGTATAAAGTAAGAACAAAAATGTAAAAGCTTGTTTTACTTAGATTTTAATATTCAAGGAAAGCTTTTTCTTTAATCATTTTTTTTTTTTTTTCTTTCTTTCTTCTCTCTCCTTTTTTCTTTTAGATCTCCAGTTTCTACAGCAAAAAAAAAAAAAAAAAAAAAAAAAAAAACAGAAAAAAACGTTTTCTTATTAGCTATCGAATAACCAGATGATAAAATTAATTAAAGTTTAATTGAGTAGCTTTTCATAAACACCAGATAATTTTCACTCAGGATTTATCATTTTCAATTTCTGAATCTCGCGGTGTTGAAAAGTTCTTCTCATTAATAAAATATTTTATTTTTTTTTTATTTTGTCCGTTTATCAATACCTATTTACAGATTATAGATAGAAAATGAACTTTTCTCATAGGCTATTTTTTTCGATGCAGATTTGCATTGTCGATATATCCGCATATACATATACATATACGTACTCGTACATAAATGGTATGTATATACTATTATATGTGTGCCTGATATCTGGTGAAATATAAACGTGACGCGGTGTGCATTATGGATATGCAGAAATGATAAATTCGTATTCGGAAAAATATGCCTGAAGGAAAATTCCATATCGACTAGCATATTGTTCGATAAAATTCATATTTCACATCGCCAAACCAAAAAAGCAGAAAAACAAAAAAAAAGGGAAAAAAGTAGAAAATCCAAAACGTATACACGTCGGGTATTTTCACGTATATATAGATATATAGGCGTATGTTTATATTGTATACAATATATCAATATATACATATGTGGGATGAAATATATGGAAAAAATTTACCTATTGCGTATTTAGTTCGAACATAAAATGAATAACCAATATATACCTGCATATATAGGTATACTTACCACTCATACGTTTCATTAATAAATGTTAGTGCATGACGACGGTGCAAGTAAAATGCATTAGGGAAATTAGGAGCGCGTCAGACATGCGATACTCGCGGTTGCAGTTACAGCGAAGGGTATAAACAACTGTCATATTCACTGTTTTTCGAAAATTCAAGCTCGAAATTCGAGGATAAAAATTGAAAGAAGCAAATCTTGTAGAAAAAAAAAAAGAAAATTAAAAAACGACTGAACCTTTTTTCTGCAATTCTATTCACAGTAAATCAACATCGAGAGACAGAGAGGGCTGGAGAACGGATTCAACTGGATAAAATATATAAAGACAACAGGATATCCCGCTTTTACAAAATACTCCTAAGCCTCTTTATGATCCTGAGCCCCACGGGCTACAGCTAACCGAAGCCCCCATACGTACTACGTGTCATTTGCGATAAAGTTGTTGCATATAAATATCGGGTTATATTATATCAACCAGAAAATCGAGAATTTTATTAACGGATAATTTTCTCGAGGATTAAAAAAATAGTAATCATGGATACATACAGGGTAGCCAAAAAATATAAAATAAAAAAAAACTGTCCCGATTGAAAACGTGAATAAAATCTGAACGCGTTCATCGATCTTCAGGATATTTTATTTTTCTCTGGAAACTAGAGGAATTATTCTTTAATTTCGCGTTTGAAAATCAGAAAAAACTTTATCCGTGCCAAAGATAACACGTACTTGAAAAACGAGTTTACAAAAAGTCGCGAGAGCGTTTGGTGAGAATGATTTTCATGTTTACTTGTAATTATGCCAAATTTTTGGAATCTTCGTTACGCTTTATACCATGAAGATACGAGCTATGAAAACCCCAAGATCTTGGAAATCAAATATTGAAAATAAATGACTGAGTCTTCGAATCACGAGTGAATATTGAAATCGGGTTGATAATTCATGAGCATTATCCTTATCCGTCCTCCCTGACTTTTGCGGTTCAATAATATCTTACATGGCAAAATAATGTCAAGCCATAATTATATAGAATCGGGTAAAACCAGGCTGTAGAGGTAAAGCAAATATGAATAAAAATAAAAATAGAAATAGATGTACTATACAGGGTGAATATTATCCGGGGTCTGATCTGGGAGAAGCTTCGACGTGCCGAAGCTCTGCCTTCATCTATTCGTCTGCTATATGTGTGAATGTAAATAAATTCGGAGATTAGGATATCTGCTTGATAACCACACACAATTTTTCTGACGCGAACGAGTGTGAATAGAAGAAGGCGGAGCTTCGGAACGTCGAAGCTCCTCCCATATCAGACCCCGGAGAATATTCACCCTGTATATTGAAATGAGGGAATTTTCTCTACTTATGTTACATCAATTCCAAGCCAGTTATTAAACCTCTTTGAGAATTCAGTTCTGTCGGTGTGAATTATTCCAGGTATACGTACGTCAATGAACACCCGCTCGTTTAGAGTAATATTCAGCGAGACATGTTGCCCGCGGTTAACCACCCCTGAATACTTTGCATATGATTGTCATTGGTTTCGCACCTTGGCAGCTTTGCGAAGAAATAACCGTACCTATGGACACAGAAATCGAATCCGTAGTTACAGCTACAGAATCGGTATACGCCCGTGATCGTTTATGATAAAAAAAATAAAAAAAGATATACGTCTATATGTGTGCTAATTTTTCTAGATCACAAACCTGTATAAGGTACAAGCGACGCCCTAACACTTCCCTCGCGAATTTTCATTAATTATAAATCTACAAACATTTACAAAAAAAAAAAAAAAAAAAATATTCTATAAAATTTCACGATTCATTGAAATTCGACTTTCAGTATAATTCCGAAAATTTTCTTTTCCCTATCTCGAAATATCTGCAAGCTACTATATACGTCGTGAACATCGTTACGATGAATTCCATGAATTTCTATAATAGCATTCACCATTTATATTCCCATTAAAAATTCACCGCAGATATATTATACCGGATAATAAAATCGTATTTTATATCTCAGGTATAAGGTGAGGCTGATTTTTTACTCTTTTATTCATCTCGTTTCATTTTTTTTCTTTCCAATAAAATGAACATATCCTACGATTACGATCTTTCATCTTTATGATATCATTCACCTAAAATTTTTATCACTCGTATAGATACACCGGATATACATATAAGAAATATCCGTAGTCATTAAATTCTCCGACGAGAATTATTTATTTATTCATTTATTTATTTATTTATTTATACTGTTCGATTTTATTTTTTTTTTTTCAACGAAATTTATCGCTTAACTTAACCCACGCATTTTGTAAAATTGAGTTAATATTCACTCATAGATCTGTTATTAAACTTTTTAACAGTATATTCTGCTTGTACTATACATACAGGTATATCTGTTATAGATATATATGAGAGGTAAGAATTAATGGTCCTGATGCACGCCAGGTCATTTTTCAAATAGCAAACAGCCAGTTGTCAAAATGTAGAGCTGTGAATTAACTGCAGCTGGTTCAACAAATCGATTTTATTTTTTTTTTAATTTTATTTTATTTTTTTATTTATTGTCATAACTTTCAGAACAATTTCTGCTTCGGATACCTGCATAGAGGTATAATATGCACCTACGTCGTTTCGTTCCGACAATTATTCGCCTGCAATCTCATTTACCCAATGGAGTTATATATACCTATGTATGTCCATCACTGATATGAATAATAGGTAATCTGTATTTCGGGATATAAAACTAATACGAAAAGCGAACGTAGTTGTAAAAAAAGAAAAAATGAAATGTAACAAGGAATAGTATCGCAGGATATAACGTAACGAGAAAAAGAATAGATTAAATATTCAAGGCACCAGGCATCCCTATACCTAGAAGTTTACTCGAAAACTCCACATGGCAAGAATAAGGCACGTGACGCACCCCGTGCTCGCATTATAGAAATAAAGCGAGCTGGCGGGTTAAAAGGTGTTTGTAATGATAATAAAGAAGAAAGAATGGTGAATAAAAAAATAAAAAAATAAAAAAATAAAAAATAAAAAAAGCCTAAACAATATGAAAGTAAAAGAAGAAAAGAAAAGAAAAAAAAATGTTTGCTACTTATACATATATATAGCTCAGAAAGTATCAAAAAGTTAGGGGACCACCGTGAAACTCGATGTTTAATGCATATGTTCACAAACGTAAACGTCAAACATGTTATTCCTCCAGGGTCTGGTCTACAGACTTCGGATATGGTTTTCCTTTTTTTTTATTTCCCTTTTTTCAGACTTTTTTTCACCGTTTTCATAACTCATTTTAAGTTGGGTCAATATTTATCACCAAAAATTATCAGTTTCAGTTTAGATATTTTTTAGTATTTTCAGACGTATAATCGAGTATAAAAGTTAGGAGTTGTAAGTAATGAGGATAAATTTTTTAGAATAAAAATTAACGTCTTGGAAAGAAATTTGTCGATTTGTCGATCAGAGGGTTTGTTTTTTTTTTCTTTTTTAACAATATTTGAGACCCATAATTATTATAGTATAATAAAATGAAATTTGGAAACTTACCGGTATCTAGAAATTCCGCGTTAAATTCTTGGCGATTTTAGACAAAGATAATTTGTGTGTAGATAAAAAATGACGATTTCGGTTCTTAAACGGTTTATTAAATTTTTGGAAACCGTTCAAAATAAAGGTGTTCCAAAAACTGTATGAATTCTTCATCCAAACATTTCGGATAAAAATTAAACCGAAGTTTCAGGAAGTGTGAAGAAACACTTTGGAGGTAAAGACGTACGTAGGTCGAGTTTAAAGCTGTAATTTTTTCTGGTCATCACGGGGTGTTTGTATCAGTTTATCTCCAAAATATATGGGTAAACGTAACGACGACAGATCGGGACGAAAGTTACTGCACAAAGATATCAGCGGAGCACAGTTCCACGTGAAAGAGCTCACCGAGGGTTGGTACCATCTCGTTATTCTGTATATATATATATATCACATACATGTATAAGTCGGAGGCAACGAACCGAGGATTGACATTCAAGAGATACGACAGTGAGAAGGTACTACCATGACGCTGACGTTCAAGCGTCACAACGCTGACGGCAACGTCGACCCCTGTGCGGCGAGGGCACACCGGTTCCCTGGCTCGAAATAACATTCCTAGGATTTCGAGAATTCACTTCACAGCTGGGTAAACTCTTCCAGCTACTGGGGTGTAGCTACCCGAGATGGCAGAGGCCAGACTAGGGGCGTGTGCGTGCACGGCCTTACCAAACGGCGAAATTCTTGTAAACTGCTTAAGCGGAAATGCCGAGGAACCAGCCTAGAAGATGGTCTACGTAGAGCGGAACTGTAGGGCAAAGGGTTTCAAGGTCTGATCTTCGCTCCTACTTCCTCGTTCCTCTTTCTCCTCATCTTCTGATTCTTTCGCCTCGGCGTTTCCACGTTTCTTCAAAACTGAAGAGTCTCGAAATGATATCGTGGATGAACGCGGTCGAAGGATCAGACCTTGGCTCTGCCTCAGCCTCCGGTTCTTCTGCTGCTGCTTACGAACGCAAACACGTTCAAAGTCACAAATTTCGTATCAGACAAGTCAAGTCAGTCGGCTTCGAACCGTATAGGATCTCATCGTAGCTACCAGTTGGAATAATTTCTTTTCCCTACACTCCGCCGTTGAATTACGATTCGAATACCAAATCGGCATAGCCCATATGTGTACGTGCATAGGTACATCCACGAATAAGACAGGTAAGAAAAATAAATAAATAAATAAATAAAAATAAAAATACAGGCAAGAATTACTCCTTCGAGTAACCGGCTCGAGGTTCCTCCAGAGATTTCGTTTTCTTTCGAGTAAATTTCACTCGAGGGGGTCGTACGAGGATCTATACCTATACATCCGCGTGAGGATCACTTTATCGTTTCGAACAAACTCGCCGATTTACTTATACCTAGGATGGTATAGATATCTCTAAATATCGTATACGTATGAGGATATAGGTATACGTACTACACTCGTTTATATATACCATAAACTAACTATATACTCCGCTACCTCTATAAATAAATTATTCTAGTCGGTATTCGCCTACGCATTCCCTGTCCTACGTGACACCAATATCTGATACCTGATCCGGCCCATCGCATATCGCACGGGTTACTCTGCTGTAAAATCAAAAAGACACGCCTTTCCTCGATGGGAAAGAAAATGATGGGAAAAAAAATTACAAGTTTTGTAAAAGTAATCATTTATAAGTTTTTTACATCGAGAATAAAGAGAGAGAGAGAGAGAGAGATATTGATTCCGAATGATTTCATCGATTCTCGACTCGATTCCATTATACGAGTTGGTCGGATGATTCCCTGACCGGAAATCCCCTCAGCTTGCCGTGTTTCCTGGGCAGGAAAGAATGAATGACGTTGTATTAACCGCAGAGCCATGAAATGAGCATTCTCCTATTATTCTTCTCCAATTTTTCAATTTTTTTATTTTTATTTTTATTTTTCTTTCTCTTGCGAGGGAAACCGAGCTCGAGAGTATGCATTTGCAAAGGGGTGAGGATCCTTCGTTCCGTTACAAGACTTCTGAGAACTCTTTATTCCGTAGCCCCGAGGAAAATGAGGATAAAGAGTTGAAGTAGACGTGGATGTACACCTTGTATCATACAGACGTGTCGGCAATGAAGTTAACCCAGTGTAACCGAGCAGCTATGTGTATATGTGAGATGCTTCGTGTAATTAGAGTCAATTGTGCAATTAGGCAAGACGTAATCAACGAGCTGGTATACGGTATACACTGAGTACATAGCGGAATCTATTTTCGTCTTCTAATATAATGGTAAAGTTTGGATGGTTTTGGTGGTACAGCGGGGATACCAGCTTCGTATAAGACGAAGAGAGGCACTGTCGTTGCCTTGACACGTGTATAACACACTAACTAGATTTTAGCAGCTCTTATACATACAGGCATATGTACATAGCCGGTGAATATTTCGCGGAACCATTAATAGCCGAAGCCCTAAGGTAATGGAATTTCTCTCATTAATTAATACGAGCTTTAAATAATAAGCTCGCAAAGATTTAGAACCGAAAATTTTCATCCGCGGAGTGAAATTCGATTTCAATACAGTGCAGTGCAGTGCAGTGCCGCGCGATGGATAGCCGGCGTTGGAATTTCAGTCGAGTCACAGAACGGCAAACATACGTGATTTTTAAAAACGTTGGCAATATTTTAATTGAATAACTGCTCTGGCACGAGGTGAAAATGAAAAATGAGATAAACCAAAGGGAAGAAAAAGGAGAATTGGCTTAACGAGAACCGTGAAAGAGAACCAGAGAAATAAAGGGAAGCAAATATCCACTCTGGTCGAGGAAATTCTTTCCGCTATTTTTCTCGCCAATTTTCTTTCCGCGTTTGGCACCACCCACACCAAACTCCTTCACCTGAAACTACTATTTCCACTATATGCTATTGTTTGTTTATGAAATTACGAGACGACCCAATTGGCTCGGCTGGTTGCACACTGCAGCACAATCTCTTGCCAAAAATAGAGAAAGAGAGTCAGTGACAATGCCGTAGGTATGCGCCCTGTGTCTTCAAGGCCTTTTATAAGTAAAAGAATATCTTGATGAGGGATGGAAGCGGGATTAAGGGCGAGTGAAGAAAAATATGAAAAGTATTGCAAAAGGACCAGGAAATACGGTAGAGGTTTCGCGTTCGATTTGCTCCAGGGTAGAACGATGAAATATCAAAACTTTCGCAGCACAGCCTATATACCTACCATCGAGGGCAATTTCTGCGGCTCAAGGGTCAACGATCAAAGCATGACGAGGGCGAAGAGCAGAAAGCGAGGGTGAGTACCTAACTTTGTAGGAAGAGCCGTTATTTATACCATTAACGTGGTCGGCTAGGCACGCGGCGCCTAGAGCAGGAACCGGACATTAGCGGATGGTTTGGACGGTCGGTTCTGTTCCGTGGTTTTGCGGTCAGTTTAGAATCGAAATAGTTTGTTATTTTGCGAGCCGCTCGCGTCGAGAGGGGTTGCATCCCCGTTCTTGCCCCTTGCATGCGAGTATGTGGATTTGGGAACCAAACTAGTTGCGGTAAGCCGTTAAAATATCATCGAGATTAGTCGATATTATGTAAACGAGATAGAGAGAGAGAGGGAGATTAGTTGCGCAAAATAGCAACCCTGCAATACAGCGTAGCAAGAATCTGCAAGCCCTTAACGAATAAGAGAGGGAGAGAGCGACCGGGGCGGCGCTGGCGATTGTTTTTGCCTAATTATTTGCGAGGACCATTCGCCTGCCGATGACAACCAAGCTGTGTTTTACCCCGAAGGTTCAGATTTATTAACTTCAAGAGTGAAAATCCGGGTGACAGATGAGCGTTAAATCAACCCTCTGCGCAGTTTTACTGTATGGTATATCTTTTTGATATAAATTTATTCCCTTTGTTGTATATATGTACGTATAGCTACAGGCGGAATCAGATTTACTGCGATCTTGATACTTGCGGATTTAGTTCGTACCTTTATATCTGATTGCCATCGGTATATGGCTTGCGCGACATCCTTGGAAATAACTTCTCACCTGTACCGGAACTCGTTACCTTTTGAACGACGGCTCAATATGGTTCCAAGAAAATTGCTAACTATATACCAAATGTCCGGATTTCGTATGGTTGGAATCTGTGCTTTACCTTGCCACTCGCAACGATCATATACCTACACCTATACAGCTGAAATGTACATCATCGTTTGATGTATACTTCGCCGTCGTCATTTTCGGATGATATCAACTTCGAGGAAACTTTCATGGCTTTGATTTTCGATCAGTTTATTGAGGGAGGGCCTCCACACTTCTACAGCATACGGAAGATTTAACAAAAATCACAAAATAAGTTTTAAATATTCAATTCTCGAAAATCTCCTCGTCTCACAAATTCCAAGTTCTTTAATTTGAACTTTTTCAACTCATTCTGACGATTTTTCATTCCGAAAATTACTTTACAGTATTATGGTAAAGCTTTCATAAAACACTGCAAAAAAAAAGAAACTATGTCTATGTCGAAAATTCTAGGAAATTTTCGTTCGCTTTGAATCATTGAAAGTTTCATGACGAGTGGTGAAAATCATCTTTTTATGCTATTTTCATGTTTTCAAAGTGATAGGCAAACTTTGAGAAAACTAAATGCCTTTTTGGCATTGGAGACGCGATATGGTCGCTTATGCAGACGCTTTTCACATTGCAGTAACTGGCTTAGACGTTACCGCTACTTTGAACATATTGCTGTTCTTTTTCAACCCTTATTAGTTATATATTATATACCTAGATCGATGTAAAATTATTATAGCAATTTATCCGCGAGAAGTTGAAACTCGGAAAGTCCCATGCCGAGCACCTGTGCACCTCTGTTCTTTCAGCCTTCAGGAAACGTAGTATGCTACGTATACCTACCCACTTAGGATTGTTGGTTGGTTTTATACGAACTGGTGAACTCAATTCTATTACCCCAACGAACCCAACTCAACTCAACTCAACTCAACCCAAACCAAACCAAACCAAACCAAGCCAAGCCAAACCAAACCAAACCAACGCAAGGCAACGAAATGGTAAGCCTCACCAAAACCCAAACTCAACCCAAGAGGAAACTGGGAAATATTTTTCAGGACCCCCCTGCATAGCCAACACGTCATTGTACTCTGCATTGTTTTCAACCCACGGCATATCAAGCTCGTGACTATTTCAGAGGTTCCGTTATCTTATGTTGGACCCGGTTCATTGTTTTCGCTGATTACCTGACGAATTTTCATCTCCCCACTTGCTTCTTTCAACTTTTTCATCAGTTTTTAGTTTATTTTCGGGGGTCCTGTCGTCACGCGGAAATCATAAACACGATAACTATCCCCATGCATACGATGTTCGTTTGACATACGGATATTAAGTATTTATTGAATAACGGAGAGTGACGAACGCGATTTACTCAATATTATGCCAATTCTGTTTACCCAGAGTTTGCTGAAGCGTTATAATCAATGTTGGACCGATATCAAATCATCAACACTGCCATTCCCCGCGTTGTTAACGACGGATCAATTAATTAACGCGACTTTCATCGACAATATAAAACAAACGTATTACTACTGATACATAGTGATATTTTTGTCACTATATTATAAGCCCACGTTTCTACGCTCAAATTATCTCGACGGATTTTTACATAGCGATATTTTTTGCCTTTTCTGGTTGTGGTCAAACAGGATGTTGGATATGAAGGTAGAGAGGACTGACCTACCTACCTACCCACGATTTTCGTTAAAATTATAAAAGTAAAAATATTTAAAACTGCATATAGATGCGGAACGGGTGGCCGGGAGTACTGCATATAAAAATGTATTACTTCCGAAGTGCGCCCGCGTTATACCTGCTGAATTTATACATATGTAGAGAAATGCACTCGCCTTGTATTAACCGCACAACGAACGAGTGGTAAGAGCCTGCATCTAGCACCGGGAAACCTGGTTTGGTTTAAATTTTGCATTTGAATAAATACCTAGAGCTATATGTGAGATTTTTACATATCGTTGTATATCTTATTGCATAGAAAATCATTTTCATCAATTTTTAGAACCATCAGCATTACGTATATAATACTTTTTTGCCTGCGTAGCGGTATAGGTGTCCACCAAAAATTTTACATATTTTCAATTTATTATTTTTCAAAGAAAATTTCGTTATACGTCGATTCGCGTTGCGATTTATCGGTGCAATTTTTTTTTTTTTTTTTTTCCCTTCTCATCTCCAAATTGCGATAAACAAATTTTTTACGGATACCTAGCTACTATACTGTAGGTAAAAAGCGTGGGGAGTTTCAAATTATTCTAAGGGACTGCAATGCGATAGGAATCAAAAAATAATCCCGAAGTACTAAAAATCGTGTGTTATTTAAATGGAAGAGGTTGGAAGGCTTTGGGGTAGTACTTAGAATTGAGATAGGAACCTGGGGTCTGAGCTACATTTTTTTTTTTTATACATTTTTTAAACGTTCTGATCCACGGGAGCATTGAAATTCGAATATGACAGAATTAAGGAACAGTCTAATATACATAGTACAGCATATCTCTGATCCATCGCGTTTAATTTGTATTATTCGATTACATTTTGTCCTCTAAATAGACGGGAAATGACGACGGATAGAAGCGTTATCTCGCATGTTCGCGTACTGTGGGCTAGTGACAAAGCCGTCGGTTTTGGTACTATGTTCAATGAGAGAGAGAGTGAGTGAATTAGAGATGAAAAGGGATAGAGAAAGAGAGAGAGAGAGAGAGAGGATTTAATAGTTCGGTCACGTGACCGACACTGGTAGCACTTAATGCAATTGACGCATAATTGTTATCTCGCATGCGAAGAGATATTTTTCCGCTCATCCCGCAGCGCTCGTTAATGTATTCAACGTTAAATTTTTACTTTTTTTTTTTCTTCATTTTTAATTTTGTTTTTTTTTTCTTTTTTTCCGTTTTTTTTTTTAATTCACGGCAATTACACCGGCAATCCCAGACTCCTTTTTATCGTGAATTAAAAACCGACTCTTAAAAATTCAACTTTTCATATAACGTAGGTACCTATATACATGCAAGGTTAAAATGATAACGATCACCGTTTCTCGTTGAATATACAACCCCACCACTATAGAGTAACAATACGAAAATAAAGATATATACGTGAATAGAACGGTATAATTATGTCAAAGTTTTATTTACATTTTTCATACCATTTTTTCACGTTTTCGAGAGTTTAACTTTTTATCATCATATATCTATAAGCCCCTCCCTCCCTGATGCGATACCAGAGGAAACTCACCCTGTATACCGAAATTCAACGGTATAGTACTACGATTTCGTCACTACGGGTGAGCTAGTCGTATTATAGAGCCTGCGCGATCCGCATAATGATTAATAATATGATTCTCGACCCCCAAACGCCAATCTCTAACCGTGCGAAGCGAATCGCGGTATTGCATCTAATAAGCAACGACGTATCCAACCCTAACCGAATATTATCTCGAATTCCGGTAATCTACGATGATTAAATTTTACCCCAAGAAAAAATATAATAAGCAGCGAAATCTCCGAAACCCTCAGAATTGCTCTGCCCGCGTTTGAATCTTTACACAACGAAGATTTTCCGAAAATTTGCTACACAAGTGAATTTTTTTTTTTTTTTTTCACAACCCCGTGCGTTGTGCGTGACAATAATTATCAACTTAATATGCGATAATTAGACTCACCTATATACGTAAAGTGTACATATATTATAAGTTAGCAATATTTGAAATTTCAGGCACTTCAGAACGAAGGTTGCCTTCTATTACCCGCCTTTTGTTTCAGAGTATCACCAATTACCCGAGTAATTTACTACTGTGATTGTAAGCAACTGTCTCGTTAATTAATTGGCTTCTGCACGTAGTTGCGGATTATTAACGAGAAATTTTTAGCGAATTTCAGCCCAACAGCCACAGTATATTCAGATTATTAATACAACAAGCGCGTTTACTCTGAATGGAAAAAGAAAAAAAATACATATGGAAGAGAAAGGGAACTTCGAATGTATTTTCGCCCCCGCATTTACAATTTACATTCAAGTATGTAATCCATTAAATACGGAGGGATAGATCCGCCGGGATCTATACCTACTGTCTTTATTATCAACCTCGAAATGGGTGCTCGGACTTCCGGAACAACTGCCCTAGATAAACTAATTGGACTACTATTGTACTCGAAGTTGCGATATTTATTGGCACAATTGTTCTCCGCGTTTCAGGGTGTATACCCACGTGTATAGGTATATAAGGTACAGGGGTGCCTTCCCACAAAGGTAAAGCCTTCGGCTTTTGTTAACCCTGTAATATTCCTCGGTGACAAAGATATGCGAATCTTTCTGATTCTTATATTATATGAGAAATCACATTAGGCAGGGGTTTTAGAGGGATTTTAAATCGCTGTACCTGCCCTGTAACATATTCGAAAATAAAACTGCGTGAAAAGCTCTTATAGAAAATGAAATGTATAGTATAAAATCGCCACCCTGGTTTTCACCCCGTAAACTAGTCGGTCGTTCCAATTCAATTTAGTGCTAAAAGCTTCTGTCGGGGGAAAAGGCGTTTCAGGTAAACCCTACTGCACCTTTCTGGTCTAGCTGGCAGCTCGTCATATACATAGAGATAATTTTCTATACACCAGGTAAAATTTAGTAGACTAAAACTCAGACACGGCTATCCAGTCTCCACAAAGCAACCCGGGAAATATAGGTATACCTATAATACGTGCATATAGCGCGAAGCTAATGGACCAACAAGCTTCAACGTCAGACAAACTACGAATTATCTTTATAGGTAGGTATGTGCGGTGAGAAAATTGAGCTGCCATACTGCTCGTAGTGTTTTACGACAAAATGGGTTAATTATTCCTCAGGAATCCCCAACATCACAATTCATTGATAATCGGGGCAAAATTTCACCCGTAGAGTTCGGATTTAAACGACATTTTGAGAGCCTAATTTTTTGAATTATTTTCATTTGAATAATTCACGGGCCGATTATTGACGCGGTAAAAGATTATACGTTTCCGCGTATAATTTCCCTCGGTTTGTTAATTTTTTTAAAATATTTCATTCAATGTAATTTAGTCTTACCTTTATCGGCCCTTCGGGAATTACTCAGAATTTGTCACTGATTCAAATTCTTTTTTTTTTTTTTCTTTTTCTTCTTCTTCTCTCCATGGGCTCCTTTCACCGTCGAAACGCCTCGGTTCTCCAAAAATAACCGTGCATTCGAACTATATAACCTTTTTGTGACAATTGGAAATCAACCCTGAGGGCGCGGTGCAGGGACACGAAATTGAAGTGAAAAACAATACGATGAAAACAAAAAATAACGATAATAATTATATACATGTATATAGTATATATGCATTATTTAATACGAGAGGGATGATTTATGAAAAATATTTCTCTCAAAGCATAATATACAAACATATATTTATTCGAAAAATAAAAATGCGTTTTTATTTTCACTCCCGCGGCGCAGGTATATGTTATAGGTATAAAAACTGTAGATATTTTTTATTTTAATTCTGGGTTGAAAATTTTCCAATTTTCATTCTCATTTTTCATCAATTTTTTTAACGCATGTTAAACTCGATTATATTTCTGTTCAAATTTTGAATGTAGATAGGTGCGTACAGTACGTAGGTACCCCTGAATATGTATACAATATGTGCCTCGCAATATTAGCTGTCAATAATTTGAACCGTAAAACATCTACACATTATATACTGCAGGCATTTCAATTTGTCACAAATTACGCCTTTTCGAATAACATTCAACATCATGATCAAGCCTCCGGAACTCGTATTTAATTTTTGTATTTTTATTCTCTGCAATTGGAAATGAAAAAGAGAAAATTCTCTACGCTGTATAATTATGAAGAGTAAATTTTCACCTAAATCTGCGTACCTACATGGTCCTAACACGAATCTTCATTCTCACGTTCTGTCTGCTGCAGCATAGATGAAGCTTTGAAATTCAATTAACCGTAGGTTCAAAATTGAACCTCTAGTATGTATTACCATTTTCACTATCGTCTCATCCCTTGTTAGGTATACAGTTCCTATAGTGCTTCTGTGAATTTCGATCGTATTCACATTCGTATATCGGTGGGTATATAGACGAAGAATAAAGCGGCTGTAGAATAATTTATATTCGTAATATGATGTTTTAAAGGGGATGTATTGAAAAAGAATATTATTTTGAGGAAATTAGGGGGAGTTATTTCAAGCGCGCGAGGTGACAAAGAGCTCGTTACGCGCTTTCGAGCCCCGACAAAACACTTGTCAAATTGCATATTTCATTCTCATTATTCGATCATTTCTTCCGAGCTCGCAGGAACGCGAGAAAAAAGAAGGGAGATGAAAAATAAAAAATAATCAAAAAAAAAAAGAAAAAAGAAAGAGAGAGAGAGAGAGAGAGGGGGGTAATAATTTCTCGACGTTGTGGCGGCAGCAGCAATTTGAAAAATAATCAAAGAGAAAAAAAAAACTCGTGAAAATATCCGTGAAATAAACCTGGAGCATTATACGTATATATTTATATACACACATGTACATAGCATATAGGTATATACGTGGTGTACCCGAAGCCAAGGTGAGTTATCGTTAACAGTTACCCCATCGCTGGCGGTTTATATATTTTATTTATTTATTTATTTTTTTTTTTTTTTCGAAAGAGACAGCGATGAATACGTAAGAGGAATAAGGCACGAGTCTGTATTGTACATACATTATATACGATAAAGCTTCTTTACATAGCTATATACACAGTGAGTATAGTAATAAAAAAACTTTGAAAATTATGATAATTGGATATATAATGTGACAGATTAAAATGATATATTGTACGTTAGAAAATGTCGTTCAATCTTCCCTTTTATACATACTGATAAATTTGACAAGCCTCACTCGTGCACTCACATCTACAATTTTCTAAATTAAGGCAATTTACGTTATCTGTGATGAAATATGGAGACTCGGGTATGGACAGACAATTCGTTCGATCCTTTAATCGCTGAAAATTGTTAGTATACTCAAAAGAAAAAAAATTTTAAAAAAACCCCGATATCTGAACCAGGGATGATTTTTTTTTTTTTTCTTTTCAATTATTTGGAATAGATTGAGGGAGCGTAAAGATAAAAATTCGAAAATAAGTTCAAATAAGAAGCACCCTAATGTAGTACAACGTATATATGTATACCTACGTGTGTAATACATACTTATACGACGCAAGTCGTCGCGGTTTAGCAGATGCTAATTATAATACGAAGACGCTTAAGAACAGATCTCGCGCAGTAAAAGTTTCCGCCCTGCGTCGTGTAGAATTAGGTATATACTATATATAATATCCAGCCTTTTCCTTCCCTGCGTATAATGTACTCCACAGCAGTAAAGCACAAATCATCGACACCCCGCGAAAACAAGGGGAGACGAAATACTTTTGTGGGTGAGAATACAGACGAAGAAATGATTTTTTTTCTTCCCTCTCTCTCTCTCTCTCCGAAGAATTCTCATTTTTTGTTCATTTTTCATCTCCGAAGGGTTGGAAAATTGTTGAAAATTCGTTCTGGTATAAAAATATTTTCTATGTATTGTTATACAATCTCTATGGTACGTGTGAAGGGGATCACTTTTAGAGGGTGGTATATCATACTTATTATCATAATTCACTCGGATCTGTATAGCGTAGCTGCTTTAACTCTTAATCCAAAGTTAAGTTAAAGTAGGCTAGGAAATGCCTCGAGGGAAGCGTAAAGTGGCCCAAGTTGGTAATACTGTCCCGTTGAGGTACGGAGAGGAAACTCAGTTTATATATAGGTATACCTACACGTATATATAAATCGGAAGTAGGTATGTATATACATATAGAGTGTGGATTTAAAAGTTGAAGGGTCTTATCTAGCGGGGTGAAAAACGACTATACGTCTCTCTATCCCTGCACCGCAGTTGAGAATAATATCTCCCCACTCGCCCGAGAAAAAAAAAAAAAGAAAAAAAAAAAGAAAATTAAAAAAGGAAAGAAAGAATGAATTTTACTATTCAGAAATGAGTTTGAAAATTTTTTTCCAATAAAAATAAGGTGAAAAAAAAAAAAAAATACGTCGTGATTATAACACATACCTAGAAAATCTTTTGTTTCCATACTAGATTCTCTAATTGCATTGGTGAATAGAATAAAAAATATATTCGCGATAGAATTTGATTGGTTATTTAAAAGTCGAATTAACCGTCGTTGAATTGTTAAAATTGAGGCTAACGCGAAGTATATTCATGATCTCACTTGTCGGAATACCAATTTGCTTTTTTAATTTCTCGTTTAGTCAAAGATCTGCGGGAAAAAAAAAGCAGACGCCGTTCGCCAAGCAGCTCTTTGCGTATAGGTATATAGGTGTATACAGCTCAGGCGTACAATAATTAAAGAAAATTTCATCGAAAGGTATTTTTCTTGGCAAAATTAACCGCGCCCCCTCTTCTTCTTCTTCTTCTTCTTCTTCTTCTTCTTCTTCTTCTTCTTCTCCTTCTTTACCTTTCGCGAAAGTTTGCTAAAGACAGAAACAGGAACAAGGATGGGGAACAGTCGATTCCCAGATCAAAGCATTTATGCCCGCAGACCTAATCTTCGCAAAAGTAAAGCCATGGGCTAAATTAACTAGAGTATCGGAATATGTACGTATTTATATAGGTATACTTTCCCATCAGGATCTTGGGGAGGAAATAAATTAAAACGAAAGAAAAAAGAAAAAAAAAACAGTAAAATAAAATAAGAGGAAAAACCATTTTTACTTTTTCCTTTTTTAACGAATGGAGGTATACATGTTAGCAAATCGCGTTAAGCAGATCAGTTTCTTTTTAAAGCTCACGCATCGCTGAACAACTAACGATCCTCGAGTCCTATTAAATGAAAAATACGATAAGAATACGGATTTGTTTCTAGAATTATTCCATTACGTCGAGCTTATCATTTATTTAATTTTTTTTTTTTTTCTCATTTTGCCACTGCTTGCAGGTATCAATTCACATTTCATAAAATTTTACCTCGGCACAGCGTTATCACTTATTTTCAGTATCTGCCATTACTCACTTTCACCGATCTTTTGTAAGCTTCGTAACGTGCGTTTAAACAAAGTAATTAATTAATGAAGTAATCAATTAATCAATTAATCAATTAATTAGTCATCCATTGATTACGAAACGCTCGGATATCTTGCCGCCCTTTAGCTCAATCGTAGCACTGCTGTAACGTCGATACTGTAAGTTAACTCATATTACGTATGTCTTACATATAAACATTATACAAATCGAAATTACCGCGTGGGATGTTGGGTAACAGAATACTCTCGTATAGAGGTCCAGAATTTCCTAACTAAATTATCATACAACGGTCTTATGTAAAACGAATCAAAGTGTTTTTGGTACCCACGAGCTGGTTGTATACACGTTGTAATGCATATTACATATTTCAAATCTCCGGATAAACCGCGCGTTTAAACCGTAATCTAATCCCTTGTTTACAACAAAACAACTCAAAATCCATTCGCCTTTGTTTAAATTTAATATAATAGTGATTACAGCTGCGAAGCTTTACGTAACTATAATATAATAAGGCTGAATTGTCGAATTGATTGTTAATTAATACAGCGACGTCGCGAATTACCTCTTATTGGATAAGGTTTATATTATGCAAAAATATTTGCAATTTAAATCCGCGGACGGGTCTCCAAACTCATAGATAGGTGAAAAAGATCTGTTCGGTTAATTGGGCAATGATTAAAATCGTAAATATAAGCGTTAGATATACGAATCGGAGTACCGAAGAGTACTTAGTAATTGTGCGAAGCTTTTTTTACCTGATTCGATCAGCCAGATCTTAGTATGATAAACTCAATCAAATAGTTGATGAAAAAAAATTAATTGAGTCAAAAATAAAAAACGTAAAATTGTTTAACCGCTGAATCAAGGAAACCCATGTGTATAACATGTATATACATATATATATATATATAATAATGGCCCTTTGCGCAGTATCCAGATCTGGTAAAAGGTTCTTTGAAACACGATACATAATTCACATTATAATCCCTCTTTCCGTAACATAATCAGATTAACATTATAACAATATTACTTATTACACGTACCACGCATCGTTGCTAAATGCCCTGCAGTATTTAGCAGTTAATTCAACCTTTGTAAAGTTGGGTTAAAACCAGTCGCTCTTTTTCGGTACATGTATATATATATATGGCAGTCTAACTCCGAGCAAACGAGGTTTGTTTGAATTGGTTTAATTCTTCGTAGAATAGTTAAAACCCAGTTTTCTTTCATCCCTTAAAAGTTTACCGGGGTTAACGCAATTAGTACCTATGTGAAAGTTAGAAGTTTAGGAAATATTTTCACATTAGCTATTACCCATACATATACCGATATTATTAATCCTTTAAGTATCTCGATAACAACCGTTAACTATAAACTATAATATAGTAAATATATAGTCTGACCATTAGACAACAATAACTTTAATCTATTGCCAAAGTTTTGCTCGATACTATAAAGTTTCTTATTATCAATAAGATTTAATATAATATTGTGAATTGCAACATGGGGCAATATGAGACAGGAGAACATAATTTTCTTCGATGTACAATATAGTATATACCAGGATTACAGAGTATGAAGATAAATGAATGTTATTTAGTACCTATACACAGCCACGTTATACATATCAACGTTTCAGACGTTAAATTTCTATTATGTACTTGTTCAGATGATGAATTGGAAGTATTAGAGAAATTGGATGCAGAGAAGAAAATTTCCGACGAATCCATTATAAAATGAAGCAGCATTTCGTTGAGTACGGATAAACGAGTAAAAAGTCCGGATGTCAAACGGTTGACAAATTGTTTCCCATTTCAAGTTGAAGTTTTAAGGTATAAAGAGACCCAACCGGGCCAACTTATAAGGATGAATAATTTTATTGTGGTTTTAACCCCCGCGAAGCCTTAGGGGTTTGAACTTACTACTATAATACTTGTTACACCAGACAGCATCGGATAACTATTATAACGGAATTGATGGAATTCATAAATCGCTGGATCAGGTCAAAAGCTGATTCCTTATCGTCTAGATTCTACGAGCGATCTATTTCGACATTTCGAAGCGAAGTAACGTCGTAACGTCATAACGTCAGGACTTACAACAGCGTCAACTCCTTCGCACGATTCTCATCTGAATAACTCGATTCCATGAAACGTGATCATATCGCGAGCTCTTTCAAGAATTTCCTTTAGGCATTCGTGACAGCATGATATCCCGGATACGCGAAGCTCCCAAATTTCACGTTACAAGTAAATAGTTTGTCTATTTTTATTTTATTTTTTTCTCGTTTTTTCTTCGTATCGAACGGAACAAAAATTGTTATTATATCCTACTACACCGATTTCTCATAGTTCGAGTTCCAAATCTCTATTTCACTTTGAGGAATTGTTGAAGTCAGGAAAGTTTACGGTGCACGAAAAGCTGCATGTACTTTATTTCTCTTCAGAATATCGTGATCTGTATGCTCAAAGTTATAAACCTATACATACTATAGTTCCAAGTTTGTCTTCTTTCTTTCCTACTGCTCATACTGCAGGGGTGGATATCTTCACTCTTTAGAGTTTCGACGAAGTAATAGTTCGCCTTTTTCATATTATATCTCCCCATACACCGTTGTGCTTTAGGGCTTGTTTACCGATACTATTAACCCCATACAAGCCTCGTATCCTCAGAGGAGTAGAAGGCCTACCTACATGTATCTAATATACAGGCTGACTCAGGTTAAACGCGCGATATTCTGAGAGAAGATTCCTTGCGAAATTCTGAGACTAAATTTCATTCACCAAAAATTCGAGGGTCTAATAGTTTCCGAGCTATTTCAGATCTTAGTTTACCAATCACAGAGCTTCTATGTGACGCAATCGGAGCGGAAGTTGCGCAGTGACCTGGCTATGGGATCTATAAGCTCTGCGATTGGTCTACTAAGATCTTTCGTAGCTCGAAAAGTATTGGTCCTCCGAACTTTGGGCAAGGGAAATATAGTCTTAAATTTCGACGGGTGATTTTGATACACCCCCAAGATATGATATGCTGAAATTGGCTCACCCTGTAGATGGGAAATTTGTATAACGTGTATACCTGCAACAAGCAAAATCGCAACGTAGTGGGTGCACAGATATTTGGCATCCCAGCGGAGGGTTTAATGCTGTAGTGATAAGCCGTGCTGGAATTGGAAGGAATTGATGTACTGAAGGGATGAGAAGCGGAGGAATGAGTGAAACATAATAAAAAAAAATAAATGAATAAAAATAAAAAATGAGAAAAAAAAGGCTGGGTAACGAATTTAGGGGCCAGGAAGTGACTTTAAAATGCGAATCAGTTGGATCCTCGAGTCTGTGTCCTGCAGCAACTTGGCGGATATCCAACTCTATTCATTTTATATCCTTCTTTCTGCCTTATTTTGTTTCGTTCGTTGGTTTGTCATTTCCTTTTTTGTTTTTTTCTATATCTCTTTCTCTATATTTCTTTATTTATTTTTATATTTTTTTATTTTTTTTTTTTTAAAGCCGTGTTTAAATTCAGATTACGCTAATTTGACACAAGCCTCAGCGGCTCCGTAACAATCCACCAAGATTTATCTCCGGTGAGTATAACTTTGTCTCGGGATATATTCTACGCGAGATTTCCTGAAGGGATTTTTATATAAAGTCTCGGAGAAAAGTGTTTCGAATAGTTTCCTCTAGGTCTGAGAACGGATTTTTTTTTCTTCCCATTTCTCAACAAAATCGCAGTTCATTTTTCATACCCATTATTTTTATCTCTCGATATCTCGTCCTTGTCATAGTTTATTCACAAAGCTGTTAGCTTCGTCTATAATTAACATACCTCAAGTTTATTAATGGTCAAAGTCAAGGGGTCCCAGTACATATTACCACACGCATATCTAAGGTACGTGTTGTTCGCGCTCGAATATACTATAAAGGTCAAAGAGAATAGTAAACTAGAACACGTTCCTTGACCAGTAGAATATTCACATAGTTACCTAACGAAATCCTTGTGTTTATGTATTTATAAGTTTTTCAAAGGAAGTTAAGACCCCGAGAGCAGGATCGATCCAACATACAATATGATAAATAACTCTATCTGTGTTCAAACACCACCGCAAATTCATTGCAGTTACGGGAATTGTATCGATACGGACATAAACCCACAGTTAAATTTTTTTTTTCTTTTTTTGCCTACCTCCTCCTTTCCCCAGTTCCAATTTCAATTTCAAAAGTAAACAGGCAAGAGAAAACAATACATACAGGTATACATATACAACAGAATGAACGGCGAAATTAACCTCGATCGTTGTTATCATTGCCGTTATCATCGTCGTCATACACAATCCAGGAATTTCAATTTCGATTGTTTCTCCATTTCGTGATTATTCCTCTTCTCAATTGCCACGATAAAAATAAAAATAAAAATAAAAATAAAAATCAGAGTAAATTTGATACAAAAATCAAGCGTGTTGATTCTCGAATAAAAAAAAGTGATTAAAGCTCACCTATAAGTCCTAAGATCACTACAAACGCCTGGAACATCCTGGAAAGACCTTCGACGAACGCCATAGCACAACACTGTTACGTCCTTAATTCGACAGGCTCTATTTTTCCAAATAGCACAACTGAAATAGTTTTTTTTTTTTTTTTTTTCTTGTTCTTATCCTGCAGAGATATTCGTCAAACAAGTTGCAATTACAACACGTTAGTTCATTGTCTCGTTGGTTACTCCGGAACTTGTCATTGGTTGATTTGAAACAAACCAAATCCAGGTTCTTGGTTTATATTAAGAAAGTCCGAAACGGTTAAGCCGGTCGGATAAAATTTGGCGCGTAAATAAGCGCGGTAAAGTTTGAGATAATAAAAATCGTCGATTAGTCGATCCGAGCCTTTTAAATCACTCTTACGGAATTCTAATCTCTTTCGAATCTTTCGCCGATTAGCACGCCTAGTATGACGATGGGGAATACTGACGGCTGTTTAATTATCGGCAATTCACTCCGAGGGACACTTGAACACGATATTTACATGTAGATTTAAGACGAGGCTCGTGGAAATCGAGTTTCTAACTTACTTTTTATTCTGTATTAAAGACGAGCTTTCAACAACCCTCGTACAAAACGGTTACTCGGTCACAAGCTGCTCAGAAATTTGTAGAAAAAAAAAATAAAAGAAGAAAGAGGAGGAAAAATAAAGAAAAACAAATTGTACTCTCGAAGTTGTTGAAAATTCTCTTCAAAATATCGACGAGCTTAACTTTGCCACGTGTTCGATTTTTCCTCACTTCTTCTTCTTCCTCTTTTTCGTATTCTGTCTTATCGTTAGACAAGGGCTCGAGAAACTTCCTCGATATTCTCACGTGAACGATTCTTCAACCGACACGTGGACCGGCATTTTGTCCAATTTAGTCGCGATCTTGGATCCCCGTAAATCCGATAACAAGAACGTGCTTTTTGAGTCCGAACGCACTGCGAAACACTTGCTGATAGTCCGTTTGAAGACTTCCACATGGGGTTGACACAGTACCGCGGTTTCCTTCGACCCGTAAATCCACGTTTATATTAAATTTTGACAATTCTCATCGAGCCAGAAGCGTCCGCTTGAATAGGCGGCGAATGAGTGTTCGGTCTTGGCGCGCTGTTCGCGGTCCCCAGAAGAGAAGGGAGGCGGGATGGAAGTTCCGATTCGCGCATGCCTTTAGTTCATTCCACATTACGTACGTACACTTCCATACTTTTATTCCCATTCATTATTTATTGAAAATATACAATTCCGTTTAAAATTATCTTCGTTCCGTTATCAGTCCAACCATATGACTGATGATGATTACAGTCTATAACCCGCGCATCGTCAGAAGGCGTAATATGACATCGAATATATCGATACAACCCCGTCTCTGACGGACAAAGGCCACTTTCGTCGGAGCATTATCACTTCTGTATACGCCAATCACGTATATATGAGCTTTTCAAAGCCGCAGTGACTTGATACAAGAAAAGCGATAACGTCAGGCTTACAATTAGCCGTGAATTGAACGAAAAGAATCAGCGAAACGGAACGCGTATCCGTTCACGATCAGTCAATGTAGTTATACTTTGAAAGAACTCGTTTCTAGCCGAGTCAAAAAGGCTCCTTTGTTCAACCTGGTCACTCAGTCGTGAGAATAAGAAGAAAAAAAAATTCAATCCTCGGTCATATAGACTCCGAAAAATCATTTGCTTCAAAATTTCCGGGCATGATCTCTGGTCCCGGATCTTTATCGTTCGACACAATGACCTCCGAAATTGAGAGAAGACAAACGTACACAGAATAATGTCCGTAAGTCGGTCACCCGATCCTCTGCACAACGGATCATATGACACGAGGTTCACTTGGGATACTCTGTCAACGGGTTGTGAAGGTCAGCTCGACTGAAGTCGACATTAAAGCTTGATTCCCGTATGTAATGTCGAGATAGTGGCACGTTTTGTTCGTATAGAACCTCGTGGAATCCGAGAAATTACTACTACAGTTAGGTACATACGTAGGCATACACGTACCAAGATGAGATATAGCATATACTATATAGCAGACAACGCGGAAGGGAGCTTTTTCGCTCTTGTCTGCAACCAGGACTGCAGCAGCTTTGCGATTGTGATTCTTTTCCCTTCTCTCTCCTGTTTGAACGACACCTTATTCTTCATACGACAATGGCTAACTGGTGTAATTATGTCTGTTACACGTCAAATGCGAAAGAGACGGGGATACGGTGATGTGGTTTAGTTTTTGTCAGGATTAACTCCTATCACGAACTTGACCGCGCTAATGAACCGATCCTTAGTTTTTGGTCGGACCCATACATCCCATGCCTGATTGATTTCACTGATAATGGCTGGCATCGACCTTGCAGCCGAAACAATTAAGACTAAACGGTTAGTGACCGATCAGAAAAGGACTAGCATCCATCGCTCTCGGGTCCTATTCGACTGGAACCCTCGATAAATTACATCGATATAATTTTTTGTTGGTTTTTATCTTATTTTTATTTTTTTTTTCACTTCGTTTTCAAAATACCAGAGCGAATCTCCATGCGAGGATCGCTTATCGCGATCTCCATACACACGACACAACATAAATCGCGTGTAATTTTCGAGGCAAATGTGAAAAGTGGGAAAATGGAAAGGCGCTCCGCTTCATGGAGGAATCAGTTAAAAAGTTTTCGCGTGACAGAAATTGTTTCACTACGTATACGTAGGTGTACATGTGCATCAAGTCCGAATGTATATTATGGACAGACGGCCAGTGACCGTAGGGTGAACCATTACATATCTATAGGTAGTACCTGCGTTTAAACGCACGATAGGTATATTGGATATAAATATTGGAGACACGGGAAGGTGGATACCCAGATATATCTATGGTGCATCGGAGAATCACTACGATCGTGTAGTCTACAACAACATGTACGTGTCTCCTAATGGAATTGAGCGTGTCGGTTGCGGAGCAAGTGTTTGTCCTGTGTATATAAACTTGCCATTTAGTGAAGACGACGGACCCAAGCAAGCACAGCTTACGCACGCAACAAGCAGCTATTCGAGTGCAGTATATGTGGAGACATCGGTGATACCCAACACTTGAACAAAACTAGGATTAGCTGTGAGCGACAGCCACCGAGCCACCCTCAATGTCAAAGTGCAGAATGACGAGACCGAGATTAACCTACCTGGAACCCTCGAGTGTATCTCAACTTGTCTTCAAATTCTATCTAACAATGAACGACTTTACCCACTTTCTTGATATACATTCGATCAAACTTAACCCTATCTGTAGTTGAAGTTGCAGATCTTAATCGCAACACCGCCAGTTATGATCTTCTCGTCGTAAACTTTCTGCCTTCAGATCTGACGAATTCCACACTAGTCAAAAATAATTGTTAAAATCGCAGACCACATCCACTAATGGGACGGGAAAGTTTCATTCGATATGAGCATATTCAGTACAGAATCACGATTTGTGTCTGATACGCACTCGTACACGTCATTCGATCTAGAAAAGCAAATTTTATGATCAATTATAACGATTACAGACACTTACTTGAGAATTCTAAAACCTTTTTCTTTTTCTGACAGAAAACACGGATTTTGAGAGCCTAGTCTCTGCCTAGCCATAAGACCTGTCTATTTAAGGAAGGCATATATACGAATGCTTTGCCCAAAATGGCAGAATAATTTCTACTATATGAACGAAGCTTTGGGACTTAAAAAAAGCTGAGTGAATCTCTTTGAATTTCATCTCCAAATGAGCTTCAAAAGTTATGATTGAAAAACTTAATATCTGTGATGGATGGAGCATTTTGATGACATTTCAAATACTGAGCTTTCAGAAAACTCTACGAGTCACAGATTTTTCAGCTCTTTAGTTTGAACTTTTCCAAGTAATTTGTATGGGATATAATTTGAAGGGATGGACGCAGCTTTCTTATATAAATCATTTTGCGGTATTGATGAAGTCATCTAATCTGAAGATGAGAAAGTCACGGATGGATCGTTAGATCTAGCATGTGAGATTTATACTATATTTATAATATACTATACAAAATGAAAAATGAGTCTTGCGGTGGAACGAACATCCCTCATTCGAGATCAGAGCTGATGCTCGTTCGCCGCATCAACAAACTTTGACGACGGATCTTGGCTATTGGTTTCGTCCAAGGATGTGGAAATCCCGTGATCCGTAAACCGTAAAAACTATCCGGCTATGTTTGACGAATACCGCAGATAACTCCTCCGGTTGAATCGCCCCCGGCTATATCCAATGAGACTCGGGTTTACGCGTTGTTTATACAAAACGACTCCTAATCTGGTCTCGCTTCGGGGATCAAGAACGTTTTCGAACCTTCGGGCCATGTCAAACCAGCAAAACCACGCGCGGTTGATATCAACCTACCTACTAGCTGACAGAAGAGCTTTCAAATCTTATTTACCTGCCTGTTTTCATTGAGCCACACATGTGTATCCACACCCACATCCCCCATCACATAGATAGATATATTCAGATGTCGTCGTTCTCTAAAATTATACCAAATTGCATTTGACTCAAGCCATCGTTCACCGAGAACTTCAGGTTAAATTATTTGCACCAAGAGCATGCAGGTATGATATCTAAACGTATTCTCCAGTTATACTCAAACACGGTAAGCCAAATCCCTACGGTCTCTAATTGTTATCCTACTCCGCCCTGAGGCTTTAAGTTGTACAGATAACCAGCGGTTATACTACGGGATGGTTTTCTCTTCTGTTGACAGAAAGGAGACTGAAATGTCCCTCTCTTATTTTCTGTGCAAACGATCACGATCATATCGATTCCCTTTCACCAAGTTTCTGCGATATTTGCCACTTGGATGGCCAGTTGAACGTGAAGTCGACCATTTATACGTGTCAAGTTGAGCTTGTATCGTGCATGTGACTATCTACCGAACAACAAGGTAGGAAACACATGCAGTCCGACATTCCCCATTAATAAGTTAAGCAACGACGTGATCTACAACTAACCATTTCACAGGGACATTTCGCACTTACAGCACTTTGAATATTACCCTTGGAGTTTACCCCGTGCATACGTATGGAGGTACATTCATTCTAGCTGACGTATATATATGCAATTAGTTAGATCAGGACTGGATATACTGAGGGGTATAGTTTAACAGCGTCATGGTTGGAGTTGAAACAATAGTTTTCCTTCTTCTCGTCTAAGGAGTTCAACTTCAGTTGAAAATGAACGAAATTGCAAACTTCAAATGATTTTAATGAGTTTGTGTAATGGTGAAATTCAAGCCTACAGCGTTGCCGTTTCTACGAGTGCTTCTAGCACATTTCCTTATTGCAAAACCGTTGTCAAATATGGATTTTCAGGCCTTCGAACTATGGTAAAATTTCACATCGGTGAACTGTGCCTACGATTCATAATCAACGATTGATCTCACATAAAAGAGAGCCTGCGTTTTAATATGTTCTAGACATGGGGCTATGAGCCGAAACTTAGAAGGCGCGAATTTTCCAATTCCATAACTATTCAAATTGGATTGAATCAGCATATAGTGAAAGAAATTAGCAAGAATCCACAAATTGCCATAAGAACTGTAATTTTTGTGCAAATATTTGAAATTTTGGAGTTCCAGCTAATAGCCTAGCTAGCATCCCGTTCCATGGTGAGCACAACCCCAATAGAATACACCCCTTTATTATCGAAATATCATTGTCAGAAAATCGAAATTCAAGTTTGACAGAACTATTCACGTAAATTGAGCTGCTCTGATTTTTCGAAAGCTTAACTGTGCTCAAACCCCTGAAATGCCAATATGTAGGGTGTGCACAGCTCTGTGCATAGTATGAACAGACGTCATATGAGAAAGCTGATCATTAAGTCAGTGTTGGTTCAGTGGAACATATTGGAGGACGTATTGTGATATTCTGATGTATACCGAACGAGTGGGTACATAGGTTGAAGAGGAATAGCGATCATTCGCCTTAGTACCTTCGATGCACCTGGATGTATGTGCGTTTGGCGAAGGCTGGAGATATTACATTCAGAACTGGATCGTTAAGCAAAATCTCTACCCCTTTCTACCCACTAGCCAAGAGTAGAGAGATGGAGAATTGGAAGTCTAGAGTGGAGAGCAGAGAGTGCAGTATAGGGTCGAGAACTTGCCGTCAGTGAAGCCAGTGAAACAACTAAAACCAGCCAGAAAGGCCGGGCAGCAGCAAACTCTCAACCTCTTATGGTGGTGCAGGAGGTACAGCAAGTGCTGGTAGACCAAACCGTACGGGTTTCATACTGTAGACTGTAGAATAGCGGTCTGGCATTGTGCTTGCAAATCAAGCAGCCAAAATTTACATGAAATTTATGGCATTACGCCTGTCCTACCTCTTACCTTGCACCAATGTTGCATTCGCTGCGTAAATCCCTTTATACCCCTGGTTATCCCGTCTGGTTC
This sequence comes from Tenthredo scrophulariae, assembly GCA_963978835.1. Taxonomy (NCBI): domain Eukaryota; kingdom Metazoa; phylum Arthropoda; class Insecta; order Hymenoptera; family Tenthredinidae; genus Tenthredo; species Tenthredo scrophulariae. The sequence goes on along the minus strand of OZ022230.1, from coordinate 2,644,520 downwards.
TACTCCTGCACCCTTAGTTAGACACAACAAACGTTGTCTAACGACTGTGACATGGATCCATTGCGAAAATATAACGCGCTTTTATCATACCATGATCATCAACCAACGGAATCCCTTTGCTGTGGGTAGATGTGTGATACATATGTACATACATAGTGAGGAATGAAATTAAGTCAATGAAGAGAAGCACCGTAGCTTGAGTTGGGAAAAGCAACCCTTGAGTACATAACATATATTCATCCACCCCCAGGTACGATTATTCCTACGTAAATGTACAAGAGCTACATATACGAGTGTCTATAGATGAAGGTGGTTCGAATGGACTATGAGCGACGTAACAAAGATGTGTGATCTTAATTGGGCCATGGTATTCAGACCTCAGCGATGAATTGGGGGTCTCGATTGTCACAGATAGTCGTGCCGCATATATACATAGTGAAATAAATTAGAAAAAACTGGAAGCATTTGGAACCTCTTTCCTATCGCATCAGACCCATTGATCCAGCTACCTTTTTTCCATTCTTTACACCCAGGTTATGCATTTAAAATTTAATCATGCGTGCTGGTAGATGTGTATATCATAGGTGTATCTATACGTAATTCGATATGGCGTTAAGAGCTTTAATAAATAATTGATATACTCACTCGACTCTATACGCATATTCATTATATAGATTTACACCATGTGAATGACGTCACGTGATAACACATGTGAGATGTGTGGGTCGAGGACACCTTTCCACAACAGGAAATGGGGTATACCTAGATGTACATACCTGGTGGTTATAATAGTAGACGGTGAGCCATGAGTATAGTATATTTCTGCCTCCAGTCACTACACGAAATGAGAAAATAATAATCGTTCTTTGTAGAATGTGGTTGATTTCCAACTGTCTGATAATAAAGAGGGTTAGTCTCCCTTAACGTTCAATCGATGCTCCAGTATAGCTTGAAATAAAGGTCATTGCATGAGACGAAAGACGATTGTTATTCCATTCTATTTGTTTCTTTATAAAATATGTATGAAGAGGGTTACGCCAAAACCTACTAACAAGGAAATAAAAGCCCATTAGATGTACGGAAACATCATGGATTCCGTATTTTGACACAAGGAAACACCCCTAAAGTTTTGGACAGAATCCATCACCCGTAGGGCTGATACTTTCCTTGTAAGTTTACCTTTTTGAGAAACACTTTTTATTGCATTATGATTTTCTTCATCCTTTTTTGTTTTTTTTTTTTTTTTTTTTAACATCATTCAGCATTCCATGGAGAAGGTCTTCAGGCATGTATCAGTTTATCCAAGTACTTTTAAAGCCTTTTTACTGACCAGTGTTACGCTTTTACTATACTTGTCAGCCGTTTCGATATTTCTTTCTTTTTACAATTGGATCCTAAAACTCAGAGCAACATTCGCCTTTACAGTAACATGGCTTTTGATTAGGCATACACATTGTGCTGTAATAATAAATTTTCGCGGTAAAATTAGTTAAGAATTGATAAAATGGCACGATTTTCTTTTTCTCTCGTGAATAATTTTGTTTTGCACCACTCGACCGGTCTTGACGTAACGCCTTTTATAATTTTGGCAGATATTTAGCGGAGCGTATACCGAAGCTAATTAACAAAAATTTACCCGGTTTTTACAACCCGCATTAAATTGAAATGCTATGTATTTTATTTAAACGCTGCAAAGCCAGTTGAAAAATTCATTTCATTTACAACGGAACCTGTCGCAGTCGATGCATGATGTCTCTTACTCACTTTCATGTGTACTTATTTATGAACACAATCTCTCTTCATCTAAAAATTTTTTTTCCGTTTCATTTTACACCCTTTTACTGCTAGCGACATATTAACAAAAAGACTTGACTTTTGTATTAGATTTAGCTGGTCTACCGTTTCGACTGCCTTCAAGTAGTTCTTCTTCGTGGCAAGGTCCTCCCCTGAGGATATTTGTCGGAGAGACACCATTAAAGAAGCAGACTTATTTGCTGACTCGGAGGTCATTTTAGAATTCATTTGCCGTCTGGCATACCCTGGCTCCTTTTTCATTCCTGGAACGTCACTGATTCATGACTCTAAGGACAAGTTTTAGTAGTTTTAAAACAAATGACAGTTCTTTTGGAGATTTTGCTCCTCTCGTGGCGAACCTTTCGGCAAAGAAACGAGAGGTGAGAGACGAAGGATTGAAGTTAGAAAACTGAAAGGGCGATTAATCCAGATGAAAGATAAAGAAGATTTGCTAAGAAACGCTCGTAATTAACCAACTCTTACCACTTATCAGCGTTTAGCTTCTTTAATTAGGTATATCAGAATGAAATGGCTGTGTAAATCAAACCGACAGTCAACTCAATCTTTCTTAAATTATATACCCATACCTGCGCCCCGTGTATACCTCTATAAGTATAAAAAATTATTATTAGCTCCTAGCAAGAGATTTAACGAAATACATATCTTGGAAATAATTATTTCCAAATTACTATTACGGTGTGAATCAATATTCTAGTTTTTTTTAGATATAATTGAAGATTATTTTAGATTTTGTTTCAGAATTATGTCTCGAAAGTTAGGTGTGAAAAATAGTTAGTGTAAGCTGAGTATAATTTGTGCAAAAGCATGGGTAAGGAATGGCACGACTGAAGACAAACGACAATCATGAAACGGGTAGTGAGGGAATCGGAGTTTTGGCTAAAATTGGCAAGCCTTTTGCGCAAGCCAGTCTCATTACTCGCTCATGAAATATGTGGGTAGTGCCGTTAAGCATGGGGATAAGGTTCTCTCTGAGCTTGAGCTAATCTCGACAACACTACGCTAGTGCAGATAATCAGGGATTATTATTAATTCATGATTTCCTTACAACAAACGAAGCCCGGTGCTTATCTCTCGAGGAAAACACCTCCACTTCAGGGTCAGAAATAATTCAGAACCTCGTAATAAGCAGATCTTGGATTCACCCAAGACCATATCCTCGAATGCGTTCTTTCTCGTTGTCAAAGTTTCTTGACAATTATTATCATCCTCAAGAATCTCCGCATGGAATAAAAAAACCGCATAAAATAGGGCTGTAATTCTGCGGATTAAAAATGAACATACGTACTACGTGACGTATCCGCGTATTCGCGCATCCGCCTTTCCGCCGATCCACGTATAAGTAAGCAGAATGTCGTTTTCATAAAACCCCAGGCATCGGAGCGGCTCTTGCCTCGCTTGCCCTTTGAGTATTTATTACCAACGTCAACGGATACACCGGCTCCCTGAATTTGTAAGGCAGCCATCGTCATCCTAGCCTAACCTTGGCTCTGTTAGCGTCGTCGCCACGCAGCCGGGTCTCGCAGAGCACAGCTTCTGCCTTTGCCTCTGCAATGGATCCGGTGGTTGTCCTTGGGCACAAAACGACCAGGATAAACCCGGAGGGTCGACCTCCTCGCGTGATGCTTGCTGCTAGCTAGCTATTCTCTCTCTATCTCACTTTTTCTTTGCCTTCGGAGCCTCCGAGCCTCCCAGCCTCCGCGTCTCCACGTCTCCGCATCTTCAGCATCAGCCTTCTTCTTCCCTTTTAGTTCCCCTCCGTGCCAGGCCAGTCAACATTTTTTTATTCCCTCTAGTCTCTTTTTGTTTTTCGTCGACGCCGTTGGTCGATTACCCCGGTGGTAGCAAGAATCTCAACAGCTACCCGTTCTACTATACGTTCGTTACGTAGGGCATGTATATAGAGAGCCATCGTGAGTCACGCGGCAAAAAGGTAGGTATAACCGAGCACCTGGACCCTGCAGGCGAGGCGAAATTTATCTGCCCACATTTTTCTGGAAGAGAATAAAGAGGGATGATGGTCCAAGATTTTCTGTTTTTTTAAGACTAAACTATCCTACAATCTCGGCTGCTCTTCGCGTGCTGATGATTTCAGACAGTGCGGATGCATCAAATCCTAGAAATTTTTTGTGGACCGTACAAGCGCTCTTGATCCATCAACGGAGACAGTAAATGGTAACGTGAATCTTGAACGGATTTCATACTGCGGTAGAAAACACCTTCGCAATTACGGAGAAAACACTTCGAGAATGTAATTTGTAGAAGAAGAATGGGCTTCGGGTTGAAGTTTCCAATTTTTCAAATTACGATCTCAAAACTTTGGAACGAGGAACACCGGAGGTGAAAAATTCCGAAAGCTAATGATCCGAAAAATCAGACGTCGAAACTTGAAATTCGTGCATGTATTTATTCAATGTTTAATTGATAACTCGGGCTTTATTGATCATATCGAAACCAATGAGTGGTCAAATCAATCGTCTTCAGATGTACTTTTTGTAAATCAAGGTTTCAATATCCTGTCAATCATTTACGACATCTAATTTATCGATTGAAGTAGATAAAACGAGTTTCCCTAAAGTAGGTCTCGATTAGAATGAACTATTTTTAGTCTTCATATCCTAGGAAATAGAGCGAAATTTTCGAATTCTTCGACTTCCGGAGGTCTGGACTTCCGGAGTTTTGAGCTATCTGCATTCCGACCTTCCGGAATTTTAATGTTCTAAACTCCAACATCTCTGAAAATTCAAAACCGTCTGAAACGAATTCGGAATTTTGACCTTTCGGAATTAGGAACTTTTAAATTCTGAAACTTCAACCCGGAAAATCAATCTGAAACGTTCGGCTGAAAGAAATTCATTTACCAGTTGACCACCGCGATCTCGTCCGTAGGGCTTCGGCGACCAACGGCTAGACAAGCACCGGCTATGTGGTTCAATCTATTCCACTATAGGCGCTTTACAATATTGATGTGTTCTTCCCAGGCACGTCAAAGCTACACAGTACCTACCAGTCAGCTTGACTGGGGGTCGGTTTATTGAAAACACGAGGCCCGTCACATGTTTAAACGGTAAATACATCGGTACACCTACATTTCCCAGGAGAATCCTCTACCATAGGAACAACCTCCTCCATCCTTCACCCTCCGCCAAGCTTCTCCTTGGCTTTTGCATGCCCCGGTCCCTGAAGAATCTCGGGTGTAACTAGACCCCCGGCAGGTTGCTCGTGCTCAGCGAACAGCGAGCATATTTTAATGGAAAATTCAGTATCACAACGCCCTCATACATGCATGTATGTTTAACCTACATGGAGGCTATCGAAAACCTCACGTGGTCGGTGTACACCGCATATAGCAGCAAAACTGATCAATGATTGCGGAAGTTGAACAGAATTTTCATCACTCCACGACCTTTTTCGCAGGATAAAACTAATATGGGTGAAAATTGAAGCAATCCTAGGGATGAATTTCATACGAATATAGAGCCGAATGGTTGCGAATCTCTTTAATTTTAATCACCGTTTCCAAGATCACTCCATGGCCCGTTAGGAGCCCGTTGAGTGCTGCAGCTGATGCACTCAACCGAGCCCCCTTCTACGTGGATCGTTCATGTACGAAGATCTTATCACTTAGTCTTAGAATCGTGCACTACGTTGGGACCAATCTTGCTAATTTCCTCCGAGGGTAATCCGTTTTCGATATCCACCACTAGCTTTGCATAATCGTGAAATACTTAATTCAGGTTAAAAGGATCGAAACGAAATACTAAAAGCCACATAACCAATTCCATTATAACGTCACGATTCTGAGTAGCACATAGTCTATTCTCGAAAATTATTAAAGGAATTGAAACAACTAGACCAATCGATGCTTGACCTCAGCCACATTTTACCTCGCGACATTTACCGCTTGTCCGAAGCTACTGCTAAGGGTAGCTTTAAAGGCCGTGTTATATCACCCTGCAATTCCTCAGTGAAGCCTAAAACGCCAGCTAACAGTGCGGTGTTATTTATCATTAGTTCCAAACCAACACTTGGCTCTGGGCCAAGGTTATTGCGACAAACTCTAAGGAGGATTTCACCGGTGGTAAACGGTTGGCTACCACGTGATAACTCTGCGTCCATATGTCCAAGTGGAAGTTAGAATGTAAACTACGGTTTTCTGCCAATGTGGTATGTCCTGGATGTACTGACGATCATCGCGTGTGAAGGACCAGCAGCTATACAAAACGTCCTGGTCTTAGGGACTAAACTATCATCATTATAGCCCTCGCTCATCGCAGGTGGTATCCACTAGCCAACTTGTGGCCAGGAGGCTGGAGGTTGGAGGCTGGAGGCTGGAGGTTGGAGTCTGAGGGAATAGAAAAAGCAAAACAAATTGAGGTAGAAATTGAGGTAGTGTTGAGAAGGCAGGTGGCTCGCGTCTGATGGAAGACAGAACTCGTACCTGTGGACCCATACCTACAGGTGTGGGATGTACCTTTAAAAAGACCGGCGGGCATGGAGATCAACCCGGTTTGGGCCGCAGCTGCTGACCGGCAAGAAAGTAGATTGCCACTAGATATTTTGTCTGGATCAATGGATGTGAGAAGAGGTAGGTACCCTAACATTAGTGCAATGTCCTTGTGGTGGATTCTCTCGTATGTCTACATTATACTTAGGCGAAATGTCACGGTTTGTACAAACGTGGCAGGTCATATAGCTCGGTGTTTTCCTAGGACATTTCATCGCGAAGAGAGTCACGTACACGTACCATGTTACAGAAACAAGTCGACAAACTCAGAGTTGTTTCGAGCAAAGAAAATGGAGATAAACAAAAATTAGGTACTTTAAAATTCCTCAAGTGGTACAAGATTGACACTGGTCTCGACCCGGGTGGCAAACGAAACCGTAGAGACGTTTGACTAGTGATTTAAAGATGGTCTGGCTCACTGGTTGCACGTGAGCTCCCGTTATTGCCATAAACTACCTTTCGTAGCATACGAAGAACGCGTTTATCTACAAGCGGACAGAACGAAGCCGAGTCATCGCCGAAGAGTCTGCAGCCAGTTTAATGAAATGAGTCTGGCTGACTGTTATTTTCAAATCTTTTGTGTGCTTCTAGACATGTGTCTATCTAATATGTACGGAAGTCAAATACGAGTCGAAAGCTGTATGGAAACGGGTTACTGTGCGCGGATTCGTTCTATTGTATCGGTTTTTAAAAGATGTAGAAGAAAAGTTTACGTAAAATAGAGGCAGCCATGTATAAGTCAGATTTATGAAGACAGTCAGAATTCAGCTCTTCATATTTTACAGTTCTACAAGTAGGTATCTCTGTGTCTCTCGAAACTTTCTTCAAGCATTTATATTCACTATGTCAGTCTTAGAAGTACCGCTGCGTACGATTACTGCAGAAAATATTGGATCTGCTGTACAAGACTATAAAAGTATGTGGAGGTAATAATTTTCGGACATTATAGTGCTCTGTTTGCACATTGTTTAGACTCTCGAGTCTAGAGTGTTTTAGGTGCAAACACCGCGGTCGACCATAATTATACACGAAAAAGTTTTTCTCTCCACCCACAAAATATCCTTTGTGGTACTGTTGACTCATAATTTTATAATTTTTTACCTGTTCTTCTATTTTTTTCTGTATTTCATTTATCTTCAACCTTTGTGTGTCTTGAAACAATTTGCAAAAAGTTCGCCCCGGCGTGTTGCCGCCAGTTCAAAACATTTTAAAAACGTTTTCAACATTCGTCATGATTCCTCCTCAATGCAGTGTAATAGTTTATTGTTCAACTGGACTGACTGAAATTTAAAAGAAAAGAAAATTTATAGCACATTACTATTCCATACGTGATGCAACGACATGGTGAAGTCATAGAGCGAATTTGTTTACCCCTGATCGAACCTATACAATATCACGATGTTAAACGCATGAAGAAGCATTGTGTTCACCGCACACAGTCGAACACTATGAAAGTTCTTTGCCGCTTTGAAGCCGGCCGCAACGCGGTCTATATTTCGAAATATTTTTTATGTTTGTAAAAAAGTGATGAGAGTATGGAGGCGTAACGTATACCACCTCTGCATATCGTCAGAATTTTTCTTTTTTGTTTTTCTGTTTTTTTTTTCACTTTTTATCTTCCGTTCCTTTTTTTTCCACCGGATGAAACAAACGCGGTTCGCGTGTATTACGCCCGCACTGCTCTTTATCGCGGAACGGATTTGTCTCGTAGTTTCAAATCTACTCCGTCAAAGGTACTTTGACGACGTCTAGCTCTTGGCTCGTATATGCCTAAAAGTGATTTTTGAATGGTGACCGTTTCACCGTTCCACAATTTCACTGGGTAAAACGAACTTTTGAACCTTTTTTTTACTTGTCGTATACAGACTCGTAAAACGTTACGGTTCTCTTCCTACCTAAAAACCGTTGACGTATAGGTAAGCACAGGAAATCTGGACTTGACGACTGCAGCACATGTAACCCACTTATACCTACTTCGAAGGGAACGGATCCAAACGATTTTGGACCTCATTTTCAGGAAAACCAATACCAATTCTTATTTATAGTCGCTTACCGCTGCCGAATACCCACTATTCTAGGAGTAATAAACTCCAACGTAGATGCAATATTCAGTGGTAGACGACGTTATCCTGGCGCCCGACGCAGTGCGGAGCGAAACAGCCATTGTCATTGAAAACATAGTGGTCCTGCCCCACGGAGAAGAGCTAATCCCTCCATTCTTGGGAACCTCTTTTTCTCCCCCGGTCCAATGGCATGGTGTAGGATGCATGGCTCTCCTAGGCATTGTTGGTTCGCACGCAACCTGAACCACCATAAAGTAAAGTTACCGATAGGCGTTTCCCTGCAGGTCTATTCACCGAGTCTGCCAATTCCAACCAGCGACATGTAATTTCCTTGAATCTTACAAAAACTAATGTCAACGAAAATGTCTTTCATATGTGTGAAAGAGACGAGAGTGAAAATTGGAAAGTACGTATACGTATATATGAGAGAAAGAAGGTGTTCAAAAAATTGGGGGAGCCAAATTTTAGCCTACATCTCCGCTGTCGCAGATGAGCCGACCTTTGATCTTGGTTACATTTAAGCCACCGTACCGAGAATCGTCTTTGAATGCGAGGAGAGGTTTAAGGATTTGATTCCCGCAACCGCGCCACGACGCCGGCAAACTCCTTCAGCATAAATCCGGATGAATCCATCCCCCACAGGACTTTCCTGAAACATCGAGGACCCAGGCGAGCAAAGGCAAGCCTGGATGAGCCCAGGAACGCCAACAGTCGGGGATAAGCCAAAGTCATTATCTCGGCCACGTAAGTGGCACATTCATTGTAACCGGCAAAAGGCTGGTCTCTAGCACCAAGGCGAATGGGTCAAGTCGTCCTGAACTCGAGGGAGGAAGCTGACATTTTATTTCATCGTTTCCCGTAAATAGAAGATCCAGGCCCGCCGGCGCCGGCCTCAATGAGATATGGGACGCCTGTGGAATTTGATTATCAGCTTATTGTTAGCCGAACCGAAACTCCGTGTCATTTACTCATTAGGTGATTAAAATCAAAGCATGAAGCAATTGTCTGTACCTGCACAGCCTGTATTTGCCTCTATGTTTATTCACCTGGGCTTGATCGTTCGCACAGAAGTATTACGAATAACGGTTGCGTGTTTGCTACCCGCGATGGTCAGGGCAAGGGTGAATAAGCCAGAGGCGGGCCAAAAATTACTCTGAAATATTACTGCCAATACCGGGTGGTGGCATTTTTTTAACCACCACTTATAATTAACCGTGTTTTTTAACCCCCGTGATACGAATTTTAACCATTTGAATATACACCACGCTCAGTAAAGGCGGACGATATCTCATGAAACATTGAATCATCAGCTGGATGAACGCTAGAATCGACTCTCGAATTCAGTTTCGATCCGATGATTCAGTGTTTAGGAGAAATGTGTAGTCGATTAAGCAGATCGTGCAGGGTGGTCCTTGACGAGGTTTTTTTTGTCCGTGGAAAAGTGCCTGATGTTAGCTACTTGGGGGAAAACGAGTCATAGTTAGAGCCAGAGATCCAACTGACTCGGGATGCAGGTTTGTTGTTCTAACGACTGCCTAATAACAGGTAGCATTGCAACGTGAAGCGACACTGAATTCGTATAACTTTTTGTCCTGGAGTTCTGTACGTGGCACGGTTTCCCTTTGCTTGTATGAACCGCGGATGTTTCTTTAACGAGAGTATAATGGAAGCTCCGACACAACTGTAACGCTTTGTAACAGCTGTGCAGGAAAGGAATGGAAAGGAAAGGAAAGTAAAGGGAAGACGACCATACCCGGGTTTCTACCTGGAAGCACGCCGGCAGTAAATCATTTGGAAGAAGGTGGCCGCAGCTTTTTTTGTAAGGTACCATTTCTTTCCCACCAACGTCTTCTTGTCCCTTTAACAAACCTCTGATCCTACCTTATACCTGAAACTAGGAAAACGTTAGTTTGAATTCAAATTACCCCTGAGTATACCACCGGCAGCTACGATATTGATAAGCAAAATTATGTAATCGGTACATTACGATGCACGACACAACCGCTCACCACTCACCACTCACCACTCAGTAACACCCAGTAGTAATTAATGCAAGGGAAGATCCGGGGCCTGTTAAGTTCAAGATTTGCTAATGCAACGCTGCTTGGGTTGGTCACGCGCTAACCAAGACTAGCCTCGACTATTCGTCGTAGAGATTGACTTCACCAGCGTGAAACATAAAGCCAGGTAGAAAGAAGTTAGGAAGAAGGAGAAACCAAGGAAAGCGAGGATTCACCTCATGAATAAATACACCATAACGCTCTCTTTGCAGTAGTGACAGAATATCATGATGGTGTAAATTATCGAGTGTATGGAATTGTCCAGCTTTCGCTGTCAGGAATTCAATGTCTGGTTTACAAAGTCCATACTTTCACCGATTGATCACGATCTCTTGCTACGTTATGCAGACCACCTTGTCTCTGATTCTCGCTTTGATGCTGCTGGAATTGGTATGGACGTACATTGAATATCAGTGATGCAATCATCTCGCTGCACACCATCCGCGGCTATTGCTGCAGTCACGATTTCGCAAAGCCCTAGTTAGCCCGATGTGTGTATATAGGGTCATCCTGGACTTTGACTGTCTTTGGTCGCTTTGAAGTGGTTACGGCTTTGGTATATTGAATTTGCATGTTATTCGATGGCCCAGCACCTCGTGCCGTCATATAGTCTTTGTTAACCCAGCCGAGATTTCCTTCCTTCCTTCCTTCCTTCCGTCCTTCCGTCCTTCCGTTCTTCCCCTAAATAGGGCATTCTCCAACGCGATACCAGTGATATCTCTTTCCGCAGCCCCTCCTTCGGGAACTCTAGTTTCCATCTTCCACTTCCTCCTCTCGCACAAGGGTATCGCATCGCCTTCCGCGCACCCAGCATGTCGAATGATACCGGAATCCATGGTGGTATAGACGACAGTACGTGTATACGGATTTAGGGTAAAGGATGTTGGTGGTAGGTAGAGTAGACGGAGTTGGGCGGTAGGTGCCAGACCATCTCCCAATCCCGCTGAGGTGGCAGAATTGGTGCTACCCTATTCGGGATAATGGCATCTCATATTTATCTCACGAGGTATACTGTTTCCCCACGGCGTTAGTAATTCATAATGCTCTCGTGATGAGATCGAGGGACTCAATCTTGATAATAGATTTGGTAAGGCGGGGAAAATCATACTTGAGAACCTTCCAGAGGACCCCCAGAATCCTTGACGACATTCTACTCAACCTGAACTTCGCGTCTGACAGACGGGTAACCGCGAGGATATACAGTTTCCGCAAATTTTCGCATCTTTATTTATTTCTCGCATGGGAATAGAGCCGAAACTTTATCGCGTCAACGTCCGACGTCGCAGGATGTTCGAGGCACATTTTATCATCCTGATAGAGTAAACGACTCGCAATGTTATCTCCGTGCAATTTACACCGATGTAAATATTTCCAATAAATAACGAAGACTACAATACTTCGTATACCTTCACGCCGGATTTCTATTCATAAAATAAAATCGACGATCCAGTTCTGTGAGGATCTTGACTTTGGCGCGCGTCAGACCGGTTTCAAAGTCAGGAGTCAACGTCTTCTTGCCCTTTTTTGCATTTATCCCTTTTCCCTTTGTCTACCTCCCTCTACTTCCACCACTATCTCTCTACCTTGACTCTCTCACCTTCATCCCATGCTGATCCCACGATTTATTCATGGGCTGGTATTATGCCGGACAGTTCCCGTCCCCGAGATGAACTCACGATATATTTCCGTCCTGCAGGGTGTTGAAGCGCTCTTGTTTTTATTTATTTTTTTTTACTTTTATTTTCTCTTCTTTTCTTTTCATACCTCTTTCCGTAGTCCCGATAAACATGGGATATTTTTCCTCCCTCGCTCACCACAAAACAGCGCTGGCAGGTCCAGCTGGATCGGTGCTCACGACCCCGACTCCTTACATTGGTACGTGCATAATTTATATTTCTCCGCTTTGATTTACCGATTCTATGAAAGACAGCCTAAAAATACACGCTTTATGTCAGAAATAAGAAACGGAACAGATCCACATCCGTCCGCGACTACCTCTACAGGTATAACTGTAAATAAAGTGTCCTTTGAACAGGCGCAAGTCTTAATGATCTTAGATTTGCGGATCAACATAACAGACCTATCGAACGACAAGAGGAATCGGAAGGCACAGAGGTCTGAAGGAGATACTGCGAACAAGTGCAAAAACGTGGAGGAAGAGGATCCTCGCAATCTTCTAGACATGCATTATTCACAAGCGTATCAAGAAAATCTCGAAGAGCTCAATGCCTGAACGCATAAATGCATAGGATGGATATACGTCGGACTGTCGTACAGCAAATTTTATCATTATATAAAGTTAAACTCTTTACCCAAGATATTCGTAATTAGCCCACCGTAGTAAAGCACGTAACGATTTTTTACCGTACTCAAGTAAACTAACGCCCCGGGGACACAATTATAAAAGCTAATGACAACCGGCACAGCTTCGTTGTCATTTCTACATTCACTAGTCGCGGCGTGCCGCCCTTCGGGGCAGTTGGGTTTCAGTTGTCCTAGGTCATGTTGAGGAAGGTTAGTCTGGCTTGAGAACCACCTAGGTCTTATTCCTCCCACACAGACAACAGGCGGAAGCCCTCAGGTCTGTCTCGTTGTTTCTTTGGTCAGCGTTGGCTCAGCTTACTCCGGACATAAAATAGCCATGGCTTTGGTATACCGACGTGACGTTGTTGCATTTATCAGCCCTAAGCCACTCGTGAGGTAACGATGACCATTGCACATTCTGAAGGATATAGAAACTCCCCTTCTTTATTGAACCCCTTCCGCAAGCCCAGATACGAAAATATTTTCTCATATCAATATCCGGGGATCCCAGTGATTGATTAGGCGATCGAGGAAGATCCGCGATACTGACTATAAGAGGAAAAAATTCGCTTGCCAAAACCGAGAAGATATTCTATCCACGAACTAATTTCACATGCTTACCGAAGTATAGCTTCATGCTCGCGTAAGATTTTTATTCCTATCCGACTATCTATGGCTTTTGAATTTATATTCTTCCAAGTTTCAGGTTTTAAGTTTCAAGTTTCAATTAAAATCTGCTCAGACTTTTCTTTCTTCAAATGAAGTGGACTAATTTTCAATGCAATAAGAGAACTTTATACCTATATCGGTATGTATGTAAACTTTTTGAAAGTCAAAGTGGCGAGAGATATAAAAATTTTTACACTTTTTATCCGTGGGAAATAAAAGTTTCGATGCAGAACTCAGACTGATTAAAAATTACAGTTGATCCATCAATTTTATTTCGACAATTATTAAATTGATGATATTGTCCCGATATTGTATTCTCCCTTTCCACTTTTTTAATTTTTTTTTTTGTTCCCTCTTTTATTTACAACCCTCTACGGATACGGATTATTTTCGTTCGGGAATAATCTACTCGTCAAATTTATATTCGAAGATTAAATCGATCGCATTTCAGTTTCCGCTTAAAAATAGTCACTTATATATATGTATAACGTATATAAACGCCAATGTGCGCCATATTCATCAGTATTATCGCTTAGATAATTCCAAAACTCATTTTAACGGAAGCTGTACGTGGTTTAACATAAATCCATACACAATACCGGGTGTGTAGTTAAAATTCTTATTTTCAGACACTTTTATTACTGATTGAATGATCGGAAAGCATCCCGTACATCTTTAAGTTCAAGGACGAAACCAATTGGCGATGATTTTTGTAATCAAAATAGATTTTCGATAGGAGGATCCACGGGTTTTTCGATGGACAAATCCAAACGGGATCACCCTGTGTATATCCGCACATAAATACGTATATAGGTATATGGCATAACTCCGCATCCCAAAGGACCTCGAGTAGGTATAACCACGCGTGTTCCGTGGGGTACGCCAAAAGATTGTCAACGAAAATTGGTGATTCTACGGGGAAATCCGAAGTAACGGTTCGACGACAACTCGATCTATGAGCTCGAATACTTATCGACGTATATGTACTCGCCCGTTACATTATGTATATACATGTGCTACTATATACTCCTACATAAACTCTCTAGAAATAAAATAGAGCCCCACATTTGTCTAGGAGTAAGAAATGAGCGGCGATGAAAGACCGGAAACAGGAAGTACGTATGAATCCAAGAATAGAATATAGGAGGAGATCCTCGTCTCTCATAGAAACGGATATCCACCTACGTTATTGACCAAACCCATCGGATTCTTTTCAAAATTTATTAAACCGTGCGGAATGGCGAACAGATCCGTACTACTTTAACAATTGAATTGACAAATCGATCAAGATCGGTTAATCATATCGGTATCACATTTTCGACCGATTATAATGGGTCGTAATTACGAACGATGAATTATGAAAAATCTAATCATCTCACCTGTCGGAACGTCGGCCCATGTTTGCTGTACGTTTCTGATTTCGTACAGAACCGACGAGTTCGTGGCTTACATCCAATTCCACGTCGAGACCCGCTGCTATTTTTGGCAAACCGATATCCCCCAAACCATACCTACCTCTGTCCGCTCGACGCCCTCATCCCCTTTTTTAACCCGCGTAGCTGCCACCCCTGCAGAACCTTCGTCCGGGTCTGTAGCCCGCGGCAGCCGTACCTACTTCCGCGAGATTTTTTTCAATTTCATTCGAGATTTCGCCGAGTCGCTGAGCACTCGCCAATTAGTCCTTTTTTTCCTCTTTCTCTGTCTCTATCTCTCTCGCAATTCTTTTTCAGCACCGTTTGTACGAAACAGGGACCGCAGGTTGAGCGCACGTGAAATAAGGAAGTACTTGTCCCGTTCGTTTCGCCTTTAGCATCTAACGAGCTGGAGATAACAATTATCACAATTTTTTTCTTTTTTTCTTTTTTTCTTTTCTTCTTTTTCTTTCTTTCTCTCTTCACGACGGGGTATGAAATTCTTTTCTTCACCTCTGAGGTCCCACAAAAACTTGTTCACGAGTTATAATCCGGAATAAACACCCTCTGACTTATTGCTACTGCTATACTTTCTCTGTACTTTTCTTAAGCGAAATTACTCTCATGAAGGATTCATTGCACGTAATAAAATGACCTTTTTCGTCCACCTACCTACCCTTCGATCGTGTACCTACCTCGTGGCTGTTTATAACCGGGGTATAATAAAGACTCGCTATACGATTCAACCATTTGATTGATCCAATTTTTTCCTGATTATATACCGATCCCATTTCTTATTTATCGATACATCGCAGCCGGCGTTATCAACCCAATTGAATACAACGGGACGTGGGTCACGTTGCCCCAGATATGCTCTAATCACAAATGTCTGAGACACACTGATAACGCGTTTGCTCACTTCATCCGAGTACTAGTTGAGTTCGGAGAGGCTTGAAAATGGGCAAAATATTCGTAAATTTTTTTTATACCATAACCCAGTCCGTCCAGACTACGAAGCACACAAACCACGAATTGCCATCGATGCAATCTGCGGTAAATAGTGTTCGGATAGACGCGATTATTGACCAAAAAAGATAGATTGTCTTTCGATGCTCTCAGACGACCTTTTGACACGAACAACACCCCGTGTATAATTCACCTACTCTTTTCCTAAACCAATAATTACAATAATTACTGCCAGATAAAACATCGGTGATGTATCTATCGCCGCAGTACATATAGGAACACCTCTGTACAATCATTCACAACCAAAGTCTCAATAGCCAAGCGATCAGCGAAAGATTAGCTAAGAGTTCGGTAGGTAATGGCCAGATCGCATGTCACGTGCCAATACCAAGGACACCGGGTTTTATATGGATGATGTGTGTCAAGTCACACCATATCTAATGCCTTAGAATTATCTTGTTAGTGGATTTATCACACGCAATTTTTCTATTTTTAAATCGCGTTTTTTGACAGGAAAATCCTACTTGAAAACGTAATAGACGAATATTCTTGACCTTTGATTTTGAACTATTTTTTTTAATCATGTTTTAACTAGAAATTTTGTACATTCGTCGCATAATTACTCGTCAGAGTTTCAGAATGGACAGATCAGTTAATCGTGATACTCTTATGAAGAGCTGTGACGCCTGAGCTCCGCTTTTTCCGTAGCAATTTACAAAGCGTCCCCTACGGTCATCACCCTGCAGACATCGTTGTGTATCAAACGGGGGAGTGCCATTTGCATATAATCGCGGTGGTAGGTATGAGGTATACCTTTTGATTTTTTTAGTGTTTGTTTTGCGTTTTAATTTCTGTTTTTCTTGAAAATAAAATTAATTTTCTCTCTTGTTCACGTCGACGAGCCCCGCGGCTTACCAGCAAACGTTCGTCTGAGGCTTCAAGGCGCGTATACCGTATGGCGTATACTGTATACTGCATAGGAAGGATGTGGATGTGCAGGAAAGGTGTTGTATCATCTCTGCTCCCTGCAGCACGTAGGGAAGTCTACTTCTCCGTATCCGTAGCTAGATTAGAGGGAACAGCTCCCCAGACATCTCTTCATTAGACTCTCTGAGCTCGTAACGGGGTACCCAATGCTGCACAGCATCCAACGTGGTAAGGTCGGAAGACCATGGGATGAATCGCCATACATCTGAGTCTCGACAGTAGTTTTTAGCCCATAAATTATAACGATTTTAGTTTATAAACTTTCGTACAAGGTACATCGATTCCGTTTTATCAGTTACATCCCTTTCTCGGTTCCGATTTAATTGTCAAATGATACAAACTTCGTCGGATATCAGTTTCCTATTCGAAAGTTTAACAGAGAATACGATATCGGGCGCATAATAGGTGGCGCATAGAGGACATAAATGCGACAGTAACTTATCTTCGTAATACTTGACTGTACACATAGAGATCGGCAATAAATTAACGTTCGCAAAGTTTCCTACCGCTTCATTGAATCGGTATACCTATACCTATACTTGGCTAAAGTAAGGTGTAAACAAGATGGTACTATGCTGTTATAGATAGATACCTTCGGCTACCGTTGCACTACCAGACCATGCAGATGAACCTACTCGTTATTCACGCGACCTTAATTACTCAGACAAACTTCCACAACCCGATTGGAAAAGTTTGTGCAATGTTTGGAACTGCCATGGCATGCTCTACGAACGGATTAGGATTTGCCGTCACGTTTCATTAAATTATCTGTCGCCATTGATCCATACTGATATATTTTACCCTAAGATTTTCATATTCCTTTCAGATTGATGAATTGTATAATGGTTAGGAATTATCACGCCGATAATCAGACGACGGGATATTAAATCGTCGATAAAATTTTGAGCACCAATTAAGCTCGTAGATATTTCATTAACATAGGCTTTCAATCATAACCTTGTCGATAAACAATAACCCTTTTTCAAGTTACCATTATGATGGTCCCGTCATTTTGGCAGGGGATTGTTAAATGCTCGAGAGTTGAAGAAGGGTTTGACCCATCAGCGAGGCTACAAGGGCACTGGAAATCGACAGTCAGCAATCGATTGCGATCTCGATTGACGTGGTTGAAGGACGAAAACAGGGAATGGAGGTACATGACCAGGGCGGAGGACGGATTTGAGGGGTACAAATCTGGAGGGAAAGGGAATGGCATAGCATTAACCGAGGCTATTGTCTTCTCGTGGACGCAGGACCACGGAGATCAGCCTCCATTGTGTAAGGATGCCAGCCGTCCTCGATTTACTGGCAAACAGCTTGGTTCAAGCTGTTAATTGCGAGAACGTTGATTAACGTTCAATTGTTTTATTTATTCATTCATTCACTTTATTCTTACAAAATCGATCGATAGAGAGAAAAATGATAACAATAATAATAAGAAGAAGAAGTTCTTTACCGCAAGACTGTCGTAACGTTGCCAAAATTAGTCCTACACCCCGGCCAGCCAGGACTATATCAAACTTCGTACATCTACTAAGGGGTTTTATTCATTTCCTACCTGTCAGAGGTGTCCGTTGTATTAATTGACAGCGACACCACCCCCTGCCTCGCGTTGTCTCGAGGTTCTATTTTCTCAATCTCATTCAGTAACGGACGTGAAATCAGCAGCAGCAATAATAGCCACCGACCTTTTTCCCCATTACGTATCCACAATATGTGTACCATATGTGTAG
Source organism: Tenthredo scrophulariae (assembly GCA_963978835.1). Classification (NCBI taxonomy): domain Eukaryota; kingdom Metazoa; phylum Arthropoda; class Insecta; order Hymenoptera; family Tenthredinidae; genus Tenthredo; species Tenthredo scrophulariae. The sequence goes on along the minus strand of OZ022230.1, from coordinate 2,626,007 downwards.
GTATAGATATCGAGAAATAATTACTGTAATGGAAAGAAAGTCGATTCTCCATAATTGTCTTATTACATATCGCAGAGAATCTGATAAATCAAATATGGTAATGCTTCTAAGATATTTCTTCACCATACTATAGCAACGAAAATGAATGGGATAAATAAAGAGAAAATCTGTATCTAATTAGGAACCATCGGCCAGCTAGACAAGTTAATAAATCATCCCATCGTTCGATCTAATTCGTGATTAGTTTTCCGTTTGCCAGTCCTTTCAGGAGCGACGCCTGATCCAAGAATCCGATAATTAATCCGTTTAACTACTCAGCTCCAGAGCTCGAAGGGGCGAGATATTCGCAATTATAATCTATCAGTGGACGCCAATTAGTCCAGTCGAACCGGAAGTCGCAGATGATTTAAACCCAATTAAAATCACCACATTACGTTAATGCGCACAATTTCTTTAAAATGGAACAAAAAAATCTACAAATTCACAGCCATGAGGTAGAATTATAGATTTTCACGTGCCAATGGTAACTCTGGCCAATGGCAATGCATGACAATCGATAGGGAGCCAGTTTCTTGCATTTGGCAATAGGAAATATTGCTGGGAGAAGGATTAGGTAATTGATTTTCAATCCAGACTGCAGTTGATCTGATGATCCCGTGATGAATAAAATCTTGTCGAAGTACTAAAAATCGTGTGTTATTCAAATGGAAAAGTTCGAAGGCTTTGGGGCAGTGCTTAGAATTGAAATAGGAATCCTGGGTTTTTGACTGAATTTTTTTTCGTATATTTGGAGACGGTCTGGCCCGTGAGAGCATTGGAATTTGTATATGACCGAAGTGAGGACCACCCTAGTAATATATATATGCAATGGACGAGTGGTGCAGCAGGGTTGTTTTTGGGAAGGAAAAAAACACGTGTTTCGGACAGGCAATCTTCCTTCATAAAACACATGATGTATTTTATAGTCAATATACCGTCCGTACCTAGTATACTGGCTATACTACATCCGTGCGTTTCGTCCTGTGCCGTTTCGTTCCGTTTCGTTCGTGCAACCAGAATTTTATTCGAATCTTGGAGGCGGAACGGACGACCCCCATAAATTATTGCCGATAGCTCGCACACTTTCTTACCAAACGTCTTCAATTGCGCCCAGAGCTACCCTGGCGTCATACGTTTCTGAGGTTTATATCTTCAGATTCTTTCCCTTCTGACAATCACCGCGGCTTACCAACGAGGGGTGACTCGCCCTGTAGTCAATATTTAAAAAAAAAACTACCCCAGCCTGGGCTCTTCCATTTCACATTTTCCATAAATATATGAAATAGGTGTTGTCTTTTTATGTATCAAAATATGTCCCGGCTTCATTGAATAACAAATTGATAAGGGTAAGTTGCACGGTTCGATATTCGGTCGTTTTACGTGAAGTCGTTATTAATTTAACTTCGATAAGGTACAGAGTAGCTGTTTTGTATTATCATTTTTATTGCCTTTCTTACGATCGCGGCGGATCTATGTATGCACATACCTAGATACCGCGTGCGTATGCAAAGTACGCGAAATACTTAAGGGGCCAAAACGCGGAGCAAAACTAAGGGTGAGATAAGAAATACAGGAAATAGTGCACCTCGCGTGTCCCTAGCAAGAAATTCTCATTTATCAACGTGCAATAAGACGACCCAATCTCGCCTTTTCTCTTGTCAGGTTCTTAGCACACCAGACCCTATTGCAGATAATAACCCATTCCAGTATACAATCCCGATTCATATCTACTATGCACTTATACACGTCACTCGATCTAGATAGTCAAATTTTTCACTCAACTTTGACGATTACAGATACCTACTTGAGAATTCCGTCCGAATCCCTTTACTATTTCTATCAAGAAAACACGGATTTTCAGAACCTATTCTATGCTTATGTCTATGCTTATGCAGAAGAATTTCCCAAATTCGCAAAATAAAGTTTTCGGGTTTAATAAATCTCCGTGAATATATTCGAATTTCATTTTCAAATGAATCCGAATTTTTTTTATTGAAAAACCCAATACCTGTGATCTATGGAACATTTTGATTAGGTTTCATACATTGAGCTTTCAAAAATCACAAATTTTCGGCTCTTTATTTTGAACTTTACTAGCTAATTCGTGGATATAGATAATTCGAAGAGATTCATGTAGCTTTTTTTTTTAAATTCACCCTCGCCCTATCATGTGTGAAAATTATTCTACGTGGATTCATCTGTATAATTAGAAACGTAAATCCGACTCGTTAAAGGTGCACTTATTAACGAGGTAGGTGCAGCGCAGATTAAAAATGTTTCAGTATTTAAACCACCTAGATTACAGTCAGAGTATTAATCTTGAATAAATGGGTAGTGAGATTGTTCGCCTAGGATGGTCTCGAAGGGTGAAAGGCTTTATGGTATAAGGGCGGGTTTGTTGGCGTTTAATTTCCCTTTCAAAGGTTACAATGCCAATAGCTTTTCAGACCGTTTTAAAACAATTAAAACTCCCCGTAGCTCTTGGTGCAGAATTCGTGGTTCTGTTTAACTGCTGTCAGACTGTATCTTGACTTGAACTAAACCACGGCTTAAAGGTCCTCGAACAGCTACATATCAGATGATATCTCTCGCTAGATTGTAGAAAAATCTTTAAATTCCTGAAAGAAATTGAAAAAAACAAATAAAAATTACAAAAGAACGAAAAAAATTTCTTTCACCCCTACGATGGCAGCTGCCATCTTTGTCTCTTTCCTTTTGATCGTCTGGCTGAAATTCAAAGACAATATAGTTACAGTTATAGATTCTTTTTGACAACTAGCCCGTATATGTATCTTGTAGAAGAAATGAAATGAGACGTAGAGCAAAGGACAGACGGAATATAAAAGGAGCTGTATAAATCTCCTCGGTTATTTTACGTATTATTACAATGGCGCACTTATTGCTTTGTCGATTCTTATTCCAGCCGTACAAAGGGGTCTGGCTTTGTCTTCTACGAAGCGGATGTAGTCATAACTCGGATACCGTTATAGGGTTTGCTTCTGGACCTCGTTTGCATAATGAAGTATATTTTCGGGCGTGGTAGTAATAGGATAAGCTTCACTTCACGAGGCCTACTTCTTCGGATAATGTCCGATACTCATTTGCACATACCTTAAATTACCATACGCGTATGTGATATTGATAAAATGAATACAGCCAATGTCAACGATAACTTGAACGCGAATCAACGACCGACCTTTATCGTCTTCAAGAGAATAGACTTCACCCTTCTTATAACTACCCTCTAGCTCAAAGTCACGAACCCATGTCCGTTCAAACGTTCGGTAAAATATATACATGCACATACCCTACCCACATCCCTACTTGCCGTCGTGATAAATTAACTTCTTGTCACAATAGATCGTTCGACGCCGTGCACAGAGACATCGGCAAACACAATGCAGGCGGAAGGTGAAGAGGCGAAGTCCCACATCCCGTGCCACATACGTATACAGATATTCAAGTATATCAGTCAATTCGTGTTGGTACAGAGTACAGGGCTGTACCGATTCCAGGTGCTAAAAAAGCCACTGAAAAAGTGAGTTGCAATTTTATTTCAAGATTTTCTGATCACTCATAGGGGCTAACTTCACCAAGAAATGTGATGTATACAAAAATTATCTAGACTGGCAAATTTCGTTGCGATCGACAGCCGAAGAACGTGAAGAACTTATGAGTGACTTTTTTTAGCAGAGATTAATCACCGCTCGAACACTCATCGTCAGAGTTGGCCATGTAAGTATAAAGAGAAACGTGTAGGTATTGTCCGGGTAATGAGGAAGTATACGAAACGGGAGTGTGTCGAGCCGTGACGAAGACTTCCGTTCGCACGCCCTGGTAAGGTGCAGGGAAGGAAGACTCGCATATATATTTATTCTGTATATATAGAATGAACCAGGTCGTACCTGGAATTGCGGAGTTCTACACGCCCCTCGAAGTAGTGCAGCAGTTTAAAAATGAAAATATGAAAAAGGTATGTGAAATTAGTGGTACTTTTATAGCCTGGGTACAGAATAGCACTGCGGGTATGTGCAGGTACTTCGTATGCCTCGTGTACGATCGATGATTAATTATTGAATACGTACTCGATGACAGACGCCGAGTCCGAGTATCGACCGGTAAGACGTCTTCACCAGGCTCATCTAACGAGGACAAGGAACGGTACGGTACGATGCCGAGTATCCAGAGCCACAAGAAGTGTCTTGAGGCTGCCGATAAAGTGGCACTTGGCGGCGGAAGTCAAGCGATGGCTAAACACGAGGAGGGCCACAGGTGACGCTAACCTCGAACGTAGAGTGCCTTTGGCTCTCGTCTTCCTACTCTACTTCGCCTTTACTTCTCTCCACTATCCAAGCCAACCACCAGCTTTGGTCTGATGGCTTGTTTCGAGAAAGGCTGAGGAGAAGTACGGACTGAATTTTTACCCGAAACGTTTAGGAATACCCTGATCAACTCGAGATCTTAAATTTCATGAGTGTTCTTCTTCGTACACGGAGATGTGTCATATGAGCAAAGAAAGTCATTTTTACGCTGAAATCATTTTTTTGATAACGAAGCATTTCTTCGTGCAGCTATAACTTTCGGCACGATTTTTGCATATAGTTTTCCAAACATTTAAAGTCGAAAATTGCTCGGAGTCAATATGACCCTACGTACATACATACACTTCGAGATTCGCAACTCGGAGGGTTAATATCACCGCGGAGTTTTCCATCGGTTATTCTATGGAGGGAAGAATTTCAAAGAATGCAGAAAATATCATATTGCGTTTGGAATAATTGAAACGTACCGGAATATCAGATAAGCTCTGGGTGCAGGGTATGGGTATAATAACGAATAACAGAAAGATATAAAAATTACACTGAAGTAAGAGGAGCCTGTAAATTGGACAACGTTTTCAACCATTTACTACGGCCGTGTTTCTTCCTTCCTATTCAATGTGTAGGTAGCTGCTGCATTCACCTGCGGATACTTCTCTTCTATGGGTATACGAGTTTGTATGTACATTCGAGAACTGGAAACAACACCAATCGCCGAGAATTCTTCTCTCAGCTGATAGTGTGCGTTGTACAATTATATATACAACAGTTAATCTCAATAAAGTCCTTTTTTCAACTTCGCAGTAATATTGTTTAAACTGTTTTCCCACTTTTCTCTCCCTCCTTCTCTATTTTTCTCTCTGTTTGTAGCCTAGTGATTAAAATTCCTTGAATATTTTCGTGAAAACGGATCTCTTATTCTCCTTCTGCGTAACAATTTGTTTCCTGGATACCTCCCTTTCTTTCGCCCTTATTCTAAGCTTGGTATGTTAAATGGATCTCAACGAATTCAAACGTTATTGCAAATAATTCACGATCCTCAATCCAATCTAATCAGAGAATCCGTTAACTTAATACCCGCAGAATTTAAGTCTATCATTTTATTCGCATTTATCGAAATTCTATACTATACGTACGTAGAAAATAGATTCAAAAGAAAAAAAATCAAGCCAATTATACTCGACTGATCAATTTTCATCAATCGATACACTGGCAGCTTACTAATCACGCTGTGGGCTGATTGTCACGTTATTTCATACACGCAAATCCCATAACCTTTCGGTATTGCATTGATCTAGACGACGCGACGCATCTATCGGGTGGAAAAAACTAATTCATAAAAGACCCGTCCATATGTGGTGCAATATCCCGGTGAAAAGTGTATGTGTATATAAATTTATAGAGAAAAAGGTAAAAAAAGAGAAAAAAAAAACGAAGAAGCTGCACGTTCAATGCCCCCTCGTTACAAAATGCAATAACGACACGCGAGCTTGGCATATTAGATCCCGGTATGCTAGTGCAGCTGGGTATGAGCATCAGTTCACTTCAGATATAGAGGTAAATCCAGGGGACTCTTTACACCAGGTTTACCCTAGATGAAGGCCCTTTGAGCTTTCGCTGCAGTACTCGCCGTTAGACTTTAGACCTTGCATTCATGCAACAGCCATCAAGGTGGGCTTCAGACGATGTTACAATAACCGATAACAACGGGTCTCGTACTCGTAGTCTGGGTCGGACTGCAGGGTGGATGAAAGATGCCCGGCTCAAGATTTAATTGACATTTTCCGCTTCGCTGCAGTCTTTGAATGTCAGATATTTGCGAGATGCTTACGATGCATTTTTCGCTAACAATGAGATACAATAATACAAGGATCACTGTCGGCTCTTGAAAGCAGGGAGATTCATTTCAGCTGATGGGTGCGAGCAAGTCATAAATTTTAGGGGTGGGTTTTTTTTTTCTCGTTTTTCGTTTTTCGTTTTTTGTTCTGTTTTTTTTTTTTTTTTTTTTTTTTTTCAACGGACGCATTACAAGGTTTGGTTGGGTTGGGTAGGGTTGGGTTTGGTCAGGGCAGTGAAACTCCGGATTTTCGAGGGCTGGTAGATGGTACACCGTAAACGTAACGTAACAAAACCGCAGTTGGCCCCGTTTTTCGCCAACGGTCAGTGAAATAACGCGCGTGACTGCGGTGCTGAAACGCGTGACGAAAATAGTTCCGGATTTTAGAGAAATGGCCAGAGTTTTTTAGGGCACGTTTGCATACAGGATCTGTAATATGAGTTTACGTCAGAACAGGTATTCTGCACAATTTTAATTTCAATTTAAATTTTATTTTTCATTTTTTTCCAATTTATTGAAAACAAGGAACGAAAAGGACAAACTTTTGAACCTCACGGTTTGAAAAATGAATCGAATAATTCGATAATCCCGAAATAGGAAACGAGGGACGAAAGTCGATTTGAATGGGATATCACAACCTTCTTCGTTTTTCCCTATATTATGCATAAATATATTGATCTGAAATTGCTGAGACCAGGCAAAATTTAGTTTCCGTTTGGTTGCCTGAATTTTACCCGATGTCGTCTGTGGCTTTTTTTTTCTTACATGTTTTGTGATTCTTGGTGGGTTCTTACCGTCCCCATTGAGGCCAAAGCGAACTTGGCAACACTCCCAAATGGTACTAAAACTAATAATTCACTGAACTGAAATGCTGCGAGTGAAATTTGCGAATATATCTGCTACGGGTTTCTTTGTTCCAGGCTGTTGGAAAGATTAAGCTCTACAAAGGTTATACAATCAAGGTAATCTAATTAACTCAGTTCCACACTCGGAAGAAAATTGCTTTCGTGGTTCAAACTTGCTTTATACTTGCGAATAACCTAGTTTGACGTCAATCTCCCAGTTTCACCTCAACGGTACGAAAAATATGGAAAAGCTCGCTAATATCACAAGCCCCTAGAGTTCAGGTTCATCTTTCTACACAATATATACCTGCGGAAGATCTATTCGTACTTTAATAATCATTAAAGTGTAATTAAATGTAATTAGAAAAATAAAAAAGTAATTAAAGTGATACCTATATTAGGGTGGTCCCTAATTCGAATTTCAATGCTCCCTGATAGTACCTCCTGAAGATTAAAGCATCCCTCAAATTCTCCTGCTAGCATATAAAGTAGTTATAATCGTCCATATGATCCTGGAAATGTAAGAAAAGGGGATTTTTTTTTATAATCTATGTCAAAATGAATGTGATGAAGAGGCGTCAACGAATGATCGTGGATTTCACGAAGCGTGAAGTTCTTCTGCTAACGGTCACCGATTAACGGCCACTAGTCAGTGATGTGTACGTACTGCAGCCAGTCTGGGTAATGAATACGAAAACGAACAGACGTCAGACACGTGACGACGACCGTTTGCAGGTGCATCCTCACCCCACCATATTGTAACACGTGGCGATTCGCAACCCCTCGATATCACGGGGTCATGAAAAGGTGCGGTTTGAAGTGCAAGGGACCGCGACGAAGGGGTTACCCTAGTTGACGCAGGTGAATCACTGTGATCAGGTACCCTACGCTATTTCATTCTACCTGAAATTATGTTCCTATAATTATGATTTTCTTTTGGATTTCTGTGGGGATCCCATGGCCTTGACATCCTCACCAATTCATATTGACCCCGTGTACCTTGAGTATAATTTTACGCCGAGGTCAATTCCCACTGTGATGCAGATCACGGCGTAAATTATCAACCATTAGGTAAAATTACAAGTGTACGTGTATCGTATGGCTGAATTCGAGTATTGTCGAGTATTGTCGCAATGGAACACTTTAGATGGTTCCGTGTAAGGAGACGGATGAGAAGCTTGTGAAGTAACACGAAAAATATTGCTTTTTACATCTAGAATGGTCCTGCTTCTTTTTTTTTTTTTTTTCAATTTTTTATTATCAAAATGTGCTTGTTAGTCAGTGACTTCTTCAGTCGTATCCTTAATGTTCCGGCTATGGTAAACTCGCAAGGTCTTGTGAATTTGCAACTCCTACAAAGTTCTCTGAGAAGAATAAGTTCCTTCGAAAGGTTGGTAGGTCTAAAGTATATGCTTATACATTTAGTATGTCGGAACAGGAAGACCTCGCCGAGTTCCCAGAACCTTTTCAGTTTTTACAAACTGTTGAAGATACTTTTTAGCCCTTGTCTAATTTTGTACATCTCACTTTAATACGGCAGACATTAGACCTTAGACATTATCTTTTGTTTTCCATGCATGAAGAACGTATACCGGTTTGCGTTATATACTTTTAATGAGCATCTCTTCAAACACAAACATGCCAGCTAGTGAAATCTCGCGAAAGTGGAAGCTGGAATTCGAAGAAAACTGCAAATAAGAAAAGAAAAAAAAAAGATATCGGATACCGTAAGATGGCTCCGTGAACCTCCGTCTGTACAGCATCTCGGTTCATTTAACGAAATCCTATGAAAAGATGACTACCCTCTATATCTACATCATATGGCACGCTGCAAAGTGCTTTGAGAGTTTACTTAGCCAAAGTATGCGTATGAATGCATTACGCGACGTTCAACCAAGACGGAAACTGACTTCACCCTTAAGGGCTGAGAGGGCGAACCAGAACGAAATAAGTTATCAGCATAGAAGACGTACGATGATAATTTATTCGGTATCACGCAGTATATTCGAAGGGAAGGTATAAACTATAAACCGTGGGTTTTATCAGTTTCGAGAAAATCTCTGTGAAAGTCACTCCGTCTATTTGAATGATTACTCTTCTTCGTCGGTCTTCTACTTGTGTAATTAAATGAAAAATATGAAGCAAAACGTCATCATACATTATATAGGTGATTAATAAATCTACTGCTACAGCCTCGTGAAACTGAACTCTGAAAGGAGAGAATAAATGTGGCGCCTTGTTCGTTGATCACTCGCTAGTAATAAAGAAAAGTTATGGTAGTTATTTGTTCCACCATGTCATCCCAGTAGGATATCCGTTTTTACCTATAATAAAGAGAAAAGAAAAAACATACAATTTCCGATATATCCGGTGTGGCTAAATTCGTGCAACTTGATGCAAGTATCTCTATAGCTCGTATTATAGTCGTGGGATAAAAACGCTTGGCGCCCTTGACGAGGAACCCCCTGGCCTCTAATATCCGAGGGAAAAGTTTGGCGGTATATGTATATCGCTATACAGATGAACGATACACCCAAAGTGAAGTAAAGGGGAGAAAAATACTTTTCTCCAAGTATATATATGTGTATCTTCTCATTAATACCATAACTACCCCCGCGTCGCCACGCAGTCCGGATAAAGTACCCTTCGCCTTCCTATTTCTCGAGTTAGTTATATAAAGGGTTCAAAGTTGCTACTAATATTTTTCTGAGACCTCGTAAGAGTCTTTGCCACCTTACGAATACCTGTATACGTGTAAAATACCAATTTTCATTTTTTTTCGACTACCAAAACTTTAAGCGTCAGTTTTTCCACGCAAAGTATGTCATCCCGCAAGATCAGCTCTTTATCTCGATTATGAAGAGGATTTTTCTGTGTCGATCTAGCTCTTTGAGACCCATACTTTTCTGACACTTGATATGCTCGAAACTCGAAGGTAGAGAGCCAATCTTTTCATTCGAGAGAAAGAAAAGAACAAATTTCGATTTTTTTTTTCAGACACTGTACACTGGTACACATAGGTATACTTCGGAAGTACCCTGTAGTTTCCACCATGCAGCATTCTCTGCCCATTACGTCGGCGCATGTGTGCTTTTCTGCTTTAGTGAGATAGGGGAAATGGAATAGGGGAGAACCGGGGTGTAGGGTGTCCGCAAATTCTGTTCTGGCCCCTGAAATCCACCACCTATAGCTATTCGTTGTTCGATGTTATCTAATGGGTTTAAAAAAGCACCTTAACGTAAAGAATTGCCCTTTGTATCGTCTCGAACATACCCTAGCCCCTCCCATGAGAGGGTAGATTCGAAGATTTGAAGATTTTACAAAAACGAATTCGAATTTAGGAATTCCGGTGATCCGGAACGGAGGGATTCCGAACTAATTCCCACCTATAACAACCCACTTTGAATTATGGTGGTGACGTTAACAATGCGGAAGAGATGTATGTTTGGGTGGTCAAAACAGGAATATATTTAAATAATTCTATCCACGCATGTATGTATACGTATGTACTACCTACGAGTGCAGGCATAAAGTTGACGTTCCGTTTTATTCCTCGATAAGATGAAAAAAATAAAAATAAAAATAAAAAATAAGCTGAAAATGAATTTTTAACGAGCTCGCAGTGCACGAATTAATTTTTAAAAATGGGGAAAATCGTGAGCTATGATACAGCGAACTTCGTCATTTTTATTATCTAACTTTTTGCACATTTAAAAAACAGGAGCTTACAAAACGATGATTTAAATAAAATTAATAATAATACTATATTCCGAGACGGGGCTTCACTAGGACTTGTCAGAACGTTAGTTAATAATTAGTTCATTCTAAGTTCTAATCCATTTCTCCTCTGCAGATGCATATACGAGAAATTAGCTTGAATCTATTTGCAGTCTGAACAGAAATCCGTTCGGAATATTAGGTAATGCTATCTGCAAGGTGGAATATATAGTTACTACCAAAGCCGTAGGTATCCTTGATCCTTGAGAGGATGGCGAGAAAAAGGATATTCCTTTCTCTCATTATTATGAGTGCATGGATGTCTTCGATTTAGTAAACCTTTACGCTTTTCTTATCCTATTTTTTTCATCTCGATGATCCGCGTATACCGGAAATACATCTTTATCAATATTCCACGAATCTCGTATACATAATATAACATCTTCCCAAGGGATTCTTTTTGCTTTATATCAGCGTTGTGTTTCGTTACTTGAATCATTTCTCCACGTTGAAAGGCTGTTATTTTTTTATAAGTTTAACTGAATCTATATTTATCACATCATATAATATCTAGAGTGGTGCCGCAGTCAAGAGAGAAAAGGAGTAAAATTCAATCGGCAAATCGCATCCCCGTATAAATGACAGGGTTGAATTAGCCGCCCTCTTTCATTGAGCTAGTCAAAGGGGACTTTATGTTCACAAATTACCTGCTAAGTTCCATGAAACTTTTTTCCTTATTTTTTGTCTCTCGATCCTTAGGCAGTAGAATGCGAAATCTGTGTTTTATCTGTTGGCCAATTCCTATTCCGAACTTTTTCAAACTTCTCATCGTCGAAGAAGTGGGCTAGAAGTTTTGCGGTTTATTGAAAAGCTGTACATAACGGCCAGCCCTCCTTACTGCTCCGCTCTGATTTCGATCCTGCACGGATTCTGGGGTGGATTCAGAAAGTTCGAAGGACATTCGTGGTTCTCTGCTTCTGATTTGTGTTTTATCGGATGGGAGGTACATTTCAGAAAACCCCAGGAAACTAGCGACGTAAATATATATTCCACCGAAGTATAATCGATAAATTCAGCTCGACAGATTGCAAACAATAAAAAACGAAAAGAAAAATTCGCGTGCACGACGAGACGGAAGGATGGGGGGGGGGGGGGGGGGGAGAAAAATTGACCCAATTTTAAACCGCATGGGAATATTTTTGTTACTTTTATACGAAATATTTTCATCGATGGGAAGTTACTACTGTTCGTTGACCGTTTCTATACCCATTGAAGCTAAGAGCAACGTTCCAGATCACGAAATCCAAATTGATGCTTTTGCTATGTTTTATTCAGACGGGTATCAGAGGGCTCTCGTCGGCTTGCAATCAACTAAATTTACGAAAACCCCGAGACCCCCCGTAACTTGCCGCAGGAAAATACGGAGAATACGAAATGTCACAATGAAATCAGCTGCCAAAGCGATTCTACTTTGTCACGTGTACCTACAACCTTCCGGAATTTTAAATCTCAGCAGTGCTTTCTTTGGTCCTTATATAGGTATATTACATTCCTTGTACCTTTATAAAGGTACGTATAACTCTATAAGACTCACTCACATAAGTTATCAACCTTTCGGACCTTCAAGGATTTTTGGAGACGAGGAGAATGATATAAGGTAGATAATAGTGCGACTTGTATGTATAAATACATATACCACATATATGTATAATATAGATATAACTTCCTACTGTATTCGGGAATATATATATACTCATAATCCCGTGAGATCCACAACGGCGAATAATTTAAGCCCATGTTGTGGATTCCCTGGAGCCATTTGAGATAGAAATTGCATATAAAATGAATGTATGTATCACGTGAATACCATACTGCTTGGAGGTTGAAAATAAACAAAATTTTAGCTCTTGATAACAAAATTCTTACCTTTCCAAACTCGGAGTTATTCTGTTAGCAAAGCTACAAATTTTCTTTTTTTTTTTATTTATTTATTTATTTCACATCACTGGTATGCCTTCCAGGAATATTATATTCTCAGTCCTTTCACACCCGACTACTCGTCTCTCGGGATACAAATTTTAGAAATTATTTTAGCTTTTAAGAACTTCGCCTTAGATGGATTTTGCTGCTGGAAAGTATAATCGATTCCGTAAGATGACGTTATTTTTTGTATAATAAGGAAAATCGTAGTTTCTGGGTGATTTTTTTATCAAATGATATGAGGCAGTAATCGAAATGTGTGATTTCCCACCACCGAGTGGGCTAAGTATTTAGAAAGTGCGATAAATCGAGTCTAAGTGTAAACAACTCCCCGATTTCTCTGATGATAATCGAATCTGTAAAAAAAAAATGGAAATTTTGAGGAAACTAAATATTTAGGCACTTTGTGCCGAAATTAAGCAGTAATTCCTGAAGTTTCATTACGATCAGTTGTGTGGTGTGGGGGAAATTGCGAATCGCGTTTTCGAGGTGATGAGAGCGTGTATCAAAGCCGCCATACATCAAAGCCCCAATACCTCATTTAATTGTTGGTCTAATTACTCTGATTAATTTGCGAACTCTGAAAACTCAGTTTACGAATTGGTTGGAGAAGATAGAATCCTTTGTAGATAATATCCGGACTCGGTGCAGGTTCATTTCAAGCGAATGGTCGATTGGCCACTATACAGCGTCGGGACGTTGGCGTTGGAATTTCTACGCCTCGTCGAAGTCGTTAACAAGAGAGATCAGGCTGTCGGTCTCGTAACTGTAAACAAAGGCGTCATTTGGTTCCCCTAGAAACTCGGTGACACCCGAAGTCCTGAGGGTAACCAATACCTAAAGTTTCCGAGTACTGAACTTGCTGAATATCTAATGAAACGGTCCTACGAACCGCACCTACTTACATATCTACACGGTGCTTCTACCAACCATACGCTCTTCAAGAAGTTAACATTCAATGATCTATAGTACATGAATTCCAATAACAAAGAAATGGCAAAAATTTTCTCACATTTTTTCTCCATCATACAGTTCAGACGATCTTATGCCCACTCTCTAACGATCTGAATATAATTTCGCGAATAACACGGAAAGGGTGCTAGGAACGATCTAAGATGGATTTATTCGAAGAATAGCTTCGAAATTCATCAATATAGAAAAATATCAACTTTCGATATATCATCCTCAGTCCAAATTCCCATGCAACGCATCAGAAATCAGAAATGCTGCTTCGCGTGTCTTTTCGCGACGCTATTACATCGATATCCGGGCTAAAGATGGTGACATCACTATTTGCAGGAACCAAAGCTTTTTTATGATACAATCTTTGACCAAGCTGGATGCACCCCTTCTGCGCATCTCCACCCGACCACCCTTTGAAGTTTGATGATATCCAAAGTAAATGAGGAAGTAATAAAGCTGAAATGAAAGTATGGTCCAAACTCTGAACTCGGAAGAATATAAACTATGAAACAATCGGCTAGAGTACAGGGGAATGTTCTGGCTGTAAGAGAGACCATCCTTGAGTCCGGAAATCAGAATCCTTCGTGGGCGTTTCGGGTTCTTGCATCCGGTTTCTCGCGAGAAAGGATCCTGGGGTCTTGGGTCTTTGGTAGATTCCTATAGAGTTATGTCCGACCGTAAAGCAGACTACGGAGATTTCCCTCGGACTCGTATAAGGGAGTATAAGGGACCCGAGCCAAGCAGTTTGGATTATACAACTATACTATACGAAAGCAAACGCAGACATTAGGAGGCATCATCCTCGCGGAACAAGGCTTATTCAAACGCAGGGTGATAGTCACTGATTCGGAAACCATAATCCCTTTTGTGTTCGCCAGTGAAACAAAATAGCGTCTCTGGTTTTAGTGACGCTTGATGCCCACCCCGACGACGCCATATTTACGAGGGGCTCGAACGTTCCGACTATGAGCTGGTTCAACCCCCAAACATTTCGAGAGACCAACGCGACGGAGTGTGTGGTGAGATAACGAAAATCCTTCTTGCTCTAGGATCCCGGAATATAACGCGGGGGTAACTTCAAATTGCAATCGAAATAAGACCGATGTATCGATGGGATTCAGATTAATTATACAGACTAGACTGAACTCTGACCCTGACCATCTCGGATTTGATCATGTTTTTCATTTTCCTACATCATTGTTCCAACTCTAAAAAACGCGAACATTTTTATGAGTATTTTCTCCCTCAAATCGTTATTCTTGTATGATTTTTTTTTACTTGAGAAAAAAAAAAAAAATTCCTCTCTTCCATGATGATAGCATCCAGCCATACATACGAACGTGGAATTAATTTTTCGTATATTTATTTAATCGATTTCAATGAATATTGACGGAGAAGTACCTTCAAGGAAATGAAAAGATCCACGAATGCTGGTAAAAAATTGATGCATAAGTAACAATTTTTTTATTTCAAATTCGAACAATGTTTATGATAACAGTTGATTAAATCTTATATTCAGTTGCCGAGTCTCATTTATTGAATTGAAGAAATATGATTTTTATAATAAAAAAAAAAAAAGAAAAAAAGGGTAAACGTCGACGGGCGTCTAGTCTGTACAAACCGACGTGACCCGCCGGCATAAAAGCAACATCTTTTCTCTTATTTCTTTTGACTTTTTATTCTTCCTTAGCCTTAGGTAATTTGAGGATCAAAGAGAATCGGTTGAATGAATGTAGGTACCCACTCAGACTTTACAAGGCTTATAGGTATACAGCTATATGGTAAGACGCTTTTCACCCAGTTGCAAAAATTTGATACCGTAAGTCCATCATTTCTCCTTCAATTCTTACTGTATCAGCTGTCAATCGGATAAACCTGCAACGATGAGTAATGTAAGAGTTTTATCAGATAAAGGACTGATCAGACGACCTCACCGATACTGTGAACCACATAAATTTCTTCAAATTATATCCGCAAGTGAGTCAGAGAAAAAAAATCACAATTCATGAAGCGAAGAGCTTTTCGCAAGCTCACTATTCGGAATATAATCCAAATGCTCCGGCGCTATCTGGCATCAAAAGTTTTCTTCAGTTTCGGATAGTTGCGGTATGTGGAGTTGGATACCCTTTCTAAACTATGAAAATATTTGGATGGCTATAACCGTTTAGTACAAACATCGAAATTTCTAATTTCCAAAATCGTTGGATTGTCTTGACTGTTTTGACGTCGCACCTAGATCGCGAAACTATTTGGCAGTCAGGTTGCATCGACGTGACACTGACATGACTCTGTCATAAAATCGCACATCTTAATGGTAAATAGCAGCAGGCATTCAACAATAGACGGTCCCTATATGACAGGTTCGCAATTATCATTGGGAATTCACTCATAGCAATGACGACCAACTGACTTCCGGCCGCTACATGACAGCGAGCTGGTGAAACTTCACGGTTTTGACGTTGCAGCTGGGTGTGGAATCACTGGTAACTAGTTGGCATCCACACAGCAGCGAGGAAACCAGGTCAAAACCATAAATAAACCATGTTGTTCATCCGGTTAGCTGCCATCAAGGGGCGATATGGGCTGAGTGTTGTCGCCAGGTAAAAGCCGAGATAAAACCGAAAACCCAGGGCCGTATGGCTGCCCCTTGAAATTGTTGTCCAGGATTTGCATCCAAGCCCACGTTAAAGTTCTACAACAATTTTTGTTCAAATTTATCCACTATTCCTGATGAAAATTCGAAAGAACATTTCTTTTCGGTCTTTCCCAAACCCCCTGGGCAGCTATCCTCAAAAAATTCTCAAATTTCTTACGGATTTACCAGCATTTGAAATTCTTGGCAACTTGGCAGCGGACGGCCCTATTCCAACCTGTTTTCGACCTGGTGCAAAGGAAGCAACCAAATAGGGATGCTAATTGGTGAAGTTAGTCTTGCTATATAGTGTATACCTACTTGGTACGACACGCCAGCTCTTTAACCCTGATAAATAGAGTAACTTTAGAGCAACACGTTGCCCAACTTTAGACCCGCTGTTTCCTCATCTTGGCATTCCGTTCCTGAATCCCTTCGGTCGCTTTCCTTATATCATCTCTTTTGTCTAATACGCCGTTGTAATACAAAAAAACTTCGTGGCACTGGTTCCGTTTTTTTATATTTTTCATTTTCACGAAACAGTGCGAAGACAGGATTTTTCTCTGTTTGCTATTCTGACCCTCGATCTGATCACATTTCATCGTGGATATAATTCGTACGCGAATTTATTCCCAGCGCGATGATCCCGGTCGGAAAGTTCACCGTGTTAACCGTTTCTGTATCGATTTAAAATCTAGGTACCTACTGCGTGTGGATATTTTTTTAATCAATTCCCTTCGCTGGAGCAGCTCAATTAGCGTAATTGATTAATTAGTCAACAAATGCCGAACCGGGCCAGTTGACGTGGCGAGTAGGTATTTCATCGAACGTCAATTCCTCCAATTTTACATTTTTCATTTTCACTTTGGTATTTTCCATCAAATTGACGATCGCCCAGGTCTCCGAATACAGAAATGCGAACTAGCCTATACGATGGAATTCCTATGGTAAGCGATATAATCGCATCGGTTTTTAAACGCGGGTTATACCTAAAATTCGGAAAATTTTTTCATCTATTTTTCGCCGATTCCATTCCGCCTTTCCATGAATGGAGCCCATACAGTTGACCTGACCAATACTATAAAATAATTTTGTTACTGTATCCAAGAATGAACTTGAAAATTGGAATAAGCTTAAGATCTTAAAATAATTGTGACGCAAGTAGCGTTTTTGGAAAGCTCAATATTTGAAATGTGATAAAAAATGCTTCTTGCATCACAGATATTGAAGTTCAGAATTAGAACTTTTCTAGATTTTCTAGCTTTTAATCGAATTTTTTATCGAATCACTCTTAGGCATAAGAGCTTTCAATTCATTCGACGGCTGACCGCGAGTTGTTTAATTAAACATTCTATTCCCGAGATGAAATAAGTCTGAGCTTGATATACCATATACCATATAGTTTATTACTCCCGATAAAAACGTCTCTACGATCTAGTTTAACGATGCCAGAATTTATTCCTCGCCATTAGCGCATAACTTTAACGATGTGGATATAATTAGGTCTGAATCATCTCGTCAAATCGATAATTTCGCTAACCTTAGAGCTTTGTAATAATATGTAAACGCCTGATTGTTCGTTTCAGCCGAGGTGAAAGATACCAGTGCAGAGTAAACGCCTCATTTCAAAAGTTGATAAAATATACAACTTTGCTTTTTGTTCGTAGAAAATATTTTGAATAAAAAAAAAACCAAGCTGTCACGGTCTTCTCTACATACGTAGCTAACCCGTAGTAACGGCGGGAATCAACTCCTTCTGAAATGCCCTCGGGAATGAAGCGAGGGCTACGCGGGGGTAAGGAAGCGGGGAAAAACGACGAGGGCGATTTGGCGACCATTACAAAAGATCACAGTCAGAAATCGAGTTAGGCTCGTAGTTACGGAGTTGTTTCATCTCTCGGGATACAGAATTGCAATCTTCGCTCGAACGTAATTTCGCTGAGAATTGCATTAGGTACAAGCGAGCGTAGGCCTACGCGTAGCTAGGGGTGGCTCGAAAATTTTTTCCACTATAGTTATTGCCGTCTCCTCGCGGTCCCGGCTATATCTCATTTCTAATATCAGGGTATAAGAACTTTCAACGTCGATATAGATATTCTTTCGTTTATGTATTTTACCCTAAACCTAATTTACTTATCCCACCAAAGTCCCAGGGCATCGTTTACCCCAACTAAATACTGTATATGTACCAAACAAGACACCTTACCCCCTGCACTACCAAACCCTAGAATCTCTAAATGCTCAAAAGGGACAAAGGATTAGGGAAAACAAATGCGATGAACAAAGTCGTTCTTCTCGTCATAAAATCACGCGTAGCTAGTACCTCATTAGCGTTAAGAACCGAAGAATAAAAACTTTTAATCAAGGTCTGACTATACTTTCGTACCGCTTTCATCTGCGAGTGGCTCCAAACCACCGAGTATCATAACGATGTGTGATCCTGTGCGCATGCTTTACCTGTTTATACAGCATATCTACGTATGTATACGTGTATGTATGTATGTATGCAAATTAAATGCTTATGCATATGGATGTGCCTTGTAGGAGGTCGGCGCCACATCCTTTAGCTCGATTTTTATTTTTTTCCAATTTTTTTTTTTTTTTTTCATTTTTTTCCGATAAACCCACCGCAGATGTCTATAGCCAGTAGTCGTTGTCAGATGAAAAATATCCGTCAGTTCACGGGCACAAGCGGAATCCCCTTGGCCCCAGTTTTCTGAACGTGGCTTTAGCCCTGGGCGAATGTCTCACCCCAAATCGTGTGTATATATATATATGTACTGCACTGTACATACATACCTACGTACTTCTCCACTTGCTGCTTTACCAATCCTGGCATACATTGCCTCGAGCAACAATTTCGTGCTTATATCGTGTGTTTCATTCCTTGTGTCTTGCTCTACCTAATCTCATGTGTATATAGGTATATGGAACCTAATTAAACAAAATCTCCACGTACCGGTAGAATATTGATATAGGTATACCTATATTATATTTACAAACGTATTTACTAGAAATATGTATCTGCATATAGTATCATTTAGCGATCATTCGAATAATTAATGTTCATCGGAGTGATTATGCTTTTGACTAAAATTAGTATGAGAAGTGAATCGGACTCGCGATATACAGGGTGTATCACCTCAAGTGTCGGAAATGGGAGGGACTTAATTGACGCGAAGTCATGCCAACCAACAAGCAGAAGAATTTCGTAGACCAAAATTCCTACGGAAATAGAAAATACGATTTCTTGAGGTAGGGAAAAACGACTTCAACAACGATTCGAATCAGGCTCTTGAGTCTTTATTTACTCGGTCTGCGAAATTCTTCTCTTTGTTGATGGGGTGTGACTTCGCGTCAACTAAGTCCCTCCCATTCTCGATACTTAAAATGATACACCCTGTATAACATAATTGATTTTCGGCTGACTTTAGAAAAATTTATATTCGATTCATCGTCTCTTGTTCAAACTAACTCTGAGCATTTTTATGCAAAAATATTTCAAATTCAAACAAAGAAATGATTCATCAATGTTTGAGGCCGTTTGTGGATTAAAAATGAATTTCAGGTAGAGGAACAAGATTGTATGAGCGATAATTATTCAGACGAATGTATGGAGGTGGATTGATATTTTTCAGATTTTTGTATCGCAAGATGAATTAATATCATTTTTATACCATCGTGTCGTATGAGATAAAATTGTGTTCAATTAAACTGCTTTTCTATTTTCATATGCTGTAAAAGCTCATCAACAGATAATCATTGAAAGGGTGTTAAGGTATTAGCAGTGAAAAATATTTTAATCGAAGCTTTCTTTTCACCGAATACATTAGTCTCTTTCAATTATTTCGCACGTCTATTAACGTATACATCACTGCAGATAAAAATTTTCTGTTTTATTTCGTATGAACAAGTGCGACCACAATTCCACTATGATGAACTTGGATTAATTCAAGCTCCATTTCGAATAAAGCAATAAGCTTTACTGGGCTTTGTAATTCCTCCTAACAAATATGAAACGGTAAATGTAAAAAGGAAAAACCTTAAAGCTTCTAGCGAAGAACAGCAGTCATTAGCGCGTATGCATATCGTATTTGCAGGTAATGCTATCAGGCAAAATTAAAATAAGTTTTAGTTGTTTAAGTTTTTTTCTTTTCTTTTTCTCCCATTTGAAACGATGCTCGAATCGAGAGCCAGGTTCTTAGATGAAACGCGGAAAAGACTCTCTTTTTTTTGAAGTTTGCGGATAATCCGAAGATGACGAGTCTAATGAAATTGAAATCGGTATCGGTGTTATTATAGATATAATATGTTAAGTCTCAACAGCTGAAGAAGAAAAAATTTATAATCGAAAACTTCGCTCCGTATATTTTCTAAGATTCATAAACGTTTCATGATCCTGTTGTAAATAATTAAATGAACATTTCGAGGCAGGATTTATAGCGACATTAAATTTATCTACGGTCCATATTTCAACCACAAAGAGACAACATTTATCGGTCCGTAAAACAGTCTGTTTTGAAAGCACGAGCTTGCGACCCCAATTTCTAGACTCTTGAGGGTGGTTAGGGCGTTGAGTTGATTTCGGGCGAAGCTCAATAGTCACAAATTGCACAATTTTCATACGATCAATGTTGAAAATTACAAATTCATTGAATTTAATTATTCCGCAGAGAAACAGGCCGTATAAGCTGCGTACGTATCATCCAGGATCTATTTTCTTCCTGGAATAAAGATTCATGTGAAAAAAAAAAAAAATGCATTGCAAAAAAAAGCTTTGCGCTGTCCGGATCGAGACATACGAATCAGGAATCGGGAATACAAGGTCAATGAACGTCGCAATTATTCGAAATTATGAATTCAAACGTTCTGGGCCGAATCTGTAGGGAGCTGATCCTGCATGTTGAAAAAAAATTGATCATATACTAAGCGAGAACAGGAAATCAAAAAACTGAGTTCTAAGTGATATCTCGATTTCCCATCGAAATTATCCAAAATTATCGTAACTTGGCATTAATACATGTGGAATATTCACGAGGACATTACATAGAAGCATTAGAACTCATTTGCTCTGTTTGTATCGGCTTATTGTGATGCAAATATTTGCAAAATACGAATACAACATAGTCAGTGGGTTGCGTCAATGAAGGGATGAATCAGCTCCTATTGAAAGTCCTATATTACAAGCAAAACGAGGTGTCATGACCCACGAGTCAAAGGTTAACTGCTGTTGAGAATATGCATTGAAGTTTGGCCATGGATGCATTTTTAATCCAAGAAATGTACGCATTGTATTAAATCTATGAATAGTTCAATAAGCATGACCAGAGACGAATTTCAATACAATACAACGAGTGTAGTTCCCAAGGTGCAAAAGCTGTTTTTAATATACCATCAGATATTCAGCACATTTTCGGTGTCATCGATCCAAAAATCTATGCACGCTTATTCTAAGTTGTTGATAAACCTCGTTGACGAACCAAAGTCTTCCCAAATCAATGTACATCGATCAGAATGAAAGATCCGACTGTTTCGAGCCAGACTTTTGCGCCCACATTTGATATGCTGTTTTAGTAATGCTACTCGCATTAGCCATATGATCAAGAAAAGTATTCCGTGCTTATTTGACTTCAAGATGAAAAAGGGAACCACTGATCTACACAATTCTCAGTTTCTCAGTCTCCGTCTCGTGTTTTCAGGATGGTAAGGCGCTGGATTTAAAAGGCATCGACTGAATCCTCCCACAATAAGACATCCATATATTTATATGATTGATTGTTTCCCATAAATAGCATGTCCAACCAATTGCATAATGAGTACATGAGACGCGTTCGCACTTTTTAAAGCGTGGGAATCAACCGTTTAGTATATCCCATTCGCAATCCTGATTCATAATTAATAGAAGACATATAATTGACTGAGCAATTAACCACATGCGACTGTAGTTTGTCAAGCGACTTTCACCCGCAGTGATATCACGTAGAAAATTCTAGACAATCGTAACTACATTGCTATTGTGTTTGGCTCTGGGTCTGAAAGACTTGATTGATACCAGTAGCTTATGTTGACTATATGGGTTAGTAATTCTTCGCCATATTACCATCCAGAAGTGAAAGATGGAACTTTAAGTGTCAAGAATGTTTGATGAGAACTTAAATTGGTCATTTACTTGGAGCAACAGGTTACAGAGTTTTACTCGGTTAAAGACATCTTCATAAACGGAACGTGTTGGCCGTTGAAAAAAATCTTAGACAAAATATTCTGGCGATTCCTTAGAGATTCCATTCATGAGAGACAGCGGACGATTTGTATTTGCCTCCGTAAACCAGGATCTGTTGGAAAATGTTCTGTACTCTCTACTTACGAATAATTGCGGATATTTGATGTATCTTCATCCTTTCACCTTTTTACTACTGGGGCAGTTCACGGTCTCCATCTTGAACATCCATTATTTACCCTATGATTTATTCATAGCAAGACCAAACCAAATACGTAATATCAATTTGACGCGTATTCAAAACGCCGAGGTCGAACCTAGTCTCGGACCCGATACTGTCTTTAAGGCTATACTGTCACTTCCCTCGTCAGCCTACAGTCATTATCGATAGCCTTTTGGAATCTCATCATCCCAATGGGTGAAATGTATCAAAATGTAGACAAGCCTCATGGCATTGCGAATGACGAACAATCTTTATTCATAAATGTCTAAAAATCCAATGAAAACCGCAACCACACGAGTCGCAGTCGACAACTGTACCGCGGGAGATGAAATGCCATTTTACTCTCGCATAATAGCGAGGAAAATCGGGGTTTCCGTGCATGTGTGATAAAAAAAAAACAATCATTCCATTTCCGGGCAATATTTGAACTCTTGTCCACATGACACAAAAATATTCTAGGACAAGTGTGCGTGATATGATAATGAGGTAACATGTGTTTAACACCTTCGATCACATTGCGTATCTGCGGGAAAAAAAAGTAAGCAATTGTGACCCGAAAATTCTACTACTTGCGTAACGAATTTGAATTCTGTTTATAGGGTCTAGTTGTGCTAACCTAACCAGCAAACCAGCTAACCTAAAGAACGGGGGCAGTGAACTTCGAAGTTTTAAAAGTTTCGAGACTGACCACTTCTGGAGTACGCGACATCGAGTCGCTTTATGTCGCAAATACAACAGTATTACGCAGGACAGAACATCTTCATTACTGGTTAGTATCTCTTGTGTCAAGAAAGCTCTTTCACGCTGCGGCTTTAACTCTGCACTTATCTTTCTGACAATTTTTCAATTTCGAGAGAACAGCGGACCATCAAGTGAAGAAAGGAAAAAGCACCAAAGAGCGCCTAAATGCACTGCTTGTTGATCCGGTAATAAGTGCGTCGTGAAATTATCAATTCGTCACGAGCCGGGATACAGCATCTTTGCTAAGAGTGAGAAAAAATGTTCACGTAGAAATATGAACGGCTGAAACGACCCTGAGCAACAAAAGTCGCATGCTGTTGCCAAATATTCGTTGCTTAGTATGTGAATCTCTATTCGGTGGGATCCAATTCTCAGACTGTAAACGTTCAGTATGTGTCACATTCGGAAAATCTCGATGTCAAATAAAGACGGGAAGAATAACCTTTTAAAAAGCAAGAAAGAAACTGATCATTCTTTATTTAGGTCTTTGATGTGCTGCAGAACGACTACCCGGACTTTTCGAAGAAGGTTGTTGGAGTGACGGGCGACATTACTGCGGATGGACTGGACCTAACACCCGCAGACCATGCACGCCTCATTAACCAGGTATTCAGAACACAGTTCAACTCCACGTCTTCTTCCATTAGCTGCAAACATGAAACCTGAATTGTTTCAGGTATCAGTGATCTTCCACTTGGTAGCAACTGTGGGATTCAACGAAAAACTTGAGACAGCTGTCGCGATCAACGTGAACAGTGTCAAGTACATTGTGGACATTGCTGAGGCGTGCAAGAGTTTTAAGGTAAGAGTATTCCTCAAAACTACAAGTACCTGACAACATTGTTCTCATCCGTATTTCGACCTTCGATCGGTAATTGACTCCTGTGCTTAACAAGACAGTCTGACCACATCAGGAAACATCAGCGTGCATCGTTGACAGAATTAGAGGGCTGGTAGTTTTGCAAAACTGCAAAATATACTAGCAAAGGTCATACTTTCAGGCTAGGCCAGAATAAAATTACCTGCACTGTACACGATTCAAATAATGTGGGCTCACATCGAAACTCAAGACTTTCGTAGTTTCCACAATAAAACAACGAGCCCGATACTTGCAGGACAACTGACAGTGCGTGTTACTTGAAACATGAGACAGTCAACATTTTTAAGTTGCAAATCATATTTCCACGACCAAAACTATACCCGAACAAAGAGATACGGAATCTAGTAGGTCAGAATCCGTGGATGAATTCAAAATGGACTCAGCCCATAATTATTACCAATAGCGCTTTCGAATCGCTTCATCTCACTGATCGTGAGCAGATATGATTTTCCCGCCGCGAAACGTAAAAGAATCGTATTGGATTGCATGTATGTCAAATAACGTGTAGGCATTCATGTATCTTTAGAAATTCAAAGTTCAAAAACTGCTCCTCCCGCCGAGTTAACGAAATAATCATCTGTTTCGCAGTGATGAATACGTACAGAGAGCCAATTCCAGGGTGGTTGGTTGGACCATCTGGGCTTCCAGCATTAATATATGCAATTTTTCTCGGAATCATACACGTCGCACTCTTAGACATTAGGATGAGAATCGACATTGTCCCGGTGGATTACGTTTGCAATGCTCTCATTTCTTTCGCGTGGGACACTGCAATGACCAGGGAACGGTGAATATAAATGATCACCCAATAGCATACTCGATGTGTCGTTCATACATAGATTCACAGCTTTAAAAACCTGCACTCATAATTCAGTATATTGACGGTGAGTTTATTGTATTTCTCCGACATGCCTCTGAAGTTATACCAGCAGCCCGGGTGAAATTTAAGTACAAAAAATATGGCCTGGTTTTGACGGCCACATGTGTCTATAAAAATTGTAATTCAAGTTAAGATAAACCAGGTCAAGTAAATGATCACTGATTGTCAATGCTGCAAACTTTAATGGGCATCCGACGATTCAAACGATGATTCGAAATTGTGCCATCCAGTATCTCAGTTCTTTGCGATCCTCACAATGTAGCTCGAACGTCTAACATTTCTTCTGCTCGTTTATAGGCATCACTGAGATGTTCCAGTGTACAATTACGTCTCTGGAAATGAGAATTCCATCACTTTCGGGCAACTTTATGAATAATGCAAGATATCCGTAAAATGCGGCTATTTACTATCCTTTCGACTACTGGACGAAGTCAGGACGTTTGTTCTCTGAATGAGAATTCTTCCTTCACTTTATCCCGGCACTAATAATTGACAACGTCGCAAGATTGTTGGAAAAACAGCCGGGGTGAGCTTGAAATTTGAGTTCAAAAATTCTCACAACCTTCGAA
The DNA here is from genome assembly GCA_963978835.1 of Tenthredo scrophulariae. Taxonomy (NCBI): domain Eukaryota; kingdom Metazoa; phylum Arthropoda; class Insecta; order Hymenoptera; family Tenthredinidae; genus Tenthredo; species Tenthredo scrophulariae. Next base: position 2,600,165 of record OZ022230.1, on the reverse strand, counting down.
CTGCACTTACTGCTAATGATGTATACATGTCAAAAGAATTTCTCTTACTCGTTCCTTTTTCGAAAACACCGGGTTAAAAATTCAACTCTTTGTTTCAGGTTATACAAGCTTGCGCGTAAAGGCGCAGAGGCTTCACGTGCGCTGGAGTATTCTAGCACACAGCAATGGAATTTCGAAAATCAGCGAACTTGGAATCTCTGGAAACAAATGGGGCCCACGGACCAGCGAACATTTTAACATGCAAAACCTCGATTGGGATCAATTTTGTTTGAAAATGATCAAGGGTGTCCAGAAGTACATCGTAGGCGAAGCTGATGGAAACTACGAGCAAGCGAGACGGCGACATGTATGGTAAGTGAAAATTCAAGTCTCCTTTCCAGAATATTCGGTAAGCTGCAACAATATTATTCATTTTTCAATACGAGAAAAAAAAAAAAATCGCCCGCAATCGCTACGCTCTTTGGTGATGCTGCTTTTTCACGTTTATCTCAGTTCGTACATCATTCATACGATCGTGCGTCTGACGCTCGGCATCTTTTTCTCTTGATGACCTGGGTGGTATAACATGGACTTGGCTTCACGATTGGCACGGATAGTCTTACGACATGAGACGTCTTCGCCTTTACGTATCATCAATGTGGCATATTTTATTCTCATATTGTATCGATGATGTTCCATCAATTTGGTATTTATTGACCTGAAATACCATAATTTACTCACTAAATGAATAAAACGATTGTGTTGAAATCATATATGAATCACGAATCCTCAAAATGCAATACCACCATTTCGCCATTTATGATGCAAAACTGGAACGACGGTCTCAAGCGAAATTTAGTCACCATTTCTGGGCCCCTACCCGCCAATCACCTCAACTTTGACATTTCAAATAGGACCCCACCCCTTGCATCAGATCATATTTTTTTCTTCGAGTACTATCCTTGAATTTTGCGCGATGCGTGTGTAAAACGTCCATTATCACACCGAGTGAAGTAAAATTATTATTTTCCACGAAACGGGCCGTAATAACGTAGCATTGTCACTTAGTGATATGCAAGACGGATTTAAAAATTGAAAATATTTCCCGTGAAGTTATTGACCAAGAAGAGGAAGAAGAAGACATTTTTTCGTAGGCTTCAGTAGCAACTTAATACCAAAAAGGATTCGACGAACAATAAATGTGATCGAACGATTCATAATTCAACTGAACAAGTATTGATTAAATTAATTTCGTTTTCAAAATAAGAAAGACGACAGAGTTCCGCCGGCTCCATTTTAAATCTGCAATAATCATGGTATCGCAATTTTTCCAAGGAAACATCGCAGCAGCCGATCGTCCTTTTCAAATGAATCAAATATCCATGCTGTAACGGTTCCGTGCGAGTGCATCCGAACGTCAGAGATCGCTGTACGTCTTTTCCATCAAAGGTGTCCAGACAATACACGCTGACATCAACCTCTGTGTAACTAGTATCCAATGAACATGTCAAGGTTTTGTATGACTGATATGATGAAGGCATTTATTGATCAGCGTATCTCGAATTAACCGAAATTGCAAGTCAAATTTACTCTCAGACCTAGACAAAACTTTCGTTTTATTTCCGTACGTGTTTAAACTCGTATCTACATTGCATGAAAATATTCTAGAACATGTCGGCGTAATATTATAATTGGCTAATTCGTGAAGACCGTTAATAGTTGTCACTTCGCACACCTGAGAATGGATTTATGTATTTCAAACGTCCGAATTCTACTGCTCATGCGTAACAGATGCAAATTATGTTGCCGTGAGCAAGTTGCGAGAGGGGAGGCGAGTGGGTTTTGTGGTTTTAAAAGCGTCGACCGTGTCCAATTCTGGAGTGTGCGATATCGAGTCGACCAAATCACTGAACATGTCGCAAGTACAACAGTTTTATACAGGACAGAACATCTTCATTACCGGTTAGTATCTTTCGTGTCTATGAATCTTCTTCACTCCGTGGCTTTAAGGTCTTCGCAGTTACCTTCCTGACAATTTTGCCGTTCTGAAAAAATACCGGACCGTCGCATTCTGTGCTTACAGGTGCTACAGGATTTTTGGGAAAAATCTTACTCGAAAAGTTGCTCCGCTGCTGCCCAGAGATCGGGACTATCTACGTCCTGGTCCGTGCGAAGAAAGGACAGAACGCCGAAGAACGACTGAATGCACTACTCGTTGATCCGGTAATAACCCCTCCAATAGAACTAGCAATTTGATACACATTGGAAAGGCGTTATCTTTGATGAAATTTTGATCAAATAATAGCATAGCACTATGAGCAGTTAGGATGATCCCGGAAACGTTGAACATCGTAACTTGCATCATCTTGGCGAAGGTTCTTTGTACAGTATTTCCATCTTCATTCATTTTCGAAGACTTTCGATGTGAAATAAAAATTGAGAGAATTACATCGAGTGAAGTGAAAAAAAAAAAAAAAAAACTCATTTCTCTTGGTAAAGGTCTTTGATGTACTGCGGAGTGACTATCCGGACTTCTCGAACAAAGTTGTTGGAGTCACTGGCGATATTGCTGCGGATGGACTGGGCTTATCGCCGGCAGACCATGCACGCATCGTCAACGAGGTATACGGAACGCAGTTCCACTCATCATCTTTTTCCACTCTTGACCACTCGAATTTATCGAGCGATATTGTTTTAGGTATCAGTGATCTTCCACTTGGCAGCCACTGTGAGATTCAACGAGAAACTTGACACAGCCGTCGCGCTCAACGTGAACAGCGCCAAGTACATCGTAGACATTGCTAAAGCGTGCAAAAATTTGTTGGTAAGAGTATCACTCGAAACTCCAAATACCTATTACGATTTCTTATTTCCAGAAAGTGACACTCTTCGATTTCAGGTCGGAATTCATGTATCCACCGCATTCAGCCATTGCGTCCGAAATTCGATCAACGAAGAGCTGTACCCACCACCCCTAAGCTACGAAGGGGTTAATAAGCTTATCGAAGATGTTAGTAAGAACAAATCCGAATGGTCCGAAGAAGAAATGCAAAATTTTACAGACAAGTATGCCCTCCTCTCCTTCTGGTCTGATGCGAAGATAACCCCATACGTTCTTGTAAACCATGATTGTATCTGTTGCCTGCAGAGTGTTGGGAGAATGGCCGAATACGTACAGTTTCACCAAAGCCATTGCCGAGGGTGTCATCGCCGAATTCGCCGAGGATATGCCGTTTGCAGTATTTCGACCTTCGATCGGTAATTGACTACTATGCTTCAGGAGAGACTTCGGTGAAATTTTAAGAGAAACGATTTTTTCGTTTTTCAAAATACTAGAAAAAAATGTAATCAAAAATCCCTGCATCCAAATTTAGATTATATTCGTATATTGTGTATTGAAACAAAATTTCAATCCTCTGCGTTGGAAGTGTGTGCGCAAGGAACCTTTTATAGAACATTTTCTGTGCACCGCTGCCAAAAACTCCTTGCGTATACACTTTCAACTCAGAGAATTGAAATTTTTTTAGTACCTACACATACTACCATAATCTAAATTTCGATGCAGGGAATTTTGGATTAGATTTTTTTTAGTCATTTGAAAAATGAGGAAATAGTTTTTACCAAACTTTCACTGATGTCTCCCCTTAACAAGACAATCCTGCGCGCCTCGGGAAACATCAGCGTGCATCGTTCGCAGAATTATAGGGCTAGTAGTTTTGCAAAACTGCGAAATATACTAGTGAAAGGTCACACTTTCAGCCTAGGCCAGAAGTAAATTACCTCCACTGTAAACGATTCGAATAATGTGAGATCACACCGAAACTCAGAACTTAGGTAGTTTCCACAATTGAAACAACGAGCCCGATACTATTGCAGGACAACTGGCAGTGCATGTCACTCGAAATATGAGACAGTCAACATTTTTAAGATTCAAATCATATTCCCACGACCGAAACTATACCCGAACAAAGAGATACGGAATCTAGTAGGTCAGAATCCGTGGATGAATTCAAAATGGTCTCAGCCCATAATTATTACTAATAGCGCTTTCGAATCTCTTCATCTCACTGATCGTGAGTAGATATGATTTTCCCGCCGCGAAACGTAAAAGAATCATATTGGATTGCATATATGTCGACTAACGTGTAGGCATTCATGTATCTTTAGGAATTCAAAGTTCAAAAACTGCTCCTTCAGCCGAGTTAACGAAATAATCATCCGTTTCGCAGTGATGAATACGTACAGAGAGCCAATTCCAGGATGGTTGGTTGGACCATTTGGGCTTCCAGCATTAATACATGCAATTTTTCTCGGAATCATACACGTCGCACTCTTAGACATTAAAATGAGAATCGACATTGTCCCGGTGGATTACGTTTGCAATGCTCTGATTTCTTCCGCGTGGGATACTGCAATGACCAGGAAACGGTAAATATAAATGATCACCCAGTAGCATACTCGACATGTCGTTCATACATAGATTCACACTTTAAAAACCTGCACTCATAATTCAGTATATTGACGGTGAGTTTATTGTATTTTTCCGACATGCCTCCAGAGGTATACCTGCAGCCCGGGTGAAATTTACGTACAAATAAATACGACCTGGTTTTCACGGGCACATCTGTCTATAAAAGTTGTGATTCAAGTTGAGATGAACAAGGTTAAGTAAATGATCACTAATTGTCATCGCTCCAAGTTGTAATGAGCATCCGACGATTCAAACGATGATTCGAAAGTGCATCCAGCATCAACTGGACTAAAACCGCCCGGAACTATCAATTCTTTACGATCCTCACATTGTAGCTCGAACGTCTAACATTTATTCTGCTCAATTATAGGCATCACGGAGAAGTTCCAGTGTACAATTACGTTTCTGGAAATGAGAATCCCGTCACTTGGGAGAAAATTTATGAAAGACTAAGCATGTTCGCGCGTATATATCCGTCAAATGCGGCTGTTTACTATCCTTGCGGCTTCTGGTCGAAGTCGAGACGTGTGTACTCCATATTGGAATTCTTCGTTCATTTGATTCCGGCAGTAACAATTGACACCGTCGCAAGATTGTTGGGAAAACAGCCAGGGTGAGCTTGAAATTTGGACCATTAATTTTCACAACCTTTGAACGGCACTCATTGCCAATGTTGTACACATGTCAGGTGAATGTTATCTGCTCGTTTCCTTTTTGAAAACACCGGGATTAAAAATCCAACCCGTTGTTTCAGGCTATACAAGCTTGCGCGTAAAGTCGGAAATGCTTCACGTGCGCTGGCGTATTTTAGCACACAGCAATGGGATTTCGAAAATCAGCGAACGCAGAATCTCTGGAAACGAATGGGGCCCACGGACCAGCGAACATTTCCATTTAACATGCGAGACCTCGATTGGGATGAATTTGCTTTGAAAATAATCAAGGGTATTCAGAAGTACATCGTAGGCGAAGCTGATGGAAACTACGAGCAAGCGAGACGGCGACATGTATAGTAAGTGAAAATTCAAGTCTTCTTGACTCAATATTCGGTGAGAGCTACAACAATATTATTCTTCATCAATACGATACAATGTGAGAGAAAAAAACTCTTCGGTAATGCTCCTTTTTCACATTTATTTTAGTTTGTACATCATTCATACGATTGTACGTCTCGCGCTGGGCATCTTTATTCTATGGATAATCTGGGTGATATTTCATGGACTTGGCTTCACGATTGGCACGGATAGTCTCACGACATAAGACCCCTCCGCCTTTACGTATCATCAATAAAGCATATTTTATTTTCTTCACACCTGCTCGGAATAAATGTGCCTTTGCGACCTCTCGAGCGGGCGCAAAACAGGACTTTTCAGTCCTCGGGCGAAAGAGACTTCTTGTCCGCCCTCAGGCGCAAAATCATGTTTTGCGCCTGCTCACTCGGTCTGAAAAGAGGCATGTCTACAGAGCAGGTGTTAAGAAAAATATCGTGTGCATCACATCGTGCCGCATATTGCACGCGGACAATATAGCTTTTTGCGCCCTTGATACACAATGTACTATTTCATATTTTTTCGATTATATTCCATCACTTTTGTATTCATTGACCTGATTTCACGTAAATTTATGTAATAAATAAATGAAACGTTTGTGTCGAGATCACATATGAACCACGAATCCTCAGTGCAATACTGGAGCGATGGTCTTGGACGAAACTTATGCCGAATTCGACTCACTGCCCTGCGGCGCACTGAGTGTACTTCTGTCGCACCCGACATATGAGGTAGAAGAAGGTAAAAGTGCACTCAGTGCGCACTAGTGAAGTAAGTCGAATGCAGCATAAGTCACCAGTCCGGGACCCGAGTCGACAGTATTGCAACATTCCAGCTTTCAAGTTGCGATAAAGCAGGGGGCAGTTTTGAGTTCCATAAGTCTCGAGGCTGATAAATTCTGGAGTGTACGACATCGAGTCGACCCGATCCCTTCAACGTGTCGAAAATACCAGGGTTTTACGCAGGACAGAACAGCTTCATTACCGGTCTGATTTCTCTCGTGTCAAAAATATTCTTCTCTATACTTAAACTTCGTGAACACTTGCAGTTATTTCTGTGACCATTCCTGGACAATATTTTATGGTCACGACGTCACGATTGGCACAGAAACTCTATGAGAATACAGAATGTGATGTTTTCGTGTAACATGTTCATTTATTGAAGAGATCACTGAAAATCATTCATAATATGAGTATCTCAATTTTTGGGAGATCTATTCTTACAAGATGACTTTGTAAAATGTATACTTATGAAAAATATACGATTCTCGTCATACATTTCTTTGATTTATTAGTAAATGTAGATTTCGGCATTGATACTTTTCGCCATTATACGTGCCACGATTTACATTGCAGAGCTCATTCATTGTGGCAATGCTTCTCATGTATGAATGTTTTCGTATACTTAGTTAGGTATTCAAATCAGAAAACCCGCATAAACGATACTAAACTGCAGCTCATGCATTAGCGATAACACAGTATGATACGAAAAATCGGCTGGCAGACTACCTCAAAACCTCAACACCTTTCAATGACCATGACGAACACTTGATGTCCAATGATTCGTCATTGTGAAAGGTGAAATCATACACAATTGAAATTCAAATAACTATAGCAACCAGCGTAAAAGCCTCTATGAGATTCCCCGAGCATTAAGTGAATCCTGAGAATCGACGATCCGATACTACCTAATTTGAAACGTGAAGAGATCCTCAATTCCACGTTTTCACTACTTTTGTTGATTTCTGAAATACATGCGGAGTGAACAATTCTGGTCTTCCTTTGAACAATGGTTTCGTAATAATTCAGTAGTTCACTTAACCCGACTGATAATACTGTGGTTTTTTTGAAAGTTTTAGTTTCACCATCCAGATGTATTGCCCTGATCTTTAAATCCTCAATAAATAAGCAGACATAAACGTCAAGTGGGATTTCGAAGATCACCGGGTTCAGAATATTGGAAAACGGATCGATCAATATTATATACCGTTATCATCAACGATTGAACAATCCCTACGCTTGATGATGTACAAGAAATTTTACATTATTTATTACTCGAAGAATCACAATTATTGAAAACCACGAACAGCTCTGGAGAGAAAAATGATAAATGATGTGCAAGCGATATGTTGCAATCGACACCTCACGGGACTCAGTTGAAACACCACTTAGAGTCAGTTGAACCAGCTTTGGAATGACCACAGTATAATGTATTTGGAATAGAAATTGTTCACAAAAAGTAAATAAAATGTTCCAACTGACACCCGTGCCATCATTTTTATTCTCGACTATTTTTCGAAATGGCTTGAATGTATAGATAATATGTGACAAACATCGTAGTCTGACGGACTTATTGATGTAGTGCAATTGTCATTAAAAGTAATATGGACTATGCAATTTCGCGAAGGATGAATTATATTCTGAAAAAATCCGGAAAGTCTTTTCTAATTTCTATATATTTTTTTTTAAATCGTAAATTGGCAAAGAAGATCAAAAGGGGTGCGAGGTCAGAGGCCCGTATATTTCACTAAAATACTTCACAAAGTTGATTAGTCAATTTCTGAGCATACCGCCGACTCCGAAGTACTCTCAAACTAAATGCAATAAACGGCAGACTGCTGCAAAGCCGTTGCATTAACTAACATATTGCGCGTGAAAAATTCTAATGTCAAGTATGAAAAGCGACGCGCAAATTATGCATATAATTGCATAATATTTTCTGGATTACGTCGCAATGGGGGCAATTTGATATATACAAGGATAATTGCTAATGTCTGAACACTCGGAGCAGCGTCGAGGTAGTCACCAGTAAAAATTTTCAATTGTTATATTGGCTACGGGCTTTCTTATTCGTTGAAATTGGGAAACAATTATCGGCGCTGGACACCTCAATTACACTACTCCAAGTGATCAGACGTCAGGGATTGACCCTGTGTATGAAAATATCAGTTTACGATACTGCCAGTGCCATAAATACGAACATGTCGCAAGTCCAAGAGTTCTACGCGAGAAAAACCATCTTTATTACTGGTTAGTGTTCGCCAGATCGACAGACACTCTGCTTTCGGTTATATTCAAATCTCGGGTATTGTCTTCGGAATGATTTCAAACTAAGATTCTGAACGGCTACCCATTCCTTAAACTGATACCCTCAATTAAATTCATCACTTCCAGGTGGATCAGGCTTTTTGGGAAAAGTTTTGGTCGAAAAGTTGATCCGCAGTATCCCAGACATCGGGACCATCTACGTCCTGACCCGCGCAAGGAAAGATAAGAGCGTTCAGGAGCGAATCGACGAACTAGTAGCCAACACGGTAATACTAGCAGGATAAGAATATCAAAAGTGTCGCCGCGATTGGATTGGGTCAATATATCACTCAAGGAATACTCGAGATAAAATGAAAAAAAAATAATCTCACATTATCAGGTATTCGACCTGGTGCGAACTGTCCGTCCGGAGTTATTGAAAAAAATTGTCGGAATTCCGGGCGACATCACTGAGAAAGGAGTTGGATTATCAGCTACAGACCGTACGCGAATATAAACGAGGTATGCAGGTGACATTTAGACCCTTGATCCTTCTCTCTGTTCTTTTTCTTCGTGAACAGCAAAAACCAGAACGAAACTGTTTCAGGTCTCAGTCATCCTCCATTTAGCAGCCTCTGTGCGATTCAGCGAGGCACTTGAGAGAGCTATTATCACGAATGTGAACTCCACAAAAGACCTTGTGCAAAAACTTAGAGGTGAAAGTATCAGCTGCACTATATATCGCCACCCATCACAACTCCTCTCATTTACCTAAAGTAACAGCATCAAATTTCAGGCCGGTATTTACGTGTCCACTGCATACAGCCATTGCGTCCGAAACTCATCGATGAAGAACTGTATGCGACACCTCTGAGCTACGAGGAGGCCAACAAATTCGTGCAGGATGTCAAACATAAGGGATGGTCAGAAGACACAGTGAAGAGTTCCACTTCGACGTATGTCTCTCATAATGCCTTGTCCTTTCTTGTAATTATACAGTAAACAATGACAGAATCCTTTGCCTACAGATTGGTGGGGAAATGGCCAAATACTTACAGTTTCACCAAAGCCATAGCAGAGGGTGTAGTCGCAGAATATGCGAAAGACATACCATTCGCTGTCTTCAGACCATCTATGGGTAATTTATTGTCTTCGAAGATTTGATTGTTTCTCAGTAAAGTTATCCTAACATTGCATGCTGTTCTTGAAAGTTTTGGAGCTTTGTTTCTCATGAAGCATCAACAACCATGAAATATTTAAAAATCACTCTTCATGCTATAAAATTTTTTATTTCCTTTCGCTCAAAGTCCGCGATGCTTTAATATCGACCCTATTTTTAGTAACTGCATCTTACGCTGAACCATTTCCGGGATGGGTCGACAATTTGTTCAGCGTCCATGGGCCGATGGTCGGAATGGGCATAGGTGTAATTCACACCATGAGAATAAAAAAAGAAGTAATCGTTGACCTAGTTCCAGTCGATATGGTTTGCAATGCTCTTATTGTATGCGCCTGGAAAACTGCAGTCACTAAAAGAAGGTAAAGTCTTTGACGTACTGGCAGGCCAGGAAAGAAAAGCAAGTAGCTGTCGCAGCTTGACTTCAAGATCAATTAACGCCCATAACTTCAACCGAAAGCAATAAAACTTTACGATGATTCTATGCGACGTTGTGCTCTTCAAAGCAAAGCTGAAGCAAGCCAGTAAGCAACTGCTTGTCAGGTTTATTTCTTGGTTAAATTACAGAAGCTCTGAAGACCTTCCGGTGTACAACTACGTATCCGGACCCGAAAATCCTATCAACTGGGGTATATTCCACTCAATGGCCCCCACGTATGCCCACACCAGACCATTAATCGCATCTGTTTATTATAACTCTGCTATCCTAGTGACAACACAATGGGCCTTCGTGATTTTCAATTTCTTTTTCCATATGATACCGGCCTTGGTGGCTGATGGTGTACGCAGACTGTTGGGAAAAAAGCCGAAGTTAGAAAATACCTAGCCGTTCGCATCTTCCATGTAATGAATACATATGTGCTGATGAAAAATGAATTACAGATTTTACAAACTTTACAAGAAAATGGAAACAATGTTTGATGCTCTGACATTCTTCTGCATTCATGAGTGGACCTTCGGGAATTAAAGAGTTCAAAATCTTTGGAAAACGTTGGGGAATAAGGACAAGGAAACCTACCCCTTCAACATACGGAACCTTGATTGGAATAAAAATATTGAGAGACAGATCGGTGGCCTTCCGAAATATATGCTTAACGAATACGATGAGATGTTGGATAAAGCTGGACGGCGACAACTCGTGTTAGTATTGGTCCCAGTATAACTCTGCTAGTTGTCCTCAAATCATTTTCCGCTATCCGAAGTTCTCTAAGTTCACTGACTTGCCGTGTGTTTCAGCCTTTATGCCATTCACACGATGGTCCGTCTGATATTTGGTACATTTGTTCTTTGGATCACTTGGAAGCTACTTTGTGGATGGAGTCTCATCCTCAGCACGCAAAGTGTTATCTCGTAATCAAATCCACACTTTAATGCAAACCTGTCACGAATCCTCATCATCAATTGTAGAGTTGATGCAGCGCATTATTTTCAACACAACTTTAATGCTGAAACAGTTTCATCCTGACAACTAAGTCACATCGAAATTTATCGCATTTCAAACCCAATGTATAAGTTAATTATATAAAAATAGTTTGAAAGTATAGCAATGATGTATAAGTACGTTGTCTGTATCATCACTCCATTATATTTCGCCATATTGATCACACATCTTGCAAGACGATGGTTCTTTTTTGCACGATTATTCAAATAGAGTAGAATTTTCTATCGGTCAGTTCTTTCAACCCTGATCGATCATAAAGCTTAGGTAAAAGTTTCTTTCAAGGTTTATTTCTAGCGGTGTCTTAGCTATGGAAATTCACACTATATTCACTTCTAACGTCGTTAGTTTAATCTTCAGGCATAGTATATGAAATTGACCGTATGACGAAGTATCAAAATTCTAGAATTCAAGGAATCGAAGAATCGATCGATCCGAGTTAGAAACGGACCCTGATTCGTCAGAGTAGGCCAAAATTCGATAACATATCATTCAAATGATCGAAAATGATTCGTTCATTAATAATCTAGCCACATAGAATTTGAAATGTGGATCTGGTCAAGAAATTTGAGGTAAGTCTGATAATCATGAATGGATGGACATATGGCTAAAAAAGTTTCGCATGAAAGGGTTCTGAATCCCCATCATAAATTTTATCCGGATTTTCGCATAACATGACTGTCGAGGTATATGATTTTACTAAATTCCTAATAAACAATCGCAACATTTATAGGCATATTCATTCCATTATTCTTATACCCGTACCTACCATTCGTTGTTACGCCCGTGGCAGGAAATGACCGCAAGTCAACTGCTCGACGTACGTATGCATAGAGTCAATGGCATACATGATGTAAAATCGAGTATTACGCCTATCAATTGCGCAAATTAAATCATGGGCATTCATTGGCCTCTCCACCTCTGAACATTTCATCTTCACCACGGTAATAAAAAATCACTCCCACTCAGAATCATCAACAGCTCTTCTGAGCCTCTCAAAAAGCACTTCTCATCCGGCTTTTCAGCCAACGACTTCATAACTCATTCATCGATCATTATAAATCTCCTCTTTATTGATACTTCGACGATTTCGTAATCCCGTTACTCTCAATCGGATCACGTCTACCTACATGCTAATTGAAGTGATAAAATTCGTACTACAGACTAAAATTATATTTTTCTACATATATTACGAGTGCATAGTGAATACACTACTTTATATCATAGACCGGTTGATTTTTTGACAAAGCAAATTCAGTAGCTTTAAATCAAATCTTCCCCATTAAGACTTCAGGTTGTTCGAAACCCAGAAAAAAAACAGCATGAAACAAGGCTTGTATTTATAAATTTCAAAATTTCGACCTGAACTACGTACATCGTGCAAGATATGGTGGATGTATCGACTTCGTATAGATGAGGGTACTGTCTCAGAAAATAAAAATCCATCCTTCATTTCATTACCTCATTCAGTTGAAACGTTAGTTTTTCAAACGAAACAAATCCTCCCTCAAAATTTTCTCTATATCAAAATTTTTTGAGCTCCGTTAAATTTCTGCATTTTGATTTCAGATCTGGAATCACCAAGCCATAAAAACCCCTTCTGAGTGAGTTTCGAGAAGATAGAATGTCAGAAGAAGTGTAGGTTTCAAAAGGCCTGATAAACATAGGAAGATGTGTTTTTTATAAAAAAAAAAAACAACTAACGTTTCTAGTGGAAAGAATAAAATGCCAATTTTCTTTCGACACCCTGGTACACATATTGAATATCGATAAGGATTTGAGGAACGACTCCGATGCCACATATCGTTTGAAGTTGAGCCATCGGTTTTTCAGTATTTCTTTTTCATCGTTGAAGTTTATACCTGAAAAGCACCGTTTCAATTCGCTGGTTTTATGCCCCGGGTCTTTTTCCATGCAAAATATAGGTAAATGAATATACACATGGCATATACCTACCCATTTACGAATCCGGCAACAAACCCAAGTAGCGCACCTCGAAACTTCTTAAAACTGTTTAAACCGCAGTACAAACGCAAGCTGACCGATGAAATTGATCGAATAATTTTTGTGCAGTCATTTTATTGGACAGGATTACGCCTGGTTCAAGACAAACGATTTTCTCAAAAGATTACACATCCATGTTCCGGCTCCTTGTTAATAATAAGGAATTATCCAATTAAGATGTCAAATAGACCCAACGTCTTGACTCGTTTTCCCTCTGGCTTAGGAAATCATTTAACATCAAAATAGGTTGAATTCAAAAGGATTTTATCTCATGTTGTTTCAACTCTGCCGAGTTATTCGCACAATGCCTGAAATATAGCCATGACTAACTATGTGCCAGACTAATGAAACTTAATCCAGCATAAGCCAGCTAGACGTGACTTGCCCGACTCTCATTTCTATTTGATCTAGTATTCCGTAACTCGTCGGGTCAAATGGCGACTAATTTATTATAAATTAGTATGGTTTTCTAATGAAAAATTGACCATTGTCTCTTATTAGCAGTCCGTAAAAGCCCGGCTAAATACCGGGCTTTTAATGAAGACAAACTCATGGGTCACGCGAACTAAAAGCCAAACCAAACTATGAGAAATTCGTATCACGATATCCGCAGACCTGCACGATACTCATTCGGCGTGTACAGTGTATCATGTAATTGTCCTCACATACGTGTCCTGCAACCGTTATTTAATGAAAGGTGCATATTAGCCGGATGATCCTTATCAAGGGTGTTTTTCAAATTTTCTACGAGCCAGGTGGAAAAGGTTTGTAACACGAAATTTCGAAAACACCGTGAATGAGGACCACCCTAATGCATATAGGTTTAAAAAATGACCATCAGCCGAGGCTTTTCAATCTATTCGACAAAAACGGACAGATTAATTCGCCCCGCGATTTAATAATGAAGACTCTTGCCTTAATCCAACATCTTGGGGTACCTACGCTGTTTTATTAGACATTCCATTCTAACGTTGCCTCGTTGGCATCGAATACTAAAATTCCAAAGTATGCAGTATGCACGTACTTGTTATAGTCGGAGGTGAGCTGAGCTGACTGGCAGCTTCCTGAATCTATGATTTTCTACAGAGTACTAGAAAACCGAATTTGGTACGAAATATATTTACCTCTTCGTACGTACGCACGTGTACATATCAAATGTGTATGTATACGAGGGTGTTTTTTATTTTTTTTTTTTTTTCTTCTTCCACTAGGTGGGGGAAAACGTTATTTTCCTTTCGGTTCGTCTCCTCTTTCGTAGCCTTCAATATTAGAAGTATTATGTTACCAGGGTGAAAGGCTCGTGAGAGTGAGACTAAAAGCCTTCTTTAGACTTCGTTTATGGTTCCTTTGTACTTCAAGCATAGATGTGTTATGTATAAACATTAAAACCCAAAAAAATTCGTAACACGAAAAGTTGCAGATGATAATCGTTCTCTTATAGTAGCTAACGGTTTTCCGCAAATTTACAAAACACGTCGTATACCTAAAACATGCGATTTGCTGATTCCCTGTCCCACTTTTGTGTACAGCTTCTGTGATAAGTCGGACGAAAAGAAGAAGGAATAGGATAAAGAGACGAGAAGCCTCGACTGTTATGACAAGGATCTTTCAGTATCCGGTACAAATAAACTTCGGTATAAAAGTTTGCTCGTTTGGCAGTAAGTCAACTTTACATATGATACCGATTTTCGAGATCAACATTTTTCCCTATCCAATTCAATTCCACAATTCGGAGGATGTAATCCGCTTTAAAATCATCCAATTATAAATTTTGGTGAAATCAATTCGGCTAAGGGTTGTCTCGTATGTAATAAAAGCTCCCAATTTACAGTTTTTCAAACCATCGTGCACGTCGAAATTTCTATGTATGTTACAGCTACATATAATATTATAGTATATTTCTATGTATGTTACATCCTACCATATGTCCTTACATTTATTTATACTGAAGAGAGCTGCACGTACCGGGTTACGGCCGGTAGTACTACGTTCGAGTCCTTGGAGAGACTCGAAAGAGCGGAGCACTGAGCAGGAGAACGCAAGTGCGATGTCTGCAGGGTGGAGGATGAGGATAGGGATGGCGATGGGGATGGGGATGGGAATGGGAATGGGTATGAGGATGAGGAGGAAGCGCAAGACTCTTGTGGCTCCATGACCCCGACGTATGGGGTAAGGTCATGTTGCGTTACGGGGTAGAAAAGCATCCAGTAGCCAGTTATACGTTCCTTTGTTTTTGTAGTAGCTCTTACTGAAGCGAAGTAAGGAGAATACGAGAGTCAGCCGGAATGATAAGGATGGTTTTTAGCTACGTGCCTTTTACAGAGAATGAATTCCGTAGGAATAACTTCTTGCGTTGGAAAAGTTTCTGGCTCTTGCTAACATGGTATCTATGTACCAAAAAGTAAAGAGAGTTGGATGTATTAAGTAGAGATCTTTCGTACAACGACATCCAGCTGAAAGAGGCGTTTTCTTTACCCTAGATGTGGAAGAATCCACGTGAGATCAAAAAAATGGAAAAAAAAAATAACTGTGATTCTCATTTTTATTCTATTTTTTCACACGGATAGAGTATCAATCGATACGTGAACTCTATTTTTTTCAACTGTCTATCTCGAACAGTTCAAAAGTTACAGCCAATGGCAATTTTTGAGAACATAATGAGAACAACGTGCGCATGGATTATTTCAAATGAGCATATCTCCTGATCCATTTGACTTACAGAGCTCATAGAGTACTCATTGTGCAGCTCTTTTCGGCACCTATAATTTAAAATACGTAATTCATCAATTTAATTCGACATCTGAAAGTCGAATCCAGAATTCGTTTTTGGAAACTGCATTTAACCATCGAACCACGAACTTACAACTAAGGCAAATACATGGAAATGAAGCTACATTCATCTTCTTTCTGCTGTATAAATATCACATTTGTATCGCTATGGATTCCTGAGCAAATGAATTTTTCGTGTGGGGTACGGGTGTGGGTTGTTGGCATACAATACGCGAAACAATTCGACAATTGAGAGAGAGAGAGAGAGAGATGTATAGAAAATCGTACCCAAATCAATATTTACAATATTCTGTAAAGTTATAGTAGAATAATTGTATTCTGTATGAAAGAAAATACTCATTATTCATCATAAAGGGAATTATTTATGATTATAATAAAGGAGGAAAGATCAAAGGACAATTTCCTTTTTCACAGTACGCACAAACTTGTAAAGAAATTGCATTCCTTGCCTGGTTAAGACGTTGTACATAGTAGTTCGTAAGATTCACGAACATCCCTTCGATATTTCATGGTTTTAATTGTTCGGAACAATTCTAGCCGAGTCTAGTTTCGTTTATGTCGAATATCACACCTTGCATAAATTTAAGGAACGAGTTAACGAATCGGAAGTTTCCTGGCCACGTTCCAAACCAAAGTAAAGTAAAATGACTATATGATATTGGTTTTCGGTGGAGGACTTACGCGTTGACAAATAATCAACCCCTTACGCTCTGATTCCTAAAAAGATCAGATTTCGATTCAGGATCATTTGAAATTTGAACTTTCGTTCAAGCCGCTACTCTTGTATCGTAATTTTGATCAAACAATTGGAAACAGGTGCTTCACTGCCTATACGCCAGGATAATTCCTGCAGGATTTTGTCGGCGTTGCCTTGCTGCACTGCAGCCGGTCTCGTTTTATATTATACTTTAGACTTCTGGTTTTAACGTTATTCCAATAATCGGACGAGCAAATATATGGCCGTATTGCTATTTCAATCTACCCCACTGCGTTCATTCTATCTCACTTCTTTATACTTCCAGATGTATTTGCAGAACACAGAACACACGGACGATTGTGGTATTTCTTTCTGGGCATACCCTCCATGCAAACACACATGTTTATACGAATAGATTTATTCTACTATACATTCCTAGTATAGTAGAAGGAGATTATTGCAAGGATGATATTTTCTTGTTCAAATATCCTTACCTTAAACCTAAACACTAGCTTGGTGCTCAAGGGTCTTTTGGGTTGCAAATTTGGAATCTGAGTTCTAAGATTCAAAATTCACTCTAAATATTTGAATTATTTAAATATTAAAGATATCAGTTGTATAAATAATTGGAATTTCGATTATTAGACGTCAGATTCGGAATCCGAAACTCAAAACACCCCCGAGCCCCAAGACAGACTTTCGCACTACTTGTTCCGGTCAAGTTATACGAACATTAGTAACACGATGTAAATTTCTTCCGAGTTAATCAAAGGGGAAACCTTGCTGTCGATTTAGGTACCACCACTTAGACTTTAATGGCAGGCTTTACCCCCCTTTAGGGGGTTGATTATTTGACGTAACTCTAGATGTTGAAAAAAAAAAATTGTTGATCCACTTCGGCAGACCCTAATCTGACCAAACCTACGAAGGTATAAATTTTTATTCTTTGATAATAAATCGATGAAGTTTTAAAATTGAAAATTCTTCGCCATAGTTAATAGAGAAATATAAAATCAACATAATTTATAAAAGACGAACGTCTGCAGTAGTTGGTATAATATAATACGTATAGCTGCAGGAAGGAAGGAAGGAATCTTTATTCTCTGTTTAGTTTTAATCAAAACTTAAGCAAACCCTGCAACCCCCTCAGGTTTTGTCTACGCATGTATGGGTACAGATGTGGATGTATGTATGTATTTATACGCAGCAATATCCACCAGCCCCATAAACCTAAAGAGCGTGCGAGAAAGCGGAGGGAAATAAGGTAGAAAAAAATGAAATTGATGGCTGCGTCAGTGGAGTTGGTTCGTATTTACTTTTAATTTGAAACTTTGTTTATAGGATATAGGATCGACGGATGGATGAATGGATGAATAGGTACGTGTACTTTTAAGGAAATACGAAATCTCGACGTCGCGTCGCTCGTTGCCTCTGGCAAGAACCGTGGCTCCTCTTCGAAGTATCGCTGCAGCATCAATTAACCGATGAAAAAAAGGAGAAAAATAAAAACGCCATGATTAATGAGACCATGGTTAAATTCGAAGGGTTTTATGGGATATCAAATGTTCGTTGTTTTCCGTAAAGGAAAATTTCAATTTTTCGTAAATATGTTCGTTAAAATTGAAACTTAATAACGAATGAAATTTTTGGCCCAGCTTCAGAATCACGATTAGGCAACACCTGGTAATTCCGAAGATTGCCCGTCGATTTCTGCCGAAAATCCGAGCCAGAGGGACTTCAATTATCCTCGATTGGGGGCTGAATGGCTTCGCTGAACATCTATATCGTTATTTTTTTCGAACCGTGGTTTAGATTCTTCAAAACACAATAAGCGAAATTAAAAAGACTGGATCGACGTTATTTTGCACAATAAATTCTCGAGCAAATCAAGTTTCAGTTTCTCATCTTCAATTGTGGCAAAAATCCATAGGCCTTTTTCCTCGCTCTGAAACGTTCCGTTTCCAAAATTCTTCTTTGTCAAATCAGCCTTCCACTTTCTCCATGATTTCTCCGGCCTACTTCGAGCTCATAAATCCTAACGAAATCCAGCGATACGGTTTTTTTTTTTATCAAGAGCCCGCGACGTATCAACGTGTAGCACACATGCGTACCTGAACATATATGCGTACGTATCTACATGATACAGCGGATTGTTAGCCGAAGCGCTTGGTCAGTCTCGAGTCTGAACCTCGTTCCACTCCTCACTACAGCTCTCGCGACGAAAGGCTTCGGGACAATTCTGCCTGGCCACGCTCCAACAACCCAAAAGCTCACATGTACGTCGCGCTTTCATTCGTTAACAAGAGTTTTGCAATTGCCAAGTTGAGTTTTTCCCTGGACTGAACGGGTACTCGCGATGATGGAAGCCAGAAATTGGAAACCGCGATATCCACCTCTCTCCATACTCATACTGCTCTAAATCCCAGCTGTAATCTGAAATCCAGACAATCAAACGCACCAGGAGGAAATTGCGTCGTAGCTTAGATTCATTATTTTTTTATTTTCAATTCCTTTTTTTAATTCACTGTTTTCATATAACAAATGAATATGAGCGAATGACTAAATTAGAGCAGAGCTTAGAATATGATGGATATGAGGACCGTCATACTCATACGATTATTTATACCATGGTGAAGACTTAGGCGAATCACCAATTCGGCGGGTGCTTCGTTGAAACAGGTCAAGCACCATCAACCGCCATTAAACTAATCAACCACGTAATTCCGTTTTCCGGAACCTTAGCGCACCTCGTAAACTTCCTGTTCCTTTACCCCGCAGTAAATACAAGGCCTGTTTAAAGGTTGGGATAGAGCAATAACTGCTTGTTATAGAACGGTTAATCTTATCAAGGTATGAGAAAATTGGAAGAAGAAAAAAAGAAAAAATGTTCGGCGAATTAACTTCCGTTGTAAATAATAATTTCGACCGTTTTTTTTTTTTTTTTTTTTATCTCTTTCCTCTCCTTATAGTCTTTAAACTCCTGGTATATCCTTGTTTTGAGTAAGTTTTTTCATTAGTTGCGTATATCTATCATTCAAACTGATGAAAAAAAAAATGAGGGTGAAATAAATCAGCCATTTAGTTAATTATCCGTGAAATTATTCGCTTTGACAGTTCACGAAGATCCCTCCAGTTTGATTTGGGCTGGCACCCTGCAAAGACATCAACGTCGACATTTACCCTGCGGGTGAATTCGAGGCTGAAAAATTCACGACTCCGGGCTCTAGATCACTTCGTATAATTACCCACTAATTAGTAAGAGGATCGCGCTTACGAGGTGGAAGTTTCTTCGTGGAAGGATCATAGCGTAATCTATTCCCATAAATGAGACTGGCATTTGCCGTCAGAAATTCGGAGCTGTGGTTCCCCGGATGGCCATACCCACTAACCACGGGAGGTCAAGTAGGTCTATAATCCGTTGAACGGGATAGATCAACCTCTATACTGGTCAGATCCTGGCTAGTCATCTCTGGCCCTAATTAGACTCATTCGGTACTTCGAACGGCCAAAAACTCAGCTCTAGACGAATCTATATCTAAGGGTAGGTTGTAGTTAGTGATATCAGGCTGTCTGTAGAAATTTACAAAATCGGATGAATGGGGTAATAGGAATTAGTTACATGGTTATATCTGTGCCAAGTGCAAGTCCATAATTGAGGCTATTTCCGGAAAAAAAAGACCGTTCTAAAGTTTACTTACCGAACATGGCCGACCTCAAAGGTCTATGAACTGTTTCTTTATATCATGTTTCAATTTCCCTGGCCCCAATTTTCATAATTAGACTTGTGTTAATATTTACTTTATGGCGACTACAGCCTGGAGCTTTTTTGTCACCCTTATTATAGAACGATAAAGTGATATAAGGATGTGTGTATGTTGTATATATTAGGGTGATTTTTTTGGATCGACTATTTTTTTTTTTCAACTCCCCATTAAAAATCTTGTAGTAGACATCGAAAAAGGAATCCTGTCCAATTTTTAGCTCTTAATTACAATTCTAAGTACTCGCCCTCGTCTTTTTAAGTTTTCCCATGCTAAAAGCATGGAAACATTACGGCTTTTTCTTTAGCCGCGCACAACTCAGCTGCATTTCAATGGATCGTTCTCATCCAAGACTCATTTGACAGAGAATTTAATGTTCTTCAAAAGCACTCATGATAGTTTGATTGATTTGAAAATATTGAACTTGACATTTTGTTAGAATTTTATATTTAAAAAAATCAAAGTCCTTATATCTTTTGAAATACTGGTCTGAGCGACTTTACTTATTGGACTTCTTTGTAGAGAAATAAATTTCCTACAAAATTGTCATTAAGTTTTTTTATCCAAGTCCAACTGTTTATTCGCCCACGGTGAGAAAGAAGAATTATGCATAGAATCGACTTTGAAGGCTCACACAGGTGCAGCGGTTGAAACCACAGCCAAACTACCTGAAGCACTTTTGAAGAACACTAAATTCCCTGTAAAATGATGTTTAGATGAGGACAATCCATCGAAATGCGGCTGAGTTGTGCGCGGCCAAAGAAAAAGTCGTAATGTTTACATGCTTTTAGCATGGGAAAACTTAAAAAGACGAAGGCGAGTACTTAGAATTGGAATTAAGAGCTAAAAATTGGACAGGATTCCTTTTTCGACGTCTACTACAAGATTTTCAATGGGGAGTTGGAAAAAAAAAATATTCGTTCAAAACGAATCGCCCTAGTATATATGCATAGGAAGAATGTGAAGGATATCCTCCGAGCGTATTGAAGTGGGTTTTATCAAGGGACATGGTTTGTTACATATCAATCACTGGTTTAATTACTGAAATAATGAAATACAGAAATTTCAAATAATCGGAGGACGTCATATCCTGCTATTTTTTGTAAACGCTATGGAATAAAGGCCGGAAAGTTTGCGCAGCATGATATTGCGGCTAATAGTAAGATCCTAGTTTCACTCGCTGCGTGAAATAAATGGAAAAAAAAGGAACCATTATGATCGGAAAACAGATGGGAAGAAATTATAATGAAAATAGATGAAAACTCGATGTCGTCGAATATCCGATGATGCCTGAAGGCGAAGAGAGAATCTCAGTGATATTCGGACCTTCATCTATCACCGCTTGTCATCGAGAGACTCCTCAACTCTGAGAAGAAGATAAAATAAAATGAAATAAAATAAAGTAAAATAAGATGAAATAAAAAGACAAGAACTCAGAACAACCCGCTATCCCTTTTATATACTGAAAGTCACGTTATCAGCGTTCGTCTCTCTGCAGCCATTCATTCCTCTTCCAAACTCAAACCATATGGCATTGTGCTTTTACGGAAGAAAGCATGTGCGATATTGAAAAATATTTTGAACGGTCATTTACCCCGACCCCCATCGATTTCCGAATAAATTATTCTCCCGATAATCCTAGACTCAGTTATGATTGCTGAATTTTCTCAGAATTATTCGAATTTTTTTTTAGAAGTTACGATTTTTTGAAAATCGCACCTCCCGGCAACAGCTCGTTTCTTATCCAATTCTAGTTGGCAACCATGGAACAGTGACTTATACAGAACTGTCCAGTTTTTTGACGTACTTTGAAATGAAAATATTTGTAGATTTTTTCGGATACCGGAAGTGATTTTCGAAAAATCGTAACTTCTAAAAAAAAATTCGAATAATTCTGAAAAAATTCAGCAATCATGACTGACGTAAGTCTAGGGTTACCGCGAGAATAATTTATCCAGAAATCGATGGGGGTCGGGGTAAATGACCGTTAGAAATATTCTGGAATACCCCGTGTGTATCGGTTGTACTATTCGCGGTTTTCGTCTTGGCAATCTTTAAGTTGAAACATACCAAAACCGTCACATTGATATCCACAGAAGTTGACGTGAGGATGGATATATAGACGCATGAATGTCTGCGTGATAGACGGCCGACGGTTGACGGTTGATAGCTGACGGTTGACGGTTGGCGGTTGATGTGGGGGCAGGTTCATACATATACACATCCATGTACATATGCATGCATGCATACGTACATGAATGTTGGATGGGGTAAGGCATTCCTAGGGGGTATAAAGCCGGCTCAATGACATCTAAAATGTATCCCCGAGATCCAGCGTACAATTGCTTTTGCGATTTCCGTTACCGTTGCCTTTGCCTTTGGCTTTGCCTTTGCCTTTGCCATTGCCTGTGCATGTGCCTGTGTCTGTGCCTGCGCCTGTGACTGTGCCTGTTCATGTGCCTTTGGTTTCGCGTACTGCGCAGCCCTTTTCCATTAAGATTAGCGAGCTAATGGTACCATGAGGACCGTACGCGTATACTCTAGAGTCTAGCGTATGTGCCGTTCTGCGAACCTTAGCGAAAGAGTAAAAGTCGGGGGTGCCTTACCCCATCCCGATGCCCATACCCATCCTCATCCCCATCCGTATCCCCGTCCCCATCGCTCTGCCTATCTTTATCCCGTTCTGTCCTGGTCTGGCCTCTTCGAGTGCCTCCCTCCTCAACCTTGCAGCAACTGCGCACTCTGGACGACCTAATATTGCAAACAATGAAGAAGGGCCGCAGTCGCGTAATTAAAGTTAATAGTTGCCCAAGGGGTCCTTCGGGGGCCTCTGGGGATCTCTGAGGCACCAAGAAACATAATTATCCCCAGGCAAAGACCAGACGCAAAAATGTTTGGATTTAGATAATTCCAATCCAGATCCATATTTAGCGAAGATCAGTAGCAGGCATCTGCCCCATATCATATATTTGTTTATCACTGTCTTCCAACTTATTTGCCAAAAGCTCATGTGTTTAACTTCTTATTAAAATGTTGGGGGGGGGCAAAGGACCAAACGAACAATGTCTAGTTATATTTTGTGTCAAACGTGGGTATTTTTGGAAAATTTTTCATCCATAAAACTTGTCACTTCACAATTTTTTAGAAACATATGAGCGGTACGACACCTGGGTACGCACGCATGCGATATTTATAAAAGTGTTTTTTTTTTTTTTTTTTCTACAAATTTCTCCTTTTTTGTTTTTCGCCCCGATTCCTCCCTCGCAGCTTTACTCGAAGGAGTGACTTTGAACCTAGATAAAGGATCTTCCACGTGTAAGGGCAGTCGGGTTTGAAGTGCAAAATCAAGACCTGAAGCAGACGAGACGCACGGGTCAGGAAGGGCACGGGCTTTATAACGAGATTAAAACGCGGTAAGGGTTGCCCTCCACCCAGACGTCGACCTCCGACATTTTCTCCACCTATAGGCACCGGAATATCATATGACACTGAAATTCACGACCGTATTATGGGTATAATCGCGAATAATTCGATGACGTAACGTGACACACGAACGTACCAGACCCTACGGACAAGTAAATGGATATATTAGGGTGGTCCTTGATTCCGCCATATTAGAATTTCACTGCTCCTATGGACCAGACCGTCTCCAACTATATAAAAAAAAAAAAAAATGATTTCAAAATCCCAGATTCCTATTTCAATTCTGAGTACTGCCCCAAAGCCTTCGAACTTTTCCACTTATGGGAAGCATTGACATTCGAAAATGATCAAATTAAGGACCTCCACCCTGAGTCAGTAAGGCATATGGCGTGTGCCTAATATCTCTCGTTATTAGATTAGTATCGTCATTCTATTGTGCTTTTGCCAGACGTTGCCAAGCCCATGGTCTACACGTCTATAATAATCTATGTGCAATTTAACACGAGGATAAAGAACGAAGAAAACGACACGACCTGACTTCTATTTTCTATCTATTTCTAATTTCTATGTTACAGTTTATACTTTGAACAGTGCAAGTTCGAATTTCCGATCATGTATCGGTTTATGCTGTATTATATTACTGCACGTTAACTATTAGGGAAAAAGTTAGCGGTCTGCTTCTTTCTCATATTCGGGTATTTCATATATATTTCTATGGGTATAGGTACGCCGATAACTTTATCACTTTCCGGACACCGTAAACGAGCTTCTATATTTCGCTGGGAATATATCGAAATACGTACAGGGTGATCGCTCTGCGTCTTTCTTCGATTGTTCTTTGTTTTGCAGACTTTCGAGTATCCACCAAAAATCATAGAGTTTTGAAAGCTAAAACCAGCCGTGAAATGCACCGGTTTAAAAAATACTGTAGTCTCTGTGTCCAGCCACTTCTGACGAATTTTTTTCCAAATTATTTTAACCGCAATGAAAATCGAATTTCCTGCAAAGATTAACCCATGTCACCATCGAAGAGCGACACCCTTAAACAAGAGAACAATCCATTTCGTGCAATGGTCTTAAACGAGACGTGGAAATCGATTTCCGAGGAGAGAAAATGGGTGATTATTTTTCACAAGTTTGAGAGATCTTTACCAACCTGACAAAGACTTTTTCGAACTTGAACGTTCGTGAAAAATTTTCGGTTTCGATGAACACGTTCTGCAGCATGGAGTGAACATGATTCACTCTTATTTTATACGGCGCTGAATACTTTTGGCTCGTCGAAATTTTCAGCCCCTTCTGTTTCTTTTTAGAAATAAAACTGTTGAATCTGGATTTCATCTGAAAATGACCACCCTGTATGTTATAACTAACTGGAAGCAGAAATCACGTCCGAAGCGTGTAGGCCTTACTGGTGTCTGAACGTAACACGTTTATGCTACCGGTTAGACCCGGACTTGCTATACTATTTCGCCCTTTTATACCACTTCTGTAACACTGCAACACTAGCGTGGTTTTACGTCCACGTAATAGGCAGGCAATAAGCCCAGAAGCATTGGGAGATAACCCTGCAGCCACGTGAAAAGGCTGGCAAAATTTTATCTCTGGCACGATCCATCGCCAAAATTATCGCCCCTGATCACCCTTCGGGAAGCCTGCACCGCCCTACACGCAGCAGTTAGTTTACAACTGCGTGTAGGTATGTATAGGCGCATTTTATATTGTCGGTATTAAACGCAACGACACATAAAACACCCTGGTACGCTTCGGAAAAAAATTCCATTAATTAGCTGATTGCTAGGATTTTGAGACGTAATTACCCTACCGGATTTAAAAAACTTTCAAAATTTTCGAATTTTCTTTCTCTCGGTGACGGAATACGGAACTCCAACTCACCCCCCTTCCCCCTATATAAATAAAAATAATATTCTTACACAGCGTATATCAGTGATTTGATAAATGTGATTTCCTCGGTGTATGTGTATGGTGTATGCTCCCTTAAGCTGCACAGAAATGTCAGATTCAACACGCGTCCTAGATTCCGATATATCTAGTATCACGATTCCCAATTATGTGTACGTATAACGTATAACATGAGGCGGAATTGGTTGCCTCCAGATCTAACGTTGCTGGAGTATTATTCTATACCCGCTGGTTGGACGATAGGAACTATCTGCACCCCCATGTTGGACGGATTATTAGTGCCATTACGGTACTACGTAGATCACAGAATGCCACGTTATGCCTTCGGTTTCGAGTCCGAATAGCTTGGTACAGGGATGACAGACCGCGTGAATCACCGGGTTTAGCTGAGAGTGCATCTTCGGACGGCTGACCCCGATAGGGGTTGACACAAATTTTAAATTATATATTTCGGCCTGAAACTGACTCTTGTTCATTTAAACATGAAAAATGTGTATATTCCCATAGAAATAAGTTCTGAATTTGATTTCCAATATTCTCTGAATAGTTGATAGTACTTCCGGTTATAATTGCATGGATTTTTGACGGTGATTAAAATTAGATCTTGTTTTAGATCGTTTTTTTTTTTCATATCATGGAGAGAAGATGAAACATAGATAGGTATACGGGGTCAATACGATTTAATTCTATCTAATTGAATTCTGTAAGGGATTAGTTTCCCCGAGAGTTTTATACCCACTGCAGGTACAGGATGTTTTTATTTCTCGATTCCCTTTTGAAGTTGTGAAATAAAAGCCTCGCTCTTGCAATCTCAAAGAGTGTATACTATACCGGCACAAGGAATATCGTTTCATTTCAAAGTCACGGATTCAAATCGTTTTGTGAACAGCTCCTGACTAAAGAACCAAACGAATTCGATATCAGCCCTGCAGGACTTGTACACCTCTTTTAAATCTCCCGACGTTCTTTTCACGATACGGGTTAAAACCGCTCTCTTCACGCCTCCTCCATCTTCGCGAATTAAACCATCGTAGTTTAACACAGAATTTTTCATTTCACGCTGAGAAAAAAAAAAAAATCGAGTTCGGAGTTGGAACAATGATATCAAGCAAGAAAATCGAGATCGAATCCGAAAGGCCCAGGGCCTGGGTTGGTGGAGTTGGTAATAAATGCCCTATACATATGTACAATTATCGGTCAGCTAAAACCGAAGCCATAATGGTTCATTCGCACGAATGAATAGTCCCAGTGGAAGCAGAGAACCATGATCAGAGAATAGTTGCGAATACCTGGAGGCACGCGCATGTAGGTTTCCATGTGTTAACAGATTCGATGTAATTGAATATAAATGATAATACTGCTGGAATTACTATTGATTAAAATTATTATCAACCTAATACGATTCGGTGACGATAAATATCGAATTTGTGTACACATATGCATTTATGCTACTTGATAATGCAGGCAGTTAGAGATATACCTCCCTATTTATACTGAAGGGTAGATTCAGCGTCTAGGAATATGTACTACGTCTATAATATGAGGTAATTACTGGTGTAGGTAGTTAGGTATGTGTAGCTGCGAAATTAGTTGTAGTACAAATTAATTAACGATAAGATTAATCGGTGCTGTTTGATTCCCGTTGCATTTTGCGTACTGTATCTAACACAATACCGTATTACAGCTCACAGCTGAAATCTCTACTCTATGTACAACCGGTTCAGTAAGGTAGATAGGATTGTATCTATATGGTGATTGGGTCCGGTGAACCCTGACCTACACCACACATCAGTATCCACCACAAATCATATCCTCGAAACATATTGATCACTCGCGGTAACAACGGGTGATTTAATGCATCAGATCTTGCGCAAATTGCATTATATATACCTACGGATTGTATCAGAGATAATCGTTATCATCCCCTAATAATTTTGATTTAAAAATCATTTTTCATGATTTTTTCTTTTTTTTTTTTTTTTTTATAAACCTGAGAAGACTTTATTGGAATGACTTTTTTTTTATGGGGAATTCAAGTTTCTGTGAAATCAATCTTTGGAAAATTTTGTACTATCAAACCCGAGACATCATTCTTATATACATCGTTCAAATGCATGTGAAGACTGAGAATTCATTTCGAGTGAGAATTTCGAACAAATTTCTCTATCCGCTCCTCTTGTTGAAAAATGGATGGTTATTTTTTCCGTTCTTCTTGCGAAACGTTGTAACCTAATTCCTACAAGGTCTTTGTTCTCACCCCGAGGGATGAATCTGCAGAGCTTCGATTCCATTCATAATATTTCTCATTATCGGTTGATCCGGTATTAAATATCACAGCCTATTCCACCCTCCTATAATAATACGCGTGCTGTAGATACTTTAGCGACGAAGACACATGTCCTTCTTGTTCTATACCATATCATTCGACCCTATACCATAGGCACACACATACAAATAAAAACATAAATGCATATACGAATGTGGTTACGGGTGATGGGGATCCAGGACTGCAGGGCGGTAAGCAGCTTAGCGAATTTGTTCCATACATACGCAGCGGTCTCTAATGCGTATGAAGATTAAGGGATGAATTCCGGTCGCAAAATCTCATGTGAAAACTCTAATAGCCAGATTGAACTTCATTGTTCTCTAATGAGCGATAGGCCTTTTCGACTGTATAGGGTCCACAGTCAGCCTTAGGGTAGGTGCTACAGGGTAGTGTTGTAGATTCTAGTAAATAGATAGATATATACCTATGCCAAACGCGTTATCGAACACATCGGCACTCCCCTGACGAACCCTATATTGGCCAGACGAGAGCATGTTTCACCCCACCCACACCCTGCTCTCTTCGGTACACCGAACCCCCAACCCCTGTGAACCCTGAGCAGGAATATTGCGAATGTTTCGAGTCTCCATATATACCGGCGTGCGCCCATGCCGGAGCACATTGAAGGCAGAGTTTTACAAAGAGATAAACCCGGGATGAGATGAAGGAATGGGGAATTGAACGAAGAGAGAGAGAGGTAATCGTCGTGGATATATTACGTGGCGTATCATCAACGTTTAATAACGTTTATTAACTGAGATTGATATTTGAACTAGTCGTAGACCAGCATATCGCGTTTCTAATGGCATAAGGTTGTTTTTTTATTCTTTACGTCGTAATTCGTTATGAAAATGATTAAAACTCAGAAATAATTGGAAATTTGGAATTATAAGACCTGAAATCAAAAGGTCGTACTTGACGGCTTCAGGGTTCTTTTTCACATTTTGTTGTTTCTAAATATTTTAAGGCGGATACTTCCATTCGTTTTTTTTTTTTTTTCCAAGTTCCCTTCAAAATTTGTACGTTTCTATTTTGACGGATGACAGAAAGTCGTAATAATGTCGCGTACGATCTAATCGGATTAGTTGACGTGATTATTTTTCGTTAAATTTAGTCCAATTTCAACGATTCTGATTATTTTATTTTTTTCTATTTTTTATGTTCTTCGCGTGAATACATAGGGGCAAAAATTACCCGACCTTTAAAGTATTGGTGGTTAAAAACTAGAAATATGTCAATTTCTCTTCAGCGATCCTCATATCTATCTCACCTCCGCTACCACAATTCGTTACTATAATCAAAATCGTTCTGTAAATTTCTATGAAATTTTTCGAAATATTTCCCGTTCATGTTCTCAAAGTGATTGAAGATTATTACTTTAGAATTTCATTCCACTAATAAGACTAGACTGACCACAGTGCAAATTGAATCTGAAAACAGTTTGCTTTTTCGTGTTTAATGAGGAGGAAAAATGGAAAAGTTACTACCTCAGAATATATCGACTAATTTGATAGTTTACTAATGCATATCAATACGGTCAGCGGATATTTTTTTCACTTTATTCACATCGAATTACGAATATGGCATATAGCACGTAATTGCGTATATGCATGTCGATACCTCGCCGCGGGAGCTCGTTATTAGTCTCGAGAGGTTCGAAAAAACATTTTTTATGACCGATAAGCTGACCGTACAGGTATTGAACTATAATTAAGTTGAAAGGTTCGGGAAAATATCGGAAAAATGTTGAACAACAAGTTTTATCGAGTATCCTCGATTTCCCCAGCGTGAATACACCGATCAAAGTACTCAAGCAATAACAATCACCAAACTCAATATACGTGTACCTGTACCTAATTCCGGATCAATTTCTCCCCCATTCCTTCTCTTTTTATTGATTTTTATTGATTTCTCTTCATTTTTATTATTTTTTTTTTTAATTCTTTTATGTACGCCTCGTATATCTACGAACTCAATGTCGCGGGTAATATAACTTTACGAGCCCACAATACGACAGGATGTCCTAACGGCTAACCCTTTCATTCCGGCGGAAGGATAACGCCATTGACGTTACCGCGTCCTTTGGGAGCTGCGTAACGATCAGGTGAAAGCGGTCAGAAGTTTGGAAATCGAGACCAGCTCTCAAAAAAAAACCAAAAAAAAAAACTAAAAATAAAAATCAAATGCATCGTATTTCGAGTAAAAAATGATCCAAGAAGGTGTTTGCGGATAATCCGTCGATATGCGGATGGCCGATGGTAATTGCAATTTTTAAATCACTGCCAATAACGCGATTCACGGGATTAAAAAATCTCGTGGGGAAGTATTGGTCCGAACGTAATAATTGACGACGACAGACAATGATAGCTGGTCATAGCATAGGAGCAATTTCAATATCTGACAGAATCGCAATTGTGAAAAAATTATTATCCTAGATGGGGTGCAGCCAGCTGTACTAGTCGCCGACATTAATGCTCTAGTTTAGTTCATTGTCAGTATAACTTAACGTACTGGCGAAAACCACCATTTCATATGGCTAATATATTGCGAAGAGCGAGTTGCTACTTTTAAAACAAATGTTTCGCCGTGTGTTTCCCTCGAAACTTAACTGTTCAACTCGGACAAACACAGGCGGAAAAAATGTCGGTCTATTTCGGCTGAGTCCTCGTCTTTTGTGCAACCAAACGCGTTAACATTGAAATTAGTTTCGAAATGACGAAAAAATGTGATCGTGGAAAAGTCTCATTTGCAACCCTTGATGATGCAGCTTCGTAAATTTTCACCGAATTCTGTGAAGGCTTATCGATTTCATATGGGAGAGGGTGCATTTGGATTTACAGATGTACAATGCATCGTAAATTGTCATTTTTTTTTTTTTTTGAAATTTTTTTCCCTTAATTCTATTATTTAAAGTCGGGGACACCGTGCGGTGTGAGAAACAAATAGGGCGAACCGAGAGGTTGACTAAATTGAACAAACAGGGGATTAAATTATTATATCGTAGTCCCCGGTACACGTGACCGTTGATTAAGGAGGGGGATGAAGTACGTGACACCACGGATGATAATAATACATTCTCTAGTAGCCGGGGTGGCTGTAACTTCGCAACGGTTATGGTCCTGCATTTCGAGAGAAATGCGATCCAATCCAAGTTACTAACACCGCAGAACTAAACTACATTAAACGGGCTCATACCGAGGGTTTCTGACGTGTTTCAAATTGGGTTTATGGCATCGTTGCACTGGAAATATAAAACACGCGACATTTTCATAGAGCAACAGAACAGAAGATTTTTTCTGCTGTATTTACCCTCGAGAAACTCAGCTCTTCCATTATTTCACCAAGAATAACTTGTGCCAAATCTTAGGTATCGACGACTTTCATCCCTCAGAGTCTATATCGGTAGAAGGGAACGAAATTCGTCAGAAAATGTCCGGCCATTGTATTGACGAGGCAAAAATTTTCGGAGAAAATGCTCGATCGATTTTCTATGGGGAATCCTCTTCCCCTTTGGAAACTTATACAGTTCCTTCTGCAAGGAGTCCGAGTAATGGCATGAAATAAGAACTGGAATGATACGATGGTCCGATTTCCGATGTCCTGCATCACCATTCCATGTAGATTTGCGAAGAAATTTTAGATTCGAAGGGCTAGTTCGGATTCTATATGACGAGGTGAATTCGTAACAGAAGAGGAAGAGGAAGAAGAACAATTTGCGTCTTACAAATTACATCAACCGACTAGTGAAAGTAATCAGCGTTAAGTGCCGTTTAATTATTCTCAGTTCCAGTCACAAAGACTGCGTCAGACGGTATTCCCCTACGCCTACACCTTAAATTTCCCTTTCAATTAAGCCAGCCCATTCCTAATTAAAGATACACGTTACAGTATGATTTTGCGAATTAACTTAGTTCACCATATACTTAATAATTTCCTGCGAGATCCGGGCTGCAGAAAAGTGTCATCTGTATGGAATACATCAGCTTTACTTTGAAGAGTACATCTTCAACTCTTAGATTCCGACTGCAATTTCTCCGCTCCTTTAGCCAGAACGATCATATGTCCACAAAACTTGATGAACTTAGAGCTTACATGACGATGAACTTCAGGAGTCAGAAATAAGCGAAATCGGATTTGAACACGCGTATGTGCAGGCTCTGTGATTTTGTATGTACTACAAGGATTCTATAGGCAAGATAATCATCGATTGTTAGAAGGGTTTGTGCAAGGTTTTCGCCCGTTACTTCCAATTCGTAAAGTTCTCAAGTACTTCATAATCGGAAAGACTTGTTCAAGCATTATTCTAAAGTCGTGTTAAAATTATTCCTGGATGGATTCTGAATGGTATATAACGCCCGTATCATCTTCGGGAGTGAATATCCTGCAGAAGACATCCTGGGGGTCTAACATAGTAGAACGAGATGACGCACCGGAAGTTCGCGCTGGGACACGAGCCTCATACTCACACCTACCAAAATCCTTATTTCCGGAACAGGTCCTTATGTATAAGAACCTTTCCCCTTTCCCGCAATATCCTACGTATCCTGCACGCACGCCCATCCAATAGATATATCTTAAGAGACAGGGTATCAGTTGGGCTTCCGGTTTCATCAACAATTTATTTTAACCCAACGACAACCTGCCACCTGGCCAAATGAACCGTCATATAAACATGAATGACTATCCGTGCCAAATTCTGGCCGCTACAAGTCCACGTCGTATTCAATTGTGCGCAGAGCACACCCACGCCAAATTCAAATCAGTATTTTCCTCGTTCCACGATCGGTCATGGAATATAGATAGAAAAATTCAATATCAGGAAATAATTGAGACCATTTCAACGTTTGGGGAAAAACGGATTCCAAAATTTGAAAATTTTCCAAACGAGGAAACCTTTGTCTTGTAAAGAGCAACTGGTTTCCAACAAATGGTATAAACCAATCGAGAACCTGTATGAGCTTTTTCCTTTTTTAAAATATTGAGCATTTGGAAAATCTGGGAGGAAAAAAAAGCAGTTCACGGTTCGATTCGATATAAATTTTATTTCACATATGCGTCATAACGTTTGAATAAAATCGAATGTTCCGTGCTATGTGTTCGTATAAATGTTGAAATAAATTTTATGTAATACTGCATAAAATATTAAACTCCTTTCAGTTTAATATTATAAACACTGTACCTACATGTATTATATAATATATCGAACGATAACGTGGGATGACCATACGTAAGCCGAGCTGGCATACAATACCAATATTTCTCTTAATCCCCGATTAATGATTTGTGTTGTAAAGTTCAATGGGTTGTCACTAGGATAACCGTGATATATATCGTTGTGAAACATTGCGATTGAAAGCCTCGAGGTGTTTGGGCCTTGGCACACATATACGTCGACAGATTGGGGGATAGAGATATTTCTATGTACCTATGTATACAAACACGTACGGGCACAGGTGATTGATTTCGATATGAAACACCGCAAACTTGGGAATCATATGTGTGTATATACCTACCTGTACATAGTAAAGGTACATTTTTCCTCCTATGTATGTTTCAATCCAACCGCAATCTTTTCAATTATTTATCGGAATATACTTGGCTTCCATTGAATTCCCCAGCTGCCTTTCTACACCACTTCATCAACTCGTAGTATAATACACATAGGTATATGTATATACACCTGTATACTATATACCTGCCTTTAATTTGGAAGAGCGACAGAACGATGCCAAACGAATCCCTCAAGGTAAAGTCCAACGGTTTCTTGAACAATGCGAAAGCTCAGGTACATTAGTGTGTATGTATACACCCACTGCACATACGTGGAATACGTGAACCCTGTTAATATGGAAACCTATTAAATATGTATGCAGATGAACATTGTGCGCATCTCTCCCGGACCATTCTTCAAGTATTTCATATAGTTTTGTTGTGCCCGCAATTTGACTCGAACGTCTCGGCAATTAGTAATTAGCAATAACTGCTTGAATCAACTAATTGTTTAAGCTTAGGCTGACAACTTGACTAATTAATGCCTCGGGGAAATATACTGTATACATAAACGTATTTGCCTCTGAATCGTACAACAAAAGCTGAGTACAACGAAGCTTGTTAATACGTCAGCCAAGTATTTTTACATCCACTTTTCAGCTTTTTTTTTTTGTAAATTATTTTTTTTTTCATCATTTTATTTCTCCTCGTTTTTTTCAGTTTGTTCTTTTTATACGGTTTTCTTTCTTTCTTTTCTTTTATTTTTTTTTTTTCTTTTTCTTTTTTTCTTTTCTTCTTGTTTCTATACCTACCTTTTCTTGCAACGGCGAAACCTTCCCCGTTGCTCAACACGCCGCGCGACGCGACGAGGCGATTGCTGGCACGTGACTACTTTGCGAATCGTGTCCCACCCAGGCGCATGTTACCATCGTATTCCAAGCGTTAGCCTCGAGCAAACAAGGAATAAGGATATCTATAAAACGAGATCTCTGACCTTCAACCTTCGCCCAGGGAGGTAGGTAAAGGTACCGTATAACGTAAAGGTACTGTATAACGTAGGTAACTACGCACATCTCGCCTCATTTCAGCGACTAACTAAAAATAAAGAAAAACTTTATGCCATTAGCTACGCGATGTGTTGTTATATATTCAATGTCATTAAAATTGTTTTAATTTTTTTTTTTTTTTTTCTTACGTAACGCTCGTATATGTATATATTATTTTCTATACAGTTTTAACTATAGGAAGAAAAAAAAAAAACGAAAATAAAAAGGCTGAGTCATGGAGTTGACTACAATGAACTACAGATATTTTCTCCAGACCTGCACGATGGATATTTTTTAACAAAAAATTGAACAACGCTCTACTGAATTCTACGCGTCACAAACACCTGCGGATTTTGACAATTAACCGATTACGTTATATGCTAGTACCAAACTTAATTACGATGCCATTGTGCTACAGCGCATATGGGTATATACAACATATATTTACCTAAATAATTAAAAGGTGATTATTAATGCCCTATACGCTGTATTATCATAGTCATTAATTTCTACATTTGTTCGTTATATCGAATGACGTTCTTCGTATAGCTAATAATCGATGCAGGTATACGATAGAAAAAAGGTACACTACGGTTTACAAATCCGAATCTGAAATCAAAATAGTACTTATTGATATGGTAATCAGTTCCTAAGAAATTACAATGGAGATGTAGATACGGATAATGCCCGGGCTTGGATGAATAATGCATTAACAAACCTCGCGCATAATAATTACTTCGTGACCTGATAGATAAATCGATTATACGGTGCCGATGCAACTATAACAGTATAACCGTGTGCAGTCACACATCAGGCAATTATATATTCACTATTATATTTGTCATGGGTGCTAGGTACCTGCGTCTACGTCGCAGTGAACCTCATTTCCCCTGCACTGTTAATTTTCACAATAAATATAAGGGAGAGCGGGGCGCGATGGACATCCCTAAGAAAAAAAAATTGAAATTTTATAAAAATACCGCTTTTATTAACAGGGCTCCTTGTCAAAGTAGAGATTTCGATGGGAGACGTACATACCTACTCGATTCGACGTTGATAGAGGATCGGAGAAATGAAACCAATACGTGTTGCAGTACCTACTCTCCAATTACTGTACCGAACTGGTCACGTAATGCCTAAATTCACCACATACGTGCTCGAAAACATTGAAGGCTTTTTGTTTCCCATTGACCGCGAGGGTGGTCGTGAATGAAGCATCGCATCGGTGCGACATATCGTGCGAAACGAGATTGGGGAAAAACAATTTTTCACCCATATACATATCGCCACCACCGAGCTGTATTCCCAGACAGTTAGATATTTCTTTTTTTTTTTATTTATATAACATTTTCTCATCAGTTATTTCGGCTTAAAATACCATGAAATTCCGAGCTAAGGGATGAAAATGAGGACTCGATTCTTCGCAAAATATAAAGGAAAAAACATTTCCAAGGAAGGTCCGAATACTTCGTAATTATTATAGAAATATTTTCATCTGGTTCAGCTCGGAAATTACCGTTTGACAATGCGGTCTGATGGTAATCGGAAACTGAACCAAACTATATATTTCTGTTCCTCAGTTTCTCGGTTACTGAAGTAAAATCTCACCCGCTCATTAACCGCTCAAATACCACGTTAACTCGGGAATTAGTAGACCCCTAGATTTCGGAGGATGAACATAATGGTTTGTCTCTTGGCTCGCAGTAGTTACCGATATCAAGTTACACGTGATTAGCCGGTGTCCGCGAATCGTTAGACACTTGATACGAAAGCACAGTGTGCTCATAGACTCGGTTTTGTTTCTAAACAATGTGTGTTCGGTGTGTATATAGTATGCAATCATTAATCCACCCATCAATTGTTAATACATACATTCATATCGACAAATGCACATCCATATGCAGCTATACAAGGTAACCGAACATCTCTAGCAGCCCATTGTGTTCGTTTGAATAGAAATCTGCGAACTAGGTAAACTTCGGTACTACGGATGGACGATCTCTATTGTGTGATTTTCGCGTTAGCAACAAGTCGGTGTGACCCGCTTCACATTAAACACCCACAAAGCACACAATTAGCTACATCAAACTTGTCACGAAAACGCACCGTGCGGATCAAAAGTTCTCGTGTTCTGACTACACTGTACAGAAATTTCAAACCATGTCACTCATCCGCTTCTCGGAACATATTGCGAATATTAAATTTCTCTATAATGTACGCGACATCTACCATCGATCCGCTGCAGTATTAGAGCTGAAAAATATCGGATGGTAGAAAACGTAAAAAATGGATATTTCATTGCGAATACCTAATTCGATTTTTAACTAGCTTCAGTCGGCATTCAGGTTCTCCAATTATTCGTACTAATGGCCTTCTCTCTTTGGCCAATTAGATATTGCGGGAAACAAGCGTCTGCTACTCGCTTCTGATGGGATACGCAATGATTTCATCCGACAGACCGATCGCTGGTGGGTAGACTAACCCCTGTACCGATTTTCCGTACAGGGTTTCGCTTCGCATTAAAAAGCCCCATTTTCGAGAGGCGGCTTCTTTCTTTCTTTCTTCCTTCCTTCCATTATTTTCTTTCCCTACGATAAATTTGTCTCCTCCAGTGCAGACTAACGCTTGGCCATTAGTTTTCTCCATGTGACACTGCAACGTGATGCGAAACACTCCCCAAATTATTACTTCCTATTAAGCCTACCGCGACGCGGTGGCATACTGACGCGGTAAACCACCATGCCGACCACATTAAACCACCATTGCACCATTACATGCGGATCCTCGCCTCGCCTGGCTATGCACACATGATGCACTCATCTGTTTCGTATAATTACGGAGATGGGTTCCTAACTGATAATAATACACAACTTTACGATTACCCATAAATCATATCTTATGACGATAACACAGCAATTTAATGATACATGTATTACATGGACGTCGCGCGGATGGTATATGGGAATTTCATGTGGGGGACCTTTCAACCTCATTTCTTTACTTCCATCGAGTCTCTGAAGTTTTTTTTCTTCTTTCTTTCTTTCTTCTTTATTTCTCACATTGTTCGATTGTTCGATAATTCTTTTCACTCCTTGTTTATTATTCATTAACCTTTTTTCTTGCTGATAGGAAAAACCACTCGCTACTAATCAATCCTTTAAGCTTTTTCAAGATAAGCTCAAACTTGACGACTTTACTCTCTACAATCTACTCCCACCTATAAGGCAAAGTCCTATCGATTCGTTGCACAGGATCAAAACTTGGCTAAGAACAGCTGAGCCGCAAATCTGTGAGGAAAAGAGGTAAGCGAAAAATAAACTATCCTCTTTACTTCTTTGACCGTGGTTGTGAAAGACTAGTAGATTTAAAAGGAAAAAGTTGGAAAAATTTACGTTCAATAAAAATTTTATATAAAAATGAAATTTCTTTCATAAAACTTCATAAGGAATTATACATGCAGAGAAAAGACTCGAGCGCATATTGGTATTCTATTTACTTATCTTAAAATTTTTTTACATCGACGTACATTCTTATGTATTGAATAATTTTATTGATCCGACGCGATGAAGGGAATTATATCCTTAAGAATTCCTGAATATAATCAAAATCTATGATCACGGAACTGCTGCAGTCTCCCCACCGAAGATGAGTAGGCACACTTTACCCCGCGTGGGACTATATAATGACACAGAGTACAAAGAAGCGAGGATTCGATCGGCTCCCTCTGAACCAAGCCGCTATTGAAGGGTGGGTAAGGAGGTATCAATTTAAACCCTAAATAAACGCCACATACATGTTATATACTATATATATATCGACGATATACACGTCCGTGTATACCTAGCCATATACATATAAATCTTGACTAAGCCGAGAAGTCTCGAATCTCTGGATAGCACTGCTTTCCGCAGGGTTCTCTTCTGAGAGCCGCTTGAAACGCGCGGTGTTCTCCCCCATGCTGCACTCTTTCGAGCATGTATAGTACTTATCACCGGGAACGGGGACCCCCACTCAAAACGTCGCACTACCACACCGTCTATACTTTCTCGTAGTAGCTTTACGGAGGCCGGTTCAATCTCGCGTTAAATAACAATGCTATGGCGCACAAGCCCCTTGGGTAAGGGTGACGGGGTGCTGCTGCAGGACCAGGATTTTACCTCCCATCGATCACCCGGGATCAGCCCCTGAGGGGGACAAACCAGCGGAAACTGGCGGACCCAGAAAATAGCTTACTTACTTAATTGCAAGTCGGCCACCGCTCCCATAATGCTTTATGCTAATGACCCGAGATTTATTGTTGATACTCTAACGGCGCACTAAACTTACTGCAGCTATTAAGTCCTGCAGTATCTGTTGCGACTTTTAACTTCAAACAGTTTCAGATTTTCGGAAATATATTTTTCATAACAAATTATACTAACGTGTAGGATCTATCTTAGAATTACTCCTAATCGACACAGTTTAGTAACTGTGTGTCTTCCCGGAAATACGCAGTCATAGAAAAAGTGGCTTCACCCTCGCCTTTAGCCCCCATTAATTGAGGGTGCGTTTTAATTTGAAATTGTTTCACGCTTCTGTTGATAAACCCATAATAGCTACCATCTGTACGATTTGTTGTTTTTTTTTTCTTTTTTTTTTCGCGCAGATTCACCGGTCACTGGATATAAAAGTCCTCCTCTATCCCTACAGTAGATCTGCAGGTGTTTTCAGAGTTCAGAAGATCAACGCTTCGATGCCTCCGAGTAAACGGATATAAAAGGAGAAATATAAAACAGAAAAAGGAACGGAAAGAAAAAGAAAAAAAAAACCAATAGCTTCGTAAAAAGTATGCAGGTGGCGAATCACAGAAAAAAAAAAAAAAAAACGAAATTGTGAAAATCGTAGCTTTAGATTTCGAGTCGGTAAAAAGTACTATTTTTTTCAAACGCATAAGCAGAGAATCAGATAGTTTTTTTTTTTCTCTGCACGTATGGTATTCCCCTTTTTTTTCCTCTCTCTCTCTCTCTCTTCTTCTCTTTTTTCGGTTTTCTTTTTTTAGTCCCTTTTTGCACTGAACGAAGGGTAAAGCTGGCAATTACCATCGAGAGAGCTTTTCCAATTTCTAGTGAGATTAGCAACGGCTTTGATTCTTTTTTTTTTTTTTTTTTTCTCTTCATCAAACTATAATATATAGTATTTCTCACTTTGGCTTACATAGAATAGTATATAGACTATAGCTTTTTTTTTTCTTTTTTTCTAATCCTTACGTTCTAAAAAAATAGAAAGCTATTTCTATTGAGTTTGAAAATTGATGTAAAAAAGTGTAATAAATTTGAAACCCCATAGACCCACAGACCGAAATTATATGAAAATTTATACGAGACGCGAAAAACACGTGAGAGAAGTAAGTATTACGGTTTTTGTTTTTAAAGTCTCAAAATAGTGAATAACTTATGAAATGAAGAAGAAAAATGGCGACAGACCGAGTGCAAGACGTCTGGTCATATTATACACATAGCTGTGTACCTGGTGTACCTGTACCCGTACCTTTACCTGTCTAGAGAAGTGGCGATTTCCTGCTCTTCCTTTGCTCTAAAGGCGATATCTCTGGTCCGTCTACGTTGTGGCGAGTAATTCAAAAATTCATATTTAATCCTCAGTAAAGTACCCAGGGGTTGCTGGGCAGCCGACGACATGACACAAAAGAGAACCTCTCAGTTTCCCATTGCGCTTCGTAGTAGAGAGAAATGACGCGTCATGCAGCAATATGCTTTGCCCTGGAGTTTTTCCCTCACGCGTGACTCTTTATAGACTCAAGGGTAGACTTTGTAGAGAAAGCACCACACATATACATGAAACATATATACATACACACATGCATATACATGCAGAAAACTTGCATGTATATGCACCAGAGAACATTCGTTCAGAGATGCACGACTCTGATGTCTGGCTGCACGTATTTCAAGAGAAAAGGGTTTAATCTTAAGAGCTTGGAGAGTACATTTAGACGGACCTCTTTGTAACTTCAAGACTGATTGACTAGAGTCTGTATTTTCTACTAAAAATTCGAAGCAATATTCTATCGGGTAGCAGTTTTTTTTTTTTTTTTTTTTACAAAATGTGAAATTATAATCAAAACCCTTATGGGTTTCGCCCATTATCAGAAACCGTAATTTTCGACGTACAACAAGTCTCGACATTCTGCATCCCTGTCTAGGTATCAGTTCACTTTGAGTGTCCGGTGCTGACATGAGCCCGCATGGTCCATAGCATAGCCAAATATTACCAGACATAGGAACAAAAAGGGACACACGGAATAGAGAGATAGGTCTGAAAACAAGGGTCGGATTTTACGCTCCGATGAAATTCAAAGAGAGAAGTGGACCGATGGTAGCGGTGGTTTATTTACCACTGGACTACGTGATAGAGAGAAATATCAAATGTGATATACGCAAAGAGAAATGTACACACGCTGCACATATGTGAGAGAAAAAGGTTTTCCATTTTTTTTTTTTTTTTTCATTTTTTATCAGACAGCATATTTTTGTGCTGACGGGACTACCAAATGAATAATATCCATTTATTTGATGTAAAAAAAAAGAAGTCACTTAGATAAACTGAGTAGCGGTAGAGATCATGCTATACTACAGATAGTCATATTAAGGTATTGTCTGAACGATATGAGAAGTTCATTCGAGAGTCTGTTGCCGCAAATTCATTTCTAATTTCGCGATAGGGCAAGAAATGTTCTTTTTTTATTTCTTCATTTATTTATTTATTTTTTTTTTTTTTTCTTATTTTGTGTCGATGAAATATACCGAAAAGAAATATTTATGGAAAGTTTATGGGAACGAGGATGATATAGCCTCGGAAAATATCGTCTTGAATTTCTACCGATCTGTATATAACCCGGGCCCTTGTCAAATGAAAAAAGGAGAAGAAATGAAACGTGAGAATTTTTCAGAAAAGAGTTATCTTTCAAGTGAATTAAAATCCGAGAAAGTAGATTTGCATTTATGATGAAAAGTAAGATATTTTCATCCTCCTCTCCCTCTTTCTCGCTCCCTCTCTCTCTCTCTCTCTCTCCCTCTCTCTCTCTCTCGGTTACAATCCCTTATCAAGAATATATATATACCCTCTACCTACCTTTGAAAAATCTCAAGTACATTATATATACATACTTATATTTATAGTCGCAAAAAAATTGTCCCAGCCTCCACCTGTACCGTTTTTTGTTTTTTTTAATTTTTTTATTTTTCATCGCAAAATACTCCACTCTCTCCTTTGGCTAATATTTCAGTCAGTTTAGGCACTGAACTGTGTTACTACTCCGAGTCGTAAGGCGAAATTATACCTAATTAGAACAAGGCTCAGGGTAACTAATGAATCGTGGAGATTAAGCCGAGCTTAAAAAAAGCTTAACGCGTACCGGATTATCGCCGTTGTTCGACTTTCTACGTCCATTCAGTCATTTACAAAGTAAAAGGGAGATCACACCCTGGTTCTTTTCTTTTTTTGACTTCTTTCTCTTCCTCTTCTTATTCTTCTTCTCACCAGATAAATCTATTCTTCATCCCGTAGATATGCGATGCCAAAACTCTCCTGGGAAGATTCAGAGTCTGAAGACTCTTCATCGAAGGAACCACGCGCCGAAAGAGAATAGCGAAAGATGCAGGATGACGACAAGGGGCCTGTGATAACGGAGATTGCAAAGCATCAGGAATACATTAGCCAGAAATGCGATACCACGTTCCTCCAGGAAGAGATTAGCCAGGATTAGATCAGGATTAAATGCTTAGAGAAATGATTTTGGAGAATCATCGCTCTTCTCCGCTCTGTGTCCTATACGAGATTCATCAGTAGGTATATTTCTCTGACCGCGGTTATAATTAGCACCAAGATTAATAATCAGGACGTCATTAATTGATCCATTCATAAATCTCATCATCAATCTCAGTTTTTCATTCAAAAATAAATTCACCTGATATATTTTCACCTCTAAGTTCCGCCCGCGTTTATACAGGTTCTCACACATTTTATTAGAAATCATATTTCTCTATCATCATTACTTTTCAACAAAGAATATTATCATCTTAATTTATTGAAATTAATCACCCCCCCCCCCCATTATTGTATTCCCGTATGCACATTACAACCCGGTTGTCACCACCACGTGGAAATATTAAGAAAATTAAGAACTGGTTTAGGTATAGATTATGAAGTTTGGTAAAGCCGAACTTTTATCTCGAAATTTAAAAGGCTGGCATCGTCACCTCGCGATAAAGAGCTATTATATATTTCTAGATCTTGAGAGATTTATAAGCCTTAAAGTTTCGCGCGATTCCTCTCTCCCCCACTTAATCTTCTTTCATATCTTTTTCTAACTTCTAGAATTTTTTTTTTTTTTTTATTTTTCTCCCTTTTTCTCATCTTCTTATTTTTCCTTTCCGCTTTTGATTCTACCTGTATTTTTTTTATATTGCCCTCGTTTCTCCCGGTAAATCTTCGTCTTACAATTTCGGCTGTATCAGACGCCCGCGATATACGAGACAGCCGAGAGTCGCAAATCAATGAAACACCAGCCATCTCACTGTGTTACACGAACTGCAATTTTCGCGACACTTTTCAAGACGCAACTGTCACCCACAGGCCTATAATCAGAACGGCAAACAAATGCGACAGCTTCTCTTCCCCTATCCCTATCCGATTCTTATAACTCCCTACCCAACGCAACGCCAGGATAGAACGCGTATTTATTTCCCAGTTTCACCCTCGGATGGGGGTAATCATCCCCAGAATCCAACGAAATCTTGGCCTCAGACTATGCCAGCTAATCCAAAGCCCATAAATATAATCGCCTCGCCATTGCCCGGCACCCTATCACCAAAAAAGTGTCCGATCTCCAGAGGATCAGAACTGTAGTGGGCATAAAAAGGATACAGATGGTTAAACCGAGATCTTTTTACTTTCTTCGATGAAAGTTCATTCATTTA
Source organism: Tenthredo scrophulariae (assembly GCA_963978835.1). Lineage (NCBI taxonomy): Eukaryota > Metazoa > Arthropoda > Insecta > Hymenoptera > Tenthredinidae > Tenthredo > Tenthredo scrophulariae. The sequence goes on along the minus strand of OZ022230.1, from coordinate 2,556,590 downwards.
TCCGACGCCATAATCGAATAGAATTTCTCGTCGTTTTTATTATCCAGATTTTTTTGTTTCTAGGATAAAATTCGCGGGCCAAATACAGCTGATACTGATTTCTGTTTTCGATACTTGTTCTTCCTTTTTTAGGTAATGGAAAGTCCAGGATGTGCATGGCAGTTGTATTTTATTATTGCAACGTAAATTGGTGATATTGAATGAAAAGCGCAACTTCGTTCATCCATCAAGCAAGAAATATCTTGGGGGTCTCTAAAGAAGGCCATAAAGGTCTATCGCGGTGTGGTCAGCGATTGTACAATAAAACGGATCCCTCGCGGAACTTCATTACTTCTGAAATAGGCTTTTAACGTGGCGAAAGGAAACCCTGAGAAGCAAACAGGGAAGATCTCTACGAAGACAGGGAAGACACCGGTAAAAACAAGCGCAACCCTAAATAGGTATGTGTGTGTGTGTGTGTGTGTGTGTGCGCGTGTGTAAGGTAGAGAATGTCTATATCCACGCGTCTTACGCGGGAGGAAATAGAACTGGAGGAAAAGAACAGAAGAGAAGAGAAAAGGAAAGAAAAGGAAAGGAAAGTAAAGTAAAGTTCTTATCGTTAGACCACTGCGACGCCCTGCGATGACCTCGGCTATGGATCACCCGGCACCTACCCATTTCCCATTTGTCCGCCCGTGCAAGCCATAGTCTTGTTCATCTTACCCTTGTTTTTGCTACTAAAACACCATAAGAAAGGGTGGGTATATTCACTAGGGGTTCCCCTTTACGATCGCGCATCATCCTTGTGCCATAGATTTTAATTCTTCCGTTCGGGGATGATCGAGTCCCGTTACGTTTTCATCGACCGTGATAATACACCTACGCGTGCTGCAACAGCACATGATACGGGTTTCCCTATCTTATACACAACTTGCCTCGGGGCATAAGAAAGTAGAAAAGTAGAAAAGTACAAAAAGTAGAAAAAAAAGTAAAAAAGTGAAAGAGTGAAAAATAAGGAGGAAAGAAAAGAAAGAAAAAAGTAACTAGCGAGATCTTTTTCTTCTACGTTCATTTGCATGCCTCTGGTTCATTGAGGCTGAGGGTAGGTATAGCATAGTAGCCGGAACTCTGCGGAAAGGCATGAAGAGGAACTGCTCGAATAAAAGCCTTAATGTATTGCCTCGTTGCCGCGACGTCTATACCACACTGACGATGAATGGTATACGAACGTGTTTGAGGACTCTCCGAGCTTTTGTTCGCGAAAGAATCGGTCGGTACGATTTCATTCGAATCCTCGTATACCTATGCGAGACAACCATAAGCGTTGATTTTTCCAAAATTCGAAGAGAGATGGATAAAAAATGAAATTACGAATCAGGTATGTGAAAGCGGTTTCTCATTGTTCACCGAAACCCGCAATTTACTAAATCTCTGCTTTGTGCGGTTTCAAAGTCATTAGGTTCGGTTATATTGGGAAAAATTGTTAATAAGTACCCCGTCAGTATATCCTCGGTGAATTGAAACGAAATATATTTCTTTAACAATCTCGACTACCTCCTGCTGATCACCCTTAACGAGATATCCAACCCTTTATTCGAGAGGGTAAAGTTCGGGAAAAAAAAAAGAGGAAAGAAATAAACCGAAGTTATTCTTCAGTCACGATTCACGGCGTTGGCAGAACCGTTTCTACAAGAGAGAAGCCCGCCTCGTTCGCCAAAAAATAATAATTGCTCAAGGGTTGGTGAGGGGATTCCATGTAAAGTAGAACAAGCCGAAGGATCCAACACTCTTTTATACACAATCTTCACTGCCTTTGTCTCTATTTATCTAATTAATTATACAATAGTATATTATGCAACAAGTGCGTAATAATTTTACGCACAAGTTTTATATACGATATTTTTCCACACAGTGTGCGTAAAATAGCATTTTACTGTATCGAAATAATACTGTATAGAAATAATGCTTTTCGATACTAGTGCGAAAGCGTTGATTCTCTAACGAGTGTGAAGTTTTCAAGCCAATCACACGACACGAATCGAGAATCGTCTTTCGCGCGTGTATCGAGCTTTGTTTTTTAACACAAGGCTCGTTAAGTTCAATTTCATGCACGCGCAAAATCTAACTTTACGCACAGTGTATTGAAAAATTATCAAACAAACTGTTTCGACAATTGAGTATAACATGACAAGTAGAAAAACGAATGATTTCAGCTTCGTATATTCGCGACAAGGTGTCGATAATTATTCATGCAGATGTGCCGTTGGGATAGCCAATCAAATTGTAATTGGCAATTAATCAACGTGAAAATAATTGAAAGGTTATCTTTTTTTTCTGTTTCTATTCATAAAGCTTGTATATGATGTATAATATTGATTACATTTCGTGAAATCATCTGTCATATTTATCTCGATAGTAAATATTACTGTTATTATTAATTATAAGTTTTTTTTTTTCAACATTTTTTTTTTTTTTTTTCTTCCAAGTTATAAATCTTCGTCTAAGTCGCGTGACCTTAGCTCAGGGTAATATTTCTCTTTCGACCATTGACTCGCGAGAGTTTGAACGCGGTTTCACACCCGATGAAAATAAATGACCGATGACCCCGGGTGCCTGGTTGTCGTTACCAGAAATTTTTTTCTTTTTTTTTTTTTCTTTTTCTACTCATTCCTTTTTCTGACAACCTTTAGACTGCGGCGACCACCTCGTGCAAGAAAAATTTTTCAGATTAGATAAGCTCTTCACGGTCCGTAAACGTCGATAATAATATCCCTGAGCACTCAGAAACAACTGCTGATATATTAGTGTAACACGCAAGAAATCTTTAGACACCATGACATCCGATGACCATGACACATACGACACTGAAAATTGTTTTTTTTTTAATTCTAAATAACGGGAATACCTTTCAAATCGTTGAACTATTCGCCCATTAAGAATTTCTCGAGCGTTATTCACCCCTCCAAAATGTAATCCCATATCCAAGAGACGCTCAAATTTTTGATCAGATTTTTTTCTTCAAACGGTTATTCATTTCTCTTCTTTTTTTTTTTTTTTGCTAGTCAAATCTCGAATTATCAAATTGGGTAATGGGAGAAAAATTATTTGCACTTTCGGATCGTTGTGAAAGACAGAATTTTCCAGATTTTTACTTAATGAAATGAAAATCGGGATTCTTGATTGAACCCAAGAAAAGTTCGGGTACGGATGATGGTTTGAAAAAAAAAAAATAAATAAAAAAAAACATGGCTCAGAATTTTTTTTTATAACGCCAATATATTAGCTTGAAAAATTTCGTTCCCACCCTGATGCAGTCCGACGAGCTAGGGGGTCGCGACCTCGACGACGTGATCGTGGCATAATATGATCCCATATGATATAAACGCTGGGGGCTAAAGCCCCAGGCTTGACGAGGGCGTGCATCCGTCTTCACCCTGATGGGAAACGTCGCGACGTTTCTGCATCGGACAATGGCAAAGGACGATTTTGCCTAGGGGTGCAGACGGACTTTAGCGACAGTTTGAGTTACTTTTATGCGATTTTTACAGTCATAGTAGGCAACGATCAGCACAGAGGATGAAAAATCGTCTTCATTCTATAGAATCATTAATTTTGGGGGTTGTAATCACGTGGCAGTAATTAAACTGTCCGATTTTACCGCTGCGAATAATTACCTGCCCGCGGAAAATCGCGACGTAGTAAAACTGCTCGTGACAAGACGGCAGGAAATTGGAGATCCTTTATCGACTTGACCTTGTCAACCTCAAGAAGTTGTTCTTTACCAAAGTCCTTTTGTCCTCCCAACACTTTCCTGTACTTCCCATCCCTTGGTACCGCCGTTATTCAAGAGCCGACAATTTTCCTCTTCTTTTTTATTCTATAAACGCTTAAATTCGGTTAGGATTTTCAGTGAGTGGGAAAATCCAGGCCGAAGTATTATTCGGGAATTTTTTAAACCCTGCCATGTTTTTAGCTCCAAAAATTTGGCAAAAAAACGGAAAACTCGATGTTCGCTCTTCCTTGTACACAAGAATTTTGAGGAAAGTTTGGTTGTTACCAGCAGACAATGAGACGAACCGCGAGCCATTAGAATTAATAAGGGTAGCTGATTAAGTTTTTCTTATTAGACCCGGTAAGCCTCATTGTTACGGGGCTCGTGCCCTCGCGGTTGAAATACTAAATTAAAATATGCCGTGTTCAGAAAGAGTGAAAGGAGTTATCGTGAGGGAAGTGAGGTAAGGGGGTTTGTTTTTCAGGACAGATCGTAATAATGCCTACATCCTGCCCGGCCCAAGGGAAACTATAGAACTAAAGAGGTTCTCTCCACGTGGTTGATGAAATTTTTTTTTTTTTTATCTGTTTTTTTTTCTTTCAAATGGCGATTGTCTCTGTGAGCTTCGAAGAGAGGGCCTTGGCGAACATGTTTTTACGATGTACACAATAGAGAGTTACAAAACTGGCAGGAAATACGAAAAATTGTTTTTCATAATCCAAAGTAATGAATATTTTTATTTTTCTATTTTTTTATTTTTGAACGACGCAGATCCAATTCGATGCCCATATATACAGTTCCAGAGAAACATCAGTCGGAGTTAATTACTAATTACTATTAACTATTAACTAATTAATTAGAAGGACCGCAGAACAGTTGGCCACTCCGTATGATTATTTACCTAAAAACAGAATCAGAAGCCGTATATAATACACATATATATATACACCGTTTAACAAATACGAGTAACAAAGCTAAGTAATTCCCGCCCTAATTAAAACGACGTTTCAGGCATTGCTGGAAATTATACAGTAATCAAGTTAATTAATACGTACTTATCGGATCAACGGAGGCTCATTGCTAAGGTAAATCGTACCCAGCTGATAGGAAACTTTTAACGAGATTTACGGACCCTCCAAATTCTCATCATCCTTCAAATATTTTCCTTCGTTATATTCGACCAAAACCCTAAATTATAACCCGGCATAAGTAATAAGGTCACCACTACAACCATGTATATAAATATATTTTAATCGTGTCAAGTTCATATCATAATATATTTATCAGGATACCGCCGAAAGAAATCAAAATTATTACTTTTTTTTATCTTTTTCAATCCAATCCTCGACCGCAGACATCCGCTCTGAATAATAAGACCCCCCAAAGAAAGCATCGCTGCCATTAAAGTCTAAATGATTCCTGAATCGAAGTCTGACGTCTAAAATTCAAAATTCAAAATCGCAGATCCAATCTAAACATTTGAATTATTTGAATATTCGAGATTTTGGTTGTATATATGTTTGGAATTTGGAATCTTTTTAGAGGGTTGATCACGCGCCCACCCCAATATTTATTCATCTTTGAACCAACCATAGGTATAATATATTCAAGAAATGACAATTATGAAGCACCGAAATGGTCTTGAAGAATAAAATAAATTCATGCTATATGCGAAGGGAGACAATCCATCAGATTCTCGCGTCTGGCATCCACAACAAGCCCAATATACCATAACCAATCCCTTATCTCTTCGGGGGTGCCCCGTGCCCGGGGGTTTAACAGATCTCGCACACAATATTATCGATATTTTATTCGTATTTACCCCACATTCGGTGGGCTGCAACCCTCCGCGTAACCCTCTGCTATAAGCACACCTTGTACATCTCCGGATACATATATATATATAACTATTATATATGCGGATATACTATACGACCGATGAGGACATACATGTGTGTATGTTATGTTATGTATCTGCATCCGCGTTACATACGCCTCACCCTCGACCGCACGGATCATGAACCACGCGCGACGTCGTCTTTGTGGGGTTGGTTTTGATGTATGCGCACGGTCCCCCTTTCCCCGATTCTCTCCTTTCTCAACCCCCCGATGCAAGAGGTATACCTACTACCACCTCCGTATTCCGTAGCGATATTTTCTCCTCTCTCGACTCTGATCCCTCTTCCGATATGTAAAGGAGGTTTATTTATCTTCGAAAGAGAAACGCATACATTATCGATCTTCAGTTTGGCCGGTTTCGATGTCAAAGCATTTGTGAAATTCGCGTGCGACTATCTGCCATACGACACACTCGATCCCGCGATCTACAACAAGGAAAACCCGGTTTTATACAGAAACATATTCCAGACAGCCACATCACCGGCATATTAGTACGGGGGCATCAGTTCAGCCGATCACTTTACGCTTCATCGTTTTACATTTTCACGACTGCATGAATTTTCGCTTATATATTTTCTCTGAACTGAATATATATCCGCGGAAGGCGAAGACCATCTGCTAACGAAAAAGATCGACCCTTTGATACAGCGATACCAATTCTGAACCGTTTCTCAACTTTCCATCCCTCGTCATCCCGCGTAGTGTCTACGGTCTTCAGGGTTCTATCACATCATGATTTCCCAAGTATACACGAACTTCTAGGGTTCTTGACTTCCCCTCATAGTTTCCCACCATGACATTAGCAAATTCCAGATTGTTACCGCTTTAGCGCCGATTCACGTCAGCTGACAAACTAGGCGTTTGCGGTTAGTCACTGTTTGGCGTTGATCATATATAAGTAGCATTCTAGCTGTAGAAATTCGCTTTGGCTATTAGGATTACTCGTATTAGCCATCCATTCGAAACAGACTATACGAGTTTTACTTACCCAGCTAGTTAACCTCGCGCAGTCTCTCGGAACCTGCAGTTCTACGCGGATAGGTATAGTAGGTAGGTATATGTATCACGATTAGTTCCCTACAGTTTAACCTGGCTAAAGCTTAAACCCGGAGTAATTAGACCGACGACAAATAGTTATACGTTTTAATTACGAAAATTAACAGCAGAGACTCTTCAAGAAATTCCATCCAATTACCGTAATACCTATACGCGTCTTGAATAGCAGAAACCAGTAATGTGTCCGGCTAGCTAAAGAGGGCTTTTTACATCCTAATTTAATCACGGAGAAGCGGTCGATCAGTGGTAAGGACTATTAATTAAGCTGGTATAACGCGAGCCTCGAAATCACATCAATTAAGAATAATTGATTTGGAATTTGATAAATTGTCGATCAACGATGCTACCAGTACCATTTTTGCACGGTGTGGTCCAGATAAAACCTAAAATAATTGTCGAATATGATGTTCAAAAATCATACTAGTAATTTGCTATGAAGAAGCTGTGTCAGTAAAATGTACCAGTGGTTGGTGAAAAAAAAAAAAAAAAAAACGAAATTGAGAGAATTAAAGATTATTTTTGTGGCAGGCCAATGGACCGAGCACAAGGGTTCCAGGAATAAAAAAACTACCCTTGAAAAATTCCCTCGAGTTTCGGGCTCTAGTCTATCCGAGCTTGTAGCATAAGGCTGGTCGTAATCCAAGGACAAACAATCAAAGTTTGTCGCAGAGAGCGAAACTGAGCGGGTGGTTCTCCGTACGTGGGAGTTGGGCGACTGGGGTTTGGGGTTGGGGGTCGGGGGTCGGGGGTCGGGACCCTAAAAAGTCCATTCACACGGAACTCCATCGTGTTTTGTTTACACTAACTAAGAGTTACCACGGGCAGGCAGGGCAGGGTACGGTTATTCGCAACGCACACGTACACAATACGGTAGAACCAGGCATGCCTACTGGCCAAACTGCAAATACACCCGGGCAATATGGATTACACTTGAGAAAAGTTCCGGTACTTGAATGGGACGAGTGCCTTCCCTGGCGGGAATAATTCGTAACTTAAGACCCGAAACACCAACAATGCCTGGAGTGTCAATATTGGCTTGAGAAGTTTCCCGAATTATGAATTCAGATAGACCCAAGTACAACGGTGTTTAATTATTCCCTAATTACCTACATTTCTAAACCTATGCTTGAACGAAATTTACTAAGCTTGAATGAAGCCATCCGCTACATATCATGCAGATATTTGAACATTTTTTCTCAGCCTCAACACCCCGCCATCCATTTATTAAAAAGTGTCAAAAAATTGGGGAACCCGGAAGAAGAATAAAATCAGACAATGCGTCAAGGGTAGGTATGTACGTTTTACCGTGACACATTACTGACGTGCATTTTGTTCCCTTCTGTCTAGACCCCAAGGCGTTTGGCTCAAATCGCAAGAATGAATGGATGTTGCAGTACACGGTTCTAATGAAGATTGTAAAAATTTCCATTTCTAGCAATATCGATCACTGAATGACCCGCCGTGAGAAAGGATAGTCAAATATTGACCAACCTTCCACAAAAGGTATTCAGTAAAGTCGGCGGCTCGCTAATGGCCGCAGTTTAAAACCGCGGGAAAAATCGAGTCCTGCAAAGGAAAGCTGAAAACGTATACATTATCGGTTTTTTTTTTCTTTCTTTCTTTTTTTTCTCCTCACTCGATTTTGTATTTCCATTCAACCGGTATAACTCCATTCCGCGAAACAAAGCCTAGTAAAAATAACAATCTGAACTTTCACTTTAGTGCCATTACTTAAAGCTTTTGGCAATGAGTAGTAAATGCGAGTAAACTTTTAGCGGGGAAAAAAAAACGATGCATTTCAATGTAAATTTATGACCTTTCTCGGTCGTTGGGAAACAAAAACTGACTCGAATTCCCTCGAATGAAACCTGGCCTTTCGGTATCATATCGGTGTTTTTAATATTTCCAGACACTCCATGCCTTTGATGCCAAAGACCCACCACTAGAGAGAAGTGAAGCGTACAGTGAGATGGGGCAGGAACAAAGAAGTTCTTTGCCTCCGGTCACCCGGTGACGTTGGAACCAACCGCTCCCCAAAATTTACCCGTGTTTTAGAAAGACCCTAAACTCAATGCCTGAGATACACACTACACCCTACGTCAACTACGGATTTATGGATCTTCTTACAAGCTTTTGTCGAGCTTTTGTATCCACTATAACGCAGCTCGAATGTCCGTAATTAATTGCACCCTGCAGAATCGGGGGGCGAAGCGATCCGGCATTGTTCCTCAGATTTTTATCAGTTTTAGGTTTTTTCTGGCATCTATGTTGTACAGTGTTACATAGAAATGAGATTATTTAAGAAATAAAAAGACGTGCAGTAAACTCGATGCAGAAATAAGCCCATTGATTGCAGCAGGGATCAGTGATGTTTTCTAGTAATGCGAATATCCCAGTGATCGCTAGTGACCCGGTGATTGACATTTGGATTTTGATTTTGAGGGAATAGTCCGCAAATGCCAATCACTGATTCGGTTTTGATCAGTCAATTATTACGACAGTTACTTTAATAACTAATGAACTAAAAGCGGATTGAAATTTCCGCTCGATTGGCTTATTAGGAAATTTCTCGAGCGCGGAATCGAGTTATCTTTGAATAGGTATGTAACAAGATTTTGGGGGTGCAATAATTATCAATCGGGCATCACAGCTCTCGAGAATAACCCGAAAATCAAACTATGCCACTCAGCATTATCATTTTAACAATTCACTCGCGGATCAATACAATTCCAAAACCCACCTTTTTGATAGATAATTATCAACCAACTAGTGCATCTACTCGCCAATGGACTGAACAGCTCAAATCTACAATGGCTGAATATGTGCTGGATTATTCCGTAATCGAATTCCGTAATTCAGATATTGCGAATATCTAAGGATAATTCTGCGAGCTGTTAACAGAATTCAATATGGTTCCTTCCTTTTACATAAGAACATTTTTTATTTTGTAACAATTTTTTTGTTTTTTTTTTTTGGTAACTTTGAGAAAAACGTACTATCACGTGCTCACGACAAATAGAAGACTGACCTTGTCTTTTTACTTAATGTCTGAAAATATGAATGATCATCTGTGAAGAAAAAAAAAACTGAATTCAATAGAATATTTCTTTTACGTACCAGACGTGTGAAATTGTCTAAAAGTTTTGATAAATTTATAGCGATAAAGCTGTTTTATTGAATTATTTATCACCCAGTAGCCATCGACGGCTGTCAATTTGAGCAGGATCGAGGATATACGCTAACTTGATATTCCTAAATTGATGAGGAGTCAGATATATTTTTTTTTTTTGATCGTATGGGATAGGGCTTTTTTTTCAAACGGTGCTTTTTCAACGTCTCAAGCGACAAAATAGACTTTCGAGAGTGTGACGACGGTCGAATATTCGACTTGTATATAGATATACACCTACGAAAGATCCATCCGTTAGTATCTTCGCGGCACGCGAGTATATGGGACCTTCAAGCGCGACGAACCGTATTTTCGAGCGTGTTCTGAACGACTTGAGAAACACAATAGAGAGGCTGAAACTTTCCCGGATTGCGAATGAGCGTGGAAACCTCTGAACTGTCTAACAGATTATGTTCCATCATAAACCATGCCGCTCCTCGAGCCCATCCCTTTTAATTCAACAAAGCTGGACGCACAATTTACCCATCCGTATATATATATACGTATATTCGCGGAAGAATGAAGAAAGGAAGAGTGAAAAAGGAAAAGGCGAAGAAAAAAAAAAACGAATAAACACATCACACCCAAACTACTCTTCCTTTTCTCTACATCGAATTTCAAAGAACTAAGAAAGTAGAGGAAACGGGGCGTTCCATCGACTCAAAATTTTATTCGACTATTCAAACGTTTTTTTGGGTCACACGGTTTCAACCCTTTCATCCGAGCCAATTAAACCCGGAAAATAAACGCGCGCGGGTTGATCATAACGCGTGACAAATCCTGGCACTTGTACTACAACCCCCGTAAGCCCCTAGGTACTGAACCTGGAATAATTCGCATTATACCACCCTTGTGCAGTTAGTTTTTTGACAATTTGGAAACCATGCATTGAAATGCTCGATTTTTATCATGGTCTTCTTCAGTTCATAGTCGTTCACGTATATAGTAAACGATTTTATCTCTGATTAATAATCCGGTGTATAAACGTGTTGTGCAGCAGTTATAAAATCGAATATCGAAACTCATTATCACGGTTTCTCATCATCAGTTTAGACCCGGTTAGTTAAGGCGACTCGACGACTCGTTTCTAATGGAATTGTGTCGGAAAAAAAGGTAGGAAATGAAAAGAAAGAACGAATCGGAAGAGAAGCGAAAAGCGAGAAGCGAGAACCCCCGGGATAGAAAATTGGAACGAACTGTTAAATACCTATGGGCCGATTACACGCTCGCCACTAACTCCACCTATAACCCACATACCGGGTCTGGCTAATGAAACGGGAGTAATTTGAGCGTTCGGAATACCGAAACAATTCTCATCGAATGTTCGTCTGTTGTACCTAGAAGCACCTACATCGATGGCTAAGCTAGAACCGGAGTAAACAAGGTTGCATTGGTTGGTAACGAGCTCTTTGGGGGCTCTTCAGGGTTCGGTGAAATAGTTCGAAGGTGATCTTGGCGCCCGTACCTACTGCCCTTTACTTATTTCGATGCAATTCTAAATGTGCTATAAGTTTACTGGTCTAGCCCAGCAACCCGGGGGCATTACGAACACGCGTATATATATATATATATCTGAAACCGTAAACAGTATAAAGAATGTAATGCCTCGGTACTCGTTTGAGAAAGGTATTACTGATAACGTCTCCGATTGCCCCAGTTGCTGTGGAGAATGGGAAGAAAAACATAGGGAGACAACGGAGAAAGAAAAATAAAACTCTTGTTTCCAGGAACGAGAAAATAGAGAAATTTCCCGGCACCTACATACGTACGTACCCTCCACGAACGACTCATACGCCTTCAGCCACCCTCTCGACGCTATCTGGTTTATCCTATATATCTACCTCAAGACCAAGATCCTCCCCGCTATCAACTGGACCACAATTCCAGCTGCAGGTGAAACTTCAATTTATCTGTCCCACATTTCTCCACGGCTCTGGGGCATTACTTCGTTTGCAAAGTTCCGTTTGCCTCTGGGATCATCCGACTATTCGCGGTACATTTCCACTCGATATATTTTTCTATAAGTCAGTTTAAATCTCACTTATAATTAGGCATTTTTTAGTCCAATCTTAAAACCTCGTTCAGTCACGAAGCCATGGAGTCTATATTTCGCGAATATTTGATCATCATGATTAAGGGTCGAGGCGACGAGGGATGGGATGAAACCAAGACAGACAACTACCCGTGTTATGTGTTTATGGCTTTGCTGAACTCGGGCGAGATCTCCGAACCACGTGCTTCAAGGCATCCCCTGTGATTTGAAACTACCCTTCTTACCTCCCTCATCATTCTGGCATGTTTACCTATCCGCAGCTCCTTTCAATTGATACTACAGCTATAATATGGGTGGTAATATACACAGACTATCGGATGTTTGCACTGGTTTCCAATTATGTTTACTGCTATTTGCTAATTGGCCTTTTTGCACGAATACACACTTCACTCTCATCAGTGAAAACTCAATCTACGTGGTGCTGTGCAAAATCACCTATAACGAGATCATCAAGTATCACAAATCATCCGAGTATCCGCAGTATGTGATCTTGACTATTTTCTAGATCATAGATCACGTGCTGTTATGATTTTATTCGCCATTCAAACGACAGACGAATATTAATGCAATTCATAATCAAGTGTCATTGTCATCCAATCTTTGATCCCGATTGAATCTACATGATGATCATTAGTCTAGGTCAATTTCATTGCCATAAAGTTGTCAAAGAGATGCGGTAATCGGAATTGAAAATCGCTTCATTGGCTTCCAAATTGCACTTTGGCTTTTCGGAAAAATAATGATGCAGGTTTCAACTCTGAGGAAACTGACTCGATCTGGTAAAAAAAAAAAATTGACGTGTGGTTGAATGAAACGACAAGAAGACGTTTTACTGCCAATCATATCATAATGGGATAATTGATTAGTAGATTATTTACGCAATTACAAAAACGTCCTTCTGAAATGCAATTTCTTTTCATAATAGGTAGTAGGACCAGGTATGTATAGCAAGGCATTTTTAGACTCTACCAAACTCCGGAATACACTGCAACAATATTTTACAACCGAGTAAACAGAGTGAAATGACAGCTCGATACTATATCGTTGTGTTTCGTTTGATTTCCCTCACGCCTTTTCTTCTAAACTAACAAAAAAGGGAAAAGGAATTGGAAAAAAAAAAGAAAAACACATCGGGGTCTTTTTAATGAATGTCGTTCCGCTAAAACATCCCCTGTTGTAAAAATATTCACGTAGTCTTCAATGTTGAAAAAGTTAATAAATACAAACCCTTATAGTATCAATTCATAATCTAGTATTTCTCTCGTTTAAAGAATCACTCGAATAGCGAACCTAACGATCGTCTAGAGCCGTATTGCCACACCATTTGACTTTTAGCGCAAGATTTCATCAGTCAATCGTTGATCTATGTATTCGCGTCTTATCGCTCCGCGACTTAACGTCTTAGCGTCGTTAAGAAAGAACGAGAATAGACATAATACAGAGACTCTTAGCGTCATGGAATCACAGATTTCTATTAGGATTTCAAATAATCGTTTAGCTAATTATCGAGGGGGTGAATTTGCACTTTTGCACCAAAATTGGCAGTTTTACCGTCGAATCAGGCCCCGATAAAGGGTTTAAATGTCCATTCTACACCCCTGGACGAGATCGCATAGGTTTCATCCGTTAGAATAAAAAAGAGCTGCATCAAATGATCAACAGACTCCAAATGACGTCCATGATGATTCAATTTATGACTGAGTCGATAGGAGCGTCAGACTGATTTCAACGATACTCAGTTATGCATATCGATTCATTGACTAAACTATGAGATAGCCTGGTACCGAAATACTTAAAAATTTAACCGTAAAATTTCTGAATTCCTGTGCTTAATAATATTGTGGAAAAAGGTGATTAGCTGTGGTAATATGCGTTGCTGAATTTCCGGAATCTCTGAAAAATAATTCAATAAGCCATGCGGAAAAAAGTGTGAATTATTCGTTCTTCAAATAGCGCAGCGTTTTGAATTTGTTTTTTTTTTTTTTTTTTGTTTTGGTTTTTTCCTTCTTTTTTGAATCTTTCAACACAGTGTGATTATTACGATCCTGAAATACAAATTTTACCACTCTAGAATTGCATATTCAACGAGCATACGTCATCATCCACGTACCGGTTAATTAGATTAAGACCACCGTGCATGAACTCTGTTGAGTGCATAAGTGCATGCGGACGTGCGCAAAGATCTACTGACACGTTAGTAACAATAAGTACGACATAGAAACAAAATGCCGTTGTGTGAGCTGCAGCATGGCTTTAACACGATACGGTATGGGTACACATACGCATTTATGTATACGTACACGTATATATATACATATGTACGCCAGTAGAACAGCATAGGATACGCGAGGCGCCGCTGTATTCGCGGCCCGATTCAACTACGATTTACTTTACTTCCGGGTATTAAACTGTCAGAATAATCCACCGCCCTTATATTAAGGGTCTCGAGTACAAAATGTTCTTCTCTCAGGCAGGAGTCTCATACAAATGTACACAAGATATGCTCGTGGTATCACCGTCTACTCGGTGTACCCATTCGGATATCTTGCAGCAAAGTGCAGACGAAGATCTGAGTCTTACCGAAGAATCGTCACCGATCAACCCTTGATAGACATCAACAGTGATTAGAAATATTTTTTGGAGCTGATCGCTCCGGTTTGTATAAACGCGATTCGAAATTATTTTCAATTTTTCGGACTTCGACTTACGCAGATTTATTGCACATAAAAAAAAAATGGCTGTCGTGCGGGGTACGGGTCGCATCGTCGATCGCAACTTCTTGAAATTTGTGGGAAATATTCTACATTGATTGAATACCGGAGCAAATCAATATGATATTCGATGAATTTACTTTTTACATACGAAAATTTGTCATCTTGTGACATCCTTACGTTAATCTACGCAAAACGAAGTCCCCAAAATGTGAAACAAAAAAAAATCGGTAATAGAGTCTGCAGTAATATCCGATCGATGAATTCTCACCGCTAGTCATCGACAGAAGGTTGAAATGTATGAATTTTGAAATCAGCCGTAATCCGGTTGAAAGTAACGTCTTTGGGTGAATTATTTTTCGCACCAATAGGTAGGGTACATACATATTCTATAATATGACACTTTGGTGGAACCACTTCGGGCATGCGAAAGCTGAAGGTATGTAGAGCTCCTCTCTTGTTAGCATGTTAGCGCGTGATTCCCTATTCCGAGGCACATTTTCTCACGATTTCCATTAGACCCTCCAGTTAGCGGCCCTGGCCGCCTGACTTGGTCTCGGCACGATCCCACCGCGTTGCTATCAGCCTCTTCCCCTGGGGACCCGGGGGACGCCTGTACGTCGGGACGACGGGACCCACCGCAAGGGTTCCCAGATGTCCGCCAAGAGCGTCGCACGTTTCTACCATATTGCTTAGTTTACACACTGCACCCGTAGGATCCACCAAGGATCCCCCAGGATCCAACCACCTCTTTCCCTCACACCCCCTTCATGGTTAAATGAATTAAACGTTACTCTCGACGAGGAGATGCGAGGAGAGAAGAGAAGGCACTAGGTTAGGCTAGGCTATGCTAGACGATGCCGTCTTTTGCCGTCACGTCGACCCAAGCCTTACTGAATAATGGCTTTTGGGTGAAAGCGGGTATACAATGCTCTAGGTGGTTCGTCCTCGGATATATCCCGCATATAATTAACCCCTGAGTTGAACAGCGGGGATGATTTTTTATCTTTATATTTTTTTCTCCTTTTATAAATTCAGACGAGGTTTTTCCTCGTTTTTCATTTCCTCAGAAATACTACACCGCTTCGTCGATCAGCTAAAAACAATCGCACACACCATGTGAAGCATTGGAAGTAGGGATGAATAAAATTGCAGCATGGTTCTCAGATGAAGAATGCGTCGAGAAAGCGAAGCGCGTAATTTGGTAGACAATGGGTGATTACGAAAAGTAATTACGCCGGCTCGCAAACGCCTCTATGCATAATGTCTCGGAAATCTGCACGCGACTAAATAAAGGATGTTGGAGAGAAATACGCATTAAGACCGAGAAGACAAGGTGTAAACTATAAAGTCTGGGTAGAGAGGGTTCGCGGGTGTGTATACTGGGTACAACGTGACTGAAGAGACGTGAAACGCACGAAATTATTTTAACGTAATTACAAATTTCCTCTTCGCACTTATATTCATTTGATCTTAAAACATAAGCGATAATATTTCACGGTGGTAAATGAGCTGAGCTCTTTCGAACTAGGTATGGTAACTTCAATCCGGAGATTTTCCACGAACAGAAAATGAAAAGGCGAAAAAAGCGGAAAAAGAGGAATTGAGAAACACGCGAAAACCTACCGAAACATTTTTCTGTGTTAACAAAATCCACCAGTCATTTGCATACAAAGAGCCTTCTTTATCCCAGCCGTTAGTTACTTACCCGGTAATTGGTTACTACATTTCATCTTCCTTTTTTTTCTTCTTTTCTTTCACACACAAAATTCTTACTTCGTCATATACCAGCTACTGTCTACGATTAATGGGTATACACACTCACCCGGAATTTTATTGCGATATGGAAATGTGCCGAATTAGAACCCCAAAAATTGTGCTGAATGGAATCTTGAATTATCAATTGCGAAAACATCACGTTTCACGTTATATTTTTCATTTTTCATTTTTCCTTCTCCCTGTTTCTTCTATATCTACAAGAGTCTAGATATTCATAATCAGACTAATCTGTTTGGTACACGTATTGTGAATTAGCATGTAGATCTTTTCAATTTTTGAGGTAATGGAATGGAGCGAGCCGTTTGCAAGGGACGTCTTAGTCGTCCACCTCGTTTTCTCGAAGTTTCCTTTGGTCTTTGGGATTTCTTTTTAGTAACTGAAGACGTCTAGCTTCAGGTTGCCGGTCCTGATTAACTCGCAGAATCGTCTGACTTGGCTCAAAACTCTAAGTCTCGGTAAAAAGTTTTACGCAAATAATGGTTCGAGTGATAACTCCGTTGGTTCCTCGGATATACCCACCCTCAGATGGAACACGAGTAGAGCTGGAAAAATCAAGGAGTAAAACGAGTAGGAAAATAAGAAGTAAATTCAAGGAAAATACGGAGCTTTAATCTCGAAGATCAACTTGCAACGTAACAAGCATACATCGGTCAAGATTTTCACTACTTATAAACTTTAGGCTATATCGGGTGTGAAAATCGCATAAAACCTTTTTATATTTCATTAGAGTGTTCCTCAATTTAATCATTTTCGGAATCTCAATGCTCCAATAGGCCAGGACGTCTCCGCACATGTACAAAAAATATAGTCAAAACCCCAGGTTCCTATCTCCATCTCTAAGTACCACCCCAAACCCTTCGAATTTTCCCATTTCAATAAAACACGATTTGCTATATTTCGCGGTTAATTTTTTTTCTTCCAATTGCAGCATAGCTCCGGAAAATCTCAAACTTGGTACACTCCTTACCCGTAGTGGTAGCCATCTCATGAAAATTCTACAGATTTTCATTGGCATAATTTTTTAAGCTACAGCGCACAAAAAAAATTTCTCGTCTCCAAATTGTGATGAATAAAATTTTGTTGTTACAAAATTTGTAAATTTTTCACGGATACCTGCTACTGTAGGTAAGAAATGTGCGGAGTTTCAGATGATTCGAAGCGATAATGCGATACGAAGTAGAAATTACCCCGAAGTACTAAAAATCGTGGGTTATTTGAATGGAAAAGTTCAAAGGCTTTAGGGCAGTACCGAGAATTGAGATAGGAACCCGGGGTTTGACTACAATTTTTATATGTATTTGGAAACGTTCTGACCCATGGGAGCATTGAAATTCGAATATGACCGAATTAAGGACCACCCCAATATTTCATAAAATCGAGAGAATTTTGTTCGATTTCATGATTGATTGAGACTTGTGATAATAAAAAAATAAAATATATATATATATGTATAAGCCGGTGAAGTCTCGCCATTCTTTGTACCAAGTAAAAGCTCATTTATCGATAAAACGCGACGAGTCGAGAATCAGTTCGACGCGGTCGTAGTAGAGTATTCCGTTTAAATTGACACGAAGAATTGAGAACCAATTCGAACGTCGAGTACCAATTCATTGCGATTTACAAACGCTGAAAATTCTCATGAAAACCTAAACAGTAACTGAATCGGGATCGTATATTACAGGAAGAATACCAGGCACTCGTACAGGATTCAGGGAAATTGTTTTTTTAACCGCCATCGATGGAATGAATTTGAATAATTGACGGAAATACTTGGGTATAGAATAAAAGCTCGGGTACTTTTTGCAATTGAGTCCATATCAGGGTGTGCTAAGACTATAAATCTCTGGAATTACATGAAATAATCAACCCCCGAAAGCAAAGCACCAAAGTCTTCCAAGGGATGAACTATGCACGCGATGAAAGGTAAAACGGCGTTAATTCATTGATGATATTTTTTGATCGGTTCGACGAATATCTGTCTTTCATCTCATGTCTCTTTTCCGTGCCCTTTTTCCTCGTAGCAACTCCACGTAATGGGTATCGCATAGACATCTCTTATATCCTCTGGGAATCGAGTTTAAAAACGAATCCATAGCTCTTGCACAACTATTTAACGAGCCTCCATTAGCAGGAGTCTAGATCGAGCGAACGTCGTAGTCCGTAGAGTTTTCGATGTGCTTTTGATAAACCCTCTCTGACCCTCCCTGACCCGTAAGCACCCACTTCGACCGGTTATTTCCACGTCGTAAACCGATGAAATCGCTTCCGTTCAGCCACGGAACACGCAGCTTTCAGTATTCGTTGCAATTAATCGAGATACTTCTTCCCTCGAGATAACGACTCTGTATATGTATACATATACCTTTGAATAATATCTACATACACGTATAAATTCTTGACAGAAACGATAGGGGAACGAATAAATTCTGTAAATGCGGTACTTGGCAATAGTATCGGGTTTATAGACTCCTGTCTAGGAAAAATCCCGACCATACATATAAATTAGTGCTTCTTACATCCGCCATTGAATTATTTACGAGTTATTGCCTCTATCGACTTATCAGTTGATATATTCCGACACTTTACACCTTCCTTGTCTATTATTTCAGTAGAAAAACCGGCGGACTATGAACAGCCCTATTTACTCCGGAAGGGTATAATTGAGATTTGTGGCCTCCGCGATAAGGGTGCTCGAAGAACTCAATCGAAATCTGCCCAAATCTGGTCCAACCTTTTTTTCTAACCAAGATTATAACTCCGGGTTAAACTTTATGCAGGTGATTCTCTAGTAAATTATTAAATTGTGGCCTGGGAATATATGGGGCCTCTTTAAGCCTCCTATAAAATACTAAGGGTGGTAAATTTTCCGTCCTATTTTCGGTAGGTATAACGCGCCACCACATCGTCGGATTATTAAACCGCCTTTTGTATCATTAAAGCCAGTATGTACCAAATGTTACATTGGTACAAGTCCCGCATAAACTTAACTTCCCGGTCCATTAAGAATGCGGAGCGATGAAACATTCGTGAAACATGGTAAAAGCATGAACTCGTGGAAATCCGAAAAATTCCCTTGCATAATTCTGGCTCTTTTTCAACGCGGTATATCCGAAATATCGCGTATAGTTGAATGAATAAAAAGCTAGACGAAGTGAGGTAGATTTTAATTACGAAGAGGGAACGCAATTATCTTTCTCTACCCGCATATTTCAATCTCCTCGGCGTCTTTAATTTATTATTTAACGCCGTATCATCGCCTGGGTTCAGCTCGTTTCGCCCAGTAACGCGGTGTGCACCCCATAGCAGTTTTCGCGCAACTCATCACTCCTCCCTTCACTTCCCTTTGGCAAACGTCAAAGGGGAATATCCCACCGCTGCAGCAGCTCTATCATCGTGGTATGATTTCAATTGACCCCCTGCCGACGTGCGGAGGCCAGATGCGACCGCTACGGCCGAGTTGGGCGCGTGCCTCGTGAAAACTACCTCAGCTCCGGTCCATGTGGGACACAGGGAAACCCATTGTCTACCCCGACGTGAATCCTGGGTGGACCTGACCCAGGCTTAACTTTTTTTCCACCCTAGTGTATATAGACATGTATATATGCATATAGCTTTCATTTTTATTACCTACTCGGTTCGCACAGGTTCAGTGAACAGGTTCGACGTCAAGTTCACAGGGTTGCTTTTTTTTTTTTTTTTTTATTTTCTTTCAGTTGTACTGCAGCGGTTATAACCACGTGGGTAATCTGCGAAACATCACAACGGACCCTCGCTCACATGTAACAATGTGAGTATAGTCAAGTGGGATTCTGACAGGTGTATATCAGCCATTAGGGTCTTCCAAAGCAGATCGACAGTTTTTTTCCAATTACAACCGCAAAAAATTATAAAATGATGTCAGATAATCAACCCCTGTCATTAAAGTCTAATTCATGCCCTAATCGACCATGAAATGTTTCATCTGATTAAGACGCAAAACTTTACATCGTGTTATCAATGTCCATATAACTTGACTGGAAGAAGTAGTGCGAAAGCCTGTCTTGGTGCCTGGGGGAACTTTTCCCTCGCTGATTGCGAATCTGAGGTATGAAAGAAGACAGACTTTTGTACTACTCGTGACGGTCAAGTTATATTAACATTAGTAGCACCATGTATTGTAGATCGAGGGACCACCACCCTAATGGAAAGGTTTATTATTTGGCGTCAATTTGGAAATTTTTTGAATAGAACTTCGGAAGTAAAATATCGACTTGTTTTAGCACACCGTAGTACAGGTTGCGGATTTTATACACGGCAGGAATTAACATGCTTGCAAATTAATTTTCGGACCGAAGGGGAAACATGAATCACAGAAATTAGTACATACCTACTCTATCCCGGGATTACAACTATCTACGATCAACGATAATCCTAAATCTGATATTTGCTAGTCTATAATAACTTTACCCGATGTATTCAATTTCATGTAATTCAGTTGAAAATTGATTCTAGTATATATGGGTTCGTGGAGTTCAGCTAGGAGGGATATTACTTACCTGTGTTTGGGAATAGATATTTTTTACTCATCGACTAGATTATTCGTATCAACTATTATTATACATTAGGGTGGTCCTTGATTCGGTCATGTTCGAATTTCAATGCTCCCATGGGTCAGAACGTTTCCAAATACATATAAAAATTGTAGTCAAACCCCGGGTTCCTATCTCAATTCTCGGTACTGCCCTAAAGCCTTTGAACTTTTCCATTCAAATAACCCATGATTTTTAGTACTTCGGGGTAATTTCTACTTCCTATCGCATTATCGCTTCGAATCATCTGAAACTCCGCACATTTCTTACCTACAGTAGCAGGTATCCGTGAAAAATTTACAAATTTTGTAACAACAAAATTTTATTCATCACAATTTGGAGATGAGAAATTTTTTTTGTGCGCTGTAGCTTAAAAAATTATGCCAATGAAAATCTGTAGAATTTTCATGAGATGGCTACCACTACGGGTAAGGAGTGTACCAAGTTTGAGATTTTCCGGAGCTATGCTGCAATTGGAAGAAAAAAAATTAACCGCGAAATGTAGCAAATCGTGTTTTATTGAAATGGCAAAAATTCAAAGGGTTTGGGGCGGTACTTAGAATTGAGATAGGAACCTGGTGTTCTGGCCACATTTTTTTTGACGTATTTGGAGACGTCCTGACCCGTGAGAGCATCGAAATTTGAAAATGATCAAATTAGGGACCACCCTAACATACATGTAGAGAATTTTCCGTCGTTTGGCTAATTTTCCTGGGTAAGACACACCGCCACGACCCAGAGAGCTCGAGCTCGAGCCTAGCTTTACCTATGTTGAATATATTATGTAATACGCTGCTGCTGTCGTTAATATTTTATGATCAAGTGCTAACCGAGAAAATTAACGACTTGTATAGTTGCATTAAATTATAATAGCTACCTACGTCACGTGGCTCAGGATAGAAATTCAAATTTCTTTTTATCATGAAAGAAAGTGTACAGGTAATACTAAGATACGTGGGAATCGTAAGGAATCTTCCAATCTATCGTTAAAATTTATTTTTTTTTTTGTTTTTTTTTTTAATAGATAAACTAAAATAAGAAAAATATCTGCAAACGAATTATCATAGGCTTCAATTTATTCCTATATTCACTCGATCGTTAAAAGGCTCATTAAATATTTAACGCAGCTCAGCCAGCTGTATACAGCTGGCAAACCTCACGCTGCCATATCTAACGTAGTAAGATGATAAGTAGAGGAGAAAATTTAACGACGACATCATTCATATGCCTGACGTTGTTTCTCGTATTAAATTCACGTACCGAACCAATATGACTGTTGATGTTTATTTGACGTAAACTTGAACCGTTTCTATACATATATACCGATATACGCGGCACTTATCCAGTTCGAATCGTTGCTTTTTCTGTAATTTTCGTCAACTATAGAATCGTTTAGCCGCGAGAAGTCGAATTCAGAATTTTTTTTCTCCGATGTGGTTTACTCGGAATAATAAATCGAGAATCGATTCGACAAACAAGATATCGACTAAACAAACGCGTCGGGGCTACAGGGTCCCGAGCCGACCGGGACCCTAGTGCAGGACAATTCAAATATTTCAGAAGTATTTCGTCAAATACTTTATTGCTGCTTCGCATTCTGTTTACAGGACCTACATAATTAAATATTAAAGTCCTTTGCACAATCGCAGGTAGTACAATAAATAAGTGAAGATTAAAGTAATTTCGTACAGAATTTATTCAATATTAATTCCAAGTTATACTCGGCCATAGTGCAGCTGGTGTACTTTTGATTTAAAAATATTTATCACAATTATTTACAACAATTATCAAACCTGCTTCCAAAGCTAGAGAATTTAATTATACCGAGACAATTTGGCAAGCTTTTACCTATATAGTATCTGTTATATTACACCGTAAAACTTGTGCACAAGGATTGTTCCCGTAACTCGTAATAAAAGTTTTAATGAAACATTTTCAGATTTGTTTATTTAGTTCTTTTGTTGCTTTTCAAAGTCTCAAGTATTCTTTTACACCCTCGCTCTCGGTGATTTTTGAACAAACTTTTTTTCCACGTCTAGTCTACTGCTCTTTCTCGTTCTAACTACCAATTCTAAAATTTAAATCAATTCAGAAGCTGGATCCAATTATAAGGACACGTCCTTGTAGTACATGCCTAGATGCACTATGTCGCTAATTATTTCATCAATTTAAAACATTAGCAGATTTTAAGCGCGATGTCAACCTCAGCTTGCGAGCTCGGAACTCATGCATTAAAATAATTGAAATAATTTCGAAATCAATTATTGGGACGATGTCGACCCGTGCTCGGAACGACGGCGGAAAGCTGGCTCCTCTTCTCTTCTCCCTTAAGTCTGTCTGCACGCTTATCAATGTTTAAAGACTATACGGAAGGGTGCGGCACTACGTCCAACCCTGCAGAGAACCCAAGTGGCCTAGTGGGGCTACATTAGGGCTCTTTGAGAACACAATATACTTACTATGCAAGCAAACGGGGAGATTCCATCCAGCTACTTGTCAAGAAAGATCTGTGTGATATAAAAAATATTTATATATATTTTGTCTACATTATACCGTGAGGAGACTCGGAAAGAGCTTGGTCCAAACGCGCAGACGCTGAATTATTCGAACATCGTTGGTCGGCATAATCGCGCTACCAGTTCCACCAACTTCTTAGTAATATCCCTAGTTCTGTCGTCTGTTAGGTTCACGATTTTTTATGTTGTTATCCCAACTCTAAAAATGATTCAGATTTTTTTTCAATTTTTTTCAAAAATTGTATGGTTTACTTATGATTTTCGAAACCGAACACATCATTCTAGAATCTAGAAAAATTCTGAAAAGTCCTGTATCAAATAGCAACATTTTTTAGCCTAGACCCAGAGTAGGCCAACGTTCGTTTCATTTTTTTGTTTTCACTGTTTCTATGAAAGAAAAAAAATGAATTGAACTGATTTCAACGATCACTTATACCTATGTGTTGCAATGAGAAATGCACTTGCAGCAGAAGTTGTAAAATAAAGGGGGACTAATAATTGCGAAAATTGCAGAGAAATTTTGAGACTGGTTAAACAGGAGTAGATCAGTCTTCGAGTCTTCGAAGCGAATCAATTTTGAGTGAGAAAAAAACTTTCTGAAAGTGTAACGAAATTTCTGATGAATTTTGAAGTACTCTACAATATATACCATGCAAAACGACAAAAAAAAAAAAAAAAAACTACTCGTAAAGCTCACTTCTCTGGAGAGTAGCAACACTTTATATAGTCGATTTTATGCGATTGTATATCGCCTGTAGTATATATCGTGTCCTGAAATGTAGTTAAAACTTTTTTCAGAGAATAGATTTGTTCTTTTCACCTCTCTAGGTAGAGTATAGAGTCGATATACATATGTATTCTGACAGAATTCCAATTTCCACTTCGCTTCTGTGTAATACAAAAGAAGAACTGTCGTCGTTTCACAAATATGACTGAAAATACTTCGAAAAAATAAATGCTACGTAGGTATATAATACATACAATATAAATAGATAGAAACATACATTCTTTATAATTCTTTATTTCCATCGCGGCGTTGGAAATGCGAGTGCATCAAATTATAAAAACTAAGAAATTTTCAAATTTCCGAGACTCTGCGATACTACATCTGTATATGGGGCATTCCACGCCAATTCGACGAGTGTTAAACCCCGACCATCCCGAAATCATTTCAAGTTTTTTTTTTTAGATTCTGCTCAGTGAAAAATGCGTCAAGATTGTTTTTTTAGATTTTTTGATTCAGTCGTTTCTTTTTTCATAACTTTTCGAAGTTGATTGAGAAAGCCCATTTTCAAAAATCTGCAAAAACCCTCATAAATCCAGTGGATGACATAAAACAGCCCCTCGATTTCAAAAATGTGAAAAGAATTTTTTTTCTATTTTTTTTTTCCACTCAATTCGGAATTTGGAAATTTAAAAAATTCAAATTGATTGTGTCAGATATCAATTCGGGTTGAATCGTATGAGTGGTATCGTATGAACAAATCGTAAGTGTCGTTTTTTTTTTCAGTTTTTAAGATTTCCAAATCCCGAATGGAGTGAAATTTAAAAAAAAAAAAATAGAAAAAAAATTCTTACCACATTTTGGAAAACTGGGGGCGTAGAATGCCCCGTATAATAAGTCCATGGTGTATATAAAACCGTACATCTATGTGTGTAACAGAATAGCAGAATGGAGGAAGAGCACAAAGAGTTTAACGATTTCCGTCGTGAATACTGTTCACGCTTTTCGTGCAAACCCCTTCGGCTTGTCGAGACAACCTTTCAATTTTAACAACAGAGCTGATCTTCTAAAGTCAAATCGAGCTTTAGCCAAAAGACAATTAATCATTCAGCCCGGGAACAGGACGAATGAAAAACAGTTTTTGTACGACTTAAAAAATTGGATTTTTGCATTTTACATTTTGCATGAGTTTTTTTGTAAAGATAAGCAGACCGGGATTATTTTTAGTGCCTAACTGGCACCGTTATTATTATTTTTTCTTCTGAAACCGTGGCTGTAAACAATTTTTATTTATCGCACGTAACCGTCATCAACAATAAGGGAAATACCAGAAGGGCGTTGGGCAAATATTTTGCGATACAATAACAATTTCAATATTGAATATTCATTTTCTCAATCTCGCGCAGCTAAGCCTGCAACGAAGGGAAATCAAATCAAGCAAACAATTCTTTCTTTTTTTTTTTTTGTTCGTTCTGTTTCATATTTTTAAACACGGATTTCGCGCTTTAATTCTGATATCAGAAATCTATTCATTTCGGGATGAAAGGAATTCGTATTTCTCGTCTTCAAATTTTTTTTTACAGGGAAATTATTCTTTCGAAACGATTGGCTTGAGCTGATTCAAAAATCGAAAATCTGTGCCTCGAGCTCCTAACCAATGCATACATATAGTATACATAGTGCTATATCGTTTCCAATAGCCCGTAATGCAACCTTTCAGTAATATTACTTGAGGGAAAGATAAAAATATCTGACTCTAGGGAAAAATACGCGAGGCGCATTTACCGCGATGCCAAAACGACCTCTGACGGTTTCTCCCGTCAGATTTAATAGAGTGAAAAAAAGTGAATCAGTTGCGATTCGGTTCTCGGTTTCGATATTTTTCATCCCCAACATTTTTCTATGCATAAATATTCGAAATTCAACACAAAAAGAAAGAAAGAAAAATAACTATCAAATTTTCACGCGATGCACCATCATCATTAATGCTTACGATAATTATTCACCATCTCATGAATATGATCAATGATCGCATTCTCTTTATACTCACTCCTTGAAATACAATTTTCCGCACAAATATATCGATAATTTTTTATCCCCACATTCACACGTGGATACCCAGTTGTGTTAATACAACATCATTCCATCGACACACATCAATCCGGGGCTTTAACCCGATGCAATATTGGCACTTGGCCATCGCAAGCACCTATACATGACCAAAATCATATGGTACATACACGCGAGTGAAATACCTGTATCGTCGATTGGATCTGTATCTGGGATACAATTATTCCAATTAATAAACCCAAAGTGAATATTCGCCCGTAAAATGTAAATGTTTGATGATGTGATGGTCGAAAGTGGACGCTCACTGGCCGCTGCACAGGGGACTTTTGAAAAGTGTGTACCCACTTGTCTGACCCCTTCTAGCTCTTATCAATGAATTAATTTAATGAATATTAACGGAGCTGCAGGATATAACTCTTAATAAACGAGTTCAACGCGTGGTGTTAATAAATGTGATTTCCTGGGTATCTTTAGGGTCATTTACATCGGCGTTGAACCTGGGGACACAATGAACACACCCACCTCTTGTAAGAATAATCAACTGTTATTAACCCGACTATAGTATATGGTCAAAGTTATGGTTTTACTATACGAAGGCACGCGCTCTTATCGCATATGTGTGTATGTGATTCGTATTAGGGATATGGTCCGTGGGTGCAGAAGGAATTAATTGGTACTGTTGAGATTTAACTTGAGTTAAATAATTAAAGTAACCGTAGTATAGGTATACCGCAAATATGAAGACGGTAGATTTCCAGGGTAACAGATGGTGGGTTATAAACACTCGAGTTCTCACGGCAGATTTACCCTGACGCCGAAAGTTCTACAACCGGATATTTATCAACGTTGCCATTCCTAGTATAATGTAAGTTGGAAAACTGCAGTTACTCCCACGGACAAAGGACGAAAGTTATTAATACGAAGAAATTCCGTTAAGAGAGAGAGAGGGAGAGAGGGGGAAAGAAGAAGCTGTAAGAACCAGCTAAGGGAAGATGTGCTAAATGACGCGTCAGCAAGAACGGTTTGTTTGCCATATTAATACTTACAAAGATTTGGCAAAGATCCCGGAAAATATATACTCTGTACAAATACGCGAACGCTACCGTTATACCTAATACCCCAGATAACTCATACTTTCAGACAAATAAAAAGCGCACAATCCACGTTGCGGTTGCACGAGCCAAAAATCATTCAATTTTCATACGTATACCACAACCTTGTAGAATCTTTGAGGAGTCGTATTATTTTGAAAAATTTATAAACTCGAAAGTATTCAACGAAAGTTTCTTATTTTTGGTCATATAATAGTATACAAGTTTATCTATGATGGGTTCAAAATTTGTCAAAAAATATTCAAAAATGGCGACGCTGCACCAATAAATCGCACGACGATTGACAGTGATTTTTTCATTCAGGAATAGAGAAAGAGTTTTTCTTGTTCTAAATCTTGAATTAGGTAAAAATTTTAGGTGAACGCTTCAACGGAAAAAACCGATTTAAGGGTGTAGGTCGACCCCATTTATTGCATAGCGAATTATGGATACCATCTGCCTTGTCCTTTTTCATGGGAATTTGTTTTCTTCTTCTTCTTCTTCTTTTATTTTCGTGTTACCTTGAAATCTTCGGCGTGTAAAACCAGGTCGTAAAAATTTTTTTGCCTATCACGTGTTTTCAAAATTTACATGACACAAATAAACGCGGGTTACTAGCTATCCATCATGTTCCTTCAAAACTCTTTTTATATCTCCTACCTATATACGAGGTGGAGAACGAGTTTCGGCTGCAGCGGACCACAAGCGTACTTTTTTACGATCAATCATTTCCACTATCGAGACATATTGGAGGAGGATACGAAACGGGCGTGTAAGTAACGCGGTCTATTATAATCGAAGAATATATTTGAAAATTTGACGTGGTGCATGTGTGGGACCGTCGATGAAAAGAAATTCATTATTATTTAGTACAAATCTATGGCTATAGGTATACACGTAGCACCTTCCTCTATGTACAAGATTTCGCGCAGATTAAAAATCGGGTATAGAGCAGCGCACATAGAAACGAGGACGGAGGTCAGGAGCCAGGAGTCTGAAATTCCAATTCGCCGAATATTTGGAGCATTTTGGTATTTCATTGAGGAGTTTCGGGGGCGAGGAGAACAAGAAAGCCATCGCAAGCGCTATATGCCCACCGACAGTTGCCCAGAGGACCGGACGAAGCCACGTCTAATCGGAATGTTAGTTGGAATTTAATAAATCTTCCGACCCAAAAGAGTTTTATATCCATGGGCTGCGCGACGTTCAATCCTTAGGGGGTATTATTGTTCGGCGAATTATATTCTTTCGAAATATCGAATATAACGCCCGCCGGCGTGGGTGATCGAATTTGAAATGAGAAAAAAAAAATTGAAAATTATCGGGACACGTTGGTTAAAGATTTATAATACCGAATGACAACACTTCGGATTATATATAGATTGATTTATCGCAAGTAAATAGTATATCCGATCGCAGCTAAAATTGGTGTAAAATTTTCAGCTTACAACCGGGGGCGACTCGTTCGGAGCTTTTCGAACCGTCGAAGACGTTCCATTTAAGAGAAAAAAAAAAGTATATTTGTACCAATAGGCGGAGGAGAAAAATGACAGGTCAAATTTATAAGGCTATTAAAGCGTCGCCCTGCTTCTCTGTCTTGAGCTTTTCTCTTCCTCCCTCTCTCCCTGCCCGTCTTTATACCTAACGTGTTAAAACAGCAAATTGCCTGTCTCGAGGTCCCAGCTCTTTCACCTCTTCCCGCATACGTAGGCGATAAAGAAAAAGAAAGAATGAATAAAGGCGAGAATAGAAATCCATACGAATTTGAAAAACTGAATATATTTCTGGCGGAAATTCACCCAGAATTCACGCTGCCGGAATTTCCGGGAACAAGTATGAGACTTGGTATACACGGTACGTCATGCCTTAACGCTTTGACGCTTTAGGGCTTGCCAAGCGCGTGGACACGCTGTAATATAATGCACCCCGTAGGTAATTGTGCGATTCTGAATCCACCTCCTCCGATCTGTCAATGTCTCGTTGTCTGGTGCTTATCGAGCATTGCACGTACCGGGATCTACACATGTGAGGATTCGCATTGGCAGAATACGTTCCTGCGTGCATTACCTCGCGCATATAGCATGTACAGGGTGAGTTTTCTCCGGGGTGCGGAGAGGGCGTGGCCTAGATCGGCTGAGACTCCGCCTCCTCCTATTCATACTTTTTATTATCAGGGGAATGATTGCCTTCGGGTAACAAACAATCCATTCAGAAATTAGGGTGAATAGTACAGTGTCTCATCGTTTACATGAATTTTTGTCTATTATGTAGATGACACTGCAAGAGCCAAATAAATATAGTAGCTGAAAATGAGTGAGAATTTTTATTCTGAAAATTACAAGTATGAATAGAAGGAGGCGGAGTCTCAGCCGATTTAAGTCACACCGTCTCCGGACGCCGGAGAGAATTCACCCTGTATATGCATGTACGTGCGACTAGCTGCGCGTGTATTCATTTCTTCAATATCAGCGTTATTTACTACGTTTTTTTTTTTTTCCTTCAAATTTTGATCATTGATATCGATGTGAGGAAATGTCACTTCGTATTCGAGAATGGAGTCATATGTCACATACTAGTTAAAGAGGAGTGTGATCCTCCGGTACTAATGTTGCCGCGAGCTTTTATCAACTAGATAATAATTCTAGTATAAGGTATACGTACTCCGGGCACTTTGCAACTAGTTAGAATTTTTAAGCGATTTTAAGAATAAGAAGGCTGCAGGTCCATAAATCCACCAGCTGGTTGTAAGACAGAATATATCATTCGACTTGGGGCCGAAAGCTCTTACCTCTTACCTTTCACATTTTACAGCTTTTACCGTAAACTTTATCCCATGCAGGCCGAGGCTGGAGATGAGGCCGGAGCTGGGGCCCCGGAGGCTTAGTCTGACAATGAGTAGCGTCGAGCGACGTCCTTGCTTCGTTCTTATCGTTCTGCAAGGTACATTTCGCAGCCTAGCCTACGATCACGGGCCGTAAACGCACGGTAAGCAATATTCAGACAGGCTACGGTGATTCCCCGAGGTACCAGCCACCTACCCCCAAATTTTTTCTCGCCTTAGTTCGCATCTCTTTCAACGCTCGTTCGGATGAAAATCATTTGTCAAAATGAAGCCTCGTAAACTTTGGCGTCAAACGTGCAAGGGGTGCGATCACGTCGTTTTCAATTTATAATTCATTAAAATACCCGCGTCCCTATATACCCATTTACCTATATACATATATACGTGTATAAGTATCGCGCTGATGCGACTTGCTGCGTTATACATTTTATGAATGAGTTTCTCCGCCCACGTATATAAACGATATACCGCTTGTCACTTGTCTCTCTTCTTCATCCTAAACCTGAGGGTAAAAGCTTGTGTATATACAGATATGTGGTATATATTTATCTACGAAGACCCTTGGTAATGTATAACTCCATTCTACATCCGGATATGACGAATATACACATCCCCCGAATAATTTCTTCATTTATGCCCTGATTCCGGCAACCCCCACATTTGAAACGAAAATTTACCTCCAGCCTTTGGGTAATTTTCTCCGAGGTATTTGCATTCTACTATTACCGTGGTCATTTGCGGGGAATAAGGTGGCTTCTGGGTGGTAACCACGAGTCTACTCGCGGTAGGGGACGCGTGCCTAAAGTTCATGGAAAGTTTATGGAGACGATGATAAATGAGCTTGGTAGGTACCCACATAGCTGCTATACGTGATATTAAGTATGGGTGTGCTGGTCACAGATGCATAGACGTAAGCATAAACAGTTGAGCTTTTTGCTTATCAATCCAACATACATAAGCTATGAAATATTGCTTTGAGGAAATGCCCAGCTGAAATTTGAAAAAATATATAATTTTACAATTTTTTAAACGACCAAGAAAGGTCCAATAAAAATTTCAACCTTTTCCGATAAAATCGGAGATGAAAATAACTTTTGCAGAAAAATTCATACGCAGCGCTGCTAGAAGTTCCTCAGGCGTTTGCATTTCGTTTTTTTTTTTTTTTTCCCATTAGAACATTTGAAGTAATGAAAAAAATTGCAAAAAAATGTAAACATTCATCAAGATTTTGATAAACTTCGTCATCTTTCGACTGCAAAAGCCGGTAATCCATAAAACCATCGCCTAGCTCGGGGAATAATTATCAAATTTCTTTTCTTTTTTCTTCTTCTTCTTCTTCTTCTTCTTCTTCTACGTTTCTTTTCATCATGATTCGAGCATTGCAGGGATAGTTGGATAAATCACCTTTTTGTTTTCACGTCGAAATACCACAAAGATAGTAATTCAGACATTAACGGTCTAAGTATGTATTATACGAACCGTATTCACGTTGATAATGTATCTATTAGCCCGTTGGGAGTAACGCGTTGTTCATTCAGTTTAATTAATTATTATACTTAATGGCTAATGAGTGGTCTGCTGTATGGAGTTCTAATTAAAATCCACTCAAATTTAACCAACGAGCTTTTGTCTGTCTGTGATGATTGTTCCTCGTTATATAATCGTATTTTCGATGGCAAAGATATTTAAGGGTATAAATATTGCTTTCTCCTACCTCGATGGATTTCAAACTTTGGATTGCGGGCATATTGAATTCCAACAAAGACATTACCAGTGAATACAAATTACAACGGTACAAATTTTCCGAGATTCACTTATTCGATTATAAATTATCATCTTAATTATAGCCCTAACTTGTATTCAAGGATCGATAAACGAGATCCGCCCTGGTTGAGTTTCTTAATCATATTATAATCCCAACTTAGCTTTTTCCTACTAAATGAAGTAAAAGTTTGAAAGAGGAAACATTACTGTACCTAATTATAATTCGTTCATGGGAGACCGGGGTAAAATGAACTTCGGGGTAAATTGAATTTCTGTAATTATTTCGATACGGACACATGTAAACACATGAAAATAAAATCTAAGAAGACCAACATCATCGTGATAATAAAGAAATCGATAGGTTTTGAAATTTTCGTATTCCTGAGAAAAAAAAAATGTTCGCATCTGAAAATTATTTACGAAGCAATTGATTGTGAAAATAAATTGTTTTATCACTTTAAACTTTTCATGGTTATAAATTGACCCCGGTCTCCCCTATCTGGCGAAAATGTCGTTTGAAAAACCGAACATCACGAACACTCGGACTCCATGAAGTGCAGTGCCTTTATCGGAAGCAGTTTGTATCAGTCCCAATAATGTTAACTGAAAAAGATGTCTGATGCAGCGTTGGGTCCAGACCTCTAAACGTCGAACCATTCTGTTTGCGAAACCCTTCAGAAGAAATTGAATGCTTACGAATACGAATACGAATACGAATACGTTAACGGTTCGAAGCCGTTAAGCATATCGCAGTACCTTCGATCCTTAATACGTATACAGAAAAGCTACACATACAAATAGAGGGTTCTATTCTCCCCCGTCATTCGCGAATCATTCAGGGATGTCAGAATGTGTTTGCCGCCGTATGTATAAACGGAACTTCCATGGGTCCAACCAACCCCCTTCACACAGGGCAACAGCAAGAGGAACTCTATGGAACTCTGACTCACTGCCCTTGGGGATAGGCAGCTATTATTAATTCACCGTGAGATGAAACGGAATTATTTCTCGATCCATCTAGGGTCTATGTATGGAGATTGAATGCAATTTCTCGCGTCTATTAACGCGGGATGTACAGCTTCAGGGGTTGAGAAAAGGCTTCGAAGTGCACGCAGAGAGTCATTGCGAGTAATTAAAAATATTTATAATAAAGTCGGACGAGGGTCTCTCAGACGTGTAAAATCGCGACTTCCACATTATATCCCGAAACTTGACTATGTATATATTTAACTCCCCAAAGTACAGCGTGGAGGGAGTGTAGAGGAACGTACATTTCTTATTAGGGAATCAAACGGTCTGGCAAACATTTACCCGTAGGATTAATAAATTATTCCAAAGCAAATTAAAGTTTCTTTACTGAGAATTCCAGCTGCAGAACGAGTATTCTGAGCTACGGTACCCTACGTACGTCCCTTGCCAATTTAGAGAGCGATTTTTAATTCCGGGTAAACGGAAGCGTATATTTGCACTACCTTTCAGTCAAACGTATAACTATTTACAGTAACAGAGACGTGAGTACGGTTAGCTCCGATTGAAATCCTTCCATGTATCCAGGACATAGACCGCTAGTAAGTTTGCCAATTAAAAAAATTACCACCACGTCACTCACCACGTCAGTTAACACTGTTTTAAACACGAGC
Source organism: Tenthredo scrophulariae (assembly GCA_963978835.1). Classification (NCBI taxonomy): domain Eukaryota; kingdom Metazoa; phylum Arthropoda; class Insecta; order Hymenoptera; family Tenthredinidae; genus Tenthredo; species Tenthredo scrophulariae. The sequence continues at coordinate 2,522,957 of OZ022230.1, read as the reverse complement.
TCGCGCTACTGTAACGACTGGATGTAGACCCTATGCTGTTCGGACAAATTCTACTCCTCGAAAAGAGGGTACATAAAATGAAAGCACATAGGACATATATACAACGCCTGACCCCGTCTGTTTTGGATTTAATCCATATTTTTTTACATCATTCTTCTAGCTACGAGAGACACTGAATCTTTCTGATTCACCATGATAGTGTCCTTTTCAACTTTTAAATTAGGGACCATCCCTTATATACAGGTATATTGTATGTATACAGTATATGTATGGGTGAACGATTTCCTCATATCGTTCAACTTTTCAACCACAAAGAGCAGCGGAACCCACAATAACCAGCTTTGAAATGTCTTTTGACCGTTCCTGTCTGCGCCAGGCATCCTCCCTCCCTCTTTTCCGTTTGATGGATAGACGCCTCCGTTCTTCTATACCTCGCCTAGAACCGCGTTGGTCACCAAATTTCCCGAACAGTTTTTTCAGTAGTTATTTAGGGCGAGATTTTCTCCAGGGTTAGTTTTTGCCCCGTAGATAATGGCCTTCCCATAGTCGATCAGGGGTTGAACGAGGATGCAGCGTTGGGGTGCATAGCCTTAAGTATGCCTCACCGAATTCGCCATTCTATCGTGTCATCGAATTTTGCGATTCGTTTCGAAGCTATTTACCGAACTTACCCCGCGTCTACTGAACCCGAACGTAGATAATATACCGTTACGATAAGTTTATGGGTAGCTAAACACAGAGGGCTTTGAAGAAATTTCGAGAGTTAAAAGTCCAATCGATTTTTCACGCCGTTGCATGGAATATAGACGGTCAAAAATTTAAAGACCGAATTTATTTCCTCTGCGAAGTTGTATTAGATACCGAAATATCCGAAAATTTAGGACCCGTTACCGAGAGCTTATATAGTTTGGGTCCATGAGATTCTACTGATATTGATATTAGGTAATGTCATAGATTAACCCATAGGGTCAGGAGCTGGTGGGCCAATATACCCAGTGAGTAATTAACAGTAGGTAGCATCTGCTTTGCCCAAAATCGTTAACAAACTAATTGAAATCCAATTAGTGCCATTAATTGTTTAACGTGTCGTATACACATATGCACATACGTATTATCACGTACACCGGTTTTCAATTCGGGTGATTGAACTTCCGGGTCAAATATACATGTAGATATATGCTATACATAGTGAACAGATTTTCAAAAACTCGTTAATCTCACTCGGTGAAACTTTGGTTTTTTTTTTTTTTTCTTTCCTTTTTTTTTTTCGAGTAATAAAAACCCGTATTTTGATTAATAAAGTACCTCAAAACATGGGCTTAAAAGGTTTTTAATGTTTCATTAAATCGAGTTTGATGTCAGTTAGGAATTAGCGCCGCATATATCATTAACTCTTCACCTTTATTTAAAGTCAATTAATAAAACGAAAAGAATTAATCGGCACACTACGTTAGTTTGAATTTTCAAAAACGAAAAAAGAAATTAATTTCGCTTTGACATTTATTCGCGCTGGATCATCTATTCGATATTGCACTCTTCCGCAAAGTAAGAATAAATTGCTGAAATGATATACGAGTAAATGTTTGAAATTTTATAATGCATGCAGGCCGTATCCCAGAAGTCTTCTGCTGCGATGTGATGGAGTACTTTCATCAGGGAAATATTTTTCCACATAGATTATTTTTTCAAAGTGTCTTTTAGTAGATTGATAAAAATAATGCACCTTCTTTTTAGACATGGAAGTAGATGAGAGAAATTATGAAAGATTTCAATTTTTAAAAAATTTTTTAACTGGTTTTTTTTTTTTTTTTTTTTTGTTTTGTTTTTTTTTTTTCAAAGAAGTCATTTCCTCACTCGAGGGTCTTTAATATCCTATACACGGGTTTAGTACAGATTAAAATTGTACGCTCCACAATTCTGGAAATGTGAGATTATGAAAATTATCAGAATACGCCTGCGAGCCGGAGATCAAACTAAAATTTAAATGATCATACGAAAATGAAAAAACTTTGAAAAAATATGAAAAAAAAAAAAAAAATACTCAGGCGTTAATTGCTCTAGCTAAGAGTTGCTCGTACGCTCGTTAACGTTTCGCTGCTAAATCGGTGTCAAGCATTACAAAACTTCATCTTTACCATCTACCTATATTACGCAGACCACGGAACGTCCTCGTATGTAGTAGGTACGTATATCCGTATAATCAACCATAGTACAGTTTTGCCGATTTGAAACGTAAGAAAAATAAAAAAACATTATAAAGATAAATGAAAAAAAGTAAAATGGTTAAATCCGCTTCTCTACTTCTACTTATTCAATTTCACTCCTGACAAAGGATCACTACTAATTTGACTAGCAACATTCTTACCCCTTGGTGCTATTGAATGACATTTAAATATCCTGAGGTATGGATAAGTGGAATGAATGAAATAAGTAAATGATATCAATTAACGTTTGACTCAATTTATTTCGACCAGATATATTAACTTCAGCATATTAGACTCCGTCAAGCATTTCTCTACCTGTCTTATGTCACTGGTCTATATTAATGTCACACGTTTGCTAATGAGTGCATCGCGATTCATTTCCAACCCCTTCAGCCAAGATCGTAATTACTGATTAAATTTTAACGGTTAATTGGGCGTTGGTAAGGCAGAAAAAGCCTGCTTGACAGCAATAGCTAGTATAGGTAGGTGAAGTGACTGAATATGGATCACCAAGTTTCAAATATTTTTTCCGAACGTTTCGCTGTTCGATAATGAAAAATCTCCCCATGAAATTTTTTCGCTTTATTTATTCTTTTCTGAAGATACGCCGGATCAGATTCACCAACTTTACTCTATAATATAATATTTTCATATATTCTCAGCACGTGACCGATTATAAACAATCTGTAACAGCTTAGCTCAAAGCTGTAAGAAAAACGTGCGAAAAATTTCCGTGCTGAAAGTTGAGTCGGAGAAAAAGTTTGGGAAACATGTATGGATGTATGCAAGCTTTCGAACGTGTTGCGATCAACCCTGTACCGGAAACCCTCTGCATCGAAAATTCATCTCTGATGTTAAATTACAATTATAATATAAATTAAATTTACAGCTGTTATTCCCCAGGTAGTTTTGTTTCACCAAAAACCCACAGCCACCGGACTTTACCAGGTGTAAATTCCCAACCCTCCGGGTCCAAAGGGAGAATCATGGATAGACGAGAGGAAGATTAAAGAGGTAAATAGAACAGTGAGACTAAACGGTGGCTTGAATTTTCTGAAACTTCTCCACTTGGCGAAATCCTCGATAATCTTCAAAGTTGTGCAAAGTGCAAAAGGGGATTCACACCTTGTATCCCTCTCGTTACCCTTAGCTACCTTTTCTCCTACCTTATTCGAAAGAATATCCCTCGTACACTTGCTCTTCGCTGCGGTTCTACCTTTTACGAAAACTCAGTGAAGTTCCTTATCGTCGAACGTGTCAGTGTCTCATTTTGATAAAAAAAAGTCCAAAATCCCTTCGGTTTTTTATACAGTTGGCAACTATTTCCGTTTTATATTCTCTTTGTTCGAAATGATGATTACTTTTAATTAATTTTTGATTCGCATGAGCCGCCCTTGATCAAAATAGCACAATGAACGTTTCCTTCTCTCGTTCTCAATCTTCTCTCTATACCCCTCTATATTTGTATCTGTCTATCTTCATCCCTGGTAAAGTTTACCTGAGCAATTACTCAGCGTTGTTTTATAATTCAACATAATATATAATCAAATTTGTAGGTATGTACTACGTCGTTAACAAATATTCTCTGACAATTCTAACACGATATTCTCATTAGCTATTGATCGAAACGAATGAACTACAAAGGCACTGTGAAGCCATTAATCACTCGATAATCACAAGGAAAGTCAACGATGAATCGTGTTTCTTGACTCAGATTTCAAAAAACAATATCACGGATTTATTGAATATTTTTGCCATCTGGAGATAATCGCACAAAGGTAATATGCGCGGTGCGATAACATGCTTGTATACGATGGAAATTTTTTTTTTTTTTAAATTGGCAGTGCATGGGGATCAATCAATCGATGATTTTGCTATGTAAAGCTTTACTAACGAAAATCTCCCCTTCAATATCAATTTTAAGGGCTATAAATGAACATTTGTTTGTCAGGTTTGAACAACGAATTCAGGACCTTAATTGACCGAGATGATCGAGCATTGTGTATTTATACGTGAGTAAATAGAGCCGTGAGAGTACATAGTCTCTTGGTAAAAGTAAGGAAATCCTTAAGTATTTGAAGAACATCAATAGAAACAAGGAACGTTGGGTAAGGATCGTAAGGATATATTGCGGCGTTGAGTAAGAAGCGACTAATTATTTACACCATCACGTAATTAAATTGTTGTGTACTATATAGTATATAGGTATACGCTAACCCGTTTTCTTATTTACGTGAAATTAAATACAACAATCCCATTAGCATTGTCATACCAAAACAAAACGAAGTCAGAATCTACCCTCCTAATTAATCCCGTATCAATTTTCCGACCCAGAAAACACCGGGGTTGGTTCAAGCGCGCTAGGGTGTTCAAAACAATTCATCAGCCCTCTCAAACAGCTCGAGTATAGATACAACCCTGGAGGCCTTCTATATACGCCAATGACTACCTAAAGGACCTTATATACCATCAAAGAATCAAAAACATTTACTTTTATATCGACACTTCACCATTGTACAGACACTTAAGAAAATTCTACAGCCCCATATGCAGGTTATTTAAAAAGCGAATTTTATTCACATGAAAAATAGAGAAAACATCGAAAAGATCTTCGAATTCTTAATGGATTAATCATGGCATTCCTTTTTGTTTTTTTTTTTTTGTCTCGGGAGGTCGAGGTGTGTCAGATTGGAATTAGTTAGATACGATAAGTACCGTACAGAGAACGAATTGAATTCTCTATGTGATCTGAGGCGCGTTGTTTAAATGGATTTTAAGCCGGATATGGAATCGTTCCCCAGTGAAGTGAATAAGTGGGTTACCTATTCGCTAAGTAACGTCAAATATATTTAACTTAGTCATATAGGTATACGTATATTCATTTGGATGTTACCTAGATAAACGTACGAATCTTGCCTTTCATGAATTGGATACGAGAGGCGAGAGCCGACGACGGTCGTCCGTTGGTTATATACCATCTACCGTACGTGTGCGCAAACGGCAAACCATAAGTGAAACTAGCGGCGAGGAATCTGCATATGACGCGGGTTCCCACTCTGACGGAGAACCCACGTCCCTAGGGTGGCCCAGACACTCCTAGGGGACTCTGGGGGAGTCCTAGTGCTTCTCAAACAAGGCGAGTTACCCCTCGCAGTTGTCCCTTTCATCCTTCATTACCCGGCCAACCAACCTTGTACCTCCGTCATCCTTAACTATCCTTGCAACCTCGCGAGGATCTTCCCGCACGTATACCCATATACCATATAGTACTATAGGTATACCGTTCGATGAAAATATACTCCCTAGAAGCGAAGGGAATTTCAAAACCAAGTATCGTAGAAGTAATAGTTTACAATTTTATCGCTATAAAGGGTGGCCACGAATTAACTTCTTCAATTTCAGGGAATGATCGGAGGGTTCTAGCTTGGTAACCTGTCCTTTGAAACAGTAATCTCCGTTGTGGCGTCTACGAGATACAAGTGATATAAAAAGTCGCCTGCATTTAGGCAGCCAACTATCTGAGTCTATGTGCGCACGACGACTGGTAGAGTCATGACGTTTTTCCAGTTCAATAATCAAGAAAAATGAACCAACTCTTTGGCATGCTGTTTTCGTTGGTCAGTGACGTAGTCCAGTGATTTTTCAACTGAAAAACTGTTATGACTCGGTTTGGCGCTCGCGTGCGCCTGAAATCAGACAGACCACTGCTCACCTCTGCGTAGTTGGCTGGCTAAATTCAGGCGTTAGCGCGACTATTTGGCAGCATATTTCATCGCACGTTTTTCGAAGAACGATGAACTACACGTAACGGTAAGATTGTGAATTTTGGAAGAGGTGAATTGATCGATGAAATATTATTCTAACTAATTTGATCGCAATACGTGTGCAGTGTGAAATTGACATGAATTTATTTTTTCCTCAAATTGCAGACAAAGAGAGAATAATAGTCCCCAGAATATATTCGGCAATTGCGAATTCAGGTCTGAGATATTTCTTATTTCTTAGGTACGGGGTCCCGAGCGTCGAGTAGAAATATGTCGGCTGCGTCAGCAATTGAATAATCGAACCGAGCGCGGCGGCGGTGCGAATAAACTTGACAAATAAGCAAATGGTGTAGGCGAAAGGGAGGAAAGGTGATGAAACTGAAGGGGGAAAGGAATAGAAACGATCTTTCCCCGATATCAGACAAATGTCGACTTTATCGGACCATCGCGCATCTGCTTGTCCTCAGTCCCGTATTTCCAATTCCTGATCGATTTCTCATCGGGTCTTTTACCCGATATTTGTTACAATTTTTATCAGACGTCTATTTCACCTGGCACTAGATGCTAATAATAACGGTCAGCCCCATATCTGTCACCCGGTACCCCGTACCCTGTTTGCTCAAAGATTACTTCGAAAGAGTGAACCTGCAGGGCGAGCCAGGCCGAGGGTATGCCGATAATATCCTCACATATACGATAAGCGAATATAAACCTAGAGCAATGATCAACGCGTTAATTTTTCATTTTTCCTTTATATTACGTATTTGGATTCCTATTTCATGGAATTATCAAACGACTACAACACTTGCAAGGTGCGTATAGAACATAGGGCGGATGTTTACCCTTCGGTTTTCGAGGGCGGAATCCTCGTATAATTTGATTGAATCTGAATAAATATTCGATCCTAAGGCACCAAGTATATGTATATGTATATGTATACATCCCACAGGCAACAACGGCTCATATTTGACTTTGCAAATGAACGTATACCTTTATCTATAAGTATATTATATATACAGGGTGTCCCAGAACTAAATGCAAAAAATTAAGAGGTCAAGCTGAGTGAATTGACCTGTAGAACACATAGCCCCCGAAGCACCGGTCGCAGGATACAGCCGCGTCAAAAATCGCGCTAGGCGCCGGCATGTAGGCAACCGACTACTCACAGATAACCGATGCCAGGTGTGTAGTCAGTTGCCTACATGCCGGCGCCTATAGAGCGATTTTTCAAGCGGCCGTATCTCGCGACCGGTAGTTCGGAGGCCACTTGTTCTATAGGTCAATTTACTCGATTACCCTTTTCATTTTTTGCATCATCAGTTCTGGGACACCCTGTGTTTAGGTATATACCAGCTACGTTCACAGTTCTAAAGTTATGGAGGGTCGTGCGAACCGGCAAACCCTGCAGTAGAGTGATACGTGACCCCTGGGGTGGTAGATTCCATGTGCTCAAATACGGGAATGACAAAGTTGAAATTTCACTTTTTGATTCTCATTAGGTGTTATACTTCATTGATCAATAAATTATCGAGTTGTTTTCATTAATTTCAACTCGAAAATGGGGTAAGACTTTTCTTCTTTTATTGACCAACTCGTACCTACATGTATAGGTCTTCAGAAACACAATCGATCCCGGATATCAATTACGGTTATACCAATCAGGAATCACATCGTGCTCACAGCTGGGCTTCTCTGTAAACAGTGTCCAAGTATCCAACTAACAGCAGAACGGAGTATTCGACGACAGAAGTTGGAGCGATGTTTTCGATTGAATTAGTCGAACTTAAGGGAGCTTTTTTATCCCATATACGACACAGGAGGTATCAAGGATCTTGAAAGAGAACTGAATAAGAAATAAAAGGGAATCAGTTGATCGTCGATGATCGAACGTCGTTTAAAGTTTCGTCTTACTAAAATAAGTTTTTAGTATCGTTAAAGGTGTAATTAATCTGTGAAATGAAAATTTTTGTTCAATCGCATGGTGGTGGACTAAGTTTTCATTCGATTATAATTCTCAGAGATAAAGTAATAAGAGTCCAGCAGTAAATGCACCTACAGTAATTGTTTCTCTATTTGTTTCAAGTCTATTCTCTTCGAAATCGATGAAAATAGAACAAGAGTAAGATACAGTTAGAAGGGTGAGAGAAAATCAGTGATTAAACGCTTTTTCGATCACTTTAACTCGACAAAAGAGCTTCACGCTCTAGAAATCAATCCACCCCTATATAAAAGAGAAGTCCTATAGATTTTGAAGCACTGACTTATATACTCTATGGACTCTTTGAGTCAATATTTGAGTATATTTAAGTATAAACGAAAGTTTTTCGAATCTATTTAACCCCTTTTGAAGATTTTCATTTTTTTTTTCTTTTCTTTTTGTCAAAGTCTTGTACAAGGGTACCATTTAGGGTGCAGCAGCTAGGGATTATGGTCAAAGAGTTCAGAGTTAAATCTCGAGCTTCCAACCAACTCTGAGTTGCAATAAAAAGTTAAAACGCTTCGCGTGAAAGGTTAGCACTGTATTTAATTGCGCGTGAATACACCATTCAAGGTATAGTCATTAGTCGGCTTGCTTTTCAACATTTTAACCACGATTATTCCAAAGCTATCCTGCAGCCCCCGCAACTCGCATATTGCCTCGGCTCAAACCACTTTCGACTCTGAAACTGGGTTAACAAACGTGCGGATACGTTTTTTTCTTTTTTTCCTATTTTTATTTAACGAAGCGCAGAACGATGATAAAAACTGATATAGGTACTATAAATTCAACGGGATTATTGATCATTTGAAAAGAATGGAAAAAAAAATCATCCAACTCTGTAAATTTTGAATAATTAGATGCTTTCTGCTCGACTGACTGCAGGCATGCAAACTGCTCTCGATATTTAGGCGAGCTTCCAGGCCAGTATAGGTAATGCCGATCGATTAAGGTGGATAGCAATTAGCTTCTTGCATAATCAACGTAACTGCCGGGCTGGTTTGCTGAAACTAGGACCCACTAAACCAGATACCACGAATCGGGTACCAAGGAGCAGTCTCTAACGACCTCTAAATCGTCTTAGCCTATACGATTCTCTTGGTATGTTCGAATTACCCTACTTAGAACGATGTACAACCAATAACCCGATAGGGTATGCGAAGTTGGATGAATATGTATGTTATGTTCGGTTTATTCCATCCCAAATCGAAGAACAAAAAAAAAAAAAGCCAGATCCGATTCATCCATTTATGCGATCGATTTTAAGGTTTTATTGATAACGATGTAAGAATTGTCATTTTTTGATCATCTTTTTTAGGTGCATAATTTCATTCCTTGTCGATGATATCCTCCGTTCGTTAACGATTTCCTAAAATCGATTTAACGAATCAAAGAAAAATTATTTCCGTGTTTGAATATGGCTGAAAATGATCGGCGTGAAACTCAGAATTTTTTAGATTGTAATGGAAAAAAGAAAACTAAAAATTTGCCTCCTAGAGCTGAAACAATATGATATGATAATACATGTATGGGTAAAATCCGAAATATACGTTGGTCGAATCGGCGTCGAATGCCCAGCTGTTTTGTGCGAATGTATATATCCGATATTAGATGAAATATAGTTTTCCTGAAATATATTTATACGTATTATAATAAGAATAATTTATTGGGTTATATCTTCTGATATGAACGAAAAACCAATTGCAGAACTTTATTATACGTACCCGCGCACATGTATGTATACTATAAGGTACTGTAGCTATACCCTAAAGTTATTTACTATTCTCTGGTAGAAGTTTTCCGAGGTTGAAACAAAACAGCAAGACGATATAGCATGGGTATAGATATACCTATAAACGTGCACTGTGTGCAGATGTTGGTTTGCAAAACCCACGCAGACGAGCTGCAATTGCAATTGCAAGAACTTGGGCTGCGAAATTACTTTAAATTGTCTGGTGAGTGTCTGGAGTTCCCGCTGCTACACCCTGCAGCATAAAATCTTAGTCTCTTGAATCTTGCTGGTGTATGGCGCGTCCGACTTTTATCCGGGTTTTTTCTTTTTTTTTTTTTCTTCTTCTTTATAATTACAGGAAATAACGATTAAGGGATTCAAACCAAGAATAAACGAGTCAAGTTTCCCTTTTACTTTTCTCGATTTATATCATATTCTATTCTATTCTATTCCAGTTTTCTCACCACACGGATTTCCCAAGCCATACAACGTAGATTCTCAAGATATTAAACTCACCCACTATGGTAAGGGTGTTCGGAATTTTAAAATATCTCAAGAATATACAAGCTGGAGTAGCTGTGTGATAATAAAAAGGACGTTATCGAGCAGAATATATGTAGGTATATGGAGCATTCCGAATCGCCAACGTCTGACCGTGACCATTACATCTCGGATTTGATCCACGCTTTCTACATCATTGCTCCAACTTTAGGACACGCTTAGATTTCTTTTAATTTTTTTTTTCTACGAACCGTGATTTATTTCTGAATGTTTTAAAGCTAAACAAGAACGTCGATTCTGATGCTTTTTTGAGTAAAATCTAAAAAGTTCTGTGTTTCACGCCGATCATTATTGTCAGCCGTACATCCTAAAGTGGAAACAATTTTTCTTATACGAAGAAACACCAAGGGCAGGGATTTATTTTTAAGTACGCATGCGCGAGAGAAGCACTAGTGTGTAAAGTAGAGTATTTGCAATTTGCGCATGCGCTGGCTCTCCTTTTTTCCACTCTTCGGAAATGAGGTACCTTACGTACGCTAGACAGGCCTCGAAAATCAAACTTTCGAAGCAAGTATTGCGAAAAGAAGATTACAGTTCTTTCGTCGGCTTGAGAGTAACTTGGTTTCAATGAAGCCTCGATATTTTGGAGTTGGTACAACTCTGACATGTTCAGGATCAGACCATATCCGATTTAGCGTAGAATATCATCTCAAATATATAGGATCTCGAATCCAAGAAAATTCCCTGTAAATTTCCCTACGTATAATATTTTCCACATTATCCAGGACTCTGAGGAACATTATACCCTAATATATGTGCATTAATAATCGCTGGCTGACCCACCTATTACGATAAAAAGAAATAACACGCAATGGCCCCCCAAGACGTGGCCAGCTGTAATAAACACGCGATAATAAATGAGAAAAATCAGAACTAATGAAGAAAAGGTACATAAAAATGGTTTGAAAATATATATATATAAAAATCAAGCTTTGCTATGTCCATAAACTTCGTATTACTTCGAACGTATTACATATTGTACGTGGACAGTGCAGACAGCCGTCTTCAGGACGAGGGTGAGCAACGAATATATGTAGTGGGAAAATCGACATAGTGTTGCAGGTGTTGGTTGTGGCAGGTTGGAAAAAGGATTTTCAACAACAATTCGATGTCTGACATTTTCGAGGCGCCTTCAAGGTGCCAGGGTTGTATACTACCCACTATGTACCTATACCCTACACGTATATTGTATAAGATAGACAGGGATGCTTACCGCCGTATAGTACCTACGATGTCTACTGCACGCTGCGAAATCGAGACAATCGCAACCAAGGATAAAGTGGAGATTGCTTCGCATACCTTTAAACAGATCCGAACTCCTCTTCACCTGTTCTTTTATAACCGTATATATATATATATATATATATTCTATACCTGAATCTGCGGGAGACTCAACGCCGCTCTATTCTACTCAATACAATTCTACAATCTAAAATCTGAGTCGTTCAGTTCAGTACAATATCACTCTAGATATACTTATATACTGCTAGGAAGTAAGCTGTCTTCAATCGTTCGAAATATTGGTGCGGGAAAGTTGGGTTTTCTCTACCTCACAGAGGCGGAATTTTTTGATTTCACATCGCTCCAGGTTCACAATAGCTCAATAGCTACAAATATATATGCATTTACTTGTGTGGTTTAGAAAATTGAGAAACAACACTTTAATCTTATGAGTCTCGAACTGGAAGCTGTGTCTGTGTTTCTCACCATTTCCTTCCTATTCTCAAGCCCTCGCATTTCACTACACTACCCTAACTATGGAACGATTTCAAAGTCTCGATACGTGGTCGAACGAAATATTTGTCGCAAAAATTACTCGCACACTTTATGCCCTTCGAAAGTTCACTTGCAATCGGTACGTTGCTATTTATCCTTCGTAGTAAATGTACAGAGATTGGGGTAATCACTGTTTTCTCTACCTCGCTATGGTATAAGCTGGAACAGCTTGGGGTATTTTACCCTCTAGCATTAATTTAACCGCATAATTTAACTCCGAGTCATATATGTTAAATAGATATTAAGCCAGGGACCATACAGGGTAACTGAAAACACGGCAAATCTCATCACTATAAGGGAAGTTATTCACACGGGAAGTTACGTACGTAGCCATACCGCGCAACCGGTGTATCGGCGAAAGAGAGCTGTGCGCGGGCAGCAATATCGAGATGAGTTATTGTTCGTTGGCACAATGCTCTAGTACATAGAATGAACCAGGAAAATTAATACGAAAGCCCCTGCGTCCGGATTTCCAAAGACTTTATCAATTTTCTATATCTATATCTACGTATGTATCGTATCTATGTAAAATGAAAAGTGCCCTGCAGCACGTGCGAGCTTTCAGCTGTATGGGTATACTGTGTATAGCTTTAGGCGCGTTTTGTAGTTTCAATATTTTTGGCCTCATTTTATTTCCTCCTAAAATATACGCCGCGATTTTTCAACGGATGACTGAATCACGATTCCGCACAGTCTGCTGCAGTCCAGAATCCGCAGCTTTCCACGTTTATACAATACTAATTAAAAACTGCAGCAATAAGCAGTGCAGAGATTCTGGACTAATTACGCAAAAGAGTTTAAAGCCATACTAGCTTTAAGATCTCGAAGGATCTTCCTGTTTACTTCATTCTTTTCTATACCTTACGGAGCCGGCCCTATCGGAGGCTCGTGACTCTGCCAAAGTCTCAATAGTCTCTTAGCCATTAATTAATCAACCAAGTTCATGAACTATAATACACAAACACACAAAAGACCTTCTATCGAAAACGCGTAGGCTGAACTCTTCACCGTTCACCAGAGTGTAACAAGATTGAAAGAGTAATTAATTGACGCTTGACAAATCGTGCGATGCGCGATATTAAGCGTCTTGAAAATACCCTCCCAGGGTAGACTTCCTTGGTACTTATTTTAGGAATTCAAGGGTGCCGGGACCATCCATCTACATACAGGTCTGTCCTGATCGTTCCCTCGTCTGAAATCGCCGAAATGAATTGTCCAGCGGGTCCGTATGCATACAAATCTATAGGTATAGTGAATCAACGTCATGCTCCCATAATCCCTGTAGGAAGTCTGGGCAAACGGAGTCCTTCTTCAACAACGCTTTACGCGAATAACCTTTTAGTCTAATTCAACGCATAAAATTACAATTAAAACGCCCAAGACCCTGGCGGAGAATGGCCATTGGATCGACCCTGAGCTTTAAACCCCTTGCTGATACGTAGCAATCCTATATAGGTATAAAAGCTGTTTCCCCTTTATTTTATTTATTCATTCTTTATCTGTTTTTAGTGCCAATTTTTCCCATCGGCTTCCACGCCACGTCGTGTGTTATCAAAAAAGCAGAAATTTAACTTCAATGAATCGTCGTGGTAACTCCGCATCCCCCAGAAGCACGTGAGTAAAAATCGTGCAGAACGCGGGTGATCGAAAGAGTACATCTTACGCGGTATCAATGTGCGTTAAAATTGTTTCCCCGGGCGTTAGGGCTCCGTGAAACCGTATGCTAATGAAACACGCTTAGCATAAAAGGCGTGTAAGCTCCGTTGCTTTGATTAACTTCCTGAGTGACCTTAAATATGTATCAAGGCAACAGAGGACTTTCTCTTCGCCTCCCTCTTGCATCAGTCCCACTCAATGGGCCAGTAACAAATTTTTTTTTCACAGTCCCTCCCACCGATCCCAATCTTCAAAAGCCTCCCCCTATGTTTTAGATTATTTTCCCCTAACCAAAACGCACAAGTATCTACCTGGACAAAAATGTTCCTCCATTTTCGCGAAGACCTTGATGGCGTCATAATTTTTTCCCGTCACACGTCGGATACGTACCGCAAGGAGAGAGGAGAGAAGAGAGAAGAGGGAGAAAAAGGACTACGGGTGGAAGAGGGATACGAAATTGATGGATTGTCTGACACATCAGGCAGATGCGACGGCCCAACGCTATCTGGCTATAGTCTATGTGGCTATATAGCCAGTCGGACAGCACAAATCTTATCTGAGTTGAAACTGACCGATCTCTGTAGGGAATATTGACCTAAGGCGATGATGTGACAGCCATTAGCAACCCTCGGAGTTCGCAATACGACGCAGTCGCGAAAACTGCATGTTCATGGCGGGGTTTTGCGATTATTGAAAAAGATCGTCGATATGAATTTCGTAAATAATTTTGAAGGGCTCGATACGCGAGTGTATTATAACTGCGGATGAATTCAACATCGTAGGAGGGTTGAAAAAGCTCCACTAATTGGTGTGTATTGTGTGATTAGGTATGAGCTCGTTTTTTTTTTTATTTCAACGTGACTTGGACGACGTGCTTAGCGGTGTAAAGTACTATACGGTCAAAAGTACTCGACCTATACACTTGTATTCCCATTTTGCAACATACAGAGGATGTAACAAAGAAGCATCAAATACCGAACAACATGATCATTCCTTTTGCAAATTCCATCTCTTTGATGACGAACGACGTGTTTTCGCTTTTTCTACCTACATACATCCACGTGGTTTCTCTCCATACTTTTAATAACCGCATGTGAGCACGATGGCTTCTCGCGCACTTGTATACCTTCATCAAGGCAGACGCCCGCGTCGCGACGGCTCGCGTACCGTAGCGTCCTGGTAGTTCCCGGCGTCGTTAGCGTCACTGGAATCGATCCTACGTCGCCATATATACATATCAGTGTTTGTCCTACACTTGAACAGCCTGGCGAAGGCGTCGTTGTATTTAAATATTGCCCCGGACTATGGAATGGGTAGCAGAAAATCGCACAGCATCAAGGTGGACGTCCAGGGATGGGAATATGTATAAGAATACCAACGACCGAAGAAGACGCGATAAACCAACGATATTAAAAGGGGTGTAGAAAGTCGGATGTAGGCGATGTGCGGAAGGGCCTTAGTTCTAAGTAATTACCATCCCTTTCACAGACTTTTACAGTGCGAGCGGTTGAAGATGGATAGATAAAATGTCTAAGAGAAGAACGAGAGAGAAGAAAAGTTGATTACATGATTAAACACACCCCAGGGCGTCCTTGCATAAAACTGGTGGTTATAATCTTCGAATTGCATTAACCTTATGCTTCTCTTTTTTCTTTCTCAATTTGAACCTCTCTTTTCTTCTCCTCTAGCTACTCTGTGCTACAAGTCTCTCCGGTCTTTCTCCCCACATTCATCTCGTCTCTCTTTCGCAGCCGGGTTTCTCGTTTACTGCAACTACCTAGCCATCCTGGGATTCCATCTAGAAATACCATCAAACCTTGGAAAGTACGAAATATCAATTAGTACCAAAGTACTTGTGCAAGACCCACTATTACCTACCTACTGCACCACTATATGCTCCAATTTGCACGTACAGGCCTATTAACGAAATTTATTGGCAGATTTCAACCCCAGGAAGAACCACATGCTCATGACATGTGGTTGTAAGTACTAATGAAGACAATGAGTTCTGCAAGCATAGTACAACTGAGTTTATTTATTGTATTATATTCTAGAAGCAGATTAATCCGGGAAACATTTTCTGGAATATTACATTATTATTCTGTTCTGACGTCTTGAGCGAAATCAAAAGTCAAGATGATTAAGTTTCCCTGATATAAACGGCGGATTTAGAATGGGTACAGGAAATGATGAATTGCTGCACCGTCTTTATATCATCGAACGCGTAGAATATTTAAAAGAAAATGCAAAGCAAACGATGGCCGGAAACGAAGCGTTCTCTTTTCCATCCATTATTAATCGCTGAAACTTTCTTCTACCTCATTATTCTAGGATTCAGACGACGATTTTATTTCAAATTATTTACCTCCTATCGCGTCGATGAAATCAATCTGATTTGTCTGGATGAGAACGAAACCAATATAATTATACCTATGTATTACTATACGGTGTAAAGGTAAAAATTCTTGCAACTCAGAGTATGAATCTCAGATTTTTATCTTTCCGGACACTAAAAGAGGATAGTAATGCATTATTGAATATGCCCAACTGTTATTTCGCGTTTTTAGATATCGCTAGGAACTTGGCGAGCCATTTTTCATCAAAGAAGCTCCTTTTTCATTTAGAATGAGCAATTTTTCAAATTTAGAACCAATTCTCTCACTACTTGTGTAGCTTTTGCTCCAAACTTGTCCGTAATTGAAATTCGTGCTTCTCTGTTGGCTGGATGTAGGGCTTCACACCATGGATGCAGTTAGATCGCTGAACATCTCGAGATATTTGAAACGCGTTGTATCAGGTGTGGGCCACGTGCCATATGTTGCTCATCTGCACGCGCGACAGGAAACACGGTTCGCGGACGTAGCGTCGCCAAATTCAATCGACTTCCGGAATCCGATAGCCGGTGTACATTATATACGTGACAAGACGTATATTAACTTACCATTATTATTCCCTTGATGAAGGGGAATTCTTATTCGCGCTGAATGAGTATTATGGTATGCTGTGGAGAGGATTGGTCGCTTTTATCCAAACTGAAAGATATTGACTTTACTTACTACGATATGAATCAATGTATACAAAATTCGTTCTAACGACTCTGCAAAACTGCACTTGATATAAAACGAGTTGAAAACTATAATAAAATTGAACCGAAACTTTACAGCAGCAATCGGACAGTGGATCTATGAAAGATGATAAAATAAAGATCAATACATGTGATATAAGCTTCGGCACTGTAGTACATACAGTGAAACTATACATATCCGTGGACGACGATATCGACCTTCTTATTAAAGTTATGAACCAGCTATACACGAGTCACTCAATTCCCTCGAGGCAACGCCAGTACATACTATAAGAGAGGGCCCTCTTTGCCCCCTCTGTCGTATTAGGTAATGGACAACCAGTACTCGATTGGTTAAATCGGACCAAATATTGGTCCCTTGTTCCCTCGAGATACATCAGGCCTGTACTCGGCACAAGATGGGTATACCCACTTCCAAGACGTTAAATGTGAAAATAAATGATACCTCTACAGTCAGGTATGTATTACGTGGATATCTTGATGGGCCGTAAGCTGCAGCCGACAGAGATTTCGTATATACGTCCCAAAAAAGAAAACTAAGAACATGTATATACGGCAGGTGGTGAATTGGGCCCGAACGGCCCGGGGCAGCTGCAATCACAGCGAGGCCATCTGCCACGCGCTTGTCTGACCAGAGTACCGGACTGCGAGCCATCGATGCTCGAAGCCATGCTGATTGGGCCCGAAACGCGTGCCCCACAAAGCGGCGGATACGTCGCGTCGGCTTATGGCCCGGAGTGGTTTTCATTTTTTCCTCAAATTCTTTTCTCTCTTCTCTCTCTTTTCCACTTTTCGTTTTGCAACAGTTGGTGATCGATGAGCACGTGCAGGAGGAAAAAAGAAACTCTATATCCTCACGGCTGAGGCTTAAGGAATATCTGTCCTACGTCGTATTAATATTTTTTTTCACGGAAGTCTCTAGGGATTCCCGAAGCTCGTAGCTAAAGTTTATGGTAAGGGAAATTGGAGCCGCGGAAACCTCGGAGTGAAAATTTTGTCAATTTTCATAGAAATTTTATAACCCTTTTGCAAAGTAAGTAATATTAAGGATTTTCTGTGGGCTGTGGAAGGGTCTTCGTGTGGATTAAATTATAGACAGCTGAGTACGAGCAGCATCCGGATACATTAGAATAAATTAAAATAGAATAGGATAGCGGCGTGTGTCGGTTAAGACGTGTTAGAAGTTCCAAAGGTACGAAAATCCACGGAGCTCAAAAGTTTCAAACGACAAATAGAACTTGAAATATTTTCACCGAATTACAGTGTTGAAAAGGAGGTAAAAGTAAAAAGTTTGTTGACAGTTCTGCGGTTCCTTCGCGTGTGGCAAACAGGACAATCAGTTGCTCTCGATCTCTCACAACGTTGCAGCTGCTTATACCTATAATAATATCATGTAGATTTCCTTCCGAGTTACCTTCACTCTACATAGCCGGGGATTGGCTCGAATATCCACGCCGTAATTTCATACGACGATTTTTCTTCATTCACAGTCATTCGGCATGTTAAAAAACAATAAATACAACGTCGTGCACTTTACGTCTACTTTATTTTTGTCAAAATTTATTGCACTTATACTTTTACACGTTATTCGAGGATTAGGGAAAGGATAAGAACGAATTTAGTGTCATGGTGTAGTATGGGTCCTAAGAGAAATGAAATGAGCTCACGCTCAACCTCAAACGAAAGAAATGTGTTCACCTCTGATCCATATATACCTTATACTGTATACATATACGCGATTGATATCGTATAAAAGTAAAGGCAGCTATCCCAATAGGTAGAATAATGCTGGGGTCTTTCGCGGTACACTATTACGTATCTACCCGTCTAATAAATAAAACCAAGAGTGGCTTGCACGCAATGACGAGTATAGGAACTGGTAGAGTCGGGCTTGCCCCCACGGGGTAAGATAGCGGCTAGCAATAAAACGTAAGTGTCCGTAAACGACAGCGGCTCTCGACTGAACCGTTAGCCTTATTTCTTTCCAACGTGACTTCGTCATGCGTTACTAGAGCGAGCTATGAAATTCGATCGGAAAACAGAAAACATTATGATCATTTCACTCGAACGCGCAACCCTCATTTTATTTCCTACGAATAGAGAAGGGAAGTGAATAAACTGCCCATATATTCATTATTTTTATTCTCAGACTCATTTCATGCATTTTTATTCACCTAAATATTCAACAGACTCTCAGACATTGGTAAATTTATTTGCAACATTGTTATGAGAAACTTCGTATACGATGCTTGTTATAAAATTCAATTATAACAATTGCAACGAGATAGTACCTAGTCCAGCGAAGCAAAATCACACTTTCACATCGTGGTTTACATACAACTTTCATACTGACGAATTGTAATTGCTGCAGCAAAACGCCTTATCATATGCAGCTCGTAGTCCACTTAATAGTATCAAAAGATTGACCGGTCAGTGAGCTTTGTGGATATTTGAAGAATTCTAGTGTACCGACCGGATCGGTACCAACGAAATGAAGACGATTCTTTTATCGACTGTGAATATTTCCTTACCTTAACTCCTGGGCCAAGACCTATGATAAGTTCGCCCGTGACTTTATTATTTTTCAATTTTTTTATCTCTAATAAATGCTCCAAAAAGAGCATCATGTCACTGATATCAATTTCACATCGATCGGATGTGTTTTAGCTGGGAAACGGGCCGCCGAAAATTCGAGGTGTATAATTCACCTTTCATATCCCCTTAAGGCGGACCTACCAAATTCGACCTGTCCTAAAAACATTAGGCTGAACACGTGCTCAATTGCTATTAACCGGAACATCTCACCGGGCACCGAAAACAAAAAAAAAGGATTCTGTAGCGTCCAAAACATATTCGTTCCACGCTAAAATAGAGAAATGGCGTAGGGAATAAACTTTTTAAAAGTACTAAGCAAAAGTAAGTAATAGCACCGTTCAGCCCAATGTTTTTTGAACAGGTCGAATTGGGTAGGGAATCACCTTAAATTGCGTCTTTTACAAATGACTAGCTATAACTTTTCACCAGTCGGTTCTAATTTGAATTTACATGATGTGGATCGATTCAGCTACTCGTATTACGTCATAAAACAGTTCTACTTCTGACGAATATGATTTGAAATGGATAAGGAAGCATTCTCTCGGATAATCGATACTCAGAAAGTCGGAATTATGATAAAAGAAGAAACAATTTTAGAGGGATTGTCAACTTGCGCGATTCAAAAAAAAAAAAAAATCGATCGAGATTAGAGAAAAGAAAATTACAGACCACACATCGGTGTATCTAGTATTGAATCATAGAAAGGCTGGAACCAATCAGCAAAATTCAAATTAAGATGAACTGAAAGCTTGTTAGGTAAATGAAAGACTGAACATTTTTCTTCCAGGTTCCACGTCGAAACTTTGAATACACAAAGGCAGGCTTTAGAGAAAATAGAACCTTGCAAAGCTGATAAAAAAAAGAGATCATTAATATTCAGTCGGTTTTTATATTTATTGTAAAATTGCAGAAAATATTCAAAATACACAATCGCATTGTATGTCAGATAGTAGTATTTGAAATTATCAGACAAACATATCTTATAAGGCTAATCGTTTTATTCAATACATATAGGTAGAGTTACATAATGAACGTAAAATGACTGAAGGTGATAATTCCACAGTATCATAATGAATCCTATGATAAGAATTCCGCATTTTAATAACAAACATACGACAATTTTGTTCTTTCGACATTTCTGCTGAAGATTATGGAACGGTATTCGCACGATTCTGTCAAAACTCCTAAAGTTATATTCAGAATTGAAATGAAGAAAATCTAAGTCAAGAACGGAACTAAAGTTAGATCAATAACGACCGGATCTACCATCCCGCCCTTTGTCTTCTCTTCCCTTACGATTACGATCCTTCGATCTTGACCTTCTTTCTCGAGAGCGAGATCTACGCTTGCGATCGGTACGGCCTCGAGACTTTGATCGAGACCTCGAACGTCCACCAGCCCCACCGCCACCACCTCCTCCGCCACCGCCGCCACCACCACCTCCTCCTCCTCCTCCTCCTGCTCCGCCACCGCCAGTACTCCCGCCACCGCCGCTTCCTCCTCCGCCACCTCCACCACCTCCACCACCTCCTCCACCACCTCCACCGCCGCCTCCTTTACCACCCTTCTTACGACTGTATAGATAACGGCGTAATTCTCTTGAAATTGGTTTGAGATGCATGAAATTGCAGAAACCGGAGCGAGTGCATTCTCTGAAAATAAAGGAAAATCGAATATTTAATAACTTTTTAAGCGATGAGTAGGAAAGAATTTTGAAAGATGTTTTTGTTTTTTTCTTTGGATTCTTTTTTGCCAATCCAGCTAAGCACTTTGGCCGAAAAAAGAATACAATATTCAGAATCCATTGGAAAAATAGAATTCAAACGGTTTTTATTTGTTCACCTTGATGGGAGGATGTGATTTAGTTTTTCTGACTTGACTTTATCTTTATTCATTGATTATTACTGTTCACGAATATCAAATAGCAAATACCAATTGTTATTATCATACTATAATTACTTTTTATAGATACGCATGCAGAGAATCTATGCCTAGGTAAAAGTCTACAATCAGATCAGAGCTTGCTTATCAATCTATGAATATTTAGAAGCACGAATCTGTGGGATAGTGCGATAACGAGATTTATATTTAACTTGTGTTACGAGCTTACTTTAGTTCGGAAATTTTTTTGTAAAATATAACGAGTTCTGGGAAGTTCAAAAAAAGAATTTCGGAAATAAGTACTTCCAATGAACTTGCCCAATTGCAGAATCATTCTTGATTTCTCGACCATCACTCGCTGGAAGGGATAATCTGTTTGAAAAAACTGATTCAGTTAAGTCCATTCGCGATTTCCTAATTATAGATCATAACAATTGGCCTCATAGTAGAGATTATTCCATACCATTGTGTCGACATCACAAATTTTTAGCATTTACTCTCATTATCTTTCAAAATAAAGTCAGTTCATTTCTCATCGACAAAATAGCTACTAGTTTATTAAAGAAAAAGAGAAAAAGGAAGAAAAATATCAAATGATAGAAAACTAATAATTAAAAACATAATAGCTATAACAACATAGTTCTCAAATCACTATTTTTGCCTGAATAAATTACTTGTCTAAATAGTTTCAAAGTTTTACCATACATGGGTGTTGATTGAGCTGATGGTCGAATAACAGTCTAATAATCATGCCATTTGAATACATGAAAATAGTTTCTGGTTTCTGCTTAGTAAGAGAATAACATAAAGTCTATTGTAATTGTAGAGGATGTATGAATTAGAATTCCGAAAGATGAAAATTATCAAAAACAAAGAAACAAGATGGATCTTTGGCCCAAATGACATTATACAATTTCTATATCGTTTCTAGCATGGTCGAAACGGTATCTTCTTCTTCTTCTTCTTATTGTTTTACAATAGAACAGTCCATCTTCAAGTATTGTTTACTTCAATATGTCTGTAGAAAGTGATTGATAGTCAATAATAGCGAAAAAGAGATCCTAAACGTGAATTCTACACCCTGTTTATTAAAAATACAGCCAAAATCTGTGACCTATGTGTTTGGTGACTATTTCAATGTGTATCTACTAGAAGGTGTAAAACGAATTCTACTTTCCTGTTACTAATTTCTTAAAAAATACCTATTTCAGTGGCAACATTCTTTCGAACTGTTAGTTCATCCAGCAGCTCAATTACTATAATAAATAAAACATAAAAATCGCTTTTCGAACAGAAAAAGAGACCTCATCATTCATCCACACATCAAGGTACTGATTACAAAACTTCTTACGCCTAGTAAAACAAAATCTAAGCCACACTGAGTAGAAAATGAGTTTTCATCATCACATTGCTATAGTATAGAGAAATTTCAAAATTGGCTTACACCTAAATTTGAGAAAAGGTTTGAATACGTAAGGCTGAAAAATCGTGGCTTTAAAAAAAGAAACTAAATAAGAAGCTGCCTGTGTCTCTCTTCTCATTTAATTCTCATTAATTGCAAGAAAAGCAAATATGCATAATAATTAAGACTTACAATAAACAAATAAGTAATAAATATACTATTCTGTTTCTCACCCCATCTCATACTGTCTGCAACAGGCTTCTCTGAAGTCAGTGACAGGCGATAATTCAGCGTAAACTGGCCTCCCACCGAACCAACGATTGTTTAAATCGTTAACAGCCTTTTCTGCATCTTCTTCTCTACGAAACTTGATGTAAACGTTACCGACGAGATGATCTCCCAGGTTGTCGCACACGTTCATCTCCTCTATTTCACCATACTTATCTTCGCACTCGACAAAAACATCTTCAAAAAAATTATCGTAATGCTCCTGCATTTCTTCGTCGGAAACATTTGCTACCACTGTAATTATAATGGAGAATAAAAGAAACAAATGAAAATATTTCGGGTTTTATTATTACATTAGCGACAAAACATCGCAAATACAATTGTTTTCTTAAATAATCAATTATTTATACTCACAGTGAGAACCGTCTGCACTTTTTGCCGAATTTTGAGGATTTACGTACAGATTTTGCAGCAGACATGTCTGTGGGATAAGTAAACAACGTGAGACTATAGATTTAAGGTTAACTTCGTGTATCTTTGCTCTTTTTTTTTCTTCTTTTTTTTTGGTTATGTTTCGAACGTGATACACTTGCGATAGATTGAACACATTTTATATGTATTACGTACCTGACTGAAGGTGGGTTTGTTGTGAATACGTGAACACCTATCTCCGTGTCTACATGCTCCGATTTTAAAGTAAAATGAGCAATTTACTCTGCAAGAGGTTAAAGGGGACGCCGTTAGTCAGGAATTAAAGGGGATAAAAAATAGTCATGGATATTTTATTCACTTACTTGTCTTTTTCGGTACCGAATATAGAGGCTAGATACTCGGCCATGGTTAGCCCCTAGTAGACTAAATTACTTGTATTTTACACCCTGAACGAAACCAGTTGATATAACACGTCGCAATCCAATGTAGTGACGGGTGGAAGCCGTTTCCAGGCTTTCAAGATGCCGAATTGCCGAATCTTCCCTCATGCCTCATGGCCGCCGGGTCGACAGCCACGCCATCATATAGCGATTTTGTTAACTAATAAGGTTATCGAGCCGCTTGGAATGATGGAGGACGAAATTATATCGTATAAAAATATTCTCAGCAAAGCGAATAGCGATTTTATTAATCAGGTATGTAAACGCATTTGCAGTTTAGTTTTCTTTGAAAATATATAAACTTATATGAAGAATATTTCTCCAGTTCTTTCACGCTTGTATCGACGAAATCTGCGGGCGAAAACATGTGACGTTTCAACAGTTTACCAACAGTGTTCAATGGACCGAGAACGAATACAAAATTGCCCGTCAATTTGCTTTCGAATTATTCAGAAATCCAGAACTGTTATATCTCGAAGAAGAAAGGGTGATTTATTCATTACTTCTGTCACAGCTCATACCTCTCCCGTATCTTTAGTTTCTTTCTACTCTCTCATCAAAGTAATTCTTTAACATTTGACGACAGATGCCGCAACAATACATCGAAGCGCCTGCCGAACTGCAACTTGTGATACGCAACTGCGCGAACGTGCGCAGAGAACAATTGGTAAATTCATTGTTGAGAGAAGATTCGATCAGAAATTGTACCACTTTGATAGACTTTGATTGGAGATTGAAGGTACAATGAAATAAATCGACGAGTTTAAATCTCCGAGGTAGAAAATTGGGCAGATTGTAATCACAGACCGTTATTTACAGTGGATCATTGGATCGAGTAAACTGGCTACATTGAAGGAACCCCTACTGCAGTTAGATCTCATTCTTGAAGATATTAAAAGCCAGCGAATTCTCGATCTTGAAATGAACAGGGATGAACTTGAAATGTTGATAAATGCGTTGGAGGAAGCGAAGGGCTGATTATGAATACTTATCGTGATATACGACCTGGCATCCGCAATAAATCAATTGTTCTATTATACCTATACCGGGAGTATTCAAGGAAACGCTTTATATGACGCCTGCATATAGGCAACTCAAACATCAAGCGATAAGGTTTTGTTCCTACGTAGCCAACGGGCACGCAATATGCAAAATAAAACCTAAACGCTTAACTTCTGAGTTGCCTGTATGCGGGCGGTTTCACTTCCCTATGAAACGTTTCCACGAATACTTCCGGTATGTATATAATTATATGAGAGATGATGAAAAATTGAAAACATTAACATGTTTCTGAATTATGGATATTTAATTGTATGATGGAATTAACTTATTATTAGTAGAAATAAAAGATAATAAACTTAATAACATCTAACTTTAAGATTAATCATTTTCCTTGTTATATTATATTCAATTATGCGTCCGGAAATACTTGAATATAATATTCTTAGTTTAAGACAGATCAACTGCGAAAGAATTAGGTATTTCTTTTTTTTTTTTTCCAACTCAACTCTGAATAAATTTTTATCGATCATTTAATAAGTATAAGAATGTTGAATAGGATTATGAGGGGGTGATGGTAAATTATGAAGAATAAGATACACTTATTTCACAGTTTATTATAGGTATTTTATAGATAAATGTAGAATAGTTTAGTTACTATTATAACTGTGGATCAAAGACACTGAAAACTGAATTCCGACATCAAAAACGTCCACAAATTAAAAAATACGTTAAAATAAATATCGTCTTGAACGGAAGACATAAAATAACGAGTTTTTCTTATTTTTATTTTATTTTTTCTTTTCTTTTTTTTCTAAGTTTCAGGGACGTTTTAGATTTACGATTAAATATAATTGATAATAGGTGCAGATCAGTCGCTTTGGAGAAAAAAATTCAAATAGAAAAGATTTCGTCGGTGATAGTGCAATACCGCGTATCTAACATTTGCAATACCGCGTAAGTACAAAAATAGCAAAAATGAGATCTGGTATGCATTCTATGTAAAAATAAAAAATACATAATATGAATACCAAATCTCATTTTTGCTATTTTTGTACTTACGCGGTATCGCAATATGTAGTTACGCGCTATCACCGACGATTTGCTTTTATAATCAAATCTGAATTCGAAATAACATTGAATTTCGTTGTAACCATATTTATTATTACAGATAATAATTAAGATCCATAAAAGTAGGGGAGGGGGGGGGGGTTACTATACAATTTTTATTAATTTTACTTCCTTCTTCTTACTTATTTAATATATCGTTTAAAACCAATCTCGATCAAGAGCAATGGCCACACGCTTACTTCTTCTTTCTATCCTTCTCTGTTTCTCCTTCTTCTTTTTCTTTCTAACACTTAGAATAATAATTCTGATTTAGGGCGTACATATGGATTTTTTTTTCGTTAATTATTATTATTATTATTATTTTCGTTCCATTTCATTTTAGTTTTCATACTCTCTACGCTACGAGCTTAATAAAAATCTTTCATAATTAATTAGGTAATTATTATTTACTTTTATTTTTATTTATTATTATTTTCAATTCATTTTTTTTTTTTTTTTTTTTTTTCTTTCTTCAACTTCCGGAGATTCGTATAAACGTAGAAATATCGTATGAAAAATTTGTAAAAGATGTTTTTTTTTTCATTTTTTTTTTTCGTTTTTTTTTCTTTGCGGCGGCGGAGTGGGGGAGGGGTATTAGGTATTGGTTGTGCGGGTTCGTTATCGTAATCGTAATTGTAATTGTAATTGTAATTGTAATTAGGCAATATTTAATAGTTATCATAATAATTACGACAGGCTTTGTAAGTAATATTTTCATTATACGGAGAGAATTAGGTAGGCATTTCCCAAGAGAAAGTAGAAAACAAGAAAAAAAAAAGACAAAAAAAACCTCATCTCTCTGTGTCAATAGAATTATGTATGAATCACTTATACAGGCTCAAACTTTACTGTATATTATATGATTACTCCATATTATCAAATTTACCGTTATATTAATTCGTTTGCTTATATGTGCGCAGCTTTTTTTTTTCTTTTTTTTTTTATTCTCTTTATTATAACTTAAAACATCTCAAATGGTTATAAATACAAAAGCATTATAGTTGGGGGGGGGGGGGGCAGGGGAAAAGAGAAAAAAAAATATTAAAAAAAAAAGAAAAAAAATAATAATATATATAGTATTATACGAGGAAAAAAACTAAACACGTATGCACAATTCCAAAGAGTAAATCTATCATTTTCATTTCATATAGGTATCTTTCCATTCTTGTTTTTTTTTCTTTGTTTTTTTTCTTCTTCTCTCTCTTTTTTCACTGTATGTGCATTGGTGAGTTGTTTTAGATGTTTAAAGTTGTTAGTATCGCTCGAGTTTCTCATCACCATCCTCTTTGAGTATTTTACCCCCAAAGTACCCATTAAGGCGTACTTCCATTTAATCTCACTGGAATTATATCCGAAGAAAGTACGCCTGTCTGTCTCTCTGTCTCTCTCTCTCTCTTTCTCTCTCAATAATAATATTAATCATTCCGTATTTTGTTCAGCTTAATAATAATTAATGACACTTTTTCTTGTTTTTTTCTTTTTTTTTTTTTTAATTTCTACATGGCAGGAAAAATTTGTCACCTGCGTGATAAAATTATGGGCACGGCCCAAGGATAAAAACTCTTTTTTGTTTTTTTTTTTTTTTTTCTTTTTTGTTCTTGAAAACCATTTCATTTCATTAATTAATTACTTTCCAATTATCAAATTACTTTATCCTTGTTTCTTAGTTTCGCCACTATTTCAATCGAAATTCTTTCCCTATCAAATAGTTAATAATTAATAGGTCTACTATAAAGTCTGTATGCTCTCACAATGTTACATAACAATCATTTTTCGTGTTGTTGTTGTTGTGGCTGTGGCTGTGGGTGCTGTTGCTGTTGCTGCTGCTGCTGCTGCTGCTGCTGCTACTGCTGTTGCTACTGCTGTTGGTGTTGGTGTTGATCTTCGTAGTAAAAAGAATGTTATTTTCCTTTTTTTCTTCTTCTTTTTCTGTTTAGTTGCAGGAATGGTCCAAATATATACATATATCAGTATATTTATATGTATATGTATGATATAATTTTTTTGGTTTTGATGAGGAGACACTAAAAATCAAAAAAAAAAAAAAAGAAAAAAATCAAACTATTTTCCTTCTTCCCAAAATACAATTCGGTTTTATAGCGCCGCTTTATTCGTTGATAACATCTTGGTGGTGGGAATCGGTGACAATTTCCTAGAAACAATAAAAAAAAATTAATGAATATTTTGCAATAGAACTTAAAATCATACATCAATTTGTATATAATTCATTTGTTACACAATATTAACTCACGTTTGTGTTAGCACTCTCAATGGCTTCGTTTACTGCAGCCGCAACCGCCTTGTCGCTTATATCAGTTTCTTCAATAGCCTATAACACCAGAAGGATAGGAAGGACAAAAAAAAAATCGAATTAGAAGATTTCAAAATGCGAATATGGGCTAGGAAAACAAGTTTAAAAGAAAAAAAAAATCCAAACTCTAAAGAAACCCTAAACAATATTGATACAATAAATAAGTCAGATGGCCCCTCGCTCTTTAGTCTTCAACTGATTATTTTTTATTGTTTTTTTTTCAATAAAAATCAGAACTACTTATGCTTAGCAAGCGATAAATAGTCTCAGGGCGATCATCACTCTTATTGAACAGTTAGTAAATAATTAAAATCAAATTTCGATTCTAATAAAAGGATTCTCTTCTTACCTTAGTTACGGAGGCAACGTCTTCAGTGATCGCAGGTTCTGAGGGCGGAAGTATTGGAAGCTCGGCTGGTACTGGCGGAGCAGGACTAGCTGGGGCTTCAATGACGCTCTCTGTTGTGCTTATTTCAGCTGGATTTTCAGCAGGCAACTCTGGCTCGGCTACTTTCTGTAAAATTCATATCAAATTTAATATAAACAGCTCCTGATCAGAGTTTAGAATATTGATCACAACACCCTGCCATTATCGATAATTACGACTGATGTGTTAATTATATCCAGTGAGATTAACGATATCAGTGAATCTACATTCACTCAAATTGATTGAGTTCAACTATTTTAAAGTCAAGTTAAATTCAGTTGATTTAAGAGTTAGCATTTCTTCATACTCGAATAATAGTATGACTGATTGATCTCAACTAATGACAGATAATTATAAAGTTGTATAATTTCATGCAATGACATTATAGATCCCCAGGCAAGACAATTCACATGCGCAGCATACCATTTGTCTACACAGACAAAACGTAACGGACAAGACTACGAATCGAGTCGATTTTGAGTTTATATTATTTCAATTAGATCCTAGGTTTTCTAACTACTAGTAATTTCAGCTCAACTACGTCTATCAATGAGGTGTTTCTTTATTTTTCTTTTCAAATTCTTTGTCGTTATGAAATCGAGTTACTATGTTATGATAGGAAACAATGCTCTGTGTGAAACAATTTCTCTACAGAATTAGAGGGTAGCAATAATTTCGCTTCCGTTTCTAAAGCCAATCCTATGCACTTGGCTCAGTTCTATACTTAAATTCCAATCAAGTTATGTTAATATTTCAAGAAAACCAAGAGGCAAACAACACAGGGGACAGGAGTTTTTTTTTTTGGGGACATAGTATTAGAGATTGTTAATAAATGTTTGGCTTGGGAATAGGTAAAAGATATTTCTTCACCACGTTACAGACAAGATATAAACGGCCGATGGATGTCGCTCGCACAGATATACTGCTTCGAACAAGAAAATTCATCTCATAATTGCTATTCGTTTAAATTATGCTATTCCCTTTCATTTCCAAAGCATATCTTCACAAACGACAAACTATTTCAATGGTTTTAATGATAACGAGAAAGCCTAGACTATAGTATAGATTCCATTTAAAAATCTTGCATGCTATTCCATAAATATTCATTTAATGTTGCCTATGATGTCATGCTGAACCCCACAACGAGCTCTATGACGGACATTATAAATGCGACCCTTGGCGTAGACTGACAGTAGGAAAAGTATGTTAAGTTCTATCGATACGGGATGATGGAGGAATATGTAGCAAGTGGAAACCAGGGATTAGATACTTCAGGCTATCACAGAATTTTGGAGCGCATACAGAGAGACAGAGAGAGAGTTCTCAATCAATTTGTGGAAATGTTTTTTTTTATCCACCAATATTTGGCGGGTTGGATCATGCCAGGATGTGCATGTTAGTCACCTGGGCGTTATCCGGCACATCGTTTGGTACAGCT
Organism: Tenthredo scrophulariae; assembly: GCA_963978835.1. NCBI lineage: Eukaryota > Metazoa > Arthropoda > Insecta > Hymenoptera > Tenthredinidae > Tenthredo > Tenthredo scrophulariae. The sequence goes on along the minus strand of OZ022230.1, from coordinate 2,492,938 downwards.
TTCAACAATGGACAACTGGTCGAATTTTCAGCTCCATTCATCATTCCCTCAGATTCCGCTAATCTCTCCTTCAATTGCACATCCGAATCATTATATGAATTAAGGCTTTGCGACAGGGACTCCACTTGGAATTCTTCATTGCTCTGGTCTTCAATTAATTTCAATTTCGAAGACTCTTTAGACGATATCGCCACAATATTCAAAGGACTAGGAATGCGGGGGGGAGATGCCAGCGTTTCGTCAAAAATATTTGGAGACAAAGGATTTATCAGCGTTACAAGTTCTTCGACAGGAGTGCCATTTTCAATAACTGATTCATGATCTGAGGTAGCCTGAAGGATTGGACTAATTTTAGGATCGCGAGAATCTTTGGCAGGATTTAATAGCTCTTTGGTAGGTAAGGGGCAAATCAAAGCCTCTTCATTAGCAGTGTAAATTTCATCAGCAGGTAACGAAAGATCGTCTAACAGATTGGAAATATCTTTAGCTGGCAAAGGACAAGAGGAAAACTCTAGTAGTACGTCGTTCGTTGGACTTGGAAACTTCTCAGCCAAAGGAGAAGATGTGGAAACATTTAGGATGTCAGTTACAGAAGTGGAGAGTTCTTGCAGACTCTCTTTACCAGAACTGAGAAGCCCTTCAGCGGACATGTGACAGGCCCTCAATTCCTCTATTGGGTCAAAAACTACTTCGGAATTCAGGTGCAGAGAAGTATCGTTTGTTTGAGGGGAAATTAGAGATCCATTTTGCAAGTTGATCATCAGATCTGAAGAGTCTTCGATCTTCTCGGACAACAATTCACCGATTCCCTGCAATTTTTCGAACCTAGGAATTGGCGACTCAGGCAAAGGTGGGACAACGTCCTCGTCGGAATCGGTTTTTGTTAAAATAATTGGTTCGCTTTGCGTCTGATGTGCCTGAATGCTAGTAATCTCAACAGATTCTATTTCCGGCTTTTTTAACTGATCTAATCCTGCATCTAGCAGAACCGTATTAGAATTTGATTCAATTACTGGAATTTTATCAACTTCTAATACAACATCAACCGTCTTGGACTGCTCATCAACTTTGGGCGAGTCAATAGATACCTCGAGATTTATTGTCTCAACTGCTTTGATAATTGAGTCAACAAAATTATCCTCGGGAACGACAAAAGCTGGCTTTGCTTCGACCAAGGATTCTTCAGAAAGTGGAAGCGGGCCTTCCTCAGAGTCAATGACCAAGTCACCCTTTTGGCAGAGATCATTTTCTTCCTGCGCAATTAATGATTCAATCTTCTCCTGAATTGGAGTCCTATTTTCTAGTGATGCTGAGTCCTGCCCAGACACACCGTTTTCTATTACAATCTCCTTCGAATCAGTTTCCACAATATTACTTTCCACCAAATTGGGGATAGTCTCAAGCTCGGAGTTCGGTTCAGGGAGAGACTCCACGGGTTTGACTATTTCTGCTACAATTTCACATTCTTTCAAACTCTGCGGCTCTCCTACTTCTCTAATACTATCCTCTACTTGAGTGACTAGCTCTGTGACTGCGACAGAAATTGATTCGGATGTTAATTCTGGCTTTATGATATTAGACTCTGTAACAACTCGCATTTTCGATTCATCAACAGACTGAGCTTCCTCAATTGGCTCTCTAGCGATCTGTGATGCCATACTAGCAGCCTCGGCAGGCACCTTCAATGCTTCGGCAAGTGCCGATGCATTAGCAGCGGTGTGCTGAGCCTGCTGCAATGGGGATGGGTCAATTGGGGTTGGTGGAGGGCTTGAAGGAAGCGGGGGTGGGATATCCTCACTGGTTTTCCTCTCAATGATAGACGCCGTCGCGATTTTCTGAGCTTGAGTGACTCCTACCGGGGATATGGCCTGTACTGGACTGACCTCAACTTTCTCAGCTACCACCACAGGCTCGACTTTTTCAATTTCCTCTTTCTTTTCCTCAACAGGGACAGGAGTGGGGGCAGGAGTGGGTTCCTCTTTCTTTTCTTCAACAGGGGTAGGAGACTGGGCAGAGGCAGCCTTTTCTTCCTCCTTTACTGGCGCAGGTGATGGGGTCGATTCTACAGTTGGGCTGCTTACTGTAGTCTTCTCTTCGGCCGGACTCTCTTCTACTGGTACTGCAGCCTCTACTTCTTCACCACCCTGGAACAAGAATTAAAACAATGTGTTAAAACGAGAAGAAGGTATCAAATTCAGTTCGAATGACATTAAGTGATTATGTATCATATATATATATATATATATTTTTTAAGAATTATCAATCTTTCAACATATATTTAAGTAAACATAAGAAGTTATGAGTCAGCAAATTCCAGAGTTTGATGCAGTCAAAGTAAAAACACGCAATGCAAGGATTTGGATCAACCAGTGCTCTAATCTTAGATATTGGTATCTCTATTTGTTCATAAAACACGAGCTCTGTCCAATGAACAGATAACTTTTTTATGCTACGAATATGACTTGAGTGATCAATTTTTTTTCTATAACAAAAATCAGAGCATCAAAAAGTTGCCCAGTCATTGGACAAGGGGTTGTTTTCTGAATACCCACAGATCCAAATATGCAAAATTGGAGCAGCAGTTGATCCAAGTCCCTACATTAAATGCTTTTACTCTGACTGCATCTAACTTTGAGACCTAATGACTCACAACTTCTAACTTTTACTCGATTGTGCTTCAAAAGACTGGCAAACTTCTGTAATAAAACTGGTTGTTTGAAGAATAATTTCCGTTACCTCTTTAAGGTGTATGTAACCCGAAATTCTTAGCTAGTTAATTTTCTTTTTTTTTTTCGAAAATATAGGTCGCCAAACTAGTAAAGTCTAACTATTTTGCTTTCATTTTCGGCAATTGATATCCGATCGACATGAATATTGTCAAAAAGAAAAAATTTCCGAGTCACAAAGTTGAAATATCTCAAAAAGAAAAGTAAAATAAAGTGAAAAGAGAGGTGCTAGCCATTCACTGGTTGTAGCCTATAAAAATTTTCAGAGGGGAGAGAATTTTTTGTCTCTCTTGCCAGACCCAACAGTTGTTCTACAACGAGTGAGTCCTTGGAACGAGGGTAGAACTATTACCAGTCTCTGTATATCCTCGATAGGAAGCAAATTGCGAAGGGGAGATGTAAGGCAGGGCGATTGAGGGTGGAAAATCCAAAGGGACTGTTGGATAGAAACGTGGAGGGTGACTACCATGCTATGCCCTTAAGGGGGCAATCAATAATGTCACTGTGTCACCAAATCGTAGTTTCAAGCCACATAACAAATTGCACTTAAAAATAAAACCAATAATATAAAATTAAAACGAAAATTGAGAAGAAACGATTAAACAATATCAATCAAACTCGTTGATCCAGTAACGAATTACCCTATCAGATTTCTCTTCAATTTCTGTAGCAGTACCGCGCTTTGATTGTGCAGAAAGAAAATCCTTTAACAGAAGGGTTTGCTTAATTGAAATTCCAGTACTTGTGATTAGGTGATGTGGATCTAATCCAGAGGGACTATATAAAAGAGCCGAGTGGAGTTTATGCTAATTTCCACAGAGCAAGAACAAGTATTGAATTAGATTTGATTGAGGAAAGAGGAAGTAGCTCGCCCCTTATTTTTGGGGCCGATGAGAGAAGAGAGAGTAAATTTTCTGCAACCCTTATTTCGAATGAATCTCCTTGAAACTCTATTGAAAACTCGAAAACTCGAAAATTATCCAGCTTGAATTTTTTAGCCATGCAAATAATCCTTAATTAGATTTCTTGAAAACGATGTGATGAGAAATAGCGGTATAATTTTTGCTAAAGGTGACATCGTCCTCTTTACACTTTCTACTCCCAACTCTTCTTCCCCGGTTTTAAGCTATGTACTTACAAAGTGCAATTTAGTTCGTTAAACACCAAGAAATGTAATTTTCCTTTAGTAATTACCACCTGCATTCTCTTGCAGAATACCTTGCAGCAAGCCTAAGCTTCGTAACGTATAACGTTGCTACTTTTTATGCGCTTATTGAATTAAATTAAATCGCCACACTAGTTTTGTGAAATTTATTCTAAATTTGAACTAGCTTCAGGAAAATTTATATATCGACAAACAAATCCCAGCGACGTAGGGAGAATAAAAAAAAAAAAAAAAAATCAGCCGAAATTGAATTCGCCTACAGAATAAAATGTTACAATATCGAATGTACGTCGCGTAGACGAAAGGAAAATATCCGAAGGAATAAAAGACACGGGGAGATTTCTTCCCGCGTGTTGTTTACCCTTGCAGTAAAACGTGTTGAGTTTACGAATAAGGAGAACGAGAAAGAAAAAAAAGATTTAAAAAAAAAAGGAGAAACGACTTTCGAACTGGAAACGCCGTATGTGTAACAGCAAAAGCGTTACAGCATATTTTTTTTCCAATTTTGGTGTACCAGGAATTTGAAGAATTGAACTTTTGAATCGAATCTCAAGAATTGATTCCAAAATTCAGTAAAAAAAATAAATAAATAAATAAATAAATAAATAAAGAGAAGCTTTTTCCAATGTTGTAAAGATATTAGCTATTGGAAATACAGATGGCAGAAAAAGAACGGAACAAAAAAAAAAAATTGAGAACGCCTAGTTTGTACTATTGGCTTTCGCCCAAGGGTGACATATTTTGAAAACTGGAACTGTGCCCGATACTGCAGTATGCGTTAGTTAAAACTCTGAAAACCGCTAAGGCGAAACCTCGAGAAAACTGAATATATGCAGCTGAAATAAATAAAAATTTTTCAATAAAGTTATATGAGACGTTGTTAATATTTAAAATTAAAAAAAAAAAATCTTACGCAATTTCATCAATTTCTATTTTTTTTTTTTTATATTTTAATTTTTTTTTTTTTACACCCTTGAGGCTTCGTTCTGAGATAGTAACGCCACATGATGCGGAAGAATTTTAATGCGTAAGGTGGTTGAGATTATTCACATCGTGAGATCGCGTGACGATAGGTATAACATAGTCGAAAGTAAGAGCGTGCATGTCCGTTATGCTTGATAATGATTAAATTCGCAAAGGTTTAACGTGCAATTTTCTATTCTTATAGGTTTTATCAGAATCTTAATCGTGATATACCGTTGCACAACAACGACGCATATAATAAATACCAACCATCGACCGTGAAGAGGATTCTAGGCGATTTACAAGACGCATTCGCACGTACCTAAGCCAATTAATCATTATTCATATACCTACGTATCTACACCTACATCTGGTAATTCAATGAAAATAAGAATTTCTGCCGTAAGTTTTAATGTGCGATAGAATCGATATACATATCGTCTTCCTGGTTTCATACAATTTGGTTTTTTTTTTTTTTTCTTTCTTTCTTTATTTTATTTCAAACAACTTCGCAACTTCGATCAAAGGTGATAAAAAGACGATTAAAAAATCATGCTCTCAATACTGTTTGAAAAATTGATTCCAAGGTATAATGCGATATACACGATGGTATAGTTGTGAACAATACTGACTATGATCCCGTAATAAAAATACATCATCGTTATATATATATACGGTGTAGCGAGAAGAGCGAAAAATAAAAAATGAAAAAAGAACGAAAAATCGAAAGAATAGAGGGAAAAATGAAAAAAAAAAAAGAAAAAAAAAGAGTTTGCCAGGAGAGTTATCGACCGTGAAATATTACAGCCTCTGCATCCTAAAGACGTTAAAAATGCATTAGCACAAGATCTAAAACCGGGGTCAACAGACTCAAGGTAAGTTTAATCTCCCTGAGGGAGTTTCGTGACGTATGGCAATCCTCTATTATGCATGTGTGTGTGTGTGTGTGTGTGTGTGTAAAGATGAACTTAGTCACGTAGAAGGTATATTATTACGTATTAAATAGGCGAATGCATGTAGTACAATGTAGTTATCTATACATGTATATCGCTATCGTGTAGATTCTATGCAACATTCCGTGGTGCCTTTCTTTCTACAAATTCATATGTTTATTCAGTTCGGTAGAGCGCATCTGGCTCCATGTTACCATGAAAACGATTAAAGTAAGTAAAGTAAGTATAATATGCATTATACTAGGTATAAGTATGAATAATGAGAAAAGATTAAGACTCTGTGTTCATAATTTAAATCAACACATCCACATAATACGAGGCTGGATATAAACTAAGAAACAGTATTTACGATGTGTTAAATTAAACGAAATTATCATTCCGCATCTATAAAATGAAGAAAAACTGCAAAGTATAGATCCTCACGTCGATAATCAATTTTTAAAAAAACTACATTTCATTTCTGTGTGAAAAACCGGGGAATAAAATATATGGGAGGAATTTTCCCTGTGTCAAAACTGTCGCAGTTCGAAGCAGTTCACATTCTTTACCCAATCTCGTTTCAAACCGCCGTCTAGGTTCGCAATCGTTTCAATGAAACGATGGTAATACACACGAGTACACGTATAGAAAAAAAAATATAATTTAACCAGTACTTTCGAAAAAAAATTAGAAAATTGATTGGAGTAAACCAAGGGATGAATGAAATTAAAAAAAAGTTGTGCCTTATGGACAGGCTTTTTTGAAAATTCTTCTTCAGGAATTCGAATTGATGGCCAAATTTCTATTTGGGTTATAAATTACACCGATTTTCGAGGGCATTTATTTATTTGTTTTTTTTTTTTTTTTCTCTCATAAATTATTCTATGCGATGGTGAAGATTGAATAATTTTATCGCACCTGAGTTTCCGGTTCGTATTTTTTTTTTTCTTTTTTTTTTCCATAAAATTTTTTTTCTGTGAATTGTTTACGAAGCTGAAATTCAAACACATATACATATAGACACACGCACACGTGTATAAGATACAGAAAAGCAATTTCGCTTAGTTATGTCGATACAGCGAGCGAGCGAGAGAGAGACAGAGAGAGTCAGGGGAGTTTCATCGCGGTGCCGAGAATCTAATTCAATCTAGGATATACCTATACATATACGAGTATAGATAAATATTTATGTACGAAATCTAAGAATTCTAATTTAGCAAAGTGTGTTATCTTACTCATCTGGTATAACGGAAGAATCAATAAAATAAATAAAAAAAAAAATCAAATAAATAAAAAAATAAAAAAGCCTGTAATTAATTCAGGTTCTTATTTCAATGTCAAATTATAAAAATATTAGAACCATATATATTATATGTGAGGTTCTGTGCCAATTCTACGCTATTTGAATCTGATTTTTTTACTTACTTTCTTTTTTTATTCGTTGAAATATCGCATGGAAAAACTTACAACGAAAAGTAAACTCGATCGATCTCGTATCCAAACACCTCGTTCAACAGGCACGCGAATATCAAATCTGAATTCTCTCGACAGGGAAAATTTCTCGAAGAAGAAATTAAGTAAGCCTAACAGTTTAAGGAAAGCTATAAACTTAAATCTTTTGGTTTATCATAAGTTAGCTCGAATTACGGCTGACAACCCCATGATTACGGGAATGGAAGATACACATAGGATTAAGGAAATCCCCGTTTAGCTTATACCCGCAAAAAAAAGAAAAGACAAAAAAAAAAAAAAAAGAGAAATAGAAAAGAACCAACAATTTTTTTCTTTACGAGTCGTGCAGCACGCGAGATATACTCACTCTCTCAGGCGCGTCTCTGTCGTTAATGGAAAAGTTCGCGTCTGCTGCGTGTCGCAGATATACACATAATAGGAAGCTTTTATTATTTGATTAAGATCTCGAGATAATTATTAACCAGCACTAAATCTCACTCTAACTTCTTCTTCTTCTTCTTCTTTTACGAGTATAAAACCACGCATGAATGCACTATGAAAATTTATAACTATTTTCGCATTTTCAACGCCACGCACTTCGTAAATATAGACTATCTACTAAAATATATGTACCCATTCGTGTAAATTTACCGAGGCATTCCAACATTTCTTTATATTCAAGGTCTCCTCGTTTTTCAGTTACTAAAATAAACAGCTATACCGAAAATAATTTTCCTTAGATAAATAAATATAAGTACTTCGTTATTTGATGAACTTTTCAATATCAGATATTACAATTTTTCAACCCTTCTTCCATTCGTCTCAGTTTTACAATTCGAAATTCTTTTTTTTTTTGGCATGAATTACATTTACGTCAAGTAAGGATAATAAAATCTCATTTTCATTCCCTTCCCGTTTTCTACTCTACTATTTCGCTTCATGAATGACAAAGGAGTGTGTCTCTCTCTCTCTCTCTCTCTTTCTTTTTCTCTATTCCATGCAAAAACCTAAATCGCAAAGCCATGCCACTACGTGGGTTTATTTCAGCTCGAGTTTGGCATTAAGAGGCATCCGCGCGAGGATGGGAGAACGAAGTCTTAGTTTTATTCGCGAACTTTCGACGCAGCTATTTTTACACAACAGTTTTAAGTCGAGGTGCTCAACAACGATCAGTGTAGACTTCCTCCAGCGAGGGAACAAGCATTTATATATTCGACGCCTTAAAAGTCGAACAAGTCAAAATTAATAAAAAAAAAAATGATCATTTGCATTCTATCTTTGAAAAAGGACTCATAGACTCAACGCTTCGTGAATCATAGCAGACTATGACGCGATTTCTGAAAGTAGGAACACGAATTTGTAGCTCTGAGTCAACGGTCAAACTTTTTTCCACTGCGGTAGTTGAAATTGAAGAAAAAGAAAAAGAAAAAAAAAAAATGTGTTTCATAAAATGGGAAAGTTCTTTACTCGCGATGTGTGCAGAAAAGGCCTGAAAATTTCATTTATAGAACCGATATTATTCACACAGGAAGAAGAAGGATGTGACAAACGCGCGAGAAACAGGAAGCAGTGGAATCTGTTTCTGGCAGCTTTTATTATTAGATATACCAAACAAAGTTCCCTTGTTGATGATGATGGTGGTGGCAACAGCAGCAGCATCAGCAGCAGCAGCAGCAGCGAGATAGGAATGACAGGAAAAAATGATTCGCTGAAAATTTTCGTACGAATCATGAAACGCGAAAGAATCAATTTTCAATAAAAATTATAAGGTATAAATCCAAAGTTTAATTAATCAAAAAACAACACATTGATTGTTAATGGTTAATTAATAAGGTGATACAGGATGTCAAGCGACTGGGTGTACTAGGCGTTTGAAAATTGGTGAATTGGTGAAAATCCTCGTGCGTCGTAAAATTTGTTTCCAATTTATATATGAGAGTGAAAAAATTCTCGGAGAATTTCCAGCGTTAAAAAAAATTCCTTGATTCCCTGTCGTTTGAGATCCTGTATGATACATAAGCGGAGGGATGAGGAAGATGTATGATTTTTGTTAAATTCGAATGGATTAGCGTGTTCATTTGCCTTCCATCGTCTTCCAAGACGAATTTTCGGAAAAGCTGCAGCGCACCGCAATAGGCGAGATTATAATTTTCCAAAAGGGGGTCGTACCGTGGTGAAGGTTTCATTCGTAGGTGTTTCACGAGGATTAACGGGGTCTGGTGGTGCTAACCCTAGCAGCGGTACCGAGGCCAAAATACGACGAGCACCACGAGCCACTGCACCGGCGGCGCGACATACGCCGCCGGTAATCGTCCGGCCTACCTTCAGGACAGATTCCATCTTGATAAAAACCAGGGGTTGAAAACACCAGCCGTTGATCGCCACCAATCGAAATCCGGGTTTTTTAAACGCTGATAATCGGGTAGAGCAGAGCGAATCAGTAAATGAATTAGCGATCAAAAACGAGGGTTGATATTCTAGAAAAACATCGATACGTGGAAGAGTGCAGTATCCCTCGTCGTTTAGTTTCACGAGGTTTTTTCACTTTTTGGTATTTAGCGATCTATAGTGAAAATTTTGGAAAAATAATTAAAACTCATGAGCACAGGGTCCTCTCGGTCTCTTTATTCGATGGAAAAATCCAATTTTCATGCAGATAATTTTGAACAAGGATTCATTTTTCTTTCGGCATATTTTTCGTGATAAAAGTGAAAGAACCTCGAAACTAGGATTAATTTTTTGCAAATAACTGAATATAATCCGATGAAAATTCGCTCCGTATTTATTATACCTCGCACACGGACCACTCGTACCAAACACAGTACACCGACTCAACGTCGTCTTAGTTTAACCATCAGGTTATATAGAGAGGTTTAAAATCGTAAGAGAACTCGGAGCACGATTGGCTAAAGTAAAATCAAGCGGCGGGGGTCACTGGTTAAAAAAGCTACGACGAAGAATACGAGTAGATAGGCGCCTATATATAGACCATACCATTTCATCCCCGAGATAAATTCACACTTAGGTACAGCAACAAACCTCGACAATTCTATTCTTAGATGTAAGAAAAAAAGATAAAAAAAATAAAAAAATAAAAATAAAAAAAAAAAAAGAGCTAAGAGTAAAGAACATAGAATGCCGCACCGAATGTCGAGTACCAAAGTACGCGTCTCTGCTGCAGGCCTCGAAGAACTCGAAGACCAGATGCATATACGTATACGCTTTCAGTATGAAAAGATGAGAAAATTTATTGTCGTTTCTACGCGATTTACTCAACAACAAAAATCGAGTCTGATTTTTTTCATCGATATATATCGAGTTTTTCTTATTCTTTTTTTCAATAGTCAATCAATATTTTCAATATGGTTCTACTACTAGCAGAATCCTTAAAAATTGAATGAAATTGAAAAAAAAAAGAAAAGGATAAAAAAATGTTTTTCTTTATAATATTCGTAGCATTGATGAACTTATTAAATCACGCTGTTATTACGAGTTTATCAGAGGGTTTTGTTCTTTTCTATATACATATGGGGCATTCCATGCCAAATCGACCTGGCCCTAACCCTCGACCTCTTAAACTTGGTCTGCGATTTTTCGTACCATTCTTCCGACTCTAAATACCGATCAGAATTTTTTCAGATTTTTCAAAACAAATTTGAGCGCGTCAAGAATTTTCAAAGTTTTTTTTTTCAACATCTCGATGGCTGTGATCGAAAAATCTGAAAAAATTCTCCAAAATTCTGTGTCAGAAATGAAAATTTTTTGACCAAAATTCATAATGTCTGGACTTTTGCTCCAATCTATTTTTTTAGCTTTCTAATATAATTTCACGTTGATGTTCCGGAATTGGGAAAAAAAAATCTGCAAAGAATTTCCAAAAATCCTTAGCTATCGTGAGAAATATTCAAGCAGCAGTCCACGGGGTATTCATCTCCGCTTTTAATTTTTCAATCTTCTTCTTCGAAAAAAGATAAAACGACAGGTTGAAGCAAAAGTCCAGACATTATGAATTTTGGTGAAAAAATTTTCATTTCTGACACAAAATTTTTGAGAATTTTTTCAGATTTTTCGATCACGGCGATCGAGATGTTGAAAAAAAAACTTTGAAAATTCATGACGCGGTTAAATTTGTTTCGCAAAATGTGAAAAAAAAATCTGATCGCTATTTAGAGTCGGAAAAATGATACAAAAAATCGCGGACCAGATCTGAGAGGTCAAGGGTTAGGACCAGGTCGATTTGGCATGGAATGCCCCATATATACACTTTCTTCTTTCTTGGCTGGACCAGTGCAGGAAATTGCCAACGCTTTCGGCGGTTATCCAACAACGCAATAACCCCAAAAGCTCAACTTTTTTTCACGTGAAAGCTCCGTGTGTAAATGCAACGGGAATTGGTTATATATAGTTACAAATTTCACCTAATCCCAATAGCAGACCAGTTACAAAGAACTTTTCTTACTCCGGAGATCTTGATCCTCAGTTACTTTTGGTACCTATAATAATATAGCGTGTATTCTTTTTTCATTTCTAAAGTTTCCGAATTGCGCAGATTTCAATTATCGCAAATTTTATTGCGTACATCCCTTCTTCATTTTTTTTTTTTTTTCTCTACCGTAACAAATACATACCTAATTCCTCATGAAAAATGTGACGAAAAGTGATATGAAAACGAAATTTAATGAAAAAAATGGAATTGATAAAATTCCATAAGTTGTGGTTTGAAAAGAATATTTTACCCCATTACCAGCTAGAGCGACGTATTGAATATGTTACGTGTGTTATTTCTTGGTAATGTCAAGTCTGTCGGGTGTAGATATGTATATCGTAGAGACTTTTATAACATACATACATACATATATATACAAGTATATAGCTTGGTAAATACGAATGCATGCAGGAGGGTATTCGTTCGATCGCTCATTGTCTTCTTTGGAATTGGCAGTGGCACTCGTGGAATGCGAAAAACGAGTAGGTATATCCTGCACAGGGGTAATAGGGTGGTGACGGGGATCTCAAGCCCAGACATTCCCATGTCTTTTATTTTCATTTGTATTCTTTCTATTCTCTTACACATGCGATATCTGCGACTGCAAACTTAATACTAGCGATTTATTATGGTGTCGTATTATCGACACGTAGGTACGGTACCCACTTCGATTAATAGACTCGGAGATAAACGAGCCGCGAAATCTTATCGAAGAAGAAGAAGAAGAAGAGGAGAAATCAAAGTCAAGAATATCGATTCACCAGTACAGACAAATAATTGTTTGATAACTAAATTCATTTGCAATCGAACAAATATTGAACGAACAAATGTCGATCGTTGATGAATCTGTAAGTGAAATAGTCAGATAATACGAAAATCGTAGAGGTTGTATATAAGTAGAGTCTGCGGGAGAAGATAATGCCGATATAAAGAAAGATGGGGTAGTAGAGGGTAGAGAACGAATGCAGGGATGTGAGAGACGCGAATGAATGGTGAATAAATGTGGTAGAGAAAATTCAATCACCTCAAAGCTTTCAAGCGCACTCTGTCGAATTCTAAACGGAACGGAAACCTCGGGTTTAATATGTTTGGCCTAGACGATCACTACTACAACTACTAGTAGTAGTAGTAGTAGCTTCGCGTGCTTTCGAAAGCTTCCGACGAAGGCAGCATCTGCTAGACTAATTTCAGAGACATTGTCTCCTGACTACGACTACGACATTTACCACCAGTAAATTGAACAGGTTCCTTTATCCTCAGCTTTTCGAACCTCGTTGTGGTGATTAATTATTCCATCATTTTTTTTTTTTTTTTTATCCAATTCATTAAACGAACAGATAAATCGAATGACGTAAAATTCTTTCAAAAAATATCATTCTGAATTACGTTGCAACATGTATAACTGATAATAGTGTAATTTCGTAGTATGTAATACACAGTTAATATAGATACATTCGAGATTTTGAAAAATAAATATAAGACAGCGCAGATGTTATCTAAATCTGTTAATTTCTCATATTTATTATCCCAAGGATTGAAGATGTTTGGAAAAAATAAAAAAACTACTCCCATGTTTTGAAAAATTTGCGCGCGAGACATTAAACAGCTATTTGCAAAAAAAAAAAATCAAATTCTCAATTTAATTCTAGTGTGTATATTATTCAGAAGATAAAATTTCTTCGTTTCGATGTAACCTAGGTCGTATTTTAGTTAAAAAAAAGAAAAAAAAAAGGAAAAAAAAAAGGAAAAAAAAATAACGCTAATAATTTTCTTCTTCTCTTCCCTTATTTTTCCGACGTAGTGTATTTTATGTCCAACTCAAAGCCATCCCTCTTGAGTCTCTAGCCTCCCTTTTTCTTAGAGGGTTCCGGGGATATGTATATACCTAGATGGGTAGGTGGTACCTACTACACATAGTATAGGTGTTGCGTCAAGTTTTTTTTGAATTATTGTTCACGTAGATAGAGAAGAGGAGGAGGGGGAGGAGGAGGAGACAAGGAGATGAGATAAAATGCGAAGCTCGTACGCATCATGAGACAACCGACCCTCGACTTACGTATAGATACATACGACACGACAAACGCGTTGTATCGTACGCATAGTCACGCACGTCCGCTTCTACTTACGAGACACTTGCTCGCGAGACTAAGATGTAGTAGGTACAGGTAGTAGACGAGTACATTGTACATACCTACAACTAAGTCTGGATACTATGAAGTTGACGTTTTAATAATCATCATATCGGATGAAGATAGTCAACGATATTAAAAAAATATATCTGTACATAGAAAATATTTTTTCATATAGAAAATACGATTTTTTATTATACGTTTTCATCAACTCATAGAAACCCATGTTATGTCATTAGAAAAATAGTATAAAGTACAAGGGACAATTCCCTCAGGAAATCATCAGATCTCGTTATTCTGAAATCAGTTGAAATCAGTTGAAACTATTTCGATTAAAATATAAAATCACACGAAATCATTCAACGATTTAAGTAATTAAAATCATTTTGAAATAACTCACGGTATGGGGAGTTGGATACCGATTTTCGATATGAGTTTGACGAATCGATAGTTTCGGTTCACAATAATATCGAAATATTGTTAGAAATCGAAATTCCCGAAAACCGAAGTATCGGTAGATCCCGAAATTCCGCAATCCCGAGATAAGACCGAAATATCATCAAACAAACCGATAAAAACCGTAATGCTGTTTTCATTTTCCATGTGGTTTTGATATTTCGGTATACAGTACCGGGATTTGGATATCAACCAGCTATACAGTTTTTGATATTGAGAAACGTACCGAATCCTCGATATTTCGGTATCGGTATACACAGCCGATTTCAATACCAAAAAATTCCGAGAAAGAAAAGACCGGAAAATCGTACGCCTCTGGTATACAGATAATAGATATTTACAGACGTGCTCCTATTATACAACTGCGGAATAATCGATCAGAGGAAATACTGTATTATGTAAAACAGACTGCAACGATGTCTGTTCGAATCCGATCGAGGAAAGAGCTTTCTCGAACCGAACATAGTCCGCGATTGGATCGGGATACTCTCGAAACATTTCGAACCAATGTAGATAATTCCGAGTAAAGGGTATAGACAAACTCTGGGAGCGATAAAGTGACATCGATTTATCAAAATAGAAACTCGCTTTGTCTCCCTTATGCCATTCTACTCACAAATGACGTATTCGACGTAACATGAGTTACGGGGACGATGCAGTAGGTACAACCGCGTCTATTTCAGTCAACTCGCGAGTTTCGTTTCCTGAAGGAAAAAAAAAAATTAGGGTGAAAATTCACCCCCTTATACCCCTGCCTACACTCGAAAAAGTCCTTAAAGTAAATCCTTAAAAAGTTGCTCTAAGGTTGGTAAATATTTGTCAAGAATTTGCGGGGGTTGAAAATGTAAATACGAAGATATACTCTTATCGTATATTTTCCTACATTACTGCCTATATACATTTTATTATTTCTTCGGAATTTTTCCACTCTTGAGAGATTGCTCTGTCGAATTAATATCCTTAAACGATTCTCTCGTGGCATCATAGCAACAGCCGAGACACATCAAAGCTCTGAGAGCAATATTTCTTCGCCCGGTATAGTATATTTATGCATTACGACGATCTGACTTATCATATCCATTACCCATAGCTATACCCATACCATAATCGTCGGCGATCATTTTCCCGATGCATTTATAGCGAACTGTGAACTCTGGATATAAAATATGCCAATAAAATTGATATTCGAAAAAGTTATCGTTATATACTAGACCGGGTGGAAAATTCAAAATTTCCTGCAAAGCTCCAAACGTTTCAGACTATTCGGAATTTTGAAATCATTTTAGAGTTTAGAAAATAAAAAATGCGGAAAGGTTAAGACTCCGAGTCCAGAAATCCGAAAATTTTTATCTATTTCTCAGGATGTTGAGACGAAAAAATATCCCATTCAAATCTGACCCTCTTTTTATTGACTTTAATCGATAACTTAATCATGATCTCGCAAATAATTGATATGAATTTTTTAGAAGATTATGAAATTTTTTTTTATTTCCAAAAAGGCACATCGCCTCAATACGGTTATAATTCAACCACTCATCGGTTTCGATACGATCGAAAGCAGCCCGAGTTATTGAATACTAAATGAATAATATTTTTTTTCACAAGAGCGATAAAATCGAACGATAATATTATGGAAAATTGTTCAAGTCGAAAAGCGTTTCTGTAACCAAATATAATCTGAATAACTTTCAAGCCTCATTCATACTCATTTCTGAAGGAGCCTGCAGTAGCAGCAGCTCTTGTGAGTGATAATCTTGATAAAATTGAGTAAGAAGAAAAAAAGAAAAGAAAAGAAAAGAATTACTCACCCTCAAACATGTTTACGATCCAATTATGTACCGGCTTTGAATTATTACTTTTTTCGTGGAAACCTTTAAGGTGACAAAACCAACAAATTTTGTATAAAATTAATGAATTCGAACTTAATTTATGATCTATTAAAACAAAAACTTTGAATTTTTCGGCTAGACCCTCGATAAACTTTACCCTAAATTTAGAAAAAAAAAAAAAAAAAACCGAAAGGTGTTCAGTTCAAATAATGGATTTATAATTCAAATTCGTATTTTCTTCGGGGATTGCTAAATATAACTACTCGTGAAAATAAATGCATACATAGTCTGAGTGCACAATTTAATTTGTTATCAAACGATAGCTGCATGTGAAAGTAACGAATTTATATATTCTGACAAAAAGGTATTTTCAAGTAGGTAGATAGGCACCAAATTTCAAAGCGTCAGCCGGCGACCGCCTCTGGGATATCTCATTACCCCTAAGCCTAGGGAGGCGTACATCCGGTGGCGTCTGGTGCTCTAATAGTAATTGAAGTAAACTAAACTGAATAACGGGTGGCTGGGTCTTCTATGATCTCATTACACGTATAGGTATTGATGAAAGAGGCTGCGGACCAGATTATGTTTTTTTACGATTATAAAAAAAAGGGGGGGAAAAGCGGAAGAAAAAAACGAAGCCCTTCCCAATCCCTGCGTCTCACATCTCTTTATGCTCTATAACAATCGCGATAATCTCAAGGATGAGAGAACCTTATAAACGTTTCCGGCGCACGATATAAGATAATAATTAATACAGGTACTTCAGCGGGTATTTAATCGAAGGCTAAAATCAACCCTTCATATTTATTTCCTATTTTTTATTTTTTTTATTTTTTTCTCGCGCAAGATAATGAAAATTCCTTCGCCCTGTAAGAATTTCTGTTATACGAGGCGGTGTAATAATTATAAAACGTCCTTTCCCAAAGTGGGCGAGATAGACCCGCCCTTTAGCAGGGTCCTCGCACATTCTTGCAACAAATCGTCGTAATTTCACCTCTCTTCTATGGGTATGGGTATATACGTATAATAAATGAGCGTAAGATACGAGCGGCGCTAAATATGAGAACAAGAATCGAGGTCTCGTTGTTCCTTTTTTGGTTTTTTTTTTTTTTATTCTAATTATAGACGAAAAAAAAAGTTGAAAAAATGCAAAATTGAGAATAAATTCTCAATTCTGTCAGTCCGGTTTTTTTTTTTTTTTTTCACTTCTCTTCTCATGGACGCCAAAATCGAGTCACAGTTTGATCAGATTTTAGCGAGGTTCTATTCCACCGTCGTTAGCCGCGAGCGTGCGAAAACCCCGCGAGTTCGTCGGTTGCCATGACTACAGCTGGCGCGTCCCGGCGTCTCGGCGCTCGATACTCGACGACGCCCAAATCCAGCCAGCCAGCCAGCCAGCCAGCCAGCCAGCCAACCAGCCAGGGCTGCCACAATTGCAACACGATGCGATCTAACGCAACGCAACGCAACGCAACGCTATACGACACCGTCGTTTTATCTCAATTTCAGTATATATGTATGAATGAATTTAATATACGTATATGGGAGTTGTAGTCAAGGAATGATTCCGACATTAAGACAGCCTTCCCTGGACCCCCGCAAATCTTTTCTTCGCCATAATTCCGCCGCTAAAATTTCGCGGAGTGAGAAGAACGGAATTTACAACGTGGTTTATACGGAGAGTAGCAATTTTCTTAGACTAATTGAATGGGGCTATTGAAAATGATTTATTAACGAGTAGGAAAAGCCTAAGCGCAGGGTATATATGGGGGATGAGATGAAATTACTCTGCAAAAATCCACGCGGATATCGAACTTTTATATACTTGCGAAAAATAGAAAATAAAATAGAAAATTTCTCTCATATTTTCAGATTTAATTTCGCAACTTTTAATATTGACTATAATTTTCTTTATTTTTTCTCTAATTAGAGCCGATTTTAAACTAGAAATTTGAAATACACGGAGTGACATTAGGAAATGAGATTCGCGAAGCTTGCGGAATTTTTACAGTCCAAAGTCCGGTCTGGTTTACCGTGGTGAAAATGAAAGAATAAAACGTTTAAAAGCCATCGTAAATTTTCTTTTATCCTACAGCAGGTAAATTTCCCTTGTTACGTATAGTTATATCTCTTGCGCAGTCCGGATTAGCTGAATTTGTTATCTAAGTGTCGGAGTGTGAATAAAAATGATGGGGATGAAAGAAAAAAAAAAGAAAAGAAAAATTATCAGCAGACTATAATTAAAAGGAAAAAAAATAACTGGCAAGTATCTGTGAGCGAGAGAAGCGGATTTTTCCAATTTTTCCAATTTTTCCAATTTTCAAATCGACTCGACAGTGTAGGTTGAGGTAATCAAGCCTTCAGAACTTCACTTGTAGTTTGTAAGTATTCTCGTGCAAAAAGTATAAAAGTAAGAAAAAAAAAAAAGGAACAAAAACCAAGAGGCGAAAGCTATACTAGTTCATCGATACTTTGATATCTCTTTCCGATTTCTGCTGGAGATATCCGGCTCCACAGCTAGGAGATACCCCGATATTCCGGTCCGCAATTTCCGGACGAATTTCCCGACTCCTGGGGGATCGGTTTTAAGCCACTTCCGCCGTCCCCGTGTTTCTCGTCGCCTTATTCACCTATATATAGGTTTGATCGAGAAACGCGAGAGCGACATAATAAAAGCGACCCACTCCACCGATATTACCGGTCATGGTAAACCCGATTTCCCATCATGGAACCGAACCTATTTCCGTTTGATAAATTAGAAATTCACAGGCAAGAAATAAAAAAAAAAATAAAAAAAAACAAATGAAGGAAACGAAAAGTGGTAAGGAGTCTTGATTTATTTGTTTTTCAGGTTCGTCTATTTATTAGTTTTCTGATAATCGAAAAACGCATAAAAGATGAAAAATTAAGATAATGAGAAAAAGAAAATTGTCATCTGAAACAAACGTAAAAATTGGTCGAGATATGGACATTTTTCATTCCCATTAATCGAACGTAAAAAATGTATGAATTTTATATTTTTTCATCTCGTATAGTTGCCGGGATTATACATCGAGTCTTTTGAACAGACCTGAATCTAGCTTACGATCTTGTTCTTTTTCCGAATCCTGGAGGCCAGAGAACGTGAAGAATAATGGAAAATAGAAAAAGGTAATTTTCCGATCGAAGTGGAGACAAGAACTCTTATTGTCGCCAACGGTATGAAAGTGATATATAAATGAATGAATGAATGAATGAATGAATGAATGAATGAATAAATAAATAACGAAGGAATTATTTCAGCAGCAGTTAATCTCAACTCACTAATAACCAAGTGTAAACGAAACACAAGTCGTTCCTTAATAGAGTATCACTCGATAAAGTGGCGGAGAGAACAACGTGGCACGTCATTGTGATGTGCGAACCAACCGTTCGTTCGGTTTACGAGCGAGGGGTGAGCGCCCACATCCAAAGCCAAAACCAAAGCCAGAGCCAGAGCCAGAGCCGCAAGCACCACAGTCACCTACAGCTGAAGCCGAGATTCGTTGCAAGCATGATTGCCGCCGTGTCGGCGTTATCAAACTACACTGGGAGGAGGATATATAACGTCTATAACCACCGCGCAGAGAATGGAGAAGATAATTCGTTTAATCTACTTGTGAGCATCAAGCCTGTGCCTACGAACAGCGTGTCGATATCAGACTGCTGAGTCGTTCTCGCAGTTGACTATTCCAACGGAGCCAGAGCTAAAGTTCCGAATTGTAAAAGTAAGGAACGGTAGAAAAATTGCGAATTCGAGTATTAGCGAATGACAGTTTTTAAAAAATAGTATATTGTGGTTCAAGTGCGGAAAGTAAGAAATATCCGACACGTGCCGTAATGATACGAGACAGATACTGCCTATCCGCACGTGTATATCACACGATATTTTTTGTAGCTCCCTGCGAAGAAAGATTTCATTTGAAAGACAGATTAATTAATCAACATTATGATGAACAGAGTGCGCGAAAAAAAAATCACTAGTGCGTAAAGTAGAGTATTTGCGATGTGCGCATGCGCTGACTCTTCTATTTTCCACTCTTCAGAAATAAAATATGTCACGTAGCTGGCTACACGGGTATAGGAAATCAGATTTTCTAAGCAGGTGTTGCAAAATAGTACATTACGCAACTAGTGCGTAAAACAGTTGATTCCCGCACGAGTCGGGTTTGTCGCCCGAGGTACGCTCGTTACCGATTCAACATTCAATACGAGAATAAGGCATTTTTGCGCACGCAAACCCGTGCGCAAAAACGAATTTTTCGCACGCACTGTTAGGAAAAGGTATTTCCAGCTGATTTAAAATACTTTGAAACGGAGAACCATCAAAGCTTCAAAATTCAAAAATTTGAAATTCACGTATGTATTTATTCAATGTTTAATAACTCGGGGTGTATTGATCGTATCGAAACCAATAAGTGGTCGAATGAATCGTCTTGAGATTTACTTTTTGGGGAAAATAAAGTTACAGAACCCTATCAATTATTCATGACGTCATAAAGTTACCGATTGAAGTAGATAAAATGGGTTTCCGTAAAGAGGGTTTCGATCGTAAATAACTAGTTCTTGTCTTCACACTCTGAGAAATAGACCGAAATTTTCGGATTTTTTCGACTTTCGGAGTTTTTAGTTATCTGCATTTTCCCTCCTATTTCCGAATTTCAATATCCTAAACCTGAACGTTTTTGAAAAATTCGAAATCGTCTCAATCGAATTCGGTCTTCAACCCTGCTCTCTGTCGTCGACCTATACCCACATATGTATATACCTATATGTACCGCAGTACCCGATATTCCCTCCTCTCACTCATATTTACTCGTTATAGATTTTTTTTTTTCCTCCTCTCTTTATCTCTATTCGTCTATTCTATTCATGAAACAGGTCCTCGAGACTGAGAGATTAGTTCGTAATAACGTATTGTTCTATACGACACGAGAGAAATAAGACGGGATTTAAACCCGTCGAAGACAACGCTCTTCTCTCTTTTAATCCTCTGGAGCTTTAGTTGGTATAAAACTGAACGAAACAAATTCTGCCATGGACTTTTATCATTTTTAGGTATTCCAGATTTTACTTTCTCTTTAATATTGTATTAATATTTTTATTTCAAAATATGAGGAAAGGAAAATTTTAAAAAGAAAAAGAAAAAGAAAAAAAAAATTTCATCCATAATCGATAAGAAATCTGGAATTATATCAATTTTTTTTTATATATAAACGTATGCTGCCAGCTATACCGCTGCATCTCGACCGCGTCAACATCGTAATCAATAATAATAAAACTCTGATATATCTACACCTGCGCCATCTGTTTTAAACGGATGAGGACGCGGTGACCTGTGACTCACTGCAGCCTGTAGGACAGAGGAGTTCTTACGAGCTACGAGCTGCGAGCCACTAGCACGCAGCACAGCCTCATGCCACACTCATCCACCCGTCCCACGTGAACCGGGTCCACGCCCGAGTATACGTAGACGTGCATTTGTCCAGGCGCGGGAGAGTAGTCTGGTAGTGCAGCGGGATATTTTGCAAGGCGAGGCGGCTCTCCCAGACGATCAATATTTCATCGTTTCAAATGGCGAAATGAACCAACCTTCTCTCCACACTGCATCCCCATTGCATTGCATTGCATTGCATTGCATTTCGTTTTGTTTCCATTCATTTTATTTCACTACCGGAAAATGAATCCTCGACTACAGTGCAAATTATACATTTTTTCGTTTTTCATTATTTCCCCCATGAATATGATTGTTCAACTTTTTCCCTTTTATTTCTTACCAGGAAATCGTTAAACTTGCGAAACAAGAATTCTTTTTATAAAAAATATACGATACGTATACCCAGGTAGAAATCGTGTCTTAGGATAAGCTTGCTGCTAGCTAGTAGTACTAGTTATTTATCTTGGCGCAAAATAATTGAATTACATTGGTGCAAGCTCGGTATCTAACGCTCATTCGAGCTAGCAGTAAGCTCAATGATTTATCTTGGACCAACCTTTACAAGGTAGCTAATGCCAATATAACCGAATCAGTTTGGCCCTCGCTCAGGGGTTTGGTCAGAATATACGTGAAATAAGAATCAATATAGTCACTAATCATTACTGGTACACTGCAAGAAGAAAAAAAAAAAAAAAAAAAAAAAAAAAAAAAACCAACAAAGTTACGTGCGTGCGAATATTCGGTATCACATTTTATAATTATCCACGTAGCTCAACAAGTATTGTAATAATATCGTTGTGCTATTTGTTAATTAGGAAGTAGCTAGATATAC
Source organism: Tenthredo scrophulariae (assembly GCA_963978835.1). Classification (NCBI taxonomy): domain Eukaryota; kingdom Metazoa; phylum Arthropoda; class Insecta; order Hymenoptera; family Tenthredinidae; genus Tenthredo; species Tenthredo scrophulariae. Next base: position 2,470,513 of record OZ022230.1, on the reverse strand, counting down.
ATATTTGGATAAAAAAAAAAAAACCATTAGCCTCCAATTCCTGGAGCAGCTAGTCAGTCGTCCCGTGATCGTATTTTATTTTCAAATAAATACCGGTTATACCGGTAAGAAGTGATCGGTTGCGTAGGGTCGCGTCCGACTATTCAAACGCGTGTAGTTATTACGTCATCCAGAATGAACCAGAAAACCAGACCAAAAGTAAACCGTGTGGTGGTGGTGGTGGTGCTGCAGCAGCAGCAGCAACAGCAACAGCGACAGCGACAGCAGGCAAGCTGCATTTGCTGTTGCCTGCACCTTTGAGAAGACTGAACTGAACCGGTCGCTTACAAGTTGGACACGACACTGTCCTCCGCAACTGAGCTAAGCATGGAATGAAATTTTATTTCGTCTCAAAAAAATGCTGCGACATGGACAGAAATTTTCGGATTTTTTTTTTTTTTTTTGTTCTCGGAGTCTCGATTTTCGAAATTTTTATTTTCTAAACTCCAAAGTTAAATACAACAGTAATCTCTTGCACCTACGATTGAATCGCGCTTCACGATTTCCCGTATAACTGTAAGCAAGTAAGATAAGTCAGTAAGGACAGTCGATCAGTTTCTTACTTAATTCCTAAGCGGATAAATAGATCGCAACGTTTTACCCCGTTAAGAAAACTGTTCGAGGCTTTTCATTCGTCTATGAGTTTTGTAGATCGTGTGATAGCGTATCAAATAATTTATTGCAGAAATTCAACGAGCCAATGCGATTATATGCACTGCCAGACTTTGTGTATAGAGAATTAAACGCGATAAATTTAGAATGTGATGTGGATATCATATATCGTGTAAATTTAATAAATGTGTATATGTAGTACGTACATAGATGGATATACATCAGAATTGTAGACGTTATAATACGCTGTGTCTATAGTCAGCTATCGTCGACCCGTGACACCGACAATTTATACCTTTTCATGGTTTTTTCTGAATGAAAATACAGGAAGTTTGGACCGTTGAACCGTGCCAGGGGAACTCTGACTGGTGTCTGTCTTCCTGAATCACGATTTTTACAGTCTAACGTCAAATCACAGTTTTGAAAAACACAATGAAGTTATAAAAATGAAAGAGAAGAAAAAAAAATGGTGAGTTGTCGTAAAAATAGATGAACGATTTACGATTCAAAAGTGTAAAACTTTTATGAATGCGATAAGAATCTGATTGATTTATGAATTATGAATTTTTTATTTTTTATATTTTATATTTTGAAATCCAAAAACGCGAGACAAACTATAAATAATTTTACTACCAAAGGCTGACTTGTTGAATACTAATTGAACGAACTTTTTTTTTTTTTTTCATTTCATCGTGTAGATAACAGTTTTGTGTGAACAAAACTTTAACCGCAATCTCAACCCCGTAATCTAAGTGTAATACCTACGGAGATTTAATTCGATTCAACGAAAAGATCTTTTATCGTAACGTAGGAGATTTCCCTGTCGTCGTTTAATAAAAAAGACGCCACGACTATAAAGGAGGGTCTGCGGGAATCGATGTATTATATATATACACACATTCCACTCCGTGAAAACCGGCGTGAGGGATGAAAAAAACAGAATCCCATCATCCGTTGATATCTGGTGGATAAAATATAACACTAAGGGGGACTTGGGTGAATAATATACTGAAATCCCGTTTCAGGCCTCTATTCCACGTAGTATCACCCACTAATCTTGATGTTGAAAACTTTCGGATCTTAGATCGTGTGGCGACCAGCATGGATCGAAATAAGCTCCGTAAAAATGACATAGGTTAGGTGCGGACTTGATTTCGAGGTCAATTTTAGTCCAAACCGGATCCGACTGCGTGAGCCTATCCAACATTGATTTAATTCTGGCGCGGACTAAGATTATCAAAAATTATGCAATTTTTCATAAATATTTCAGTTTTCAAAGTCCGTATACTAAATTGATTGAATGAATTGAAGTGAGCTCCGTAAAAATGACATAGGTCAATGCGAACTTGAATTCGAGGTCAATTTTAGTCCAAACTGTATGCGGCTCCGTGAAACTATCCAATATTGATGTAATTTCAGCGTGGACTAGGATCATCAAAAACTATTAAATTTTTTATGAATTTTCGAGTTTTTAAATCCGTAAACTAAAAAAAAAAAAAAGTCGAAAAATTAAAATTTTCCTACAATTTTTTGCACCTAAACGAACGGATATTTCTCAAAAAATTCTAGTTTACGTCAGAACTACTTCTGTGGAATCCATGTACGAAAAATTAAAGATCCATCGGACTAATGGTTAGGTAGTTATTAAGCCAACAGTTAATCTACGTCATTTTTACAAAGCTCACTTCGATGAATGCACATGCATATTATGATATAGTCTGCAAAAAAGGAACTTGCGGTAGATACGAATTTATAATAATAGGAGGTAGGCCTCAGGGCTGAGGCTGAGGCTGAGTGAAAGAGTAATTCCTAATTAGCGTGCGGGAAAACTGCAGCCGGCAAACCAGAATCGACTGTATATAGTCCTGCGTGTTCTGCAGCTGACAAGTGAGTCGGATCTCAAAAAAATGCAATAAAATTGATACTTCAATACATACGGTGTTTAAATAAATAAATAAATAAATAAAAGTTCGAAGTATAGAGAGCGAAAAAAATAAGTTATACTTTTCAGAAAGCTTTTTTAGCTGGCTTTAAGTTTTGTATATTGAGATTAAAAACTAATATTTGAGCTTCGCAGATGATTTTTTATCACTTTAACATATTTCCCTATATTAGTTGTCATATTCGACTATATGATATGCAGATTTTTATTTTATTCAACTACATAATATATTAAAACTTAGGAAGAACCACCTGAATGAAAAATAGTCAAATTCGTATGATTCAGAGTTTAGTAAAATCGTTTTTACGTAATACACGCATAGAAGCGGTAGAGCGAGAAAAACAAAAATGAAAAAAAAAAAAAAAAGAAGACATTTTTCAACTGAAAAATGTAAACATTTATGGGAAATAAGTAAATAAAAATAAAACATGAAGATCATACATCGATTTTGGAAAAGATAACTAACAAGCAGAATTTTTGGTTTCCACGGATTGACCCCCAGTAAAACAAAAAACAAAAAAAATTGACGTTTTTCTTGTCGCACCCTTTTAGCTGCCCCCTGGTTTATCGGAATATTGTAGATCAACAAGCGAAATTACGAATCGCGGTATACAACCAATCAATGCCATGCCAGGGGAGAAAATGCCTCGTTACTACTTGATCAAGGGGGAATTTTTATCTCGTTTTATATCAGCGATAACATCGTCGGTAAGTATTGAGGGTGTTTTTTTTTTTTTAAATCCGTCACAAAATGACTGCAGGATGAATTTTGTTGATCCCGTTTGAATGATAGCGAGATCAATAATTACCAAAGATCGTTATTGATATTAATTGTGCAGTACGTACGCGAATAAATTTTATTTTCAAATTGATGTAAAGACGTAACTGCAGCGAAATTACACATAGTATCAATATAATTATACCTTTATATCTGTGCAAAAATAATATCAACGAATATGAAGATCTGTCATTTTACACGCCAACCTTAACCGCGAGAAAACATAAGGCTTGACTATTTTTTCTTCAAACAGTTATGTGTGTACCTAAAATTATATAACTAAAGAAAAAAAAAAATTCTTTTTCAATTAATAAAACTTTATAAGACTTACCTCGGCCAATGGCTCTTCTTTTGTCACGTCACCGTTCTTTGGGGCATCTTCACGTGCCGTCTTGCTTCTGTCCCTTTTGCCAAAGCTGAGCGATCTGAAGGACCATTTCTTCTTCTGAAAGGCAGAAGAAGAGATACGGTTTATTTCTGTTTTAAATTTCGTCTTTTTTTTTTTTTTTTCTTCTTCTTTTCGTTCATTTTTTCACGAATGCAACGATTTTATTAATTTTTTACCTCCGCAAAAACTTATTTGAGAGAAATGGAAAGAAAAAAAAAAAAAAAATCTCATTTGCGGAAGTGAATTTTCAAATTCAAATTCGAGAATTGAATGAAAATAATAATTGTCATTAAATATTCGTCTGAGACGTTAGTAAAGAAAAAATTCTTTCGTCTTTTTTTTTTATTACGGTTTTATTTCATTCCTAATTTTTTTTTTTTTTTTTTTTTTTTTTGTTTTTACGGTAAAATGAAGTAAACTGACCTTCTCCTTCTTCTTGGCATCCTTGGTCTCAGGAGATGTGGCAGTTTCCGGGCTCGTAGGTGTTACGCCGTCAGTTGGTGTCGTGACTTCTTCACCTTCTGCTGGTGTCTCTGTGTTAGATTCTGGTCTTGTATCTTCGACCTTGACTTCCTCCTGTAATTAAAATAATATTCCATTATGAGATGATTGCCTTTAATTAATAAAATAAATAAAATTCTTTATTAATAATAAGAAAACAAACAGCGCTGCAGATGATATTTTCACCTCGTATACAGATTACAGATACATCTATATATTTACACGATATGCATACATAATTGAATGTAATTAGGTATAATTTATGGTACATTTAGAAATGTGTTTATATAAAACAGAATAATTATTATCATTATTTATATATATTTTTTTGTTATTTTTTTTTTCTTTTTTTCTTTACATTACATATAGAATAGCTATTCGACTACATATGTATTTAATAATCGTAATAGAGCTCACGAATAATATAAGGTAATTAAAACTCCACCGCGCAAAAAAAAATTAAGAGAATTTCCTAACGCAATTTTAGCTAAACTATGTATGCATACGTGTGTGCGTGTGTATATATAATACATGCGTTAACACTTTGCGGGCGAAAGTGGTATGTGACATTCCTTACGTTCTCAATTAACCTAGCGTTAATTCAATGATTACTCAGCTTTTAATTGTCAGTTAAAGTCGCACTCGGTAAAGTCAGAATTTCTAACGCGACAAATATATACGGTATATGACGTATTTTCTATTCTTTCGAACCCGAAAAAGAAATAAAAAAGAGGAAAAAAAAAAAAGAAAAAAAAAGTATCAATTTGTTGTCTCATATCAGTTAATTTAATGAGTAATAAATTGAATGAGAAAGAAGAAAATGAGAAATTTTTTTCTCTTCTTTTCTTTTCTTTCTTTTTTTTTTTTTCTTTTCTTCGCGGTAAGAAGGGGTATTGTTTTTTATCATTTTATTATATCTCGCGATACGAGACACACCGCGATATATACCATATATGATACGAAACACCCATGTGACGGATCTTTTTTCATTTAAAATAACCATTTGATCCAACCTTCAAGTAGAAACGTTTTGAAGAAATAAGAAACCATAACTCGACGCCTGCCTCTGTTATTTTATTTTATTTTATTTTATTTTATTTTATTTTATTTCATTTCATTTTATCTCATGTCATTTTATTTCGTTCTTTTTTTTATTCCCTTTCTATAAACGTATCTCTTCATATGAGCATATAATTCGTTATCTCAAAATCGTATCGTCACGTGAGACGATGTGTGTCGTTATTATTATAATTACAATGATATAATTGCTTATAATATTATTACGTGATGGAATTTTTCAAACATTAATTTCTCTTTAAAGAAAGGACTTCGTTTATTTTAATGTTCCTTGCCGTACGGCCCTCAGGACCAAAACTAACACTAGCAGCACCAGCAGCTGAGCTGAGTTGATCGTGAGCTTGAGCTAGCACTGTGACAATTAATTAAGCTTGGAATTAAGCATTGTTTCTATCGTGACACCCCAACGAGAGTCACCGTCGTTATACATTTCTTAATTAATTAATTTACGTGGCAGCCGCAGCCGCAGCCGCATCCGCGCTTTCAGATCAAAGGAAATAATTGTAACAAAGAAAGAAGAAAAGAAATAAATATATGAGAGGAAGATCGCAGTTTTTAACATTGTCTTAAATTTGTTATTAACACGAATATATGATAACCGCAAGGACATTCTTTCCAACTCTTAAAAAAAAAAAAAAGAAAAAAAAAATTGAAATGAAATGAAATTTGGACCGAATTACAAATTTTTGTTATATAATTTTGTATAATTTTATTTTTCCTCTCCGTCAAACTTTTTCATCCTTTATTTTACGCCTCGTCTTTCACACGCGGATTAAATTCGGACTACATACAACGGGCAGTCTGTCATTAATGCATATTTATAGTTCTATAGCTATAACGTTCTAACGCATTTTATTATTTTCCGAAACTCTTTTTATTTTTATGGTAAAATATGATATAAATTTTAAAATTAAACGTCGTTTTAAGATAACGTCGTTTAATTTAGGCAGAAACTCTTTCCAACCTTCGACCGACACAAGCCCGGTTCTACCCCAGCTCTTTTTTTCGAATACCTACTCCATGACCCTTCGAAAATTGATCTCTGAACCCTCGGAAAAGAAATACTGCTAAATTACTTAATATACCGATAGAATATGTTAACTAGACCGTAAAATGTGGATAAAAAAAAAATTATACTCAACGCTGAGGTTCCCTTCGTAATAAAAAATTCATTCGATTTTTTCGAATCTTCATCACCGGAGTTACGCAATAAATGATATATAATAAGAAAAAAAAAAAAAAAAAAAAAATTACGTAATTAGTAATTGATCTTTAAAAAGAATTACGTAATTAAGTATTCATCTTTGAATACAGCCACTGTTCATTTTTTTTGTTTTTTTCTTTTTTCCTATTTCTTCTATTTAAAATCTGCTATTGAAATCAAACAGACTATTCATGGGCCAATTTACTCTGATCGTTATAATAATTACTCAGTCTCATTGACATTTCAATATATCTTCGTACATGTATGTACCTATATGGTTGGGGTTCTCTATACTATTAGACTCGTAAAACACGTGGCGAGAGGACAAGCGAAAAAAATTATAATACTTGCTTCAGGCATGCGATGGATATACGCACGCGCCGGATAGATTTGAAACTTGACTTCTTTTTCATTAACCTTTTTTTTTTCCTTTTCGTTTGCCATTTTCACCGTTTGATAGAGCGGAACCAGTTACGCGAGAGAATTCTATATTCTTATGGTGTATAGGCGCTCTCGGCGTTACACTATATATATATACTATACAAGTTCCTAAAAGCCTCAACGCTCCCCATTGGAGAATAGTACATTGTGTATCAAGGGCGTAAAGGGCTATATTGCGAGCGTGCAATATATGCGGCACGAGCCGAAGGCGAGATACCAAAATAGCCTAGCGCCCGTGATGCACACGATATTTTCTTAACACCTGCTCTGTAGAAATGCCTCTTTTCAGAACCGAGTACAGAGCGGGCGCAAAACATGATTTTGCGCCCGAGGGCGTACAAGGAGTCTCTTTCGCCCGCTGAAAAGACTTTCCCGCCCTAGGGCCGAAAAGTCCTGTTTTGCGCCCGCTCAAGAGGTCGTGAAAGAGCATTTTGCGAGCAGGTGTAGAGAATAAGCTATTTTTACACAGGATATAACATTTCTATTATTATTATTATAATTCTCTTTTTCTTTTTATTCATTTTTTTCTTCCGTTTCTACATCTAGGAAACCTTAGACACGGCGATCAGGAGCAGAGTAACAGAATATAGGAAGTTCAGCGAATCGTATATTGAACGGAAAACGATTAATTTATGATATTATACGCTGTATAAAACATATAATAATAACTGATTTTTTTTTTGTTTCTGTTTTACATGAGATTCATAGAAAGAAAAAAAAAAAAAAAAACAAACAAAAAAAATGGTGACAAAAATTATTATTTTTTTATTTCTATTCCTTCAGATCTCCTCTGTATTATGGTAAGTGTACAGACTTTTTTATGTTCTTGTTACATTTTCTTTTAATTGTTTTTTTTTTTTTTTTTTTTTCTCTTTATTAATTTTTTTTTCTTTGTGGCAAATACGTAACAGATTTCAAAGTCAAGTTTAGTCGATTTTCAAGAGCGCGACGGGGGTTGGACTCTTTATTCAACCTTGGCCACGCGCGGCCTTGCATCTCCTCTGCAACCAATATGGCCACTGAAATCTTATTTTAGAAACCGCGGCGCGTATCTCGCACACGTTACCAACCCGTTCATTCATACATTGACGAAGCGTTATCCAAAAATGAATATAAAAATAAAAATAAATATAAAAATAAAAATAAAAATAAAAATGAAAATGAAAATAGTAAATGTGATAATAAAAACAAAATTGAGATTTTTAATTCAACGTTTTCTTCTTTCTTTGTATAACCCTACTGTATGGAAATTAGGTATGTATGAAAATTTGTTGAAATTTACGTTTTTTTTTTATTTTCTTTACCAATAATTCGAGGGACCAATATTTTCGGAGCTAAGAAAGATCGTAGTTTATTGATCGCAAAAGTTATAAGTGACACTGACAGTAGGAGAAATTATTCTTTTTTTCCCCATTTTTTAACCCTTTCCTCAATCACGTTGACATAATTGTATAAATATATTTTTCAGTACCTGTTAATGATCGCTGTAAGACAAAAAGCAGTTTCTATAACAAAACTGTACAAAACGTACATAGAAAAAAAATAATAATAATAATAATGGAATTAAGATAATTGCTGTAAAACAAAAGAAATAAATAAAAATATTTGATTGTATATTATACGAGAAGATAGAATGATGAAATTGTTGAACAATAAGAACTGAAAGACTGAGAGAACGAGTCCCGAAACGCATGGCTCATACCAACCAATTATCCGCACGCAAGCGAACGAAATTTTTATAAAATAGGTATATATATCAACATTATACTCTTTTATTTTTATTCTTTTTGTAATATTTTTTTTCTCTCTTTAGTGCCTTTCCGAATGGTTTCGTTGCGTGTTTCCCTCTTCTCACCACAAAAGCGTTTGTGTATGGTTCGTTGTTATTAATCACAATGTGAATTCCTAACTATAATAATCGTATACATATATTATATACTATCTAAGCGTGGATTCGGACTGTTCGAGTTTCTCACGATCTCTTAAAGCCTCCCGTAATCAGATTAAAAAAAAAGAAAAGAAAAAAGAAAAAAAAAATGGGAATATGAAATCATAATGAATTTTCGTCTCGTCCGGATCTTTCGAATTCTTAAAACACAGTTTGAAGTAGGTACATAGTACATACCAAGCTCGTTAGGTGCAGGTACTTAGAGGGTACAAGCAACGCGTCAAAAAATTTGCTAAACTCTTTGAGACTCTCTTGACCGGGCCCTGTACCCCTTTTCTGTCTCTCTTTCTCTCTCATAAGAGGCCAGCTGGCTTTTAGCTATTGCTAACTGTGCATTTTCACCACTATAAGGTATACTTGACACGGTGAGGTGCAGCCTAGTCAGTGCACCAGCAAAACCAGACCCTGGTCCCTGAGTTCCTGGCAAACAAGTCACCAGAGCAGGTTATACAACGTGTTGCTTGCTTGCACCGGCCGAGTGAGTGCACCAGCTACTTCTATAGAGTATAGAGTATAGAGTATAGAGTATATAGCCCTCCTCTTTCGCCTCTCTTATGCTCCTCCTATTCTCGTCAGATTTTTTTTTTTTTTTTTTTTCTTTTTCTTTTTCTTTTTACTGTAGGTATTTACGATGTTGGAAGAATTTCGAAGCACCTGCAGGAGTATAGTGGTGGAGGATTTGACGATGCAAGATTCGATGCAAGATTTTCCTTCAGCACGTGCGGTGACGAATTTAAATTAAAAAAAATTTTTTATTTATTTATTTTTTTTATTTTATTTTATATAGGTACATAAGTGAGCATTGCAAGGTGCGCATATAAGATTAAAACGAAACTTATAAAGAAAGACAAAGCTACGTATAAGATTATGGAACGCGGCACTGGGTATATAAGACGCGAAAACGAGTTATTCACGAGGAGGGATAAAGAAAAAGGAAGAAAAATTAAAAAGGAGAAAAAAACAAAAAAAAAACAAAGGGACATAAAAAAAAAAAAATTGAAGAATAAAAAAATCAGGTAAAAACTACAGCCACAAGACACCTGCCCGTCGAATATCTCGCGTGTGCAGGCTGTCGGGCTATATTGTATACAGGTATATATTCAATCGTTGAAAAATATCAGTCGAACTGAATCGTGATAGTGAATTGATAGAATTCATATTTTATTTCACATTTCTTAGATACTAAAAAAAAAAAAAAACAAAAATAGCAAAAAGAGAAATTTGCAATTCTCGAACAAAAGACAAAACAAAAAATAGGTGAATATTTAAATTATCTTATCGCACGATTCTAGGATATTGGTTTACATAATTAAATCATTAAACTCTATACTTGTAAAAAAGAAGAAGAAGAAGAAGAAGAAGAAAAAAAAAAAAAAAGAAACTACTCGTATTCTCGCTCATTAAGATAAGATCTAAACACCTTATTACCTCAGTGAAACGATAAAATATAAATATTAACACAGAAGTTGTTCGACACGTCTAAGATCTTTGTAAACCGTAAACGATCTGTTCCCGCAGTGAGTGAGTCAGTCAGTCAGTCAGTCAGTCAGTCAGTCAGACTGTCTGTCTGTTAATCCACCTTCGTGTTAACCACGCGTTTGTAGATCGATGAATAATGTATTTTTATTTTCAGACTAGATATAATAATAATAATAATAATAATAATAATAATAATAATAATAATAGATAAACACAGCTGCCTGTACCTGAAAGACTTCTTTTTTTTTTTCTATTCCCTTTTTTCATTCATTTATTTATTAATTAACATATTTTTCCTAATTATGTCTGTAAATATAATAATAATAAAAAAGAAATAAAATGGATTGTTAATCGGTCATTAATATCACTCGATCAGATCTCTATCTCTATCTCTATCTCTATCTCTAATACGACACCTCCGTTCTATTATAGATTGTAGAATAGAAATGCATACAGAGACACTCGAGTTAAATTACCTGCGAGAAACACGTGCGCGCGCGAAACGGGTCGACCCTCAATCTATGATTCATTCGAAAGTCGTAGCCTATAGTCTGGTATATCCTATACCTGTAACACCTATCCGTGCCATGCCATGCGGTGTGGTGTAGAGTGTAGACTGTAGTGTGGTGCGGTGCGGTGCGGTGCGTCTCGCTCGAGCTATCTATATATATATATATACATACATACTACGCGCGAGTTTATGAAACGCCCGTCTATTATACGGAGTCGCGCGCTTTGTCTAGGTCAGGCTAGCGCTCCGCGTTAACTAGTGTAGTTATAACTGATATATATTTATACGTATGTGTAAGCAAATATCATACACGCATAAACGTTCGCTGCAATGTATAATATCCAATCTACATACCTAAACTTATTTTATCTTTTTTCTCTATTCTAGTCGCGCGAGTTGAATAGGATATAGATCTCTGGCTTTTGACCTTTGAATAAAATTGACCGTTATTTTTTGCACTCTTTTTTTTTCTCTTTTTATTTATATTTTTTACTTTTTACTCGAAAGATTCTTTTCGTCGAACTAAAAATTAACCGATAATTATATTTTCGAAAATGTTGTGTAAATTTGAAAAATGAATAAATATTTTCTTACTAATGAGAATTTTTCTATTAAATTACCTTTTCATTGTCTTCATCCTTGTCCTTTTCCTTTTCCTTTTCTTTTTCCTTTTCCTGTTCCTTGTCCTTATCTTTTTCATCTATAACGACGTCGGTGTGAGGCGCGGTGCCATTGGTGGTTGGCTTTCCATCAGTTTCTTCGATTCTTTCCAATTTACCATCACCAGGCGCCGCTGCGTCCCCTGCGACGCTTCCTTCAGCTGGAAGACCGTCCTTTTTCGGTGTCGTCGTGATATCCACGGATCTTTTGCTTTGTCTCGCTCCCATCTTTGATTATATGTGTATTTATATATATATATATATAGATATATATATAGATATATATTATCTATATAATATATATCTTTATCTCTAGTTTATTTTATCGCGTCGCTGCCGCCTTCGTTCCGGAAGCTCGGCTGTAACACGGAAAAAAATATATATGCATTAAGATGATTTTTTTTTTATATTTAAACTATGAATTAGCGAAATAAATTCAATTTCAATTTCTTTTTTCTTTTTTTTTTTCTTTCCCTGATATAAATATAATTGAGAAAATATTGTAAAGTGATAATTATGATTTGTGTAGGTATATCAATATTGTGGGAAGAGAAAGCAGCAGAAGATAAAAAGAAAAAAAGGAAAATAGGAGGCGAAACTGTGTATGTAAGGTGAATTTAAACAAAGACTTTGGAAATAGTAGAAAACAGGATGCGCCGAGGAGACAACAGAGGTTCAATCGCATTAAAGCTTTGCGTCACGCACAGCTACATGAAATAAAGATCCTACGACCAGTTGACTTATCGGCTTTACATCGTTATTGCCGACACCCAGGATCTCTGTATTCGTTATACTAACTCTGACCAAACCCAGACGGAAAATTGGAAGATGAGTGAAAAAAAAAAAAAAGAAAAACTACGAGATTCGTATTGCGGTTTTAAGATTAATTGAAAATGAACGTTGAGCTAGCCTCAAGTTAATTAGTAAAAATTCCAACATAACTAGATGAAAAAATGTTTAGAAAAAAAAAAAAAAAAGACGAAAAAAGATATTTCGTTACTTTCTTTTTATTTTTTTGCAACAATTTTTGTTAGTTCTGTAAAAAAAAAAAAATTCTACTTTCGACGATTTTCGTACTTTAAACATTTCTAAACCGTATATCAAAAAAAAAAAAAAAAAAAAAAAGGAAATTTATCACTGTGCTCAGTTTTCATTTATATACAGGTATTATACAAGTGATTAGATTTCAAAATACATAATTATTACTATACTACATAAAATAATAACTAACGTATAATAGTAATGGATAAATATAATTCGAATTATGTAGGTGTGATAGAGAACAATAGATGTACAGTGAATTATAGATTAAAATGTGACGGGGTTGAATTTCTATCGGACAAAAATAAAAAAAAATATTAACTTTGTCTATTGAGACGATTAATTAATTAATTAATTATCATTTTTCATTCGCAACGCTACACTGGTAAGTAATAATGATTAAATTAAATTAAATTAAATTAAATTGAATTAAATTAAATTAAAGCTGGAGCTAACACATGATAATTAATTTTCTTCGATATTGATTAAACTATAATAAATTGCAGCTTACGCAAACGAATATATAAAAATAAATAAAATTGCTAAAATCCTAGAATAGCTGTTTTTTCTTTTTTCTTTTCGTTTCTTTTTCTATTACAAACGTGTGAACTTAACTTAAAGCAATTTTTATACATATATAGATATAATGATATATAGTTAAATTAAATTCATGGTATTCAAATTCTATAGGCAAATTGGTAAAAATATTCGCGACAACAATTAATGATCACATTTGTACCTATATTCTATCCTATCCTATACTCCCAACTCTATATTGCCTATAGCTCTGTGTCTGTTCACCGGTTCATTGCTCTTTGGCACGCGTTAGTTCTTCGTCGCCGCACCTCGTATCAAGGCTTAGATAGCCGTCTAGTTTGCTTTGATGATCGTTACCAAGGAATTAAAATAGCAAAAGAGTCCAAGAAATATTATTATCTTTATTATTATTATTATTATTATTATTATTATTATTATTATCGCGGTATACGATTCATCATCATCATCTCGATAAAAATAATTCTGTCAACAGACTTTAGAATAAAAATAATAATGATAATAAATCTGGTTCTAAAAAAAAAAAAAAAAAAAAAAAAAAAAAAAAATAATTATTTATTATTCCATGTTAGTTATAAAGTTGATATTTATTCCTAGTTGGTTATCATCAGGGATCCAAGCGCACAGTTTCCGGTCGACGAACGCGTACGGTTGCACTATAAAGCAGCGAATGCCGAGGTCGCTTAGTATCGCGATCCCGAGTTTATATTTAGCCGGGCTATCATAGAACTGGCGTGCGTGTGACACTCGATGTCGTCCAAATCCAACTGTGAGGCGGGGAATACCGCGAGATATATGGTCTGAGTGTAAATACGGGACATCCCGCATTATTTTTTTTTTTTCCCCCTTTATTTACGCGCTCTTATCATTTTTACGGAAATAAAGTTATTATTATTATTATTATTATTATTTGAATCTTTTCGTCCGGATAACAAATTAGAATTTTTTTTTTTTTTTTTTGTATAAAGTTTAAATACGACTATATGGGGAAAAAATAATGTCTATAATAGCTGGTTCTTACTTGAATACGCCCTTTGCGATAAAAAATTGAATACTAATAACAATAATAATAATAATAATAATATATTCAAGTACAGATATGGTATAAATAGAATAATACGAGTATCTCTCTTTATCAATTCGTTTACTAGATTAATAAACACATTCAGGGGTCACTGTCATACAAACTCTATTAAACGATATCAACGACACATACACATATATATATATATAAAGAGACTGCAGCCAGTGATCGCAATTTCGTTCTAGCTTCATAGTCGTATATTATTACATTCGGTTCTTGTGACGATCTCGACTGAATATCTTTACTTTTTTTTTTTTTTTCTATATATATTCATCAAATTCTCGCGTCAATTTATATCTTGTAATTTTTCGTTAGAAATTTATATTGACATACGTAAAATGTTTTCATTGAATAATAAATTCTATGAACGAACCACGGGTTGAGAATTATTTTATTTAATTTTTTTTTTTTCCTCCCAGTTATAATGATTTTTTTTTTTTTGTAATTCTTCTTAAATATATAATAAACGGTTTTATCATCTGTTCTAAAGAACTTTTAATAATTGGCTCAAAAATTAAACGATGTATCATTATCTAGCCCGCATCCATGTAGAATCATCCCGCATATCCATATATACGAAAAATAAACACGAACTGACGTGTGAAAAGAGAAAAATATTTAAAATAGTCGATAGAGGGAGTAAAATAATTCATGGATTTAAAATTGATTTTGTTGAAAGTGAAGATTACACGTTTATTCCTATACGATAATAAAAATATTTAATTACAAAAATATGAAGGTATATTTATATTATACATTCGTTCACTGAAATGATGAACGAAGATTTATACATGTCTCCTAAACAAATTGTCTGATATTATTTGCAAAAAAAAAAAAAAGAATCAATTTTTCTTCCATCATCCCATCACCAAGTCACTACTAAAGATTGTGTAAAAGAAAAGAGGAAAAAAAAAAAAATTATCATTATGATCACCATTGTCCCCAGAATCGTGTCTGCCCCTTAAAAATTCGAACTAATAAGAAAATAGATTGGGAAGAAAAGGAAAGAAGATCAACGCACAAAAAGGAAGAACAGGAGAAAAAAAATCATTCATCCAGCCTTCGTCGCAGCAGTCGTCTCAGACTTTAGTTATTTTCATCTAAAAGAATAAACGCCACACCCTCTTCTCTCTCCGATCGTGAACACAAGAAATGAGTATACGAGCATGAGGCTATTGGTGACCTTGAAATCGTGCAACGTATGCATACATACACATGTGTGTAGTGAACGTGATATTACGATTTATACAGTGGGGAATCAGAAGTACGTTTCTCACTTTCATCCTTCTTTTTTTAATTTATTTATTTTTTAACTTTAGTTATAAATAATTCATTGATTGAAATGAATCTATGTACGTATACTATACCATACAAGCGATCGTTAGAAAAAAAAAAAAACCGTATCAGTGAATAAACTCCGGAACACATGAGTAAGATAAAATAAAATAAAAATAAAAATAAAAATAAAAATAAATAAAATGAAAAATCAAAAGAAGATACAATATAGTGTATAAATTTTGCGGTTCCAATGTAAACCTATAACTAATTATAAACACGGCCCTGAACGGTTTCCCATCTGGACTCCGTCATATATGCGGGTCTCGGAGCTGTAAAACGGGGAAAGGCGAGTAAACGACCCGCTATCATCGACTGGTGCACCAGACGTGCGGCTGAAAACTGGTTATATTACTAATTGCGCGCTAGGCTCCAGCGCGGTACCGGGTGACCTAACTATATACATAGAGAGATGGAGAGACGATTTGATCGAGCGCGATTTCTCAATCTTCAGAAAACGAATTAAAAATAAAAAGAAAAATAATAGATACAAAAAGAAAAGAAGAAAAACCGAGAGAAAGATAAAACCAAAATGTCGATGAGTCGACTGATGATATACTTCATTTAGAAACAGCGATACTGAACTACGGAAACGTTTTTTTCGACTTTTTTTTTTTTTCTAATTGCTTTTTGATAGAGATAATAAAAAAAAAAAAAAATTAGATTTTCGTACTCCTAGTTAAGCTGCAGTTCATTTATTGTTATCATTGTTAATATTATTGAATAATTGTATTCTTGGGTATTTCAGAGTTGGTACAGCAGACGCGAACGCGTCTTGAAGCAAGTATAAGCAAACAACATTTTCCTCGACCTTTTCCTGGCCTTTCATCCCCGCAAAGAAAAAGAGAGAGAGAGAGAGAGCCATCGTGGTTCCAACAATAATTTCTATAGAATCGCGTTACGCGTATGAATTTAAAATGCACAGCAGGTAAAAGCAGCAGCAGCAGCAGCTACAGCTACATAAGCTAGCTATGCAAAAATCGGCACAAAGAAAAACTACCAGCGTTGGTGCCTAGTGGTATGGGAATGGCCAGTTCGTGTGTTAGTGTCGGTAACCGTACGACGTAGGTATGTACGAACAGGCCAAATCCGGAGACAAAGAGACTGACGAGGAACTAGGAACGAGGAACTGCTCCTCCCTCACGCTCGATAAAATTTTATTCATGATCATTTTACGATCATTCTGTACTTTGGCCATAAAAATTTGAGAAAAATATTAAATAGATTCGTAAAAATTGACATTCATTTGTTCAGATGTTATTTACGAGAATGAAATGGGACGTTGGATAGGTAAAACTAGTACGCGTTACAAAGTATCAATTTGTAGTTTAGTAAATTAGGAAATTTTCAACAACGTAAATCGCATTAGATACAACAATTTCGGAGCTAATATATCGCAGACATTATATCGCGTAGTTTTTACGCCGGTACAATAGCAACACTGTATCTTCCGGTCAATCGGTAACGAATATTATGTAGAAATTGAAACCTCGATTTTCATAATGAAATATGTACATAAAATATAAATCGAAAATAATATTGTGTAAAAATTGGATGGGCGCAGCTCAGATTTACCATCATATAACTTATTCTTTAATTGAAACAAACAAACACCCACGTATACGCGCACAGGACGCACAGAATATGATAAGCAATAGGGGGGGAAAAAAAAAAAAAAAAAGGTAATATTTACGAAACACAAGGGAAAAAAATCGTTATTATTTACCTAGCTGTAATGCTTCGATTTACTGATCAGATAAATCACTTGTCCTTTGGCCTGCTCAGCTCAGGATTACACCACACAATACAATTTATCAATCACTGAACGTACAACGTATTGTATTATTTTATTTTATTTTATTTTATTTTATTTTATTAGTTCGATAATAGAATAAACCACCAGGTTGATAGAATCTAACTGTTATAAAGGAGGGCAGCAGGATCAAATCCTTTTATATATTAATGCCTATTCTCGGACTGTAGCAAACTCGCCCTGTATGTATTCAGCTTGGTAACGCGCGGGCAACTAACTCTCTACAACCCGCAACCGAATGCCGGGTAGCGGTTCGAAGGGGGACGGGACTGGCGGACGTACAGACGAACGAACGAACGAACGAACGAACGAACGGAGTGACTCGAGGACTCGGGCGACGCTTGTGACTGTCTGTTGGACGCCGCAGCGCACTGTTTAATACTATACCTCTACGCTGCGTTGTGAAAGAGTTGGGTTTTCTATATGATAAGCGAATCGCTTATTTCCCCGGTATTTTATGACGACAAACTAATAGATGTATGTATTATTATATCTCACGACGATTTTATTGCATTATCATAACTACGCGAATTATTTAAACAGTATATCTTTTATCTTCTATATATATATATATATATATATATAAATTCTTAATACTTTATTATCTTTTAATATAATTATTATATTATATTTTACAATAAGATATAATATATTTATATGAACTGTACACAAACTCAACAATCGGCACACTACGGCACTCGTATACAAGGGGTTTTTTTTTCTTAATTTTATTTTAATTTACTACACGACGATTTAACTCTGATACTATTAAATTATTCTCTTCCTTTCTTTCTTTCTTTCTTTCTTTCTTTTTTTATCTCGTTATAATATATTTTCACAAACTTTTGTCTTTCAGTCTGCCCTCTACGGCGGATAACTAAAGAATGAGAGACCGAGTTACACTCGACGACTACGAGCTTCGCAGTTGAGTTCGCATCGGCCCCCCGGGGCCTTGCGCGCACCGTTCGTTCGTTCGTTCGTTCGTCTGGGGCTAAAGAAGGGAGAGAATCGCGGAAGGGTGGGGCAAGGCTAAGAGAAGCTTAGGGCTCATAGGGCGCGGCCCTTCGTCGTCTAACCGTAACCCACCCGCACCTTATTTCTGTTCCAATTGTCGAACCAGTTATATTATATATGCGAATGCAACAAAGAAGTGTATACTTAGATATTTTCTTTTTTAAAAATAAAATGCGATTCCAACCATTATTCCATGTTGTATTATTCGAATTTTGCTAAATGCCATAATATTCATGTCTCTTATTACGCTAGACGGAAAAAGAAAAGAAAATAGATCGCGACTCAAGGAACAGAGCGGATGTATTCTCGAAAGTAAAGAATCGTCGGTAATCTGCATATCGTGAGATACTAATTTTCTTAGAAATACTATGAGCTAACAATCGAGTTAGCTTTTATCAATTCTATGAATACTGTATGCGAACGACTGTTTCGACACATACTGCATTCTTCTCTTGTATTACAAGGCAGAACGCCCATGTGAAAACTGGTTTACTTCAAGTTTTTTATTGTTTACTTATATTATCATCATTCGGAGTATTGAGATGTTCGATTTTTAACGGCCTTCGAAATTTTACCGATAAATATTTATAATGCGAAGATTCATAGCTGCGGAGAATGAGATAAAATAGATTTTTATTCAGGAAGAAATTTCGCCCATTTTTCATTCGGAAAACGTTAATTAATTAATTAATTAATTAATTGTGCGCAGATATTGAAAAGAAAATGTTGAGCATATCAATTCAATTACGACATAAATTCAGCGAATATACGTCACGGGTTAACCGCATAGATGATTTAAATATGATAATGTCGACACTCACTTCCTGCTAACAATTATACATATTATATTTTATAAAATATTCCTAGCGCTATTTAACTCGCAATTATAGTATACTCATTATGTATGTAAAATTTCATTAGATTTTTCAATTTTATTTAAAGAAATAAAAAATGTTCGCTGGGATTGAGGGTGAAATTGTGGGGAAAAAAAAACAAAACACTTTTGTCAAAATTTCACGGAAGATCTTATATAATATGAAAATTATTGGATGATTATATGCTCGACGCTGATATTCGTATTGATATTTAAATCGATAGTTATTTATCTGAGTCATGAATATCTATATATTTGACGAATAGCGATAGCTGGGGTATACGATGCCGTAGAGGTCCGTAGATATAAGTAATATAATAAATAATAAGCCGGATGGATCGTATGCGATACAAGGAAATGCTCGTTAACTTTGTTAAGGTCTGAGTGAGCCGAAAGTAATTACGCGATAGAACGTATAGAACCCGTAAGTATAAAAGGCCAGTTTACTTGGACTTCGCCCCCGCTAGCCCCGTCACCCAAGTTCAGATCACAATGTGAGTCTTAATCATCCAAATGCATGAATAATAATTATATGATTCACTGCAGTATATAATATCCCCTCCACGCGGTGAGAGTCGAGAGATAACGTTATAACGGCAAACAGAATCGCTTCTCTCGAGAGATTGAAACCGAGCAAAAGAAAGAAAGAAAGAAAAGAAAAGAAAAGAAAAGAAAAGAACAGAACAGAAACAAAAAAAAAAATTAAGATAAATTTAGAAAATTCCGTATTTCATGTGAAATTAAGATGAAAAAAGGAATAATAAGATTCTGATGTTTAGTATGAAAATCGTTTAAGCTATGCCTATGTAAGATATATGGTAGTGAAATTCTTCTGAGTGTCAGGGTGTTATCTAGCCTCGGAATTCCTTAGTGCGGTAGATTCTTGTTAGTTGGGAGGGTCCCGTTTCGCGAGAAATATTGACGGGAAATTTGAATCTGACCTAGAATCACTAAATTGCGATTAATAAATTTTCTGTTTATTATTAGGAATAATTGTTATTGAACTAAAACGCTATTGTAAGCCGAAGAGAACTGAGCCAAGAACTACGTGAGAAGTGAAAAAAGTGATTCAACAAGGTAGAGAGAACGGAAAAGGAAACTAGAGGGAGATGACTCTTACGCTTAGTCACGTATATCGAAGATTTATTCTCTCGCGAGTCGCGATTACGTATGACGTTATGCTAAATCTCTCTGACTACCGCAACATCGTCTAGTCGATCTTATAAGCGGAAGTGACGGATAGTTCCCTCGTCTGTTACATTGACGTGCAACATAAGTAGGCGTATATGCTTTTGCTTATATGTATATTAGAGTGTTCCTCAAAAGGGTGATTTTTTACATTTTCAAGATCCACCTCCGAATCGTATGGAAATACAGCAAAACAAATTCGCCCCAGCGGTCGAGGGTCAGATATAAAAATGAAAATCTGAAAACCAGCCCATGAAATTTCCTCGTCTTGAAATTCCCTTAAGATGAAAAAAAAAGCAAAAAATAGTAATCCACAATGGAAAACGTTATATCGTCACGTCGATTAAAATTTCTAACCGAGTCAATTTCACGAAATTCTCTAACGTTTTGGTCCAAGATTTTGGAATCTGAGAGAATTTTTCATTTTTTATTTTCTATACATATATTTTGAGGAATCCGGCCTTAGAACTTTCACAACTAAGTCCTAGTTCATAGATATAAGGTACATATCCAATCTGACGTAATACCGGCAGGTATAGATACGAGGACAGGTATGTATAAGACCTGAAGTTAAAATTCAGCAACCTTCTCGGAAGGCTATCTAGTCGTGCGGGAAGGTAATCGGTATCTTTTATCCGTTTATCGCACCGGAATGAATGTCCGAAAGCCTTCTTAGGCGGGATGGAAAGCGTCGTGGACTAAATATACATGAAGCATTCCATTCGAAGTGTATAGGTATAAACCCGTGACCCTGACCTTCTCGGATTTAGCTAATTATTTTTTCCGTGATTGGATTGAGTCTAAAAGGCACCCTGATTTTTCTTTACATTTTTCCAAACAGCCCTTACTTTTATTTTAATAATTTTTGATTTTTTTTTTTTTTTTTTTTTTAATATGAAGAAATTCTCAAAAACGCCCTAATGGATATACCTATGCGTTTTTTTAACGGTACCCAAAGCAGGCTATGACGTATGTTTATTCTGGGCTCGAGTCGTATGAGACAGAAAATTTATTATCACTTAACCACGACTCTGCAAGTGCAACCGCTGAAACAGTTAGTCTAATCTTACGAATGACGGTAGCGACGTGACTGCTACAAGAATAAAAAATAAAAAATAAATAAAAGAGATAAAATAAAAAACGCATGAATTTCTCGGTCTTGATTAAATGCGTTTACCTGTAAACTACTTCGTCACGACTTGATATGATATATATATATAAATGCGATTGTGATATTTAGCGAGAAAGATATACTGCAGGTGATTAAAAAGTGAGTCTCAAATTTCGAGGGAACTCGCGGCTTATCAAATGAACGTTTTTATCCTTTGAGATAACAGTTCTTCTTTGTTCGATCGTTACATTGAACTGATCATGAATTAATAATGATCAAAACAAAAAAAAATGATGATCGAGATTTAACTGAATCCGTTTCCGGATGTTTTTAGCCCGTTTATTGCGAGTCGAAACTCCAAATTTGAAATTGTGAAATTGTGAATCCAAGATAGCGGATTAAAAATAGATCGAAGGATAATATTTAGGGGAAAGATCAGAGTTCTTCAAACTTTTCCCGCCATATTTTGAATTCCGTGATCTGCAGCGATTCTGAAAATATCTAAAAAGCAATTTTTCACAAAATCGCAATCCCCGGATATTAGGAGTTAAAAGGAATTTTTCTTCTACCGGAATATCTCTGAAATCGAAAATTTCTTAAAATAAAAATTAATGAAATATTGTGTGAAAAATAAAACAGAAGAATGTTTTTTTTTTTTTTTTTTTTTTTACACACATACGCGAATGTCTTGAAACATTTTATGATCATTATCTAATCTATATTTCTGAAAATTACGTCATTTATGCAGGCGTTAGCTGAGAACGCGTTGTTTTCAGAAAACAACAGGCGCGGCGGCGCATGGCTATATTACTGTCGAAAAAGAAGAAGAAAAAAAAAACAAAAACCATTTTTAAGAAATAGGTATACAACATATTATACTATACTCACGCGTCTTATGTTTCTACGAAGACTATTTAAAAATATTCTTACAGTACCTACCTGTATACCAGGTATGTATGTGAAAATCTATCGGTAATAATTTATTGAAAAAATGTATGAAAATGTGAATAAAAATTGTTAAAAATTAAAAATCTAATTTCAACCAAGACGGTAAAATTTTCAAAGAAGAGTTGAGGATCTAAGATCGTATCGCTACCCTTTCTGTAAATATATGCCTAAAATAATCTTTAATTAAACTTTTGTTATTATAACAATAACGCGTACGTGTCAATAAATGAACGATTGTAAATCTTAATCAAAGAAAAGCACGCAGTCATTCAGCTAACAAATTTCCATTGAAGCTAAATTCAATAAGTTTACAAATCTCTGACATATAGTCATCGATCTTATCCTTAGTCAACGAGTAAACGAGGGTGATTCACATTGTAAATTAACGATTATAATACGCGGTATATGGAGATGATCGTAAAATTCGTATATGTATTTCTCTGACAAATATCTCGACCGCTAAACTGACGTCTAATTATCTTGATCGATTTTTAGAAATAATTTATTTTTCGTTACATAAAATTTCACGCGGTTTCATCTTACGCAGAAGATTTATTGCATCTCAAAAAAAGGTACACCTAGGCTGTCGCGTCGTTAATCGAAATTTTTTCAAATTCGTAGGGAATATTCTACATCGATGTAATTTCGGGGCAAGCCCGAAATGATACGCGATGAATTTCATTTTTAGATACGAAATTATTTTTTTTTCCTTTCTTTCTTTTTTTGTAAATGTTGTTTTTTTGAAGCGTGTCAGTGATTCGAAAAAAACTCATTACCAAGGCGTAGGTAGAGTATGGCTCCCGCAAATGAAAGGATAAAATTGAATAGGGTGAGAAAATGTTTCTATAAGAAATAATAAGGAGGCCGATATAATACATACGATGTTGGTCCAGGCTCTAAACTCTCTATATAAAGACCGTCGAGTTAAACGTTGCACAATGGTGAAGCGAGATGTATAAGAGCATTATCCCCGTTAAATTAATAAAGTGGTTAATAAGCGACAAAGGAGGTACACAGTAGAAAAAGGTCTCACGATTGAGCGGAGAGATTGAACTGCACCCTTTTTTAAAAATCATCATCAGGGTTCACCCGAAGAATTCGGAAGGTCGTACCCTGAGTTGATTGAACGTATTACGAAGCTTTGGTTTCCTACGACTATATATAGGGCATTTCATACCGAATCGGTTCACGATTTTTCACGTCATCGTCCCAGCTCTAAAAATGGTTTAGATTTTTAGTTTTTAATTTTTCAAAAAATTCTCCCATGTATAATATGCTGATGGGGATAAAGGTTGAACGAACCTTTTCATATTTTTCAAAAAACACACCGTCCCGGCGATCTCTTGATCCCAATTCCAATTACGATCGAGATTACGATTAATGTCATTGCATTAGCCAGCGGGGCGTCGAGGAAAGTGAAAGAAAAGAAAAAAAAAAAAAAAAAAGGTACGTATGCACAGAGAGAAAGAGTCAGTCGGGTCTCGGTGTCCGGCTGCACGTTCATTACCGGAAACGGAAGCTCCACCCTAGCGGGAATCGGTTGTGTTTTAACGAATGGAAAATACGATGCGATTATTATCGCGAACATATATACGACCGATTCGACACCCAATTCATTCGTCTTATATTATTTTTACCAGATTAAACCCAACAGAGGTCCACGTGACCGCAAACTTTGCAAATTAGTTTCATGAAGATTATTCAGGAAAGACTGGGGCGAAGTTGACACCTGAGTTAAAAATCGACGTTAAAAGTTTTGTTGAAATTTTATAAAAAAAAAAAAAAAAAAATGAATTTTCTAAAATAATTTTCGACGCGGAAAAAAAAAAAAAAAACTTTTCAATAAATATAAAACAGAAAGTTAAGAGTGTAGAAATGTTTTTGGACTCGGAGTGTGATTAATATATCGTAAAGCAATTGTATAGTGCGGTTTTTAAAAGTTTCCTTCAATTTTTTTTTTCACGAAAGATAAGAAAGGTATACATTGAAATACGAGGATTAACGTGTGACTGAGTTTCGCCCGAGCTGATATACCGGGAGTATTTGTGAAAACGCTTTATAGAACGCCTGCATACAGGCAACTCAAACATCAGACGATTAGGGTTTGCTCCCACGTATAGCCAATGGGCACGCAATATGCGAAATACAACGTAATCGCTTGACTGTTGGGTTGCCTGTATGCAGGAGTTTTCACTTCCGTATGAAGCGTCTCCACGAATACTCGCGGTATATATATATATCGATCATCGTATAATTTTTTATTTGCGGTTGAGTAAATTTCGCGATTAATGTTTGAAGCAACTGAATGATTATAAATATCTTGGATAAAAAAAAAAGCGTTCTTTTTCTATCTTCTCTAATCATATACACGTACGATATTACAATGACGAATGTATATTTTATATATATGGGGCATTCCATGCCAAATCGACCTGGTCCTAACCCTCGACCTCTCAGATCTGGTCCGCGATTTTTGTATCATTCTTCCGACTCTAAATAGCGATCAGAATTTTTTGTCAGATTTTTCAAAACAAATTTGAGCGGGTCATGAATTTTCAAAGTTTTTTTTTCCAACATCTCGATGGCCGTGATCGAAAAATCTGAAAAAATTCTCAAAAATGTTGTGTCAGAAATGAAAATTTTTTAACCAAAATTCATAATGTCTGGACTTTTGCTTCAACCTGTAGTTTTATCTTTTTTCGAAGAAGAAAATTGAAAAATTAAAAGCGGAGATGATAATACCCCGTGGACTGCTGCTTGAATATTTCTCACGATAGCTAAGGATTTTTGGAAATTTTTTTTCAGATTTTTTTTCCTAATTCCGGAATATCAACGTGAAAATATATTAGAAAGCTAAAAAAAATAGATTGGAGCAAAAGTCCAGACATTATGAATTTTGGTCAAAAAATTTTCATTTCCGACACAGAATTTTCGAGAATTTTTTCGGATTCTTCGATCACGGCCATCGAGGTGTTGAAATTTTTTTTTCGAAAATTCGTGACACGCTCAAATTTGTTTTGAAAAATCTGAAAAAATTCTGATCGCTATTCAGAGTCGGAAGAATGGTACGAAAAATCGCGGACCAAGTTTAAGAGGTCGATTTGGCACGGAATGCTATATATATATATGTATATATATATATATATATGCCAATCACGTCTATATATATTCAATCGCATTGAATAATTACAGTTGTAACTATATACTAAAGTGACGCCTTTAGTACGGTTATAGTCAGAGTTTGGGTAGGTACGTCATTACTATTACGCATTATTACGGAGCCGATGAATTAATGAATGAAATAATGAAATAATGAATGAATGAATGAGCGAATGACTGAATGGAAGAAAGAACGCCTACGTTTCGACGCGCGTACTTCAAAGGTCGTTAGCACGCGTGATAGTTTGCGGCTTAAATGAAATAAAACAAATGAATACTTATCATTTGGTCAATCTTGTATCTACGTATGGATATGATATGAAAAAAAAATAAAAAATATTTGGATAAGTTTTAGACTTGTCAAGGCATTAAATATACTGAACCATGAATTAGGTGAAATGTGAGCATAAGGACATATCCCCCGAATCTCCACGAAACTTTGCTGATAACCGTATCGTCATTAAATTTCTTGACTTTTTATACGGTTAAAAAAAAAAAAGCGGAAAATAGCGATAACAGAGTCTCTGAATAAAAGATTGCAACAACAAAATTAAGAGAGATAAAAAACGGAATTAGCCACTTTTTAACATGATAGCGATAAAAATAGTGTGAAATATGATTAGCTAAGAGAAAGAGAGGCACGCATGTGTGTGTCAGACTTTAACGTAATAAACTCCGGGGTCTGCTATTTTAATAAGACTAAACTTCAACTTCCGAATAATATTCATGAAGCGTAGGTCGAGGGAGAAGGAGATCTGGCCATGTCCGTCCTGGACACATCCGTCGGAACTGTGGCCGACTGACGCCCGAAATAATATTCATGTATGTACCTATTTATCACATACGATACCGGCTAGCCTACCTATATATGAAAAAAAAAAAAAAAATGACCAAAAGAATTGATAAACCAGGAATAAAACAAGGAAAAGAAAAAAAAAAAAATTTAAGTAGACAAAAGGAAAATTCTCGCTACGATAATTATTCGTAATTATTTATTACATATTTTAGTATCCCTCGAGTGAGATGCACTTTCCGCTCTGAACTTCCGGTACTGCAGTAATATTCATCTTCTTTATACGTACGTATAGGTATGAAATTAAATTTCAGCAAAACCCATCGATTCTTTTCAAAATGCAGTTTAAACCGTATAGAAAGTCGTAGAATTATTTTTCCGTAACGAGGTATGGAGTAAAGTAAATTTTTTTTTTTTTTTTTTTTTTTTTTTATATACGAATGCTTAATATTTGAAATTAATTCACGCATGTAAACGATCAGTGAACATAGAATTATAATACGAATTACGAATATTATGCTAACAGCTAAAGACGCATTTATCGCACTTAGGGGAAATGCTGAACGAGATCATAGTTCAAACGTTTATTTATACCTAACAGAAAGCGACGAGATGGATTCGTATTTGATAAAAAAAAAAAATGAAGAAAAATATTTAATTCATAAAACATAATAATAATAATAATAATTATAAGCTCGATTTAATTATGGTTAAAACGATTGGTTAACAAATATAGGTAATTTCTCTTTTTATCAAATACAATTTATATTATCGCCAAACATAGAATTATAGTTATCAATTTTTTTTTTTTTTTTTTCACGCGTGTCTAAAGGAAATTATTTTCAACGATTATGGTGTACAGAATTAAATTTCGATGAATAATAAAAAGAAGAAAAAAAAAGTGAGTAATCGATTTCGTGGCGCGTTATCTCTCTTTCAATAAAAAAAAAAAAAAAAAATTTTCAATAAAAACTCATTTTATTGATGGTAATGAATAAATTCGTGGAAATATTGAACGTGTATAAATATAGGTATATATTTCAGATTTTATATCTGTCCATCTATATATCCTGTGACTAAATGTCTCGTCTTCGAACTCGGGTCACGTATAGCGATAATATAAGACAGCTGTAAAACGACTCGAACGATCGAGCTAAATAAGTTCTTGGAAAGAAATTTTCTCCGTTATATTTCGACTTCCTGTGGCAAAGCGATGTGCTTTAACACGGTTTATAACAGGTCGCGAACTATAGAACGATAATTGATAACCGTAGCTATACTTATTGATACTTATAGGCATATCGGAGTATTAAATATAGAATAGGATTACATGAAATCGTATAATAAATAAATAAATAAATAAATAAATAAATAAATAAATAAATGAGTGAGTGAATGAATGAATGAGTGAGTGAGTGAGTGAGTGAGTGAGTGAGTGAGTGAATGAATGAATGAATGAATGAATGAATGAATGAATGAATGAATGAATGAATGAATGAATGAATGAATGAATGAATGAATGAATGAATGAATGAATGAATGAATGAATGAATGAATGAATGAATGAATGAATGAATGAATGAATGAATGAATGAATGAATGAATGAATGAATGAATGAATGAATGAATGAATGAATGAATGAATGAATGAATGAATGAATGAATGAATGAATGAATGAATGAATGAATGAATGAATGAATGAATGAATGAATGAATGAATGAATGAATGAATGAATGAATGAATGAATGAATGAATGAATGAATGAATGAATGAATGAATGAATGAATGAATGAATGAATGAATGAATGAATGAATGAATGAATGAATGAATGAATGAATGAATGAATGAATGAATGAATGAATGAATGAATGAATGAATGAATGAATGAATGAATGAATGAATGAATGAATGAATGAATGAATGAATGAATGAATGAATGAATGAATGAATGAATGAATGAATGAATGAATGAATGAATGAATGAATGAATGAATGAATGAATGAATGAATGAATGAATGAATGAATGAATGAATGAATGAATGAATGAATGAATGAATGAATGAATGAATGAATGAATGAATGAATGAATGAATGAATGAATGAATGAATGAATGAATGAATGAATGAATGAATGAATGAATAGCTATAATTATCACTAAGAACGAGGTAAATAATTTCAGAAGAGAAGAAAAATGAAAAAAAATAACTTCCGAAAACGAGTGCAGAATTCAACTACAAAAAAATGGTAATGGATATTTCCCGAATATGAGTTGAGATTATTTTTATTCATTTTTTATTTTATTTTATTTTTTTTTTACAATTTTTCGTTGCTATGTCGAAATGTGTAATTTGTGGGATAAAAATTAAATAGTAAATGATTCTCGTCCGTAATATATAATTTGTTTGCCTGATATATGGTACATTCGTTGTGAAGAGAAGATAAAAGATCAAGAAAAAGAAAAAAGAAAAAAAAAAATTCATAGCCGCAGGTAGGTAAATTTTGATTATATTATACCCAGTATATACGAGCACGTAAAATACGCCTGCTGTAGCAGCAGGAAACGGAAACAATCATTACACCTTTCCTCTTACTAAACAGGTATACCCTTTCACCGCCTATATAGCTACGAAGAATATATAAAAAGGGTGTAGGGTACCCGTTAGAAACAGAAAAAAAAAAAAAAAGAGAAACGAAAGAGGAAAAAGAAAAAAACTTTTTTTTTTCGATACAAAGTTAATCAGTAAACTAAAATCATACAGGCAATATCTCTGTTCATAGTTAAATTCATTCGTTGGATCGTTGCGGATGATGTAAATTATGATCGATATTACTCAATTAAGCAATTTGTTTCTTTTTAATTTTATTATTATTTTTTTTTTTTCTTTTCTATCTTCTTTTTTTATCTTAGTTTCGGTAAAATTTGGAAAACTATCGGTACAGCGCGGCTGACCGATCCGCAGACCTCTATAACTAGACCGAGTGCTATGTACTACCTAAGGTCGGAGTAAATATAGTAAATCTTGACCATCCGCTAAAAAGTAGTGAACCGTAAATCCCAGAACACAAGAAATCCCGTATCCAGTAACAGTTAGCTTGAGGTATACGCGGATTATACCTATATGAGTCCTTCGTTCACTCTGAGCTTTGAGCGAAGTCCGAGACGGAATAGGTATATCGTCGAGTTGTGAAACAAGATCGGAGTTACTACATATAATCGTCAAGATTTTATATCTATCGCGGTACATCGGTTTATTTACGAAAATCGCGAATAACCTTGCGATTACTTGAATTTTCCTTTTTGCTTTTTTGTTTTTTTGTTTTTTCTGAAAAACGAAGGATCTTTCTTTTCCAATCTCAACTGTATGAGTTGAATAATCTTGTCGATGATTCTGAATGGTTTAATTCTCGTATCATTTCCTCATCGATCGATATATAGGTACACTCTAATTTTTCTTACGGCTGTGATTTGAAAAGTGTTCCATTAAGGAAGCTTGATTTCCTTAAAAAAAAAAAAAAAAAAAGAGCTCAAGCTTAAGAAAACATTCCATTGTACGAACCGATCGCGACTCGAGCCTTTTACTTCCTTTCTCAAATAACGGCGATGTTTATACGATTCGAGGTATAAGAAGAAATTTTTTTAGCAATAATTCAGACGATTTAGAATTTTATTTTTTTCTTTCAAGCAAAGTTACGAACCTTCTTGCTTCTCTCCCTACATCGAATGAACTCCTGTGTTTCATATTTAATAACTACCACGCCCATAGTTTCTATTTGCAGAAAGTAATCTCGTAACTTCCTCTCAGAAATTGCTAGCTATAGGAAATTAGCGCTGATAAAAATGAAATCGAAAATATCCGCATAGCCGAAACGCGATCAAGGCTAAAAATTAACGCTTACGAACAGGTCTCAAAAAATCTTCGACTATTATATTACGAAATGAATATTTTGACAGCGAATTATTGTCACGCGGAAAAAAAAAGAAAAAGAAAATTATCAAATTTTCTTTTTTTCTTAGCTTTTCTTTCGTTCGTTATGAAAATATTCTATTGGTTTATTAAAGAAAAAAAAAAAAAAAAAATGAAAAAGAAAAAATCTCTTCTGGAGGGAGAATTTTTTTTTTCTTTTTTTCATTTTATTACCGACAGATTATTTTTATTCTGCTCTGTATATATATACGTACGTATATATGTATGTGTATGTGTATGAGATACAACAATTTTCCTATATAAAAAACAAAATGGTAACTGACCGAGGCACAGGACATGATACGAGCTCTTTTATCCTGTTTACGATATCGTATTGCGCGCGAAGTTAACACTCGGCTCAATTCAACCTCCAAATGATTCTGTCATTCGAGTCATCATCTCCGTCCTGTAAGTTATTTTTAAATTGTCAACTCGGAAATGAAAAGATTAAGTCTAACAAAACGAAGAACTAGTTACTTTTAGTGCTATTCGATACACGCGTTACAAAATTTCATATATATGGGGCATTCCATGCCAAATCGACCTGGTCCTGACCCTCGACCTCTCAGATCTGGTCCGCGATTTTTTGTATCATTCTTCCGACTCTAAATAGCGATCAGAATTTTTTTTCAGATTTTTCAAAACAAATTTGAGCGCGTCATGAATTTTCAAAGTTTTTTTTTCAACATCTCGATGGCCGTGATCGAAAAATCTGAAAAAATTCTCCAAAATTCTATGTCAGAAATGAAAATTTTTTAACCAAAATTCATAACGTCTGGACTTTTGCTTCAACCTGTCGTTTTATCTTTTTCGGAAGAAGAAAATGGAAAAATTAAAAGCGGAGATGAATACCCCGTGGACTGCTGCTTGAATATTTCTCGCGATAGCTAAGGATTTTTGGAAATTCTTTGCAGATTTTTTTTTCCCAATTCCGGAATATCAACGTGAAATTATATTAGAAAGCTAAAAAAATAGATTGGAGCAAAAGTCCAGACATTATGAATTTTGGTCAAAAAATTTTCATTTCTGACACAGAATTTTGGAGAATTTTTTCAGATTTTTCGATCACAGCCATCGAGATGTTGAAAAAAAAAACTTTGAAAATTCGTGACGCGCTCAAATTTGTTTTGAAAAATCTGAAAAAAATTCTGATCGCTATCCACAGTCGGAAGAATGATACGAAAAATCGCGGGGCAAGTTTAAGAGGTCGAGGGTTATAGGGCTAGGTCGATTTAGCATGTAATGCTCCATATATACAAATATCCGAATTTCTACTTAAAAAAAAGAAAAAGAAAAAAAAAAATGAAAAAAATAATTTAACCCGCAATTTCTACCGCATGGTACTATATTCGAATTCTCTAGACGTTTGGAGCCTATGGTCGGTGACGCAGCATCCCTATCAAACTATTATCCGAACCGAAGGTCGAATATCGATTCACGTTACAGATTTTACGTATTATTATTATTACGTAGTTATGGCTGTATAGCGTATGAATTTATACGTGTAACAGACGCGTGTTTGGTTCTTCATAATCTGTCTTCACAGTAGTATAGGTATATAAACGTAGGTGGTACATATAGGGCGTCCGTCGCGGTTGATATATCGGACACTTGTTGTTGGCTAAATTATTGGCCTCGATATAGATGAAACACAACTCTTTGGTGTTTAATTTCATCGATCTGTTGAAAGCCACGATACCAAATCCAAAAATATAATCTTTGTACCTATAGATGTTATAATGAAGTTTATCGAGGAAAAAAAGTGTGGCAAATATGGATTATACGTGTGCATTAGGGCGGTCCTTATTTAGGGTGTCATAGAAATTTCCTACAGGCTCCAAGTTTCGCGTACGTTTTTTTTTTTTTTTCTTTAATATTTATTTGCAAACTTCTTTCGCTTCGTTCGCAGGAATTTGAAAAACACTTTGAATAAGGCCCACCCTAGTGCGTATAGAACTCACCGAGTGGTTTGGTGATCCAGAAATGCGGTTAGGCAGACTTTTCCTTTCCGTCTGAAACGAAACGAGAAGATAATAATTTAAAAATAAGATATTTAGAACAGGTTGGATATTATGCGCACGGAAAATTCCCAAAATAACAAGAAAACTAAAGATATTGATAATTTGCTAATTTTTCATCCGAATCAACGATGCATGGAGGAAAATAATTTCTCTCACTTTTATGTTATTCGAAAACAGTTTTATGCAATGCGAGGCATGAAATATTGCTGAAAATATTATGCATATCAAGAGACAAGACATCGCTTATTTTAATTAGTACCTAAGTTGAAAATTATTATAATTTTTTGTTTTTTTTTTGTTTTCAAACGTTCAGAAAAACGTTCCGAAATTACATTAGCTCAGAATATTCCTCCAAATTTACGAAAAGTCTTGATGAACGAAGCGTCGACCTGTACGCTGCGAGAACAATTTTTTCCATCGGTAGGCTCAACCGATGTAAAGTGAAATCCATAAAATGTAAAATAATTCCTAACTATGTCTGAAGGCCCGATTGATCAGTTGCGAAAAAAACTGAGTCAATCGAGTATTTCTTCGAACCGTTGCAGCGATTTGAAAAACCAAAAATAAGAAGGAAAAAAGTAAAAATTATTTCCACGGTGTGTGTACTCCCTAATACGAATTTATATATGTATATCTTAGAGCCGTGGGTCGTCTAAGTACGTACTATAAAAGTTGACAAGATCCGCCCTCGAGTAATAATGGTGTTTAACTAGTAGGAGGCTAGGTACGTGAACTATAAATTGACGACTAGGTTTGAATACTTGAATGTATATCCGCGCATGTGTGTATGTATGTATATGTGGATTGATAGATTCATCGAACTCGTGAGTCGAGGTATAGTAGCTCTGGGGTTTGGTGTTTCGGCAGGGCAGGGGTTGCATCACCCCAATTCAAAGCACTGCGCTTGCTTGCCTCCCTCGACAGCTCATGGTGGTCGAGAATGGCGGGGGTTGGTTTCTCTCCGTGGGTATATAGCCGTGGCTGTTATGAGGGGGTCTTGTATTGATTCCATGGGGATGATTCATGGGTTTCGCCACCCTCCGACCTCGCGTACCTCGACCAAGGGGCAGAGGGGCAAAGGGAGAAAAGAAAAACGAGAGAGAGAGAGAGAGAGAGAGAAGGGCGAGTAAAACCAGAGGGTAGATATCGGTTGTCTACGGTCTGCACTCGCCTCCGCCCTTCGTTTTGCATGGCATCGGTGCCTAGTGCCGAGATACGGCGATCGGCTATCCCCTCGAAAAATAGTCGGGGTGAAACAGAGTGAGAAAGAAAGGAAACGCACGTTATGCTGATTTGATGAGATTAGGATTCGGAGGACCACGCATGCCTCTGTCTACCTATACGCGTATGGCGTGTCACTGTGACGGATATCTAAGTGAAAACAGAAGCTAGATGTTGCTACAGCATGTGCAGCGAACCGAGAGATTAGGAATTATGTGGAATTCTCGAATTAGAATTTCTGATCTTCATCACGGTGCTCTCGCCTCCCATCAAACCGATTTATTATTCCATGAAATTTCCAAGATTTACGAGACAGATTTATCACGAGGCATTTTTTCTATGGGATGAAAACCGTTCATATATGATCTTGGTTTCACTTGGTTCTTTAATTAATTTTATCCTCAGATCTGGGGTTTTTTTTTTTTTTCGAAGAAACTATGCGTTTTACAATCGAACGAAAAAACAAAAATTCAATTCAATTTTTTCGAGCTAGAAAAGTTTTCCGAAAAATTTCAGTATTTCCCATAAGGATTTCTGGAACTTAATTTTAATTTCAGAAAAATTTTAGAATGTGAAGGATGTTTAGGACTGGTGTTCGTGCATATGGTCGGTCGAGCAGAACAGTTTTTGGAGAAAAAAAGAAACGTTTTTTCTTCGACTTTTATCGGAGTTTTCAGGTTTCCAAATTTTCAGTTCATCGTCGAAGCTGTTTCCCAAAATTACAGGATAAAAAAATTGGAAATTTCAATACCATAGCAAAAGAAAAAAAAAAGGGAAAAAAAAAACTGATATCGCATGATTCGAATGATCAAAGTGACAAAAAAATAAGTAAAAAAAAAAAAAACGGTTTTTGATTAATTCGGAGCTGCTAAGAAGGTGATCCAGTCGCCCCTCAACTTCATCTGTCGAGTTCGAGCAATTAGCGAATGAAATTTAGCGTAACTAATGTAACAAATGTGTAGGAATCAGATCGTAGCGATTTTTCCTTGGAACTATTATTTCCGCGGGGTGATTCGATGCTGGAGTGAAAATGCGTGACTGTATTGTGTCCATATAGTTATACGTATAACATGTAGACGTAAAATAAAGTAGAATTAGTGTAGTATGTGCAGTGAGTCACTTACTGCTCGTTCAGAGGATCAAAAACACACCGTCATTACATGTCGTTGGCATTATCTATCTCATGGGGTTACTCCCCTTCCGTTTTCCTCTATTTCGTCACTTTTATACAATGAAAGTACGAATATTTTCACATTGTTTTTTCCGCATCCAGGAAAAGATTTGAAAAAAAAAACCGTGCAATAGTCAAGCTTAGAACTCCAGCAGTCGAAGAGAGAAATCCAAATAAATTTGATTTTCAAAATGAGAAAAAAAGAAAAGAAAAAAAAAAATTACTTTCATAATTTCCGATCATTAAATGGGTTTTTCTCTTCTTTACATTTTTTTCTTTTCTTTTCATTTGACCGAAGAGATTTTTGAATATACAATTCGAGCCAGACATCCGAAAAGTCGATTGTTGATCCTCGTCAGTTTGGCAGTTGAATCGGGACTAAATTGTTCTACTCTAAATTCCCTTGGGGTAAACTCCGGTGATCCGACGTCATATAAATGTCCTCGAAAGTAGCAAATGCAGGAAATTAATGCAGCAGTTTGAATTTCGGAGGGGTTCTGCTCTCTAGATTCTCGTACCACTTTTTAGAAAATCTCGAATAGGTATAGAAGAAGGACGAGAACTGATACGTTCAATTTTTTCAATTCAATTTGCGAAGGAGGTTCAGGATACGAAGATGAGAATTTACCTGATAACTAAAAACACTTGGTTATATAAATTACCTTAGAATTCCAGGTTTTTCAAAAAAAAAAATGAGATTCTTCAAGAACGAAGCTCAATCTTTTTTACCCACAAATATGAAATCTGAACATTTTCATTTTTCTTACTGCGACTGAAAAAATGTCGAGTGTCAAATCCTCGTGTGTCAAAAATGTATTTCGAATTTTCAAATTTGATTAAAAATGAATCGAAAATTTTCGAAAAATTTTAGGATCTATTCTGAAAATTCCAGGTCCTCTCTGACGTTTTCTCTAGAGTCTAGCTTGTATTAGCTGCTCGTTCATTCGCCTCGTAGATATTTATCTTGAAATCGCGTGGGCCTAGACAAGAATCAGACAAAAGCGTAGGCGCGATACTATATACTTTATTATTATAACACCGCAAACTCTGAAGCCCAACAACATTTTATATAGGTTTATTAATAGAGATTCTTAATTCATAATTGTAATAGTTAGACCACGTGGGAGGGCCCGCCATATATTCTCAGATGGTCAGATTCATTACTGATTTATTACACACTGCAGGGTTTAGGGCAGAAATAATCCGCCGACGTAAACCTGGAATTAACTATGATAACAATTAGGGCGGAGAAGGAAAATCCGATGAAGATTACCGACTGAATAAATAAATAAATAAATGCATGAATGAATGAAATATATAAATGAATGAATGAATGAATGAATGAATGAATGAAATATATAAATGAATGAATGAATGAGTGAATGAAATATATAAATAAATGAATGAATGAATGAATGAATGAATGAATGAAATATATAAATGAATGAATGAATGAGTGAATGAAATATATAAATGAATGAATGAATGAATGGATGGATCAATGGATGGATGAATGGATGAATGAATGAATGGATGAATGAATGGATGGATGAATGAATGAATAAATGAATGAAATATGAATGAATGTAATATATAAATGAATGAACGAATGAGTGGATGGATGGATGGATGGATGGATGGATGGATGGATGGATGGATGAATGAATGAATGAATGAAAGAATAAATATTGCAACCGAGTCTCAAACTCCGATGTACTGTTACTCGAAGGAATTAATTAAGGCCGTTGAACCTGTGTTAGATGAATTTTTCTAACGCATTAGGTACATAAGATAATGAACGTATGTCAAGTCGACAACTTATTTTTGAAAAAATCAATTTTTCATTAATTTTTTTCGAAAGTTCTGACATCATTCAAAACAGTTTTCAGCTAGATAACAGTATTTAGCGATAAAAATTGATTGGCTCGTCAAAATTCTTGCGATTAATTTTTATCGCTGAATATTTGGAACTATTTTCGAACTCCGACAGTAAGTGTGGTAACTTTTTTGGAAGGAGCCAGAACTGTTGAAGAAAAAGAAAAGAAAAAAAAAAAATAGTCGACTTTTTTTTTCGTAAACGAGGGGTCAGCTTCATAGAAGTCGACTATATGGCCATCTACTCTCATAGGCTTTGAGTGCTTGAGTATTATTTAATTCTAAAGTGGTATTTCAATCTTTTATTTTCAAAATATACGTTAGAATGATGTCCTGAACAGTAGAGAGTAAAGATTAATCGTTAAACATTAAATACATAATGGAATTTACCGTTCGATAGATCACGGGACAACCGCATGAACTCGAGATGTTTTGGCAATAAAATTTTCCACTCGTTTGACCCACGCATCCATCGGTCAAATAAATAATGAAAAATAGAACTATAGTTTTCGAGAAATGAAGAAAAACAAAAAACAAAAAAATCAGATAATAATAATATTATCAGGAAAGATGAATAGATAGAAAAAAAAAAAATTAAAAAACGAACTCGAAATCTTTTGAAATTCAAGTTTTATACGAATTTTTTAATCTTAAAAAAAAATTTGGTACTTTCTATGCATTGATAATAATTTTTTTTTTTTTTTTAAATTTCCGAATTCCTGTTATATTCCTATTGATTATAATTAATTTCCCTTCAATTTTGAATTTACTTTTAATCCATTTTTATCTTTTTTTTTTCCTCCTTTTTTTATTCTTTTCCTAATCATTTCGTTTTTCCAATTATAAGTCAGCGTCATGAGGATCTGAATCAAGGATATAAATACGCTCGTGTGTGTCCAGTCTCGTCCTTGAAGAGGACTCTCGTACCAGCTTGCTTCAGTCTTGTGGATCTTACGTTTCCAACGTCGTACGGGAATGCGTATATATTCAATCGCTTATATGTATGAGGTTGATTGGCCGGCCTTGGACGGAGCCAGATGTGTTAACGCACGCGACTAGCCCCGCCAAAAGCAAAAGCAAAAGCAAAAGCAAAAGCAAACTATAAACTCGAACCAATGTCAGCCCCTTTGTCCTCGACTATGATTTACAAATGAAAAATCAAATCGCGGGTTTTATTAAACATTGACAAAGGAATGGTGCATATATTACACCGAGGTATATATATGCCTGCCTACGTACCTGTACGTGGAATATAATTACGCCCTGGGGCGGTTGCAGGACTTAAGAAATGTATTTAATTAATTAAATTTTGAAATTTCGAAACGGTGAAAATTTCAAATTCGAATATTACCGTCCGACAGTTTTTAGAAAGGGTATTTCCCCGAAAGTCTATATAGAAGATTCGAGAAACTTTTCAACGAAGAACACGTAGGGTTAAAAATTCTGAAAATTAAAGATCCGAAAGGCCAAAACTCCGAACTTAAAATTCACGCATGTATTCATTCAGTCTTCAATAACCGGAGCTGTATTGATCGTATCGAAGCCAATAAGTGTTCAAATAAACCATCTTGAGATTTATTCTTTGAAAAAACAAAAAACAAAAAAACAGTTTCAAAATCCTGTCGGTTGTTTATGACATCATGAAGTTATCGATTGAAGTAGATAAAATGGATTTCCATGACGAAAGTCTCGATTAGAATTAGCTATTTTTTTGTCTTCATACTTCCTGAGAAACAAACCAAAATTTTGGAATATTTTTAAATTCAAAGTTTCTAAAAATTCTAAATCGTCTCAAATTGATTCCGAATTTTTACCGTTTGGAAATTTGAAAATTTGGAACTTCAACCCGGCCTGCGATCAGGTTTATATCTTATCTATTCATTCATTCATTCATTTATTCGTTGTTCTTATTATTATTATTATCATTGCAAAAATAAATTTATCTACATTTCATCAACGAAAGCTGAATGTTTAACATATGAGCGTATAAACACGCGGTGAAAAAAATCGTATAGCTTAAGCCTTAGCTGCGATATTTGCAAGATTTTATTTATAGACACACACACGCATGTAGGTATATGTTAAATTTATGAAACTGACAAACAAAAAAGTAAAGAGCGAAAAATACAAATAGAAAAATAAAAAAAAATAAATAAAAATAAACTGTGGGAATGACTTAACGATTAAAAATTTATTTGCAATAAATTTAACTCCTTTTTTTAGATATCACAATCCCCTGAGCGTCTCATAGTAGCTGATATCCAGCATCTATAAAAGTGAAGAAAATAATAATAAAAAAGAAATGAAAATGAAAATGGAAAAACTTGTCGACTTATTTGGTATAAATTTACCAAAAAGCCACGTGGAAAATATGGTAGGTATAAATAAATTTTATGAAAATGAGGTTCTATAAAAATTCTAAAAATAGTTTAACGCCTAAAACAGTAGGTATAGTTAGTCTCTGCAAAGTCGACAGGTGCCACGCCTAATTCACGCAACTCCTTCTCGCTTATCCATTTTAAACATCAGAATTCGCTAATGAAACAGTCGTTGTGGTCGGAGGGATTAAATTCTGTCTTGCATGCACTAAGGGTCTCTGACTTATGTGCTAAGGGTCTGTTACGAGCATATATTAAATGGCATCTCGTCGTCTTCCAAAATTTAGATCTTTCTAATTCAAATGTAGAAATGAAAGAAATAAAGATGAAAAAAAAAAAAGAAAACAAAAAAATTGTGAAAATAAAGAAGCTTTCACCGTTAGAATAGCTCGAATTAAATTTATTTAGGACAACGACAATCGATGAAATATATAAAGCGGACGTAAATTATTTTCTTAATAAATTTCATTTCAAAGAGTTTCTCGGTCCCTTCGTACACCCGGTTATATATAATACGTCCTTCACTCTATCGTATGGTATATTATTATTTAGGTATTCGATGGAAGTCTTTCACTTCCGTTCTTTTCGGGTTTCTGTATAATATTACCCGACAGGGTGGTCACCGTGTCACCGTATAATAAAAAGGAAAAAAAATAAATAAATAAAAAAATAGGGAAACAACAAAAAAGAATTGAATAAAACGAAGATATAGGAATTACCTATTAGGCCCGGATTATTATTTTTATAAAAAAAAATTGTCTCAAAAAACATGGCATTGAGTGCCGCATAAAGTATAATCCTCGGGGTAATATCTTAACATAATTTAATAATTAAAAAAAAAAAAATACCAACACGTGGTATACGTATATAAAACTTGTATATAGTATCAACAAGTATCGTATCTCGGTTGCACGCGATTTAATTTATGATACCCGGAATGTGAAAAAAAAAAAAAAAAAAAAAAAGAAGGAATTGCAATATTTGAGAGGAAAATTATTCCTCGCAATATTATCTGCGGAATATTGCAAACAATACAAAGATAACCGCAAAGCTTTTGTTTATACGTAAAATCAGCTGAGCATGTATGGGTGGCATTATACCTACATTATATCTTTGGAAATTTCCTCTCTAACGGCAGACAATGACAACGACGGTTGTTATCGAAGATAAATCTTTACACCGAGGTCAAAGTGCTAGTGAGAAATACGACGAGCTGAGTTAAAACGTGACAGCAAAAGGCGCACTGAACGTTGTACAAAGAGCTACTGACCCAGGACAATGCCTTATAAACGTGTTGGCTAATTCCTCTTTGCCCTTTCTCGCCCACTTGAAACGCAGAATTTATAACTCAAACTCGTGTAGATGTACGCATACTCGACAAAAATCTGAACTCTACGGATTAAATTAGTCAAAAAATTAGCAAAACTTTATACAGGGTAATTCAGGCTGAGCGAGTCATACTCTGAGGGTATATTCCTTGTGGAATTCTAAGACTAAATTTCCTTTACCAAAAATTCGAGTGACTAATAATTTCCGAGCTACGAAAGATCTTAGTTGACCAATCACAGAACTTATAGGCGACGCAGACGCGGCTGGTCATGAGCGGAAGTTGCGCGGTGCGCTGGCTACGTGACCCATGCACCCTGCGATTGGTCGACTAAGATCTTTCGTATCTCGGAAAGTATCGGTCCCTCGAATTTTTGGTAAAGGAAATATATTCTTAGATCTTCGCGGGGAATCGACCCTCAAAGTATGACCCATCCATCCTGAATCAGCCGGTATAATAGAAGATGAAGAGATATATTGACTATGAAATTAACGTTTCCGAATTAGCATACGTAAATTAATTTCATAACTCCGATTGGTTATTAATTAGAAAATTTATTATATATTTATAAAATTATCAGAGTATCATTAGTGTATATAAATATTTGTAAAAGTTTTTTTAAATATCATCATATCTAGTCTCTCCACTCGTCAGAGTGATTTGCACTTAATATACCTGCATCATCAACATCTTCGCGTATATATCTCGGCTTTTAATCTCTGTTCAATCAGTTTAATCTTGAAACCTGCAGTGCGGAGTTTATGAACAAAGTAGATGCCTGGTATATACGTATACCTGTTTAGGTACCCCCATTACCATTATCCTCCTCCTCCTCGTCAGAGAATGAAACCGAAGTGTCAATCCGTCAAAAAATCTACTAATCTTACATTTTTGGAAAGAAAGAACCCCGCGGGATTAATGTTGGAAAATTTTCAAAATCTAGAGCCGCGTATTTTCGGGCCTTAAAAATTTTTAATATATTGTTATTCGTTTCATAGTAGCTACATTATCGTGGTCAGGTTTATACGATATCGATTCAACGTCATTTGACGTTAAAAAGAAAACGGACGTGACTGTCGCGACAACCTGTTGTATGTTTCGGCAAAGTGCCAAGAGAGAATAGAATGGCCCCTGACTGATATTGTACCACTCATTCGTTTATCTTCCCTCTTCGAATAGGCTTTTCGAGTAAGACTTCCACGGACAAGTGTCAGGAGATTATAATTTAAGAGGTATCATCTCGAGATTTATTTATCTTTATCTCCACTTACGTTTATTAACTCTATACTATACACGCATCTCTTATACAGCAACACATTACGCTTATATAGAGATCGTCAGCTTGTTTTAAAAGACGTAGTGTATTTTACCCCTTTCACTATATCAAGTATATCGCAACGTTTGCTTCAAACAGAAAACGACGAATTAATTCCATATTATAATCGAATCAATAAACTTTCGTGACAAATTCGATCTTCGTTCGGTTGAAAACCACGGCCTCTATTGCACAGCGACAATCTCATATATACGTACGTGTAACAGAGCATAATAATACGATATAGGTGGTGACCGAGAGATTGAGGATAGCGAAATCGTGCGCATCGAATCCTAAAGTCGTAAGGACGAAGAGGTAGAATTCTCCGATAGATAGATAGATAGATAGATAGATAGATATAGATATATAAATGGGAAAGTGTCGTAATATAGTGTATACCATATTATATAATATTATAGTGTAGTATAGGTCGTATGTGTATAGAACGTCGCGATATAATAGAACGACGCGTATCAGTCTCGATACCGAATATCTCATCCGATAAATTGACGAGGGAACTGCTTACCGCCAAATCTCTTTTCCTCCCTTATACTACATTCCCTTTCGCGCTCTGTTTGACAAACGGTAAATTGGGTGTAAGATTCTTGTCCAATCGTCTATCTACCCATACGTGTACCTATATAAGCGTTTAGGTATATAGAATCTGATTGATTTCCCGTAGTAAACCGCTAGTGATAAAAATATCGGAGAATCGCGTATTAGGGGCGATTTTTTTTTTCGTTTTTTTTTTTTTTTTTTATAGATACGAATCACGGTTCTTATCAAATCTGGCATTATACCTATAGCTAAGCAAATATTGGGGTTAGTAGTTTCACCCGGAAGAAATTTTTTCCTTCTTCTTTACTTCCACGCAGAAAAAAAATCACTGGAATAAAATAGAAAAGAAATTTCCGAAAAAAAAAATTCTTTCTGATATAAATATTACTCGACCGGGTTTCATGAAACAGAATCTTTCAAAACGCTGTTTTATAGGGAATTAAATTCTCAACTAAAAGTGTCGATGGAACTACAGTATAACCTCCGGCACTGTCTCGAGAAAAAGTAGGCAAATACGCGACAGTGCCGGAGGTTTTACTGTATTCTTATAAAATGGATATTATAGCGGTGAGAAACGTTTATAAGCGTAACTTGCGAACCGTTGAATTCACAGACTTGGATTTCGGGATATTTTTGGTAGATAATTTGGGTTTCTGTTTAATCGCAATCTGCGAAATTGAGTACCATAAAATCTGAAGGAGTATAATACCAACTCGAAGAAGAAATCATGACTTTTCGATGTTAAATGAAAAAACACGTTTTCTCACGTATATTCTGTATGAGGATTTGATTCGCAGCTTATTCGTCATTGGACTAATATTTGTCGTTATTCAGGGATTATTTTCACCCTTATGTTATAAAAACGACCGATGTATAATTATATATATGTATATCTAAAGAATTTTGTATAATACTCGACCGAGAAAAGGTTCATTATTATTTTATTCTACCGATCCTATTTTATCCAAACACTTGCACATGGGGTTCTTTAGAGCTCGCATAATCCTTGTTTCTCAACTGTATCCAACGAGACAAATTCCATAGGTATATATACTATATACAAAATATACAATACGACGAAGTAATATACAAGAACCGATAAACGCTGTATGAAAAAAAAAAAGAAAAAAAAAGAAAAACGGTCCCAAAAACTCGTAACTGTAGTTTATTTTTCTTTCACTTTTCCTATGTATACATAGGACATAGTTAACAAAATCGGGACACAATATACGTGAAAAGAAGACAGACTATATACCTGCTCGGGCATATAAGACTGTTCGGAATTATTTTTCTTCTCTAAAATATATATGGGGTATTCCACATGAAACGGATCGATTTTTGGCCGGAGGTCATCGAATTTTACGCCAATACAGATTCAGATTCCTTGTCACAACATGAAATGCCTCCAACAGTTACAGAGCATGAAAATTATTGGCACAATGTAATTATATCGCGACCGAAAATTTAGTTCGACACATTTTCACCTCCAAGTATCTCAGCTAAGTATATATATGCATGAACGGAATCATAACTTTTCATAGTGCATTCTACGCGCATAAATGAGCTCTCTTAAAATGTGTGGGACTTGAATTTTTTTTCTACTTGAATAAAGGGTCACACGAATCGCTTTGAAATTGTTACCGGAATTACTTCGAAGAGGCAAAGAAAAAAAAAAAAAAAAAAAAAATTGATTAAATTTTTAGCTTGCCCTTTTTCGATTACCTCCGACCAAAAACCGGTCCGTTTCAAGTAAAAGACCCCATATATAATAAGAAATAAAATTCTGCCTATATACTAAAATGTATATAGGAATATTCTTTTTTTTTTTTTTCTTCTAATATTCGGGGCTTCGGAATTTTCGATATTAATTTAATTTTTTCAATTAAGTTAAATGCCGTTTTTACTAACCGAATGAATGACACTAATCTTCTCTTCGACTTTCACGTCATACACGTCTACGACTAACAGACGAAGAATAAGACGAAATGCGCTGCACTTTATACTGCAGAGGACAAAACCACCGGGGTCAGCTATCATATATATCGTGTCTGAACATTTTGAGAATGTGTTGATTGACTTGACCCGGAGGATATACTATATGTCACGGTATGACTGTGTCTCATTGTACAGCTGAATAACCGACTGCATTCAACCGTAGTTTGAGTAGACTGGGTTTCAAAAAAAAAAAAAAAAAAAAGAAAAAAAATTATATCATCTTAACACACCGCCGCCCCGACGTCGTCGTAGTTTCAATTGACTAAAGACATCAAATTGTTAAAAAAAAAAAAAAAAGGGGGGGGGGGGGGAAATTTTGGTCAACGAATAAAGAAATATTTTTTCGTTTTTTATTTGATCTTTTTTTGATCATTTCTCTGAAATTGAGTTAAGGAAAAATGAAAGAAATAAATAAATAAATAAATAAACATAAAAATGAATGAGAATAATCGAGACGTCGCAGTCTGGTATAATAATACATAAATATACCATATCCAGTTAGTAGCTACATACAACAAGATAACACATACTATATATTATTATGATGCGCTGTCACGGCTGGTTCCCAAACATAAATGACGTATACTACACTGTCGGCACGAATGAAAAACGTTCTTTTGTTAAACCCGTCAAGTGCAAACGAGTTTGAAATTTGCTCAAGATAT
This sequence comes from Tenthredo scrophulariae, assembly GCA_963978835.1. NCBI lineage: Eukaryota > Metazoa > Arthropoda > Insecta > Hymenoptera > Tenthredinidae > Tenthredo > Tenthredo scrophulariae. Next base: position 2,425,523 of record OZ022230.1, on the reverse strand, counting down.
AAGCCTATAAGAGTATAAGGTACAGTAGGTAGAAAGGTTGGTGATATGTATAAGGTGGTAACACGCTCGGCGTGAGTCAATTGAGAAAGAAAAAAAAAAAAAAAGAAAAAGGAAAAAAAAATATATATATATAATAATGGTTAAACTTTTGTTGACAATGCTCAAGACCCTTATAACCAGAAATTGCGGTAAGGGGCTCGGGGGGGAAAAAAAAAAAGAAAAAAAAAAAAAATGTAAAACTCGAAAAAAATGTTGAATTTTTATTTATTTTTTTTATATTTTTCTATTCATTATTGACGAATAAATGATCGCGAAAAATTTCCGAATAAATTTTTCATTCTTTTCGTAAAAGTGTTACACATAAATATATAAAGGTCGCGGTGGCTAATTTGAGGAGAAAAAATGAGTCAGTTAATCCTGTAAACTGTCCATTCCGCACGCACGTATTATATATAGGAGTAATGTAAGGCGAAATTGTGTATGGGAAAATTTGTTGAAAATAGTTAACTGTTGGTGTAGTTTTTCATCACCTATAGCTAGCATTGAAAGTATTGGTGTATAGCGACTGTCGGCATGGCATGATTCACAAGAATGCGAGTAACCCGGATTAGCCTGAGATACGAGTGTAACAAACCGTGACCATAGAACCACACGAAATCTCCTATATTATTGAAAGTAAGTATTATAGCTGTCAGGCATGAATAATTATCCGTATATTCCAAACTGTCAAAAATTATTCGGTGAAAAAAATTAAAAAAAAAAAAAATATATAATACATGTATATTTTGTATTTTTACACGGACAAAGTCATCGACGAACTATTTGATAGCAATGATTGATTTGATACCAATAAACTGAATAGAGAGGCGTGAGATTATTGAAGAAAAAAGAGAAAAATGGGGAAAAAAAACTCATCATTATCATCTTTATTCAACGGCACGCGTCCCTAGTGGATCATGAAGTTTTATTTAATTGCTGACAAACATAATTTTCCCCTCTTGAAACTACTGTGGCGACGAAAGCGCGCAGCACGACTGACGACAAGTTTTTACCAAAATTTATGCATTTACAACTGCAAATGTTTGGCCAAGATAAGCGAGCGTCTTTTCTCTTGGTTGGAATTTGTGTATCGTCAAATGCTTATCTCTTCGCTCCGGGCTACTGCTTTAACTTACATTTCATATCCAAGATATACACACAGACATGGTGATTCATACTTAGCGTGCTATATTTCCAGGATAGATTCCTCGCGATAATCTAAGACTAAATTTCCTTTACTGGAAACTCGAGAGACCAATACTTTCTGAGCTACGTAAGATCTTAGTTCACCAATCGCAGAGAGTATAGGTCACATCGCCAGTAGGGTACTGCGCAACTTCCGCTCATGGCGTACTGTGATCGGTAAGCTAAGATCTTGCATATCTCGGAGACTATTGGTCTCTCGAATTTTCGGTAAAGGAAATTTAGTCATAAAATATCACGAGGAATCTACTCTTAAAATATGGGCCGCTCGACTCTCTAATCACTGTGTATTTCTTTTTTCTTTTTTTACATCTGGTGGTAATCAATAAGTGTATGGATATAATGAATGGAAGAAAGAGAAGAATAAAGGATAACTGAAGATAGATATCATTGACATAATTTTTTGAATCATCGTTATAATTGGTACGAATTTACGGAAACCTTTATCCACTATATGGGTACTTAGGTGACGGGTAAATTAAGACCTGTGCATAGATTACCTACATGCACATATATATACCTGCAGCTTATACCTTCGTACATACATACAAAAGTGTGAAAACATAACTGAACAACTGCAGCAGAGCACCGAGGCAATTAAATTAGCTGCGCCAATTAACGTAATTACCTATAATTAATTAGAGCCGAGTGAGTTGGATCTATGGGGAGTTGGTAACGTCCGTGTCGGGTGGGTGGTAGTAAAGAGATGAATAACGCCATTGGTGCACGATATATTTTTATTATTTTCTTTACAACTACTTCGGAAGGAAGTCAGCAGCTGCTGCTGATGCTGTAAGGTCTGCGAAGCGAGAAACCCTCTTCTGCGGTTTCTGCCAAACTCAAGTCAGCAGCAGCAGCAGCAGGAAGCCAACGCGTTGCTGCTCGATACAGCAAGGTAAAGGAACTCGTTTTCTTCTTCTTCTTCTTCATCTTCTACTACTTTTTATGTCTATTTTTCTCGTGAGACGAAGGAAGAAATATATAAAAGAAGAAAAACTAATCTAGACTCGAAAAATATTCTAGGTCTCTCGCATCGCTGCATCAAACTACGTGTACAACGACGCTACGCGACACTAAGAGAACTTCAACTCAAGATTCAAGCCTCAAGACTGAAATATACTGTATATATGAATGCATTGTATCCTATACAGAAATCCAGTACTTCTATTCAACTGCAGCAAGCTATGTCAACCGTAACGCGAAACACGGAGTAGCAGATACAATAGAATCTTACCCTGGGTATACACACACAGTATTATTCCTTTATGTATCGTCATTTCATTTTTATCTTTATACGCTGGAGTAAAGAGTAGTGTATATCTAGTATGTATGTATATGTGCTGAAATGGGCCACGAATATTTGAAAAATTTATTTCCAATCTTTCAAAGTTCTGAAATATAAAACCAACATGGAATTTCTTCGTTTCGAAGTCCCCTTGTAGGAAAAAAAAAAAAACGAAAAAAAAAAAATACTAATGAACAATAAAAAAATTTTTTTGAATTAATTATCACGTGGGTGATAAAAATTGATTGAATTCCGGACATTTTTCAATGACGAATGATATACAATTCATGTTAAATACTTGAAATAATATTTAAAATTAAAATTGAAAAATAAAATGTCATTTAGGGGATAAAATATTATTCTTTTGAAATTTTTCGAATGAAGTATGCAAAATCGTAAGATAAGTGAAACGATGAAATTTTTGTAAAAATAACCGCCTGTAGTACAGAATACTTGGGGGAATAATAAAAGTTTGTGTATATAGGGGTAGTTTGGACAACCCTGAACGTGGAATGCGGGGGAGTAGGGCACGGATGGCGCACAGCTGCCACCACTAGTCTTTTCAGCGTGTACGGAGGTAGGTTTGTATTAACGGGGGTACGAAGTTGGGAAGAGTGTATATATACATTGTGTGCTATATACACACATGTACATGTATATATGGTATAGTTATAAACCCCTGGGTCCGTTCATTCGTCCGTTCGTCCCCTGTCAAGAGAAGAAGAGATGCGAGATGCGAGATCGTTCATAGCCATACAACGATCGCACACAAGCCGATATCTAAGCAAATAAGGGCACGCTTTTTCTATACGTATACTTACAGTATACTTTCGCCTGGCGAGTGCAGGCGTAGGACACGAAACGCAGTGCTGCAGATGCGAACCGAAAAACTAAACTAAACTAAACTAAACTAAACGAGACGAGACGAGACGAGACGAGATGATCGCAGTCGGAGTTACAGTGGCGTAAAATAGGGGATTTTAATTCACGATATTAATTAGAACCGTTGGAGAAATTTTGGGGCATCTTTTTGCAGACTGAAAATACTTCCACAGGAACTATGAGTTGGAAATCGACCACAACGTAGCAAAAATTCGATTTCATTTCAGTTTTTTTCCCCATTTTCTATTCACTGAATTTATTGAGACTTTCTATTCAGATTTTGACCTGCACTCATGCAGACATCAAAATATGCATATACACCTAGATTTGTATAAAGACGTATAATCCCTGACTGATATATAGCCTCTTCTGTTCAGACTAGCAAACGTGGTTCTAATTTATTTTCGGTTTATTTTATTTCATTTTATTTGTCCATTTCTTATCTTCGTTAACCGTCGACTATACGTAAGTTTTAAGCTTCCGCAAGGTCAGATCAGACAAGGTTTTACAATCCCTGACCTAACGCTCAATAGTGATTCACGACCCGATCGTGTGGGCTTCTATAACAGTCCACCTACGCAGTTATATCTCCCGAACTTGATACGGAACAGATTTTTTCGAAAATAGAACTCGCGAGTGGTAGGTGTAGGTATATAGTTAACGTAAACTTAAACTTGAACGAAAATAAATACATGCTTTGAACTTCAACGCCGCATATAAGAGAAGAAGATTAGATGAGATTAGATTAGATCAGATCAGATCAGATCAGATCAGATCAGATCAGATCAGATCAGATCAGATCAGTTTAGTTTAAAAATAGAATTATATCTCAGGCTGTAGGTTAAGGTTGAGTTTTTTATCTCAAGCCTCGATTCTATCCTCTATTTATTCTATAGTTTGATAATAATGAAAAAAAAATACAAGTTCAAAAAGCAAAAAATAAAAAGAAAAATTGTTAAGATAGAAAAAGTTAGATCTGATCAATATACCGGGACAATCACGTGAAACCGAATGGATCCATGTTACCGGACAGCGGATATTTCGTATTTTTAGCAGGTTAACCACTCGTTGCACTGAAAACCCCTAGAATGATTTTGGCGCGCGGTCGATAAAACTCGGCAGCCATTGTTGTTGGAAACCGGCTGACTGTCAATACATCGCGGAAGGTAGACATGTGGGGTTATGTTCGCTTATTTTAAGCAAATGATAAATGAAGTGAATAAAACCTACGTGAATAAGTTATTGATATTTAGCAAAAATCGATCAATCAGTTTTAAATAATATCATAGTACAATCAACGAATTAACTTAAGCTATAACTGCAAATTAATTAGAATCAAAGAGTTCATCGAGAACAACCAATTCCTTGATTGTATTAAGATATCATTCAAAACTAATTGATAGATTTTTGATAAATATTCATAGCGTATTCACGTAGTTTTTATTCACCTTATTAATCATTTGCTTAAAATAAACGAACATAACCCCACATGTCTACCTTCCGCGATGTATCGACAGTCAGCCGGCTTCTATCAACAATGGCTGCCGAGTTGCATCCACCGCGCGCCAAAATCACCCTAGGGATTGTTCAGCGCAACGAATGGTTAGCCCGCTAAAATGACGTCATATTCGCCAATATTCGCTTTTCGGTAGCATGGATCCATTCGGATTCACGTGATTCTCACGGTATATCCTACGGGCGTCTTTCATTGTCAGCTTATACTTACTTACTTACTTATACGAGTAGAATATCTAAGAGCTTGACCCCCCGAGTTCACCAGACAGAATAATCTCCCCATGATCACGTGACACTCTAGTTGTTTTGCCTCTGAGTAAACAGAAGTATTTAGCTGCTGCAGCAACGCGATTCAACACTTTACCCTAACGAAGAACTTCAAAATATAAAAAGAAGAGAAAAATAATCATCATTGACAAAAACGTATCTGCACCATAAATTTCCTCATAGATCGGTATACTCACATGTTTCCGGTAAAGTATATAGGGTGATTCAGGTCGATAAGAAAATATGTTGAGGGTAGATTCCCCGTGAAAATTTAAGACTAAATATCCTTTACGAAAAATTTGAGAGACCAATACTTACCGAGTTACGGAAGATCTTAGTTTACCAATCGCAGAGCGTAGATATAATAGGTCACATAGCCAGGGCACTGCGCAACTTCCGCTCATGGCGTTCTGTGATCAGTAAGCTAAGATCTTCCATATCTCGGGAACTATTGGATCCTCGAATTTTTTTTAAAGGAAATTTAGTCGTCAAATTTCAGAAGGAATCTACCCTCAGAATATGGCCCGCTAAACCAGAATCACCCTGTATATATCGCATATTTAGTGATATACGCGATGTATTGATACGTTCTCGTATATTGCAATCATCTATACGTGCGTATACGTTATATTTATATATATTCAGCCCGCAGACTTTAATTTATCCGCTGCTGCGGAGTAATGTAAAATAACATCGAGCCCGATAGGATAGATATATGTGATTTTATGTGTATATGTACGTTACGCATTAGCTTGGCAGGGTGAATAATAAATCGATATTACAGATATGTAGGGGAATGAAAAAAAAAAAAAATAGGTACAAACATGAAAAATATAAAACGCTGTAGGTACCGTGCAACAGAGTATCGGAAAACGTTGAACGACATTTTGAACAACAAAAAAAATTACCTATGTCGTGTAACATTATAGTGACTGCAGTGCTTCACGTGTATATTGATAATACATAATACGAAGATATATGATACGTATAGATATATAAATAGTCGAATCACGTACAGTATGGAAAAATGTCTGGCATGTAGGTAATGTTATTAAGGTTCTTTTTTCTTTCTTTCTTTCTTTTTTTTTTTTTTTTCTTTTAACTTCCTGCGTGTACATATTTAGGTATATATAGTTCTCACAAGCCCTGGTAACTATCAATATCAACGTAAAGAAGAAGTTTGCAAACGCGTAATCAATGATAGCTGATGTTATGCCTATAGTACAATACGTATATATATATATATTGGTATCGACCTATAAACATACCTACACATCAGTATAACAGAATAGAAGGAATTTCATTTGGTATTTATGTATCGATACGTACTTTATTATTACGCTATGTATAACTCGCTTTGTACTGTGATATTGAATATTAGCGTTGAATAGAAAGAATCGTATGTATACCTGGATAAGTGTAAAATCTAATCACATACCTAATAAGCATTTCAAAATTTTCAACAATGAAAAGAATTAAAAAAAAAAAAAATTGGGTAAAAAAATTTCATTTTTTTTTTTTTTTTTTTTTCATTCTCTTATGATATGTTGAATGCGTAAATAATAATAATATTAATACAAGTATATGAATAAATATGAGTAATCTATATACGGATAATATCTACATGTAATCAGGCGCGGCGACCTTCATTCACGCCATATAATAAATAAATAGAATACGATGCGAATGAAACGGAATGGAATGCGTATTTAACTAACGACGACTACCATGGTAAGACGATTGAATCAGACCATGAACAACAGGTGAGATATGTGTGTGTACATACCTATACACACACATATATATATATAGAGAGAGAGAGAGAGAGAGAGAGAGAGAGAGAGAAAGAGAGAGAGATAGATAGAGACTTTGGCGAAAGTTATAAGTATACGAATCTTGCAGAGGATTAAATTTCCGTAATATTTGAAAAAAAAAAAAAAAAAAAGTAACGAAAAAAAAAAATGTAAACTCTAATATAATATCACAGTCCATAAGAGACAGGCGTCGTAGTCGCGATTCAAGGCGAGGAATTAATTATAGACGGTTTTGTATCTCACTTTTAGTTCGAGGAAAAATGAGACACGGTTCATTTTCACGTAGGTATTGTATGATAAGCGACTTGCAGAAAGTGTCGAGTTGCTTAAGGTTGAAGAAAAACATCAGCTACCCCCACCTGTACAATACACGACAATCTCAGTTAAATTAAAATTTAAAATATCTTTTACGAGCAAGTGGTAATATGTTTACATACACATATATGTAGATATTTTTAATATATTATGTGTTTGTTTGTTTGTGTGCGTGTGTGTGTGTGTGCTAAAATATCAGAGAATATTCAACCTTTCGTTATATAAAAACAATATCAGGCTTGGTCCATGTTTATAAATTATTGAAAGTTTCGATTTGATCGAAGGAAATGATGAAAATTTTTTTCATTTGGTAAATAAAAGTTGTGTAGATTTTAGAAAAATAAATTCACGTGAGAATTTGATTAGAAGGTTTGTAAATTAGTATACACAAGAAAATGGAGAATAATTCAAGAGTCTGTCTCCATATTTAGCTCCTATGTCTATCCTCGGAATAATGATGATCAATGGTTCGAATTCTCAAAGTAAAAAGCGCGTTTTATCTCCCTAGGACAGGACAGGACAGGACAGGATCAATTTGCAACCGAGTCATCCTGACCCCTACCTTTAATATAAGTCCTTAGAGATACGCCTTCGCAGTCCGGAAGTTTACTGTATAGTATATTTCTATATATAGAGTTCCTCTCTCGATATAATAGAACCTCTGATTAAACGCGAGCGTATAATTCGAGATTTTACTATTGAAAGATTCAAATTCTCCTTCCTACATCCTAGTATAGGAATTTTGAATGAAATAAGAGTCAAATTTTTTTTGCCGATGGTTTTGCGATATTAATACTAAATCGTACGTGTCTCTGTGGTGCGATGGCGCAGTTGTGTCTAGCTTCAAGAGGACGCTGCAACGAGTCTCACTCGCTGCCCCCCCCGCTGGCTCATCGTCAGACAACGTTCGTTGTTTTGTTCGACAACGGTAACACCGTTGTAACTCGAGAAGATATTCTTCGCTACTCGACTGCTGCTGCAGTGAGAGGCCAGAGCGCGGGACAAACTCTACTACATAACTACATCGAGAGGGAGATATGAGAAGCTATAATGTAGAAAGGGATTACTGAGCCCTAAAAATTGGTATAGCAATAACGACGAGAATATAACATCATCCTCTATGAAAGATAATTTAAAATATTATATATAAGGTCAGCAACGATATTATGAACTTTATTCTATTCGGTTATTTTCAACTTTAACGAATATTGATGGAAAAAATTTAAATATTGTCGCGTTAATTTCGTCCCAGAAACCTCTTGTCCTCTGATCCTCGCATCGTATGCAGTTTTATAGGTGGTTTTACATCGCACGGTGTTACAACAAGAGCCTTGGAGACGCCGGCAGTTCTTTCCCTCCCTCCACTAGCCCTTCTTCGAGATGAAGTAGAGAACCAGTTCTTCTCGCGTTAAACGTGGCCGAGTGACTCTCACTCATTACCATACCCATACCTCTGGATATACGTATATGAAAACAGGCTCGTCGCACTTTCGTTGCGTAGTGCAGTGTGGCATAAGTTTGTGCGTACGTCGGTAGAGGTCGTGACGCAGGGATCTAGTTGAGAACTACTGATCGACCCGATGATCCTTTTTTACTTTTTCAATCTTTTTCTCGTTTTTTACTCGATTTTTATCTCTCTTTCCACCTCATTCCCGTTCACCGACAGATATATGAACACACACATCGCGCGCGATAGATATTAACCGGAGCAAATCGCCTCAACTAATAACTAACAAACTGAAATTAAACTTCGAGTAGCTATAGACGTCTGTTCAATTATTTTTATCATGAATTATAGAAAAATTGAAAAGTTTATTTTCGAGATCAAATTCTACATATGAAGCGTGAAGTTTAGGGATGAACACCAACGAGTTAGACCACTCTGATCTATAGAAGAAAAAGAATTAGAAAGAAAGAAAAAAAAAAAAAAGTTACCCAAGAAACTGGCAGAAAAAAGTTCCCGACTATTTGGCCGACTGCATGGTATATGATGCTCCAGATCCTGTTGATCTACCTTATTTCCGAGAATATTTATACCGTATTTTTCTGATCGAGTTTTACGGGCGTCTATAGATCATACGAAATTCTCGATTGCTTAGTTTCAAGCCTAGCGAACTATGCTGTATAATATTACAAAAGAAACGAAAAAATAGAACGAAAAGAAAAGAATTTTTAAATTAGTTGTATTTTTTATTTTTTTTTATATTTATTTTATTATTATAAAATACTTTCAAACATTTTAAACTTTGTTACAAACTAATATATTTATATACGTATCGTTTGATAATTATTACAAAGTTCTTGTATATGAATAATAGTCACGTACTTTACGTATGTTTAATCGTAAGCTGATTATTTTTTATTCGTTACTGTCACATCGCATCTATACTCCATATCCCGTTATGTCAAGTATAGGAAGTAGAAAATGTCTATGTCGACTATGTGTGATATACCAAATAGTAAAGAAGTAAAGAATCAATTGATCGGTGTATAGTAGGCCATTGGGATGCGAAAAGTAAACCAATTATTGGTTTCTATACCCTTTGTAAGACCATATGAGCCGGTAATATTGAAATTCGGAACTTTAATCCGGTTCCAGAATATTAATACCAGTTTGTAAGAATACGTGAACGTTGAGGAGGTGATGTGCTGCGGGACGAATTTCACAACTCAAATTAAAGAATTGTCTCATTAAGTTTGTTTCGGATACACAAGCGCGCCTTTAACTTTAAAGTGTAATTAAAAACCTAATTAGGTATTACATACTATGTCTCGCAGGATTACGACACACTGGTCTAAGGTCGGTCTTACGTTATTTTATATTCTAACTGGTAATTGTTACTAGAATAAATTCAAGGAGGATATAAAACTTCGATTATATTCTCGATCGGAAGCGTGGCGACGCTATGATAAAATAAAACAACGACGAATAAACGGATCAAAAATGCGATCAATAATAATGTCATTAGCTTCATCTGTCATCAACTTGATAAAGTACAGTTATGGGTAAGTAACAGTATAGGAATAGTCGCATGTATCTACCGCGTGAAGGTAGGTGACGGTATAAAGCAAGGCGAAGTAGCTCTCTAATAGGAACCGGAACCCCGGTAATTCGTGCGCGGAATCGTCTATTCGACGACGACAATTGGACAAGCCAACGCTCTGTGCGCATACGAATTGTGAAGAACGCTCACCCCCCTCCACCCTCAGAGTCAGACCCGAGTCCGAACCGCAAGGATCATTGCTCTCTTGTTACGCTACGCTCTCAGAGCTCAGGCTCGGTTAGTATTGCCACTGGGTGACCGGGGCTCGCGCGCATTTCCTACTTACGATACTAACGAGCCGATACGAGTGCAGGCTTACTCGCAATGAAGATGATCATTCGAATAAAATAAATAAGAAACAATTTATCCGTATAGATATGTTTGTTATCATTTTAAGGCAATAATCAAAGGAAAATAATAGCAAGGAGTTGATAATTGAAGGGGATAATCAATCCCGCGGAGAATTCTTACATTAGTTTAGTAGGTATAGATAGAGATTGAAACGTTCGAGCGTATAATATAGAACACTGATAACCGCGTCATAACTGACGTTGAGTTATGAGAACGGGTAGCAAAGGAACCAAGAAATATAATACGTGGTACAATACCCTGTATCTAAAGCAGCTAAAGTCTAAACTCCGAACGCCCGCAGATGGCAGATGGCCGGATCAACAATGGCGTCCGTAGTCCGTACCTCTGATGCGAGGATTCTGAGAAAATTGTTAATTTACTTCTTTTTTACCCCGAGTCATTTTCCTGAATCCCCAAATATTCCGGCCAGAATATGTCTGGATTAGGTATAATATTCTCGGTGCGTTTGCTCATTCGTTGTACCTCCCTCGTTTCGTACGAAGAATGTGAACGCGAAATAAAAGCATCGAGCTATACATATTCCTCTCTGATTAATTCTATCGAAATTCCTATTGCAATTGCATACCCAAAATTTTGTTGCCAAAACTTTCCGCAAATACGTGATTGTCGCGAAAAACAAAAATACATCGAATTTGTCGAATGACATTTTTTTTTTTTTTTTTTTCCGATCTTCCGATCATTTCACATGCCAGAATCAATCGTCTAGATTAATGATCCTTGGATAAAATTTCGAGCCTCGTTTTCGTATTCGATAGTAAATTGTTTGGCAACGCCATTTGTGCAACCGTTTTGATGTGTGTTAAATCTGAATCGTCCCAGCAACACGTTCGAGATTATTCGATAATAATTTCTGTTCGTGTAACGGATACGCAATACGTAAACGGAAATGAGTATATGACAGAAAAATCTACGAGATTTAATCCGTTATTGTTAAATACGATAATTAATTGTCGTTTTTACTCGAATCTATACTTATTGTGGGGGTTCGTAGTTTGGGCATGACGCCACCCCTAACAAACTACGCAAAGCTACTCTGCGAGATCGTTGCATTCGGTTGGACAGATTAACGCCACAAGTTTTTATATGGATGTCAGATTCGTGTTTAGGAGATAGAAGTAGGAGATAATTTTTCTGACATTTTGTACAAAATTTTTTTGCTAAAGGACTCGACGAACCCACGTGCTGTTTTCAACGGACAGTCGAAGAAGCCAGCGTCACCGGTCGGACGACGGCTTCTTTTCGTTTTTACAAATATTGAGTAAAGTACGCTTCGTATAATGACGAAATTAGCCATGATGAGGGAGAGTTATTTATTGAATAATTAAACTCAATCGGTTTCATACCTTTCTCGGCTTAATATCCTCCGAATGATGAAACACACGTGAAGCACTCGCAGCTACGCAACAACTTCACTTGACTGTGCCGGGAGCTTGGCGACTGCTCCTTTTCCTACACACACACATACATCGTGGCGACATCGTACGGTTTATAAAAGAACTATAAAAGATGCGCGCGCAAACTCGGAATTATCATTCAAGGGACGAGAATAATAATTTATATTATTTCATTTCCCAATAATTTGACATACCTTCACTTCAATTTAACGAATATTATCCATTTAAGATTATTTTATTTTTATATCGATAATTAATTTACTTTCGAAAATATTATACGATTCGTTTAGATTCAATTTATCGATCGAGAAATGCTGTTTTGAAGTTTCAGCTGTAATAATATCCGCAATTACTTACATTGATGATTAATCTTTTGACTATTTTTTTCTACGTTTACATCGTCGATAATCTGACGTTTTTTAAGACAGGCTTTTTAATTTAATCGATAATTTAAAAACCGCTGTACCAATTACTTAGGAAATAAATATACCGAATTTTTAGGTTTGTAGTTACGATCAAACAATCGATTGCGATCGGAAATGTTATCGAAAAACCGTATCCGGATATTTCCGAAACTCTGATGCCGATTCTGCTCTAAATAATTTCTGCAGCTTATTCAAATGAAATTATGGGTGTATTAGGACAAATGAAACACCTCGTCAAACAATTTATAAAAAATGTTTCTCCATCTCTCAGTTATTGATAAATAATACATACATTACATTAATATAAATAAAGAAATGTTATTTTTCTATACAATTTTTCGGCTTTTCATTAACTCTGCGTTCATTAATCTCCACGATGAGCTACAGGAGTCAGATAAGCACTTTTCTTAAAACAACAAATCGTCATGACGTATCATGCATTCCCATGAGTACAGAGATCCAAGAAAGCGATCGATTCCTTCCCATAACGATCATTTCTTCTAAATTAGAAAATCAGTAAAAAGAAACCTTTTCTTCTTATAAGAATAGAGTGTGTCTTAGAGATGAAGAAGAAGCTAAGTATTCCCCTGGAATAAAGCATTCATCAATCTTCTAGTAGCAGCCTTCTTCTCATCTTCGGACATTTTCTTTAATTCAGAAGCTAAATATTTGCAGAATAGGTCCTCAGATGTTTCAAATAGTTGATTACGATTTGGGTATTGATTAACAACTGTCGACGTTGTTTCAGGGATAGATTCTTCAATACTAGACTGTTTTACTCTCTGATTACAACTCCCAAAAATACGACCATGCTCAGATACTAAAGGCGAAAGTAAGTCAGGGGAAGAAACCACCGCCGTTGATGTAGACGGGGAAGGGGATGGAGATTCCACTAATAAACTCGATCTTAACGGCGCTGGGGATGACGACAAACATCCCTGCTCTGGTGATGACGGAGCCTCGTTTCTATACGTTTTTGCATAACGAGGACGTTTTACTCTTGCACTAATGCTCTTGTACGATCTGTAATCATTTAAAGATTCACGGTGCTTGGAAACTCTTTCAAAAGTCATTGGATGGACAATGTGAACGATAGTTATAGCAACAAGTTATAAATTGTTTATTTGAGCGTCTGCGCTATTACCTCCTTCCGACAATATGTTCAGCGAGAAATCCCATCTCGACATAATGCGGCCAGCAAGGTTGATGAGTGAGCGCGTCTCCTTTCTTCATACTTTGTTCGTTTAAACGTTTTTCCTTTGAATATCGCTCTCTGAGACGTGTCCAACGTTTCAGACATTCAGAAGCTAGGAATTTCGGGTAATATTGTGTATGATGAGACGTGAGATTACTATTTTTGTAGAATATAAACGCGAGGGGGTAAAGATTTATATTGATGATTTTCGTGTGTTATTCAAGAGAGGAATGATATTTCTGTTCTTTGTTTATTATAATTTACCTGGGTGTTCTAAAATAGCAGCAATTTCCTGCCAAGAATTTTCCCTCAGGGAATTGTTCTTTTGATATTTCGATGTTTTCACATATAAGTGAGGGTAGTTTTGTACCAAACTTATCAGCAGGCTATCGCCGCTTTTCGATACTAGCTCGACATTATCGTAGTCACTATTCATTATCGTCGAATTATCATTTTGTTCCATTTTATACGCGTGATCCCTCATCACTTGGCTGCTTAATATCGCCAAAGGTTTGTCATTGACAGTTTGCATACTCGACTAAACATACCAAACATAACAAACATGACAGCATATGACATAACCTATCTGAATCTGAAACATGCCCAACCATAGAGTAAAAAAAATAATTGAGAATGACATTGCATTGTAATCTTTTTTCCAACAAAGAAACAACAAAGAAATCGCTACTATGCTAGGCTGTATGATTTTAAGATTTTGAATTTTCATCCAGGAAATTATATAAGCTTGGGATAAGATCCTGAATGAATAAAATGTGAACAATCAATATCTAAATCAAATTTTAGTTAGAGACAGTGGCGTCATCTATCCATTAGAAGCTAACAAGCGAGAATCATTTTAACCGGTATTTCTATCATTTCTATGGCCGTGTTAGGTAAGCCATGATTCAAGCTACGGTATAAATTCTATGAACTTTGATATCGTGGTGTGAGGATACTAGGAACGCATTTTGCCGCAGTATAGTACAAAATTAAATAGTCGAAATAAATTGATCAGTCAAATACAAGTCATACAATTTCATTGAAAAATAATATGAATAAACAAACGAGGTATTTCTATTTATACGTCTATTTGATTATGTTAATTTATTACTTACAAAATAGTTATACACATAACCATAACCATGTATGTACTATTACCAACAATTTGTATGGATAATCAATCTACGAGCCACTCGTTTCGAATACAATACATACATACAAACATACAGGGATTAAGATCTCATTCGATAACTGCAAGAATGATCACATGGTAATGTGTCTCAGTCTTTTTTTTTTCTTTTCTATTCCAATGCAATTATTGGGAAGCAAGAAATGACTGGCTTGATTTAGAAAAAAAAAACAGAACAAATGTAGAAAAATTAATATTTTTGATTTTATTTTCTATAAATTGTTTCAGTTTTTGGTTTTGAAGACCGCAAAAGAATGCTGAATCGGTTACATCGGCGTGTAGATAAATATAGAGAAAAGATGTGGTCAGATTATGTAGAGTATTTTAAAGACTCGCATCAGGTTGCTAAAATACAAGAATTTTTTGGAGTTATAATACACCATGATAATGAATTAGACGAGAAAGAGGCTCAAAAAGAAAAGTACAAAGTTGACAAAAGTCAAAACTTACCAACAGATTTATCTTACGATAAAAGAAAACCAAAAAATAACACATCTAGTACAAGTAACGGTGATAGAATAAGGAAAAGAGAACGTAAGAGTAACGATGACAAAGATAACTCAAAGGGAGATAAAAATGGATATGCGACCAGCGAGGACGAAGGAAATTATTCTTCTGTATCGTCGAGAACTCATAAACACTTTACGATAAATAATAATTTTTGGTATTATTTATTTTTATTCGGTACAGAACTTGGCGACGAAATATTTTACTCAACTTTTATACCATTCTGGTTTTGGAATATCGACGGCGCCGTCGGGCGAAGAATCGTTCTGGTTTGGGCCGTCGTTATGACGATCGGTAAGATTTTTTGAAACCCAAACTGGGCGTGTGACGATCCTTGCAGTCCAAGAGGTCCTGAATATTTCTCAAATCCATTACTCCTTGATATCATATGGAAATATCCTTGATTTTCCGGTTTTTTCTTTACATCAGATGAAAAGCAATGATCAGATTTAGTAAATCACCCCTTCAGTCCCAAAAGAAGTCCTTGAAATCCAGACTTTGATTATCCTCTACCTCAACATCCTGTGAAATCAAACTTGATACCAAATTAACAAGATCTTTGGTACAGGTCAATGTTTAAAGGATATTATCTGTTGGCCAAGACCCGCCTGCCCACCTGCGGCCAGATTACAAAGTAAATGGTCCCAAGAATATGGAATGCCATCGACTCATGCAATGATTGGCGTCTCGATTCCATTTAGCGTTATTCTCTTCACAATGAACAGATACGTTTATTCGTTTAGCGTTGGATTAACAATCGCTGTTCTTTGGTAATATATTTTTCTCCCTGTTCCATTTGGCTTTGAGTTTCGTAGATTTTTTACTCTAAAATTCATCAACTCCTCAAGTTAGCTAGAGCGAATTTATTTTCATGCATTTATTGTCAGCTCAAATAATTACTGAAACTTTTCCTTCTCCCTCACAGGTGTATGCTGGTATGTGTGAGCAGACTTTATCTTGGAATGCATACGGTGCTGGACATCTTCGCTGGATTAGCTTTAGCCGTTTTTATAATGGTGCCACTTGTTCCATTGGTCGATGCAACTGACTATTATTTTCTAACTAAGGATTGGGCTCTGGCTATTTTAGTCGCTATCAGTATAGCCACTGTGGTGTACTATCCTTGTGGTGACAAATGGACCCCAACAAGGTACTACACACATGGAAGAGTTCAAGTATCTTTCTGTATTCTAAGAAAATTCAATGTGTAATTTATATGTGAATAAGAATTGTAATGGAAGACTAATGACGAAATAATTTACATTTTTGTTAATTTAATTACAGAGGGGATACTGCGATGGTGGTATCTGTTACAGCTGGAGTCCACGTAGGAGCATGGTTGAATTATAGAACGGGTGCAATGTCTACGCCGTTGCTTCCCCCACCATATAATATAATCTGGCCATCTTATCCGATGCTAGGAAGTACAGTATTGAGAACGATATTAGGATTTTGTTGTATAATTGCAACCAAAGCGCTTTTCAAATTTCTGAGCTATGCAACTATGTGTGCTATTCTGAGGGTCAATTCCAAAGAGTTAATGAAAAGCCAAAATTGTTTAGAAAATCGAAATAAGGTCCTTGTTGATTTGGTTTATAAGTATATAACGTGTTTCATGATCGGCTTAAACGCCGTTTACTTATTACCAAACGTTTTCAGCATGATTGGAATTGAAAGGCCTACGTTTTATACAGAATTATGATCTTACATATACGAAGTACACCCATTCCATGAATAGAAGTAACGTATTCGTTAAAAAAACTGTTACGAGATTGCAACGAGTATCAATACGAATAAGTATTCCATAGCGAAAGACTAGTAAAATATTACAGCCTTTTTATATCTCCGAAAAATCTAATACCCGATATACAGTGTGATTCTCCCCTGGTATCGCATGAGGGAGGGGCTTATCATCGCAAACGCTCCGCCTCTTTCTATTCATACCTATCATCACCGTATCAGGAAACCCTACTTTCATTTTCACGCGCCGTCAAAACTGATGATCCTAACGAGTATGAATAGAAAGGGGCGGAGCATCTGCAATGATATGCCCCTCCTTCATGTGATACCAGCAGAGAATCACCCTGTGTATACATTGTCATTGATTATACATCATCTCATGAAGATCATAATTTAAGTAAAATTAACGTAGGTCGTATATCACATACTCAAACTATACCAGTCTTAGCGTATCATAAATCAAATCTTTAATTTTTATCATACGAAATCTTGATATATACTAATATTGTAGTCGCGAAATCATGTGAAAATAATTGAATTAGATCTGCTATTAGATACAGAATGAAAAATTACCGTTGTCAATTTACAGCATTTAATTACTCGATAATATCGAGTAAAACCGCAATAGTATCTACCTGTAGGAATCCTCAATTAATAATGAATATATTATGCACAATTTAAAGCAGTAAATACGAAATTTTGTTAATAATAAAATGTTCGAACATCTTATAAAAATTTTGCCAATAATAATGCTACAACCACTGCCTGCTATAAATGTTCTATACATATATATTACAACCAATTTGTAAATCATACTAACACTGTATCTAGTTACAAAAGTGGTTGTGAAATAATCGAAATTGCAGTTTTAGTGGAGTTGAAGCATCGAGTCATTCATATATTCGTTATCTTAATCAAAATATTTTCGTAGAAAGGATAGAATTCTAAAAATCAAGATAATCAGAGTTCAAGAATAATCATTAACAGAATAGCTTTATTTTTATTAATATGTTAAGCGAACTCGGCTATTGTGAAGATAGAAATTTAAAGAGTCAAAATATCTTGTAAGATGTTAATAAACTAATTATTACAACTTTCTTTCTTACAATATTTTATCGTTCTTCGTATATTAAAGCATATATTTCAATTTCAGTATAAATTTATATCGTTAAAAGCTTGTCAACACTGAAGTACAGGCATATGTAATGTCAACATCTGTAAAATAAGACAAAAAAAAAACGAATAATTGTTGAAATTCGATAATTTCACGATTCTTTAAAATTATCTGAATCTATTGATATATTATTCATTGATCCACATTTCATTGACAAAAAGTGATACATCTTGATGGTTGAATGCTTTACTTACGCTATTGCTTGTGTCTAGTACTGCGGATACTTTCTCCTGCTTGATAGAGTATGGGACAAAGATATCAATCAGATACCCAGTTCTGTGCGCTTCTACTACAATTCGATCCTCCCCAACATCGACAGACAATTCTTTTGCCGATAGCTAGAGGAAACCGTTTAATATGATGTTTGTAGATAAACGTATATAAACAGAGTAACAAATCATAAAGATTGAATCTTTACCACGTCAGGCATTTTGAATTGTCCAACTAAATTTTCCACACTGCCTTCTTTAGGTTCGCGGAATATTCTGTAATCTGGTTTTCTACAATTCGATATCTTATCAGTGTTTGAAGATCTGGAACTGGTCGTTGGTTTAGTCATGTTGACCATCTCAGTTTCCAATTCATCAGGTCTTAAATTATTCCCCGTTAAGTCCTGAATCAGTGGCTTTCGCATCGCGTTATTAACTTCTCGTTTTTCTATTCTATGATCTTGTAGTTTACCCATTACCTTTTGTAAAACGAACAGTTTATAGTCAATAAAAAATTACTACAGCAGAGACACACATGTATTTATATTATTTTGTCCGCAAACGATATTGTCTGTTTCTTAGAAAAACAAAAATTAAATTACCTTGCGATTCTTCAACACCGCATATCCCTCGGGGTTTATACTTTTATCATACTTATCAGATACTCCCTCGATAACAACGGTGATCATAAAAGCCCAAAACAATTTATTGTCTTGACATTTTTTAAAGAATTCTGGATTTATCGCTATGTCATAGGTCGGGACTGGTTCTTCAGCTGAGAGAAAATCAAATGAACAATAAAACTAATTTCGTTCATGTATTATTCATGTGTTATCAAACATTTCTCTCACATTTATCAGATTCCATTCTCTCCTGGCCAATGCTCATTGGTATACGATAGCTAGATGGGGACTCGTCTTCTATTAGCTGGAGCAATTTGGTTTCAGATATCATTTCGGGGGCGGGTATCTCCGCCGTTTGACAAATGTTTAAGAATATCTTCTGACCTGATTCTGTTTTTGCTTTTACACAGCAGCCTCAAATTGGTGATAAATTATTTGATGAATATGAGCTTTAACAATTTTCCTTTATCTCACATGATAAAATACGCACAATATAAATATCCATACCTGGTTTCGGTCGTATCGTGACAGAAGGGCGTTCGGGTTTATTGAAGCTTTTAAGTAACTCTCCAAGATCATCTTCGTCTTTGGTTCCCTTCGTAATTCAAATTTAAGTTAGGTTAGGTTAAGTTAGGTTAGATTTATTTGTAATCTATCGCGGCAAAGACTCTGTGATAATACATATAAAAACATTTTACCGGTAATAACAAATTATTTGTTATAATTGACTCGTCAATGTCCAATAATATGTTATTTGACATTTTTTTTCTTCAAGTTTTTCTCTGTCCGAACTTTTGGCAATAGCTTTGAATAGCTTCAAGAAACGATCGACGTATACGCAGTACGCACGGCTTGACACTTGATAACAGCAGTTCAAAATTGTTTACAATTTCGCTTCGAGTATTTACCACTTACTATCACGGTGGCGCTCAATGTTTAATTTATTTCGATCGGATGGTGGCGGCCTCAAGATTTCTATGGCGAACTACTATTGCCGCAAAAATCGTGCAGGGAACTTGAATTTTCTGTATTATATCACCGTTGACTGACTAATATATACTATAAGTTTCGAAACAATACGTATTTTTTATTTTTGTTTTTTTCTTGAAAACTGTAACTTTCTGTGAAATCAAAGAGTAAGCATGAACAATGCTTATAATAAAATAAATATTATCCAGAAATAACTGTCTTGAAATTATTTAATACATTATTATTTAATCACACATGTCATGCCTTAGTATACATACTATTCATATGTATATCGATGAAATATTTCAGCATGCATATTCGATGGAGGGATGTGTTCAATTATAGAGGAATAAGACATAGGAGTGCAATAAAGACACAGAATTTATATAAAGAAAACATGACGTATTTCAATAAGTGCAGTTAAATTACAATAATGTTATAACTCATACCAATGAGCATACGGCAGTAAACTACTACATACAATAACTGTGAGAAAATTCAAGATAAAACATACTTAAAACAAAAAAAGAAAATAAACAAATAAAAAACCTTCCAATAATTATCGGAAAAGGTATACGTAGTCAGCTGACGGACTTGTTTTGTTTCTTCTTCTAAATTTAGATGATCTGTATTGAAGATAGTAACAATAATAGCTTTGAGTAAAACCTAAAAGGGTGAACGTTAATTAAGAATGATATATGTAAAGACAGTAAAAATAAGTAAACTTACCAATATAGGTATACTATAGAGTATTTTTGAATAAAATATTTCGTCGAAGAGTACCGAGTATTGATATAAGTACCTTTTTCTTTTTTTTTTTTTTTTTTATTGAGATTTAAGTAGCTGAACTAATTATTTAAGTTTTTTTCAAATAAAAATGTTGTTTTGTTTCATAGATTACTGTATTACGCTCGCTGGTTTGTGTCTATTATACAGATGATACATTTTACAGTATACATACAAGTAGGCACTTTTCTCATTGCATACAGCGATAATCCGATTTAAGATAAACTCTGTTACCAATAATCGTATTTCTCTTTCACTTTTCATTGTTTGTTCAATCTATTAAAATATAACTACGTGGTATATGTATATTTAAGTATTCGTAGTTGCCTCTTTTATAATGATACAAACTGGGAACTAGATAAAGTAAATTGATCTATAAAAATGTCTTGTAATATACCTAATTTACAAATCCTGTAAAACAGCGGCAAGATATTGCAGGATTGAAAATATATATTTAGAAAGATTATTATTGTTAGCTTGCAATAATCACTTTTTCTTTTCTCTGTATTTAGGGTATTTGAAATCTTGGATTTAATGAAACTTAAATAGCTAGTTATTATTAGTTTAATATCTATGTTGTATATTTAAGGAATTTGAACTCTGTACTTAAAGTAAATACACAGATATTATAATTGTATAGCATAAAGTGTGCCATTTTTGACATGATTGCTGAAATTGACGTTGAATAAATTGCTTGAATTCAATAAGTTTTGATAAAGATTGCTTTTCAGGTATTATATTATACGTATATAAGTATAGTGCTTTGTAAGTACTAGCAAGTACAACTTGTATAAGGCAATTAGCAGGAACCTGCACATTTCTTATGGGAACTGGCTTTCCGATGAATTTAGCTGCAGGGTCTTTTACAATAGTCTCAGATAAGAGCAAAAAGAAGTGTTAAAATGGCCCTCGAATAGTTAGAATCAATAAAGCCTGGTGAATCATAGCATTCTGAAGTCTAGGAAGAGGGAGAGTTTATCTGGTACATCAGTGTTCACCAGATAACTGGAGGATAAAAAAAAAAAAAAATTAGCTGAAATTTTCAGGTTTCATAGTTCATGCAATGCAGATTAAAAGTAAACATTGCCACAACTTCCGAAAGGGAACCGTTCGACCTTGGTAAGCGGTTAAAGTGAAAAATCGATCCATTTTGTGAACTATCAGTTCTAGCCAGAAGTGCGAGTATTTTGCAGTCAAGAATTTCCGTCTGGGGTATTTTACAACTTTTTACCTGGATCTGCCTATCAAATATCTGAAGTACGAAAGTGATGAGTCGAAATACCTACTGAAAAAGTCATATAATGGTAAAAGGGAGGGGCCACCCGGGTCGAAGTATCTAGCTTCGACTGATTCTTATCGAACTCAAGTAAGCCTCGATTTAGCCTAACAGGGATCAAAAAGCATCTCAAGCCTATAGTAATGCTGAAAATATCCACTTTTGGCTAGAACTGATAGTTCACGAAATGGATCGATTTTACACTTCAACCGCTTACCAAGGTCGAACGGTTCACTTTTGGAAGTTGTGGCAATGTTAACTTTCGATCAGCATTGCATGAACTATGCAACCTGAAAATTTCAGCCAAATTCATCGGAAAGCCAGTTCTAATAAGAAATGTGCGGGGTCCTTTGCCGTGTACTCGTTATGTAGATGAGCCGAAGAAGAGATAAAGAAAAAAAGAACAGATGAAACGTACGACAGCCTAGTATTGTAAAATTAAGTGTGTTCAATATAAGTACGTTCTTATATTGTAACTTCCCAGTAGATTGGAAAATGTTTGCTTCAATATTCTTTAACTCGAGTAAAAAATAACTTATATGGTCTAGAATACTTGAAAATTGACATAATTTAAGAAAGAAAGAAAAAAAAAGAAAAAAAAAGAAAAAAACAACTAAAAAAGACAACAATGGTATGCAACATATCGATAAGACTAAGATTAATTACTAAAAAGATGGACAAATTTTATGGAGAAGAAATGATCCTACATCACAGTGCAGGATAAGCTTACTGCTACTGGCAGTATAATGACGATATACATAAGCCAATTTACAGCCCTTTGAAAAAGAAACGACTGGGCTTACCTGTGCCTAAGTCTTGCTGTAAAAATGATCCTATGAAACATTTACTTGTTATAATTATAAATAGATATCTATATCTTACAAAGAGAGTAACTATTACCGTGATGTTGGTATGAAAAATTTCTTCTTAATTTAAACACTGATTCTATCCTGGTTACGATAACTCTGTAACGTCGATGAACTATACAAAGGCATAAGCAATTAATAAAAAAAAAAAAAACAACAACTTAACAGAATTTAGAGTTCTACGCCGCCAAACCGGCATCTTTAGCCATGCTGTAGAACGCGCTCGTCTTCTTTTGAAGCAGCGTTTCCGGTGAGTCGTATTCAGTTATGAAACCTTTATCTAAGACAATAACTCTGAAAATTAAATAATTTCTTTATTAGATCATGTTTCATATAGTCGATATAAATAATCAAAACTTCGATGCCATTTTGTTATTGAAAATGAATATGTAAAATGATATTTCGTCATACCTATCTGAATCGAGAATTGTGTTCAGCCTGTGCGCAATAGTAAGTACTGTACAATTTTTGAACTCTTCTCTAATGGTCCGTTGTATAAGGTCGTCTGTTTCAAGATCAACAGCTGCAGTTGCTTCGTCTAATATAAGTACTCGGGTTTTTCTCAATAGAGCTCTGGCCAGACAGATCAGTTGCCTTTGGCCGACGCTCAAGTTATCTCCGCCTTCGGTAACTTCGTGGCCTAAGCCAGATGGTAAGGCTGAAGAAAAAATAGAATGTTATGAATATATTTTTGTCTGTTGGAAGATAAGATCTGCGGAATGAAAATTATCGTCTACTTTCAAGGTGAAAGTAAAGTAAGATCTACCTTTAACGAAATTTTTCAGGTGAGCATGCTCTAGCGCTCTCCAAACTTCATCGTCACTGTGAAGATCAAAGGGATCCAAGTTCAGCCTTAGAGTTCCAGAAAATAGTACCGGATCCTGCGGTATGATGGTCAATCTGGATCTCAACGCATGTAGGCCCATATTAGATATATCTAAATCGTCTATAAGAATTTTTCCATCCGCAGCCTCGATTATTCTGAACAGCGAAAGTGTTAACGATGATTTTCCTGCTCCGGTTCTACCAACAATGCCAACCTTTTCACCTCCGTTAACGGTAAAGGTCAGACCTCTGAGGACGAGGTCTAATCCTTCCCTGTAACGGACTTTGTAATCGCAGAACTCGACACGTCCTTCGGTAGGCCATCCTGTCGGTGGTGTACGATCTGAAATTTCCCACGGTGCTTCTTGCGGTGTTTCACCATACTCCTTTATTCTTTCAACAGCAACTATGTTTGTTTCTACATCAGACGTCATTCTCACTAACCAGTTCAAGGTTTGCGTGATCTAAGTAACAAATTAAATTTATTGTTAAAATTGCCTATATTCCTCGCCAATCAGAGATACATTGTTTATTTTTTTGGCTTGGTTTTACTCACTTGCAGAGCATAGGTCACTGACAATCCAGTCAGACCTTCGCTCAACGTTTCTCTTTGAAGTACAGCAAACAGAGCAGCGAAAAATATTATCAAGTTACCAACCATCTCTAATCTTACAGCTAACCATCTGTAATGTGAATTTTTTTATACTGTTATCACTGTGTTATTAACTTGCCACAAAGTAACTGAACGCAGCGTAGACACTTACCGATTTGAAATAATACTGGGGTAATGGCAGACTTGGTTGAAGTCTACTTTGCTTTCTGATTCCTGGATAAATCTGTCTTGTACACCATATGCTCTGATGGTTTGGGCACCTAGTATTGAACACATTACACAATAATCAGAAATTATATTCGATTCAGAATTGTGTGTTATGAATTTGTGTATTCAAATGAGGGGAGGACGCTATCATGTAATTGAATAAAGGCACGTGTTTTAGTGAATTTAACATACCTGTAACAGATTCACCAAAATGGGAATAGATCGGAGATCTAGAAACAGATTCCAATCGTTTAAGCTGTCGTGAAGTTGCAACATAGAAACGCTGAATGAAATAATAAATTATTCCAATGGGTAAGATTACCGATATGAATATCGGTGTGCTGTAACTAATTACCACAACAGTGGCGATTACCTGAAATTAAATAAAATTTTGAAAGATTTTATAATATTCATATCCAAGAGCAATCACATAATAATAATACAAATTCTAGATAAATTAATCGCATTCAGGCTTTAGCATGACTTGATATACAATAATAATGGAATAAATACAAAATTTAAGGACCGGAGAATTAATTTATAATCTTTACAATTCAAGTATCTGACAATGCGAAAGATTGGGATATTTTCAAAGTGAGAAGAACTCTGAATGAAATATTTTAATCAAGCCACGCTATTCATAAATGAGAATTTCTACCCTGATATAATGATTATGCTCATTCACCATAAATAAAAAACATAACTTATAAAGTAAATGGCCCACCAACTTGTACGAAGCAGTGAATCTTGAGTGAAATTTCAAGCACAAACCAAACACCAGTAACGAAAATGTCAGATTACAAATTTTCACCTTGAAATAGCAATTATTGTCTTCGGACACAACTATACAAATTAGGTTTAAGCAACGAAATATTATTATGAATACATAAAACATGCATTTTACGTTATTTGTACCTTAAATTAATTAGAAAAAAAAAAATTAGAACACGTATTAAATATAACTTTACAAAAAAATCTCTGCATCATTTTTCGAACCGAGTTTGAAAATAAATGATAGATGGATTGAACCAGTACACCGGTTTAAAAAGTATTTCAGAAACTATTTCTCGACTGAACACGATCTCTGCATTTTTCACTTACGTTATAATAAATTCGTATACTAGAATTAAAGTTTAAAACATAATCGAGGTAAATGAGCTGCATTAGTAAACATCGCTTCATCGGACTATCAGAACGTCACAACACGCCTAAGATACACTGAATAAATGACAAATTGTATCCAAGCTATTGTTTTCTGTGTGTAATAAATTTAAATCACTAAGAAAAAATAGAAGAACACCTGGACCAATCTTAAATAATTGAATTCTAAACACATGAGGAGATAAGCAAGAAACGTTTTTAAACCTAGAGATAATTTTTAAGATATCATATTTTTGGGAAACTATTGGTGGATGAGCAGGAACGGGAGAGATTGGAGTTGTCCAGAATCAAATCTATTGAATCAGCGGCTTCCTCTGGTCTGTCCAAAAATTACCTCAAACAGGCAATAGATGCTATCTGAAATTTGTTGGGGGAGTGAGGTATCCAGTACATCCACGTCTTTAGCAAACCTGGAGATAATGCGACCAGTTGGGGTCGTGTCAAAGAACGTCAATGGAGCACGCATCACCCCGCGCAGCATCACTAGGTGCATCCGACGAGCCGCCAACCAACAACCCAGCTGCGGAGCCAAATCATACAAAAAGCTCGCCAACGCTATAACATCAGACACGGTGGACTATCATTGTAACCGAGCTGACAAAGTTTGCTGGGGGTAGTTGATACAATCATATGTTTCAATGGTACGAGGAGCAACAAAAAACACTTTCTCATCAAGAACTGTATAAAATTAGTTATACAATGATTGGTGCTGTGCGGGTTTCCGAGTTCATGTATGCGTTGAGTCATTTGGCAACAAAAGGTCTTGTACTGAAACCAATCACCTTGAGGTCCAAATTAACACAGTAAATACGCAGCAATTTGCAGGCATAAAAAGGCAATGTGCTATAAATTGTAGACTAGCATGTTATGCCTATTAGCACAAACCACATCTTACATTGCTGTAATATTTATACAATATTTGCCAGACAGTTTTAGTGTTGTATCAATTAAATGATCCACAAGACTGTTATCTTCAGAAATGACGGATAGATGTTTATCTCTATTCACCTCATGTAAGTCATGAAATAATGGCATAAGCTTATTCCCCAGAATCGGGAGGAATCCGGGTGTTGATAAATGAAATATAAAATACCGGAGGTCTAACTTTGGGTTAATAAATCACATATAGCTTAAGTTTTGCATGTGTGAAATGAAATAGGAACAAAGAGCGTCAGTATTATTTCCAATTTCCAAATAAAGGTTGAATTTGGTACTCAATTGAGTTTGAAGTGTACCGTACAGATTTTTGATTCGGTTAAATTGTGTTCATTAAGCTTTGAAGATTTAGATTGCTGGGAAAAAATGGTAAGGGACTTGGGTATAATAGAGGAATAGATTAATTGCATAATATGAATTGTTATGATAACAAAAGTATTGTCAATTATAATGAGAAGAAAATAATTGGTGAATCACTGGAAGTCTTAGAAAACCCATGAATTGCTGAATGATTTAACAGGTATTGCAAGCTTCCTCTAGAGCGGCAAGATACTTATGCGTGTGCCTTGTTAACAGCTAATGTTGTGAGGTTTGCTGTGACGTGTCGAGATAGGTATATACAATGAAAATAGACCAATATACATAAAATGACAATACAACAAGTACAAAAGAACCATGATACAGTGCAAATACAATATAAACATTGGCATGCATCAACTATAGAAAAAAACGTACTTGTATAATTGTGTCCTTAAAAATGATGCAGCGATTGATGTTTTAATTGATAAATTGAAAGAAACATTAGCATAACTAATCATTGGCTTCATAAGCTGTAATTATTCTACAATGATTGTCTCATAGATATGATTATATGCAGAGAGAAAAAAAATTGTAATCCCAAATAGCGACACTGCCTATTTCAAACCTTTCGTCTATAAATCTAAGCGAGTTGCAAAGACGTCGTGTTTTAAACATAAATCAATTTGGCTAAAGAAAACCTCAGATATAAAATTCATATATTTGTCACATTGCTTGTACTTTGCATTGAAATACAGGTATATTTGTAGACAACCAATGATCAGCGCATGAGCATAAGCTTACCCTAAATGTACTGGAAATACTGTGCGAAATTGTATCTGGAAGTCTGTTGTCCATTGTGTTAACATCTGCACTGAAACGGCTTAGAATACGCCCAACTGGCACTGTGTCGAAGAAGAACATTGGGCTGTACAACACATTACGTAAAGTGTCATGATGCATCCTAGCAGATGACTGCAGTGTACCAATGTTTAATGAGACCATCGCAAAAACCACGCTCAATGCTGCAACACAATACTAATCCCTGATATTCTGTTTTCAATAAAACATTCTTTAGATTATAGTTTTTTGTTCCTCTTTTTTTTTATTCTTCTGTAAGACACATTCCACAGAATGGGAGGAAGAGATGTTCATTGTAAAACTCATTATTTGTTTCAGGGCATAGTACCGTTCAAGGAATTTGTAAAACCTAAAAATACTGACAGTACGTAGCGTTTAATGATCGAACTACTAATAGAAATACACATTTTGCGTGTAATGAATGCTAGAAAAGATTATCCTCCAATCTTATTGATTAATGCAGCCAATGCTATTATCATACAATTACTATCACGAAATGCACAACAAATAACACATATCAAATTCTGATTGATAAGGATGATTAACAAAAATTTAGAAAAAAGCGATCAATCAATTCATTTTGTCAACGCAACAGAGATCGTAAAATTAGACTATTTGATGAGGATGATATCATGAGCGCACGAATGATCAGGCGCCCGGATGTCTTATTATATTCTCCATGAAACACGTTCTAATGCTTGTTGCAACAAATGTATGATTTTCATAATTGAAACGGTAATAACCACTGGAAAGTTTTGAACACAATGATACACATATTAGTATAGAAATAACTGGTCACAATAGCCGTTCATATGGATCCATAGTGATCTTTCTTGTGCAGATGCATATTTTTATGATTCTATGCAGAAGACCTTGCAAAACATACACATATGATGATATGTAAGAATGAAAAGGTCTTTTGTAACGCTTAAAAACATTAATCTCTGTCATATGGGTATCAAGGCTCGATGACGAAAGGCTACCAAGCTCTTCAACTGGCACATACCGGATGACAAAAATCTTTCAACTAATTGAACCAAAGTCCCAACTACCAGAAATGTTAGTACCATACCGACGTGGTCTGTTCCAGCAGAGACCGAAGATTGAGTGGCAAAGTGTTATCAATAATATCCACATCCTTTCCAAAACGGTTTAAGATTCTACCCATTGGAGTTTGATCGAAAAAAGACAGTGGATTTTTGAGAATACTAGATAACAAAACGTCATGAAGTAACATTGAGGCCAGTATAGATCCAGTAGCCACTAGGAACGAAGCAGCGAGCACTGCCAATCCTAAAATAATTGTTAGTGCGTGGAATCGTTAAGTTATGGTTTTGTTAAGTTTGTGCAATAATGATGCGTATGAGTTAGGATGATTGTGCCAAAAGAGTAAGATAAACTCCTCGGAATAGAACATTTAGGTTTCTATCTGTATATTTGGATGATGCATACGTACATCTATCAGTTGTCATAGAACTTTATATGCCATTTGGGAAATTATGGATTTGTTTCAACATGGCAATATTTGAAAAGAGTCGTTAGAGCGCCAAGCTTTCACCCTATAATACGTGAACTCTATAATGACCCATAAATCCAGTATCCTGAATTTTTCGTCAACTGTTTAGCCTACTGCTATGATCTCCATTTCTCCATGTACGAAATTTAATTTCAATGTTTTCATTACTTCGTATTTTCGCCAGTGGTATTTCGGAATAAAATATATGTTGGAGCTTGCTACTATTCGTTAATTATTCCAAAGATCATAGAATGAAAATCAGAATCAGCTAACAACAAAAACTTTTTTACAAACTTAAATCAATCAACACCATGCTCAGAGGAAAGAAAAGTGTTGTATGTAGGAGAATTTGGTGAGTTTCCAGTGTGATTGTACACATAATGAAATTGATTCTGAGCCGGATGTGTTTGAAAATTCTAGAAACAGCCAATCGGCGCTCTGGATTGCAAAAATTTAGAGCACGGATTGGCTGTTTCTTCAATTGTCAAACACATCCGGCTTAGAATCAATTTCATTATGTGTATATTCCATTTGTCTTTTAAATTTTCATGCACAGTAGGTAGAGTATGAATAATGTTCTTGAAATACCGCTAGTCTTGAAGTGTTAGTAATAAGAAAATAATGTACCTATTGGTGGACCGTTCACATAAATACGTTGAGTAGAGTAATAAATTTTGAATTAGAGTAAGCTTTTCTAATTGTTTTTTACTAGGTGAGATTCTTATAGGAAATCTCACATACCGATACGAGGCAAAGTAACCAGGCTCTAATGTTTGGCGGTAAAACATTGTCTAGAACGTCAATATCTTTTCCAAGACGGTTTAATATTCTGCCAGATGGTGTTATGTCAAAGAATCCAACAGGAGATCGCAGTATGCCATATAGCAATTCCATATGAAGTAGCGTGCTACTCCGAATACAGCCAACAGCCATCGTAAGTTGTGCGAGTAGTACAAATGACACTGAAAGTTGTTTCAACTATATACATACACATAATATTCTACCCTGTTATTGTACGATGTAAGTATTGTGATACGATGATCGATTGAATATCGTACAACTTGTGAAGCAGATTTAATTCACTCCCTTACTGTCCTCAAAACTATTCTCCAACATTTGTCCGAACCTTTGTGTTAGAAGAGGAAATAAATGAAAAGAGTTAGACATTTGAATGACGACTTGTACGAATGGTTTCATTCTTTGGAATATCATCTTTTTGCCGAGACAATGTAAGATAGTATTACCCGAAAAGTAAAATGCATGCACATTTAACACAGTAGGTACCTCATATATAATTCTTTGGCAGACCTTATTAACAAATGCTTATAATAGCTGAAAACTATTTGCAACACTTCTACTAACGACAAGAAATAATTATCTGATAACAAATTAATTGAATTATATCATATTTTATCGTGCTGCATTTTTACATGCAATACGAAGAAATCACACATATTTTATACAAACATACGAGAGGATGTGAAACTCCTCGAAGATTTCGTAAAGAAATGAAAAAAATAATATTTCAGATTATTAATCAAATATCAAATTAAATACTTGGATTGTATGACATTCAGGAAGTCAATGACTGATATTGTCATCCTTTTTAACTTTTTGTTTCAGCATATGATCGCCATGTGCAAATTCAACATTATTAAAGTCTGTGCCTTCAATATAGCTTTTCAATATACCATATAGAATAGGTGTGGCATAATAATAGTGTACAATTCTTTTTTTTCCCACAAGTATTATTTGAAATAAAAAACAATACATCCAGTGTAGGGGCCAGTATATACTCTTTCGGTCTTGAAAAATGCTGATTTATTTCTGATAAAACTCGATGAGTGGTTTTGAAAAAAAAATCATTATAGAAAAATCGTTGTCCTCGTCTATAACTAATGTGCTATAATAAAGAGAACTACAAGTTATATTCCGCGCTATCAGACACTACCGATATGAACTGTACTATGTTTTAAAAAGCGGCATCCAAATATCTAAGATTGCCAAAAAATTATGCTGTAATAATTGTTATAAAACTATTATAGAAAATAAATTGAGAAAAAGAAACACGTTCGTTTATCATTCCAACTTCGAATTTTACATATATTGAAGGACTAATATTCAAGAAACCAATACTAATCTATGTTAAATTCGAAAAGCAGCTAATTAGACACAGCAAACGACACACGGTCTGAATTTTGTAAATGTATCAAATGTGATCATGCAATGGTTCAGATGAATTGAATTAGATTTGCTGAATACAGAAATCCAGATACTCTGTCATGATATGACAGCTTGTTAATACGGGGCATAAAAAATGATCAAGTATTCGATGATGACTATTTTATATTCTCACACTAACAGATAATTTTCAAGTACTTCGAATGAGGACCCCTAATACGATATTGACTAAGATATAGAAGGCTGCATTTCAATATGCATTGAATACTAGGAATATTCAGCAATCTTTAAGCCGTAGCCTTAATCGGCAATAATTGAGATCTCAAAAGCAACTACATATACGAATATGTATTTACAATCTTCCCCTTATGTACAAATTGAAATTTTTTTTATATACAATCCAATTATGAATGTGATTCTCAAACACTTACAGTAATTTCAAAATAAACCACACAAGCTCTCAAACATTGTGTTATCCATCAATATTAAAACTTTGTTATTAATATTTTGATTAATTAAACAATTATGAAGAAATGAAGGTAAAAATTTGGACAAATCAAGTGATGAATGTAAAAGGTGGGTGATGATCCTGAAAAATGGATTAGAAGCAATTTTTCAATAAATTGCTAAATAAATTTCATCAAAACTTATAGTATTATCCGCGATCAGCAGAACTGCGAATCTATAGTACCAACCAAGGTAGTGTATATGTGTATGTGTATAATATGTAATGAAAAGGCGTTTATTGTTAGTAAAACTGATTTTAATGTTCGGATAATCTTACCTTGCCCCAAACCAAGTGCTCCATATACTCCAAGATACATATCTCGTTTACCGGTGTCCTGACTACCGTCAGCCTCTGTCATATTCTCGTTTGACCAATTAGCAAGCCATACATTTGACCCGATACTAAAAGCTTGGAATACTCCGTTCATCACAATTGTAGATATTGATAGGAACCAGCCTATTGAGCGAAGATAATGAGAATACACTCTCCATTTGACCTGGAATAAAGATTTTGGTTTATTCACTGTGTTGATTATCACATGGGAATAGTTAAACGTCAATTTATTCAGCACTGACGCTTCCTGTTTCAGTTTTTTCAATCTCGATAAGTTTCTCTCCAGTTTTAGGTCCCAGGTTGTCCTTTTCCTTGAGACTGTTTTTGTGAATCAGACTAAGAGACTGTTGACTGTCCGTTGAATGTTGCCTACAGAAAATTCCGTCTCTAATTAAAATTTGAAACACAATGGCTTTGCAGCGCTCAAATTTTATTCATGAGTTGGATAGCATTTCTTTTAATGCGAGTTGGATTTACGGTTTATCTCACCTTCTAAGTGAATTATTTAGCGATCGTTTGTCATTTACAGATCCAGAGTCACTGTGACTTTCGGAAACCCTAGATCTAGCTCTTGATAATTTTTGCTGCACTTCATCCGCACCCAAAGTAGATTCAAGTTGTTGTTTAATTTCATCAAGATCTGTTTCAGATACTGCGTCAACCTCGACTGTTTAAATTTTTTTATATAAAAATAAAGAAAACAGTGCATCAGTATAGATGATCGAATATAATTTACATGAATGCATGTATATTCTTGAAAGCCATGCGAGGGTATCACATCAAGATGTTTTTCGAAAAATCAGACAAAATAATGGGAAGAATGAATGAATGGGGAGAAAATCTGCGCGTTGTTTTAGTTTGGAATATAAAATTAAGACGATCTCTTCTATTCTAGCTTCCGAGTTAAACACAGCAAAGTTTTAAGCTCAAACCTTACGCCTAAATGACAGAAGAATAACAAAAATTTATGTTTACTTATTAATTGACTTACGATTTCCAACTTGGCCCCATGAAAAATAGAACCATATAATATCAATAAACATCAATGAATAACGTTCTGCTATTAAGAGAAGATAACCACTCTTTATAAAGTCAATGCATACCTTCTTGGAGATGATGGAGTAAAAATTCAGCGAATGCGCCCTTCTTTTCCAACAGTTGCTTATAAGTCCCACGTTCCGTTACCTCACCGTCCTTGAGAACAATGATATTGTCTACCTCTGGCAAGTAAGTGATGCCATGTGTGACTAAGACTCTGGTCTTTTTCTTCAGCATTCCACTTGGGCCAATAACGTTTTCAAAAATATGTTTTCCAACGTGAGAATCGACGGCGCTTAAAGGATCATCCATGAAATATACGTCGGCGTTATTGTAAACCGCCCTGGCCAAAGAGACTCTCTGTTTTTGTCCACCTGACAAATTGATACCCTTTTCACCAATTTCGGTTTGATCTCCGGCAGGCAACATTTCGAGATCTGGTTTTAAAGCACAAGCTTCAACGACGCGATTATACAGGCTCTTGTCCAGAGATTTACCAAAGAGAATATTATCTTGTAATGTTGCATTTTGGATCCAGGCTTGTTGAGATACATACGCGATTGAACCCTGTTTTATATTTTAATCAAGTATTACTCATCAAATATTGTCACGTAGTTATGAATTTAATAAACCAAGAATCTAATGCATTGAAATTACCTTTGTATTGACTCTGCCACTCAATCGGTCCATTTCACCAAGTAGAGCAGATACTAAAGAGCTTTTTCCTGAACCAACTGAGCCAACCAATGCTACTAGTTGTCCTTGCTGGACTTGGAGATTAATATTGCGTAGAATTGGCCTGTTGGATTCATCAACACTCCAAGTGAATGTTCCGTTCTCAATGATCAATGGATTTACTGAAATCGATAGTTTCCATTTTTTCATTAATCATCATTCATCGCCATGAAATGAAATTGTGGTATAATCCAAAGAGAAAATGTAATAAATAGCATAACTCACATTCAGATTGATCATGCTGCACATTATTAGGATCCAACTCCTCTGTATTCATAAACGTATTGATACGCTTCACAGATACTGATGCCTAAATTGACATCATAGATTTATTAGCAAGCATATTTTCCTGGTAGCCGAGTGTAGAAGAAATTCAATCACGTGACAAGTTTATACAATACGAATGAAGTTATCCTGCTATTTTCAACGCCGTCATACAAACCTATTATATTTAAGCTAAACAATGGACACAATGAGGAGTCTTTAACTAAAATGACTAAATTACTGGATCAAATATATAATTGAGTATAATTATAACTTGTCAAATGTTCGATCGTCTCTTCTATTAAATAATTATAATATTCTGTAGCATCTACAGCTTTAGATATTTCAGAAGAAAGAAACATGTGTTGTAGCAATAAAGGAGATTGATTAAGATTTTGAAACTGTTATTTACAATTTGTGTGACTAAATTGATGCCCTACTCATACATTTTTGATTATGAACTGAACAAAATAAAACTCTAATGATTATTTGAATCGATCCACTTTATATGATGGATCTTTCACTTGATGATAAAGAAGAACTTAATCATAGGTATTAAATGAATGAATGAATGCTTGTATGATTCTATTGCTTGGACGAAAGAACGCATCGAGAGAGTACGACCCCTAATTTTGTATCTTTGTTAGCATGGGTTTGAATTACCAGAGGATAAAATATCTCTAAGCTGATATCATCAGAATATGGATAATTCTATTCAAATTTGAAGTGATAACAAAGTAATTTTGATGAATATTTTGAAACGAGTGTGATTTAGAATATATTGTATTGATACATGATCTTTTCTTGGAAATACGTGAGCTTGCGTTGACCAAAAGACCTGATAACATATCTATAAAATCTGAAGTTTAATTTCCAGGAAATGAGATGCAGTTTTGACGTCGTAACTCACCTGGACCATGTTGCTGATCATCATAGGTAACATGGAGAGTGGGAACCTCAGAATATTGAACAAGCTGAGAGAAACAAAAGCAGTCTTGCTGTTCAAAACGTTTTTCTCATCCGAAAGTACAAATGTGGCGAAGGAAACCAGAGAGACCTAAATGAATGGGCATGCAACATAGACATTACTACACTAATATGTGAGAGTAGTAAATACAGATTTCAGAAATTCATTCTGTTCCATCAAGCCTTCTCAATTTTGCAATTCATTACGTAGCACAATTTTCGTGTTTATAAAATGTAATGAAAGTAAGTAAACTCAAATCATAGAAGGATTCATGTACTCGTGTTGCTATGATCAGTAGAAAAGGAAGAATCAAAGCACTAGCAGCAGCAGGTATCCATATTCTTCTGGACAGCATGTCATGTATCTGGTATCACCTGTACAACGTAAATGATGAGTTGCGGAAACATAGCCATTGGCGTTTGGATGATGTTAAACAGAGCGACAGAGACAAACACCACTGCAGCAGTCAGGACATGTGTTTCATCGATCAACACATACATGGCTATGGAGCTAAGACATACCTGTACACATGTTATTTCCTGAGTTTCTCAAGGAACCCAAAGAGATCTGTTATAATCAATTAGATTTAAAGTTAACTAATAGAAGATCACAAAAAATTTCAGTTGGAACTGCTTGGTGAGATGACATCCTTATACATAGTTGGAAATAATAACAGTGTGGCGAATGTTCAGCGCTTTGATTGCTCGGTATTTTTCCTAAAGATCACTTAAATTCAATTAGAGGTGTGTGAAATTTTCAAGATTTAACTGCGATAAGATAGTATCAATTATTCGAAAGGAGCGATATACTGTTTTCATTAATCTTACTCAAAATTTATATGGAGCCACTTGATTTCAATGCAAAAAAAGTAGCTGAAGAGAGTCATTATGGTTTTAAATGTAGAAAAGTGGGTAACAGGCAATGTGACTCAACTTCGGTTCATGTACAACATTTCAAATTTTCAGTGAATGAGTTAGAAGAAAAATCTGTTAACAACTTACCAGGAAGGGTGCGCAAGACCAGATGAAGCTTGTCCCCGCATTGAGGTAAGCGGCTTCTTTCAACACCTGAATCTCTTTGTTTCTGATCTTTAATATTTGCTGTTCGAAAGATGGTTCCCAGGCATACAATTTTAGAACTTTGATGCCGCTTAGTACCTCGTTCATCAGCTTGACTCTTTCATCTTTACTCTTCATTTGTCTAATTTGTAGCGTCTTTACTTTATTAGCAATCAATGCGTTGACTGGGATTAGGATGATCATAACTGCTAGACCGGCCAGTACAGATGGCCCCAAAATGTCCCACAAGAAATATAAAGCAAGAGCGATTTGCAACGGCGCTGACCAGATCATGTTTATGTAGGCAGTTAGGTCCATGAATCTTTGAGCATCTACCGACATAAGATTCACGATTTCACCAACTGTAGATTCTTTTCGTGCCGCGTTTGACATTCTCAAAGCTTTTCGATATATCGCGGCAATCAAAGCAGTGCGAATCCGCAAGCCAACTAAGAACATGCGGTTGAAGTATTGGGACAAAACTAGCGTCTGGATAGTCGCTGTTAAGAGAAGTAGTATCGCGTACAAATAACCCTTCCATAAAGGTTCTTCGTTGGACACGAAATCGATGAGTAATCTGAACAGAGAGAGATCGTTACCTGATTAAATTTGTGAAAATTGATATTAGGAATATATTGAAGAAATATATGTAACTGGGAAATATTGCTTTATATCAAAGCTTCTACATACTTCAATATTTGCGGACTTGCAAAGGTCAAAACATCCTGAGAAAGTTTCAACAAGGATCCAAAGACGAATGTTGGTCCGAACGCTTTGCAAAGGGCTGGCAATATCGAAGCAATCTTCTTTCTTCTCGCACTGTTGAAGTCCACTTGACCTGAGGACTTCCTAAATGATGCCTTCGAACCTTGCGCGCTGTGAGAAACCAAGCTATTCAATTATCTGATATAAAGTGAACATTTTCAATGATAGTATTAATGCCCTTACCCAAAATATGTCCAAAACAGCCTTGATAGCAAAAATACACAGAATATATGACATGATATTTGAGTATAAAAAGATTCTCCTTATTTAGCTAAGCGTATGCTCTATTATGAATGAAGTAAACAGAACAATGAACTTGTACAGGGTCTCCAGTGGCTGGGAGTTTTCAAATTTCAAGTTTACCCAGGCAATATTTAAACGAAAAACTATTGTGTTTTAAAAAATTGAAAATATCCTCAAGATTTACAGTTTCTTCCCGTGCGCTGGATACCCTGTTATAAAAGGCCGGCTTAATAACGTACTTATCGGATTTTCTCAAAGTTCTTATCCAATATTTATCGAACAGTGGTACAATTTCGCCGGCTGTATCTTCAGGGTTCATTGACCATAGGTCATCTGTTTCAAGCGGTTTCTTGAACCCTTTCCAAGCCAAAGAATCGAACCATGTGAATAAAATTTTCGATGGAAATGATGAATTTGTTTCAGGACATGGTCGTTGCACCTAGAATTATAGGTATTATATGTTCAAAGATTAATTCTTCCAGCTAAATTATTTTCAATAAATTTTTATCCGAATGTGAATTCTGCTTGATACTCACCGGGGCATATTCAGAAAATCGTGGTTCTCCATCAACGAAAAATTGTAATAAAAACATGACCAAAACCACCGGATAATAGATCATGTAAGACACAAATGGATACGTTATTTTATCCTGTAAATTGCAATACATTTCATAAAGACTTGGTGTCAGATCAATTCATCAGATTGATTATTACATTGGATTTAGAGAAGAGTTCTCACCTCTCCAATATCTCCCTTGAGTAAACTTCTGTATTGGACAGCCCCGCATAAAGCGAGGAAAAACCAGAACAGAAAAAGTAAGCCTGATGTCCGCATTCCGTATTTTCTATTGTATAATATCAGAACTGTGACCAAAGCCTGATAAATCGAAGATATACATAGTTGAATTAATGAATAGTTAAATAAAGAAATGGATGTTTGTGAAAAGAAAAGAAAAATTTAGTTGACAAATTATTAAAGTAATGTAATATACTTACAAATGTGACGATTTTGACAAACGGAGTATAGTATTCGACTTTGGGAAGTGGATCGTAATTAACACCATTATGGATCGCTTTGCCGAGATCGACGATTGTAAGTAAAATTAAAAATAATGTAAGTACTAGTTTAGAGATAAGTGTCCATGTGAAGGGTATGTTCCTTCTTTTACTGTTCAAAATATAATAAGTTTCCAACGAACAAAATGTCCATAAAAATGCACATGGGGTCCAAACAAGAACAGTTTTTTGAAAACATTCTGTAACATCTGGATTGCTTGTATTCCACGATAACTCTTGATCCTAAAACAAATATCGTGTAACGAACTTTCCGTATCTCTTCAAATTAGATTATATGATAAGCATGTGCCTTTATCTCAAAATATGAAACATCATCAAAACAAGAAAGACACTATGTGATACAGATTTGATCAATGAAATGAAATGGAATGGAATGGCTGTTGAATGACATCATCGCCTGCCTCTTGGCACGAATGAACTAATCATTCGCATGGATTCAGGCTATTATTTCAATAGTTTTTGTCCTGTAGAAACACATTGTGCTCAGGCTTCTTAAGTATATATTTAAATAATGGTGAGCAACTGTTGCCTACACCATGAATAAAATCTTTAGATAAGTTCAAGGACTAACTTAGTTATAACAAAGTTTACTTCTTAATACGTAATAAAGACCTTGAATTATTTCTTACAACATCGTTAACAAAATACATGTTACAAAAACGATTCATGATATCTCCAATGTTCAAACTGATACATAAACAATGAGATATGTTTAAAGCTACTAGGAAGATTCTCCGAAGTACTAATCAGCCCAGAATTATGGGTTATTCTTATTATTCTTGAGCATGAGAGCTCTTTGAGAAGACGAATATGGATTCTGAATAATAAATTTTCGGCATATACGCCCGAAGTAATTAACACCCTAAAGTTATGGTAGTACACGTACACGTATCATTCATGAATTATTAAAGAAGGACGAATGGTGAAAAGTGAGGTTATGCTACCTGATTAGAACGTAACTGAGTTTTCTTGTTCGTGATAGATATTGTAATTACGATCAAGTTATAATCAGAAATAACTGGATACCAGAGACTGTGAGTGTTAAAGCATGGCTTAAAATATACAAACATGTTTAATAATCCGACGACTTACCCAAAATTTTGAGCCACAAAACTGGTCCATTGTATGGTTTACCATGATGCCAGATTTACCCTTCTACCTGGTGTTGGTAGGTGATTATAATGAAGTGTATTTCGATCCTTGGTCTATTTGTTTATTCTGTAAATCACAGAAAGATCACCTTTTTTAATTAACAAAAAACTTTACGACTGTAGGCCATTGCGCGTGTAATGCAATATGCGATCGTCGTTGTTGCACATGTCACACACCACTGTAACTACCATTGGGTATAACAATTCGTTTAGAAAGTGAATACCAAGTGAATACTTATTAGCGGAACATAGCCGTGAATCGAAGTTAGCTAAAATCTTAGTATACGATGCTGTTCGGACGCATTTCACTCACAGGTAAGATTTCAACCTGCTCACATTCCTCGCGTGTTCAGAGGGCTCTTGGTAATGGCAAAATTTAATCTCGGAGAGAAACGGGAGGGGTGAAATCATCATTCTTCACCGAAAAAAATATAAAGTTTTTGAACACTTCCTAGATGGCGACACTCAATTCGCTTCAAGCTCTTATTGCACGGAAAGCGGTAACTTTTTGATTTGTAATAAGATGTGGATCATAAACGATTAGAATGATAGGAACTCGTGTAGTGATATACCTATTATCAATCACTACAATCAGTAAGGCGAATCATGATACTTGATACTATATGTATACTTGTTAATACTGCATAGTTCAATAGACGTGTGATAATAGGCCTTATGATATAACTATCATTATCTATTGCGCAATGTTAGGACAATCGGACGAAAATTGATTACTGTTTTGTAGAATTCGGTGTAAATTTTCTTCCTGAACAAGTATTAACTTATTGCTGCGACACTCCCAAAGTTAAACACTGTTGGTTTTCCATTATAACTTAAAAAAAGCGATCACTCCGATATTATAGTCGATACGTCGGAATTTATACCGATTAAGTTGTTCATTTATAGAGCGAATATAATATGATATATTCGAGTACGTTTCCCTGAGTAAATTCAATTCCTGTACCATTGTATCAGTTCTATGTTTGCGGTAGACAATAGATATACGAGCGTATAATAGAGATAAGCGATCGCTGCCTAACCAGCTTGAGATGACAAACCACGACTTTACCAAATATAATATACTGAATTCTAAGAGCGCTGAAATGGGTTTTATTATTTACACTAGCTATTCTGTTTGTATAACTTCTTCGTTCGTAGACTATATTACGTATCTATGGTTCCGTATCGTTACGCACAGCTCACACGTTTGGCTGCATTTCCTTTGTTAGCTAAGCAGGAACAGAAGAAGAAGAAGACTCATGCGATAGAAAAGGAAGAAGCGGATAATAAGGCACGAAACTTATGTAAAATGATTTTATTTATAGAGATTCCTATGAGTTTGGCTTGCTTTCCTCATTTCCTGTATGCGATAAATATGACATGTATATCAGTATTATACCTATGAGAGATTATGGCTATGGTTTACACTCAGTGAAAGCCAACTCGACACACTCCAGGTTTTTCGTCTGTTTATTGCAGGCCGACCATCTGCATTTTTTCTCTGGTTGAATAGATTTGCTTTCGGAAGACATCGATTCGAAGAAAAAAAAAGGAAAGAGGATGGCCAGCCTGCAATAAACAGACGAAAAATCTGGAGTATGCCGAGTTGGCTTTGACTGAGTGTACACCATAGCCATAATCTCTCTGCATGTAGGAGGTTTTATAGATATATGTATGAGTCACAATATAGGTATAATAAAGAGCATCAGAAATGATACGATATGATGTATGTATAATATTATACACTACTATTTATTCTCGTTAAGAAGACGCGCTTGATTTCAACACAGTTTAGTTCCAGCTGTGTTCATGGTTGTGCGGCCCCCACAACAATAATTCTCAGTTTGACCCGCAAATTGACTTTGAATGAAACGTTGCGTGTATACACAAAATGGAAGGGACTTCATACAAGCCCGGCTTGGAATAAAAGTGGTGTGGGTCTATTTCATCAAAAATTACAAAAAGTACAATGCAGTAAAACGTATCTTTCCGATTTAATATAAGATATGATTTTCGCATTTCATGTTATCTTTGACATAATGGACTTACACCATTTTTATTTCAAATGTCATGGGCTTATGTCAGAAATTA
Organism: Tenthredo scrophulariae; assembly: GCA_963978835.1. NCBI lineage: Eukaryota > Metazoa > Arthropoda > Insecta > Hymenoptera > Tenthredinidae > Tenthredo > Tenthredo scrophulariae. Next base: position 2,383,607 of record OZ022230.1, on the reverse strand, counting down.
TGTTACGCAATCACGTGTTCACGCTAGTGTGAAATGCCATAGCTTATAGACCACTCGATTCCGTGAGTTATAATTGTACCCATGCATGACAGCAGTATATTATAACAGCGGATTATACATTTGAGTATTTGTTGATCCAGGAAACGATCAGATGCATCTTAACTTTGTTTGTGCCAGCGATGCACCGGGTTCACAGTCACTTTATTGTATCCTATTTAGCTGTTTTATTTTATATCACGTTTTTCACATTGCCGCATTACCACTTCGAAGAATCGGTGGTCATCAAGAGTTCGCGGGTATAACGTTGTTTGAAGAACACATTTCCACAGTTTATTTTTAGAATTCCCGCACTTTAGATAAAGTCCTAATCTTGTTGAATTCGCGAAAAACATATACGGTTTAGTTTCCTTATTTTTCACTGCAGCTATACTAAATATACACCTACCAATGAGTTTCCTGCTTATATCGTTAATAATATTCCGATTTGTGTAAATTGATTCCAATCAGTCTTATCTGAACTTACCGTCAACTTGGGAATTGGGCTAGTCGTGAATTTCAGGGTTTGGTCGATACAAAAATTACCTTGAAGTGTCAATTTGGGTAGAATTAGTTCGAAAATAGTAGTTGCAATAATAAATCATGACATGATTGCCTTGTACGACATTGTTTTATATGATACATAACACGATGGCCTATATAGTATAATGATTCCGGCACACATAACGCGGGCATTTAAGCAAGGTGGTGCAATAAATTATAGTATAATATGATGAGACAAGTATAAGGACAGCTAACACATCGCACTATATAATTAGAACTCATAATATATACATATTTGTGCATATTAATATGTGAAGGACTTTGCTGCAAAGTAAGTATACGCGTACCAATCGACAGAGGTGTCAAACTCGAAAAGTTTTTTCACCGTTATTTGTGTGAATATGTATGTATACATGGCTATAGATAATAATTGTATCGAGTGTCACCTTCGCGATGATTAATAATGATTGTAGTTTAGAAATACAAGATTAAAATTTGAACTGGGTATATGCAGATAAATAGATTATCATACATCGCAATATACTTATACACTCGCCAGGCTTACACATTAAGTATACTATATGGTCATTATTACATCGTGTTTACTGTGTGGTCTTCGCCTTCCAAGACAATAATGCGATGTGATGACGAAGCTATAATATATTGGACAACGATATCTTTATGAGATTCTACGATAAGTAATAATAATAAGATCAAGATGTGATGGAATACACCATACTTCACGTTATCGGACGTGTTAAGGACTTAATCCAACAATATGTTATCGGAGTAGATAACGAATCCCTAATTAGCTGCAGATGATGCAAAAAAATCAATAATTCTGCTGATCATGCTCAGCTTCTTAAATACTTACATAATCATTATGGACTGGGTGTTATTATACTAAGACATATTTGATTGTGGTTTATGTGAGGTATATAAGCTTATAGCAATTTACTGGAAATAAATCTTTCCAGTAATTTAGCAGTCAGTATTTTCGATGATTATAGATATACATATAGGATATCCGTAGAATGTATATATATATATTCCCTGGTGAACCTTATTTATCAGTAGAATTTTTGCCACATAACATTCCTATAATAATGTAATGATTACAATTAAGGAATGATTGAAATTAATAATTGGCTAGAGTTTTTCTCTAAATATAACCGAGCAAATTAGGAGTTACAATAACGTTGAGTAAGTGCCGTATGGTTGTAAGAATATACTCCAAAACCAGATCGATACTTGTATAAACGTTCAGGATTGCCAAGGACCGCGTGATACTAATAATAATATCAGGCTGCGTGACTGTGGTCAATAACTAATATTGATTGATATTTGTAAAAGTTCACCGACTACTTAATTGAAAAATATTAGTATTTCAGCGGCAATGCAGCTGACAACATTGCGTTACTTTCAGCAAACAACTAGATAATGAATGATGAAGCATAACGCCAGTGATTTTCTCTCGAAGTTGTCCTCTGTTATCGACGTGCATGTAGTATACACAATAATGTACAGGGTGAAAAATAATCTACGAAATGATAGTTTTTATCTTAATACGGCCTTTGGAATGACTTATTATTCGCAATAACTATCAGAGGCGGCAAAACGGAAATGCCAAAGGTATGGACTCGAAGCAATAGTTCAGGAGCCCGCGCTTTTCTTAATTTTCCATATATCAATGTCTTCTATTTGAAGTTGATTTTTGCACATTTCAAAGTATACATGGAATTCCGCATATACAATGCAGGCGCCACCCCTGATGATTAGAGCGAATTGTTCGGAAGTTTTGGCGTTATAGATTTAAGAAAATCGATCACGTTCAAAAAATAATCCGCTTCGACTTCTTTACATCGCAAACTGTTTAGAGGAAGAAATAGAAGTTACGTAAGTTTACCTGTATGTACTTTCACAAATTGTGTTAACGCTACAGTTCAATAGCTGAATCGGCTTTTCGCAGAAAAACCTGGTGGCGAGGATCGTACCGTTATACGGTAAACATAACGTTCACAATATACGTATAGGTATATCTATGTATGAAGTAAAATCGAGATGAATTTTACGGAGACACTGAAGTCATATTGAATAGTAGTAGATATTTCTAACTTACTTGTCTTCTCTAAATCCGTGAGGAATACGTGAAGTATAAGCGATCAACGAGCCACTATATCATTGCGCAAAACTCTGCAATTTATTTCGGTCTATCTAACACGTTTGAATTATCGAATTCTCCAGCCGCGTTCACTGGCTGTTCAGTGACTGAAGTGACGATCATCACTTGACACTATAGGAATGATGTCGGTGAATGTTGGCACAACGGATGGTGGGGATATTAAGATAACAGATAGATAAAGTATTTATTTGTCTCAAGCTATTATACTATAATATAGATATACTTCATCAATAGTATACCTAAATGAAAATGGTTTGGTCTTCCTAAATCCAGTTACGTGAAGGATACAAAGACTCTTACTAAATAGTATTGTGATTAAGGGATATGCCAAGGCAAGAGAAGAATAATATGTTCATCGTATTCAATGTTTTATTATACGCCGCGAATGGAGGACGGAAAATAATTGTGAAAATAGCATTTGAAAGCTACGAATTCTCGCTTCAAACTAAAAAAAAATCAAATATCACGAAAATTAAGTTCGCTGCGTTCATTCAAGTATAGGGCTCTGCATTAAACGATTTGCGAAACGGTGACCACGTTTATAGGCAAATGGAATATCTGAAACACAAAAACCAGGATTTTTTGGAATCGTCGATGTACCTTCTAAGCTTCTATGGAACGAATTTCTCATCCGACTTTTCGTTTTTGAAAAATTGATAAAAACGTTCCCGAAAATTCCAAAAAGCGCGATCAAACGCGAAAAAGATTCGTGACTTGACCACGTTTAAGTTAATCAAAAATCCGTTCCATAGAAGCTTAGAGGATACATTGACGATTTCAAAAAGTATTGATTTTCGTGTTTCAGATATTCCGTTTGCCTATAAACGTGGTCACCGTTTCGCAAATCGTTTTTTGCAGAGCTCTACTTAAATGGACACAGCGGACTTGATTTTTGTGATATTTAATTTTTTTTTTTTTTAATTTGTTGCGGAAATTCGTAGCCTTCAAATCCTACTCTCACAATTATTTTCCGTCCTTCATTCTCGCCGTAATAAAACATTGAATACGATGAACATTTTATTATTCTCTTACCTTGGCATCCCCCTTAATGACGTCAAAAGAATCGTATTTATCGCAGAATATAACGTAATCAACGAGTTTTTGATCAATTTTACTAACCGGATGCAATTTTCTCGGAATAATTATAAATTAGATAGATTCTACACGAATGATCCAGAGCGCATGTTTAAACGTCAAGCCATGTAGCCCGCGACGTAGATCTATAGTACAACATCGCATATTAAAGATAGATTATCGCGATATATTGTGAAAGCGAAGGTAAAATATCGACGAAAAATTGTTAGTGTAACAATTAGGATATAGTTTTAAGTCGATTGTATATCACTATTTACTATACAGTTTTAATGTAATTTGAAGGAATAAAAGTGTCGCATAAAGCTACTGGAGAAATAAAAAAGCAAGTGTCATAAAGTTTTTGAAACATTTCCTCGTATATCTGGCGCTAAGGACAGCTGTACCAGCTACGCTGGTTTGTATCAAACATTGTGAACCTTCATAGCGTCTGCGTAACTTATACTATCTCACAGAGGAAATGAGGAACTGAATTGTGTCGACTATACCTAAAGTAATTAGTTATAATAGTGGTCGACATTCAGTGTATATACGTTTATGATGTAACGACGTTGATTTTTTACAAAGTATACAAGCATGTATTTAACGTTGATTTATTTATTATTTGAATACGAGTTATGACTGCAGTTTATGGCTTGGATAGAATTTGAAAATAGAAATTTAAAAAATTTTCGATATTACGTTATAGTGACGATGATGAAATCTATTATTTATAATGTATATACTGCCACGCTTGTGATACGAGTATATATATATGTAGGTACAGAGATCTGCCGTTATCATGAAAGCAAAACAATCTCTGGAAGGAGAATTAATCCCGTTACTAGTCAGACCGTAGAGGAAATGACTTGCACTATATTACCACGAGGCATTTGTTCTTTTTATAGTTTTTCGACTAACTGAGATTGTTTCTAAACCAGCATAACAGTTTTACGCGATAGCTCGACTGGAAGAACTGTAGTTGCAGTAACCGTAAATCATCAATAATATTGATGATCGTGTTTATAATAGGTATAGTGTTGATTCAGGTCGGACCCACCATTTTAGGTGAGTGCAGTATTCCTCTTAAAAATCTAAGACTGAAGTTCCTTTACCAAAACTTCGAGGAGCTAATAATTTCGTTTTTTTATTAGTCCCTTGAAGTTTCGACGAACGAACTTTAGTCTTAGATTTTCAAGAGGAATATACTCACCTAAAATGGTACGTCAAACCTGAATCACCCTATATAATAAACAGCCCGTCAATAACATCTCACAATCGAATTTCATGTGTGATATAATATACGCTATTGTAACTTGCTATCCACTATAAAAAGGACGGAGAATATCGCTATTCGCTGCATAAACGTCAAAACTATGAGAAAGTTCTAGCGCTATCACCAACTGATCGACTTATTTTATCTACAATATAGGTATATTGTTAAGGACAGGTGCAGCCTAGTATGATAAAGTTTTGTTGACTTGTTCCAGTAGAAACCGTTCGAAATTGGATTTTCAAATTCATTCGAAAGGAACAAATGAATTAAGAATAAAAAAATATCGTTATTTTGAATTTTTCAGGACCGCGTGTATAAAGCGATGATGCAAAAGGTCAATGACCCAATTTTTTTTTTTTTTTTTTTACACGACTCGGAAAGAATAGTGAGTTATATAATCTTCGATGTTCACCATTGCGTGAAACCGGTGATTTTTCATCATTTTTCATCCGAATTTCCGTTCCGATCGGGCAGAAAATTTATACTGCAAACGTGCAAGAGAAGTTGTTTTTTTTTCAGGCATTAGGCGCTCTGTTACGCGACCGTGCGTCCCGTGCCTAATCATTCTTCCGACAGTTCTATCAACCTTGAGATATTATGATGATAATTATATTGTGATATATGAAAGAAAAGAAGTAATATTAATAAATAAAACAACAAGCCGTGAGTCATTTTACATAATGCGTACGATAATTATAGTATGTAGTTTCGGAATATTGAGGTGGTCGCACGAACTCGCAGTTTATCTAATATTATAACGATATGTAGTTCAATGTATCACATGCAATAATAATAATTTATTAAAATATAACAATGATTATTATAATACTTTGTTGTATATTCTACATATTAATAAATATAAATCGCTACTTATAATACAATTTTATCCTTACACAAAGGGATAACATACCTATATTCCCTGTATTTTTATTAGTTTACGGAATGCCGGTAACAATGATATTAAACAAGCAATATTATGAAAAAAAAAAGATATAATATAATAATTGATTGCCGTTAAGTTGTAAAATTAAAAATTAAAAAAAAAAAAACTTTAATACTATAATATGAAAAACCACACAACTGTATAATAGAGAGCAGAAATTCAAGGAACAGAATTAATCGTTATTACAGAAAAGAGATTCTCTAAATGATTATAACTTGCCACTGTGAAAGCATACGGTCATTTTTAATCGAATATAGGCTGCATTGATAACAATATACGTATGTGTACATATTGTTATCGTATAATGTATGAATCTATCCGCTGGTTATTGTGTTCGTTTTTTGATCGAATTTTTACAGAAGTTTGATAATTTCATAAATTTAAAACAAATAGTGTAGAAATTCATGTTTTCAGTACTTTATCTTGTTCAAAGTTCAGATTCTGACTAAGTTTAACAAGCCATTGTCCTATCGTCAGGGAATAGTAATACAAGTACACATATGTTACTATAATGCTAACAATGCTGTAAAGAGTTAAGAATTCTCTAATTCTGAGGACTGCTGAACAGAAATGTCAACAATTCTGGCTGACTGAGATTGTTTCGATATTTTTGAACCATATCTTGGACCTTTAATCGTCTCCGAACATGCGGTGGATGATAGCTGGAACAATAGGCTTATATTAATTTAGGATGACCATTTTTTTGAAATATCAAGTTTTTTCTTCACTCCCTCTGAGATTAAATCATTCGACGAATAGATTGCTGAATTTGAAACTGATTTTTTCACTTATATCAACCTGTAAATCTCTAGTAATCAGTATTTGCAGGTAATTATCACTTTGAGCAAAGATAACAGTATCTAATCATGTGAGCACATATAGGAAGTAGTCGTTTCGATTCTACTCCACTAATTATGTGAAGAATTGAATATTTTCATTAACGGAAAAAAGTCTCTCGTTGTTTCTGTGCTTTTCATGAAATTAACATTTTACCTATCGTTATCCAGGCGTCTTCTACGTCCCATATTCAAGGCTGTTTGTCTGACCAATGTACCCAACACTCTTCGAGATAGAACCATGCCGTCAACCAATGGAGTAGCTAAATTTATTCTAGACACAGGACCTTGTAGTCTAACCCTCATCAAGCCACTAGACAAAGAATGTAGAAAAATCACTTGCACATCAGATGGTCTTACGCTATTGGAATGCTCGAGTCCAGTATGAGTGCAAGATAGAAGGTCAGCTGCAATGAGTATTCAGATTATTATTAATCATCAATATATTTTCAATGATCAATAAATATAGGCGAGAGGCAAGTATTCAATTGTACTTGTTAGTTTAGAGAGCATAAATCGCTCGACACACTTTGATTGAATATTCAGTTCAAGAACTCGGTATATTTTTCTCCTATTATAGTTGCATTTTCTGTCTACTTACAAATTGGAAATTGCAAATGATCCTCCAAGCTTTCCAACCAAACGACTAATATTCTTGTATCAGTTTGCGTCGGGAGAGTATGCTTCGTACTTCTTCTTGGTTTGACTGGATCTCCACTGGATGTACTAGACGGACCAGAACCTGGTAAACTAGGAGGCTGTTTGTCAAGGTCGAGAGACATGGCTCGAGAATTTTGAGTCGCAGACTGATTAACTGAATACGATCGAGATCCAGCGCTTTCACTAACAGCTCGCTCGAACCAAGCTAAAATAGAATTTCGTGTGGTTTTCTCTTTTTCTACTATGAAACTACAAAATTTAGTATCTTCACCATGGCGCAAAAGTTTCAAAGCTCACCATGCCCACTGCTGATATCGCTGTTGTAGTTCGCTTCATCAATGGAGTCAGAGCTCATATTTCCCACCGAGTGTGTTGGTACTATGAATGCTACTTCCGAGCTCACATCTGCCCAGTATAAAATATGAGTGTCTCCATTGTACAAAGCCCCACCATGATCGCTGTGAGCTGGTTGAGGTACGTTAACCGGTACCGTAGCTCGCCATGAGGTAGAAACATGGCCTGTCCAGCCTGCATGACTTGATACTGAGACTGGCCATCCAAGAGAGCTCAGAAACTCCAGGAAATGAGGAGACACACTGGACTCATTCAGCTGTTAGATGAAATTGATAGATAGAACAACAATTATTCATAATTGATGAGCCTATACTCTGTGTGAGTACATAAATGCTTATGAATATAAGATCTGTTTAAAAAATCAATTTTACCACATTGCAAAGTATTTCCTCAGCAGATTTTTGCCCTGCTCTAACATAAAATATATGAACGGTGTCACAGGTTCTCGGACTCGTGTGGTCCAGGTTTTCTAAGTCTGTGCAAAACCCTGGCATTGTTGGGTCTAAAGCGGTAAGTCCGCTGGTGTTAGAATTCTCGTTATCGTTATTGTCCAAGTTCAAGAAGCCAAAGTGGCTTAAAAACAGCCTAGCAGTTTGGAACTCGTGGCAAATTGGTGGTGGTGAGCATTCCTCTATTCTGTCATCTGTGTTCCTTGTCAAATCGTTGCTAGATTTAGCTTCCAGGTTTATTTGCCGGTCAAGTAATTGAGATAAAAGATTATGCTCATTCTTCATAATGTCATTATCATTCATTACGGCTTCTAGACTCGGTATCGACTCATCCCTAATACAAAAAAATGGAATTGAAACCTCAATATCAAAAGGCAATTGCCATACACACTTACACCCTGCAATGAGGAATACGGTCAACGTTATCAGGAAAGAATCTTGGTTTATAATCCGGTCTAGGGGCAGCTTCAGCCAGTGGCAATGGACGCCCTGGGTTTGTGTTAATACTTCTCACGCTAGACTTATGCCTAGGAAGATGTCTCAGTTGCATAGTCCAAGCGTGACGACCGAAAGGGCCTCTTATTAGCACCGTAACAGTAGGTTGTGGGTCCTGATCATTACCCAATGGCTCTTCAAGCAGAGCTAACATCGTTGCATTTTCTGCTACGAAATATCGGAATCGTTCGACCGCAGCTTGGCGGGCTACTCGACCACCGGTCCAACTGTTACAGTGTCGAAGCAAAGAAACTTCGTCAAGAAGAGAGGAGAGAGATTGGGCACCGCAAGCACTTGGGAAATATCCCACCTAAAACCAGAATTCTCGCTCATCTTTTTCCGCTTTCACAATGGTAAATGAGTCTGCAGTTCAATGAACTTGCCTGTTCTAATATAATTGTTAGAAGCGCATCCGCCGCATCTCTGACTCGCATGGATGCTGGTTTCAGCTCTTTCTCATCTTTCATTTTGATGGGCTCTCCCGGTTTGCCTACACTCTTAGTTCCAGAAACTCCCAACTCTACAACCTCAAGGACTGTTGTGAGGCAGTCTTTGTCCTGGAAATATGTTTCCTCTCCGTTATTATCTTGTTCGGAAAGTATATTATCCAGGAATATTGAATGTATCTTCAGAGTTTTATACAAACTTGTAATAATTGCGGATGGGCAGACAACCATGTGGTCAAACAACTGAACGCTGCTACAATAGATGAATGCAAGTCCTTAGAATGAGCTGGTGGTGGCCGCCAGCATTGATAAGCAATATAATCGCACAGCCATTTCACTGCCCGCTTACATTCCAAAGCATCTGTATGATTGATGTATTGTTAGGTATTTCTATAAATTCTATTTGCTGATTTTGCATTAACTATTCAGAGCATAAAATCTGCCTCATTTAACAATAAGAGCTATTAAAATGACGAGTAATGTTTTTTGGGATATGATTGCATGTATTTAATTCAAAGTCAAACCTGTTAGCTTCCTAGCTGCTTGACGTAACACATTGTTGAATATATTAATCATCGTTTTTGTTTCTCATGGTAAAAATGAAGATCAATCGCAAGCTCATGCACGCAATACACATAATGCAAAACGGAGTATATAACATGATGTTTTACCTGTTTCTCGTATATGCGTTCTTGCCAAACCTGCAAGTAATTCAAGCGCTGCTAATGAAATATTGAGATCAGTCTTCCACGATGATATTAATCTGTGACATACCAAGTATGTAGCTCTAACGAAAAGAGCGTGTGCAGAATCTGTAACAAAATTGAAACATAGTTTGTTTAGAAAAAATTAATGAAATTAGGTAATTAAAATTTGTACACAGAGAAATATGTAACATTGAAAATTGTAATAACGTCAAGATTTAATTGCGGTTTAAAAACAGTCGATGATGCAGAACAATAATACTGCAGTACTAGAAAAAGAAATAAAATATTTACCAAAGGCAATGCTTTCCTCTTGAAGTGTGACAATATCAGAGCCATCTCCAAGTGAACGGAGATCACTGGAAATGCTTACTTGACTTGTTGAATCACTGGCGACTATCAAGCAGGTGATGATGGTACAATGGTGAATGCGCAACGGAATACAACCCAAAATATAAAATGAGAAACAACACGTCACAGAAGCGTGAAAAGCAATCAGATAAAATGGTGTTTTAAGAATAAAACTAAAATAATAATAATAATAATAATTAGCATAAAGAAAATCAAGACAAATTCAACTTTTACGTCGTTTTGAATCTCTTACGATATGCTGTACTGCTCTTTATTTACAAAGGACAAACCTCGTTTTCTACGGTATCAATAATTTATATGTGCTGTAAAATGTGCAATAGTATGTATGTCTAGCAAAATTTGTTATTCTGTAAAGTTCGGTGAGGAAAAAAAATAAAATTGTTTATGCTGATCATTACTGTCTTATATCATAAGCTATGGTGTATTTATTCAATTTTAATTGCTGATGTGAAGTGATGAAAGTAAATGAATTAAAATATCGTGCTAAGAGCACAAAGGTGAATATTTTTAGTTAGTGCATGCAATTTAATTTATTAAACGAAAAATCGTCATAAGTCAACTGTAAATCAGTGAGGGATAATGATTTACTGTTTAGTTGATTAAAAAATGTAAACGATTAAGTGAAAAATGGATATTTTCAAACAGAAATCTAATTGACTTATTTTCAAAACAGTCAAATATCACATAATAATCTCCGTTACTTGAATACGCCAACATCTTATTACCTGATGATAGCAAATTCGTTGTAGTCTCACTGGTTATCGCATCAGGCTGAGTTACTTGATCGACCTCTTCAGCAGCTGCCGAGTCTTGTACGCTCAGCATTAGTCCCCCTAAGATGAAAATGTTGAATAATTGTAGATGAAATGAGGGAATGGAGTCTGTTATCCAGATTTAATTATAAATCATACCTAAAAGCATGTGTGTATTTAGAGGATCAGATTCAACCTGTAATGCATTTATGAGTAAATTCATAAGCCTTGGTTTTAATTGTACAAAAGTCACGGGATTCTTCTCCTGATTGTTTATAACAGTTAACGATGGTAACTCTTTGATAGGAAGATTCTGCAATCAGATAAAGACATGGTTGGGTTGTTGCGCCGGATGAACATTGCTTTGTGGAAATATAACGAATTGAATACCTGCAGATTAAGCGGAAGAGTCAACATGGATATGAGCAGATGTATCGAAGCCCTTCTCAATTCGACCCTGGATACAGCATTTGATTTCAATTTCAGCTCTTTTTCAGGCAGTACAATTTCCAGAGCAGATATTACCGCTGGAACCAACACCTGTACTCCATCTAGATCGAGTCTAAACAAGTCTGCTGAGTTCAATAGAATACTAGCTAATGTTTCGCCACATTCTCGAGTCTGTAAGACAGGAGAGAAGCGTATGAAATTCTTTCATGAAAATAAAGAAAGAGTTAATATTACACAGAAAGGATGAACTATCGAATCTTTTGTATTCACCTCGTTGATTTTAAGACCATGATACATAGCTTGATAAAATCTAGCTAAATAAACAGGCAGAATTTCTTCTCCAGTTTTTTTAGCGCAAAATATCCTACACAAAGCTCCCATTGCTTCAGCTCTGCCCGATTCATATCGGTCTATACCAAGCGAAGGTGGAATTTCGCTCGTAGATTCTTGCAACGAACTCGGTCCGTCGACAAGAACTGAAGCTGGACGCTTTGAGGCTCCTGACGGCTCTGTGATAATGAGATGCATATATGACAAGCAAAGAATACAGAGAAGCTTAAAAATAGAATAAATGTTGTTAGCAACTCAACGCTTCGTACTAACGTGGCAAATTCTGTGACCATCCATCAGTTCCTATAAAAGCTGCTTCGAACAACCATTCTCCAAACAAATGTAAAATACTGTTGCATTTTGGCCTCCCCGGTGCTAACGGAGGTCTGATATCTTGCCCTAATGATGTAACAGCTGAAATTTAAAGATTCTTTAATTACATGAATCAGTTCAGAGAACCCGATCTCTCACGAGGATTTCTTGCAACTTGGTTTGCCCTTACATGTTATACTCGAAGTCGACGACGGTCCAGAGTTAGGCGTTGACGCAGGTGGATTACTGGATATGCGACTAGTCGTTAATCCAATCAAAGAAGCTTTTGGAATTCCTAGTTAATAAAGATATATTATACACACGTGAAAATATGTTTCAACTGCATAATAAATTCCTGGATAATTTTTCCATATGCACATTGAGTCAGCTGGAGTCAGAGTTCACTGATTGATAGCATAAAAACAAGATGTGCGATGGAAAAGCACTATAGAAGTGATTCATTGAGGTATTATAAAACGTATATTTACATAGTATCTCGTGAATGATCTAGTCATCACAAAATTATCTGTTTCTATTTTTTTACATAATAATGAAATAAGTAATACTCTGTATAATAAAGTACTAAGAAGTTACAAAAATCATTGTTTCCAAAGGATAGTGAAAACGAATGTCAACCTGTATTATAATCTTGTAATATAATGAGTGCAGAAGTCTTGTGTATCAGGTAAATAGTAGATCAGTGCACTTATAATACCCTTAGTAACAGCAGAGGGTGTGACGCTGAAGCTTTTGGCCAGTCTCCGCTGTGTCGGGGGTGTGGGGGAGGGCTGAGGTTGATCTTTACCGCCAGACTTATCTCCCCCCACACCCCCACCTCCGCCACTTCCGGAGGCAACACTAGTCACACAACACTCTTCCCAGCAGCAAGCCTGGGACACCCCTGAAACATTCGCATTGCCATGCGACCACAACCAAATACATAGAAAGGATTTAAAGTGCTGAGATTGGGACTGAAAGAACCAGGTTAATTACAGCAGATCACCAATTTTTTGAAGCATATTCAAGTAAAAATTAGGAGCTGTAAATCGTGGGGCTTCAGAGTTAGATGCCGTCAAAGTGAAAGTACTTTACGCAAAGATGTTGATTATCCGGTTGATTGAAGCCGTTGCATTAAGTATTTTTACTTAGATTGGATGTAACTCTGAGACCCGATGACTCGCAACTCCTAACTTTTGTTTGATTATGCTCCAGAAGACTAGGGATCATCTGTGATGAAAGTGGCATATCAGTCCTTCAAAAATACTCTTATTTCAGGAGTATATTCTCGCTAAAATAATAGACGATATTGTATTTACATTCGGTTTGAATTGCGTTGTGAAACAAATGCATCAACGTAATCTTAGCTTTATGGTATATTTTTAATCACTTTAAATACAACTGATGGTAGATTTGATGATTAAAAATAACAACATTGATCGTTCACACTTAGAAATATAAATAAAGTGCTTTAAACCACCAATACTGTGACTATAATTAGAAGAATCGCTGTAGCTACTCCCGCTTGGACAAAAAATAGTATAATACAATGGTGTGGCGTGAACTTGTAGGTATATGTGCGGAGGATCATTCATATATCTATAGTATATTACAATACTCACCTAGAAAGGCGTCGACTTGACCAGCGATACCTTTAATAGCTTTTAAAAATATCTGTGGTAAGCCCTGCAAGCATGGATGCTGACAAGGATCGACGACGTTTGGGCTAGCAATAGCATACTGCAGAAATGCTTGCGTCTGAGAAACTACCGCTGGTCTGCATAAGTCAACCGGATCTCCAACGGTTCGCAACAATCTGTACCATGCTTGGGCCACTGCTTCGTCAGTCATTGTGGGAGGCACCAGATGCACATCTTCATCACCTAGTATAAACGATGATTTTCCTTTTAGGGTTTTTTGAAGAAACGGCTGCAGAATTGACACGTTTTAACACTTAGAGACAATTGAATCGACGTTACAGAACCACTCACTGATTTTTAGTTCTGGAAACATTGGGCCGTACATAATTTGCAATAGTTTTGCAGTCAGGGCTAAACAAACTCGGTTCCATTGCTCTACAAGGGCCAGTCTGTGACGCCATCGCAAACAAGACTCTCTTAATGTACGCCATAACGGGGGTGACGGAAAATTGCGTTCACATGCCACCAGCCATACCTAAAAGAATCATTATTCTATGCTTGAAGGTAATAGAAGTGAATGAAACGGACTTCAGATTATAGAATCGACGATATCTTTCCAGTGAATGAATTGAACTCCAAATTAGAGGCGAATAAGGAATGGCGGGACGATAAATTACCTCTAGCAACACGCCAAGAACTCTTTCGCACAGTTGTTCACCTGCGTCTTCCCTTACAGCGGGTGGAGCCAATAAGGCATCATTTATACCGATTAAAAATAGCAATAAACTCTCCCATGTTTCTCTTTCTAGAGTCGCAGGTCCTCTTGCAACTTGCTGGAGAGTTCTGAGCACTCTGTGACACAGCACGGCTTGTCTATTTATAGTATCAGCTCCTGCATAAGGGGGTGAAGAATTTTACATGAATGCTGATGTTGTAATGAAATAGAATACGAAAGGCACCCAAGCTCTTCAAAGACAAGACAAATGCAATGCGAATAGTAGAAAATATAGTGTGTTAGTTTATTGAGCCCTTTACCTACGTCCAGATATAAAAAAGGCCAGACTATGGACAGAAAATATAGAGATAATCTGGTTAGAAATGATTGTGAAAGACACACAAGACAACCATGAGATCAGCTGGTACGATTTTGTTCATGGGTTTAATTTTCCGGAGTTATCAAAGTGATGATATTGGATAAAATAAGAACAAATTGATTTTAGATTAGCATACTTTTGCTTTGGAGAAATATATTACATAATTATAAATTACAATCAAAGATATAGAGGGAAAAGGATTAACTCAGAGAAAATTAATCTTGAATAATGTGCGTGAATGAAGTTGACCCGAATGAAATCGAAGTATAACTTTTAAACGCGTGGACCGATTCCAAAGAAATTTGGTACATGAAAACGATGAATGATGTGTACATCCAGTATCGAATTCGAGCAAAATTGGTAGCAGAGTTTGCGAAGGAGAGGTAAAAACGTGCTTTTACAAGGAGTAAAAACTGTAGGATCTCGTCACTGCATAAATACAATTTTTTTTTATTAATGAACAAAAAATCGTGCCAACTGATAAGAGAATAACGAATATTAATCTTACCTTCTCCCTTCCTTGGTACAAATAAATTATGAAAATGGCTGATTATTTTTCTCGCATAAAAATTAGGATCTTCAACAATTGGTCTAGGCACAGAGATCTTTGGTGATGAATACAAAGCTGATAGCCATTCGCAATATACATTAACGCAATCTCTAACAGTGTCGTGCTCAGCTAGCGGTAAAGAAAGTCCAAAACAAATGACTTCCATACACCATTGAACCTCTCGATCAGTACTCAATGGACTATGTTCAGCGGCTTGAGTTATGCCGAGATTTGTTGCTAATTGACGAACTATTGACAAAGCTACCTCCCGCCCTGCTACTGGGTGAAATTTTTCTAATACACTTTGGCTATCCTCCGAGCCGTTTTGTATTAGAGCACTCAGAGATGCCCATTCCGAATACATTCCTCCTCCGGAATCCTGTTTCATTATTTGATAAAACAGATATGTTGAGTGTGATATTTGCTTTATTATTTACGGAGTTGATTTGAGGTTACGATTACATCCGTGTTTGTTTCTTTCTTTACTGATTTATTATAACAGTATGCTTTTAGATTGTCATAATCACAGTTTACAATTTAGGATTAGTTACCTTGAGATTAACTCTGTTGAATACGCCTAAATTCATAGATTACCATGCGCATGTATGACGTGCGATTGGAAATGAATAAATAATTTACTTCCTATATGTCAAATCCGAATCCGGACACAGCTGTATTTATTAAACGCTGCGGCTATTTTCACGGTTCCGTGTCTCTATTGGAGTCGCGCAAGAGTCACGCAAAAATTTCCGTGTCTCGATGATAGACGTCAGAATCGTCTTGTACGCTACCGAGTCTCCATCGGAGTCACGCTAAAGTTTCCGTGTCGCACAAACTAGTTAGACAATATATTTCTACATACTCTTCGCCCAAATTAAGACATAATATTCACGTAGCGTAGGCAGTCTTAACATAGTCTATGGTCTTCGTGGTTTACCGCGATTTGAAAATGAAATGTACGTTAGAGCATATGTTGTTCTTTTGAGAATTAGACAATAGTTAATATCACATATTGATTCAAATGGTGGTTCGATCATAAAAGAATAATCGAAACAAGACTGTGGGTTAATTAGTAACTTATGAAGGTGAAAGAAGTGTTGTGAAGATCATTTTGTAGGAAGAAACTGTGTATCTACAACTGGGGAGACGCTTCTCCCCGACGTAAACAACTTATTCCGCATCAAAAAGACAATATAGCGTAAACGCAGAAAGCCGATTTATAAAGGATAAGGAATACGAAGAAGCGGAAGAATATTGTACAGAAAGAAAAATGCCGCGAACTAAACAGCCTCGCAAAGCAAAATCGATCGACGGAAACGACGATGCAAGCCGGTTGCTGAAAGACTTTGAGAAAAACGTACATATACGACTTCAAAAAATACAAGCGTTATACGAGACGAAATTACAAAGCATAGAAACCCGTTACAGAGTCGCATCCACTCGTTTTCCACAGTCAGTTTCGAAGCTAACATTACGTGAGATTATTGACATCGATAAAAAAAATTCTGAAGAAGAAAATATCTGCGAGGTTAGCTCCTCTGTAAACGACGAGACCATTTCACCCGCGCCTAAAACCATAAAGGCTAAAAGAACCTCAAAACGGATTACAACTACCTCAGACGACGGATATATGACGGAAGTTGGAACGACAACTAGCACCACGCATAACTCGTTAGCCGTTCCAACCACGTCTTCAAAAACCCGAAAAATACGAACACGAAGTTCTTCTGGAAATAGAACAAAAAATCTGAGCTCAATCGCGCCGTTAAAAACGGTGAAGAAGCAGGAAAAGTCTGCCGCCACTACCACCAAAAATAAATTCAAAACTCCAGCCCTATTGAAACATCATCATCTCAACGAATACGGGCCTGTTACTCCAAAAGTTAAACCCAACACCCCTATGAGCGTTATGAGACGTCCAAGACAAGGAGAAATGGCTCTTAGCATGCAGGGAAGTCCTCTGTTAGTTACCTCAGTGGTAAATGAACACGTAGCCAATGTCAACGTACCATTGGATAATGGGAAGATTTTATCTCTACTTCCAAACGATGGACTGCGGTTGTCATATCTGCCTGAATTTGACGATGAAACAAGGCGTCAGTTAGTTACCCTCAAACAACACCTTGATAAGGTCATTGGATCTTAGTAGGTCTCATGATTGGATATTTGGGTACACACACCCTCATCGATTCTCATTCTGTTGATAATTAAATTAGCTTCTATGTATTTAGTATTATTTTTATATATGATTTAGGATTTAAAGGATTTACATTAAAATAACACAAACCAAGTTGAACTTATCAATGTTTTAACACCTGTTTCCTCGGTTTTTATTCCATTCATGAACATCTTAATTTTAAGCTTAATATTGTCCATCGCAAACTACACTTGAACAATTCGACTATGAGGAAATTTATTTAATTCTTTCCTGCTATTCGGCTTTAAACATAAGTGTGCCCTTATGAATATGAGTAATGGATTGAACGCCTAGCGCGGTCGGTAAATAGTGATAAGTTAAATGATGGGGTTTTTATACACTGTATAATTTTATGCACTTTTATTTATTTTTTTTATTTTTTATAACTTAGTATTTAAAATATTCTGAGGTAAAGCTGGCTGCAAGATAATAATGTTTTGTCATATTTATTCTTTATAATAAAGTACAAAATGCTGCGTAAGTTTCTTAAATACTTATATTAATTATTTCATATTTCTCATGGACCCGTAAGATAAGATTAAAAATATTGTTGAATATTCGTAGACAATGCATGGACTTTTTGAGCATTCTGAAAACAAAAAGGATAATAACGCCTATAGTGTTGAAATATTCATTGTATTTTTAAATTAGTATCCAGTATTATAATAAATTGTCGTAAGTCTTTTAAAGTACCTTGAGATATTGTTGTCAAGCCGAATTCACCACCTCCAAAAGATCCGACCAGTGGAACGTTGGGAAAAATTTTTCTGAAGACTTTAGGCTCGACGTCTTTTTCTGCATACCAGTCTTCGCCCCGTCCGCAACAAGCAAACATGAGTCCGACTGAGTATTTCTGTAGCTTCACTGCGTCCCTAAATGTAGTCAATTCTTTTTCCAATTGTCCCTTGGTCTGTATGCGGCTATCTAGCACTATGGACCATGTTGAAACACCGGCACCACAAATGCTGATGCCAGCTAGAGATGCTGTATGGTCACATGAATCCCCATTAGACACAGGAGCGCAGATTGTTAGTGTACTCGCGAAACCACCCCAAATAGATATTTTGTCTTTGTTGTTTGGTCTGAGAAAAGAATAGACACATGAATGTATATATGTATCTTCACATATGTTATACAGTAATAAATTAACAGATGTCTTACTGCTGTGATAGGAATGTCTTTAGAATCTGCTTTGCATCTGATTCTTGGTATTCGTCAGATCCGTCAGTATCCTTATTTTCGAAGAGTATTATGGACTTGATATTGTCTTCCTTTGGTGAGATTTCAAGAAATTTTCTGGCCAATTTTTCCCTGCTTCTTCTGTTGGTTGTTGTTCTAAATTGTTTAATCTCTGGCATGCCTATGGTGAAGCACTTTATTTTAACTCCTGGTATTTTGGGTAGGAATAGACCGGACACCACGTCTCCTTCTAACTCTAAATCATCATGAACCAGGCCGTAATTCCATACAGTTATACAATTAGTTTGATGAGGCACACAGCGGCATGGACAATCTTGAAATTGAATTTCATTTCATTAGAATAAAGCATAATATATCTATGTACAGGATCATGATTTGAAAATGAGCAAAATAGGCGGAGTGTCTACGTTCAAATCAGTCTTTTTTTTTATTCATATGATTAGATAGTCACATATGATATACATCTTGTGAGTCAATATACATCAAACTCTCCATAATGTTTTTTCATCACATGAAACCTTTTCATTATTTCAACCGTTGAAAAAATTTGAATCATGGGAAGTCAAAAAGAATCATCAAAATTTGTTTCAGAGAAATAGGTAGCTACCATTGTTATTCCTCGGTTCAAAACCACACCGTCTTATTCGTTGTTGTTTGCCCATAAACAACAGACCAATATTTGGTCTGATGAGCAGTTGGTCAGTAAAAGTTTTAAGAACTTGATCCTTTTTTTTATCAGGCCTCAAATTATACAGTATACTCTGTGGTCTTATTCTAGTTTGTATTTCTTTCTTTGCAGCTTCGTTCCAAGACCTAAAATACGTCAGTAGTAATAAACAGTCATGCAATTAGTATTTGGCAACATAATCGGCAGTCGGTTGTTTCTTGTTGTCGGATCGATCGGTTTGGTATACAATTTTTGTTTTTCTAATATTGTATTACCTGCAGACCATAGCTGCCCGAGTCAAATCCCTGATATTAGAATATTCTAATATCATTCTCAACACATCGTAGGTTATATGTTCGCCAATATTCGTTCCATCCATTTCTGGCTCGATTTTTTTATCTTTATTCTCTTTACTCGACTGCATTGTCTGTCGAGTCTTTTTCTTAGACTGCGATTTCTCCATCGGTAAATCTTATTTCTTCCAATTATCGCTTGCCTTTAAATCAAACTGAAGTTAATATTTATGGTTATTTATGGTTATGCTATTGATGAATAGATAATCGATGCACGACAGCTGTATCAGAGAACGTAGGTTATATATGTCATTCTGTGGCTCTCTTGCAAGTGTGTTGGTTTACAATTTACGCTTCAGAGTTCAAACGAGAATTCCCTATTTCATATTCTAGTGAATTCTGTTTTAACATTGTCAGCACTGTCACAAGAGCGTGATATCGAAGCGTGAATCGACTATGCTTTGTTTGATTGCGATAATACGAGTTGTGTATTTGAGATCCCGCCAAACAGCAAAGTTGTTCGCAGTAAGACCCCGGTAACCAAACATTAACCTTATTCTTAGTAATTGAACTATAAAATTGAAGATGTGGGGTGAAAATGCATTTACAAATGACGGCGGAGGCTACTTTAACTCCTCCGAAGTATCGTCACCCTCAGCATCCACAAAGAAAGGTCCAAAACGAGCCCAGAACATAGTTCCTGTTATGATGAAGCATCTGATTGACGGGCCAGAGGACCTCCAGATCTGGGGTGTAGACGTGCAGATAGTAACGGCCGTCGGGATAGTGCGTAGAATTGATCCTTCGACAACTAAAATCACCTACGACATCGAAGACGAAACTGGAACAATGACCGCGTACCATTGGATGGATGTTGAAAAAACTCAACAGGGACCAGAAATCGAGGTGGACACTTATGTTCGGGTTTATGGCTCGCTTCGTGAGCAACATCAGAAAAAACACATCCTGATAATGAAGATTTATCCGATCACTGACCTCAATGAGTTGACCTTGCACCTCTTAGAGGCAATATATGTTGATCTGAAAGGTGAACGATTGGCTGGCGCAGGAAACACTGATGTAAGTAGTGTTAAGGATCCGATTCAAACTGGTCCATTAGAAAATTCCATGATTGATTCGATGACGGGAGCGAGTCTTGCCGGATTGACAAATGAACAAAAGGCTGTCTTCAAGATAATTCAATTTGAGAATGATACAGCGAGTGGTATAGAGAGGGATCAGATCAAAACAAGAGTAGCGCCGCACATTAGTTCCCATGTTGATGATATACTTGAGTTTCTGGCTGGCGAAGGACATATTTATACAACGTTAACCGATGATCACTTTAAAACTACATAAATATTTCATTTATTCGAACAGTTCTGTACTCGTTGATCGGGTGCAGTTGTCGTTTTAGTTTTAAGATGCTAGTAAAAGCCCAATCATCATTTCCATGTTATAATTATACCAGAAGTTCAATACTATTTTTAGTGAGAGCAATAAATGGATGGATCATATATAAGAATATGTCTTGCAACACTATGTGTATAACTTGTTGAATATGTATAACGCTAATCTTAAGAATATGTCTCAGTTCTATTGAGCTTTAATTTCTCTTCTTAATTATGTATTAACATGCTCATATAGTATGCAAACTTCTAACAAGAATAACAAAACAATGAAACAATTTCTTACATTTTTTATGATAAAGTATTCTTACATCAAAGTATACAGCGTGATTGGAAAACGAGGAAATCTTTATTTGAAAAGTGTGTGTATTTCTTGAAACCAATACAGATTCTATATTCATAAATGTTTGTCATTTTATTTCAAAATCCCTTCATGAATCAATTTTCAATCTGTGATTGCTCTACAGTATAATAATGTAACAGTAGCTTTCGAATATTTTACCGTAATCTTCTTCCTTATCTCTATTTTTACTTACATGATATAGATGATTGATAGCTGTGATCAAAAAATTCAAATCAAATGAAACATGGCCTCAAGCTTTCAGCCAATCAGATCAATGCGGGATTTCATACAAGATACCTTTATTTACAAATGGCTGTTGGATTCATGTGACGGTTGTTAAAGCATAAAGATTGAAATATTCGGTTTCTTATCGGAAAGAATATTATAATGACAGATTATATTATAACTCCATGGGAAATAGAAATTCATGTACAGGATCTACAGCCATCAAACATCGAAGACATTGGCACAAAGCGGTAAAATACTTTCTTATCTGGTATACATGTAAAGCTATGCACCGGGATCCTCATCGCCATGCGTTTTGTTATAATTGTAGATGGCTTGAGTTTCACAAGAGGTTACTGCTTCTAAATCAGCAAAGTGTTCTAGAAATTAGCACATTGAGAGAAGAGGCTGTCAAGGAATGGTTTATATCATTAAAAAAAGTTGGTATTAAATAAATATCATTACTCCATAGCTAAAACAGAAGTTTGATCAATAAGTGAGTAGATGTTTGGAATATCTTGATCAGGTATCAATTAATTTTGTTTTTATTCTATAAATCAGATACCTGTTCTGATTCACGAAGTGATTCAGATTAACATTTGGAAAGAAAACGTGTTCCCAGTTTTGATTGAAATAAACGATGAGCCAACCAACACGTTCATGCTACATAGTGTGTTTTACCACGAAGGTGTAGCTGCTTCGCTATTAGAGAATATTCTGTTTCATTCTGATAGCGCAGAAGCTGTGGATGACTATGTTCTAGATTTGATTGATTATGCTGTTACTAACGTGACCAATCTACTTTATGACCACAAAGAAGAATCTACAGATGAATGCCAACATACAAAGTACTTTATCTCATTCTAAGAAAACGTAGAATCAAAGATCTTTTCTGGACGCAAATGACGTATTTCTCATAACATCATCACATTTTATTTGAAACATTATTTCAGTAAATCTGAAAGATAGAATAGAATAAGAAGTCTTGTCTATAATTATTTTGGTATTCATTTTCCTTCATCAGCTCATGCCTGGAAGAGTTGTTGAAAAAGAAAAAGGAGTTGGAATTTGATATTAGTATGAAATGCGTATCAATCCTGCGATATATGGCTGAGTTTGTAGACACTTTACCTCTGTGCGCACTTTCGCGGATGTTATCGACGCATGACGTTCCCTACTTATTAACTGAGTTAATAGAAAAACAACCTTGGAGGAAACTGAACGAGGAAGGTAAAATAATATTATAGTGATAATGAAAATCGATAATAACTGTTACGCTGTTGTATAATTTCCAGGAAATAAAATAATATACAATGGAAAATGGGAGACAGTAAACGAAAATGATCAGGACAGAATCTGCAGAGTAGAGGGTCAAGTGTGGATTGGGTTACGAGAAATTCTTCTGAATCCAAAATGTGCTCCATACTATGAGATCACAGAGTTTAGAATGTCTCAACTTGTGAAAGTAATTCGTATAATCATCTTCATCGCTAACTAAATCTGATTATTATATATAAGCATGTGACTAATTTTTCAGCTGCAAAAATACTTGCACGAATCTGTACTGGATCAAATTGCTCCATTGATAGAATTAAAAAGATGGCTATGTCAATTGAGCGTAATGTCGCAACCTCCGACAATTCAAAAGCCTGTAGTTGTTGAAATTCTACCAGAAGTAAGTTTTATTTTCTAAATTGACTGGATGAGAAAGAGGAGAAAAACTCGATGCATAATATACCATTTATGGATTTCTAGATAAGATCATCTATTCTGGCTAAATATAAAAAAAAATGGCACAAGTTAGCAAAGCATCAATCAAAGTCCTTATTTAACAATGATATGGAGTACATTAAAAGTATGGCTCAAGTTTTAAGCCAGGCCTATGATTTAGATAAGCTTGAATCTGTAGTGCCAAAAAAGTGTTTTGCTTGCAAAGAAATTGCGTCAAAGCGTTGTTCCAAATGTAAAGAAGCTTGGTACTGTGGCAGGTAAATGTCTAATCATAATTCTAAATATATCGAAAATATATTCTGGAATGAATAAAGATAGACGTTAACAACGCAGAAGGACTAAAAACTACGCGATCTATTTTTATTACAGAGAATGTCAAGTGAAGGATTGGGCAAAGCATAAAGATATCTGTGAAAAAATTATCAAAAATAAGGAAGCTTACGGTATTAAGGATTGAAATGTAAAGAAATCATTAAAAATACTTAATTACTATAAATGATGACTTATTCTCCTTTAATCACTTAGTAGTCGATAATATAAAAAAAAATTAGTTGGAATAATGTAGACGGGTAGATTACTAGACTGAAGATAGTGAGATAATTCTTTGCGTATATTAGAATATTTAGTGGCCCTGAAGAGGGCCGTTTGTGTTTGTCAACTTAGAAATAGATTACGCGCGTTCGCCGCGAATACGACGAGCTAGTTTAGTTTCTTTCGCCATGATGATAACACATTTAGCGGGAATGGTGCAGAGAATAATATCTTCAAACCGGCCAACCAGATAAGCCTCACTAGCTTCCTAAAACGCCATTACAGCAGAGCTCTGTAACCGCGAATCAGTATTGAGATTCTAACCAATCTCACGCACGAGCCGTTGTAAAAGACATAATACACGAGACTTAATAAAAAGAAATACCCGGACCAGACGGAATACAAGACATTATACTAAAGCACCTATCAAGAGAAGCTCTAGTACAACTGACATACATAGCAAATGCTAGCTTAAACTGAGCTATTTCCCGAACCGATGGAAACACGCAAATCTACTTGCCTTCCATAAAACAGGGAAAGATAAGATATTCCCACAAAATTATCAACCCATCAACAAAGCAAATAGGTTTTTTTTCAAATTTTTTACCTGATAACAAACATAAATAACGTAGCGAAAACTGCGAACAAAGCCAAATAAATACCGGCACCACATAACGCTTGGGGACCAGGAATAGAATATAACTACAAATGTACAAACATAACATATGGCAAAACCATTCATAAATAAAGAAAATTTTCAAAGTAAAAGAAAATCAACTCATCAGTCTCCTACCCACACTGAGAAAAGTATTCATAGAATCAAAGATCATAAAAACGCAACAATCCGGCTTTCGCCAAGGCCACAACACAGTACAACAATTAATAAGACTGACTGACCACATCAACTATAACTTCAACATGAACAAATCAACTTCGTTAGCTCATTCAGATGGATTCATTCGAGTGAGTCTACCTACGGAGTGAGGATTGTATGGAAGCCTGGTAGTTTTTGAAAACGGTCTTGAAAACGTTTTACATGGATATCTTCTCTATTTTCCTGTAAAAAAAAACATGTTTTGGACCGTACATGTTCAGAGTCGCACATAGAATTGCGCGATGTATTTTGTTTCATTGATTTCGGTGCCCAGGCAGAGATATTCCGTTTAATAGCACCTTTTGTCCCAATGTTCTCAGGTCTGGTGGAATTGCGTGGGGAAGCACGTAAAACCCAAAAAATAAAGGTAATGCTGCTATTTAATAAATAAAAAAAAGTAAGTTAAGCACTCATTCAGGTATTCGACAGAGAGTCTGCCTCCGGACAGCTTACGGGACCGCCCTCTTTTTTTCGCCTCCTTCAAACCCCTGACAGACATCAAAGAGCTACGAAACATAAAATATATCTGTGCAGTTAAAATAAACTGGGACAAATATGAAAACCCAAAAAAGATTACACAGTGCTACAGATGCCAAGGTTTTAACCACGGTACTAGCCACTGCAATCGGGACCCGAGATGCGTAAAATGCATAGGAAAGCACCTAACAAAGGACTGCACTAAGCCACCCGAAGAAAAACCCCAGTGTGCAAACTGCAATAAAGACCACCAGGCAAATCACACTAACTGCGGAATATACAAATAACACCTTCACAGACTAGAGGAAAACCAAAAAAGACAACAGAAACAGGACACAACAACCCAGGAACGAAACCAACGACACCAGGATATGACCCCATACAGCAACGACAATTTCCCTCCGCTGCTAGACCAGACCAACGACCAGGACCAACAACCCAAGGATGCCCCCAGCACCCCTGGTCTAAACCAAACCCCAATGCCGACCAAAAACAAGGTAATAGAAAACCAAAATAAACTCTACTCTGAAATAACACAAATGACACCTCTACCTTCAGTAGTATCATTAAAGAAATACAAACACTCAAAACACACTGTGACTTTAATAAAATGCTCACAATGTTCAAAGAACTAAACACAAATCTAGCACACTGCTCCAATCACGTGGCTAAATGCGAAACCTTTTACAATGTTATCCTTAAATATGTATAGCACAACCAAAAATACAAAAGCACTCAAAATCGCACACTGAAACGCAAACGGTATCCGAAAAAACAAAAATGAAGTCATGGACTTTCTAGAAAGAAATAAAATAGACATTTTCATGGTTACCGAAACCAAACTTACAGACAGGTACAAAGCTAAGTTGCCAGGCTTCCTAAGCTTTACAAAAAACAGACCAGACAACGCGGCAGGCGGAGGCGTGGCCATCAAGGGACTCGGTAGAGTCTCGCGCCAAGTACAAAAAAAAAGTCAAACGCCGCGCGAGACTCGACAGAGTCTAGGGAGCTAACCGGCATGGTGGGGATACAGTATTTTCCTAATTTCTTCCGCTTCACGATATTCCGGGGATTGAAATAATTATCTCAGAATGTAGACACAAAGAGCTTTCATTTGAGTGCAACTTCAATTGAAGCAGTGCACGTAAAGCTGAGATATGATTAACTCAAGTTTCCGAGTACCCGTTTCGTCTGAAAAATTTTTCGTCTCCTTCTTCAGACCAAACATCTATACATCTATGCGGATGACAATTAGGATGAATTAGGAAAGAGTGGCCACCACTAGACAGCAGAGATATACTAAGTACTCGACATCAGTTGCCAGGTGACGCTCTTGTCGACGCTGTGTACGTAGTCGAGAATCGATTGCCCAAGACCACGGAGTACGGACAGACAGACTTCCGAGACAGAGCTGTCAAGGTAACCAAACTCATTCGGATGAAGCAGAAGGCGGACCACACCCGCAACAGACCACTCTACATGGTAACACTACAAAACAGAACACAAGTAAACGAGGTGAAAAAAATTAAATATATTAATTATTTCAAAGTCGTATGGGAGGACTATAAAAACTCCAAACTAGCCACTCAATGCTACCGCTGTCAAAAATTTGGACACGGCTCATCAAATTGCGCAAACGAGCGACGTTGCGTAAAGTGCTCACTATCGCACCTGACTAAAGAATGCTCAAAAACTATTACAGAGCCAGCCAAGTGTGCAAACTGCAACGCTGCACATGTCCCCAGTTACAAAACATGCCCAGTATACCTGCAACACCTGAAAGTAATTGAAAACAACCGAACTATAAACAACAAAAGACGCAACAAGCAATCACAAGACTACCACTACCAAGAGCGTGACTTCCCCGCAAAAACCATGGCATCATCAACTGGCGGTATACACCAGAACATCGAAGCAACATCAAACACCAACACGAGGTCGCGGGACCACCACCAACAACAGGGACCCACGTATGGAGAGGTAGCCGCTTGCAAAACTAGAAACAGTAATAACACAAATAACACACATAGCATATCTAGTGAGAATATACAACACATATACCAGCTAGATAATCTAATACAAGAAGTAAACAAACTAAACACACTATGTAATCTATCGGATCTGATAAATTTAGCTAGACCTCTTAACGCTCGCCTAAGCGACTGCGATAATAACATTTCAAAAAATATTAGTCATCAGTGAACTCTTAATTAGTCATGGCAGGCAAACATAAATTAAGTAACCTCAATATCATATTTTGGAATGCCAACGGCATTCTAAACAAACTCCCAGAATTACCGAACTTTTTGCATAAACGCAATGTAGATGTTATCATGATAAGCGAAACTAAACTCTTAGGTAACGTCAAATGCTCCGTTCGAGGCTACAAATGCTATAGGAAAGACCGAAATGGCAATGCTAGAGGAGGAGGAGTTGCCATCCTAATCAAATCAGATATCCCCCACCATGAATTCCCGATAGCCACAGCAAGCCCTTCAGAAGCGCATGCCGTTAAACTGCAAAATAACTTGCTACTAGTGACCTGCTATCTCCCACCACAAGAAAATTCATGTAAGCGCGATTTAAACAACATCTTAAACATAAACAACCAAGTTATCATCGCCGGAGATTTCAATGCGAAACATACATCCTGGCAATGCAAAGGCATAAATAAGAACGGACGCTCGCTTTACAGCATCGCTCAAACAAATCCGGTCACAATGGAATACCCTAACGGTTACACTCTGTTCCCAACCAATGGCGGCAATCCATCGGTAGTTGATCTAGCAATAATCAAAAATGTAACCAAGTACAGTAAGCCTGAAGTCATCAACGAATTAAACTCCGACCACATACCAATATTATTGAGACTTAATGATACAGACAACCCACGCATAAATAAACGTTACCGTGACTATAAGAACGCAAATTGGGACGCTTTTAGAAGCGCCCTAAACCAAAACCTGACAATAAAATCAAAAATTAAGACATTAGATAACATAAATGATGCAGTAGAAACCCTAACAACAAGCATACAACTAGCCATGAATAAAACAATACCATTAAGGAAAGTGAATATCAAACCAGATAGATTACCAGAAAATATCCTGGAGCTAATAAAAATACGCAATTACTACCGCCGCAAATACCAAAGTACACGAACACATAGCTACAGGTCCACGCAAAACCACCTCACAAAACTAATCCAAGCACAAATAAAATCCTTCCAAAATGAGGCAGTAGAAAAGCGATTGAAATCCCTGAATATAAGAGACCAGACATTATGGCAGGCTATTAAACTACGCAAAACCACAAACAACAACATACCACCCCTAATCGAAAACACCATACAACGCTTCGACAATAAATCAAAAGCAGATCTCTTAGCTGATAATTTTGAACGCGTACACAAACTAACGAGCAATTCCAGCGACAACGACACAATCAAGCTAGTCAATACAGAATACTGAATCACCCAAAACGAAGAAATAGATACTAGCAACTTACCGCTGGTTACCCCAGCTGAAATAATAAAAGCGATCAAAACAACAAAGCCTAAAAAAGCTCCTGGCTTTGATGAAATACAAAACATAATCCTGAAAAACCTCACAAAAAAAGCAATTGTGCAAATCCTTTATATATTTAACGCGTGCATCACACTGTCAGCATTCCCTCAATCCTGGAAAAAAGCAAAAATTTTAGCCTTCCATAAACCAGGCAAAGATAAAACATCCCCGACTAGTTACCGGCCAATCAGCTTACTCTCAACGCTGGGCAAACTCCTCGAAATAATCGTAAATAAAAGGTTAAAACTATTCCTAGATCAAAATTCAGTAATTATTCCCGAACAATTCGGATTTAGATCAGGACATAGTACAGTTCAGCAACTGGCCCGGCTTACCGATTTCATAAGCTGCAGTTTCAATGCAAAAAGAAGCACAGGACTTCTACTTTTGGATATCGAAAAGGCCTTTGATACGGTATGGCACCAAGGGCTCGTATACAAATTGAAAAAAATGAACATCCCACTCTATCTAATCAAATTTATTGACAATTATCTCACAAGCAGGCAGTTTGTCGTAATCGTTGACGATGCAACTAGCTCACCAAGAAAAATAGCAGCAGGAGTTCCTCAAGGGTCTATCCTAGGCCCCCTGCTATTTTTACCATACATCAATGACATACCGAAACACGAAAAAACACAACTCGCACTCTTTGCCGACGATACCGCAATATACTCAGCCTCCTGGCAAAGAGATGTCGCATTAAATCATCTCCAGAAACACATTGACTTACTGGAAAGCTACTATAATAAATGGAAAATTAAAATCAATGTCAATAAAACAGAAATTACAATATTCTCACACCGCAAAAAAACTCAAACGAGAGCGCTGACAATGTATGGACAACCACTAGTACCTCAACAACAGGTTAAATACCTAGGTCTCACCTTGGACCAAAGATTAACCTTCACTCCTCATGTCACAAAAACCATACACAAAGCAAATATCGCAATATCAATACTCTACCCATTAATTTGTGCAAATAGTGCAACCAGCCTAAATAATAAATTAACTATTTATAAAGTATGCATTAGATCCGTTCTTCTATACGCAAATCTGATCTGGAGCAACACATGCCAAAGCAATTACAAAAAAATACAAAGACTACAAAACAAATGCCTACGCATGGCGCTAAATGCAGGAAAAGACACAAGAATTGATGATTTACACGAAGAACTAAAAATAGACAAAATAAAAACGGTCATTCAAGCACAAACGATCAAATTCTATAGCGAAAACCTAAAAAACCTGAAAATCCTGACAAATGTATGTAAAACAGACTATGTAAACCCACATTTTAAATATAAACTCCCACAACAGCTGCTTATTGTTCAACAACAAAACAAACAAAAATAAAATAAAAACAGCAAATATATCAACAGCATGCACACCATGCAAAAATACTTGGCAAATGATGCTACCTAGATGTAAGTATCCTGTGATAAATAGTTTAAGCTAGTTTAAGTAATACAAATAACAACACCAGTTGGGTTTTTTGATAAAAAAAATTTCCCAGAACAAAACCACCCAAATAACATACAGCCAACAAACATTATCAAAAAAGAAAAAGAAAAACAAACTAAATTGAGTTAAATCCAATTATAAAGGACAGGAATCAAAAATAGAAAACTTAGTATTTTGTATCTCTTAATGTACAAACCGAAAGAAACCCATAAACGTATTTGAAACTGAAATTTGAAGTGGATAACAATCTCTCATGAAATGACGAAGCGCGCAATTTTGAGGTTGGGTTATAGGTACGGTCATTGAATCGCATGAAGTTTAGTCTACAACATGAATTAATAAGTGACGAAGCTTACATTTAACGTGGCAGGTCTTCAATATGTTCTCATTCATTTACAAATATTTTCGTATATTTAATGGGTCAAATATTTCATATTTAGTACATGCACACAAAAACATATCTTTACAGGGCTTGGAGAGCAACGAATAATAGCGTGTGTCATTATTCCAGGCCTCTGTGCTTTCAACATATTTGTATTATGCTACCACATTTAATATTATACTGCTTATCGAGGGATTTAAACGTTATAAAATGCATCAGCGTACACGCATTGAGATGCTCATAGAAACAATTGGCAGAATGCTGACAACCAAGCTAGCCTAGCAAGCTAAGATATAGGAAAGCCCAATCGTGCGAGCGAGCACAAATATTAGGTACCTAGTCAAGCAAAATCTTACTGAAAGTATTCATATTATACTACCACATTTAACATTACTGCTTATCAAGGGATTCAGATGGTATGAAATGCATCACCGTACGTAGTCAAGCAAAATTTTAGAACAAGTATTCATATTATACTGCCACATTTAACATTACTGCTTATCAAGGAATTTGGATGGTATGAAATGTAAACCATATGTGCGTTGAGCTACTCATAGACAGAATTGGTAGAATGTTGACAAGCGAGCGAGGATATAGGAATACCCAAACGAACGAGCGAGCGAGCACAATTATTAGGTGGTCAAGCAAAATTGTACTAAAAGTGGTTATATCAACCCCAAAAGGCACCTGTGGTGCAAAAACTTTTCGCCAAGTACAATAATGTGGTCACTACCCCAAAAAAAAAATCCACTAACAAAAATTCCTCCTTAATAAAAGTGGTACTATAAAAATGTCTACTTGCAAAAGGATTGAAATCAGATACAATTGCCAAGTACGTGTCTTCTGTATAAAAACAGTTGACAACAGAAGAACAAAAAATCGAATAGTCTTGTATTCGTTCACTCGCTACGCTCGTTAACGCGATTGGCTTTTGATAATTACAAGAAAAAAATCAGAAAAAAAATTTAGGAAGTGGTACTTGACGGGCCATTATAGCAATATGCATCAAACAAATGATACATAGACCTAAGTGAATACTTTTTCACTTACTCATACCGGGCCCGCAAGTACCACGTACTCTACGCCGCTCCAGTGTTGAGCAGTACCTATAAGCTAACATAAAGAAAGTACAATTAACTATACAAAATAAATTTGAAGGAATAGGTATAGAAAAAGGACAAAGATATAAATGTACAACTTGTAATATCTGAAAACTAACAGAAAATAAAGATATGTTCAAAAAAGTCGAGAGAATGAAAAGAGTGTTTTTTATTTGACATTTCGAGTTGTGAAAATGGAAAAAATATCAATAATTGTAAAGATTGAGTAAGGAGTCTCCAAAGCACATAGATAGCTTTAGACTAGTAAGTATGGATGCGCGATGTTAGATTGATCTTTGTCAAATCGTTGGTTTGTTTTGGTTTGTCGAGTGAAATAATATTACTAAAATAATATCAGCAAGGACAAAGTTAGTGATAAAAATTACTCATCAAGTGATTATTCCACAGCTTTCGTCTAGTTGGCAAGATGAACATCAGTTTTATTCTACAGATTCCGTATTTAAAATCTCACCCGGAACGGAACAGGGACAAAGATTAGGTCGTTCCAAGTAACTATCCCGCAGGTTTTCGTAACTAGAACAGTTCTAACGCTTATTTTGTTTCGTCCGTTGTTATACCGCGAATGATGTTAATACAAGGCTGCACGAAAAGAAGTATCCGAGCTAGGTAATGAGTCAATAGAAGACTAGAACTAGGCATTACTGTGAAGCTGTTCAAAATGTGCAAGTTACTTTCGTCTGATGCGTCAGAATTAATTTGTGGCCCTGAAAAGGGCCGATTATGTAGATGTTAGAAGAGTAAAATTAGGCTTTCTTCTCGGTCTTCTTGGGTAACAAGACAGCCTGGATGTTCGGCAAGACACCTCCTTGAGCAATAGTAACTCCAGACAGTAGCTTGTTTAACTCTTCATCGTTACGTATGGCCAACTGCAAATGACGCGGGATGATCCTGGTCTTCTTGTTATCACGGGCAGCGTTTCCTGCCAACTCCAAAACTTCAGCAGCTAAATATTCCATCACAGCAGCCAGGTATACTGGAGCGCCAGCACCTACTCGTTCAGCGTAATTTCCTTTGCGTAGTAGCCGATGAATACGACCAACAGGGAATTGTAGCCCTGCACGGCTGGAACGAGACTTTGCCTTTCCCTTTACCTTGCCTCCTTTACCGCGTCCAGACATGCCGATGATATATAGTTGAAAACTGAAGCTCAGACGAAGAGAACGCTGCCGTAGCCGCTGAATGAATGATGGAAAACCGGCCGAAGCCACAGCTATATAGCAGTCGGCGCGCTGACGCGTACCAATGAGCGCAGCCCACCGCGCGCAGCTGCCTCTGATTGGCCCGGCGCACGGAAGCGCGTGTCTAATAAGTACCGCGCCGTAAGTCTGCCTGGCACAGTTCATCCTGCACTCTGACGAGAGTTACTTCTCTGATATAGTAACCACCATTTTATCACTTGACGATGCCACCCAAGACAAGTGGTAAAGCAGCGAAGAAGGCCGGCAAGGCTCAGAAGAATATCACCAAGGGTGATAAGAAGAAGAAGCGTAAGAGGAAGGAGAGTTACGCAATCTACATCTACAAGGTGCTGAAGCAGGTGCACCCCGACACTGGTATTTCCAGTAAAGCTATGAGTATCATGAACAGCTTTGTTAACGACATTTTCGAACGAATTGCCGCCGAGTCGTCCCGACTCGCCCACTACAACAAGAGGTCTACCATCACGTCTCGGGAAATTCAAACTGCAGTCAGGTTGTTGCTGCCAGGCGAATTAGCGAAGCACGCCGTGAGTGAAGGCACTAAGGCCGTCACCAAGTACACTAGCTCTAAGTGAGCTGCATCGACAAACATCGGCCCTTTTCAGGGCCACAAATTATTCAAGTTAAAGAACGATCTTCGTATCTATCGAAAACATCAAAATGTACTTTTCACAGCTGATAATGAAATTTGCAGGTCTGCCTATATGTGGTACTTCATATTAATATAGACAGTGGCATATGAAACAACCCACTCTAAGGATGATCCTTGCACTCCTCCCAGAAGAATGATTTCTCTAGAATGTCATTGAAGTTCGCTAGTAATACACGACTGAACAAAGTAGATTATGGAGAAGTAGTTGAAATTAAAATAAGTATGACCTTAACCGCCTCAATAGCATAGCTATAAACATTACTCAAACCATATTGACAGTTCTCCAGAATAATACAGCTATTGTTCCGTCTGTTATCATTACACCCGAATGGATGACGTGTAAAATGAACAGCTCCTTTCCTTACAAACATCCAGAAATATAACCAGATAGAAAACTTGTCACGCAAACTGAATTTTTTATCATGAGTTGAACTTTATTTCATGAGTTTTATGAACATCTTAGCAGGGTATTAGTATAATAGCCTAAATGATGAACGAAGAGTTCAAATAATAGTCGAAACGAAAATATGTTTGCAGATTCAAGAACCCTAATTGTAAGAAATACTTACGGAAATTCGTGATTACATGAATCGATACAGATTTGATACTTAGACTGCGTACATAATACCCGCGTGCAATCTATGCTTCAAGTTTATTTAACCACTATCGATCGTAGGACCCCGATTACGCGATAAACCGAAGGAAAAAAATCGTAGGACCCAAAATGTAATTCTAGTTTCTTTTATTCTTTTATGCTGTCTGGGAGTTCAGAAATCTCGACATAATCTCCGTATCAAAACTGATGATCGCCGAACGAAGATATATCATAAATGTGATATATCTACTCATTGTATCCCCGAATAAAAAGTCATTCTTCAATTTTTTTGGCTGATATTAAAAATCGGACCGTATTTTTGATTATTTTATTCGAGAAACGGTTTTTGAATCCAAGCAACATAGCACAATTAGCAAAGTCAGTATATGTACTGAAAATTGAGCAAAGGTCTCGTACATTCCTTTTCGTGTACTATTACTTATCAGCTGGTAAAATTACCTATAGCTATGACGAACTCTAGGTGGTTCATGGAATAGTGGCTTTACCTAGTTCCAATAATTAATAATTACCGCTCAAATAAACAGTTACCTAGTAAATATCGCGGCGTAGATCACCTACCTACGAACCATTCATTCCATAATACCTGACCGCAAATATGTTTTGAGGATTTTTCTACGTACTGCAGTGCGCTCAAAGGCTTTCGAAATTTTAGGTGTTCCATCAATCCCAACCCGTAAACCGACCTATTTTATTTTCAGCTTCTCGATGTCCAAGATGCTTCATTAGTTATAAATTTTCGTTCAATTATTATTCCTCATAAGATGGATACTTGGTTTGAGTGAAAACAGGAGCCGTAAGATGCGACGATATGTAGTAATAGAGTACGGCTGCCTGAAATAACTATTATTAGAAAAATTCGAGTTCATTTAATCTTTCTATCTATACTTTCTATAATCAAGGACTTTTTTGATTGACCTATGCTGCTTTTTGATCAGCAGTTTTCTATGAATATTCACAATAATACTTTGCGTCTAGGAGCGCGACTGGATTAGCAAATGCAGGCTGAGCGTTTAGAAGAGCGTTTCGTACACCGCAACTCCTAGAAACAAAACTTCCTAGCTCTTCCGACTATGATATTTCCCCGTGGTTAACCATTACCGAAGTCTTCGTCAGGGTAGTCATTCGTAAATGGTTCGATCTGGTCGAGCTACATCCAAGGAAGGTGTGACACAGCAGCCATCTCTCGAACGCGGCCTCGCGGACTTAGAGCGACGATACCTGGTCACTACGTAAAATTTTGGACTATATTTTTTTTCCATGGGAAAGATCGAAGTTTCAGGCTTCCCAAAATCATTTGTAAAATACCGGAACACGATCTCTTCGGTCAGGAACTGCGTCTCCTTTGCTCGGGGTGCGAACGGCACCGGGACGCACGCTCCGAGACTCTTGGAATTTCCAAGAGTTTCGCTGGCGCAAACAGTTGCTAATTTTTTTTTAACTATTGCTTAGAGTTCATAGCACCTGGTGACGAGGTGCCGTCGGTAGGTAATCGGGGAAATAGCTCAGGAATCTGACGATCGATGATGAACCCAGTGCCACGCGCTCCGACGCTCGTCGAGCGTTCTGCGTGAAACGTTCGGAGGGGCTTTCTCCATGGTCCGCGCTCTCGTATACTACCCACGGCCATTTCTAACCATCGACAATTCACGAGCATCAACTCTAGTGATCTTTTCGCATAGAACACTCTACTGAACTTTTCTGCTTTTCTTCGTGTTAATAATTCAATTTTTATTTTATATTCCACAAGAATTTGAAAAAAAATCAAAATGGCAGACAAAGTCGCATCTCCTGCAGTCGCAGCCAGCCCGGCAAGTCCAGCTACTCAAACATCACCTTCGAAGAAAGCCGCTGCTGGAGCTAAGGCTAA
Organism: Tenthredo scrophulariae; assembly: GCA_963978835.1. Taxonomy (NCBI): domain Eukaryota; kingdom Metazoa; phylum Arthropoda; class Insecta; order Hymenoptera; family Tenthredinidae; genus Tenthredo; species Tenthredo scrophulariae. Next base: position 2,347,343 of record OZ022230.1, on the reverse strand, counting down.
GATTCCACGTGCTAAGCCAGCGCATCCGCGTACCTCTGACATGGTGACTGCAGCCATTCAGACATTGAAAGAACGCGGTGGTTCTTCGTTGCAGGCGATCAAGAAGTTCATCGCATCTACTTACAAAGTAGACGCCGAGAAGCAGGCCCCTTTCATCAAGAAATATTTGAAAACAGCTGTGGCCAACGGTGCTCTGGTACAGACCAAGGGCAAGGGAGCTTCCGGGTCTTTCAAGATTTCGACTGTTAAAAATGACGCTCCTAAGCCTAAGGCCCAGCGAGCCGCACCTAAAGTAGCTGCCCCGAAGAAGAAACCCGCTGCTTCAACTGTTGCTGCTGCTGCCGCTACTAAGAAGCCTGCTGCGGCTAAAAAAGCTGCTGTTGCTAAGAAAGTCAGCGCCGTTGTAGCTGCGAAGGAAAAACGCAAAGTCGCGAAAAGCCCTGCTGCCACACCAACCAAGGTGAAGGGTCCATCGAAAGTTAAAAAGGCCGTTAAAGCTCCGACGAGCAAACCTAAGGCTCCTAAACCAAAAAAGGCAGCAGCTGCACCCAAGGCCGCAAAACCTGCACCCAAGAAACCGGTTGCTTCAAAGAAGAAGTGAACAAGTACGACTACTGCGCCTTGTCTCTAACAGCAGACCCGGAAGGAGAAATTCAAACGGCCCTTTTCAGGGCCATCACTATTATCTTTGCAAAAGAATAAGTCCTCACTCCTTGTCACAATACTTTTGACCAATTCATTTTCCCGATCATGTAGTATTATCAAACTACGTAATTCAAAAATAATTATCAGAAATGTATTGAATTTTTGTCATACAATTATTGGCAATGAGGAAACAATCTCGTAACATAACTCAATGTATATGAACAAATACGAGTCTGAGGGGAAAAAAGGTGGGTTACCGCGTGGTTATATTATATGCAATAGATTCTGGGCATCTAAAGTAGCTTCTTAGCCACATTTTTCAAACTCAGAATTCATTAACGTAAATGAATGGCATAGTGGATATAAAGTAATCATCTGGCAAATTAGGAAAAATAAACGAGGCTACAAAATTCGGGGGATCTATCAGATCATACTATGTACAGTCTTAGCTCTCTTTAGCCCTGTACCGACTATGCGTTGTACCCTACGCGTCATTTAGGAGTTTCTGATATTGAAAATATTTCAAACCAAGATCATAGAAGTATACTAATATTTTCAGTTCCATCTCCTAAGCATCAGCGTTTAACAATTCATAACTATTGAATAAAACCAATTGAACTGTGCACGCAATTTGCACGTTAAATTACGCGGCACCTCAGAATCGAGTTAATCAAAGATTTGATCATGCCAATTTCGTAATAATGCGATACAGCCCATTAGTATATCTAGATGATGACCGGCTAATCAGCTGAAAATTGATTTATTTATCCAGCCGGCTTTACTTATGTGACTGCCACGCTCTAAATTTCGTCGAAACGTAAAAACATCAATCATAATGATAATGCCATATGGTCGTAAGCGCCGAATTTTTTTTTCCACACCTATATAAAACGCATCTATACATCGAAATTCGCAGAGAAAATGTATGTCGAATTTCTGTTTTGCCGGTTACCACCTTCTGGCATTCGTCCATCGGTGTTTTGCCCTAGCGGAGAATCTCCAAAAACCGTATAATGAAAAGTATTAGAAATATAATTCATAGATATGATCCATGAGTAATTCACGAAAGCTTGGACTACGTTTAGTGTGAACATAAATTTCAATTTGAGTAAAATTATTCAGAATTGGTTATTCTACTATTAATGATTTTTCTCGTGAAAGGAACCGAAATCGATCTTTTACATTACATGTATTTGTGGCCCTGAAAAGGGCCGTTTTGTTTTATGTAGTCTGGATGTTCTGGACTCGAATTAAGCACGTTCACCGCGGATACGACGTGCCAGTTGAATATCCTTAGGCATGATCGTAACACGTTTAGCGTGAATGGCGCACAAGTTCGTATCTTCGAAGAGACCTACGAGATAAGCTTCGCTTGCTTCCTGAAGAGCCATGACAGCAGAGCTCTGGAATCTCAAGTCAGTCTTGAAATCCTGTGCAATTTCACGCACAAGTCGCTGGAAAGGCAGCTTGCGGATCAGAAGTTCGGTACTCTTTTGATACCGCCGAATCTCACGAAGAGCCACAGTGCCAGGGCGGTATCTGTGAGGTTTCTTCACGCCTCCAGTTGCAGGCGCGCTTTTTCTCGCTGCCTTAGTAGCCAACTGCTTCCTCGGAGCTTTCCCTCCAGTCGATTTACGAGCTGTTTGCTTGGTACGTGCCATGGCTGATTAAAGTTCTGAACGAAAGTATCAAATACAACGGAACGAAACAAACGATGCAACGATTCGTACGCTTATGATCCGCGCCGGAGGTCGCTCGCCTTTTTAACTATTCGTCAGGCTGACGCCAACTCGCGGATTGGTCGGTGGCCCGGTGGTGGGGATAACGGCCGGGCGGTATATAAGTCCCGCACGCCGCGTTGTGGGCATTCACTCAGAAATCTACGTGCTCGCTATATCGGCGAAGTCTCCTGTCTTTATTGATCTCATCAATCTAACGCCATGACTGGTCGCGGAAAGGGAGGAAAAGGATTGGGAAAGGGGGGAGCCAAGCGTCATAGGAAGGTTCTGAGAGACAACATCCAGGGTATTACGAAGCCCGCAATCCGTCGTCTGGCTCGTCGTGGTGGAGTGAAACGTATCTCTGGGCTGATCTACGAAGAAACTCGTGGTGTACTTAAAGTATTCCTTGAGAACGTGATCCGAGATGCTGTAACTTACACCGAACACGCCAAGAGGAAGACCGTAACTGCCATGGACGTTGTATACGCTCTGAAACGACAAGGCCGCACTCTGTACGGTTTCGGAGGCTAAGTCTACGATATCTCGCCGTCAACGGCAACAAATCGGCCCTTTTCAGGGCCACCATTTGCATTCTAACAGAAGAACGATGTTCGTAACAATCTCGCCGAAATGATGTCGGCAGTAATAAACTTGTAAACCGTTAACATCTGTTTAAATTGTTACAATAGTTTCGATATTCACTGTGAGTCGTATCGTGCAATAATTCAATTTACCAAATAGAATGCTAATAGGAAATCGACTGACAAATATCGCATGATGACGTTGAAACCCCGACGATGACGCTCGTTAGTTAGGTTAGGTTGACCAATTGCAGTTATGTACCGTCACTGAATTTTTACAAACCATTTGTAGACTGTACCGGTGCTTTATGCAATTCTATGCCACGTCCTGATCACAATTTGATGGAAATTCTCATAAAAATTGTTAGTTTATAAGCAGTAAGTAATCAGTGGGTATACATGTCATGGCAAAGCTTATGGATAGTTATGATTGCGAAGCAATTAATTAATATTCTAGATATACCATTTCTAAAATTTAGCGGCTGAGAATTTAACAGTTATTCGAACATCATAAACGTGGCAATTCGCGTTCTAGCAGCTTATCGGTGTAGTTATAAATACATATCCTAGCAGATTCTTTCTCCCAATTATATTATGATTCACAACTAGTATTACCCTACTTTGTAAATGAATAAAATAATTACTATAACTCTATCAAACATTTATGATACATGAAATTACTTCATCTATGCAAGTTGTTGCACTCATATTATATCCACAGTGCAATTTTGTAAGTAGAATTAAATCACAGGTTGAATGCTCTCCTCCACAACTCGAACTAACAATGGTCGTATATCTTAATAAAAAAAAGTATAAATTACACATATCTGCAGTCTAAATGAGATAAATTTATTTATCTCCCTTCCTGCAGAGCAGAGCAGTGGAGGAGAAGGATCGTCACGAACACCATTCACATTTGTTCCTGTAACTATTATAAACTCATATGGTAGGTATGAGATTCACTTATACTGCGAACAAGAAATTATTGGCAAATCATATTATATCTCCAGTCTCTATGTTTAATCTGTAAGTCTGAGATTCAACATTTTCCACCGGAGTATAGAAACACAATTAGAAAAACTGTGCGGAGCTTTTCCTTCTTTCCATAAGTAAATAGCTTTATAGTTTATCTGGTATAATTGAGAAAAATTTTTATAAAGTATTATGTAAATAGTTTATAGCTGTGATAGACGTATCTAATCTTTATCTCTGTAAATATCTTATCTAAAGTCGCCTTAGTCTGGCACTATGATAAATACACGGATCGAAACTCCATCGGCCCTTTCAATTCAACAATTTGCATCGAGCAGAGGTGAACAGACTGCTCCGCCTAAAAAGTAATACATATATCTTAGCTGCAGTGAGCGAGGATGAATATTAATCATTTATGTTATTTGTGCGATATTTTTTCACTCCTTACCTTGTTATATTCATTTTAGTTTACTTGCTCATCGTTCTTTACTATAATTTTAAGATATTTAATGTTCAAAAATTAGCTTGTAAGTAAAAATTCAGTAAATCACTTGCTGATGGGGATTTATATCCAAAAAATCATTGCCTCTCACAACATGTTTGGGTTTTTAGTTTTTAATTACACAGAGAAGTCTTCAATTTAATCGACAGTCAATTTCTATTACTTATTCTCAGCAATGAGTTTGTCAACGTTGTACGAGCACTACGTGTCTCCTAAAATAGAGTCTGGTCTTGATCCAAGACCGGATGGATTTTACTTGAACGGGAAACAGATAGCCTTACACAGCGGAGCTCTGCATTATTTTCGAGTTCCTCAAGCCTACTGGAGAGATAGATTGCGAAAGTTTAGAGCAGCAGGTCTAAATGCTGTTGAAACGTAAGCATGATTGAGAAACCCGAATATTACATGTTGATGAAGTTTTAAAAATGTATTCTGTTCACAGCTATGTGTCGTGGAACTTACACGAACCAGTAAGAGATGAATACGATTTTGGAAACGGGAATAACGACTTCTCAGAGTTCCTTGATATAGTTAAATTCATAAAAATTGCACAAGAAGAAGATCTCTTCGTGATCGTTAGGCCAGGTCCTTATATTTGTGCTGAATGGGATTTTGGTGGCCTTCCAAGGTGAATCTTCAAGCTTTGCACTTTAAAAACTCAATATCAAGCTAAAAGATGAAGAATTTCCACTTTCAGAAATAATATATTAGCTATAAAACCGTTAATAATGCAGATATGTACAGAATGAATGAATGAATGTAATACTCTACTGACCGTATCGATACGTTTTGAAACCCTTAGTTGGCTTTTAAACGAAGAAGGACTGAAGTTGAGAACATCAGAACCGAAATTCATCAAACGAGTTACTAACTACTTTAATGCGCTCTTACCTCTCTTCACTGCTCTCCAATTCACGAAGGGTGGATCGATAATTGCATTCCAGGTAAACAAAGGAATAAATGGATGCCTTTTCATGTTCATAACTGATTCACAATTCCCCTTTATTACAGGTCGAGAATGAGTATGGTTCCGTTGAATCTGATGGAACAGTTCCTGATATCGAGTACCTAAGAATTATCGAAAAGTTGTTTAAAGATCATGGATTGGTTGAGATGTTCTTCACTTCAGATACGCCGAGTCTCCACAGAGACGCTGGAGCCTTACCGGAAGTGTTACAGATGGCTAATTTCAAAACTGAACCAGAAAAGGAATTGAATCTCCTAAAAGAACTACAGCCTAACAAGCCGGCAATGGTCATGGAGTATTGGACTGGGTGGTTCGATCACTGGCTGGAACCGTATCATTCTACCGAACCTGTAGATGGTACTTGAAACCCAAACTCTTCTTTAATCTACAATTTATATCCATCACTGAAATGTGTTTACAATCATTATCTGGATATCGATTTTTGCTAGTCTGTAATCCATTTTAAAGATACCATCGCCGCAATTCATGGTCGCTTGTGTTCATAACTTGGAAAAATGTATATTTTATGTATAAATTATTTCTAGACATATAAATTCTTTTAGCATTCGCTGATGTCTTGGAAAGAATCCTGAGTTTTCCATCATCGGTTAATTTCTACATGTTCCACGGTGGAACCAATTTCGGATTCATGAACGGAGCCAACATCTTCTCTGACTATCAATCAGACGTAACAAGCTATGGTAAGACAGGGCGAATATCACAGATTTCAGTAGCTCAGAATTGATTATGGATTGTTTTTCTTGTGTGGATCCAAAAGTCCATTCTTATCTTGATATACGATCCTAGCTATCATTATTTATTTCTTCAATCTATACCCTCTTGTGTAACTTTATGATTACTCTTTCGTAGATAGCATATCGTAAATGCCTTGAAAAAACAAACCCAACATTGGTCGTTCATTAACTAGATTGATCTCTTGCTACTTTTCAGTATTTCTTTCATTCTACGATTGATACTTATTTCCAAAAAATCGCTTTCAGATTACGATGCGCCGTTATCAGAATCCGGAGATTATACCAAGAAGTATTTTAAGACTAAAGAAGTTTTGGCAAAATATCAAAAGGTAGTAACTAAGCTACCAGATCTGCCCGCTGAAACTCAGAAAGTAGCTTATCCCACCCTCAAAGTAGTCGGTCATCTGGACTTTGAAGACATACTTTCTCAAGTGGTGGGCAATTCTTCCAATTCATCAAAACCATTCCATTTTTGTCAGATTTATTCAAAGACTTCGTTTGTTACAGACCACAGATTTCAAGGTCAAGTTACCAGAAGTAACTAACATGGAGAATCTACCCATCAAAAATGGAAACGGTCAATCCTATGGCTACGTAAACTACAGGAAGAAAGTATCACTGAAAGCCGCATCTACTCTGAAAATTTCAGGACGTATACAAGACACTGCTATTGTGCTAATAGACGGAGAGTTGAAAAGCAAACCCCTAGAAAATCCTGAAGACATTAAAGACTTTGGGTATTGGGTGAAGAAGTAAGCCTCATGAATGAAACATGCGACTTTATAGAGTCTTTGCTTTATGTTCCTGCTTGATATTAATGAGTAAATTTCTTTTCCCAGAGATTCAGAGCTAGCATTGAGCACAGAGCAGCCTGGGGAGAAGACTTTGGACATCATTGTCGAAAATTGGGGGCGTATTAACTTCGGTGTGCTTTCGGTATTCGATCAGCGAAAGGGTTTGTGGCAGGGGCCAGTCTACCTCGATGATAGTGAGCTTAAAGATTGGGAAATTTTTGCCTTAGAGTTTGATTCTAAGTGGGTAAAGTCTCTAAAAAATTGGAAGAAGGGAGGTGTTGTTAACAGGAAAGGTCCATCCATATCCCAACTTATTCTCAACTTAACCGATCCTCAGGATACGTTTATCGACCTGAGAGGATGGAGTAAGGGAATAGTGTTTGTAAACGGTTTTAATCTGGGCAGATATTGTCATCTAGGGCCAACCAAGACCTTGTATCTGCCAGCTCCCTTGCTCAAAAAAGGAGAAAACGAGATATTAGTATTCGACCATTTTAAATCAAACAATGAACTGAGCTTCCTCGATCATCCTATACTGGGAGAGCTCGAACCTCCTGGCCGTATTTTCGTACCATATTCCAGTTAACTCTGATATCTTGAGGCCTTTTCCATCTCAGAAAGAGATCACAGCACAAAAGACACTGGAGTTAACTTTGTAAGGCTTATATGAACGGATTGATGGAAGCAAAGAGTAACTAGGAAATAGAAAAAAACTATAATGCCCAGAAAGTATATAATATTGTAATGAAAGTTCATGTATTATTATAATAATATGTTTATCAGACAAAAATGAGACATCCTTGTGACTGTTTATTACATTCAGAAACATAATAACGCTATATGCCTTATTCAATAACAACATTCCCAGTTATAAGACATATACCTAATATAATATAAGAGAGAAAGGGTTTAATCATACTTGTATATTTTTACACTTGTTTAAATTTATCAATAAATAAGGAGTTGCAAACGATAGTGTTTCTATAGGCGTCTTTAATCCCTGAAATTTACTATCAAATCGACTATTATGTTACGATATGAGACAGGAACTCAGAAGCTCTATAGGTATAGGTATATCCTATACCTGTGAGTCCCAGTGAGGGTCAACAGCCTCCTGATATACCTGCTGGTTCATTTCCCATTCCCCTGTTCACACAGGTGTTATTAAAGGTGCAGCTGATCAAGCCAGAAGAACATAAGAACATGCTCTGCAGCTAAAAACTTTGCGCAACAATTCTACTCTGTAAAAATGACGGCACACATCATGTGCCTAACGTCATCTGGAGGGTTGCCAATTTTTGCAAGAAAAAAAGGAGACGGGGATGCGGTATGGAATAAATCCTTCAAGTTTATAGTTTCAAAGAATTTTTATAATATAAGAATCAACTAAAATTTGTTACAGATGACTTTTTCAAAGATGGCATCTCTCAACGGTGTTCACATGTTTCTAAAATCACAAAACATGGAGTTGTTATGCACTGACATGCCAGACACAAGTGTAGTTTGGAAAGAATTTGAGGATAACATATTGTTGATAGCCATTGCAAGCGGAACAACAAACAAAGTTCTTAACAGATTTTTAGAAGCTGTTTTCAGCGCTATGATTCTCATCGTTGGTATAGATGAACTTAGAAATCCAAGAAATTTAGAGAGACTGAAGAGGGATCTACGCGTTTGTAATCCAATTATTGACAAACTACTCGAATGTTTAGATATCGGAGATAAGTTATGCACCAAGACAGACTTAGTTGATATGACCGATAGCATCATGAGTTCAGAGAATCACTTGCTTCAGGTGTGAACATGAGTTTTCAAACTTCAATTTTCATTCTGGCTTCATAATTCTGAAGAAAATTAATGTTATGACTTAATCTGACTCTGCAGATCATATAATAGACCATTTTGGAGAACTGCAGAGAACATGTAATTCATCACTAAACTCTTTTTCCCAGAGCTGCCTCGAGGGGTATATGGAATGTCTGGATTCTTTGTATGGCTGTGTTTTAGTACACGGCTGTTTAGCGGTAGCGACAGAGAGCTGGTGGTCTCTAGACCCGATAGAAAGGAAATTGTTGATAGTGGCAGCAACTACTGAAGGAAATTGTACTGCCAGAGATCTTCCAGTATTTCTACCAAACAAGAGTCCAAATGTATGAGAAAATTCTACTTTTAATGATTATAATATGGCAGAAAGCCATAATCATCAAACGTATCAATTTCAATAAGGAATCTTTCTTCCCAGGTCGCTTTTAGATTGGTCTCTGTTACTTTGGTCAATCATGTCGAAGTCCTCGCTTTGTGCGGACCAACTCCTGAATTAGCTGAGACAGAACGCTTGGCTATCCAATGCTGGCGTAATAGTATAGACGTTTTGAGAACTGCTGAGCAATGTTATCCAAGAAATTTTCCTGCTAGTGTATCGTTGGATTCTGAGATACTTGGGTAATAATTTATAGGACCTGAAAGGCTTACTTAGTAGTTATAAATAGCGATATATGACCGTCATTCGGTTTATATATTTGTACTAACATTGTTTGGTTTCAGATTTTTACTAGCCAACCATGTGATTGGGAAGTTTGTTCTCAGTCGTAATTCCCAAAATTCAAAGAACCGAGTGAGTGGAACCCATAGATTAGGCATTCTGCGAACATTCTACTACCAAGCTGTTGAAACATTTCTGCTCTCTGCACCGATATCAGAAAGAAGTACCGAAGAAATGGAAGAGTCGATTAGAGGATCAAAGCCAAACGATGCAGTGCACGAGTTTGAAGGAGCTAAAGAAACCTACTGGTGTTCAGAATATCACAAGTGCCATGCTCTTAAGGAAGGCGATAACGTCTTTTGCGTATTATACACATCCATAGTTCCTACACATACAATGAGACTCATAACGCAAAAGACATTGAAGATTCTTCTAGCTGATAAACAAGTTTTCTGGTAGAAAACTAGGGAGGATTTGTTATATGAAAGATGAATCATCATAATTTGCGGATATTTAAGAATGAAGAATGTCTCTTTATTGTATTGTACAATTTTTAAGATTAAAAACACATGAATAGTAACTCTATTCGTTGAATATATCATCCCAGTCATCATTAAACTAAAACCAAAATTCATAGTCAATATTTCAAACTGATTGATACTATCCGTGTTGCTTGCGCGTGGGTCTAGTTGCCTGTCCACAGGCGCAACGCGCACCCAACATACGATTCGGAAACTAGCTATGCTGCACAACTCCATGTTGTGTCAATGGTCACGTGTCGTTGTCGGCGTAGCTTAACCTAAAAAAGTATACGCCAGTATACTTTTGGGCCATAATGACAACCATGGACGTAGATTTACTGCGTCCAGGGACAGTTCCGATATCACCGGACACAATTCTATGGTTTGAATTTCTATTAAACCCATCCTTACTGCACGAACATCTGTCCAAGCCCTTGCCAGGTGAGTTGCATGTTGATGACAAACAGCATCATTTACGTGTTCATATTTACACAGAGAATACTCGTTTCAGACCCGTCTCCGACTGATCTGATAATAAAATTCATGACAATAAATCTGGAGCAAAGAGAGAGCGATATAAAAGCCATAGAATTAGACCCAAATGAGCCGAAGCAAATCGTGCCACACAAATGGTCCCACAAAAATCTGGCCCTAAAAATTCTGTCCTTAAAAGTAGCCGCCTATTTAAAATGGGACTTGGATACTTTGGAGACTAAATTGCCTCTGCCAATGCAGATTTCGCTACTTCAGGATCTGTTTTACATAGCGACTGATACAGTAGTTGAAGTACCGATGATACCTGAGTGTCCCTCAAATTCAATGACCGATCAAGTCTTGTTTACAACTGTTCTTTATCACAGATGGCACTTGCGAGCTATAGTCTATAAGTCTTTAAACAATAGACAAATAAAACAGCCATTTATCCACATGTAAGAATAAAAGAACTTTGTCGTCATCCCTGGTTCTTTTTCCCAATCAAATGTTTAATATACAACAATTCTAGCCCAGGGATACAAGAAGCGACTTACGTTCCTCCTGGACTAACCGATGATATTATGAGAAAGCTAGAAACATATCTTCCCAATACAATAAACACTCTGAACTCTGTCTTGGAGTTAAACGATATCAAACCTAAGGTTCTATCTTTTGAAACATTTGTTATGCTCACTGAGGATAGCACAGAGTGTAAACAGAACTGGGAAAACATGTATAGTATCAGCGAAGAGGAATTCAAATGCCAGGTATATTTGAAACGCACTTATCGGTCGCAATCTATCGTCTACAACGATGCAGTCTTATTTTCAGTAGCTCTGAAGTCTTTAAGCTGATAGTTCATCAATTTACAGATACACTATGACCTTGTAGTATTTCATCTTCTCAGGGAAGATTATCAGAGCGCAAAGCGTCACGTAAGATGCGCTCAGGAGTTGTTTAAAAAATTGGATACTTCTACGCCGCTGATATACTGTACAGTTCAGAAAGAGTATCTGGATGGGTATTGCTTGGCCTGTGAGATACCGGTGGAGAGCGTAAAGCCAGATCTAATGCAGCAGATGCATGCGTCTATAAAGGACCAATATACAGTAGGTGTTGTGTTTGTTGAATTTATCTTTCCATAATGTGTTAAATAATGCCTAATCTTTTTCCAGAACATAGTACAGGTGCTACAAGCTGACAATATTACCAGGGAAATTCCCCAAGTTTATCGGGACAATTTAGAGCTCGATATTCAGGGCGGAATGGTAAACAGAACTATCATCGTCGCTCGTGATCTATTGATACAAATACAGTGCCTTAATTTAGTCAGGAAGGTTCTGGAGTGTGAAATTCTTCTCGGCGACTATATCGCGGAGATAAAAAATGCCGGTTCAAAAGGAGTGAACACACTTTTCTGGGTACGAAAGTTTGATCAAGAAGTACTACTCTACTTCTCTTCGGGATCTTGGAGTTATCCATAAAGATAAAGAAGAGAGAAACATTCTTTGTAATCATACTTGCCTCTTCTGGTCTGAAAACTTGTGTCAAGTCGTTTAGTTAAAGTCTATTTGGATAGAATAGAACCTGTGAGGCTTGTAACTCTCCTTTTAGTCTAATCAGATTACTAATTGGCTCCTAGTCATAACTAAACTTTTGTTCTTCCCTCAGGCTTTCGGTAATATCATGGAAAAAGTAACTCCGACTGATAAGAAACGGATTTCACGTTTTTTATTGTATCTTGTGCTCAGTGGTGACATTGAGGGACTTGCGAGTAAGATACTTGAGGATTCAAACTTCAGAGAATTGTTTGACGAGAAAGAATTGCATGAAGTGAAAAGGGAGGCTGAACAAGGCGATGATGAGATGCCAGATTTGTTAATGAACAACGAATGGGGCGTTCAATCAGTCACCTATACACGTGGGTCTATAAGAAACTGAATCCAAGTCCTAAATCATGTTTTACAAACTATAACAGATCATACTTTAATTTTTCTCAGAGAGTTCTAGAGTGGACATAGGCACTTTGGAACAGCGAATAATTCTCTCCTACAATCCTCACGAAATACGAGAACTTTTGATACGTCTTGCAAGCGTAAATCCAAGAAAACGACTCTGGAGGGTAAACAATTGTTGGGAACTTCCGATTCCTTTACAGAGTGTAGCTATGTCGCTACCCAGAGGTTTTCTGCAGGATTATTCCTATGTTTTGCTAGCTAAGAGTCGAGAACTCGTTACATCAAAAGACTTTGAGGGTGCTAAAGGCATGCTCGACATATTAGAGCAAGAAGCACAGCAACTTGCACCTGGTGCCAATGGTCTAATCTTTAAATTATGCCAGCTTGTAGCATGGGAGATTTTATTGATTGAGATATTACACTGCCTTTACGTCTGGCCAGCAAGCAATATTTGTAAGCATCAATATTTACTCTACTTTAAGAATAAAGTCAGAAAAACGCATTTATGTTTGTCGAGTCGAGTCTACATTGAGAATTATGAACACTTATTATATGACACAGATGACATGCAGACATTAGTTGGAAAGTGTAAACAATGTCTTGGAGTATTGCAAGCAACTGATCAGGTCATTCCGAGACAAGAAATAATCGAATACTGTACAATATTTTTATTGAATATGGCCGAATGGGACTATTTAATGAACTTAGAAAAACGATGGAGTTACTCTGAGCTAGCTGCGGCAATTAGCAGTGTTTGTCAGGACGTTGTCAAGTACAAAGGGAGCAGAAAGTTTCCTAGAGAGGCATGGGACATGGGTAATGACACGAATGCTTCAAGATTGCATCATACTCTTTAAGTTGAATCTACAGCGAACAAAACTGACTCCCTCATCATATTGGATTAGTTTTAGCAGTCTTTGGACCTGGCAGTCAGCAGTCACAAAAACGCAGTAACAGTGGATCAAGCGCAAGCAATGCATTCCGAGATGCCGTTATAGCAGTTAGCGGAGCATTCAGCAGACTCCGAGAGCCCACCGCTCTCAATGTTGCAACTTCGCTATTGGCGAGACTGCACAATGTTCTTCGGGACGAATCGAGCCTGGAGCTTCATGCCCAGTATCTAAATCTCTGGCCAGCGACTGTTCCAAAGTATGAAATGGTTTTGCAATCTTGAAAATAAATTTCATATCTCTGAATAGTTTCAATGAATGATGGGTAAACCAGCAAGAAAACTGTCTGATCATATGAGAATTTTTATATTTTTTCAGTTCTAATTCGTACAACACAAGAACTATCGGAGAATTCTTGTTCCAACTATTGACCCAAGCGCTAAAATATTACCCGAGTAATATTTCTTGGCTTAAATTAATGGCAGACCTAAACTTTGGTGGGTTTAAGGAATTGTTTGTTATAAATTTAGTAATAGCAGTAGTAAACCTGGCTCGAAATCAAGTGATGAATCGTCGTTCTACTCCTTGTTTATCTCCAAAGTATATTAATTTTTATGTTTATTGGAAGGAGTTAGTTATTGATTACGAGCATGAGTAACCGAGTGGATTAATGTACTTAAACGATATCAGATCAGATATTGATTTTCAAACAGCTGCGATGTGCACTAATTGACGCCAATTATATGAAATGATATTAATTAAACTGATGAGATAATTCGTACGCTTATCTTTCTTGTAATTTCAGTTCTAGGGTATCACGAGAGTGCCATAAAGTACTATCTCGAAGCCACGATGGTTGCCAGTGATCTCTTTAGCCAGCCTGTGCCTAGAACGCAAATTGATGATCTGGTGTATCGTAGAATGATTAAATGCTGCGCTCAACTTCAATGCTACACACAGGCTGCTGTGCTTTGTCAATTTTTAGAAGAAGTAGATTACGCTTTAGCATTTAAGATGACTTCTAGCGATCAGAAAAGTTGCGCAGCTGCTGATGCAATGGATGCGTACTATCACTGCATTTGGGATACTACAATTCTCGAATTTCTTATACATCTGCATACAAAACGAGGGGAGCATCACAGAAAACAACTTGCGGTGAATAGCTCTTCGAATTATTTGTGAAAATTCATTGTCTCAATCTGTTTTTATCCCTTAAAATTTTATTTACAGATCAAAGTGATAGGATTATTGGAATTGAACTCTAACAATAACGAAGAAATTCAACGAGAGGCTGCAAATATTCGAAAAGCAAAGTTCTTGAGAGCTTTAGCTAAACAATATGTATACTAATCCATTGCTGTGCTAAGAATTTACGATTTGTAAAGGTCTTCAGTGTCGAAATCGGTAAGGATCTTAAGTTGTGGGTTCACGTAGTGAAGGCGACTTGAGTAGAAGTCATTCTAGTTAAAAGTTGCGCAGGAAAAAAATTAGAATGAACGTAAAATTCTCGATGGTTTATGGGAATGAAGATGATAATTGTGAATAAAAATCAGCCAAATTCTAATAAATATAGTTTAATATCATTAGCCGATTCATAGATTATCTTGTAAAATCGAAAGCAGTGCTAGATATCGTGTTTATTAAAATTATGTATCACAGACTAATAAATAATGTGATCTAGATATCATTGATCAAATTAGTTATCAAGCTTATAAGTCAGCTTATAAAAGATAATTAGTCATATAATTGAATCATTTGACATATAAAAAGAAAGTAAATAAAATAACTGGAACAATGTTTGAGTTGTGAATAAATTATTTTTCAAGATGATGAACTTGTTAGAGAACCGAATGAAAAGTAATACAAAAATAGCTTGAAATCGATGAAAAAAAAGAAAAAAAAGTCTTACACTCCGATATTTTCTCGAAAATAACAACTCACACTATCAGATTACATTAACACTGTATTTTGAGCAAATTAAGTGAATAGTGCCGTCGAGCTACTACTCGCGTCCAATCGTTGAAAACGCTTGATGAAGATTATGGTCGAATAACTAGTCATGTTGTCACACATAACACGTTAATATCGATTATTCCTTTATTTCTTCTTAGCTCGGTGCGTGATATTTGATGTTGTATCAAGTATATGAGTAAGAACTCCGAAGGCCCCTCCTTGAATGAAACGAACAAAATTGTCCCCCGCCAGTGGGCCAAGAGCATATAGGCCTTTAGCTGGTGAACGATTGACTTCATAAGTGAAATCGTCGACAAGAATTGGGTTTGATCTTCCATCAATTGGCCTTGACGGATCTTTTCCTAGTCCCAAGCCATTATCTTTTAGGAATGAAAGGTCTGGTCGGGAACCTTGAATATATAAAATGGAACTTATTAGTTATCGAAGAAAAATAATGCTAAAAAAATCGATATTTGATTATCTGACATTGCAAAAACGCAACAATATCAATACAATAACACTCCATAACATACCAATGAGAATGGCGACAACGGAGACTTGAAAAGACCGGAGTTCTCCATCAGGTGCATAAAGAGTCACAAGTTTTTTATCCGAAGATGAGGCATTCGAGTTTGTATGTAGATCGACGAGAGTATAATTAGAGAGAGCCTGGTAAAGGGGATAATTAGTCCCTCCGTCAGCCATCATTTCATGAACCTTGTGATATTCTGGGTACATGGAAGGAGGTAGCCACCGCAGTCGGTCTCTGCTACTTAAGCTCCCATTTCCCCCGGCATTGTTGCTTCCTTTGCCGTTATTGTTAGGCCAGTACTCTGAGTTGTTATTGCCACCATTTTGGTTTCTAAACACATGAAGCACGGGAATGCCTCTGAAACGAGCGGCTGTTACCGCGTCAGCCGCGCTTAATCCAGCGCCGACAATCAGTACCGGGTCAACTAGTCTCTCTCTACAATCTGAAAAACGATATTTAATTACACAACGAATCCCAACGATCGAGTCACTCGACAATCACCAATCCTCTTTTTATAGAAATTAATTATTGTTTTTGACGCAATTTCTGCAGACTAATGCTTGGTAATTACTTACTTTGCGCAGCTATACAATCCAGCTTTGTTTCGAGGTCGTTAAGGTCATGGGTGAGCCAATTACAGTGAGAATCTTCACCAGGTAGTCCCAATCTATTAGAAAGATCTGATGCACCAGTTGCGACAACAACGTTCTTCGTTTTATATTGAAATCTTTTTCCGCTATCATTGTCTACACCTTCAACGATCCATCTGTATTCTGTTTCACAATCTTTCGGACAGTGTGCCGGTCTCACAGCCGTAACAGTGGTCCCACTGTTGATTGAAATGAACATAAGAACCCAGGGAACGACTTAAAGCGAAAATTTTTGTAGAAAAATGCTTCATTTCATCAACACTTACCATCTAAAGTACTTTTCTAGCTTCTGTCTTCGCACATAGTCTCTAAAATACTTTGCTACAGTCCCGACAAGGACTCTTCCAAGCCCTTTAAAACTGTTAAGCTTTTCCGTTGTGGCATATAAATTGGATATTGAATCGTTGTTTCTTGCGGCGATTAAAGATTGGTCGAGTGCTTCGCGCTGCTCTGCTTCAACCAGTAATTCCCAACTTCTTAGATCTAGCCCAGGCAAAGACATCCATCGACTCAAACTGATCGTTAAGACATTTGGATCCATTGACTGAAAGTAAAATGCGTTATGGATATAATAAACTTTAGAAATGTACAGCCCAAGGTTTCTATATTTGCAACAAATTACAACACGGGAAGATAAAGATTAACTATCCAGAGTCAAGGGTGACAAAAATAAAGATTATAACATCGAAGGAGGAACGTATGTTTCGAAGCTTTGGAAGAGTTTATACTGTGATTTAGGAGACAAATTTAAGCAACGTCTAAGAGCGACCCAGTGAAATGAATGACCTAATTGCACAACGTGATTGTGCATATTTTAAGGTCTAATAAGATAAAATAAACATGAGGAGTAAATCAAGTCGCGTATATGTGTATGTGTAGATAATTTGACTAACAAATTTGACGATATAAGTTCAGAATGTTAATGTAACTTGATGAATTATGTTCACCTGCCAAGCACCGCCAGGTGGGCCTTTACCCAGCACAACGTGATCAAAGACTTTATGGTTTTCAGAGTCACTGCTTGTACCGGGAGAACGCCAAGCGAGTAAAGGGGGCAAATCAAGCCCTGCATCTGTGCATGGATGCTGCAAATTGTCTATTAAAAGAGACAGCGGTTTTCCTCCATTTCTACCTTCCAGTCCTAGTGATAGTGACTCAAGGCCCCAGCGTGTACTACCAGCTAAACCTGCGCTGCTACTTCCATTCGCAAGTCTTGCTGTTAACATTTCATCACCCGGATGGGGTTCACCTGTGTAATAAGGCCAGTTACCAGCCAGCATATATGATAAGCATATACCGCTTGGTCCATTTCCTGTAAAATTCATAGATCATTTGAATACCATTGCTACATGGACAGACTGTGTATAGTTTACTGAATGTAGACATAGTGGAGTTATAAAGAGTTGGTTGATCATTAATGCGTTTTAATGATTGATCTATTAGCCGGAGGCATAAAGCAATTGATATTTTTTTTAATTGACATTGTTTCAAATAGAGATGTACAGGATTAATGAATCACGTTCTCTTGACGTACAAGTAATTTCGAGGCACTAACATGCATATTATATAGCGATAAGATCAGTCTTCTATACGTTTACAAAAAATAAAAAATGGCTTGAGCTCAACATTTTTCGTATCTAAAAATGAAATTGATTGAAGATCGTTAATTTGCTCCGATATTACATCAATGTAAGATATTTCCTCCGAATTTGTTGAAGTTTCGATGGATGATGTGACCTGTATGCTATCACAATCGCTTTTTCTTCAGTACAACAAATCTTTCTAAGACAAGGTCTATGAAGTTTCAATTAATTTGGAATCGCATGTCTCAAACTACGAGTGAAAGAACTGACTTAATAGAATATTTATTCGCAGCGTACTTGTGATTTGAACAACAATTATTCCCATAGCTCCTTGAAATAGAATAATAATATAATTGTCTTTAAGTTTACTGTGGAACCATAGTCTTTTCTTTTATGTATAATATTGCAGAGTTGTAACTTTGCTATTGATTTATTCAAAACATCACCGACCACATATTAATTATTATTCTATGCAAGTTAACTTCTTACAATGGTGTTTAATTGCGTTAACTGCAGTACAATGAGTGTCTATTGTATATTTTAATTATACTTTGAAGTACATGTAATCATTGTGTCTAGCTGCTGATAGAATAGAATGAATGGATGAATGAATGTGTATCCTAAAGAAATGAATATATTATATATTAATAAGACATAAAAAATTGATGTTTTTTTCTTACCTACGATCACAACATCTTTATAGAGGATATTATTCTCCTCAAATTCCTGGTCGGGGTACATATGCTCAAACATTTTTTATTTCTCAAATGTATAGGAAAATAAAATTAAAAATATAACTATTCAACTCCAACTAATATATTATTCAAAGATGTAGATCAGTCTTGCAGATTTCCTTATTCTGAAACATATTTTTAAAGAAAAAAGACCGCATTAGATTACATGCGGACTCAGATTCTGCAACTTTTATACATGTATGCTGATAGTGAGTTGTATCTATGGTTATACTTATGAAACATTGATGATACTTTAATACGTATATACGATTACATAAGTAATTAGTCAATTATCGAAAATTATCACACCTGTGCGTCGCGTTAAATAACGATGTTAATGTCGAGGGGGTAGAATCTATACTAAAACGATAATTGAAGCGCAATAAATTAACGCGAGAACCTAAACAAATATGGATAAAATTGTAGTATATGTAAATATACACGTGATTGTTTGACTTCACGTCCCCGCGATTTTTCGCTATTACTATGTACATAGAAAAATATATATAAATTAGGGTAATGGAATAAATATTTGGAAAAAATAACAGCGAATGAGTAAAGCCGCGATTAAAACGATAATTATAAACCAAAATAAATTTAATTTGGATAATTTCAACGATTTTGAAAATATCCACGCGTTTTATGAATATATCTTAGATATGGGTACCCAGGTGAAAATAATTTTACCAATTTCTATGAATTTTTTTTCTATAGTTTTTCAAAAAAAATTTTAGTTACGTCTAATTTGATCGACAAAAAATAAAGGAACGATTTTTTTTTGTTGAAAAACTAGAAGAGAGACGGACTTTTTTTTAATGGAAAACTACGTATGAAATAATAAAAATTCTCCAGATAATTTGTAGGAATAATAAATTTCTACCCAAAGAGTATTGTCTTCACCGTTTTACAGCCATATTTATTATACCGAAGCATTTCGCAGTTTTATTCCATGAGGTGACACGGGTTACATTAATCAAAGTTTTCATTGCCGTTCATACAAATGATCAGCCTTTATGTAAATGACTCAATTGTCATTAATTACAGTGAATAAAATTCTTAGAATATTATCATGATTTATCAAGCGAAATTCTGAGCGCGTGTAAAAAAAACAAAAAAACAATTGATTATATACAGGGTGAGTTTCCTCTGGTATCGGACGAGGGAAGGGCTTATCATCGTAAACGCTCCGCCCCTTTCTATTCATACTTGTTAAAAATCATCAATTTTGACTGCGCGTGAAAATAGAAGTGCGTTTTTTCGATACGACGATAATAAGTATGAATAGAAAGGGGTGGAGCGTTTGCGATGATAAGCCCCTCCCTCATGCGATACCAGAAAAAACTCACCCTGTATACAGAGATATAATATCGAGCTTGATTTTTTACATGATTGTAGGTAAAAATAATACAAAAATAGGTTGCACTAATTGAGTTATAAAAATAATTATATTCAGATCGTGTTTCGGCGTTGATAATTAAATTCTGAACCCATGAGACAGCCGTATAGATAATGAGTAATTATCGACCGATCAAAATCTCATGGTCAAACCTCGATGAGATATTTGAGTTTGGAATATAAAAAAGTGGTCTAATCATTGGCTTATTCATTTTATCGGTATCTTGAAACTGCTTTGGAAAGTTTTACCAGTTTTTTTTTTTTGATTTATTCTTATCCTATAGATTCGCTGATAAGTTTATCACAATGTTGACCTACGCGATCTAATTGCGTGTTTGGCACTCTGTAGAATCTATATACGTATACGCAATTAATTTTATCGTTAAACTCGATGAATTCGGTAATTTAAGGGTCACCGCAAAGGGTAACGATGCTCAATTATTACATTTAATTCTCTTATATAACAAGTAACAAAACCATCGTTTAATTTTCATCCTGACCCATAAGACGCGATCACTGCATATCGCGTTTCTTCGCAACCTTACCCAGTTCGAATTTCCGCTTTGTGTATAATTTAATTAAAACATAACGTTTACGTAAAAACGATATTGCATCACCATAACGAGCGCGCAGACCTTGACAAAAATACTTATACGAATTATTAGGATAATTGAAAGCCTTCTTAGTCAATTTTTAGTTCGATTGACAGAAAACTTCGAGCGAATTTATTTCTCTGAAAAAAACTGCGAAAATTCAAATTTTATTATTTCATATAAAATTTTCAAAAAATTAGTTTGACTAGACATTTTTGACAAGGTACACTCCGATGCATACTCGTTAGTTTTCACTAACATATACGGCAAATAAAAATAATCGACTAGTATAAATGATATTCCTAGTTTTGAAGAAAAAAGAATTTTTTTTTTCGTTCGTATTGGAGAAAATATATATCAAGCTAGTCAGCGTAGAAAACTATTGTTCAGAGATAACACTTTGTAATACAGAAGGCTGCGTGTTGTTCGCACACCTATTAAAAATAATTTATATATATATAAGAAAAGTAGCCCAGAAACGTAGACGGTTCCAAAAAAATTGGCGCTCTGCCTAGATGGTTACCCGATGCTGAGTTAGCTGCGATCTAACTGGGTCAATCTTACAATTAGGCAGCCCCTAATATACATGCTCAATACATGTAAAAATCAAGATTTAGATAAATTTTTCTTAACTATTTTTATATTTTCTCGATTGTCTATCATTTTCAATTTCATATTCAGCTAAGATGGTGTATACATGTTCTACCTACGCAGATAAAAATTCTCTAGTCTTGTAAATTTCAACGATTTATTTTTTCATTTTGTTAATTTCATTATCGAATTTAGAATATTTCACAGACTTTCGTAGTTTTACCGATAAAAAATTCGTCAGTTTCCGTTAATTAGATTCGGAAAAAAAAAAAAAAAAGAAAAAAAACTACAATTTCTTAGGAATAACTAAAAAAAATTTCAAATCTCATTAATAATTCGTAGAAATTTGTAAAATTATTATCACCAGGGTTACACATTACGTTGAGACTTTTTTTTTTTTTTTTTTTAATATTTTTCAATATATCCAATTTTTTTCTCTGAGTGTACCATACATAATACGCTAACCGGTTTTAAGCAATGCTTTACAACCTGCATTTCTATACAGACGAGCAGCTGTAGCGAATGTGTAATATATAGGTATGTTATACTTATATTTCAAATCTGTAGACAACGCAATGACCTTAAATATTTTTATTTTTCATATTTTTCTTTTGTTTCTTTTTCTTTTATCTTGTCAATTTCTTTTTTTTTTTTTCTGTATTTCGAAACGGAACGGAGTGACTTGGTAACATTTTCTTGATCTTTCATTTCATAGTTTTTCAATAACATTTATTGCCTATATAATACATATAGCATGTATGTATAATTTATTATCAGAATACATATAAGGAGTTTCTTGATCAAACAGTATTCACACCATTCGGAGATTTAGCTGACGATGCAATTAGAGAAAAAGAGCGAGATAGAGTGAGATATTTTTAATTGCAGTATGAAATATATCGCGGGATATTTTATAACTCGAGACTTTTGAACTTGAAGCCAATGTTCCTATATATTTTATCTTGTACCAATTGGATCGATGTTCTTTTACTCCTCATTTACGGAGATATTATATGAAATAATAAATCATTATCCAGTTCAAAAATTATTAGTAATTTATACAGTATATCTAATGATTGAATGTATATTGACACGATTTAATATTCCTTGTGAAAATAATTCTACAAATTTTCTACGATTTATTATATATAGTATAAATAAATTTGAAATTTTCGTATAGTTTTATTTTAAGAAATTTTAGTTCTTTTTTTCAGTGCTATGTATGTATATTGTATATGTATACATATAAATAGCAGTCAGTTTGATCGATATATAATGAAAAGAAAAATAAATAGAAAAAAAAAAAAAAAAACTACGAAAATCTACAATTTTTAATTATTAGGTGAAGGGAGGAGTAAAAATATCTATAAAGGACGTTATGATGAGTGATGACACGTAATTATTGTCATATCTATAATCAGCAGATATGATGGATTCTAATTGTCAGATATTTTTAAAGTCAGATAATTTTCAAGACGAAGATAATGAAGATAGGTTTATCGTACAATCGAATTGACCCAATTGTGCAACTCATGTTTAAGCTTGCTCATACACGCATTGTCGTGTGTCACCTGTGGCTTTAACTTCAATTGATACCAAGAATCCTTCAACTTGAACTTTGCCCCCAATGATAGCTTCGCGTTATGAGAGAGGAAGAAAGAGAGAAAGAGAGAGAGAGAGAGGGAGAGTGAAGGGTGTCATGACGTAAAACTGCTGCGAATATAGTGACAATCACGTGAAACCGAATGGATCCATGCTACCGGACAGCGAATATTGGCGAATATGACGTCATTTTAGCGGGCTAACCATTCGTTGCGCTGAACAATCCCTAGGGAGATTTTGGCGCGCGGTCGATGCAACTCGGCAGCCATTGTTGATAGAAGGCGGCTGACTGTCAATACATCGCGGAAGGTAGACATGTGGGGTTATGTTCGTTTATTTTAAGCAAATGATTAATAAGGTGAATAAAAACTACGTGAATAAACTATGAATGTTTATCAAAAATCTATCAATTAGTTTTGAATGATATCTTAATACAATCAAGGAATTGGTTGTTCTCGATGAACTCTTTGATTCTAATTAATTTGCAATTATAGCTTAGGTTAATTCGTTGATTGTACTATGATATTATTTAAAACTGATTGATCGATTTTTGATAAATATCAATAACTTATTCACTTAGGTTTTATTCACTTCATTTATCATTTTGCTTAAAATAAGCGAACATAACCCCACATGTCTACCTTCCGCGATGTATTGACAGTCAGCCGGTTTCCAACAACAATGTCCAACAATGGCTGCCGAGTTTCATCGACCGCACGCCAAAATCACCCTAGGGGTTTTCAGTGCAACGAGTGGTTAACCTGCTAAAAATACGAAATATTCGATTTTCGGTAGCATGGATCCATTCGGTTTCACGTGATTCTCACGTATACCTATATAAACGCACGGGACACGGTCATTAATCACCCGAGAATCTATAAAGAAAATGTATAATTTCCAAATTTTCAATACATGCATAATAAATACCAAACATATTTATCTACTAAATATGTAAATTTGTTCAAAATCGCGTAAATTATAACATATTGACTCCCGTTACGTACTGTGCTTGCGTCTCACCGCAATTTACCAATTACTTATATGCGATGACGAAAGAAGAAGGAAATTGTGCAAATTTCCTTGTCGAGGAAAATAGACCCATATAAATATATAAATATATACTAATATCATAGTTTGTGTGTATAGTAATTATTTACGCAGAGATAGGCATATATTTCATATATATAGATATAGGTATTTAAGCATATAGACTGCACAGTCGCGTGTCAGTTCTATATATAGGGCAAGGCAAGCGACTCATTTTATATGTAGGATACCTTATATACCGCGACTAACAGCAACCATCGGGTTAATTGTAACAATTAAACCATTTGACTTGACTGATTACATATTGAACCTAGTCTCGTAATAATTGTGAAAATATTGAAGAAAAAGAAAAAAAAAAAAATGAAATCAATTAGCCGCAGAGACATGATCCGCGCGGTTACATAACTCAAATCATAAAGCCTTTAACAACGCATTACGTGAATTTTTGGCACTGAATATAACTTTAAAGTGTAATTATTGGTATACGTGAAACTGCGCATTACACATGTAACGAAATTTAGAAAAAAAGAAATTCTATTTTATGTGTAAAAATAATTTATAAATAAACGTATTGCTATTTTTTTAAATAAAATTCTGAAAAAAAAAGAAGATTTTTGAGGGAATTTTTCCTTTTTTTTATAACAATTTTCACCCTTCTTTCTGCCTGGGCTACATACGTTGTGTATATGACGTATACAGCTGTGATGATCGCCGAATCTAACATTGGCGTTCTGTTATTGATCGATAAAGATATACTTTAACCGATAAGTTTAGCGATTGATTATTTTAGAAACTGGTAACACCTACCTATATCGAGTCGGAAAATTAAACTTATTTCTGATATCAACCAGGTTTGTTCAAGTCCTATCAATAGCCTTGTCGATTTGTTCTGACGTAGTGCTCCGATCCGCATACATATAAATGTGTATATGGGTATGTATGTTATCTAGATGATTTATACAGCGTAGGTGTGGAAAGTTTTTAATTAAAAAAAAAAACAAAAAAAACTTTACTCGTTGAATAGTTCTATATATAGTGCCCATCGTACAAGCATGCGTTCATCTAAGTAGGCAATCACGGAGTAATTGGTAAACAAACGAAACTATGTATACACCATATATTATTTTGACTATCATTTCTCTCGTCATAGGTAGATACGCGTGTTTAGGAATTTTTTTAATTGCTTATCGCTATTATTTTTCGCTACATTTTATCCGTGCTCTTGCTCATTGATTTCCAGCTGTTTATACATGGCTTATCTTTCTAAGTTCTTCGCGTTAAAATAAGATACGGAGTTAAAAAAATACGGATAAAAAATATAAAAAAAAGTAGATAAAGACAGTTTACACGAGGTTCTATTTGGAGCCTCGTATCAACGGGACCGAAAAAATCATCATGCATTCGGTTTTCTGCGATCAAAGTTAGAAAATGTTTTTGAATGTTTTTGGAAATTTGCATGTTTTCCTTTTCATCAATATCGGAATACTGGTTGTAGGTCACGTATATATGCGTAAAGCCAAGTCTTAAGGGTGAGCGAAATCATGAGAGTAAGAAAACAATCAGGATCAATATCCATAACACGATAAAATAAATTGATTCAATATTTCAATCAGTATAATCGCGGTTTAAATCATGATGCCAATACTTTGTACAGAACCCATTGATTAGTCATGTATATGATCGGAGTTGCGGTTGTTCGTGTGATCATCAGGCACATTTCGTACTGTTGCGCAATTCAGTGTAATACTCTCTCGCTATGGATAGCCGCGTGTATACCGTGGGTGCAGTGCGTAATAAATTTTCTGTCTGTACACAGACCCCGTCTTTAAAATAATTACGCAATCAACTGACACATGAGCTTTGATCATGTTCCGCATCATTCATCGCGTTTCGATATCCCAGTACGTATATTGGGACTGTTACGCAACTCTTTTAGTTCCTGAAAGCTGTCCAGAGCTTCGGCCCGTTTATGTTAACTATTTGATAATCTTTAAACCAGAAAGGAATTCATTTTTCAAAAATTTCCCGATACAAGGTCCTCAGAAATCAGGAATGACCGGAAACAAACCGTAATCGGAGCTTCTGGTCCTCGCTATACTAATCGATTCCAAAACTACTGAACCCAAACTTTTGAAGTTGAAAGAGAGAGAAAAAAATGGCAAAAATATGCGACAAGAAGCATTCTGTTCCAGAGCTTGATGATCTCTTTTCGTCGTCATGAAGTTTCGATTATGGTCTTATAATTTTAGGTAATGACGAAAGTAATAATTGGAAGCCGAGTAAGAGGATCTGGAATTATCTGCTATCTCTGATTTCGACCCAGCTTTTAAAGCCTATACGAATTGTTTTGTTGAGAACCATAAGAAAGCAGAAGGAAGTAAGAAAATTAAAAATTGCACGAGAGCCAAGCTCAATTAATTTCAATCTCTTCGCATCAAACGATTGAAAAATGCGTCTGCTACAGCTCAACTAAACGAAATAAAAAAGAAAACGGCAGGGTCTGGTAGCTGGTTCCTCGAAACCCACGCTTTCCCACACATGACACATGTGTCTGATCTGTTCTCTCTTTCTCTTTCATCTTATTCCTATGATCTTAGTAATGAAATATTTAAACCAGCGGTAGTTTAGCGAGTCGAATTACACATTAGAAAACAAAAGAAGAATCGGTTACTTATATAGGTAATAGATTTTCGCATATTGGGCTTTCGCGAGTTCAATATCACGATCGATCTACCTATTTATATCTCGAGGGATATTTCTCACCAGGGAATACAATACGTTTATTTTCATGCTAAAGTTTTCCGAAAGCAATCACAAAAAAAAAAAAAAAAAAAAAAAAATTCTAGAAAAACATTTGAGGAAAATAGCTAAGAATAATGGAAACGGATAATCCATCATCGTTCGCAAAAGCATTTTATACCCAGTCATGGCGTCGATCGAACTCGCCTATAAGCTGCTTTCAACAATAAATACTACCTATCTGTTCTAGTTCAGACCTTCGACTATTTGAATAATTTAGTTACTGAGGTCAGGGCTGGCGGTGAAAAGACCCGACTAATAATTCGCAAAAGTGACAAAAATTTTGCCAACGATTTCATCCAAATAAATATTGTTCTTCCTCATTTCGTCTATACGCCGGTTAGAAATTTACACAGCTATGAATTTCTACGAATTTTTACGTAATTTAAAATATTTTATACTTTTTGTATATACGTGCGGCTCACTTTTCTCTTTGATTTTTCTTTCGTTTCTTGTTTTATTTATTTTTTACATGCATGTGGTTAACCAATTATCGGCTTAAAGCAACGAAGATAAGTTAAATATTATTACGAAAAGAGTATAAAACGAGATTGTAATTTATAGCGAGGAAGACTTCGTGGTAAGATAATAGAATTATTTTCACCATAGGATAACGAAGCGAAAAAAATGGCCCTTTTTTTTTAATCACGGAGTATAATTACTTGCACTTAGAACGCCGACTAATATTGCAACGCTGCAGTAACCAGAGAGGCTTATCAAAAGTACGAGCTGCTACTGCTGCTGCTGCTGCTGCTGCTGCATCGTATATTATGACTGAATAATTATATCACCGCTGCAACAAAGCTTATTGCCGTGTTTAGACCGTTGTTACGATTATTGTTGTAATTGTTATTGAAACGAGCATAAAACTCGGTAGATAATCGCGGTAAGAATAAACGGTTATTATATACGCAGTTATAAAATCGCAATACATTATCCCTCCGTCCCTTTACTTTCTTTTCTACTGATTTCTAGAATTTCATTTAGGTGAACGATTTTTGCAGAGTATAGCCGTACAATGTCCGAAAACCACGCGGAGTTAGCTGCAGATAATTTGGCATTTTTGGAATTCTGCCAAGAAAATATCAACGCACGCGATTATTACGACCGCGGATATCTTATTGAAATTATACGCAAGACCCTTGGTCTGACTATACAACGTAGTGATGTAATAAAAAGTAGAATTTTACGTCTTTAAAATACAGGGTCATTCAGTTTTAGCGGGCCATATATTGAGGGTAGATTCCCCGTGAAAATCTAAGATCATATTTCCTTTACCGGAAATCCGAGGGACCAATAGTTTCCCAGTTACGAAAGGTCCGAGTCGACCAATCACAGAGATTATAGGACACATAGCCATGCAGCCACTGCGCAACTTCCGTTCATGACTCGCCCTGGTGGCGTCACTTGTAAGCTCTGTGATCGGTCGACTAAGATCATCCGTAACTCGGAAACTATTGTGTGCTCGAATTTTTGGTAAAGGAAATTTAGTCTCAGAATTCGCCAAGGAATATACCCTTAAAATATGACCCCCTAAACCTGGATAATCCGATAAGAGGAGCTCTATCGTCAAACGTAATTATGGGACAATAAAGGATGTAATCTACACGAATTAGGTACCGCAAAGATCGTACCTATTCTTATCTGTACAAGTAGACATTATCGCGCAATAGAGAATTCCGTCGATTAGATCGATTAGCGATATTTTCCCTAAATATTTTCATTCTTTGAGGTAATGAACGAGATTGTATGATAGGTGTACTCTGAGTCAAGTCAATTTCATTACCAAGATGCGGTAAGTTTTATCTCGACTAGACCGAAAGTAGATACCTAAGCTCGATGAGATTCTCTTTATCTGTCGTAGAAAACATTACAGTTGGGGTCACATAATATATACCGCAAGACCTCGCGTTATCCAACCGGAACGGCTGTATGATAAAACAATCAACGTAGTGTGCAGTTCCGTTGAAAAAGTTCAAAGAATTTATATTTCCTTTTATTTTTTTACACAGAATTAGGATTTGCTGCAGCGCTTAAAATTTCGCAATCTTTCGGTATTCCCTTATCCTTTTCCTCCCTGCTTCGTCATTCTTTTCTTCTACGTTTTTTCTATTTTTTCTTTTTCTATTTTCTATCTTCTTCACTTTTTCCTTACTGCCTATCTCAATTTCAGAGAGAGCTCTAGGATTTCTGATGTCTTTCAAACAGCGCCGAGAGACTGTTGTTAGGGTTTACTTTATATATGGATCGATGATATGTACCTACGTCTCATGGTTCTAGTCCGATTTCTCTCTTCGCCAAATGACGCAGACTCTTGTCAACTATATATCTACTAGATTCCATGTATATGTCACATAGACACGTATATACCTATGTGTGATCATAAATCAACCAATTAATTAGTCATTACCAAATCGTTTCTGTTTCTTCGATATCTTAACCGTATTTTTTCGTTCTTAAATTTTCCACGTCTGCATTTTCCCTATCACATGTCTATGTGTAACGTGTATGTTAAAACTTTACATATGCGATGTGCGTAACGAGATAGAAATACCTGCGATACCGAGATGAAGTTTTTCCTTATAGCATATCGCTCCATAAAATGTAAAAGGCGGACAAAATTACGTATTATATACATGTACGTATCGTGGGGATTTTCCAGCGATGTATTATTTTATCTTATGGTTAAACGTCTACGGAATTTCAGTCCTTAAAAAATTCTCGAATTATACTTGAGAAAAAAAAAAAAAACTTATATGTAGGCTAAGGTTTTTCAAATTATTCATTGATTGATTCTCCTCGGTACAATTTAAAAAAAAATTTACGTACATTGCATGATAGCCACGTATGTATACACACATACATAAACACCGGAGATTCATCTATGTAAATAAACATTACTGATGTAATTTAAATATTGAATATAAGAATGATGAATCGGAGGCGAAAAAAGCTGACCTCAGTCGCTGATTCTATTTGTTATCATCATATTATAATGGAATAGAGATGTATTATGAATAACAGGTATACCTATTATTTAATGAATTCAATGAATCGCGTTTCTCATTTTATTCATACGAATAATTTGTTCATTAACAGAATGCGTTTACTTAATTATACATAGACGTTATATCAGTGTCAGGGGAAGAAAAGGAATAATAAGATATCAGGAATACTTGCGGTTGTAACCATAAACGGCAGAAAACAACTCGTATGCATACTGATACATAGACGAGAGATATAGAAAATTGTCGATTTAATTATTACTTGGATTCGGGAGGAAGTTTCTTCGGGATATTTTTCGAAACCAGCTCGAAATGGACGAAAATAAACCCAGACTTACATAGGGTTTATTTTTACTCATTTGAAACCGATATCGTGGGTGTTAAAGTATAAAGTGCGAAATTCCATTGAGTAACTGCAGTAATTCAATAAAACTAAATTCAGACCCAATTCTAATGAAACTTGAATATATAGTTACAGGTAAAAGCTGGAGAATTGAAATTTCTAGGAAATTGTTATTCCTGGATATACCTACGCGTTTACCTTCCTCAACCGCGGAGAGATCAGCAAACTTGATAATATATGGCTATATGACTCTATACGACCATAGAATATACCTATATCTATATATTTCCTAGAAATCTGATCCGCAAATTTTTTTTTCTTTCTTTCCAAAATGATGTATATCGCGGATTACCATATACTCCGAGCGTATAATGGCCATAAGATTGGCCTTCTTCTATTTTAAGATCAGCGTATTACAAGTTCATTTTTTTCTTTATAGGTTTCAATATGAGGAGGACTAATGGTTTCTAAAGTTTTATTTAAATTGAAACGTTTCATAGTTTACCGCGAAAAAAAAAAAACAAAAGAAAAATAATTTTAGATATTCGTAGTTTGGTACAAAAAATTCGATGCTTTTGTCAAACAGACTAAAAAAAGATAACAATTTTCTACACATGGAAAAACTACTCGAAAAGTTTCAATTCCCATGAAGAAAAAAAAAAAAAAGAAGAAAACTCGTAAAAATTCTTAGAATTATTTTTACCAGATTTTACCGATCTATAATAAATTTAAATCTACGCATAACACATTAGAAGTTTGCCACTAATCTCAAGTTTTTACGCCGCTTTTCATTCCATACGTATACATATAGGGTATAGATATATACCTATATGGTTACATAAATACATACGCAGATTTAAAGTCTGCTTCGAATATATTATAGTTCCGGGTAAAAACGTATATATATATATGTATACATTATATACATACTATATGTACATATATACATATATACATTAATACGAATATGACCTTGCATTAGTACAATGCGCTAGTATATGGTCGATAAAATACTTAAAGTCAATGAAGCGAAGCCCTTGAAATATCAAGGAAATGTATTATACTATATAGTACACTATACTGTAAGGCCGTTTTGTTAGGTTTTTTTTTTTTTCTTCTTTTTTTTCAAATGAATAGATGTATAGGTATTATAATTTAAATTATATATCAATGGTTGAGAAGTGAATCGATGAATAGATAACAGATTTAGAATAAAATTGACATAAGGTAATATTATACCGTGCGATTATGTGGAAATTACAGGCTCCAAGCGCGCAGGCACTGATTTATTCGAATATTACGAGGGACGCCAATTTCAGACGTGCCACGAATATCCCTAGAGTCCGTTTGCTATTTGTTTCCGATTGTTGTCAAATCTAAATGGCGTCAGACCGTGGCAGGAATAGGTTATGTTTGTGTGAATCTAGCAGACGACAGAACTAGGGATGTTACTGAAAAGTTGGTAGAGTTGCTAGCGCGATTCTGCCGGCCAATGATATTCGAATGAATCAGCACCTGCGCGCTTGAAACCTGTAATTTCCACATAATCGCTCGGTATATACAAATATAAGATCGAAACGGAAAGGAAATAAGAAGAACGAAATCATGTTTCGTCGGTTGACGTAGTAAGCAGTGCTCATAAATTATGATATCATACAACAATAACCACCTGTTTAGCAGAAAATAAAAAAAAAAAAAAATTGTACGAAAAGAAGAAAACTATGATAATAAATTGCGTTCTACGATATGAATTTATCAATTTCATATCAATATTCCGATAAAAAGAAAAAAAAAAAAGTATATATCGTTGAGTCGTAGTATACGTTGATAATGATTATTATACGTACGCGATGTGGACAAAAGAAATCTGCAAATCATACTTTTAAATTATCTCTGTGAATGTATATATGCATGGGTATTTGATATCTGTAATGTTACATCAGGTGAGTCTGATTGGTAATATTGATACGTTATGTCATCGCAGAGATTAAAAAGAGAAAAAAAAAAATAATCACTAAATGAAATGTTATTAAATTTTAAAAACTGGGGTGTATACGTATTATAGCGATGTACATCTACCGTGAGGTTTCGTGGAAAGAGCCCGGGCGAAGCGCGCAGGCGCTGATTCAACCGAATATTACGAGGGCCGCCAATTTCAGACTTGTCACGAATATCCCTAGAGCCCCTAGAGATATTTGAATAAATAAGCGCCCGCGCGCTTGGACCGATCTCTTTCCACGAAACCTCACGGTATATACGTACGTTGAATAAATATACACTCGATAGGTATTCAATTACTCGATATAACGCGAATAATGTATTACGTATAGCATATACATGAAAGAATAATTATATTTCGAGTTTGAATCTTCGCTATTTACTTCAGAGTACCCTGAATATATAGGTATGTGCATCGTGCATACCTCATACATTCAATCATCAATAGTAAGCGATAAGTCCTAGGTATATACTATATTTACTATATTATGATGAGTCGTTATTGTTTTATTCTCTTTTCTCTCTCTCTCTTTATAATTATTCGCAGCGGCGGCTATAACGCAGTGATTATTATACAATTATAGAATTACAAACGAATTGGCGTTGGCGCACATTCTTTCATAAGTAATAAATAACTAGGGAAAAACAATAGTAAATTATAGCTAAAATCGATTCGGTCGATTTCGTCGTCGCAAATGACTAAGAGCACTTCGTTGAACAGCTAGTATCATACTTATGTTAGAGGCAATAAAATTGAGGTGGTTATTATTACTTGCGGTCCGATCGATTTTTTTTTATTGAACCACTTTCCGAAATAAACTCAAAATAAAAATATACCCTGCAATTAATTCAGATTGTTATTTTTATATTTCACCCTTGACCACGCTGGGGTGAACTTTGCCATCTAACATATATATTCCCTCTTTTTTTTTATATAATATATACTTTCGATAAATATTTCATTGCCGGATGCCTTATCTGCAAAAAGAAACAAAAACAAAAAGAAAAAACATAAAGCTTCAGATGTTGTACAATTGACATAGAAAACTTTGAAATGAATCTTTTTTTTTTCTTTCCCGTACGTATTTCACGTGCTGCAGTTTTATCAACCGGCTCATTTCAAGTTCAATGATAAATAATCGTGCGTGTGGTGATCTTAGTTTCAGCCTTTACCGCCTCTGATCAAAGTTCAATGCAGCTATTATAGCTAGTATATCTGTCGCCGCAGGTTTGCTATACGATATGGTATACATGTATGTACAGTAGTATTACGCTTACTTGCTATCGGTCTAGTTACACGCCATTCAAGGACGTTCAATGTTCCGGATCGTGCGGTTAGTTAATCAGTTATATACTTATATATGTATAAATCAGATACTTTTCAAACACGCGGATTCCCGCATGTTCATTCAGAACATTTCACTGTATATTTGTGTATCTCTCACGTGCAGTCCATATCTATTTATATGTATTCATATCTTTTCTACTCTCTCATCGATTTATAAGTATATCTGTATATACAGCGAATATATAGATACAGGCATGTATATAATGTGCGATAAAATGATCCAATGCAAGAATTCTTTTGGCTGCTCTCGGCATATGTCGATTCTTATGTATGCAAATGATTTCTTTTTTTCTTTTTCTCTTTGTTACCGATCAATTAATACATCTTTATAATTTATTACGAGACGCGTGTGTGTGTGGAGAGGTATTGATACACTGTCTCGTCTACTGGGATCGATATAGAAGAAATATTATATCGATAAATTGTTCGTATAATTGTATATAAAATAAATGTTTATAACCGTGTTTTACGTAATTAATTTGATGATTTAGTAATGTTTCGCAGGAGTAACATCGGACCAGAATGATACATCATGATTTAATCTCGTTGTTTGAAATTTAAGAATATTTCATATAGTCATTGAATAAACATAGAAACAATTCTAAGGATTTTATTTAGCGAACAATTTGAATAAATCCGACTGTAATATTCAAGAATTACATAAAGCCGTTAGAACATAGTTTATAGTTGGAAATCGGTTGACCTGGGTATTCTTCTAGTTCCCTTTTATAAGATATAACGTATTTTAGAATAATCGCCGAACCTTTTAAGGATTTTATTGCAGTAAACTAGACGAGTAAGTTAGCTACGTTCTTTCATCTGTGATCTAGTACACATAGACATGTCTTGTAAACCTCGGAGTTCACCTAACCGCCTATGTAGTATTTAATCCGTAAAAACGTGGCTTCGCATGAACATAGATCAAAAACTGGTGAAACTATGGTAGGTACCTATATTAGATTCCTTTCTGCTATATAAATCCGATCAATTATTATATGTGAATGTGTAAATCGTTATTCAATAACATGTACATACGTATATAGCTTGTAACCTAGGACCTAGGTCGTACGAATAACGATGTCATTCAATATAGTTCAGACGCTTACACGTTTCGGTCTTTCTTACGTATTGCGTGTGACAAAAATTTCTACAGACTATAGTTACTCAACGATTGATAATCGCGTTATACGTATTCATATCATAAATTAAATGATTTTTCACTAACACTCGACTATACGTTATAGAAATTATAACAGATAAATGAAAAATTCGAGTCATTGTGAATAGTGGAAATTATTCGTACATACATAATTATCATTCAGTTGCATAAGCTCATGAAAAATCATGAGTCATGGAAAGATGATGACAGTAAAGCTGCATAAAAATTATATATCTAGATATAGTTTACAAGTCTATAGTTGATATATATATAAAAAAAAAAGAGATAAAAAATAAATGAAGGTATCTGCAGTAATATTATCTTTTTTTTTTTCAGCTTTCCTCGCGTATTATAATACAGCGGTAGGTATGTATGTACACCTGACTGCAATATCCGCATCGCATCGCGTACGAGATAGATCTACATCAATATAATAATGTATAACATAAGAATGGAGAATATTTTTTATATACTATAATTCTCTCACCTATTCACAGCTCCAATGAAGCGGTTGCCAGAGAAAATATATTTTACAATATTTATAATATTATAACGTTATAGATTATTATTATTATTATTATTATTGATAAAAAATTTGTTTTAAAAATATCTCTATCGAAGAAAAAAAAAAAAAAATTAGAAATAAATATAAACTTGTTATTTTTTTTTTACTTCTTCTCTTCTTACTTTTAAGTGTTTCAATCTAATAATTATACGTATATAAATATATAAATATCTATATTTTATTAATTATTATTGTTATTAACGTGTTTTTTTTTTACAATATTTTGTCTTATTTTATATAGTAAGACACTATTTAAATAAATATATATATATATATATATATAGGTTTTTTTTTTTTTTTTAATTAAATTTTATTTTTTTTTAAGGCATTTATATATCAGCGTGATGCGTAACTTTATATATTTAATATTCACGCGCGTGAATTTTGTTTATATTTTAAATATTATACGGTTTTATATTACTTGTTGAAAAATCAGTTTTATTCTTTTCTTCTTCCTATTTTTTATCTCTATTTCTCGCTCTCTCTCGCTCTCTCTCTTTGAGTAAGTAGATTTATTTACAACACACGACTTTATCCGATGACGGTCGCCGGCGAACTGAATTCCATGTCGGATGTGGAGTGCCAAAGTATCGCATGAACAGCTCCTACTCCCACTCTCATTCTTTCAGATCCAAATCTATGACCAATAGTAAAATAGACTGGTAACCGACTTCCTGTCGTTTTCAAATTCCAGGGTTTCACCATTTTCAACAAAAACTTATTTATTTAACGTACTAATCTTTATTCGTAATATAACAATACGGTTCGGAATAGTTGTCGGCAAATTACGTAATACACGGTTTCCGTATATAACACTATATAACGGTAGAATATTTCGATATACTTTACTACGCGCTTCTCTCACACCTATTTACTTTTCTCTCGTACTATTATTTCTGTCAAAATATTATTTCCCGTCTCAGCGCATATACAGATATAGGATACCCTATACCACCCGTTAAAGATTAAAGGCCGAGGTATTGATCTGCGCAAACATTCGATTTTTTGTATACCCGCGGTAACCTCACTGCGACGCCTTAAGTCATGCTCGTATCATAGGAGGTGTTCTCATAGCGAACATTTTATGACGTCATAAGGCAGAATGTAGTTAGCTATGATCACCTAGACGCTCATTCTTCCAATGGGATCATTAGACATTAAGTTTCGTTTCTGTTTCATCATATTTTGTGACTTGTATGGTAATTTTGCGTCACTTTTGACGCCCAAAGAGATTACAAATAAATCAGTCGAGGACATTCGATTTTTGAATTCGATCATTCTTGCGTCACAATGCTCACGAGACGATACACCGTCTGGTGGCAAGGATCGGAATTGTTACGAAGAGGCTTGTCAGTCATGAAGAGAGAGATGAAACATGGTCAGATCTCGGCGATAGCGTACTTGTGCCGCTCCCTAAGCGGGTGCCTTTTGTAACTATAAGAACACGATCGAGTGATAAGGAAGTATAACAAATTGCGACGACAGTTGAAAAGGAAGAGTTCTACACTATTCAAAACTGAATGAGGATAACAATAGAACAAAAATGTACCGTATCAGAATGATGTAAGAATTGGATGATAGAGTCAGAGAGACTTGTCATATAATAAATGAATTTATTATACCGGATATTATAATCAAATATCTCAGATCAAAAAGGAATTGTTTCTTCAGAGCCGCAAAAGTACTTTTTTTTATCGTTATTCACTGTAAAGTTATCATTTTTTGAACGATTTCCCGTTGGACTTGGATTTTTGCACAAATTTATTGACTTTTGGATAATGTACTGCATACTCTGAGTAGTAATTCTCATTTTTTATGACTTTTTGAAAGCGTCCCATAGTTTGAGAACCTGGAATGCCTTTTAGAGACCCAGTATCCACGCTAAGAGTTTGAGAAACAAGTGTACACATGGAGGGAAGAAATGAGTCGAATATTGAAATATTTTTTGAATTTATTTACTTATGTATTTATTATAGAAATGCATGCCTAATTCGCTCTTGGTTCAAAGTTTCTGTTTGTTTATAGGGAATTCATTGTGCGAATTTATTCAAAATCAATTATGGCTAGTTGTCTTTTCAATATTAGAGAAAATCAATTTTTTTCAGATCTAAGACTTTGTCAATCGTGTTTTTTTTTTTTGCGACGCTCTACAAGGTACGGCTAGCTCGAAGTCACCTGAAAACCCCCTATACTGCAGGACTTGGGTCTCGTGACAAGGGTTCAAGACTATCCAAGCAGAATTCAACTTTCAGCGTACGGTGTGAATTGCTAGAAGCGTCGAGAAATACTGTATCGCTACGCGCTCACAGGTTCTGGATTGTGGTGGAATATTCGAGCGTCGAAAGTTCCACGCGTGTCCATGGCAACGAGCAGTAGCGCCGTCCCCCGACAGCTGCCGTTGCCAGAAGCTTCTCGCCGCGTCGAGAGACGTTGGATGGAGTATAAATACGAGCCGGCGCGCAGTTACCGACAGTATTGAAACACAAGTCAAGCGATACACTTGAGAAGAAACTTAAAGTCGAACGAGCTATAGTTTGAAAAGTGAATAAAGTGAGACAAGAGGAATTTGAAAAAAAGTTAAAACAGTTAAAAGTGAAACATCAATCAAGTCACGAGGTTATTATCGTCTCAATTTGTGCAAGTACGAGAAACAAAGAAAAGCATAAAATGCCCGCAATTGGAATCGATTTGGGAACTACATACTCCTGTGTCGGAGTATGGCAGCAAGGAAAGGTCGAAATAATCGCCAACGACCAAGGAAACAGGACCACCCCCAGCTACGTGGCCTTCACGGATACGGAACGGCTGATCGGAGACGCGGCCAAAAACCAAGTCGCGATGAACCCCGCGAACACGGTCTTCGACGCGAAGCGGTTGATCGGCCGGCGTTTCGACGACCCGAAAATCCAGGCTGATGCTAAACACTGGCCGTTCCGTGTCGTTGAGGAAGCTAGCAAACCAAAGATCGAGGTGGAATTCCGTGGCGCTAAGAAGCGGTTCAACCCAGAGGAAATCAGCTCCATGGTGCTGACGAAGATGAAGGAGACAGCCGAGGCTTACCTCGGGCAACCGGTCCGGGACGCAGTGGTCACGGTCCCGGCCTACTTCAACGACTCCCAACGACAGGCGACGAAGGATGCCGGTGCCATAGCGGGAATCAACGTTTTGAGGATCATCAACGAGCCAACCGCTGCCGCCCTGGCCTATGGCCTCGACAAAAACCTGAAGGGCGAACGAAACGTTCTGATTTTCGATCTCGGTGGCGGAACCTTCGACGTGTCTATTCTCTCAATAGACGAGGGCTCGCTATTCGAGGTCAGGTCGACTGCCGGTGATACCCACTTGGGTGGCGAGGACTTTGACTCCCGGCTCGTGGACCATCTTGCCACAGAATTCGAGCGCAAATACAGGAAGAACCTGAGAAAGAACCCGCGTGCCCTACGCCGCCTGCGTACCGCCGCTGAACGAGCCAAGCGCACGCTCTCCTCGAGCACAGAGGCTAGCATCGAGATCGACGCTCTCTTCGAAGGCGTAGACTTCTACACTAAGGTATCCCGGGCGCGTTTCGAAGAACTCTGCGCTGACCTCTTCCGGGCGACCTTATCCCCGGTCGAGAAGGCGCTGGCCGACGCAAAGATGGACAAGGGCGCAATCAACGACATCGTTCTCGTTGGCGGCTCGACGCGGATACCGAAGATCCAGTCTCTCCTGCAGAACTACTTCTGCGGAAAGCAGCTTAACCTTTCCATAAACCCCGACGAGGCTGTAGCCTACGGAGCTGCGGTCCAGGCGGCTATCCTCAGTGGCGAAGGAAACGCCGGCTCCCCTCTGCAAGATGTTCTCCTCGTCGATGTGGCACCGCTCTCTCTTGGCATTGAGACCGCCGGCGGTGTAATGACCAATATCATCGAGCGCAACGCCCGCATCCCCTGCAAACAAACGCAAACTTTCACCACCTACGCCGACAACCAGCCTGGCGTCTCGATTCAGGTATTCGAGGGTGAACGAGCTATGACCAAGGACAACAACCGCCTGGGCAAATTCGAACTCAGTGGAATCGCACCGGCGCCTCGTGGAGTGCCGAAGATCGAGGTCACCTTCGACCTGGACGCCAACGGAATCCTCCATGTAACCGCCAAGGACACGGCCAGCGGTCGTAGCAGTGACGTCAAAATCACTAACGACAAGGGCCGCCTTTCTCGCGAAGAAATCGACCGGATGCTAGCGGAGGCTGACCGGTACAGAGAACAAGACCGCGAACAGCGCGACCGAGTCGCGGCGCGAAACCAACTCGAGAGCTACATATTCAATGTGAAGCAGGCCCTCCAAGAACACGGCGCAAAGCTTACCCAAGAAGATCGGGACGCGGTGGGCCGCCTATGCGAGGAGACAGTCACCTGGCTCGATAATAATACCCTAGCCGACAAGGACGAGTACCAGCATAAGCTCGAGACCGTCCAGAAACAGTGCTCGGCGGTTATGGCCAAGATCCATCAGAGGAACGCTGCGCCCGGTGGACAGGATTGTGGGGCACAGTTCAGGCAGGCCGGAGGCCAAGACTCGGGACCCACCATCGAGGAGGTCGACTAATAATAAAATCTTGAATTCTTTCCATATGATCGTCATACTTTCGTTACGTACCTGATTTTATTTTGAATAACTCTGCACCTAATGCAGTAGTTTTAGGCTTACTTTACTATGAGACTGGTATTATCTAGATGTGTTATTTATTTGTAAATTGTAGGAGCACTATGCAATTATTATGTCTGTAAATACTCGACACTTATACATATATGATGTAAGATATTGATTGATGAACGAGGTCTGAGTAAATGTATGGATTACCGACAGTATCAAATAAACTGTAGCAACAATTTTACATAAATTATCACAGTCTTATTTTTACCCTTCTATGTATACATCCTACATATTATCTTCCTCCACTCACAATAAGACAGTGCATGTTATTCCTAGTTTTCCTAATTCGAATTCTGTTTCTTGTTGATTTGATCTTTCAAATCATGTATTTGTTTCAGAATAGACTTCTATCTCCGCCGTCGTAAGCGAACGTTTTTATCGGCGGTAAAGCAGAAGTTGCGGGAAAGTGAAATATCATCGACTTATTATAATTTACCATCCGATCATGCTCCTAGTTTTAAGAAGCACCCGAACAGGGAGCAGCACCAGTAGGAGATAATTCATATCCCTCCTATCATTGCATAGATTCCGACGCTATAAAGCACTAGGCACTGGCATACCTTGTATCTTACTCTCGAGTGTGGCCTGTTTCGTAGTAGCATAAGTAACTATGAGTCTACACGTGCGTTGCTAAGACCTAACCTCAAACAGTCAATTTTCTGCACAATGTCGAGTGTTGATGTCGTTGAAAATACTTCCGCAGTGGTTGCTCAAGGGAAGGGTTTAAAACGAAAGAAGAAGAAATCGTTTATTCAAAACGCTCGTAAATATGGAAGACAAGGAACATACGGTCGAGGTAGTCACCTGGACGAAGACACATATCAATACATGGTTCGTGTGTTGGAATTAATGCGAGACAACGCGTTCCCAAGTTTCGAAGAGAAGTTAATATTTGTGAATAACGTTTACGAGCAGATGTTAGACCGCGAGATAGACTACTCGCGTAATCAAATCGGCTCAAGAGTGATAGACTCGTTAATGAAATACGCTAGTTTTGAGGTAATTAACAGATTCGCAACCTCGTTTATGGAAATGCTCCGACCGATTTGCACCGACAGATTCGCCAGCCATGTTTTACAAAAGATAATAACAGTTTGCGCTGAAAGAGGAACCCGCGATCTAAACAAACAGAATAAAAAGACCGTAACTGACGTAGTCGAGGTCGAAGAATCACATTTAAAAACTTACAACGAATGGACTATAAAATTAAGTAAATTTATAATGAATAACATGGAAGACTTTGTCTGGGATACTTACGCCAATCACATAGTAAGAACCGTTGTCCAACTTCTGGGCGGTATCATATCAGATTCCCCGGACAATTCGGACAGCAAAAGCCGGAGAAATTTACCGGTAGATTTAAGCGGGAGAAAAACTGTGCCTCAAGAGTACGAAGACTTGCTTTTAGAACTATGTAACAGACTCAGCTCTTGGCCACAGCTTCCAGAGTTTCCTAGAAACGAATTGACCTCTGGTTTGCTTCAAGTCTTGTTATACTCCCTAAAAGACGTCAATAAGAAAGCCAGTAAAGTTATAGCCAAGAAAATAGTGGCTGATTGTTTTGACTCCAAAGACGAGACCCAGATATCCTCCGGTTTCAACTCAGAGAGTTCTATGCGGCTGCTTGAGGCCTGCATAGCAGTGGCAAGGCCAAAACTCTACAGTCAAATATATGCCAAGTTCTTTATCGACAGACTTGGAAAGCTGTCTTTAATGGTCGGTGCTAACTTCACTGTTCAAAGACTCTTTAATCATTGTCAAGTCAAGGAAGAACTGGAAACTTTGTTCGATGAAGTATCTCTTCACTTCGAGCCAATACTGGAGAAAGGACACTTTGGTGTTATAGCAAGCGTCGCAGATGCCTGTAAAAGGTTACAGGCAAGACAGGGAGCGTTTGTCAATGCAATTAGTAAGACTTTGCACTGCGACGAGCCCCCGGAGAGACAGAATGCAATGGCTTTGGTAGTGGCCAGAATGAAGCCTTTTGAAAAATTAGAAACAGAGGAAAACGGGGTCGATTATCGGGTCAATTTACATGGGAGTCTGATACTGCAGTCGATGCTCCATTTTAACAAGCCGATAAAAATAGTGAACTCCTTGCTTTCGGCCAGCGGAAGTGACCTGAGAATCTTATTTGCTGATCCCAGGGGTAGTAGAGTAATGGATGCATTTGCAGAGAGCAAATTTGTCGGGGAAAAAAGCAGGGAGAAAATGGCTAGAAAATTGAGCGGTAATTGGGTTCAACTTGCTTGTTCTAAGCACGGTTCAAGGAGCTTTGAGAAAGTATGGGAGTGGTCACAGCTTAAACAAAGATTATGGATCATCGAGGAGCTCGCGTCTGTTGGAGCGTCACTGTTGTCTACTGAGGCTGGGAAAATAATATCGAATAAATTGAACGTCCCACTATTTTCTAGGAGTAGAAAAGAGTGGATAGACTCCCTTGGAAAGGAAGAAAAAACGAAAGCATTATTTGCAGATATTATTGGTAATTCTGAAGGCAAATGAATCTGTGATTAGCGGATGATCACTAAAATATATTCTGTGCAGTACCCAAACTACGAGAGGACATCGGATGAAACGATTTTGATAATCAGATTAAAAATACAATGATTATTGTATTATACTGTATGATAAGTCCTTCTATTGATGAATAAATGTTCTTTTATTTTTTAATGACAATATCGCGTTATGTATTTCCTTCTTTAGTATTACTTTCCAAATTCATTGTCGATGGCAAAAAAAAAAAAAAAACTGAAGGTTTATCAGGGGGGGATAGAGAAAAATAAATGAAATTGGGAAAGGTGAATTATTGTATTTATTCCGAAGTAATGTATTTAATTATTTCATAAACACATTGCATAATTTTATTATAATATGTATATTATACACAGAATTTGGATAGCAATTTAGGTAATAATCGTGTCTATAGGAGAAAAATTTTCAGTAGTTATGTATAGCTTTGTTGCAGTAGACTACGTTGAGCAAAGTCCCCTAGTATGTGCGAATGCATTTGAATTACGGTAGGAGTCGTTATAATATTTATCTATCTGACTAGACGACGACTTATGGCCGCAGTTTCACCAAATATAAATAAATTTTAACTTATTTATAGAACGAAAATTAATTCGTCGAATGAAACAACGTTTTTATTCAACGAAATAAGTTATTTTGTTAGGTAATATTTATTTATCATTGGTAAAACCCTGAAAACCATTTTATAAATAATCACTGATGATATCTCTGGAGTAAAACGTATTATACTATAATATTTTGCTAATGAAAATTAATAAACTCGCGAATAAGAGAGTTTAAGTTAATTCGAAATGTATCAATCATTACCGAGCTAGGTAGGTATATTATTTATATAATAATTATTAATTATCTAGATAATCTAAAAATTGACTAGTACATGGATTTTTTCCAATAAAAACTTTTTTTTTTCCTCATCGCAATTCATCTCATACATATATATATTACGTAACGTGAGTAAACGAATGAAACACACTTATTTAAGTTTCGTTTCTTCTTTT
Organism: Tenthredo scrophulariae; assembly: GCA_963978835.1. Lineage (NCBI taxonomy): Eukaryota > Metazoa > Arthropoda > Insecta > Hymenoptera > Tenthredinidae > Tenthredo > Tenthredo scrophulariae. The sequence goes on along the minus strand of OZ022230.1, from coordinate 2,303,956 downwards.
TTTCCTCTTCACCTATTCAATAATAATAATAATAATAATAATAATAATAATAATAATAATAATAATAATAATAATAATAATAATATTAATACGCACAAAAATTCATACTCCGCGAAAAATTGTCCTTCACACATATACATATTTATAACGGTTTCATTATTCAAAAGATTTCGCCCCGATTTGACAAATTTAAAACAAATTAATAATAATAATAGTAATAGTAATAATAATAATAATAATAATAATAATATTTATATACCAGGAACAATCAGATAAATTGATTAAACAGTGTATATTATGTACAATATTTGCCAATGAAAAAAGTATTTTCTTCTTCATATATTATATATAATTAATTATTTACTGCCACCTATAAATTAATCGATTACCCATATAGTTTTTTCTCTTCCTTTTATTCATCTTCCTTCAGGCATTCACCTTTCTTCATTATCATTTATCTCATACCTAAAACATAGCTGATCAACTAGTTTTTATCCAAAGTAGTTCCGCAACCTCCACGAAAACCAATATTATATTTTTTATGATTGCGTCATTTCCCTTTGCCTGTATGACCGGTACCGGTACCACCGGTATTAGACGAAGGTCCGGAGGTTCCTCCAGTTGTACTTGCACCGGCTGAAGAGGCTGTCGGACTTCTGGATGCAGGTCTTGGCGGTGGTGGTGGTGGAGGCAGAGGTGGAGGAGGGGGTGGCGTTGGTCGACGTTGATTACACGTTACGTGGTGACCACCAGCTTCCCAATCTCTATGCTGACAAAAGGATCCGCAATACCTTGCAATTCCACAACCACCACAAGTCTCTAGTGCTTGTCTTCCGCAATTCCAGCAACTCTATATGGATAAATGATCACGTGATAATGATTAAAAAACTCTAAAATGACGAAATACTCTTAATTTTGAGTCTTCAACTGTTGAACTTACGGATCCTGGAACAGGCTGTGACTCCTTATCGTCATCTCTGACCCCGATAGCGTTGCTTGCCGTGGTGGTGGTGGCGGTTGTCGTCGAACATGTCGTTGTGTCAACGACACGAAGCAGAGGGCCATGTCCTAATCCGTGTCCAAGTGTGTGACTATGACTCCTCTGCATTGGTGGTTCGACGAAACGATGATGAACCCTGAGACGTTCGGCTGCTCTAGTTTCTGCAGCCGCAGCTGCAATGGCTCGTTGAACTTCAGCAACTGCAGCTCGTTTCGCCTCGAGCATTGCCTCCTCTGCGGAAATCGAAAATTAATGTAAAAATAACGTTATAAACGACGAAGAGAGTCGAAAATATGAAATTGTGTAAATTTTAAAGATGCAGCGTTGAGTTATTGAAATTAAACCACAATTTCTTCATTCTTTGACGTTTCTCTTTACTTAAAAAGGGATAAGTTCTTGATTCAAAGCATCGTTTTATAAATTATAAGTTCCCCATTGAGCCAGGCCCACATTTATATTTTGTTATCTCTCCGGACCCCAAGAGACTTTTTCAAACGTAAACTTGAGCACTCAAGACTCTTGAGTGTAGAATAAAAACGTTGACTGGTGTTAAAGTTCAAGAGAAACCAGTCAAATAAAAAGGTTCATTCATCCAGCTTCCGTCTCACTATGATCAAACAGAATCGAATATAATATCTCGTCTTAAAGCGATAAAAAATCCCATACTTAACGTCAATATCAACGATAATGCTCACCAGCCCTCCGTTGAACTTCCGCGACTCTATCCTCCGTCGCTCTTATAGTTTGAGCAACGATTTCACCCGAAATACGTTTCAAACTGTTGTCCCTTTCCCTGTCGTTCCCGGTCGCGTCTGATTGTGACCCAGTGCTTATTGTAGGACCATTATTCTGGGAATTTGTACCGGAAGTGGTAGCCGCGGTTACTGGTATAGCAGGACTCGGACATCCTCGGCGTTGCAGAATTGCAAGGGCTCTTTTGGTCTTCTCGACCATTCCAAGAATGCAGTTGAGCATAACATGGATATACTTCCATTCGTCATCAAGGGCGGCAGTGGCGGCTGGACAGGAGCCGTTTTGCGGACCGGAAATACCCTGGCCACTACTCATTGCCCACGGTTGTTGGTGAACTAGATGCGGCGCTGAGGAAATCGTCGATGAAGTTGCTAGATGATTTATCTGGACCAGAGAAGGCGGCATTGAGGGTTGCGGATGAGTTTGAAGTGAGGGTTGACCCCCTCCTTGCAGATGAAGAGGATGGTACCAGCAGTAGGGATCAGGCTGCTGTTGCTGCTGCTGTTGTTGTTGCTGTTGTTGCTGTCGCTGATGATGAAGAGGATGATGACTCGCCCAGGGGTTGATTGACCGTTTACCGTACAAAGGACCGTCGTCGAAGAGAGGCCCAACTCCGTTTTCGTAGTATCTGTCAGTGCGACAATAAAAGTATAGGAGTTTCTTATTTCTGTGTAGTTATTGGTTTGAAAAGATCTTTACTGCCAAAGTCTTGTATGCGAAGGTGTGCGAATGATCGAATACTGATTGACATAGATAACGAGAGTTTTATGAAATCTTATTCGAACTCGTTTTGTCACAAATTTCATAATCACCAAATATCCGATCGACGTTGTTCTTGGCATGTGTCACCAGCATTTCCTCCTCTATGTGCCGTTTGAGCGGCAATGGGGATATCAATGAACAAGTAAGAAATTTATACGGTTTTCAGTGTCGTTATTCAAACGAATCGAAAACCTTCGAGCAAATGATGGATGTTGGACACACGAAGTGATACTTTTTTTGTTTATGTTTACTGGAGAGTATAATGTGATCATTTTTCAAAAATCGCGTTTCGGCCACCGGTTCAAATCCTTCCAATTTACGAATACATATATATGTATATTTATCACATTCGAGGTCGCCTCATCGGAGATAGATCCTTAAATACTGATAAAAAGCACTCTAAGATCCACGTTCCTATGGAATTATACATAGACCGGCCTGAGGTATTTATATGCATCGTATAAGGGCGGTTCGCACAGTCGGGAGCATTATCGTGCAACTCTCGAGGAGAACTAATACCGTATAGGTAAGATTCCCAGAGGCGTTGATATGGAGATGGAGAACGAGATGGAGATGGAGGTGTGCAGGGAATTTCCAGGGGTGCTATTCCAAGGCATAGGAAAACGTATAGAAACGTCAACGTCAGGCGTATGGAAACGGCAGCCACTCGAATTTCTCCCCTGCCGAGCTGGGCTCCCAGCCCCTCAACACCCTCGACCCCTGGACCTATGGCCCACCGTCTACTGGCATGGTCCGTGTAAAACCTAATCTCATAGCAACTGAACACGCGTTTACACAAAATTGTAGGTGGTATACTGGACATTTTTTCTGACACTGCGTGCGGAAAGAGCGTTTTCCCAGGCCTCTGGAGCGTGCGGGAAGTGATTGACCCTGTACTGAACCGCAATGAACCACAAATTGTCATTGTTTTCATTATCGCGAAAGTTAACACTTAGTCACAGCCAACTCAGAACCACGCTCCAGGTTTTTCATCTGTTTATTGCAAGCTGGCCATCCGCTTCTTCATTTACTTTACTCAGTGTGATAATGGACGTTTTACGCACACTTCGCGTGGGTAAAACCCCCATTTTCACACCTCATGAAGTAAAATTTCGTACAATACTCGACGGATTGGCTCGTACTGCAACCTCACACTCGTCAGAAAAAGTTTTACCGCACTCGTATCGTAATGTACTATTTCCCACACAATTCTTGTTGAAAAAGTCGAAAGTGTACGCCGTCAAACAATCGAGTTGATTTCAATTCTCTTTATGATTACTCAGGGTAAAAGTGAGTATCAATAAATTTTTGACATTTGCTATTCGACGGACATTGATATCTAAGAAAATGTGGGACTTCTACATACTATGTACGTCGATCGAGGGTTCCCTTCGCCTGAAATCATCGATCGATTAAATGCCAAGTAGGAGAAAGTTCGGTCAAAGGAAACTTGGGGGTTCTGAGAATCGCAATTATGAAGTCAGGCTTGTATAAACTGGGCAAGTCAAAACCAAGCGGAAGAGGAAGCCTCTTGTCGAGGTCGAGATAAGGGATTACCACTCCACTATATTTAAACTGTAGAGTTTCGTCACGTGCACAAGATAAAAAATATGCAAAAAATACGGTTACTTCGATAATTTGAAAATGTGTTCGCGATATTTTTCACGTTGTTTACACTACACAAGTTTTAACTACATAAGTATTTTGCTAACTGCTAGAAGTTAGACGCTGCCGGGTCTTCCTCTGAGATTTTTCCGATGAGAAATATAAAGTTTATTCAAACAAACACAAAACGTTAATATTGGAAATCTTACGCATATACTTACGGCGTGTCAGATGCACGACGTTTCAAGGAATGAGATGGTGGTGGCGGTGGTCCAGGATAATGGTGTAGACTAGTTGAATTAGGATGTTGATTACCACCATGAAGTCCCGAGTTTTGTCCAGAGGCGTTATTACTTGTACCGGTGTTACTGGAGTTTGTAGAGTTCGTTGAACCCGTAACCGGTATGTTGTAAGAAGGAAAAACGTTGTTCCGTTCACCAAAGACTTCGTCGGCTTCTCCTGGACTGAAACCAGCCGCCTCCAGAACAGCTGCCTCGTTCGAGCGCAGGTACTGCACAGACGTCTACAATCAAGGATGTATTTTATTTGTCCTTGCTTTTAAAGCTTGTTTTGATTTTTTATTTTTTTACTTTTTTACTTTTCTTTTTATCGTCTCACCTAAATCCACCAAAAATTATCTGTCTCTATACTTATTATACAACTTTTTTCCTATTTTGAGTTGGTTCGAACTCTATACATCGTAGATATTAATGTGTTTCGTGCATATGGGCGAGAAGTGGGAAATAATATCGACGCTTGTGAGCCGGAAATGAAATATTTCTAGCTAATCCAGCAGAGCTTAGTTATATCCAGAGTATAGGTTGAATTCATCAGAGTTGAATGGGGTGGGTGTTGTAGGTAACCGCAGGCTCTGGTTTGCTCGTGAAATAGGTAAAGGTAGTAGGTGCAGGGTAGGTAGAGGATGAGGTAGGAGGTATAGGGCGAGTGAAAGCATTTCTATAGATTTTGCTAGCTTAGAATTCGAACTTTAATAATAAACGTGGCGTGACAGCTGCAGTTGGAAAGCTGGCATCGAGGGTCGGAGGGTGTCGCAGGTGCGTTGCCCGTAGACTGATAAATTAAATCGATGCTTTCATTTGCTATACTGTCTTCGCGGCTCACCGAAGGACGATTATACCCACCTATACCCGCAGATTTCGTCCGTTTTCATTTCGTCGCCTTATAACTGCACAGTTTCGACTCATCATTTATCTAGGAACTGTGTCGTTTCGTATAAACCGAAGCGCAATACTCGCTCCTCAATAATTCGCGGGGATTTAGATTTGAAAAACATAATTTCCCGCCATTTTAATTGCAGGTAAAAATTATTCAATGATCGAATGTAGCGTTTTTTTTCTTTCTCACTAAAATGTCTGCTGAATAACTTGATGAAAGTGATGTTGAGTTAAAATTGGCTTTGTTGAAGAAATGAGTATTCCGCGTCATGCAACAGCAGCTAATAACGGGAAGAGAGTAAAATTCTTGGCTGAAGTATGAGGAGCGGTAAGAAACGTAAATAAGAAAGTCGTAATAAGAGTAGAGCGCAATTTCCAATCAGTTGGCTTTGTAATATTCAAGTTGGCTTCTTTATTGCCTTGGTTCTCCCTCTTTTTCTTTCTCATTTCAGCCCGTCTTTGCCATTCGGCGACATCCGGTCGACCGCCCACTTTCTATACTTATACTTCTTATTATTGCAGGTTCGCGCCTATCCAGGGGGGGGTGTAATTTATCGACCCTAATTTAATATCAGAACCCCACCAGCTACCGATTTGCAATTAATAATTCCTGACCAATACGTCGTAGGATGTATAGATGTATGTATAGGTATGGGTATACCTGCGGCTGATACTTTTCTTAATTCAGCAAAGCTTTACGGGGTTAAAGGGGGTAGGGTAGGGTGGGGTTGGTAGGTATAGGTATGTATACGTCTGCTGCAGGCTTCGAAAAGAAAATCAAAAGAAACTCAAACAAAACTACATAATTGCGACAAAGTTTACAATTAGACTTTCAAGAAACCCAAGCACAAAGTATACAGTATAACGGAGTTGTGTAAAACTTCGCGCAGTGCTAAAGATTTTCTTAAAAATTGTAGTACATTAAATAACGTTGAGTACTGATTGATTTTCACAATTCGGAAAAGAATTTTTACACCTTTCAAATATATTAAATAAAATCTGTCATCTTAAAGGAATCAAAGATTGATTAATCCTCCGGAAGTTTATATCTGTTAAATATTTTTATAAAATCTGATGCTGATGCTGATGTTGCTGTTGCTGCTACTGCTGCTGTCTAGAGAGTCTGGCTAATGTAAATGCGCATTATTAATTTGCAATTCGTTATCTACCCCTTCTTCGTGCAGCGAGATGTTTAAGATGAGAAAAGGAGGATGAGGAGGAGGCGAAGAGATAGGGGTAAGAAATACGACGAAGAAGAAGTGGTGACAGCTGCCAGCGTTAGCTGCATTGTGTACAAAGATTTAAACTTTATATTTTCTACCAATCGTTGTGTCGTTTCGTATTTTATATATTCCGTTATACCTTGTTCCCTTTTTCCACGTTCATTATACCCCCCCCCCCCCCCCCCCCCGTTTTTTTTTTTAAGTTTTAAAGCTCTATTCGTGGTTTTCTCACGTCACGATTGAAGGAGAAGATAGTAGATCGAGAGACCTAGTAGAGTCTCGCGCCAAGTTGAAAAGATTGATGATACACCGCTATTCTGAAAATCTAACGATCAGAAACAACTCGCGGATGATGTCGGATATCGCGTATTGCCGCAAGCCTCTGTCGTAGGCAGCATCAGCATCAGCATCAGCATCAGCATTAGCAATAGCAGGAGGCAGAGGGTAGCCTGGGAAATTAAAACAAACCTCCAGCCTGCAGCGAACCTGCCTCTGTTGATTTTACTTCGCTTCTGCACTGTGAACGTTCCCTATCCGCATGTATTTCTCTGTTATACACAGACTGGCACATATTTACAGTATATTTTTGTATTACAGTGTTAAACACACACACTGATGCGTTGCTGTTACATTATTTAAGCGACCCCTTAGCGTTGCTTCTTTTCCGTTTTCCCTTTTACATTTGTACTTTTTATTTTTGTTAAATATATTTCATATGAGGAAGCTTTCGGTTGTCAAACTCCTCCTGCGGTATCCCAGTGTCCAAACAGTTGGACTGCACGGACGTCTCGACCTCTGAATACAAATCTCACTCTTCCGTATACGCTCGTATTTCTCTGTTATTCGTTTTGCATTCCAGGGACAAACCCCAGCCCCTATACATTCCCTGGATATTGTATATGTGAAATAAAGCGTCCCGATGCGTCTTTGAAAGGGCTATTCATTTGGCGTTACCGCAGCGACTGGGACGCGGGATCCAAGACGGAAAACGTGCACATCTGCACCAGTCTAGGTATACATGTACCCAATACTTGGTTGTATCTTGTACATGGATGTAGACGTGTATTTATACGTCGGGAACATTTCTGCGCTATGATATACGCGGAAGAATTTCATTTTGCAAATATATGGATCGAGTCTAGTAGTACATATCCGCAGCCATCGTTGGACAATAACGGAGAAAAACAACAGGGTAGTTTGGTTAGTGAACGATAGTGAGCACGAGAAACATGGAGAAGTGCAGCAACGCCGTGGGAAAAGGAACACCCCGCGCCTTCGCCGAGGGGCAAAGACCTACAATCGGATTCAAAATAAACGGGATACACCGGAGTAGATGTAGAATGTATCGATGTGGTCGATGTGAAAACTACCCGGTGAAGATCTTCGCGTTTAAGAAATTGCAATGCAACATTTGATCATGAAAATACCATCGAGGATCGGTTATTTCAGTACAAGGGATGAAACACATACTCCGTCATGCTTTACGCATACATACCTATATAAAAAAGACCTAAAATTCTTTCAGGTCCTGATTTTTAAAGTGCTACACCATATCTCGGAGGGTTGTGCCTTTCGTTTGCGGCGAGAAAAATATCCCACAAAAACTTCGACGTGATTGATTAAAGCTTATGGAGGTAGAGCCAGCCTCGGCACTCTACGTTATTAAAATGTTAATAATTTTTTTGAAATTTGACCATACGTCACATCCAATGAGTTTTGAAATAGCTGCTGGAAATTTTGAGGATAAAATCTACTCACCTGGTTGTTCGCTCTAGCAGCATTCGTCAAGTCTCTCTGCAGCGAAGGCAGCGTATGTTTAAGGTAGGGTAGAACGAATCCTCGCAAAGGAAAATTGGTAGCTTCTTGAAGTGCTGAATGAAACTCTTCGGCCGCCATAGCGCCGCTCTAAAATGAGAAAAAGGTATTAAGGAGAGCCGGAGATTCGGCGATGGCATGATCTGAGAAGATCTGAATCAGCATGCTCACCAGGAGATTGAGTACGAGGCTCCGCACAGTGTCTCCAGTTTCGGTAGAAATATCGCTAGCGAATTGTACCAGCGTACCCAAAAGCCGCTTGAGTTTAGCGTGCGGAACTCTGCTCGCAGAGCCGCTCGATGGACCGATGCCATTGACATTAGCCCCAGGTGTTTCATCGTGGACGACGTTCACCGTCAAAAGTCTGCCGACGATGGTTTCCCCGTTTTCGAGTTTCGTTGGCTGAGGCAATGGACTGCCACTGTCCGACGACCTGGAGCCGCTAGTTCTACAGGAATCGTTCATAGCAGTTGTCGATCTAGATATACTTGACGATTGCGTCGACGCCCTTTGCGAACCGGGCGACGTCGCTCTGGCCTCCGTCGTCGACGGGGGACCACCTTCCTCTGGAAGCCTATCTTTGGACGGTTGATTACTACCTGAAACGAATTACGATCCTCCAATTTAGGAACTGTGCTCATCCCGGAAGGATCATTCAAGAGATACTTTGCTTTCACACTTGGCGCATTCAAGCCATAAATCTCAGTGAAATCTGCTTTGACAGACTCAAGCAGTATCCCAAATAAACGATTGATATGCATAAAAGATGGAAATATATTGATAATTTACGTTTCGTACGCTTCTTTCGACGATCAATTTTAGTCGATTATTTTCTTGTGAATATGGTCAGTTCAAAAATCACTGTGATAAGATTTTTCGACCACTTGTAGTCGACCGTACATATATATATATATTTTCTTCTTCTAACTTTTGACGAAGGGTTTATTTTTCAAGATTATTATAGTATGCATCGTTTATTGTATAGTCCTGTAATTTAAAAAGGTATTTAAAATTTTTCTTTTTCTTTCTTCTTCCGGTATTTATCAACAGTTTTTAAATATCTGTAAATTTTATCAAACATTTATCCATTCCTATATACATATAGTATATGAAAACACAGCTCTCATATGGTCTCATATAATAATATACCTATACACCTGTAGCGAAGAGTAACGAGCCGAGTGACGGATTATTACAACGTGGCAGATTGCAGTCAGTCCCTCTAAACGTTGACAAACAGCGAGGCGAGCTGTGGAAGCGAGCGGAAAAGCCGCGCGGCAGCTTTCCGGTACAGTATATAGGTACACATCTATTTTATGTATATATATATATATATGCATGTATATATATTTATATACGAATACATACACATCTATCTATATATGTATATATATATATATACACATAGATATATGGATAACATGCAATTACTGGTCGCGTCAGCAGCTACCCTCGCAGGGTGTATATCGTGCAGAGAGGCGGCAAGTACGTAGGGAGGCAGGTCCATCCTGCAGGCTACGAGCCACGCGCGTCGCGACGCGACGTGCCGAATCGACTAGACAACAAAGTTAGCGCTATTACGCGCCCGCGTGTCGTTCACTATTCGCGTCACATTTTCATGTCGTCGTAGATACAACCAGCAGCTTGTACGAGTTTTGTCGACAAATCAATTTTCTACCCGTATATTATAAAATCGATTATTTCCATAAAGGTACAGGTAACATATACCATAAGCCATAGCCGGCAAAATTTTAGACAGTTTTTCAGCCTTTTGCAAAATCAACTAAACATTAAAATAAACCGAACGGACCTTGGAAATTGCGGGATCAGACTATTTTTCAGCGTGAAAAAAAATCATTGGTTGCGAATGAAATTGTGATTCTCACTATTTTTTTTTTTTTTTACGATTATAAGAAACCTGGTACCAGAAAGAGGGAATAGTTCATCAAACGGCGGAATATTGTGTTTTGAAATACGCTGCTTATATGGTGAAACGCGATTCGATAGTGAATTTCGTTAAAATTGTTCCAACAGTTATCGAGTTTTGCCGCAATGAAGTTTCAAACCTGTATACCTGCCATACTTGATTACCAAATCGTAGTAAATTTGGTGAAAGAGAAAAGTTAGTTGACTCAAGAATTGTAAGAACCAAATAAATTTCGTCGAAATCTCATACGAACGGTTGACGAGATATTAACACTTTTCTGAAAATACGTTTCAACCCCTCCCTCCCCTTCCCAACTACTTTGCCGATAATTATTTGACTTCCTTTTTTGGGATATCAAAATCCCTAAGAATTGAAAGAAGAGAGGAGATGCAGGATTGAGGAATACACATCTCAAAGTATGACAAGACGTCCTAGATAATTCTCCTGGAATACACAGTTCATATTTTCCATTATTTCTGTAAAATGAAATTTCATCCATTCCAAAATGAAAATAATATAATTCTCGATCAACGAAAGGGGTTATTCTTAACTTCGTATAAATTTGTCTACAAGATCGAGAATCGATGCATAGAATCGAAATAAGAAAAGGAATTCGTAGTAAATCAGTAAAGCGTGCTGCAGCTATGTGTTAACCCTCGAAGATTCAGAGCCCGTTCTCCCAGGATATCGTAAAAATATTCTTCAGGATGTGGAGATAGATTATATTTATCGAAAATCCGTGTTTTAGGTACGCGCTTCGGTTCGATTTGGTTTGGTTTGGCTTGGTTTCGGGTTCGGATCGTCGAGGCGTTGGGGTTTATTTTAAACGGTTCACGTGTAGGTATTGGGACTGCTGCAGGTTTCACGAGAAGATAAACGATCGACGTAAACAAATCAAACGGGTGACGTATTTCCCTGGGAATTTCCGTGCATTGAAACCGCGTTCACAACCGCGGCAGTGAATGGCTATTCGGTACACGCCTGCAGGTCCGATGCACGCTCCGACTGATTGCCCCCAAACCAGACCAGACCAGACCAGACCAAACCAAACCGAACCAAATCGAACCAAACCAAACTCTCCCTCGCTCCGCACCAGTTCATATACGTATTCGAATCCCGAACACCTACCCCCAAACCCCTTTATCTAACCCATTCCAACCACCCCTGCATCGCCCGGACACCCGCGGACAGCATAAATTCGATCGCGAACCGAACAGAAGTGAGCACAGGGACCCGCGAACGGGGAAGAAGGGGGATTTATTAAACGAATGCGCCTGACAGCTCTTCTGGGTGCGGGGAGAGCCGGGGGAGGTTCGCACCCTCACCTCGATTCCCTCCTTTTCTCTCCTTTATACAGTTCACTCACCTATCCTCAGAAAGCACTAGAGAGAAAGGGAGAGAGAGAGAGAGAGAGAGAGGGGTATGCATAGCACTTCGTATCAGACATCCGAAGGGATGATTTTCGAGCGTGGATCACCGACGACTATCAAACATCGTTGCAACTACACATCTAGTCGGGAATAAAGAAAGATGCACCAGGTTAGTTAGTTCAGAGTAGAAGAGTGGGTATCGGCGGCGGTTTCGTGGCTAATAAATCAGACCCTTGTCAACGCCTCGGCTCAACGGCCCCGACGGTTCACCGCGACACGGGCGATACTATCCATCCGGTCGCGTGGCGGTACCCACCCCGGACCTCTAAACACGTTACACAACATCCTATACCATACAGAACACAGGATTCACGAGACTTCCGCTCGTAATCGTAAAACAGGAATTAGTACTGTGCAGTTAAAACTGTAACGGATCCATTAGTTTTTGTATGAGGTTTGTTCTTCTCAGTCTTCTTAGTTCGGCTCTACTTACTTATCTCCGATTTTCGCGGACGGCATAACTCGACACATTCGAAAACTATATCGAATCAGTTTCAGGGTGATTTCCTTTTTCTTCAACGTTGCTTTATGCATCGAAATTTTTTGGATCGCGCACGGTTTCAGTTGCGACGGATTTTTTCAACCACCTGTTATACACTGTTCGCTCTTCGGGCCCGTTCGACATCCCTATAGGGCCTGGGGGGTGACGTTTAGTACCTTTGAAGATATACATGTACTTTTTTTTTTTTTCGCGTAATGCACCGCATATATATGTAGGTATCTAGCGTCAGACGTGAGTGTTGGAGTTCGTCATGTCACAACCACCTGACGGTAGTCGCCGAGTGGTAATTACCTCATACCCACCTGAATTCTAAAGCCAAACTGCTTTGTAACTAACTCTAGAAGCCTCTGGGTATAATGGTATGTATATGCCGAAGTATGTGTAGATTCAAGCCGGCTCACTACTCTATCAAACATATGGAGGTGTGTATAGGATACGAGCGTATAGGTGTACGTATTTATCTACGTACGCGTTTCAGGTAAACACAAACTTTAACAATATTCCCTGCTGATATAACAAGGAGCTTTGAAGACGGACTTCGCAGCCGTTGCTCATTGCGGCAGATAGGTATACGCTTCACCGATTCACGGGAAATATATGGATTCCGATTTCTTCGCGTTATGAAAAGCGTCGATCTTTATACTTCAAAAAAGTTTTTCGAATGATTATGAGCCGCGATAAAATTCCGAACTGCTGTCCCTGATCTTCGGATTCTGTTTTATTTTGCGACACATAGCTTGTCGCCCCAAGAAGTAACAAATGGATAAATTTCGTCGAAATCTTACCAACGGTTGCCGCGATATTAACGCTTTTTGAAAAACACAGATGTTTTCCAAATTCAATACCGGATCTGATAATCATTTGAGGTATTTGGCTACCAAATTTACTTACAATCAATCAACTCATTCTATATTTCTTTCTCTAAACACCTGAAGACTGAAAGAAATGAATGAGTCAATCACTGGTATGAATAGTGCGAAAACATATTATGTCAGAGCAGTGAAAGGACCATAAATGGATCTGAAGAGTTTATGATAAAAAACGAACCCCGAGTCTGATACAATACACACTAGTGTAGTAGAAAATGTGTAAACGAATAGTATAGCAGGTGTGTAAAAAGCTGTTATCACCTTCCTTGATTAGGTATACGTTATTTACTCCACGTCGAGTCACACACAGCGCAAGTGTTCAGGCTTCTAATTACCAGGAGCCGTGAACGAGGTGCATTCTCAGTCGATCCTATAATCCATGTTAACAAAAATTTGATCAACGTAGAGATTGAATCTTGTATAAATTTCTAGAATTCCTCCATTTTATGGGTTCAAAATTTTTCCGTAGAGGCGATTGCCCTCTTCGTATACGTAATCCAGAATCCTTATACTGGACCACGACTACATGCATGTGTGTACGCATGTGTGTGTGTATGTTCGAAGCATATAGGCGCATCTAGGTGGTCTTGAACTAATCACATCCAGCTACTGCTGTTACCCCTTCAACCAGCTGTTACCTCTGTCAGGGATTCTCAACTCGGCATTGTTCTTTGGTCGAAAATATCACCCCCAACCCCTAGAGTACCAAAGTGTCGTATAACCGCGAGAACCGGAGGGCTTGAGGCGGGGAAAACTCGATCATGGGATTTGGGTGAATTGAGTGAATAGCGTTGCAATGATTGGGTGAAACCGGTAAGAATATGAATGCTGCATGTAACCTCGGGTAGCAAGCCCTGAAGTTTCAGATTTATCCAAAAAAGGGAAAAGAGAAAAACGAAAAAATATATAGAGGAAAAGCTAATAGATTTACTCGGATAATGTTTGGATATAGATCTCCTATTTTCACTCCGAGCAATACCTACCATGAGGTAATGGGTAGAACTGCTAACCGTCCAATATAAATGTGAAAAATCTCCTGTCACTGAGAGCTGAAATATTCAGGGAATTAGGTATGAGACGACATCTGGTGCCACGTCCCCCACACCCATTCTCTTCTCTTCCCTTACTTTACTTTCCCACCCGATCCTATCCCTCGCGTGCTTCTCGTAGCTACTTGCTCGGCGAGGTCCGCTTCACTTGTAATTTCATGATCGGTTTCGGATCTTTTCCTTATTTATTTTTCTCTTCTTTACTTTTTTTTCTTTCCTCTTATCCTTCTAGAAAACAAATAAAGTTCAATAATAATTTTCTCAAGGGGTGAACTGTAAAGTCCGAAGACGTAAAGAGAGGGGATAAAGGGGTCCCGGCCTTCGTGAGTTAGGATGTTATTCCTTCTCAAAGTTTTTCATTCAAAAGGGGGGTAAAAAAAAAATAAAAAAAAATACGTCCCATACCATCTTAGGCATATAAATGAATAACTTATCGGCTTTATTATTGTCAGCAAGAGATTTCTCCCGTATAGATATGCGATAACTGCATACTTAGATGAACCGCTAATTGCTCGCGCCTTTATCTCAAACTTCGAATAGGTAAGGGGCTCAACTTCCCAGCCAATTATACCCATTGTCTTCGCGAATAAAATTGGCCCTTTCAAACACACACACACACACATACACGTATACATATACACATATACGCACGTTATAGAAGGCCTGCATCGGCTAGGCTGTGCGGGAAATATATTTGTCTGGCGAAGGTATAATTGAAGGCGGAACCTTTCGCCCGCATCAGTTAAGTCGAGGGGATGGGGTGGAGAAAAGTATTTAGATAATTATTCGTACATTATTATTATTATTTTTTATCATTTTTATTTTTTATTTTTGGGTACTAGAGACGGTTTTCTTATTAGCCCTGCACCAAAAACTTTTCACAGTTTATGTAATAATTGAGAGTCGCTGACGGTAAGTAAGTAAGGTGGGACTCAGCTGTCGTCTTCTAATTGCCGGGACAATGCAACAGATGGCTTTGATCGCGCCACCCTGAACGGGTGGAATACAAGGACGGAGGCTGGAGGCGGGCAGGGTGAAACTCACCCCTTCGTTGCTCCAACTTTGCCACCCGCAGCCATCAGCGCAGCCATTTTATTTGCCCGCAGGTCGAGCAGCGTTTTGCTAATACCGCGTGTGAAAATTCTACATAATTCTACACCGGGGTATAGGTATAGCTACCTAGCGTACCTAGGTGGCACGTTATTTTTCATTTGCGAAAATAATTACATACCCGTTTCCTCGAAATTGAACATTTCTTTGAATCATTGCAGATATTAATTCAGTAAAACGTTAGATCGGAATACGCGGAGTCAAAGGAAGAAAGAGGGTGGAAAAAGGCACTTTTCAACCCCTTATGTGATTATCGTAACAAAACTTCCCGCGGCCTACGTCGAGGCCTGCATGAATTTCTACGGACCAATTAGCCTGGGGATAGTCAACTCTCTTCCTGTATTTCCGGAGTGTTTTAGACGTGCTTTGAACGAGGTTGAAACACGTCGTGTGTACGTAACAGTTTTCATACTGTTGTTAACAAGTGGTTAATAGTTGTCGAAAAAGCCTTTGAAACGGGTTGTCTAAATTCCCCCTAATTAAACTCGTGTGGTATAATATACGCATGCACCTAAGCATATGCCTATAATCTACCCTCTAATTTACTTGTATACGGTGAATTTTACATCGTAGATATTAATGTTTACCTGACCTTTTGACACGGTGAAAATTACGTTAGAAACGAAGTAATTTGTCTTTGTCAAAAGTCTGTCTACCTTATGGCACGTGATGCAATGTACCTACCTGCTACATTATTAGGATAACCGAGTAATTCCGAGGAAATATAAGACCTAAAATGTGTTTGAGTAATTATTTTTCATTTTTTGTCTCTCCAATCGAGTTCCCCCCTCGTTTAACAACAAATCTCAAAGTGAAAGGTTGAATTTCGTGCAAAGAGAACACGAAGCCAAAGCTGAATATCAATTTTACATAGAAACCCAGAAGACCTGAATGTTTTACTGCAGTCAGAGATGAATAAAATTCATGGCGAACTCGTGTCTGACCATAGACGGACCCCAACTACTGATACATGCGATGCAGTGTACGCGCAAAAGCACATAGATCGATGATTTTCTATTTTGAGAATAAATTTCCGCCTCTTTTTTTCGCATTTTAATGATCGTCATGGAACTATGAAGGCTCTATCAAATTCTAGTAGAAGTTGTCAGTAGGTGTATGCGCCGAGGGTGACAGGAATAATTACTAACGATCAAGGATAGAGCCTAGAGCGTGAGCGTGCGAGGCATGAGGCGAGAGAAAATCTCCCAATAAACTGTCAACTGTCAAACGCAGGATTCAACGCAAATAGGCGACAAAGCTGATGCTGATCGTGTAGAAGATGGTTAAGCGAACGAACGTGTTTGACCTTTCGGTATTTTTCCAATTATTTTTTAAGCTTATTGTTACGGAGGATTTTTATATGCACATAGTCATACTTACGAGTATAAAATTACAATACATACCGGTATTAGGTTTCAGTATTAACGAAACTAATGATTATTCGTTTGTAGATCTTCCTGTATTTAACATTTACCGTTATAAATAAATAATCGGTATTATTTATCGTTATTTTTACGAACCCATAAGAAATTGAACACGATAGATGATATGGACGAGCATTATATCTTCGGGATATCAAAAATCGGACAAATTTTTCCGATTATTCTCTCGACTAAGGTAGATAATGCAAAGATTTTCTGTTTTATGCTTTTATTCTACCCAATGTCAGCTACAAATCTTGATATTAAAATACTTCGCATCGTACATCATGTGGCCACCAGCATAGATCCCAATGAACCCTGTAGAAAAGACATGGGTTAATTGTTCACTCGATAATTAACTGACCATTAGCCCGATCGATCTATAATTTTTTTACATTCAGCCCTTACATGTAATTCTAGCATAGACTATGTCAGTTGTTCAAAATAATCGTTCGTATAGCTAAAAAAAAAGAAAAAAAAAAAGTTTTCGATTATTCTAGTCTACGATACAGAATTATATCAGTAGGGTCACGAAGGTGGATCCAGTTGGGGTTAAAATTGACCTAGAAATTAAGTGGACAGTTGACCTATGCCATGCTCACAAAGTTTCCCGGAAAAAAATGGATTAAATTAAATTTGTTCAAATTTGATCCAGCTAGGTCTAAATTTTGGAAAAAATTAGATCTGAATGGATCTTGGGAGATTTATTTAGATCTACTTAAGCCTGGCTAGATCTAACACGTTAGATTAAAGCAGATTTAGCGAGGTCTAGAACAGATACGAGAAGACCTATTCAGATCTATTTTTTTTTTTTCCAAAAATTTCGATCTCACTGGACCAAATTTGATCTAATCCATTTTTTCCCAGGCTACTAAAATCTATGCTGATGGCCACATGATGTGAGATGCGAGGGTTGTTAGAATGAACATTTGTAGACGGATAAAAAAATTTTTCTCAAATGTTTGAAAATTTTCTTATGCTAATCCGAGTTCGAAGATTCCGTCATATTTTATGAACAATCCTAATTCTCTGTTACATGGCTGCGCAGGTACAGAGGTATAATTTATTGAACACTTTAAACGATTTAGGGAAATTAAATAAATCATTAATTAATTCGACGTCATAGAACGCGCA
This sequence comes from Tenthredo scrophulariae, assembly GCA_963978835.1. Taxonomy (NCBI): domain Eukaryota; kingdom Metazoa; phylum Arthropoda; class Insecta; order Hymenoptera; family Tenthredinidae; genus Tenthredo; species Tenthredo scrophulariae. The sequence continues at coordinate 2,286,181 of OZ022230.1, read as the reverse complement.
TGCAGGCACGTTATAAACGAAGAGTTTTAATGTACTGAGCTTTACGCAGATCAGATATTTGTTTATATTGATAAAACGATGTGACAAAGTGGGGATGAAAATATCCTTTTAAATAAACAACGACATTATGATAACTATTCATCGAGGACATCCGGTCGGGACGTCGATTATATCCATTGTTTAAATGAATCTACAATTAAATTTTCGGCTATACTATATGATGGGTCGTTTTCATGTGACAAATAATAACAAAATTTGTTATATTATAAAGATTAATCCTGAAACATACAGCCGTTACGAATTACATAAGAAAACGTGCTCCATTGTCTAGGCCTACCCCTTCATCTGAAATATTGAATAAACGAGGAGTATATGAGTATTGTTGATCCTAGTAAAGATATAATAGAAAATTGATGAGAAATACGGAGTCGGGGGTATAGGTATAACCGTGTAATGCAAGTCATGGAAATTCTTTATCCTTGAGGGTAGGTATTTTAACCGCGAAATACCCCCAGAGACATATATTGTATTGCTAATCCATAACCATTATCCAAGACATAAAAGGATTCAATGCGCCTTAACGATCGCGTAATAACATAATATATGTTACAAAACTTGTTTATAATAACGAATAATGTACGCAAATCAATTTTCGAACAATCTAATTACCGGAAATACTTTCATAATGCATGTGAACAATCATCTAGATTGTTCGTAAAAAACTGAAAGCAGAATTTTTTTTTTTTTTTTTTTTTCTTTCTTATAGAATAAGGGGTTTGAACTTCCGAATTTACAAACTTCCGAACGGTAAAAATTCCGAAATCGATTTCAAAACTTTTCCACGAGAAAAGATCCGAAAATTGTCGTTTTTGGAAAGTAGATAAAATGTGTTTTCGTATGAAGAGCTGCGGCCTCGATTAGAATGAAATATTTTTAGTCTTCACATCCTCAAAAACGTATTCTTAATCTCTCGGGGTTCTATGGACTTCCGAAACTTTGAGCTGTCTGCGTTTCGACCCCTCGAAATTTGAACGTCGTAAACTTCAACGTTTTTGAAAATCCGAAATCTCGGGTAATCCGTCTTTCTTTCTTTCGATCAGCTTCTCGGATACCAGAGTCACGGAAATTCATAGATTCGTTGAAAATTTCTCATCACCAAGACGTTGGAAAGTTGAAATTTACCTAATACCCATAACCAGGTGTACCTACCCAACTACCACCAAGGACACGTAGCTCGACAACGTTAGGTCTACCGGATATCATATCAGCTGAGAGCAATGCTTCTCTGAAAGTGTTGGACGTGCCTTATCGGTCGTGGACCAGACAGCCAGAGTCAACCGACCCCGCAAACGCCACCAGCGGTATATACGCTGCGATTTCACGTGCAGGGAGAGTAACAGATAACGTGAGTGAGGCAGGGCAAGTCAGAGTATAAGGTTGTATGTACACACTGCCGGATACCAGTTTCACCCTCTCTCTATAGGTTTGGGTTCTTCCCGAAAGAACGTAGGCAAGTTTTGCACTATTTTTATTCGTGTATTTATTTACCTGAAGAAACAAAATAAAATAGAAAAATAAAAATTGCCTCTTTCTACTGATTTTGGTAAAAAAAAATTTCAGACACTAATTAGATCGCGGTTTTCATGCGAGAACAGGGTCTTCCTTTGATTATAATAACCGCAGACCTTGTGGAACATATGTGCCGATTTGAACGCATATAGGTATACAGAGATATATATACCTAGATCGTTTAGACATGCGGTACCGTACCAACGTACCTCTACGTATAGATCCTGTAACCTGCGAACGAAGCTTGGAACTCGTATAGGACGCGGGCAACGGGTAGGTACTAGAAAACACCTGCGTACACGTCGAGGCGGTCCGCGACCCCTTCCGCACCTGTGCCCGCACTTTATCACGCCTTGTTGTATTTTCAAAAGTCTATTTCACGTAATTCTCTGTATGTATACGACGTGTGTATTCTATGGATCTTGAGCTTAAAAAAAGGGCAAAAAAACAAAAAATAAAACAAAAAATAGAAAATTATGGGACCGGGTTAATGTCACGAACAGTCGAAACTCTGAACTCATTTCAGACGATTTTGAATTTACAGGAACGATGGAGTATGGAATATCGAAATTCCGAAAGGTCGAGATCGTGCAGACAGTTAAAAACTCCGAACGTCAAAAAGCCAAAAAATTTCGGTATATATTTATCAGGATGTGGAGACAAAAGTAATTCCTTCTCGAGGAAAATCCATTTTATCTACCTCAATCGAGAATTTTATGTGTTAAATACTCGATAGAATTTTGAAACTCTTTATTTTCCAAAAAGTAAATCTGAAGACGATCAATTTGGCCGCTTATCGGTTTCGATACGATCAATACACCCCGAGTTATTAAACACTGAATGAAATTTCGGAATTTTGAACCTTCGGTATCCTTCGTTTCGAAGTTTTTCGAATTGGCTACGTAGACTTTCGGGGAAAACCCTTTTTCAAAGCTGTGATTCCGTCATATTTAAATTCGGAATTTTTTCCGCTTGGGATTTTGAAAATTCCGAACTTTCGAACCCAGCGCCAAAATTGTCAGTTCATTTAACTCATTCCCGTTTTTGTTTTTTTCTACTTTATCAAACTCGCGAAATTCAAGATACGTACCGCATCATTGAATCTTTTGATTTAATTCTTCCCTCACTTATTCTCCGAGTTGCTGCTATTATAACAGGGATTTCAGACGTCTTTGAGATATTTTTCCCCTTTTCCCAGCTTCTTTCATCTTGTTTAAATAAAATAAAATAAAATGAAGAAGTTTCACCAATTTTATTCTCGAAAAGTCTATGAGAACTTTATCAGATGGTGCGAGGGCGTTGTACCCTAAGGTACGTGCTTTGCTCTCGCCCGGGGGGCTCTACTTCTCCGGTTTGTCCTATCTTACTTGCGTCACCTACCCCTGTCACACTCCTGCAGGTTCTTCTTCGCCTATATAGGCTTCCATACATTTCAGATTGGCTGATCACTACGATCCCATAATCTGAAGAGAATAAGTATGAATTTCGAAGGAAATACGAAACTCACTATAATTCCGGTCTGGCTTTACCCATCTGTCTATGGCCTATGCGACGATCGTTTGAATCATAGAATCTTTTTCAAATCTGTGTATATAAAAAGTACTCGAAACTCTGCCTCTCAGATTACGAAACTTTTATTTCCCGCCATTTTCTTAAATCCAAGTTTTATACAATTTTTATTATTATTTCGCGTCATTTCAAAGAAAATCCACATTATATCCTACAGCAGGTACGGTAATGCGAGCGTTTCAACCCCTAACAGCTCCGATGCGCGTGCCTCTTCACTGTGTACCGAGGATTTTGGGGACCCGAAGAAACGGCTCCTCCAAAGGTACGGCGAGCACGTACTTCGCGAAGTCTGTGCAAGAGAATAGCTTCTACCTACCCATACGCGATATGTACGACATATGTAACATACGTAGGTAACCTATGCTGATGGGTAGATAATTTAATATGCGAGGTTTTTCAACATGAAAATTTGTACCTGATCCAGTCCTAAGAGGGAAAATCTGTGCATCATCAACCCTAGTCGTCACAATCTCCGAAATTTTCACATTCTGAACATGCAGCATGCAACCCCTCATAAAGATCTGCGTACTTCCCTTCTTTCGGTTTAATAATCCGGCATTGGGTAAAGCGATGCACTGCGGGTCTCCGAGATTAGATGTACATATGAGCGAAAAACGCACATATGCGGTACACGGTTTGGATGGATCGTCTGTAGGTATATGTGTATGGTTCGGAGCGTATATTATAGCATAGCGGGCAGACGCGGGATCGAGTATATACATTCATTGGGGGTATACGGGTACCCCCATGGACCCACCACTCTTACCTACCCATTACAGCGAAGTTAACACACGTGGATACGGAGGCTATACCTAATTCTCCGTAACTCTACTGACTGGTATAGGTCGATTGTGAGGGTCATCCCCGAGGGTGGGTTTCCCCATATCTCGGGGCTCGTCGTCTCCGTAGCTTTGTCTGTCCGTCTCTTTGACTGCGTAGGCGTGATAGTGAATGTGAGTCTTTTCTTCTTCTTCTTCTTCTTCTTCTTCCTCCCTCACCTTCTCTCCCCCTCTTCTTCTATACCTCGAATTTTTATCATACATCCACTCCTCTGCGCTTGACTGTTTGCCAAAGCAGTGTATATCTCGTGGGTACACCGGGCTCATTTGAATCTGTTCCCAGATCCAGAAGAAGCAAAAGAAAAGAGTGCGAAATTAACGCGATCATACGGGTACCTACTCGTTAACACCTAACCACCAGTCACTCCCACCCGCACTCCCCAGTCCACTTTCCCACTTCCTTATATCCGTGCATACAGGTCCGTACCATATGATGTATGGTATATAAAGTAGGAAGGATTTGAGTGTGTGTTTCGTGCACTATGAGTACGCGTGTGATTTCGCATATATGCATACACAATATGTGTTTAGATTTAACCCTGAAGGGGTAGATGCACGAATACGATTACATATGTATGTATGGGTGATATTCACGCTCGTGTCTATAGAACAACGAGGGTTTACCTCACAATTGTAGTACGTACCAATTAATAATTGAATTTCTGAACCGGTGCGTGTAGACGGCGAGTGGAGGCGTGTCGCTTACGCTTTTGTCATTTTACTATTAAACACGCTCTTCCCTTCCCGCTTTTCAATTTTTCAATTTTTCCCTATTTTTTATTGTGTTTTTTTTTTTCTCCTTTTTCTTTTTTTTTTTCCTTCTCTGATCAGCTTTGCTCACGATTAGCTCAGCTTATTTAATAAAGTTTCTAACAAAGCCTGGTGCAGTATACCTCATACCCTACATCTGTTGGAAGGGAGTTTACGGCTTAAAAATAACTCGCGGATTAATGCACGCCAGATATCTAATCCATGCACCAGTCCGCCAGTATATGACACAATATTTTATACGTATACGTTGTGCGTAGGTATATATATTGTCTGTAAATGTCGGCAAATGTCAGATCGGAAATTACAGAGCCAGATGCAGCTCGCAGCGAGGGAATTTTTTATATTTTAACAAAAAAGTTTCGTAATTCAAATACCTTGGGATAATTTGAACGCCGATTATGATACTTGGGGTAAAAATCCAACTCCATGAATGATTTTCATCATAATTTTTTCCAAACGCGGAAATATTGAAGAATATTTCAATCAGCGATGTAATTCATTCCGAGATCTGCGTATATAGCTGTGTAATATAATTATAGGTATGATGATGACGATCATTATTGCGATTAATTTTCAGGTCGGAGATAGAATTACAGAGAAAGGGTTGAAGGCGTAAAAAGGATTAACGAATAAGGGGTAAAGTAGAAGACAGACGAGGTCGAAGTAGGCTGTGAGAGTTGGGATCGGAGGGTATAAAAGCTTCGAATGGACGGACGAACCAGCAGCTTTCATTTGAATCCGTTGATTAAACGTTTCCCGGGGGCGAGGTATCCGGGTCGTTTTGGGGCGGCGTCGGCTGCAGGGGACACTCTCGGGATATTTCTGGCTAAAGAGGGTAGGTAGCGTGAGTTCCTAACTCAGAGTAAAAGAAAATACCGATGAATTGAACAATAATATCATGCGGAATGACCCCTGCATCGATTATTATTACAAAATTAAAAAAAAAAAAAAAAACAAATGAAGAGAAATAACATTTTTTTGGGGGTAGATTTCGGATGTTTTTTCAAAAATTATATGACATGTGATTCAAAGATAACGAAATTATAAAAATGATCCTAAGTTTTGGCGAAATTTTTGGATTTTGCTTTGGTGACCTCGGGGTGATCTGGCTTTCAGTTTTGTTTGAGGTTTGTTGCCTGCCGCGTGTTGTGACCCGTCAAGAACAGCCCTGCCAGTACCACCGGTACCACGGCAAAGCGTTAACCCTCTTGCCCACCCTTGGCCCCCTCTTTGTCAACGTCTTAAGCAGAAGCGTTCGCTCCTTTCTCGTGCGAGCACTCCAATTTCTATTGCTTGTATTATTTCCCAGGACCTCTATATCAGCAGCTATAGGTATATCCTCTATTATATACAGTTAGTTTGTTCAATGTTAGAAGAAATTCTCTAATAACTGAACCTATGACAATTCCTTTCATGGAAATGGTTTGGATTCGTGATAAAAACGGGAAAATGTCCTTTTCTCAGGTCGCGAGGATTTCAGATCCTTTAGGTACGTCGAAATACGTTTCAACGAATCTTGTTTCATCCTTTTTTTCGACTCTGAATTTAAGTTACCGAAAATCATAGATTTCCATAGGTTTCACTATTTTCAAGGTTTGGTTTCATAAGCAACCCCAAACCCACTGGGTTGAATGCAGATTCGAGAATTCTTTGGATGATATCTCGTGCTCTTTAACGTCACATTATATGAGCGGATCATTTCTTTCCAACGATTTTGCCATAAAAGTTAGAAATTCAAAAGACTAAAGAAAATCCGAAAACTAATTCCCGATCAATTTTTCTTTGAGTTCAATCAAAACCGAGAAGAATAATGCACTGGCTTTGCATTGGCTCTTTACGGTGAGAAAAACGATGTCAACCCTCAGTTTTTTTTACTGCTTTTCAAAAAGTTCATCAAAAACAGTATTGGCGATGATTAAAAATCACTTTATCCGAATCTACGTATGTTTCAGGTTCAAATACAGTTTTCTAAATTCCATAGGGGTGCATGTACGTAGATTATACACATAACCACCACCTCGAGGTGGTTACAGGAAAGCGCGCAAGCCATCAGGGGTCAAAGGTATAGCGGGTCGACTGGCGGCTGTTTGTTCACATCCTATCAGTGCGGGCCAGGCCAGGTTGCGGCACGTCGTTCTGCAAACTCCTTCGCCCCGTTGGAGAGGAGGAATGATTATACGATCGTGAATACGTAGTCGAGTAGCTAACCTGGTATTTTTTCCCCATGTGATATAAGGGTTGAATTATTTACGACGATTTTTAAAACTCTGACAACATAAAGGTGATAATTGTCGCTGTATAGCTTTATGACCTAATCCACGTTAAGGGGTATGTACACCGTTGGAGGGGTTGAAATTCCCAAAGTGAAATTTATTTTTTTCCGCGACTTTGGGACTCGGACAAAATCCAGAAAAATCATCATGTCTGAGGAGGGTTCTACCCTCGTTACGCATATTTTACATCATGTATTACTTTCAGTCTGATAGTGGCTACGCTGAAGATAAGAAAATACAAAATTACTCGTTTGTCGTAAAGAATCATGACCACCGTTGGATCAATCTCGAAATATATGGTTCTCAATTGTTCATAGGAGATGCCTCCATGGTATGAACACAGGGATCTTTGATATTGTAAGAATTAATTGAGTTATTCAATTTTTCAATTTTTTAATTTTTAAATTCTTACTTTTTTTCCCGGTATCTAAATAAAAAACGAGTATATTCGTCAATATATTCCTTGAAATCGATTGAACAAATATGTATACAAAAAATTACTTTTCACGCTGTGCCATGGCGTGGAAGATACAATTTTATCATATTCTAATCAAAAGTAAAAAAAAATATGAAACAATAAAATTTATCTCTGGTATAGAGTTGGAACGATGATATAAAGAAAAAAATTGATCAAATCGAGATGGTCGCAGGGTCAGACTTTGGTCAAGATGACACGAGTCCCCCGTATACTAAAAAAGAAAAAGAAAAAAAAAAATACTGCAAAATATTCTAACATCTTGTTTATTTATTCAACTCTCGTATACATAAACTGCATACATACATTTTTTATAGGTATGTATGAGTATATAAAAAGTTGGCTTTGGTGGTCTGCGGAGGACGCAGATGCGTCGAGGCATGGGGTAGAGGAGTTCCTTTCGAACTTAACAGTAATGGATTAGTCGCTAATCACGGAAGTGAAAGGTTTATAATTAAGTTTATCGGAAAATGCAGAGGGCATTCGACAGCCAAAGGCGCTTTGACGCGTTTGTTAGTTTCCCGCTGCAAGGCGACGAGGAGTTCTACCTTAGTTAATCTAGTATTTGACGGATTAATCAAGAGAAATAACAAAAAGAAACAAAAAAAGAAAATTTCCATTTTTAACACGCGGTAAGTTATTTTACAAAATACAAAAATTCATTACTCCTAGGTTTAATTTGAACAGGACGTCAAAGCGGTTTGTTCAAGGACCTTTCGTCACTCTCAAAACCCCATCAATTTTACCATCAAAAATTGATGGTAAAATTTTGTCCCGTAAGAAGCGAGACATGGCGGATTTTTTACGGGCATCATTCGCATGTAAAATCGTATAAATTTTCAGATTTTTTTTTTTTTTTTTTCCGACACTTCGAGGTTCCGTTCATTAGGATTATGGAAATTCATTTGAAATTCATACAAGGGCTGAAACATTTGAAATAACTTAATAATGACTAATCTCACCTTTACTCCTTGGCTTGAGATTCAGATTAACTGGAGAAGGTTCCGGATTGTTGTTCGTCGTCGGCGTTAATTTCGAGCTCGGTGCAGTATGGTTGTTTATACTTGTTGTAGTGGGGGCGTTCGTCGCCCCCGTTAGACAGGGTGCATGTGTGGTGCTCGTTGGAGACAGGCACTCCTTAGCCTCTTCCTTAATCTTAATCCCGCAAGAATCCTCCACGTCCATTTTCATAATCGTAAATATATCCCGTTTGTAGAACTGCGTTGCATAAGTGTCTAAAATAATAAAAAAAAAAAAACAAAAAAAAAATGAAAAAACAAACGACATAGGCGTTTAATATTTTTCAAAAATAATTTCCCCCCCAATTTCAATTTACTCGAAATTTAAAGCCTGATTCAATCGGAGCAGGCGTTTCCCTCAAATCGCTAAAAATTTTCTCCGAAAATTGAACTGAGAAATCGCGAAATTCCCATCTCAGCGAGTCAGCCTGAACAAACATGCGGCACTCGACTAAGGCGGTCAGTTTTTGCGCCAAGCCTATACACATACGCTGCCCCCGCTTATTTCGGTGGGCCTTTAAGCTCGCAAAAAAGTCGCATCTGCATCTAATTACGTTCACTTGACCTTAACGATTTTTCACACTCAACCTATACACACATACGCGTATACATAGGTGGGTATACATACATAGGTGCATGTTATGTCTATAGAAATAGACAGTCATGTACGGGGTGTTTTGATAACTCGAAACCTCCATATTTATTCACTGCATAAAAATATGATTGACTTATTTTATCCCGTTCATCGGAGGGTACATTTCGTCACAAAATTGCGAGACGAAAATTTATTCTTTTTTTCAAAAATTGAGAGTTACATAGAAACTAGACTCTTGAAATTTTAGTTTGCACGCTTAGGTCCTAGAATTGAGACTTCGTAATTCTGGTTTCGATTTATATCCTGAAGGCAAAACTAATGATCGAAGAAATCGAGGGTTTGGTTGACCACCGCGTATGCTAGGCCTATAATAAATCATTATATTTATTCCCATCCCGTTTTTAGGGAACCTATAGCAAAAAAATTTGCAAATCCCTGGGATGCGGGGTAGACTGCATGATTCATCCTCCTGTCTTAGGCCGTCGAAAATCCTTGAGGAATTACACCATCATCCCCTTGGAGATGTCCTTAAGATCTTTTAGTTTTTCAATTACCGGAGGGCCTGGCTGGTTGGTTTGGCGAAGCTTTTGCGAACGGTTTTGGTCGTCGGGATACCCGCGTTCACGGCGTGTGTAGGTAGGTACTCAAGCGCAAAGCTTTTCGGTAGTGGGTAGGTATTGACTATCGCGAGCACCGAGTGCGAAAATTCTCACGTGGTTTTCACCTTGTCGGGCGTGCGGCACCACCGCTTGTTCGATTTCATCGCTTCACTTCTCCCCTTTCGCGGTATGCGAGACAGCCTCAAAGGTGCGTAAACGGCCCCAGATTAGACAGGTGAACAAGAATGATGAACAATATGGTACGTCTCAGTATCCGTTGACAAAAAAATTCGCAATTAAAACGAAACGGAACAAAAATTACTTGAAATTGCTAGAGGGTGCATACATACGTTAGGGTGGTCCTCGCTCAGGGTTCAGACAAATTTTTTATCAGGCGCCCCCCACGTCGGATCCAAATAATTAAAAAACAATTCCCTATAATTTTTTTTTTGCAGATTTTTATCTCGACTCTAACCCCTACCATCAAGAGGGTGGATTTCCCGATTTAAAATACAAGTGTGTCAGCTGTATATATTTTATCGTAAGGGTGATGATTTTCAAAAAATTTGTAGCTAAGAGATTTTAGTGGGTATCGGTGGCGAATCTAAGGGGAAAAAAAAAAATACGAAACATTGATCATTTTCATATTTAGATACTATATTTCGTTGAATTGAAAAAGGGAAAGGTATTATCGAATTTCGTTATTTCCTCGCTCTCCTAATTCTACGCCGCAGGAAATTTCAATTCGTGAATACAGCCAGGTAAACCAATTAATTGAGGTGGTTAATCAATTTCTGGAAGCGTACGTGCCCGGGAATATATAATGTGGAAGTACGCACATATATGCATACCTACATAGGTATATATCCGAAAACGACGATATTCTGCGGACTTAAGGATAAATATAATATGCTAACGTGATCGAAAATGCAGAATAGATAATTTCTGGGAAATGGTTTATGCCTCGCGATATTTTACCGTGTAAAAACATTTTAGATTGTTCAAATCATTCAGTGGACACAGATTCTCAGGTTTTTTGAATTTTAGTTTAATCGATACGGGCGATTTTCTCTGTCCTTAAACTCTTCTCATTATCGTTTTCCACGAGCACCGCGTTTCCACAGATATCGTTTCTAGAAACGATCATTTCTGCATGTGAGGGTACACCTTCCGTGCGGTTCAACGTGAACGAGTATTCCAAGTACGAGAAAAACCACCTAAAATCTTTGAGGTCTTCTCAAGTATCAGCGAGCTACGGATCAACGGATCAACGGATTAACGGTATAACTGGGTCGGTGTTATACTGAGTGTTTAAATAACATTTCGAACCCCAAAAATTGTCTGGTATTCATCGACTATTACATACAGAATTACAGATCCGCCTCGTGTTCAAACTTTTTGAACCTCTTCGGCTTCTCATAGAACGTCATTTTTTTTAGACCATTGGCTTCGGATTTTTACGTGCAACCTGATAAAAATTGAAATCTGATCGATTCTAAGTTTGGAAAAGCCGCGTCGATTGAGACCAGAATCATAAAAATCCGGTAACTTGTTCTCAAAAAATTGACATCCATCTGAAAATGAATGGGGATGATTTTCCGGATTTCAAAACGCGGAGGTCAAGTGAAAACTCAACTTTTCATTTTCGTTTCGATTACGATAATTCGATTTTCTCTTTGAAAACGGGAATTTGAAAAGTAAGTCTGTAGGGTACGCGAGGGGTAAAAAAAATGTAATTCGTTTAATTTTCGCTGTCCGGAAGCATTATGTAGGGTCTTATTTTTCCTTGTTTTTTCATCTCTAATCCTGAAGTTTAACAATTAAACGAATTTCAAATGAAATGAGAGATCTGCCAACCACCGGGAAGGGACTAAACAGAGCTCTCCTGTGGCGTCGACCACATGGCTATCCCCCCTGGCCGTGTGCGTGGGCCCCCTCGTCGAGTCATAGACACCGCACGATGCATCTGACAGCCGGGATACGAACCAGAAGCCGCTCTCTACTCCGGGATACCGAGCCTCAGGCGACTTCTGCTTTCAGAGCAGCTTGACGAGTCCAAACAAATAAATTCCCGTTCGCCGTCAGACGTAGCTGTATACGTGTGGTAGCTGGGATCGTTGACGAGCGATTTCATTGACTCGTTTCCGGATTTGAAAGGGCCGAGGGGATCGATTATCAGATTTAATCATTCAGTGACTGTCGATCCTGCATGTTTTATACACGTCGAGTCAATATAGTAAACTCTCTGCTTCTGAGTTTATAAACTGATTCCTGACGCAGGGAAATTTCACTTCATCGTTACCCGGACAGATCTGCTCGACTTCGATTAAAACAAGACGTTCTTTTTCATAAGTTCATTTTTCGACTCCTCGTATCTCTGTTTTCAAAGAAAAGAGGAAACTATTGTTTTCGCCCCGAAAATGAAAAGTTCAGTTTTTACCAGATCTCCACGTTTCGCAATCCAGAAAATCATCCCCATTCATTTTCAGATCGGTGGCAATTTTCTTGGCAGATTTGTCAGATTTTGGCTTCAATCGGCTCAGTACTTTTCGGATTATTCAAATAACAAAATTCTAAAAAATAAAATTAATATGTTGATATCTTGAGAATGGGTGGACGAGTTCGAATGACAATTTGTACCATTAGGTTTTTTGGGTCACAGATCACGAATTCGAAATTGTGCTTCCAGAATTTGCATACGATAATTAAATCAGATTTCAGGCACCGTAAGATTTTTTCAGATATTCGAGACCCGGAAGCGTAGAGGTTTGTCGAAATTATGAAAATTCGTATTTCAATCGAAACCAAAAGCACCGAATTCTCATCACCGAAGTACTAAAAGTGGAGACACTCTGCTTTGGTAATCATAGAAAGAAAAAAAAAGATCGATTAGCATGCATTTTGAAAGATTTAGAATTTATTTTTGCAACAAAAAGTGATTTAGACTAAAAAATGTCCGATTGAAACCCTCTCTTCCCTCACCTCGGTGTAAAACTCATCGTACCAGTATATCTACTCAGGTTACTGATAAATCTACGTAGAGCTATTTGTGCGGGTATATATATCTGGAGATTGGGTAAAGCGATGATCGTGTGAACCGCGTAGCGTAGGATCGAGGTTCGCGTTAGGCGAGCTTAAACAACAATTTGAATTTGAATTTGAATGTGAATTTGAATTTGATTGATTCCATTTCACGTACGGGAGCCGCATATTTCGTCTACGTGCTCCGCCGCAGCGCCACACCGTAGAGCGAACCGCGTTGCATATTAATTATTATTTCAGCCCGAGGTTTTTAATTAAATTTACGATAAAACGTTATGCTAAAACTAAACTGGGAGAGTATAGGTACTACGGATCGGACAAGGACGGAGCCCACTTTGTTTAATTATATACCAAAACTAACTTCCCTCTTCAAAAGGCTTCTTTCATTGTCGCACAAGTTTATATAGCTATTCAATTAATCAATTAATCTTTCGTAAACTTTTTCTTCGATTGATTAAAGATTTTTTCACAAAAATCTCATACCCGGAATATTTAACACCTTGTATTATCTTCGTAATTCAGAAGACCTGAAATAAATCTTCATCGATAAAATAGACGTTCGATTGGCTCATCAGACGTTGAATTATTCGTTTTATTATACCGAAGAGAATAACGAATGGATAAAAATTCTGGGTAAAAATTTAAAAAAAAAAAAAAAAAAATGTTATTGCGGAATACAGCCTGAAATGAAATGGTAGTATCATAAATTATGAATGTATGTAAGGTTGAGGAAAAGATTCGAGTAAAAAAGGAATAAAATTAGCCCATATAAACGCAAGGCAATCCTGTGGGTTGAAGAAGGTTCTAGCATGTCGTACCAGCGGCGTGACGAGAGCGAAGAATATATGTATACGTAATAGATATAGGTATATGTTGATGTATATATATATACATGGTATGGAGAGAAAGCGAGAGAGAAAGAATGAGAGAGACAGGAAAGGAGAGGACAGCAGGTGGCCAATTTCCCATCCGGTACGTATTTCTGCGCCCGAGAGTCGCGTCGCGGCGCTAGTCTCTCTCTAACTCTCTGTTACCCTGGCGTCGGCGCGGGGGTGGGCGCGTCATCGGCGTCCCCAATATCAACGTGGGAGAATAAGTTTCTGGAGGAAACTGGAAAGGTTCTTATAGAATAGACGCCGCACTAAAAGATAGACGCTGGTAGACGCGATGTATTTCGCGAACCTGCGAGAGCTGACCTTTGCACCCATGCGACGTTTTATACAGTATTTTAATTTTTTTTTTTTTTGCTAATTAAAGTTATGAAAAAAATAAAAATAAAAATAAAAAAATTATCATGCACACCTATAGTGTAAATGATGAGAATTTAACGTTTCATAATACATAGTTTGTCGGGAATTAGCTAACGAGATAGAGAAATGCAAGCTTTGGTATAATAAGTGAAAAGTTTAACCGAGAACGAAAACTGAATTCAACTCTGAAACGGTTCACTTTATCATTGCTATCTGTCCACCTGGGTATCCGAAACCAAGTCGGTCGCGTATATCTAACACCGTGAGTGAAAAGCACCCAAATTATATTGTCAAAAAGTTGAGAGCTTTTCGTTTGCGATACAAAATGATCGTTCAAAAATACGATTTTTTCGAGGCGAAACATATTCGAAGACAGAATGATGGTTTTTTTTTTTTTTTTTTTTTCTTTTTTCTTTTATAGGGAGAAAGTCACTTTGAAGAAGAAGAGGAAGAACGGGAACTAATAAGAGTCGACTTTCCCCAAAGCTACGAATATTGGAAGTTAAATTTATCGATGAGTAAAAATGAACCTTCAAGATTGAAGGAAGCTCAATTCTCTGAATTCCGGATGAAGATTTTCCGAAAAAAAAATTTTATTTTCTTATTTTTTCAACTGCTCATACTCCGAATGATAATTTTGTTTCTTATCTGAAATAGTTTCTCCCAAAATGAGATGCCTCTAACTAAATTTTGCGTAGGTACTCATTCAAACAGAATTTCTGACTTTATTTATTTCTATAAAGAAATTATAACTTGGCTAATAATTAAGATATCGAGTTCGTTATGGGTTCATTTCGAAGGGGATGGATTGAGGTATTTATAAATAAAAAAGAAAAAGAAAAAAAAAATACATAATAAGAAAAAAAAAGAGTTGGCTTCAAGCTAAAGCTTCAAATACTTTTATACCATGAACCTTCCAGGCCATCCCGTAACTCATCAAAGTTCAACTTGAAACAGACTTTTTTATATATATATATATATATATATATTATATAAATACCTCAATCCTCCTCCTTCAAAACGATCTCAAAACGAACTGGATATCTAAATTTTTGGCCAAGTAATATCATTTTTTCTTCGTAAAGATGTTTTTTTTTTTTTTTTTTCGTATCTTAATTATATGTGGAAATATAAATCGTCAGAATGAAGCTATTCACGTAAAAATCTATAATTCGTAGTAGTAATATCAGCATAAGTATATTAATTATTGGCGAAGATCCCCGGTTTACCTATAATATCACTTATATAGATTATAATATAATATGTATATAAATCTGAATCTGAATCTATATATCTTTGGGGGTGGAAGGGGTTAGGGGAGGGTAGGGGCTAGCCTTTGGTCGTAGTAATGGGAAACGGGATGCAGGCCTCTTCCCTAAACCGTACCATAAAAATTCCAATAAGTCTGACCACACCAGGTACGTACTACTGCTCCGTATGTTACTCGGTATAGGCCGCTTCGCCTCCTCTATAACATTTCAGTGAAAAAAGAAGAAGAAAAGGCGAAGCGGGAAAGTTTCATCGAAAGAAAGAAAGAAGGAAGAGGAAAGTAGGAATCAATCTCACAGCGTCGATATATTCCAACCGCAGGTTTTCAAACGTATATGGTGGAAAAAAAGGAAAAATAAAAAGGAAAAAATAAAAAAATAATAATAATAGTATGAATCTAGTCGGGTTATAATCTCTCAACGTCTCTACTAGATTTTAAATTGTTTATAATTTTATATTTAAACGAGTTGAAGAAAGAAGAAGAAGAAGGAGAAGAAGAAAAAAAAAAAAAAGAAATATTTCTTGAAAAAAGTATAGATTTCCTCGTAATTTTCAAAAGAATTCTCTCCTACATATGTATATTACAGTATAAACGATATATATCTCTTTGAAGTAGAAAAATCTATCGACGCGAACGACCTGCATCTGCACCGGATAGAAAAATCCAAGAGATTAATGGTCCAAACTCTGAGCGAATTTCTCCACCTCCTTTTCCCAGTTGAAGTAATTAACATCCGTCGTACATACATACATACAAACGATAATGAGAATTTTTTTAAAGCTTGTAGTACTCCTACTAGCCATAAATTCGGCTCGTATACGTTCAACGCTCAACTCGCATATATCTAACGCTGCAGTAGTGAAAACCGAGCGTTGTAGGTCAGACGCGGTGGACGACTACACGCTGATACTGACCACTCTCTGGAACCTACGAGCACTCTCTTTGAGATTTGACGAAATGGTGAAGATGTTCACATTTTTTTTTTTGACAAAAAATTCTATTATATGATTCGAAATTTGATATCTTGAGTAAAATATATATATATATATATATATATATATATATATGGGGCATTCGACGTCAAATTATCAGCCCATTTCCTTTACCCTCTTCGATTTTGATCATTTTTTAGTAGTAATTTTTTTTTAGATTTTTTTAACCACCCTCGAAATTTGAGAAAAATCGAAAAACCAATTTTGAAAACGCTATTCAGCGTAAAATATATTATCGAGTTTAGATTATTCACGTTTGCCCGAAATACAAGGATGAGAAAAAAAAAAAAATGATTATCAAAAACCGTCGAAAGAAGTTATTCAGCTGTTTATCGATAGCTCAAATAATATTCGTCAAAGTAACGACATCGTGTTACCCGTCATCTTTGAATTTCATAAAAAGAGAACGAAAGAGAGAGAGAAGGAGAGAGAGAAAGGCACACAAAAATGAGTGAAAAAAAAAAAAACGAAAGAAAAAATAGCTTCCAAATCATGATGAACGTTTATAACACGTTCAAAGTGGGGGATGGGGGATCCTCTTTGATCCCAAGAGCGGGAAACATTTCCCGCGTAAATGAAAAATCGTTTCGAAAATAAAGTTATATATTTTAATTATAATCTTTGTCAGAGGGTCTCATCTCTCCCTCTCTCTCTCTCTCTCTCTCTATGTCTCGCTATCACTTTCAGCTCTCTCCTCGGCACATGTGCGGAGATAAATCTCTGCCGAGTTATACTATACGGTGATTATACACGTATGTATGTGTGTCGGTCGCGTCTCAGGGATTCATAATCGTAAAACACATTGAATACCATGATGAAAGTTTGGTATGTCATTATATTAAAAATTTGACACATAATGTAACGAAAATAAAGTATAATTCGTGTATGCGGAAAACAGAATAGAAAAAAAAAAAAAAAAAAAAAAACTAAGAATTTTTACATCTTTATGGGTAAATTGATTGGTAAAACATATTTTTTGAAAAAAATGAAATGGTTAATAGCATGTATATATGTGTAGGTAGATAAGCAGGTATAGATAAAAGTATAAATACTGGTTGTTCGTAATATAAGGGACATTTACACGTGCTGTGAACAACGTAGAAGAGACCGCAACACCGCCTGTACGTTATTTACGGTTTGGCAGCCCGCATCTACGGTATACTATACATGTATAGGTATTATATCTATATATTTTATTCTGGGATTCTGGGACTATATACACTATGAACAATATACACAATGCAACGCACAATGTATTTATATGCGTACACAGGAGAAACGTAAATCTATTATGTATTATATCCATGCGTAAGGGTTCAATGCGAAATCAATTCAATACCCCTGATTAGACATATATACACCGCGCACCTCAGGGTGGTCCAGTTTTAAAATATGTGGATCGATAGAATTCGAGCGGGGGAATGAAAAGAGAATGAAACGAACACAAAACATCATAAAGCAACGTAATTTTGATAAAAAAAAAAAAATCTAATCTATTTGACTAAATTTTAGATTAATTTTTGCTGTATACATATTTTGTCAAAAAAGTATATAGAAATATTTGTGTATCACCGAGTATATATACATCGAACTTTAGTTTAGTTTAGTTCGAGGAACTATGTGGCTTAAACTCAACGTCAAAGTCTGGAGTAGACCAAAGGATATATATTCGAAGGGACAAATGGCCCGGGCGTATAGACGCGGGATGTGACACACGTGGCAAACACGTGGCCGACTGGAATATGTCGGATTGAGGACTGATCATAGGAGAGTTAGTAAAGTCAACCGACTTGGCTTGGACGCCAAAACGAATGTGAATACTTGAAGCATACGTACATCACATACGCGTGTAGAATTTACACACGGTACATTCGTAACGAGAAATGATAATCACCGGGTCAAATTACACTTTGGAACTTTTTCATATTCGGAAGAAATATTCTGAAATTTAAAAACCTTTCGATTAACGATGCGACCTGTACTCTGCGACAACCACCTTTTCTTCGGTGGAGTCAATCCATGGAAGGGTGAAGTCCATGGAATTTAAAATAATTTTGAATCATGGCTAAAAATACTAGTAATCAGCTGCGAAACAGGCAAAAAACAAAAAACTGGGTCGATGAAATAGTTCTTTACGTCGTATTAGTGATTTGCAAAAAAATGATTCTCAAGAAGTAAAAGAAAGAAAGAAAGAAAGAAAGAAAGAATGAAATCCTTTATCTTTTATCTATGGTATAGATTTATAGAAGATAAAAAGTTGTATCCAGTAGCTACTGTCAACCTGAAAGCATGTCGATACTTGTACCACAAGGTTCAACGGACACAGGTGGAATATCTCCCTTATTTCCCCACGGGTTAGGGTGTAATTTGAACATTACTATTAAGATTGGGACTACCTTGGTTTCAGGATTGAAACAAGCGAGCACAAATCACATGTTATTAGAGTTTATAAAAGTTGATCAATTGCCACAAGTTTCGTGTATGTATAGTATATTGGTTTTTATTATTATTATTAATATTATTATTCTACAGGTTCTTCAATTCGATATAATTCAATATTAAAAAGATAAGAACAAAGAAAAGAAAAAGCAACATTTTCATCCATTCGATTTATTATTTCAGCTATTATCGTGCGTCTGTGAGAATTCGTGTCCTCAAAATTTCCATATTATTTTTTATAATTAATATGAAATAAAATGAAACATTTGAGCCTGCGATGTTATAAAGCTTCAAAGCAGCCGCTGGTCATATACACCTATAGGTATGTATTACGCCTATATACAGCAAGATTTATAACTTATATTATACCACATTATAACGTTGTGGGTTTGAAATACTCTATATATCGTTTGTTTACGCAACTTGTTTAGCGCATCATGTATGAAGGTATCATAGATATACTGTGGGCGTATTAATCTACTGAGGAATATAAGGACGAAAATAAAAATTAGCCGAAGTATAAGAGAGAAGAAAATGGGCAATTAGTCTCGTCAACATGTCAGTCAGCAACTCGCCTTGCACACCATAAGCACTGTGTGTCTTCCGATTATCGTTATACCTGCTCATGTAATAATTAACTGTGCATACACGCGGTTATTCACTTTATACAGATGAGTAAACAGAGTTTTCGAAACCCTTGAGATCCCAATCTGAAAATCACGTGTTCTTATGGTACTTTGAGCCTTCAGAATAAAAGAAAATCAATAAAACCGAAGAGAGGATTTGAGAAAAGTGCCATTTCAATGTGAAAAGTGATCTTTTCAAGCACTTGAAGACGTCTAAGGAAATTGAAAATGCTCTCAATCAAAAGAGCGGGAAATTTCGCATGGGAATTTATCCTCGCCGTATTTTTTCTTTCTTTTTTTTTTTGTCTAAGATTAAGAATTGCGAAATCTGTTCCTTTGGTAAAGTCGCGGTAATATCTTCGGGAGCGTTGTGTCGCGGACTTCCTTTCCATCACTTCTTCGAATTTGAACGAAACCGGGCCCGACCCTCTTCTCGTCAGTGAGACGAAAAGAAAAACACCGTGTTTTAACCCGAAGAGGTAAAAGTCACCCGTTAATCAATATAAGAACATACAAGCTGTTCTAATGGATTGTATAACAAGGTTTGACTCAAAAAAAGTACCAAAGTATATCCTGCACACTCAGCAGCAGCCTCCGTCAGTTCGCAAACTCAACGGTTGTGGCGCGGCGCTACGTGGCGTGGCGATTCAGTAATATTTGCTTATCCCGTACGGTCGAACGCAACGGTTCGTTTGCTCTGGCTGCCTGAACTCGCTTATGGTATACATACTTATACCTACGTGTATGATACATATATGCAAACATATATATACGTATATGCGTGCAGGTTATACCTACAGCTATAATAGGGGAAGAAAACCTAATGTTTGGACATATGCCGAGCACATGTAGCACACGCAGTCAGGACCGTGGTGTTTTAGGCGCGAAGGAGATCGTGCGTTTTGATGGAGGGTAAAGAGGGGTTGTAGAAGCGTAAGGTACCGTATATAGTATAGTAGGAGAATGGAAGTGGGATAAAGAGAGGTAGAGGTGAGAGAGAGGAGAGAGGAGAAGGCCTTTAATACCGGCGAACTGAAATTTCCAATATTAGAACGGTGCGGCGAGAGAGGCAGGCCAGATGTCTACCGCGTACCTACCCACTGCTTACGTTTAATGTAATTCCATTACAAAAATGTCTCGCACAGCCCGCGCGCGCCTGCCTTCCGTTTACTCAACGCGCGCTACTCCTAGAGACCAAGTTTAGAGGTTAATAATGAACCTCCGAATATATAAGTTCGATTTAAAACAACAAAAACCGTTTTCTCTTCTTTCTTATTGCAGGTATGTACTACATACAAGGAGAAGAGTTGAGGTAGCCACCAGGCAAAATTGTCAATTGTTATATTTCTTTCGGGCTTTCTGGGGAACAATTGCCGGTGCTGGATTCTCGGCCATCTCAACGCTGCCCCAAATGTTTCGACGTTAGAAATTCGCCGTGTATAATTATGCATGACGAGGACGAATATAAGAATTATATTAGTCGAAATATGGAAGGAGTGATGGTAATATTATAATAAAAAAAAAAAGAAACAACAAATCCCTAATGCTATAATTTACGTGAATCACAGTTTCTTATTCTTATTTTTTTCCCCTGTTGTCCATTCTCTCTTTTCTTGTTGAAAAAAAAAAGCGTGAGAATTATAGCGTAAGTGATTATAATAAGGGCGAGAAGTAGCTGGGTATAAGCCGTAAGGTATGATGGGAAATACTACGTTATACTATACTACAGTATTAGGTCGTGGTTTGGCGAATATAAGAGGAGGGGATAAAAGGGACGAGAGAAAGATTAATAATATAGAAAAGTCAAAGCCAAAGCCAAAACCGGAGCTACGCCATGCCACGCCATGCCACGCCGTCCTCGTACCCTGTAGTACCCCATACCCACCCCCGACTTCATCCGACAAGCTTTACTCTGCTTCTCTTCTGTTGCCAACAGTTAATCGATATAATACTTCAGAATACCACACACGTATCTACTAGTAGGTAGGTATGTATAACGGATGGTATATACACACGAACAGTACGTATAATACTTATTATTTACACATATGTGTTAGGGTGATCCTCAATTCTGTCATATTAGAATTTCAATGCTCCTATGGCCTAGAACGTCTTCACATATGTTGAAAAAAATGTAGACAAACCCCCAGGTTCCTATCTCAATTCAGAGTCGCCGGGTGGGGGGATGGACCGGGCTGTTTCACCTGACTCTCACGGTATAGTGAATTATTTCAATTGAAATTGATTTCTAACGATTTCATCAATGTCATTCAAGGTCCACGAATGATTTGATTAGTGGATAGAATCCTTCGACGAAAGGTGCGGAATATCTATAGTATAATAAGAAAGAATTTATTATTCCATTCATTTTTTGATCTATTAACAAAATAACTAAACAAATTCATCATCATCATTCAATAATATATGTATTACCGTGTTATTTATGTATAAACAAATTTCGCTTACACGGAGAGTACGAAGTTTTATATAGAAACGTGAAAAGGTGTGACGATCATCCCTTTTACTCTAAGACTGAGTATATAACTGTAAGTCTTGGCTACAGCGTGGCTAGATAGTACCTTGACCTCTCTTATAGTCGGCGTCCGGCATCGTCGCATCTGTTTCTCGTATACGATACTTTCTCTAGCTCTCTTTCTCCGGGATTTAAGGATTAAGTAGTATAGCACGATATAGCATAGTTGCGAAGGATAAAAGTGAAAATAGGGGAGTTTCACACGAACTCTTACGTAGAATCTGTATACTAGAATTATTTTTAACTAAAATTTCTGATTTTTTAACATTCGATTATTCTCTACCCCCTGTATAAATTATATAGAATTTATCGGAATAATATAATAATATATTCATTCGATATTTCATATACCGTGCATTTTCGTGCAAGCGCGACATGCCTAGATCCGAAGATAGCCGAACGTACGCCCTATTATATGCAACCGTCCAGAAATGAGTCGTGTTCAGGTGGCCGAGAGTCGGATCGGCAATTGTTCCAGTGGTTACCGAGTCCTTGATTGGCTGTCTAGTAATAAACAATTGCCGTTTAATAAAAACATCTAGGCTCGACATCTGACGGCTTGCCGATTATTTTTGACGCTTGAGCCTTGACGGTAAGCCGTCAGATGTCGAGCCTCGATGTTTTTATTAAACGGCAATTGTTTATTACTAGACAACCAATCAAGGACTTGGTAACCAATGAAACAATTGCCGATCCGACTCTCGGCCACCTCAATACGACTCATTTCTGAACGGTTGCATATAATAGGGCGTACGTTCGGCTATCTTCGGATCTAGGTATGTCGGGCTTCCACGAAAATGCACGGTATATGTATATATAAATATAATAAGCAAATATATCTGTATATACTATACATTCCATCATCGTATGTACAGATGGTATATATAAGTCGTTGAAATTCTCAAACCCAGAATCTTCATATTATATATGCATAGTGAATATATATAACTATGTCAGTCTGTTTCTAAATGTCTCAATTATTTTAACAATTTGAAAGAACTTTTTTTTTTTCTCCGTACTTTTTACTTTTTACTTTTTTCTTTTCTCATCACAACTGTACAAACAAGTCGTTGAACAAAGATAAAAAGAAGTCAAGTCTCTTGTACGAAGAGCTGCTGCACCGTACTCAAAAGCTGACCGAGTATCTCTGAAGGAAGCAACGATCAAGATGAAGAAAAAAAATAAAAAATAAAATAAAAAAGTTTGCGTACACGGAAAACTTATGAGAATCTAGAAATTTTTTTGTTTTTTTTTTCTTTTTTGTCATAAAAAAAAAGAAAACTATGAAATATTTTCCAAATTTCCCGAGAAACAAAAAAACAAAAAAAAAAAAAAATCGTTGATGGTACAAATTTCTGACAGGAATCGTGTTATACTGTAGAACGTTGTTATAATTTTTACCTCTTGTTCTTTTTTTTTTTTTTTTTTATGCGTTGGTCAAAGTTTGACAAATCGCTACGGATTATTCTTATATAGTATATAGTTTAGGAGGTATGTGTATATGTATAGTGCAGGTACGGACGCGGACGTCAAGTCAAGCTCAAGTATGCTATAGCCAGGTGTTTCGCGCGGCTATAGCTCTTAATGCGAGTTGCGCGCGATCACTTGTCCGAATCCTTCCTCGTCAACGACCCAATGTACTACCACGGTATACGTAGATACGTCTCACTAGACGCGCGCCGGACGAGTGCGAAGACTGAACCTGAACCGCTGCTACTGAACCGTTGAGTCTAGCTATCACATGACGTTATAGTTTCATTTCCTCCCGCAAATTGACAAGAGAAAAAAAAAAGAAAGAAAGGAAGAAGGAAAAAAAAAATGAATCAAAAATCAAAAATACAGAACCGTAAAATAAGAGAGAAAAAAAAAAAAGCCGATCGATATATACTATACGTATATAATATAAAAAAAAAATAAGTTATAATAATGATAATAATATAGCAATAAGTTTAACAATAAAGTTTTTGAATAATAAGAAACGTCGATTTCTGATTTTTTTTTTTCTTTTTTAATTTTTTAATTTTTTAATTTTATCATTTTTTTTTTTACCTGTTTCAGAGTGGTGCCGCACAAAGTATAATGCGGGTTCGTTGACGAGCTTCAGTGATGCGAAGTAAAATAATAAATCCAAATTGTAAAACTGATCAAGCGAGATAATACTGTATCACGTATTATAGAACAATTATAGAAGAAAAAAAAAAAATTGATTTTATAAAAAAATAAAAAGACCGAAAAAAAAAAGAAAAAGATAACGATAATTATGAAATTGGAATCACAATTGTTATAGTCGAAGAACGGCGATTGACGGATAAAAATAACCAACAATTAAACAACACAAAATTATTCATTTCATTTAGGTATATATAATATAAGTGCAGGTAGAATATATATTTTTAAACGTTGTGTACTTTATAGTGTTTACTATTTAATTATATTATTATAATGAATGTATAATTATGCTAGATGAATTTTTAATCAAAACGAAAGTGAAGGAAAAACAAAATAGATGTATAATCACAAGAAAACATAAAAACTATGTAACATATTTACAACGCGAAGTAAAATTATTAGAAGTTTTATTATTATTATTATTTTTATAGTCTAATTTTTCTTTTATTTCTCTTCTTCTCCTACTTCTTCTTATTCTCTTTTGTTTTTCTTCTTCTTTTTCTTCTTTTCTTAATTCCCGCTTTTTTTTTTATAAGCCGATGTAAATTTAGTGAATGAACAACAACAACAATAACAACAACAATAATATGATAGGAAATAACAGTGAAACGAATTTCTTTAGAAGCTGAAAATTTTCGCGCGTCTTATTACAGCGGGCGGATTATAATCGTATATCATTTGCATATCGAGCCGAAGAACCGATTAGCAAAAAGCCAGCGTCCTGCTCTGGCGGCTGCCGCGGGCCGACTGAATTCTATCCTTGCTTGGCTAACAGAGCACCAGACTGTTCCCGCGGGTTTGCGGGGGCGGTATCACCGCGACGTCGTACCTACACCTTCCGCTCATTTCGATCCCGCGATACGTATACAGAATATAATAGTTTTATTCGAATGCCTGAAGTACAGGGGATCGAAAGTCATGAAAATTCATTTTTTTTTCATTCCTCATTGAATTATAATGAAAATTGAAAAAACAAATTACGAATTTTGTTTTTTTCTTTCCTTCGCGAATCTGAGACCAAAAATTTGTTTGAAAACCGATTTTCCGGTGGCAAGTATAGGTATAGCTATCACTGCCGCGTACGTATGTATAATGATAATGCAATATAATGTATAGGTATATGTACGTATAGCTGTTTGGTATATATGTGTATAGATATACAGAGAGTGGATATCGTGAGCCAGGTTGCGTGTTTGTGACGTCCCGA
This sequence comes from Tenthredo scrophulariae, assembly GCA_963978835.1. Classification (NCBI taxonomy): domain Eukaryota; kingdom Metazoa; phylum Arthropoda; class Insecta; order Hymenoptera; family Tenthredinidae; genus Tenthredo; species Tenthredo scrophulariae. The sequence continues at coordinate 2,260,944 of OZ022230.1, read as the reverse complement.
TATATTCCGCGAAGAAAAGCTAAGAAAAGTTGAAGAAAGCCGAGGAGTGCCAGGGAAAACTCTGCTTCTGAAGCTGAGAAATAGCTCAGCCTTATTCCTCACTTCACCCACTTCCCGCTTCTCGCTTCCCGCAATTCCCGCTTCCCGATTTCTTTCCCTCATAGGTACGAAGCAAGGTAATACCTGAACCCTTACCTCACGGGTCACGATGGGAATTTTCAACCGTCGATAGAATCCACGTCTCTATATATCAGACGCGAACAATTATCTGTCTAATCGAAACAACGAGATGATATTGATTCATGGTGTCAATTATATTAAAATTTACCAAAAATAACTCAAAAACGATTAGGCCAGGTATGATAGAGATAAAAAATAATTTCGCGCCCTTTTTCGACTCTGTATTTCCGGTCTTAGCCAATTCAAAAATTTATAGCTACGTATATAGATATATAATTTACGCTTATTGCGTCTGTGGAAAAATTTGGCAAGTCGATCAAGTGTTGATATAATAATCTATAATCATGTAAGCAGCTATAAGTTTATGCGTATATATATATTCTACGTGTGTATCGCGATCATCAATTCCGAACAATTAATTCCAAACACAACTGCATCCTGCCATGCGCGTACAGCAATCCATCTGGAAATCAGTGTAATATGTTGATGCGTGAAAATAGATCGGCATTATTTTTCTTTTGCCGAGTTTTTACCGCAAAAATCTTTAGAATTACGTGTAATAATTTACCTTAGAAAAGCGCAGTGTCCTTATGAAAGTCTTAGTGGTATCTCGATGGATAATAAGGTTCGCCATTTGATTGGCGGAGGTTTATTATTTCATATTATCTATTTTGGAAATATTTGCTGTGGATGTATTTTGGAAAAATTTGGAAAAATATGATTTTTTTTTTTTGCATTATAGTTTATTAGTACAGAGATAATAAATATAGATATGAACGTATGTGTTGTATATATCCATATAAAATGCATATATATAAATTTCATACGATTATACCTATATACGTGTGTATATATGGGGTATAAAGGTACATACGTCGCGTAAAGGGATTCTACACCTATTATATTATTAGCACTCCGTCACACCCCTGTCATCGCCATACTCACTCCTCGCGTATTCATATCCGCGCATCCATACGCATGATATCTGCGGACCAATGTACTGATTCTGATTTCTAGATCCTCTCAAACTCAGTCACGCCGCCAAAGCTATATTATTATTACATGCATAGATCATGTATGCATGTAGATACCATTTATATATAAATATAAATAAATACTTAGTATATAATGAGATATCTATAATTTCGATCGTTTTATCAACTTTCAGGATATACCCGCCTACATATATGTATATACCTATGTACTTCGAAATATCTCGCAGTCTTCTCGCCGCACAAGTTCATGGTTCAAGTTTTCCGGTTCTCCATGGTCGTTCGCAGTCTCACGATCTTTTGTCCCTTTGTGCAGAAATACGGAGTATATAGTATAATGAGAGAAATGGGGGAATACGGGGACCGGAAATTAGCTGTGCTGCCTTCACCCGTTAGCTTTAAGACGAGCCAAAGATTAGATTAGTTTCGTTGACTTGAATTAATTGAGCGACTCACCTCGCCCTAGGATCTTTGCAGGACAATTCGTATTTAAAACTTACCTGCGCCAATCAAAATCCGACTTTTTCAACAAAAACATGCAGACATTTTTTTTTCAAAAGGTCAAATTTCATTCTAGCTTAATATCCTCGCGATAGTTCATCGTCGAAAAACAATAGAATAAAAGGAAGTTAACCCGGCCGCTACTTATCGCAACGTCAGGATCAGTGCGAAAAAATTCTCCGCATATAACTTTTTTCAAGGTCTAAGATAAAGGTCGGTGGTATTGTCGGGCTAAAAATTTCCGCAGAATCAGCTGGTCGGTGCTTTTTGCTAAAGGAATTAAAAGTTGGTGAACGTAGCAGGGGTATACATATATATACATTTAGTTATATCTACACGGCGTGGTGGTTATACTGCCGAGGTTTTGCAAAAGTCACCATGTGGCGCGTATTTCCAGAGCATCTGACGACCATATGGCATTTACGGCATTTATGGCATTTATGTGCCCCGTGGACCGTAGTAGCTATATGGTTACTTTATTCTCCTATCTTTTTTCAACTCCCACAGGACGTTCTTTCTCGCTCATATATGTGTGTATATATATATAAACCTATCTTGCGAGGATAACTGATCCTGTGAACCCACACGGCGGTCCGCAACGCGTAAACCCGTACGCTGTGCGTAGGATGTGTATAGGGTCAAAGGTAAAGAGGAATAAAGATTGAGGATCCGAAATAAAATGACAACGATTCGTATTTAATATACTTTTTTCATATCCTTTGTAGAGTAAAAGACGATCTTCTTCACTTATGCATATCTATATTATGGCAAAAGATCTGAAAATGGTACATTGAGATACAAAAATGTATATAAGTATATGGGTTACGTATATACATCAAGGACGATCAAGAGGGCAGTGAAATTTCACGCGGAATTAAAGACAGGTGGAACGTGCGCTATAGAACAGCGCAGCCGCGTCTTGTGGGGCCAAAGAATTAACAGCTGTTTCCTGTCACTTCTGCGGTGGTTCCTTCCTTCTTTAGATTCTTCCGCTTCCCGTTTAACATCGTGCCACTTTCTGCGACCCGGTATACATACCCCCGAACCCCAATTCTTAAATACGTCGGTGTTACAGCGATAAGCGCGAAGAACAGCCGGAGAGAATCACTGCGTATGTATATCTCTATAGTATATACACATACACATGGATATAAACAGATATATACCTACATATCTATATAGGGTAATTTATCCTCGTTGTTAATATAACTTATACAGCTATTAATATTATAATACAAATAGGAAGTACGGGGTTGGGGGGTGGGGGGTAACGGTATATAGAAAGGATCGGAAGAAGGATCACATCCATCCACGGGTTCGCGGGACCCGCAGTACGCGCTAGCACGCATATCGTTCTTCGCGTACCGTGTGGCACGCACGTGGGACCTCGCGCGGCGCGTACAGTTGCTATCGCTATCCGGCTCAGCTATGCTCTGTTTGGACTGCACTTGTGCGTGTATAGAGAACGTGAACGTGTGGGAATGTGTGTGTATGCTATAGTAGCATATATGAACGTGTCGGAAAGAGAAAGAGAACGAGAGAAAGAGATATATAATAGGATGGAGTAGAAGAGCGACGAGGAAATGGAATGGAAGTGGGAGACACAGCTGTGGAGCAGCTGGCGGCGTCGCGACGGCTGGCCTCCGTCTTTCCCTGTGTCGCTTTCCTCCAATTTCCAGATTCTCTCGACACCCCCAGTCCCCACCCCCCACTCGATAGTTCTAGCTCTCTTACTCACGGGGAAATACCCACACTGATACAATCGACGCGCAAGCTCGAGGAAGCAGTCGTATAGTTCTATGTATACCTGTACCTATGTCCATACCTCCCTATGTATCTACAATATAATATGTATGATCACGAACGAGCATGCGATTTGTCAAATCTTGTCGTTCTGTGAAAAATGATTTCGGCCATGTGAGTGACAACTACAGTTATTGTCATTGGTCATTTGTTTCATTAATATCGAGCTCTTCTTCAATATATTATACACTGCGAAATTTTTATTTTCTTCATTATAACAAAGCATTTTGCAAGTAATACGTTAGTTGTCTATCACAGGATATATAGGCATGCGCCGTATTTCAACTGTGTAGAAAAATAATTAGTAGCAAATTTCTGCAGATATTCAAAAGTGGTAGACGCTTTTTTTTTCTCGATTTAAATTTATATGTATTTATTATTAAACAAAGAATAACGTCTGGTATAATGTGTGCACAGATGCAGATATGTGTAGCATAGATATAATGCACATATGCGTTCTAAATGCTTGTGTAATGAGTTGTATAGTATACTTTTTTTTATTTTCAAGGTTTTTTCGATAAAATTGAAGAAAAATTAATCTACAATCTACAGTTGAATTTTTACTTGGGTAATAATTGAGATTATATAGTTCGATTAGGTATAGAATATGATCTTTATTATATTAGGCGATTAATAAAATACACAATAATAGTTTTTAGAATGAAAAAAAAAAAAAAAAAATTAAACTAAACGAAAATATTATACAATTTATTTAGTTAAAAAAATTAATCGATCAAATTTTTTTGTATTTATACATATATACGATTTTATTTATTTACATATATCGATGTCTATATCCGCGTGATTAGTTATATAGTGTCTGTAAATATACAATATACATATTCGTGATTAATTTAATGAATATTAACACGATGCGAGGGCGATTAATTATTAATATAACTTTTTTACTTTTTTTTTTTTTTCTTCAGCGAAGGTATGGTATTGCTTATTGTCGACTAGTTATTTATCTTTTATACTGCGATCGCGAGATTTTTCGTATTATTATTGTTTCGTATTAGAAGGACTTTGATTAATCAGCCAGTGTCCGAGGTGCAGGGAGAAGACTCGGCGTTGCTATTTTCGTTGTTGCTTTCCGTTGATGAACTATTGCTGCTCTTTACTCGTCTTTTTCGGAGCTTTGCGAATTGGAACTCCTCCACTGGAACTGTTATATTCAGTCTAGTTAATCAATTTGATATTGAATTAGGCGTTGTTAAATAATTAGTATATAAAGTTAAAGTTAAAGAAAGGAATAATGTGGAAGCGAATTATGTATGAAAAATTAATAAGCTAATAAGAATGGGAAGAAAATGAAAGGTTCTCTACCACGCGCCGCTTAAATCTTCCAACGAAAGACCTCGTGTTTGGTACTGATAACGCTGAAAATAAAGAAAACGAAACGAAAGTAAAATATATTTGAATATAATGTATGTGCAGGGTATAATAACGTGAAACGGATAGAAATAAAATATTTATATAAAACGGAACATAAATAATGTATTTCGTAAAGCAATTAGTTTTTTTTTTGTTTCTCTTCTTTTTTTTTTCATACCTAATATGATACAATTCCAATATACGTATATGATACAGTCGAAGCGTGTCATCCGATTTCACATTCTCTTTAATTTCTGAGAAACTGCAGCGTGGGGTGAAATTGATAAAACACTTCGACTGTAACATGTACATCGATTTATAATTAACATTGAATAAATAACATGGATAATAATATTATATACACGTGAATTAGTCAAGGTGTCGTTATTTGAGGTGCGGATGGTTACCGTCTGAGTCAGGATCTCCGTCGGTAACTTGGCTCTCGACCGCCAAAGGTAAAGGGACTATTTCGGGCTGGAGAGGTGGCGGACCAACGACATCCTCTACTATTACTTCCTCCGCCAAACTGCTCCTTACTGCCTCTGTTTCAAAGTGGTAAGAACGGGTATTGGTTAATCTTGGATTCAAGTGGTTAGAATTTGGATTCTTTAAAGCATCTATTCGATCCTCGATTAAGTACCGAATTTTTATAGGAAAAAAAAAAATTTATAAAAGTAGATCAAGTCGTTTGACAAGGCAACTTTTTGGGAATGAGTTTTATGACATAATTAACCATTAAAGGCCTGTGGGTACTGTTGACTCAATTTTGTTTTAACTACTCGAATCCTCTTGAAAATGTGATCCAAGTCCCGTTTCATATCCGTTAACAAAGCTGTGTGCTTCTTAAATTCGGCTCCTGCCGTCTTCAGCCGATTGACTGACAGCTGATTGCAATTTGTTAGCATTTCGTTTGTTTTCTCAAATCTTTGGAGCCTGTAAATCCAAGGTGTTATTGCAGCCGAAGGTTTATTCGAAATAAAAATGGAGAAACACTCAAATACGAATTCACAGATTTTTATAAATTATTTATTGGAGAAAAAATGACGAAAACTTAATAACTTTTACAGAAATATAACTAAGAACTAACTATGACCGAGAAAACATAACCTAAAATTTAATTTAATTTCACCGTAAATTATACCGATCCTCACATTTGCTTTTGAGCTCGTATCATAGATTCAACATCCTGTTGATCTACGATGCCAGCAAGGCCTTGTACGAAAACTTCTGGGGCCGTATAATTTTGAAAACACTCAAAACTCCCAGCGTCAGATTCGGGCGTCCCTTGGATGGCCGCCATCTTTATCTTTTGACAGCTCGCTAGCCGCTGCTCGACGACAACGACGCCATCTTGACAGGTTTGCAAACGTAAAAATATTACCTAAGCTAAAAGTAGTACTAGTTACTAGTACGTTATTCGCAACGGTATTTTCAAACACAAATATCTACCGAGGAAGAAGGTCGGGATAAGATAAAGAAAAAAAAGGTTTCTCCGATTTCATTTACATCCTCATGGTACACATTTCTAGGTATAAACAGACGCAGAAGAGCCTTACGAATATATGATATAAAAATATTATTGTACATTTTTGATTGTAATAATATATTGGAAGTGAAATATATCGTAATTCGAAATTTGAATAATACATCAACGTTCATTTCCTTCATCTATAAATTCAATTACATATTCAAATGATATTTTCAACCGAAGAGGGCGCAGTTCGAAGTTCGGTAAAAGGAAGTCAACAGAATATCTTTTTACTAAAAAGCTGGTCAGTTTTTGTCTCCAAAATGTTATTTTACTCGAGATAAAATCCAGACTACGATTTGAGTTGTGTAAATCAACGAATTTCTTCGCCAATTAATTGTACAATCATTTTTTTGACGTTCGATGTTTTAAGAACGGATAATAACATGGGCGCATTCAAATTTTCACTGTTGACTGTTGTGTTTGTGTCGCTTCGTTCGTAGCCAAGGAATTTTTTAGCGAGCCACCGATAAACCCTCTAGTTATTTATTCGAGTTAGGAAATGGCACAGAACATAAACCCGTTCTACTCCTCCCAAAGTACGCCAAACAAAGCTAAAGAAGAGAAGCAAAACGTGCCTAAAGACAACCATGCAGTGAGCAAAAGGTAGGTACTAAATCCTGCTGCTTGGCACATACATACTAGTATCGACATTCGGTTATACCGAATTCAATTACATACACATAACGGACGGAAGGGCTACCGCAATCCCGAGCGACATAACCAAACTTGGTTAATAATAGTCGCGTTAGTTTTATCAATAAAATGATTTTATCTCAGATTACAAAAAGAACTTCTCGTGCTTATGACAAGCACGGAAAAAAGTGTCTCCGCTTTTCCTGATGGAGAGAATCTGTTCAAGTGGATTGGAACCATTACTGGCCCTAGAGACACGGTAAGGCATGAACTTAACAGCTATTATACTCGTCACAATTTTCCACAAGACCATCAAAATCTTTGACCATACCCAACTGCTGATTTCCACCACGTATTTCCTCTTGGCTAAAGAGGGCTTCGCATTACCTTCCAGCCCTTGTTTTCAGCTATTTTCAATCTCTAGTCCAAATCTGATTCTCTGACCTCCAGAATTTTGTCTATTTGATGGTCTGATCATGTGATTTGAAGAATCAAGAAAATCAGAGTCCAAAAATTGGATGAATTTCACTTTCTTCAGAATTTTAGAGTCAGTTTGATAAATCTGAGGTACTAACACCCTGATCATGTCTAAAACAATGGTTTTAATCAATAGGTGTATGTCGGGCTGACGTACAAACTGACCTTGGAGTTTCCGCACAGTTATCCATACAGTGCTCCTGTCGTGCGTTTCGCCACTCCCTGCTTTCATCCAAATGTTGATTCGGCCGGTAATATTTGTCTGGATATACTTAAGGACAAGTGGAGCGCGCTGTACGATGTTCGTACGATACTTTTGTCTATACAATCCTTGCTAGGCGGTAAGTATTAGAATTTGTTAGTTATTAACTTTTATTCTTTTCAGTATTAGATCGATTTTGAATGAACTCTACTTTGAGCTAGAGAGCGAAATGAATACACGAAGAGTTTCTAATGTGTAAAAATTGACATTGCAGACATTGGCGGGTTCGCAACCCTCTGATTTCTAGTAGATTCTGTATATCGATGGATATTTCTGATATACGTTAATTAAAAACTTCTGAAGATCTTTAAAAATGTATTTGAAGTTGTTTCTCAATTTACCATAGATTCTCGTATCTCAAATGAATTTCCAAAGAACTATGACTTCAGTAATCAAATATCAGTCGGTTCAATCCTTCAAAGTTTAGCGACGAATCTTAGTCGAATTTGAAGTGAAAAATGTATGATAATAATAGATTAATGGGTACTGGAATCTATTTAAGTATTGAATTTAATGATCTTACATAAAAGTGCTTTATGACCGCCTGATATTTGCAGCCATTGGAAGTTCCCACATTTTTGACTCTGTTATTAATATATAAGGATATTGATTAGAAGAGAATTGAGTTACATTCATGGGCAACAGTTTCTTTTCTTTGCTGGTGAATTCACTCAAGCATGTAATTCGTATACAGTGTTTGAAAAAGCACGAATTCGTGTAGATTATTGAAGAGTTTATATAATTTTGAAAAATGATAGAGGATTATGAATTTCTAGCGGAGAAAGTGGCTGCGTAGAGTCAGTAAAGCCAAAGACACTCTGCCTGTTGAATGATTGTTTGAAAAAACTTGAATACTAGTCTATAAAATTTACTGAATAAGGTAGAAGTTTCAAATGGTGAAAGGAACGGCTTTGAATTTTGGCAACCATGCCGTTGTACATGTAAGAAATAACGCGTTCTTGACTGTATAATATTTCGAAATGATTTGTTTTGTTTTATTTTCACTGCAGAGCCAAACAACGAAAGTCCGTTGAATCCTCAGGCGGCTGAATTATGGCCAAATCAAACGGAATACAAGAAACATCTACACGAAGAATACCGCAAGGTTCCCAGCAACGCCCATCAAGATTCATGATAAGCCTACTTCCACGTCTCCTTTATCCCTTTGCTATTAATATTATTATTATTATTATTATTATTATTATTATTGTATCGTAATTATCTATACAGTCGAAATAAACGTACTTTTGGGACGCGCGCGAAACGGATATACATAATGAATATACATATATATATATATACAAACACACACAACAGATATATGTATATATATATATATTGTGACGAAAATACCTACGTGTAAACAAAAAGAAAAGATATAATGTTTGGTGACTTTTTTCTTTTACGAGACATAATAATTGTCGATTAATTTTGACGTATTTAATAATGAAATTATATAATGTAATCGCAATTTTTGATTATCGATTCAAACGTCGTTTACATAAATCCATTTATCGACGATTTTCGTATAGATATATTTTAGTAGGTTTTATTTTCGCGTAAGATATGGAAAAAAAAAATTCGTTTAGGGACTGATCTCAAATACACACCACGTTATACATTCGTACAATTTTATCCTGCGTTTTATTTTATGTTACACCATGAAGTAAAAAAAAAAAGAAGAAACTTATATTTATTTTACATGTAATAAATATACCACATAATATCGATATTATTGTCCTGTCTTGATACATAAACTATTACGAAGGCAATTACGTACGCAACGTATACACATTACAAGTATATTTCTCGATAGTTTTTCAATTCGTTTTATCATTGTGTAATGCTGAAATAAATATTTTAAAACCATATCTGGCGAAAAAGCGTTATTTATTTTACACATTTATACAGGGTGGTCCATTTCAATCGCCCTCGGCGAATATCTCGAAAACAGACTCATAGTCAACACATACCAGCCTTATCTTTCCCCCTCGAAACCCTTCAAGTTTTCTACGAAACTTTTTCCTGATTAAAATGGATTACCCTGTATATTTATCAACCTTCAATACGATCCTCTATCATTATACAAGCAGCATGTGACATAATAAAGATAAATTCGATAGCGTTATTAATTATTTCATTTTCCGTGCGAAAATAGTAAAGAAAGTTGAAAAAATCAAGACGCTAGGTCAGTCTATTTTCGACCGTCTCTAAACCTACTACCAAACGCATGAATTGTAAAAGAAACCGGATAACTTCAAAATATAAATATATATATATATATACATTTAAATCTGTGTTTAAATGTGTGTTTAGAGCTTAATATTTATACCGAAAGATTTCTTAGTATACATATAGTAGATAGAGAGCTCTTGCGAGTGATGACAATACGTCATCGTATTCGGAACTGACTTTATTCGGGTACAATTAGAAGAAATTGGAATAAAACAAAACAAAAGAAAAACAATACAAATAAACATGTTGTCGTCGGCTAAACGAGCAGTGAATTTGTTTATAAATAAAATACAAAACTCTTCTAAGAGCAAGGTTTTATCTATATCATCGACGAGAAGTATGTCTGCAGACTCTGAGGTACGTAAAGATCAGAAAGTGACACTCGTAGAGGTTATGTCGCTCGCTATTATACCGCATTTATATCGCTAATAAATTTCTAGCCAATTGTCGGATCATAGAAACTAATCAAACCTGTCCAATGTTATAATATCTAATGCCATATAATCAAGTCTAATTTGTCCAGGAGCGAAAAATCAACGTCAAAGGGCTCAATATTAATTACGTAAAAGTTGGCAGCGGTGCTCATCCCGTTATATTGCTTCCAGGTGCTCTCGGTAAGTAATTAGAACGAAAAGAAATGAATGCGAATATCGATTTTCTGACTAAACTCAAGCGTTTAAGCAGTACATTATAGGTATATGCTTCTACAATTGTGTCGAAGAATTTTTAACCCTTGATATATATTTCGGACTGCAGGATCAATCTGGACGGATTTTAAACCCCAGATAACCGGTTTGGACAAGGAAAAGTTTTCCATTGTAGCATGGGATCCCCCTGGCTACGGGAATTCTCGTCCGCCAAACCGGACTTTCGGCGAAGATTTTTTTGCCAAAGATGCAGGTGTCGCGAAGGATTTGATGAAGGCTATTGGTTACGATAAATTTTCTGTACTCGGTTGGAGCGACGGTGGTATTACCTCGTTTTTCCTAGCCGCTAACTACCCGGAAAATGTTGAAAAGATGATCGTCATTGGTTCGAACGCTTACATACTACCGGAAGAGTTAACAATGTACAAAAGTACGTTTGATCAATTGAAATCCAGTTGTTTTTCGAATAAATTTATCCCAAACATCCCGAATTATTTTCAGGCAATTACAGCACATATTATGTTTATCTATTTACGCAGTTATCATATTTTTTAGACGTTAGAAACATAGATCTGTGGTCAGAACGTATGAGAGCTCCAATGATAGCCATTTACGGCGAGGGGTACTTCAGAAGCACTTGGGCTTCGTGGGTAGACGCTATGGCAGCAATATACGAAAAAAACAACGGAGATATATGCATGAATTTACTCCGTGATATTAAATGTCCAACTTTGATTGTTCACGGTGCAAAAGACGTAATGGTTCACAGCGATCATCCACAGTTTCTTGCAGATAACATCAAGAACTCGAGGTAAGTGCTTTCAGATTTACGATTGAGCCCCAATAATAGATCGAGCCCTGATTTGCTAAGACTCATCATCGTTCACAACTATTTCAGAGTGCATATTTTTGAGGAAGGAGGGCACACACTGCACTTGAAATATCATCAAGAGTTCAACAAATTGGCGACGGAATTTTTCCTCAGTGATTTCAAGGCTAATTTTTAGATAATAGTGGATTATAGATTTCATCTATTTTATCTGTTTGGAGAGTGGAATTTATACGACTAACTATAAATATGTTAATGTTATAATATACATACTGTAAAGGATCAGGAAGAGGAGATTCATGTTGAAGAACACGCGCGAATTGATTTTGATATTGATTAAACTATACAGGTTGAACTATTTCTTCAGATTTATGTAATACTATGATATGTCATGATACATTTGTGTATATGTGTAAATATGTATAAGAAATATATTTTTTTATACGGGTTCGATTCTGTAGGACAGAGGTAATCGCGTTGCATTTATACAAATGACTGTATATCAATGTTATTTATTACCATTATTCTTTTTTCCAACAAAACGAGAAAATAGAGCATCTAGAAAAAAGTTCAGAAATGAACGCGCCGTCAGAAAAAAATGACCACAAAATCGATTACGAAGTGCATGTAAGGTATATAGGCCTTTCCTTATATTCAATTTCCTTTAATGAATTTTAAAGTGATTTTGCCCATTCACTTGTCGGTACATTCAATTTGGAACATCTGCTCTGGATCGACCAAGTCTTTTTTAACGTCTAGATGTAAGACATGGACCATTAGCATGCAACGTGAATACTCAATATTGGCAGCAGCTGCGAATTGCTCGTAGAACGAATCTCTAGAAAAGGCATCCAGCTTGCATTTTAGCCTTGCTAGATGGGATACAAACTTCTCGTAGTACAGATCGATGAGATACTCAATGTGCAACAGGTGCATTTCATCCTCGCAGCTCAAGAATAAGAAACACATGAGGTCCCTCATCGGGTTGCGGTGAAACCAAGTCTGAAAGTCCACGAACTTTACGTCTTCTGGGAGCCCGCTCACGCTGTCGCGGAACATTATGTTGTTTGTCCAAAAATCTTCGTGAACAATCGTCCCCCAAGGCTCGCTTGATGCGCTGGTTAAATCGCCGTCATCGGTTCGAAAAACCACCGTTTCCACTCTGGCAAGGTGCGGAAGAAGGGCTGGAGTTCTTCTCAGGTTACTTTTTATGAATTCCCTCGCGCCGGAATGGAGCACGTTTTCGTGATGTCCGCAGCTTGAGCTTCGGCCCTGAATCTATCGAAGAACTTCGGCTTTTTAAGTTTTACAGCGATTCCTGTGACATGAAAACGGGCCAAGACCACAATCGCCGATCTGGCGTGAGCCAGGTCGTAGCCGATGATCCGATCGCCGCAAGCCTATTTCTTAACTTTTAAATTCTCCATCAGTATCACCGCGTCATCATCGAACACGTCTTTTTCATCCCCACGCAGCGATAGTCTTGAACCGAAGAACTCAGGAAGTAGATCGAAGACCTCGGCTTCCGGAACGCCGCACTCGCGATCGGGGTTTTTTGTAGGCAGGCACAATTTTCTCAAACATGTATATCTCCTTGGCGAATGTCACTGGAATTTCGAACATAGTTTTTTGGAACTCCGTAGGCGGGCGACCATCTTCGCAACGAGGAATAATTCCTGGGATTTTGAGAAACGGGATTCTTCGCGTCTGACGAGCGCATCAACCTTCAACATTGTACTTCCATAGTTTTCGCCCAGAGCTACTCAGCTGCTTGTTGTAAAAGAATCGACCACCACGGATCCACCTAATTTGTTTTTTAAAAGAGCCTCTGGATCACGTAGAACTACCCTTTTCTCCTCCATACTGATCATGATAGATCGATAATGTAGGTATACATTCACTACTAATCTCACTTGCCGTTGAAGCTTCCGTATTCACTTTGGACTGTGGGACGCTACTTTCCATGAAAATTTACAACGAATACTCATATTATAGAGCTCAATTAAATCTGTCACGGAAGCTATCACTGCTGCCTCATGGCTGCTGTAAGCTTGCGGAACATCAAGATAAGCAATGTATTTTTAGGATTAAATAGTGGATTGAATCGGATTCAATTTTAATGAAGTAATAAATTTATTCATTAATAATTTTTCATAACAAAAGGTATAAACAGATGAGATAAACAAAACAACTCCTCCATAATCTCATAGCTATCTCTATATTTATAATTTTTAAAAACCCTTTCACTCCTATAATAAAAAAACCACTAGCAGTAAAAAATACCACATCGTCTAGTACACATTTTATAACTAATTTTTCATAAGTTTATCGTTCAATTGGCTTTATTACAAGTTTTATAGCGATTAATTACTCATCGCTCTTTTCGATATAAGATTGACCTCGAATTGAATAATGATTTTCAACCGCTTGATATTTTTATAGCAGAATTGAATTTCATCGCCGAGTTCGTTGTTAATTCCTCTTCCATTTCAATTGTTTGGAAAATTTTTCCGTACGGAAAATTTCATTTACGCACTAATTAAAGTGTATTTCGTATCGTGGGGCAATGGCGGTCAAATGCTGCGAGCAATCGGAACCGTGAATCCGTCATTCTTTTACAATACGTCAATACGAAGTAACCGGTAAAAGCAAGGTTAGTGTATCCCTTTAAAATTCATACAAATTGTATCATGTCCTACATATTTATGTTTTTTGAGACGTATAATTGGTTATATACTACAGTGATATCGACCATTTTTAATATATGATAAAAAATATATAAAAAGTATATGCAATAATACGTACTTTAGGCTGATCACTATTTCCCTCAGCCTGATCGCAATTGCCCCAAAAAAAAATAAAAAATGTATTTTTCAATCATACGACAACTATTCGCGAGTATACTGAATACAGAAGTTATGAAGATATTATTTTATGCTCAAGGTGAACCGAATGGACTCATTTCCTCTTAGTTATATCAAGTTGCGGAGCATGTCCTAGTCCTACCTTTACTGACCGAAAAAAAAACAAAAATTGGCGAAAATTCGGAAACGATGGTCAAAAATGATATATAATGGATTCATTCGATGATTAGGAACGCATTGGTTCGATACAGTACGCGAGATTAGTCGAAATCGAGAAAAATGAATTTTTTATGTTCGTCAAGTGTGACCGTGTCGCTTATTTTGGTTAATATCAGAGTCTACGCGTCAAAAACGCAAAAAGCAGCAACGTACCCCTACTCTACATGCAATGCCGGACATTTTTGTCTAAAAATTGTGTTGTTTCACGCAACAATGGGGCCAAGGGTTGACGAACAGTACAGTTGACGAACATAAAAAATTCATTTTTCTCGATTTCGACTAATCTCGCGTATTGTTTCGAACCTATTCGTCCCTAATCATCGAATTAATCAATTATATATCATTTTTGACCATCATTTCCAAGTTTTTGCCAATTTTTGTTTTTTTTTTCGGTCGGTAAAGGTAGGACTAGGACATGCACGAAACGGTTTTGAAACGGTTTTGAAACTTCTCTATTTTTGCGTAAAAAAAACATTTTTTGGGCCGTACGTGTTCGGAGTTGCACATAGAATTGCGCGACGTATTTTGTTTCATTGATTTCGGTGCCCAGGCAGAGATATTTCATTCAATAGCACCTTTTTTCCCAATGTTTTCAGGTCTGATGGAATTGCGTAGGCAAGCACCTTAATTAGGTGGTCGCCATTCCCCTCTTCTCCCCTACACCAAAATGACTAGTTTTTTATAAATTTATTACGGCATAGTCGTCACATTGAATAGTCATCAGATTATTATATTCATAAACTGATGATTTCCCGAAAATTTCCAGATAAAAATAATACCAAAATTATAAACAAACAGCTAGATATCGATTTTTGATTCTCAAGTGCTTTAAAATGGTTAAAAATCTAGTAGATCGGTTCGATTTTTAACAATTTTAAAGCACTTGAAAATCAAAAATCGATAATTAGCCGTTTGTTTATAATTTCGGTATTGTTTTCATCTGGAAACTTCAGGGAATTCATCAATTTATGATTATAATGATTTGATGAATATTCAATGTGACGACTATGCCGTAATAAATTTATAAAAAACTAGGCATTCTGGTCTAGACGAATTCCTTGCGTATATGTGTTTTTGTAAGTTGAACAATTTAGAATTTTTGTCCGTAGTACAGATGTATGTCTGCAGGCATAGAAATTGAACGAAATCCAAAACGTCGAATGGTGGTATCAGAAAAAACCTGCACGTATTATATGATCTTAAACTGGTTTCAAAATAAAGATTATTTATACGGACGTACGCAGGAGGATGTGAGCCATTCTTCGACAGATCGGCGGATGTTCAGTTTACTTCGAGCAGTACTGAAAGTCATAGATGAACAAGGGGGATTCATTTTTAATTGAAAAGTAAACAGCAAAAGTCTTGGTGTGCGCGATCCGAATTACTAGTTAGATCGGGTTATCTGTGACATTGAAATTGAGATGGATCCAATTGTAAGATAACGCGTATTTTGAGAAAGAGATTGATACAGTTGTTGTTCAATGGAACTCTCTTTTAAACATCCGTGTCAGGGATAGCGAACTAATGGCATGCGAAAAAATAATTTGGGCAAGATATTGATTGAGGAACTTAGGTGCTCTAATCGATATAATTTATTTTTTCGTCTACATTTGAAGTCATAGTAACAAAGTTCATTGTGAACGGGCTATCGGTGCCGCGTAAATGCAAGAGATTGCGCGAGAAGGGTAGATCTCGCTCTAATTTCTGATCGAACGGGAGTATTTGGTTTTATTTTTTTCCCCATTAATCACTGAGTCAAGATTGTTTGTTGGCATGTGAGGGCCACATCAAACATTTCTTTGGAAAAAGTGGCACGTAGATATAAAAACGGTTCGCTATCCCTGATCTACCATGTGATCAGAGTATTGAGTTATTCATTTTCAATTATTATACAGGAACAGCAGATCAACATCCATGGCTTCTGTATAAACTATCTAAAAATTGGCAACGGTGAACATCCGGTTCTACTGCTACCTGCAGTTTTAGGTAATTTATGAACTCAATAAGGTATACTATATCATTTTAACAAATCTGACTTCTCTGGCACATATATTGTAACGTTTGCCAGTCCCGCAGGCTAGAGAGGTGTAGCGAGACTGTCGTTATTGTGAGTGTCTTTGTCTCGAAAAAGAATTTCATTAATTTTGGGACTTCTCTTGAGGTTGTAGGTGTGGAAAAAGGATGGTTGTATTGCGGATGGAATATATTTAATTTGAATGCTACTTCTGTTTTTTGAAAGTGCTTCTACTGAACTCTAAGTAGAACTTCGAAATCTAGTATCATTAGACAATGTGCTACTAAAAAGTTATAATTGTTTTAAATCGATTTTGCGAATACGCTGATGAACCATCAAGCGTGCTGCTTAAATAGTGAAAAATCCCCTTTTCTCCAGTGACGTCAATGCGTTGGTCGAACGCGAAGGATTAGTATAATCCGCTCGCCTATTGTTCGGGCTTCTGGGTGGAATATATCCGATATTTTCTGGTTTAAAATATCCGATGTGTTACAATATGCATCCGATTTTCTATTGATATAGGTATAATGCTTGGATAACAAAATGGAAAGAATAAGAATAAAACTGTCGCTTCTAGACAATTATTAGTGTTTTCAAAGCTCAGTTAATTCCGAGGGGTTCAACCACTCTTGGAATTCGTTAGAGCTTTGAGATCCTTCAAAATCATGTGAAATAGTTTGGAATCCTGAAATCTTCAAGAATCAGACTAACAATAGATAAATTTCGGAATATTTACCTTTGGATACCATAGGATTTTATCTGTAGATGTAAATGAATTTGTTAAACTCAAAATGAATTAAAATTAAAATGTCTTCGTAGCGATTTGAAAGTATTATGTATGGGTTGGTGTGTTTACACTTTGTAAGTAGAGACTCAGGCCTTTTGATTCTTCGTAGGAACGATATGGACCTCATTCAAGCCTCAGGTGAAAAATCTGGATGAAAAAAGGTTTACGATTGTTACCTGGGAGCCACCGGGTTATGGAAAATCCAGGCCACCCGACCGGACATTTCCCGAAGACTTTCTACAGCGGGATGCGTCTATTGCCAAAGATCTGATGCATACTCTTGGCTACCAGACTTTCTCTATGATCGGATGGTGCAACGGCGGTATAACGGCCTGCTTTTTGGCAGCCACGTATCCCGATTCTGTACGAAAAATGGTGATCGTTGGCACTAACTCGTACTTAACATCCGAGGATATGGCTAATTACACGAGTACGATTCGGACTTTGGTTGAAGTTGATAAAGATGCGAGGATGGAATTCTGATTTGCACCTGAAAATGAGAGGAAAATGTTCTGTCGACCGATCGACATATAAATTCTAAGTCCAACGTAAAATTGATTGTTAGGTCGATTATTTCCCAGACTCTAGAGGTTGTAATTACAATTTGAAATGTAGAGACAGTAATCAGAATTTCAAGCTTGAGCACTAATTCTGATTTAAACCTTTGAATCCTCACGTAGCTGGGACATAATTTTCGATCGAGTATCCGTAAAGTACGACCTTAGGAATAAACACGTGTCCGCAAAGTCAGTTTATGGCCTTGAAACATGCCCGAAAAGACGTACTTCCTTTGAACTTGATCAAAAAATGTTGTTCGCACCTCGGCCGTAAAATCCGACTTTACGGCCTATGGGTATACGAAAAATACTATTCTTCTAAAACAGAATTATATTTCCGAAGGCAAATTTGAAGAATAAAATAATTGAGGTTTCAGAGGATGAAACTAGAATTCCTATCCAACCTCTTCTGGTATTGTTAAATATCTAAAAATTAAATGTATTGACTATTTCTGTCTGCTTATAATTAGGTTTAAAGAGATTCGGGGGGTGGCGCTTGAGATGGTTGCTCGAGTTGATTGCTACCCATGGATATAGTTACACAAAACGCATATGGGAATTGTGGATTGACGCAATGGTTGATATTTACGAAAAACGGAACGGAGATCTCTGTACGAAAATTCTTGGGAAAATTCAATGTCCCACGTTGATCGTCCAAGGGGAAAAGGACCGTTTTGTCAACAAAAGTCACGCCGTATTTATCAACGAGAAAATCCAACACTCAAGGTGCAGTGCTTGCAAAAAATTGGCAATTGTCGATTGACTTGAAAATGTAGCTTATCAACTTTCCATAACAATAACGATTTTGCGATACCGTAACGACGTGAAAAATAGAACTTTTGATCAGCTCGATCATCGCTACATCCTTTTTAATATTGAAGTGGATTTATCCTATGCATATTCATGGTTCTTTTGTTGCAGACTGTGTATACTTGAGAAAAGAAATCACTTTCTACACTTGGAAGCTTCCGAAGAGTTCAACGATCTAGCAACAGAATTTTTATCATCCTAAATTCAAAGAATTTAAGTCGTTGTGAGATTTTCACTGAAAACTTGCACTTGAATCAATTATATTGTGGATTTATTCATACTCGAGCTAGTTATTATCTCACAGATCTTTATAGGTATAAAAACAAGACACTCCTTTCTCCTACTCTGTTTATCCTTCTCTCATTATTTTCACGAACAAACAATGTTTGAGAACAATGCCGTTCAATGATCTACAAGCTTTCAATTTTCCATTCAAATCAATCATAATGATTGACGTTTTCGAGTCCTGGGATTGTGCACAGTCAAAGCTAACGGGGATGTGTTTACACAGATAAGTATATATTTTTATGATCGTAGCTGAACAAAATAAGGAAAATTTTTCTCCATATTATACCACGAGTGCCGTTTTAATAAATCTGCCATACGTAATTACATAGTTACTTATAGTAATGTGGCCGTGTTATGGCTTAGTCGCTGCTATACTTTCCTTGGCAAAGGCTCAAAAAGTCTGGATTCGCATTTTTGTTCAACGGTATAAATAATTAGGGTCCGTAAAACAGCTATGGTTATCACAAGTGCCCTAATTTCGAGACGGTGAAGTCGATGAATTCGGAGTAAAAAACGTTCATCGATGGAGTAGATGCACCTCCCTTTTTGACCACCTTGCAGAATCCAGAAAACATGCATTGCGAAATGTGGAAGATTTTTTTTTCGGAAACCGGAAACTGGTTTATCGTATTCTCTGAAGCCCTGTAATTAAAACCATACTCCTTACCTTATCAGAATTCATACAAGTCATATGTAAGGCCTAGGCTCATATCTATTTTACTATAATACAATTTTCGTTGGGACTATATCCTCGCTTATTCATTCCCAAGAGCTGTAATATCCAATTTGGTGCACCTACCCTACCCTACCCTACCCTACTATCCCTTTCACGGAGACATTGATAACCCTATATGATTGTGGATGGCCTATGAGATTACGGCAGTGAAAATTGATGAGAATTATGCTAGAACAAGTCAAGTTGAAGTCGACATTACACTTGGGTTTCTTTGACGACATGGCACCCTGGCACGGTCTTTGAAAGAGCCGTAGAGTGCTTGTGCTCAAAAATTGCCTTACCTCGACTGAGTTGAAAATTTCTCTTTTTTTTTCCTAATTTAGTCCTTCTGTATAGAAATAATCATTCGTTCATTGACCGCCCTTCTTCATAGTGAACAAAAAAAAAAAAACAAAAACTCTTCAGAGATCGATTAGCCGGCAGTCTTTCTTATGGCTCTCAGGAATCGCAACGTGATAAATAAAACCCAATCGTCGATGTTTGAGTTGATGCTCAAGCAGGCGTTTCCCGCTTGCCTACCTCTTAGGCGCGTTACTTTCCACAGAATCGCTCTGTATATGATCCTTAGTTTTTCTCACCATTTCTCAGTTGACGTGGAAGTAGATCAGTCGGAAGATGTGTCTCGATAAATCGAGGACTGGGCATGTTTGCTATGTAATTTAAAGTGTCAAACATAAAATCAGTTGGTTCAGTTCCTAATTTTACGGAGTGCCATATCCTACGTAGAAAATCGTCAAAGTAAGAGTCGTCAATCTCTGAATCAAAAAAACTATTCGTCTACAGCCGACTGGCCTACATTGAGACCGAGATATGAGTATGGGTATAATTCTTGCATTGAATGTTGGACCACATAAATATCTTATCTAAAACCGATGAGGCGTATATATTTTGGACGGAGACAGCGCCGTGCCTAGGCATGGGTCCCCAGGGCACCATCACGAGGGGGGCGCATTCAAGCTATCAGTTCGTTTCTTTTTTCGTTGTAATTCGAGTTTTTCAGATTTTATTAAATATATTTCGTAATTGAATCGTAATCTGACCGGTAGTGTTTGTGACCACATTGTCTATGTTATACGTAGACCATAGTATAGGAGTTCATAATTGCTTTCATTTCTACTAGAGTCTTCTGCTCGCGCAGGACCTCGCAAATCAGCCGAACTGTGGTGCTAGTTTTTAGTTTCAAATTGAAAATTCCAATGGCATCCGCATTAGATTGAGTTTTAGGATATTTTTTAGTATGCAAGGGGGGCATTTGTTTTTATATTGCCCAGGGCGCAAAATTGTCTAGGCACGGCCCTCTTCCTTTGATTGAAAACACGTTTCCATAAAGTACTAGTCGATAGAACGACAAAAGATATTGAATGAGATGAATCACTGGCTCAAAATGTTGAAAGAAGAAAATGTCCTCGTCATGCAATGATGTGAAAAATATGATAACAGAACCATTATCATTTGACCATTGGACTGCAGGCGATGGTGGACGGGAGCCATTAGCCCACATATAATATGGCATTTTAATGTTTTCCAATGTATTAGTATCCCGTGGACAATCGCTGTTCAAATATTGTATCATGAAACATTTTGTAATCACCCGGACACAAGCGAGACCAATGGAATGAACGCCAGTCATTGATGAAAACCATCGAAACGAACAACAGTTCGTGAGAATAATATCATACTTGTTTCTCCGTGAGATTAATATCGAAATGGATTTGCAGGTAAGCTGCACTTGATGTCGCATGAAGATAGCTTGTCATGTATCATTCTACTGCGGGATAATTCGCATTGGGTATAAAGATAGGTTCTGATTGAGTATACATTTTCTTCCGTCAATTACACCCTCTTGTATATTCGGGATATAGAATTCAAAATCTATCAGTGAGCACTCGGACTTTATTAGGAAATCGGAGTAATTTCATTTTCAAGCTGCCAGCCGTGGCACGTCGGGTATTTTGTATGTGAAACTTCGAGTACGTTCATCCATTAAACGGAACTGGATTGGTGAATTCTATTTCAGATAATTCCAGATCCAAAATAAAACTTGAAATATTTCAACTTGGTGTGACTTTAGATTCTTTTCAATTCGTTTCAATCCATAATCTTGAAAAATGAGATTTACCAATCCAGTTTCGTTTACTGAGACGAGAATGTTTCACAGTTCTTCGATTATGACGTCTACCGCTGAAGTGATAATCAATTATCATTCGGTTATTCTAGGAACAGAAAATCAACATTCGTGGCGTCGATATAAACTATTTGGAAATTGGTAATGGCGGACATCCGATCCTGTTGATTCCCGGCACTTTGGGTAATTTTTAAATCTAATTGCTAAGAATTTCACCTCTGTGATTTCATTACTTATTTATACCTTTCTACCTCGGTCACTTTTTTCCATAATGTCTTATCTCTTGTCGTCTTCAAAATTCACGTTCAAGTTTTCGAAAGACAAACAATAATTTTTCACAATTGAGATTAAATTGTATGTGTGAACTGAACAGTTCAGTGTGAACACGCATTGACATCTTCACTCGATACTATAGATTGTAGATTCACTTCCACACGTTACTTCAGTTCTTCTACTGATCGTGGTTAATTATTGTTCAGATAACAACATTTTTAGCACTTTCATAAGGAAGTCAAGTTTCTTACGCTTTGGCGTGAAGTTTATTTTTATGTTTGCTTCTTTTGAATCATCTTTCCGCAGAATTTCATTGCGTAGCACCATGGCTCTAGGCAACCCAAGTTCTTTCGACATTTGTTTGAAACCGTGCTGCACAGACGTGCATTAATTGTAGCCATGTATTTTGTTGTTTCGTAGGATCGTTATGGCTTGCCTTCCAGCCGCAGATCGAGCGACTGGACAGAACCAGGTTCACAATCGTTGCCTGGGACCCACCAGGTTACGGTAAGTCGAGACCACCAAACAGGACGATTTCCGAAGACTTCCTTGAGACAGACGCGACTTTTGCCAACGATCTCATGCAGGCTTTGGGTCACAAGACCTTCTCCACGATTGGCTTTTGCGGCGGTGGAAAAACGGCTATCGCTTTGGCCGCCATTTACCCTGATTCTGTCCGAAAATTGATCGTCATTGGCACAAACACGTGCTTATCACCGAAGGAAATGACAGCTTACGAATGTAAGTTTATTGAGCTTTTCTTGCAATAATTTAGGAGTTAGATGCGAATCATCGTATTTCGAAATAATTGTCAAGAACGCACTATTCATTCAGTTGCGGATACTTTGAAATGTTTTTTTTTTTTTTCTCGAACGTGCTCCGTCACGGTGCTAACTAGAACGACGATGACTATAAAGTCAGTATCTCCGATTGAGCAAAATGAAATATGGGCTATGTGCCGTTATCGTTGCAAAATCATAGAACAGATTCAATTCTGGCATATTTTTGAATTTCCTTAGTGCAATACCCTCGATTTTACCGATTTCACTCGATTTTACCCTGTTCAGATGTGAAAGACGTCGACAACTGGCCCGAGCTGTACCGGAGACCAATGGTCGCATTATACGGATATGATTATTTCAAGAGCGTTTGGTGGTCGTGGATCGACATGTTGCTCAAAATGTGCAAGAAGCAGAATGGGGACATTTGCACAAATTTTCTTGACCACATTCGGTGTCAGACGTTGATCGTTCAAGGCGCTAAGGACGAACTTGTCATTAGAATCCATGCCGAATTTCTCAAGGCTAGGATCCGACGTTCACGGTCAGTGCGAATTCGACGTTGTGTTTTTTGGTTTGATCATTCGACAGAGCCGATGTCTTATATTGATTGAATAATCACGAGAGAAACTCGCCAATGTCATTCAATCCACAGATTTCCATGAAGCATTCTTCAGTTTGCTTGTAAATTGAACGATTTCGAAATTGAGGCTTTGCGAAACTATCGTTTATGCAGTTATGCTGTTGTTGAACAGAAGTCTGTGGATAAAATTATCGTTATATCAGTCACCATCATGAATGATGGTGAATCTCAGAAAAGTTCAACTCTGCATTTGCAAATGCGAAGTTTTACCTAAAGGTTCTCGTTTCTGTTACAGAGTGCACATATTCGAGAACGGACGCCACCATCTTCACCTAAAATTTGCCGATGAGTTTAACGATTTGGCAACAAACTTTTTGCTATCTTCAGAATGAGTTCACATGTTTCGATGTTTTTATACCATCGAATTAATATAGTAGCGCAGTGAAGATGAAGCAATCGTCTAGGAGGATGAGTGAATTAGCAAGAAGAAGAAAAAAAAATCCATTTTAATGAATAATTAAGATTGTAGATAGATACAGACTGCACTGGTTGAAGTTGATAAAGCGACGGATTGATATTCGAACAGATCCTAAACAATGATATTGATTCTGGATGCATTTTGGTTTATAATATTTTCGAATTGCTCTATTTAAAATTAATTTCAAACGCTGTTAGTTTCTTATTTAATTTAATCGAAATGCAATACGATATATCAATTAGAACTCGTAATGTTTTTCATCAATGCGCATACGTAATTATTTTCGCAACATATCGTAACATAAATTTATGTCCAGGTCAATCGAATCGGTGTTCTAACGCTGCATTGCAGGTGCTACGTTTTTCCATTGACGAATACGAGACTCTCCGATAGATGGCGGACGAAGCAGATATTTTCTCACGAGTAAAATTACCCCAGTAGTAATACAGATCGCCCGTATCTACGGAGTGTAATTAAGATCATACTTCACAGGATCATTTCTGTAGTATATCTTCACATTCCCTCTACCCAACAGTAGAGTCGATGCAGCCATGATGAGGAGATATAACTCTTTCTTCTGAGCGTGAGAACGATCCGAAAGTGTGACTTGATCAAGCTTTCGGTCATCGATGATCGTTCACCTCGGGCACTTTGTGCTCGAGGCATGGAGGAAGAGTTTTCTGAGTGGTCCCATGAATCAATGAAAACACAAATTATCGATTCGGATCACAATCCTTGTTCAAATTATAACAGAGAGATGTAATACGTTATCAAATGTAAATTTTTCAACCCACTTAATGACGTCGGGAAATACACTTTAGAAAATTTGTATTACGGAACCTGCAGCTCGCATCGATGAGAAAGCATAGCGCTTTTCCTGTATTAAAGATATTCCAATTCGAGAAAATTGTTCAAAAATTAAATCAAAAAAAATCTCGGTTTTCAAAGGAACCTAAATACTGGGGACTTTTTGCGTAAGGCAGCTGCGCTTAATGAGCGCTGTAGGCAGGATAGACCATCAAAGCGTCCCCCATAAGTTGTGTGAAGTTGGTGAGCAGCTGAAAAAATGATGAGCATTAAGTGCGAACAGATCAAACTTGAACTTCGTTTGTTAGCTTTGGAATACTTACTATGCTACGATCGGCAGTCAAGTCATTCGACCTCAAGGCCTTCAGTCTAGGCTGTTACATCGGTAACCAAAGTGCCATACGTTAACATTGGGGGCAAAGCAGTATCGATATTGTCTAAGACGGTTGCAAACGAATCTGGGTAAGAGATAAAACCTGAAACCAAAAATGAATCAGTTACATATCGAATGAATTAGTTGGTAGAAGCAACAGGCAGATTGTGCTTCTTTAGAAGAAGCGCGGTTTGAAGTCTATGCCCATACTGCATGTCTTTGCTGTTTTGCAAAGCATCGACTGCTGGGAATTCTTTCTTCTTTCCCGTGGGTGTACCAATGTCAGGGAACACATGTTTGTTATCATAGGTGGTATTAGAGATTTCTGTTTCATTGATAATATTTTGGAAAAAATCAAAAAATTGGGCATTCAAATACTAACAGCATTATCGATAGATCACATAAAATTATTCACTATCACATCTTATTTGTCCTTTACCTCGGGGCACTATTTTGAAATTATTTCTATAATCGTGTGTGTGTTACCAACCGCTGGTACAATATCATATTTCAGGCCTATACAATTTCGAAACTGGAACGCAAAGTCATTTTTTCTTTTGTATTTTCGTACGAAAATATCAAAATTGCTTCACCGTTGACGTGAACGGTGATTGGTGTACAAGTATAGGTAGCGTTTCTGACTATAATCATCCTGCCCGCATAAGTCATTCACAGGGTACCGGGGCCAAATCTCGTGACACAGTGATTGCTGATGTCTCGTAATTTCAGGATGATTTCAATGACTTCTTGAAGTCGACTACTTCAAGAGCGCTTGGTCTTCGTGGATCGACGGGCTATTCAATCTATCTAAAAAACACAACGGCGACATTTGCTCAAATCTTCTGGAGAAAATCCAGTGTCCGACGTTAATTCTCATGGGCACTTAGGACCGCCTCACCAATCAAAGCCATGCTGTGTTTTTCAACACCAAAATACGGCACTCAAGATCAGTACGAGTTCAACGTATTTTTGAATACGTATACCATTTTTTGATCGAAGCAGACGGCTTATTTTTGATTATCAATCAGGAGGGAAACCTGCCGACGTCATCCCTACCCCGAAATTTCCGTGAATCATTTTTTGGAACCTCATCAGGACTTCGTCTGTTTGATAGCCGAAGCTTGAAGCAGTTTGTCTATAAAATACACCCCCCAAGTCTTTAAATTCTATTATGGCTATACGCTGATTCAGTATCGAAACTGCGAATGGTGCAAATGGAATTTGAGAAAAAAAAGAACTTCCGTTCCTATATGCAACTGAAGATAATTCATCCGAAAGTTTTCGTTTATGTGGCAGAATCGTTCTTCACGAATTTGACAAATTCAAGGGGTTTGAAATTGCACACATTGGATAGGGAGGTACTGTGTACACCCTTTTAGTGTCATTCTACATTGAGATTAACATCAGCAAAGTGTAAAACGAAACTTAGGAAATTACAACACAGCGAAAAAAGACCATTATTGTAAGCCATCATCATAAAGCACATTTTTTTATTGGTATAATTATAAGTTCTGCATCATTATTGTTTGAGTGAAAATGAGAAGGATTAATCCTCGAACTCAAGCCCTGGATGAATTCAGAACGAATAAGTGGAATACTAATAACTGTGAAATAAGAAAACAATTACGTATCCTAAAATAGTAATAAAAGTGATAAAATTTTTACCGACAACTCTGAAGTTCCATTCCACTCCCATCAAGGTCATGCAGCTAATTCAACTCTAATGAAATCACTGTTCTGTTATAAACGCGCAGGTAAAAACATCGGTGGGCGCTAAAATCCATTCACTCATTCTCTCATTAACTTGGCTTGGTGAAGACTGACGAGTGACGGCCAAAGGTAGGCGGGTAGGTATATCGTAGGAGTTTCTCTTTAGTCCTATGGATACAACATGTTCTTCTTATGTCGCGCGTGGGACTCCCCAGTGGCCTGTGTCCAATTGCCATAGTACGAAAACCGGAAATATTCGCAATTTTAAAAATCTTTTGAACCTATCCCCGTTTCATTGTACCCATTATAAAAATGATAAAAAATTTGAAGATAAGAGATTGTTCTCAAGTTTGCACATAGCGATTCCTTCATTTTTTTTGTATTAGTTATGTATATTTAATTTATACCAAATTTATACAATAAATATAATAATTTTATATTGTTTATAGTAAAACGTTTTCAAATCCATGCGCGATATTAAGTGCAGTGCCCATAGTGCTAGGGACTATTTTGGCTCGACAGAAGCCAGACCAACCGGAGACATCCGCAATGCGCTACACTTGACAAAATCAATGTGACCACCCTCGCGGCCTACGATCCTAGCCTCGCACACGTGTCTCTACTTGAATCCGCGACTCCTGAGGTCCTACGAGCTTCAGATAAATACTGTATTAACTCAGTTTTTTCACAGCTGATTACTCAGAGTTTGATACGTAATTAGAAATTTTTTGAGATTCTATGCCATTCGCCTTGCAAAGATTGAGTCTACCGAAGAAAGAGGGTACAGATCGCATCAGTCGTCGAGACTCTTTGAAATTCGGAGAGAATATTTGCGAAAATTCGAGTTCACCATAATTTCTCAAACTTTTACTTTATGGGATAAAAAGAGATGAATTGTCTCGTCACGTAATTATCGCGAATCAAAATGCTGCAGTATTAAATTATATCACTTGTGTAATTCATTCGAGTATCTTAACACGCCGTATAATAAACTCAACGATCTCGTTTGACCATAAGATACATAAATGTAGCAACGAACCAACAGCGGGGAGTTAATTTTTTAAAGAAAAGTGGTACAACGGCGAGACAGAGAAAGAAGAGTTTAACTGATAACTGGGGCATCAATGTCTCGTCTCGTTTGACTCATCCATATCGCTCTCCAAGTTCTTATTAACAATTCATTCAGAATGTTGATTTTCGTAGCTTTTACATTTTCCTGTATCAGAAAATCAAACAGCCCTTGTTATATTTTTCCCAAACGACTTCCGGCCGCGTTTGAAGACCTTAAACATATCTGACTCGGCTAGATCGTCTGTGATGTTGCGTTTTCTCTTTTCTACATATTTGGAATCTGGAAATAAATCGAAAACTGGATGATCAGGAAAACGGGAGATGCTATGAGCTTGAAAAATCGCGCATGATCGTCGCTGTACCAAATATGATAAAATCGGTGATGATAATAAACCGCGGAGTTCTACTGCCGAATGGTAAACGTGACGTCACCTTACCATCAAGGACTTAAAATACATATATGCTTAATTTTCTGCTCGTTATATATCAATAGACAAAAGCGTGGGCTGTGGGCAGCACGTTGCAGCTCTTCCCCGTCTCGTTATACCTACTCGGTATAATGTGTATTGCCGTTCGAGAAGAGAGACTCGTCGGTCGACGATCGTACGTGGTTCAAGATCGCCTTGTCCCATACCAGATCTGACGTCATTTGTCATTACGACTTCTTATTTATAGCCTATATTATGTTCTATTGTAATTAATGCGTAATCGTAAGTCAATAATGAAAACAATCTGTAGCTCATTGGTTTCCAGTTCCCGAATACATACCGCAATTAATTCTATGTATACCCACGTGATTTAAAGGAAACTTGAACTTTTTCCGCAAATAATCAAATTTCCACCGATTTTTCCATCGGAAATAATAATTACCCTAATTTTTCTTCCGAAATACTTGTATTCGATCTCACTACCGATCGTGAGACACAAATTGAAGCATAAAATCGGCGGAGATCCGCAGACCGAGAGAAAGTGGAGCAGGTCGACCGGGACTACCGTAGGTGGAAATCGGCCGTTTTGTGGAAGAGCGATGATAATAGTGAGAGAGAAATAAATGAAGAAACGAATGAATGAATGAATGAAAATCGCGATAAATTTGGAAAAAGATCATCAACGGGGACTGTGTGTCTATGACACGTGGATTACCGATATAACTAACGTTTTCATATTCAAGCAATAAATTATTATATACATCAGACATGTTTTCGACCGATGTATAATATACGGTCTCCAGAATTTCCTCTTACTATATCCTTTTATAGATAATTCGGGTCGCAGGGCCGCCTCAAGACATCTCAAACCCTGAGCTAAATTAAATCCCGCCTACCTCTTCTTCGTTACCTAAGAATAAATCGCTCGTTGTGATAGATGGGTTAATTACAGGTGCAGTTTGAGCTGGTTCAAAAAAATCATTTAATATTTTTTTCGGTAATATCACATTATACCATAATACTACGATATTCGGACCATCTCATAGTCCTAGGTATCATGTTTTATTGAATAAATTTATTGTTGGCTAGAGCTGTTCGTATATAATTGACTAATTATTTTAGCGGACGCGTGTCTCTCAACTAATGTTAATTACTTCTTTCCATCTGTTTATCTCTTGAAATATCACGCGCTTGTACTAATTATAAAGCTTTTTAAATGGTTTTTACTCTCTGGTTTGAGGTCGGGCCAGATTATCAATTAGTGTAATTGCTGGTTGCTAATTGTGCCAACTATATGCCTAATGACATAGTGCAGCTGTCTAATTTCATTTCTATTTTAGTCTATACCATGCGGTTATATCAACCAGGAATATACAATCACATGATCATTCTCGATACTGATTGTAGAAAATATAAAACAGACATGTTATAGCGAATGGGGTATATATTATAGAAATTACATTCATTTAGAACATTACTCATCAGATTTTATAAATTTCGATGAACTATGCGACCTGTACCCCGCGACGACCACTCTTTCTTTGACAAACGCAGTCGATGAAGTCTCAGATAATTTTTAATTGTGAAAAAGTGATTCGAAAAAAATTACTTCCAATTTTTTTGACTAGGGCATCTCGTGGTCCCTGCAGCGACCTAAGAGCTCGATAATATAAAGCCTCGAGGGAATGGTAAGTAGATATATAGTTACACCAGACAATTTTATCGAGGAATAGGATAGTCGAGGGTCTTTTAAGGCTTGAAAAAGCAGAAAACCAACGAAAGTTAGTTTGCCGTTGGTGCATGCCTGCCTACCTAGACCTAGGTATATAACACGACGGTGATATCGATTTGTGAGGGACGCCAGCCGTCGTGAGTCACTATTCCTCAGTCAGTCTATATACCAGCCTTTATAGCCTGCTGAAGAGTTTCTCTTTTATTATCAAATGGTCAACCACCGGTGTAAGTATCGCGGAATTCCTTCATAAAGACGAAACCAATAATCGATCCCCTCTAATTATTGGAAAAACTATACCTTTGTAGTTCTTTGAAGAAAGGTTAAAAAATAAATCGATACTCTAATTATTTCCGGATGGAATCTAGTAACGTTGCAGGACCTGCTGCACCGAGCGAAATAATCAACCCTTAGATCAGCCAGGGGAAAGAATAGCTCCATTTCTTTCTCTATTTTTTCTTCGAGACGTTCATTACCACGCCTTTTTCACTGCTACGATCATTTACTTAAACCCTTTAGCCCCCATGGTGTAGTTGTGGCCCCGGATGACCTGGCCTGTAGTTCTAGAGAAGAAATAATGCAGGACATACACATACGAGCGGTCATATGCAGACATATGCACATAAACAGTTAATGGGTTATACATAAATAACGAGCGTGGATTAACGCACCACGCCCGTCTCATCAGGGCTCATTTCCCTAATTGACTATGCTGCAGGACGTTGACTGGTGCGCATGTAACCCTCGGGATTTTATTCCAGGTAGAAGCGAATTTGTAAGGGATAAAAAATCAGTAAATGAATAAATTTTCTCTTCATCCGGTGTGCGCGACGAAGACATCGATTTTTTCGCACCCATATGTATCATCAATTTTACTTTAACTTTAAAACTATAGTGGGCGTATATATCGGTGTGGACTGTATTCGAAAGTTTGAGATACTATCCTGTACTTTTTTTTTTCAATTTTTCAACGTTCCAAACTTTATTAACCTACCGATCACATCACTCACTCCACCCCTCTCTTGCAAGTATTATGATATCGATTTGTACAGTGATTGATGGGTCTTTGAATTTCATTTTTGTGACCATAAAGGCTGAATATAAAATAAATATGATATTCTACCTTCTCGAGGAAGATTTATCGAAC
The DNA here is from genome assembly GCA_963978835.1 of Tenthredo scrophulariae. Lineage (NCBI taxonomy): Eukaryota > Metazoa > Arthropoda > Insecta > Hymenoptera > Tenthredinidae > Tenthredo > Tenthredo scrophulariae. The sequence goes on along the minus strand of OZ022230.1, from coordinate 2,229,699 downwards.
GGAAATTGGCGATCTAATTGAAAAGCTGAAAACGAGAAGCTGTTTGGCTCACCGCCAACGTAACTTTGCTACGATGCAACGTATAGTAGCTGGTATGGGTAACACAATTATGATTTAACAGGCTTATGCTACCGTGTCTCATGCATTTCGGGTCCAAAATTCGCCCCCGCTAAACGCGCGCACCTAAAATTACGAGTGTTTTCGGTGCGGGCTTTCAGCGGCACAGACAGGCTGGCAGGCAGACAGACAGGCGTCCAATTAATTCGGTCTACATGAATATTAATTTCTTTACCAGATGTCTGCTCATCGTCTCCCCCTCTCTGAAGTGGAAGTGTTTCGTTCGTCTCAAGTGTGATTCTTGAGGGTTCCTATTCCGGAGTAACAAAAGAGCAAAAAAAAAAAAAAACGGGGGGAAACAAAAATTTGAGGGATAGTAAAAAAAAAAAAACACGTATCAAGGTTTTCCCTATTAATATTATTTTCCTTTTCCAGTCTAATTATGAGAGCATTAAGAATAAATGAATGAAAGGTGGCGTGATTTCGTTAAAAATTAATCAACCAATAAATACGACAATTCAAACCAGCTGAAGCACGTCATTCTGCGGATTTAAGAAAGCACGTATTCCTTGCTGCGGACTTTCCATCGATCCCGAACCTGGTAGCTACTACATATAACGCGTCAGAAAAGGTTTAGTTTCCGCGCAGAATGAGAGACAATACTTTCGAGCTTCTATCATATTACAACGAGACTCGTAGCTTTTGTTCTCGCAATCATAAATCAGGACCTCTTTTGCGTCTCCTCTTATACTCGATATTTAAATAATAATGATATTAACAAGAAGACATGAGTACTAAAGAATCAAGTGAAAACAATAGATTAAACCTTTTTGTTAAATAACAATAATATATGCATATAGGTGGATGAATGAGCCTCAGTAAAGTACAAAGTGACTGCACGGATAACGAAATATCGGGGGAAGATGCCAAATATGGTCACTCGTGTTTCAGGTGAGCTCGAGAGAGTTTGTCGTTCGAGTTACTCGCCCAGTAGATATAGGTACAGCTCTCAAGTTAAATCCAAGCTCGAAGCGCGGGGTAAAACGAACGAAGCGGACGAGAAGTCACGCAACTCTTTCGTCCCACGTCTGCATACATATGCTATACCTGCGCCATACCTACTATAAGATCAAAACTGAAAAATGTAGATGTATACTCAGCGATATAAATGACAAAACGGTATTCTCCGCGGTATTACTTATTCATTTAGTTTACCAAATTCAAAACTAATATCTATGAGGCAAACGTCTGTGTATGCGTTTCAAGTAATAAAGTAATAATTTCTCTACTGTAAATAACATTCCTTTAAACTTCATGTGATTTACGTTAGTCCGTAAGACACTCGACTCTATGTCGTTAAAGAGACGCAAGGACACCTACAGGTGCGCCAACGGGGCTGTGAGCCAGTAATCGATTCCTTGCCTGGCTTTGCCTCTGGAAACGGACTTTACATACCTATACCTATGCCAGTGCCTAGGCGCGAGTACCGAACGTCTATAGCCTCGTTACGGGCGTATTATAGGTAGAGTAGCTGCTGTGCATGACAGTAAGGTGAGGCATGTAGATATACCGAGCGGTATTAATCGCTGGTGGAAAGCGTCGGGCGCCTTTCACCTGTTTCCTGCGCTAATATAACTATAATAAAAGTGTTTGGAGCCCGCAATAAAATCATTTTTCAAACTGATAATTATCTTTGATTACATTTCCAAACGGTTTTCTTTATGTTTATAGTCGAAGTTTGATATTAAATGGGTATATAGTCCGTTAGTCACATGCAGGAATAATATAGGTATAGAGTGTATATGCAAGGAAAGAAGTATACCTCGGTCGTAACTCGGTTCCCCCTACGCTAGTAATTGTTGTCGTGCGATGGTAAGCATTTGCGGAGATGACGTCAGCCTCGTTGTGCCCCATGCTCATGCTCATGCCCATGCCCATGCCCATGCCCATGCCTCTGACTGCAATATGTGTCTGTCTGGATGGATGATCGCGTGTGTATGTTGTGTTCGCTCGGGCTCGCCTCATTCAGCAGAAAGCATACAGGGACGAGCAGCGACCACAGAGAGAGAAAATTATGGAGAAGGAGAAAGAGAGAGGAATCGAGATACGAGAGACGAGACCATGTATGGAAGCTTGCGAGTTTTGAATATAATTATTGTTATTCGTTTAAAAGTGTGTCTTTCAAATACATATTATATTTTCATTAACACTGTCATTATTGTTGTTTTTATTATTATAAGGTACATTGTGCTCTGTTACGTTAGAAATCTATTGATTAAAAGATAGCTTATTTTTCTGTACTAACAAACTTCGTTTTGACATGTATACACATATATTAGTTGGCGTGCAAGGGTTTAATAGTTGGAAATATTTCACGTGGGTAAATGCCGTAGCTGGTGGTCAGACTAAACACAATAAATCAAGCACTCGTTCGAACGACTGTGCCACTACGATAACCCTTCATCGACCATTTATGAAATAAACTAAAAGGGAAATAAGAAGTGAGGAACTCTCGCCTTTATTCCACAATTTAAAATCTCGTCTTATTTTTCTTTTCTTCTTCTTCTTCTTGTAATAAATAATTATCAACGCCTTTGTGTCAGATAATTTGACAGCTGTAACGTAGGTATGATTCTACCATTAATAGCAGCTGATTGATGTTAAGTGACTCAAGGTCAAGGTCAGAAACTGTTGGTCGTTGTTCATTGTTGAAAATATAAATAATATGAAAATTTATACCTTCACTCGTCTATTTTGTTCAGTTTCAGGTAGAATCCTTTCTACTATACCTACCAACTGTTTGAATAGCAAATATTAATATAATAATGAAAATTTAAGGGATAAAGTACCAGTGCTCGGTATATTCATTGTTTATATGAATACTCGGTGAATTCTCACGGAAAATAATATTTATACATGGGTATAACTATACCAGCTACTACACCTGAACTCTTGACCTTAATCTCTGCGAGGGTATAGCAGAGGGTTATGCCTTATACTTTATGGAATATTGAAATACGAACTGAAATATAAAAAAAAAAAGAGCGTAAAATGAAGATCGAATATGGCATGTATATAGTTGGAATTTGAAGGATAAATTTTATGTAGGGCAAAGCTGACGATAAAAAGCAGGAAAAATTGACATCGGAAAAATAATAAGAAGGAAGAAGAAACGGAGGCAAAAAAGTAACAAAAAAATGTGGTTAGGTCAGCAAACCTCAATCTCAAAGGATATGGTGAGCTGCTCTACCCACAAGTCCCACAACCGTAACTCCACGTGTAGATATATAGTCTTCTTATTTATATTATTATAATATAGTATATCATAGATCATACAACGTACCATCTTCGGTTTATAAATCATTATTTTACAATCTGTGATATGCAGTTACAATAATTATAGAATATAAATAATACAATCCTTAATCTATACATGACTTGGATTTTAAAATGTCAGATGACGTTTGAAATATCAAATTAAAATCATTGTGACTATAAAAGATCGTAATAATAATCAATTTTCAACCAAAACATGTATCACTATTTATAACGGTTGTACAGCGTGCGTTTGCTCCAGGGTCCTGAGAGGGTGTGGCTTAAATCGGCTGAGCCCCCGCCTCCTCCTATTCATATTTGTAATTGCCAGAACAACAATTTTCACTCATTGTCAGCTACTATTACCTGGTAATAACAAGTATGAATAGAAGGAGGCGGAGTCTCAGCCGATTTAAGCCCCACCCTCTCAGGACCCAGGAAAAAACTCACCCTGTATATATATTATACATATTCGTTGTATGAGCGCGTTTCTCGTCTGTTTCGGCACTGTGAATAACAATAAACGTTAGTATATTAAATGAACAGGTGTGGTAACCAGGGTGAGTCAGCTGACGGGGGCGATAGCCATCCGGAGCTTTCAAGCTGCGGATCAGAAAACACCCTTCTCGGGTTATATTTTTCACGAGAATTTTAGTCGATTAAAATTCTGTGTGGATTTTGTACTTTTTTTATGAGCTGAGTTATCATTTTGGTTCGCTGATACGTAACGTAAAGCGTTAAAGGACCTCGCAGCTTTTTAGTACATCAATCGCAGGTGCTTAACAGTTCTTTTTGAAATGCTATAGGTATATACGAAAGGCGGAGGGTTTGGTGTTACGTTAAAGTTAATTACGAAACTCATCCTTGTCTTCGTCCTCGTCCATGTGACTCCTTCGTCAGACACCCGGTACGAAGCAGCCGACTACCGGCGCGGGCGTAGGAAGATCGATAAAAAGGAGGCGAGGCGCGGTGACCAATCCTCGAACATTTCCGTAAATTCCCGAATGCGAGAGTTTATCAACGATTGTAATACAACGGGAAAGGAATAAAATGATGAATATCGTGATCTGGAGAAGAGAGTAGGAAGAGATGTGAATATTGAATACAGAAATAGTTTGTTTTTTTTTAATTGAGAGAAAAGATAATCCAAGAAATACCGTTATGTAGGTTTTTAAATGAGAATTAAATTGCGCAAATATTAAGATTGATATTTTTTATTATGTGTAATACGTTCACTTCTATGATTAATCGGCTGCTTAATCAGCGCACTTCAATTCTTAGTATATCATCAATTAATTTATAGCATAAAGTCATACTGCAGAATTCTCAAAGACCACAATCTTGTAACCACATGTTATTTCTATGAATAAAAAGGAGTGATAGTACATTGGGTACGGATGTATGTGTATGTGTACCGAGAAAGCGGGCGTAGTTCATCACTCGGCAAACATTATGTTATGGGCTATGCTGTTTATGGTAAAACGCTATTCTACGGTGAAATTGTTTCAAACGTTACCCAGCTATGCCCCAATCAAATTTCAAAATGCTGCTTCTCCAGCGCTTGATTTCCAAGTTGAGTTATACTGTGGGGAAAAGCTCGTCGCCTCGAGAAGTAACGAGGAAAGAAATTTCATCGAAATCTTGCGAACGGTTCTCGAGATATTAACACTTCTTTAAAAACGCATTTTCACCTCTCTTTTACGAACCACCCAACCGATTTGTCTAAAATTCAATACTGGATCTCAAAATCATCCGAGACATCAGTACACTAAATTTGGTCAAAATCCGTGCACTCATTCTGAAGTTATATTCATGATGACTTACCCAACATTCTTGGGAGACATAGAATCACGTGTAGCATGTAGATGAAGATTGTGTATAAGAGTGATATGTTAGGGTTGTAGAAGAGTGAGAAAAAATGTCTGTCTAGTCAAAGTACTCAAGCAGTATAGTTATTGAGAGAATGAATATCGAGCTGCATACCTTCCGGAAGACACGTATGAGTCAGCTACGTGATTCTATGCGGTAATTTGATAGTTTTGAGTAGCCATATGTAGTTCTATCGCGAGGTAAGCCACAAGGATTAGATAGGAGTTGGTAATTATTGTAAGAACGATGAAGTTCAGGTATGTGTATAACTTGTAGGATGTAGTAAACTGTTCTAATAATCTCAAGGTGGTCCAACCCACTGGGTCCGATCCGATTACATAATGCATTATAGTCAAAGTGTCAGTCTCTATGGTGCAATGGCGTAGATACATGAAGAGAAATAAGAAGAGAAAGAAGTTTGACACTTTGAAGAAATATATTACCCAGCTACGCCAATGATCCGGTGGTAAATTCTATGAGATCATTTCATTCAGGGTTTCGGTATAGTTGTTGGAATAAGAAAACAACGACAAAAGGAGTATCAGGAGTAGGTATAGTGTCATGTTGCTACTTGTATAAGCCCAGAACTACTCTAGGAATACTAGAAGTTTAAAGCATGGTGGGAGTATAGTAGCTGTCAGCCTGAACTGAGATCTATAATCGTGTTCGCGGCGCCCACAATCCTCTGTTTCTTACCAGTTAGCCAGTAACTGACCCAAATGCGATCTTAAGCGAAACTGATCGGTCCCTGCGCCTCGATAATTAATAGATATATACCCATTTATCACTAATTACATTAACTGGTAATGATTTGATGGCAATTATCGCCCTATACTATCTTATCACATATATATATACATATATGTCTGGTATCAGCTGTATTTGAAGAGTAATTCCTATGGCTTATGCCAGAGGGTTGGTTAGCCGTTCTAGTTTAGTTTAACGCCTTAAATAGCCCACGATCATTAACTTGTATAGAGAGATTTAGTTGTATAATGTAGGTATTTATACCGTTTAATCACTTATATCGGTCAATTCTGATATAAATGCCGGAAACTCTGTTCTAATCAGAATTCCTTATGAACGTAGGTATATGTATATCAAATTCTAGGTCTAACTATAATCATTTCAAATAATTGAGATACTCGGGGAAAAAAAAATGTGTTATGAAATAAGCAGGCTTAGATTTTCGGATTAACTCGATCGCCTCTTGCTTGTATTATATCAAGAAATGATCAAATCAAACGACACGCTTTTGTTTGAATTGAAAAAACAAAACAATATTTCATCGAAGTATGTTCTGAATGTTTTATACGAATTCGTTACATGAATTACTGAACGAGTACATATAAAGCAAGAAAGTATATATTGCGTGTACCTATAATTTACGTAACGTTTAATGAGATCGTATATTATAGCAATCTACAAAGTAGGTTTAAAATTCTATATAATTATTTAAATTTATATGCGTATTTCGCATTTAGCGCCTTTTCAGTCATCTACTATAATTACATACAATTGTTTACGCGGCTGACTCATACGAGAGCTAAGGAAAGAAGCTGTGTATGTATGAACTTGATGATCACAATTGCAGCAAGCTCGGTCGTAAATAGTATACATATAATAATGATAATAATAATAACATAATTATGTAATACTCAAAAGCTTAGTTCTATGCCCAATGGTATTTTTAATTCATATGGTTTTACATATTATGTAAGTTATAGATCTCCGCAAGCTCCTAGGATGTAGGTACTATAGGTATAATACCCGAGGTCAAGGATGAGCGACGCCAATGACGCGACGCCGATGGGGACGCTCGTGTCACCAGGTGGAGACGTCGGAAATATCCCCTACCAGGTATATTATTCACCCGTTTGTTTGTTGCGAGGGTGATTAATCGAATCAATATATATACAAGAAAACAACCCTACTTTGATATAGCCACAATCAAGTGGGCTGAACATATTCCCGTTTTAGAAGCTTATGAAATTTCGGTCGATAACCGCCTCGTCGACTCGAATACATAGGTAGGTATGATACGACCTTATGTTCAGTTTACCTAGAATATATTATCGCGTACGTCGGAGGAAAGTCTGATGTTCAATTTGGTCAGATATTCAACTTTTTTTTAAATTTTTTTATTTTTTTAGTCATAGTTGGGTCGAAATTAATGCGAGAAGATTTACGCAGCAATTTCTAATCCAATAATCAATCGTCCATTTAAATTAGTTTGAATTTGTTGGTTGGATAAAATTTTTTGAATCACAGATGATACAAGAATTACAAAATTTGAACACTATAGCTATGATCTCTTTTGATACTTTTTTTTTTTTTTAATAAGATGAAATAAAAATTGGTCTGAATGCTAATTACAAAATGACGGTAATAAAACTAAGAGCAATCTTATTTTGAACGTGATGTCACGACTCGTTGTAGCTCAACGATACAGAGCATTAAGTCTGCTTGATACCTACAGACCTAGGTCTATCTATCAACCTATAATGTAACTCTACATAGGTATTAGGTATGTTGTATAGAATTACACATGTAAATTTGTGGATTATGGGTATTTAAAACGAGTTGGGTTACCCGCAGTACTTCGAGAGGCCATTTTTGTTCTTTTTGTCCTCGAGGGCTTCGGATCGCAACCTCGGTTACAATTCCCTGCATTGCAAATACACCTATTTGTACTCATTCTGTTATATAATAGTATTTGAAGTACCGAATTTCTATAATATTGAAAATATCTGCTGAATATAAAATCAATATTGTAATCATGGGTTATTATACCAGTTTATATAATTTGATTTAAACTTGACTCGTATGAATAGTACTACGTATAAATACCTATAATGAAAATTATATAATCAGATATATCTGTAAGTATCTATAAATAAATACATTGAAATTATATGAGGTAAATTATACATAGATATGGAGTATATAGGCAGATCGTAAATCGACATCATTTCTACAAAAGAAATCACGTAATGGAAGGAAACTGCGTTTATTTGTTACATTTTTATTACCTTCTGAGGAAACAATCTACTATACATGCGGTTATAGTGGATTAACAATTGATGTTTATTGTACTTATATCTAGGCATAATGCAAGTACCAAATATCTTCCTGAAAATGTCTAAGTCACTGTGCATGTACTATGCAATGCATGCGGATAAAAAAAGTGTCGCGTAAAAATGCGACGCGGAAAGTGTTATAACATTTAAACGACTAAGCTATACGTGGTGGGTATATAATCTTGAAAAAATTATATCCGTAAATGGAAAATCGACGGAGGAACACCCGCGGGCATGAATTCATTGGGAAACTCATCCTCATTGGCGTATAACTCGTTAGAATAACTTTCTTTTTCTTGAAAATTTTTCCGTAACGCCGAAAATTTTGTGACGAAATATATGAAGGAACATTCCTGCTCTCTACTACTATATAGACCAATTTATTTCAAATTTAATGAAAATCGATCAGTCAGTTAGAAAGTTGTTAGATTACATGAATGAGTTGTAACAGTATTTCTATCTTCTTTCAACTTATTTCTGGTTTATATTTTACAGATTAGGTTAATCTCATTAGGTGTTCTAATCTAATGTATAATACATAGCCTCATAGATCTGCTGTAGTTACGCCTATGCAAGTGATAAAAGACGTCTGTATGTATAACTACATACATTTGATCGTAAAGTCGATTTACCGATCGTCGAGAGTCAATGAGTCCGCATCGCGGTGTCTTGCAAGACGTCGTACGAAACGTTTTCGAAATAGTAGTGCTGCAGCAATGAGCAACCAGTGCAGCAAGCGATACTCGAGGTCCTCCGGGGTTCGGGGTAGACCGAAGTCCGCAAGCGCTGAGTATACGTAATACATTATATATATATATATATATATATATATATATATATATAGTGTATATATGTATATAAATCGCGTGGTCTCGCCTTGCCGCATCAATCGATTCCTTCTAAGGGGATAAGCCGGCTCGGTTTCGCTGCCGACAACGAGTGTACTGCAGAATACATCCACACATACATAAAGTACATAAGATACATACAGAGTACACGTCGCAGTATATAACGCAACCGTGCTAAGTCTGTCGCCAGATTAATTAGACGGATCAAAACTTTGGGCGTTAGACAAATTTAGACAAAGGCGTTTAACGCGTAGGTAGAGCATTGTCCCTATCCGTGTTACTGAAGTATGTGTCCGATACAGCTATGCGGATAAAAAGGCGAAATACTGGCAGGACGCGGATATACCAATAAGAATATTTATGTGCCTATGTAGGTATATTATAGTTATAGATTTATTTCTTTTTTTTTCTTTATTCTTCATTCTTGTTCTTGTTTTTTTTTTTTGTCTTTCTAATTTGTCGATCTCGAGTGGGTAGGGTTGGACAAGGATGACGGAATCCAATCGTATTCGAATCGTTGAGTGAATTTCTTTAACCAGGGCAGGAAGGGCTTGCCCAAGACGTCGAGAAGCTGAATTATACGACAGGATGAAGATCACTCGTCAGTTACGCACCAGTGCGCTCGATTGCTTCCGATCTTGGTTTGCAGTATGTCACGAGTTTAAAGGATCATGTTTCATTTTTAATAGACTTTGGGCTTCCATTATCATCGACTGACAATATTCAGCTTTCAAAATAAAAAAATTAAAAAACAAACAAGAATTTGCAGCACGATACATAATCTTCGAATAATAATATAATAAAGAAAGAAATTAGATTCACGAAAAGGCTTTCTTAAAGTCTATTTTTGATCCAGTGATAAAGATAGTAAATCATTAATACAAAACAATATCTTTGTTTATATCTATACCGTATTGTATTAAGAGGTAATTTATTTCTACTCCGTTATGTATGAATTATGATAAGATAATTCCAACTCTCATTATATTATGCCACGGAGTTAATTAATACATGTATAAAGATACGTGGTACGTGTCGAGCAAGCGCCTTATAAAGCGTTTAAAAAATCGTAAACTAGCTATACGAGTTCTTGGTATTTACGTTAGTATATAAAACAGCTCAAGGCTATTATTTCATGACAATTTATGCTCGCCTTAGGTTGCAATACACTATTAGCTGATCATTATCATAGAGATATTATCAAACCAACGAAATATTTTCTCCGATAAGTTAAAACTAGGATATAATAATGACTCGTAGTCACTTATTCAATGAGCTGAAATACGTAGTCTGAAAATAACACCGCGAGTTGTAAATCTGGGGGACTTAAGGTCAAGCGGAACACGGAGCCTAATTGATTCAATCTAGTATTGCAGCGTGGTCCGTGCCATACGTAGGCTAAGCTATTGTAGTTATTCGTAATATAGTTTATAAGCAGAGGCCAACTATGTGCGAGGTCTGCTCTACCCACGCCTCGACACACGCTTCCTTTACTTTTCCATGCTTTGATTTTTCATCCTTTAATGTCGTGTCTCGATTATTTTATTTGGTTTTCTACTTATTTTATGAGTACGTCGATGAGAGGATCGAGAGATTCGCTCATATTTCAAATGCAGATTAGGAGATTGATCTTCTCTATAGACTGTTAAGTAAAGCTGCCGTAGGTTTTGTCGATAAATAAAAGAGAAACAGCTAATCTACGGTAAGGCTTGACGTACCGCGACCAAATGTTTCCAATAAGGCTATAGTATGGGACGTGAAGGATCTGAGTATGCTATAACATAGTATATAGCACAGGTTCGTGGGCGTCGGTTTCGGCCTGCGTCGAAGCCTCGGCTTTTGCCAATCCAAAAAAGTCCCTAGCGCCGCCGCAGTGTCGTATATACCTGACATTGTTTTTTTGACTTGTCTTTTTTTTTTTTTGTTTTTTTTTATCCTCGAAACTCGTAATACATGCCAAGTATTACGTGTCAGCAGAACACGGTATTTTTTTTCAAATACACGAAGCCTCAGGCTCTTAATTGCGAATCAACATGCCTTACGATGAACAAAAAATGGTAATTAAATACAATCACAACATAAACTTGGCCAGAAATGTTATTCGGAACAGAAACTTTATTGGCAATTTAAGAATCAATGAAATTCTGCTTATTTCATTAGTACATATCGATTTTATTTCTTCCAGCGATAAGTATAACTAATAAAAACAACTTTTCGGCAAATTCAAGTAGTCTCATTTCGGTTGTTTAAGCGTAAACAGTCGTGATGATAATCTAGATGAACGATTTTTATATTGTATATATAATTTAACATCGTTGTTGTTCATTCTTTAATAAGACATAGAAATTCAGTGAATAGTATTTATGAGAAATGATGATAATAAATATACTGGGAAAATAGTTTTGTCAGGGATTGTATCTTCTAGTAAAGTGGGATGACGTCTGGGTATATTATTAAGATGTTGGTATAACTGAGTGACGTCACCGACCATATACAGAACGGACCAATCAGATCGAGCCGTAGGGCGTTGCTCTCCCCCACTTTGCGGCCGGTTCGAGGCTTGAAAATCTGTAGCAGGCACCGGTGCCACCGCATTCGCATAATCGCTTCTCGGCTCTCGCGACGCGTACGAGCTTACAGTTGTCCAGTAACAAGAGAGAGAGTTGAAGTAAAACCAAAAGAGATCAACATGAGGGAGATCGTTCACATCCAAGCCGGTCAGTGCGGAAACCAAATTGGAGCAAAGGTAAGCGTGATAAAAGAATTCATTTAAATTTGTAAAAAACGTAGGTATTCTTTTCTAAGTCGACGAAGTACCAGCCTCCGTATTATATGGTGACGTGAAATCTAGCCTTTTCTCAATAACGCGACTCTCTTATCGATCCATCATCCAATGAGACCAGTGTCGAAATTCGGAAAATAAATTAACAGTGCATGCCAAATTGTGAAGTGACTAATGTAAGTTCAGAAATTTATTTCTAAATTCATTCAATTCAGTGTGTATTCAAGTTTAAAGAATTGAGGAGAAACAATCGATAATGTTGGGATAGCAACGCCGAACCTCATACGTGCCTCTAAAAAACAGAGAAAAACAAAAGAAAGTATTCATCTGACATTACTCTCTTACTAAAAGTCAACAACAATGTATTGTTCCTAGCAACAGATCTTATCGGAAATTTCATCTCCTTATCAAGCTTAGTAAAGAGTAGATAATTTCAGCCACTATCTTTTATTCCCCCCTTCTACATCGCGGACGCCGCGGAATTGTTGAGTTGGCTGTCATGGCGACGCTGTGCCGGCCGGCGTAACGGTTTTTGCCCAGTTGCCGGGTCAAATGTTCCCTCGCTTGTTCGTTCGAGAAATAAGACTGGAGTCATTGATTCCCGGTACCTACAACGAGATTCATTTACCTCTGAACGGTTTTTCAATAGCGAGAAGGAATTTTATCATACATTTTATTCCATATATTCGATGAATTCTATGCATATAAATGTATTTGGGACAGGGTGTGGCTGTGCGCTTGCGGACGCCGACATTGAGGCATCGAGCGGTTGCGCACGCATCTCGATGTCGGTGTAACGGCCGGTCCTACACACAGACTACCTCACACCATTCCAAGTTCTCTTCATGCCGCCTGGCGATAGAAACACGCGAAGAGAAAGAGAGAACGAATGAGATAAATAGATAGAGAGAAAGAGAGAAACAGAAAGAAAGAAAAGAGCGGCGAGGCTCGTGCACAGGGTCGTTCTTCCCGCGCTCTCGCTTCACTGGCATATATAGCCGAACGAAGAGCGTTTAAAAACTCGATTTAAAACGAGTTTTACGTTAGAATTCGGACCCTGAGATCGGCTCTGGCGTTAATCTGCTATTTGCATATATCTCTCATTAATTTCAGCCGATATTTTTACAAGGAGAAATTCTGTAGTTAAAAATTTCGTAATTTTACTACAAAGTCCAGAAAATTTTCGTAGTTTTATTAGTTCGGAATTATCTTATTGCATTAAATTTCTGCCTCATTTCAACGAACAAAAAATTTTCGGATAAATTTTGCCCGCGTTCCCCAAGAGCAGCTGGTTATCGTGGACAAAGAAAAGCCAGGTGTTAGGAACCAAGGGTTCTATTTTCCGTTACCTACTAGCCCGACCAAAAACGTTTTCTTTATCCGGAAGTTCCTAGGCCCCTAATAGCAAGAGGCGAAGAGGATTCGTATGGAACTAACTAATATGCATTGATAGACTGATATCTTTATTGACATATTGACTAATGACACAATTAAATTGTTTACGGTACAAAATTATCCCGAATTTTAATTGGTTCGGTAAAAATGTAATCTTCTTCGGAGAAATAACTTAACAAGCAGTTAGAAATCTGTATGAGAAGTTAAACGTCAGATAGTTTCTCTGAAGATTATAATCTATTCGTGATCTTCCTTTTCTCGATCTTACTCGACAGTTTCTTTTGCATTCTTGCGGTTTTACAAAACCATATATGCAGTCATTATATTGCGAAATAGCAGATAAAGTTCACCTGGGCTAATGCTAATTACCTGTTATGGCAATATGGGCATCATCTCTATATATAGCGGTGACATTGGTGACTCATGTCTACTTTATTATTCCACACAGGGAGGGGGAAGCTAGAGGGGGATGACGTCCCACCGCGATGTTCATATATGGACAGACATTAAGCTGTAACTCTGTTACCTAATACGATATTTACAAGGAATACAAGTAATTCATTTTCCCAATAAGAAAACAAAAAACGTTTTTCATCTCTCGCTGACCCCGATTTACAATTACGAATACACGCACGGTTTACATTCCCCTTTTCGACTTGAACTCGAACTCATGCTTGTTTTTTTGTTTTATTTTTTCTAATATCACTTCGATTCTAGACTTTTGAACATTTCTATTCGATTATTGACGCTGCATTTTCTGATCATAAAGGATGCCTAAGGTGTCGTTGAACTCGGCCACTCGAAGATGTTCCGTTCTTGCCCAGTCGAGTGTGTCTGGTTCGTTGGTTGGCTGGTTGGTTGGCTGGGTAGCCAGCTAGCTAGCTAGCAGGCGGATGAATAAATCGCTAATTAAACTTAATTTCCCGTCCGCAATAAGCTGCTTAGTTTATTCCTGTGTTATTATCAACATTTGTGAAAATATATTTCACCCATTACACTGTATTCATCAGATTACGTTGATTACATAGAGGGATTCGAATCAAGTACCTTCTTTTTTTTACATCCGTCTCAACATTGTTGAATTTTGTTAGAAACAATTTACCAAAGGTTTCTGAAGGTTGAAATCAAGAAAATATTATTTTACAGCTTTAATGTTCAATTTGATGAAATGAACAATCCATAGTTTGAAAGAAACGAAACTAATCGTTCGAGATCTATGTAATCCTAATAAAACCGGTTTTAACGTCATGAAAAAACCGTTTTTAAGGATTTGTAAAAACCGTATTTTTCTTTATTTTTCAGTTTTGGGAAATAATCAGTGACGAACATGGCATTGACCCGACCGGCGCCTACCACGGAGACTCTGATCTCCAGTTGGAGAGGATCAACGTCTACTACAATGAGGCATCAGGTGGAAAATACGTCCCCCGTGCGATCTTGGTGGACTTGGAGCCCGGCACAATGGACTCAGTCCGGTCAGGACCATTCGGCCAGATCTTCCGCCCGGACAATTTTGTCTTTGGACAAAGTGGAGCCGGAAACAACTGGGCCAAGGGCCACTACACCGAAGGTGCAGAGCTGGTAGACTCCGTCCTCGACGTTGTGAGGAAGGAGGCTGAGAGCTGTGATTGCCTTCAAGGCTTCCAGCTGACTCACTCTCTTGGCGGTGGTACCGGGTCCGGTATGGGAACCCTCCTGATCTCAAAGATCCGCGAGGAGTATCCGGACAGAATAATGAACACCTACTCTGTCGTACCATCCCCCAAAGTATCCGACACTGTAGTAGAACCCTACAACGCAACTCTCTCGGTTCATCAGCTGGTTGAAAACACCGACGAAACATACTGCATTGACAACGAAGCATTGTACGACATTTGCTTCCGCACCTTGAAACTCTCTACACCAACATACGGCGATCTTAACCATCTCGTGTCCCTGACTATGTCGGGTGTAACGACATGCCTTAGATTCCCAGGGCAGCTTAACGCCGATCTTAGAAAATTGGCGGTAAATATGGTGCCGTTCCCTCGCCTCCATTTCTTCATGCCAGGATTCGCACCCCTAACATCACGTGGTAGCCAACAATACCGTGCGTTATCCGTACCGGAATTGACACAGCAGATGTTCGACGCTAAGAACATGATGGCAGCTTGCGATCCTAGACACGGAAGGTACCTTACAGTAGCGGCAATATTCAGAGGCAGAATGTCGATGAAGGAAGTTGACGAGCAGATGTTGAACATCCAGAACAAGAACAGCTCGTACTTCGTCGAATGGATTCCAAACAACGTTAAGACTGCAGTATGCGACATTCCGCCACGTGGATTAAAGATGTCGGCAACATTCATCGGCAACTCAACAGCAATTCAAGAACTGTTCAAACGTATATCAGAACAGTTCACCGCTATGTTCAGGAGGAAAGCTTTCCTCCATTGGTACACTGGCGAGGGTATGGACGAGATGGAATTCACTGAGGCTGAATCAAACATGAACGATTTGGTATCCGAGTACCAACAGTACCAGGAAGCCACAGCTGACGAAGACGCTGAGTTTGACGAGGAGCAGGAAGCCGAAGTTGACGAGAACTAAGCATCCTTTTATTTAGTCCTCTCATAAATCCCCTTAAGAAACCCATTTCCCCTAGCCTGCCACTATTTCGTCCTTATATTTTCCATTCTTTTCCCAATTCCTTCGCGCTCCCGTCCCAATGCTTTATTCATATTCTTTGTTCTCGTTTATGTGCTCGAATTTTTTAATTCCATTTTATTTACGGACCGTTTATCAACCATGACAGCAAGCCCAAGACCCGTGCGCGCTTTCCTATATTCATCATTTATCTCCTTTTTCTTTACCTTGGTTTTTCACATATTATATATGTATACAACAACATCTATATACTCGATACGTGAAATATGACTAATAACCCGTTGGTGGTATATTATGACGATTGTAAATGTTTTTTTTCTTTTCTTTTCGTTAGAAATGATAATAAAAAAGAAAAAGAACCACTTATGAGGAAAAAGAAAAAACTATGTTTCGAGTAATTGTCTCTTGGTTTTATCTTTTGTTTTTATTTTTCGTTTTCTTTATGTTCTACTCGCCAATTTATTTACAAAAGCGTTTCATTAACGTGTATATGAGGTAAAAAAAAAAAGAAAAGTAAAAAAAAAAAAGAAGAAGAACAGCAACCAACAAAGGCGCGCTTTTCAGCCAGCTTAATTAATGTAGAAATTTTTCTTTGGTATTTTAGTTTTTATACATTGTAATTGTGTAATACTTTTATTTTTTTTTCTTATCTATATCTTTTTCTGTGTAAAACCAGCAACACATTCCGAATAAAAGTATCTAGGTATCGTTACTCGTGTAACAAAGACTGACGCCTTGTGTTTTGTTTCTTTACTTCTCATTCTTATTCTTATTATTGATATTAAATTTATTTCTGGTTGTAATGCGTCTTTTTTTTTTAAATTATATATCGATCCTCTAAAAAAATGTAGTATCATCAGCGAGGTTGCCACAATCTTATAATAAATTATTATGAAATAAAATTACATTTTATTAACACGTACTACATACTTATTAGTAAGTACCTCCCCATACCTTTAACATCCACACAATTACGCACATTTCCTTATGTTTTTAAATTTATGTAATAAGTCGACGCCCTCGATTACCTTAATTATTTTCAAATTTTCTTTGGATTCGATTTGAGTTTTTCATTTTTCATTCTATTTTCTCTTACCCTCATTTTATTGTCCAAAATTATTGTCATTCATCGGCTAATCAATTATCAATAAATTAAATCTGTTATCCTGCACCTTGCGATTGCTCGTAATTTACTATATAATATATAGATATTATGAATTTCGTTGCATAAAAATATCCTTATCGCTTTATTGTATATGCCTATTAAATCGTAACTCCAAATCCAACTCTGTACGAACTATATTATTAATACGAACGCGATATGAGCGGTTGAAATTTATTGTCAATGACATGTCTCACATCCTCCCTCTTAATTCTAACCGTAAGATGATCGTTTCACAATTTAATTATTGAGGCTAGTTTTTCGATCTCAAAAAAGATCGATTCCGAGACAGCTGATTTTATTTATTTTATCGATAGTAGTATATCAAAGATTCCTGGATTTGATTTTCGGTAAAACTTCATTCTTGATACCTCTGTCAACCGGATATGATTTTTCTATTTCATTTTTTGATTTTCAGGATATTGCGACAGACTTCCAGCAGACTCAAGCAAGTAACTTGCAATATTCTTGTAAGGCATTGAAAATTTTTGCAAGCGCATTGCTTGAGGCTTGCGAAAAGAAATTCCCAATCTAATGTCTCTCTATAGGTATTCGAAAGGCGAATATAAGTGCTTGCTAAAAAAGTAACGATGGGATATAGCAACAGTCGAAGTTTATGCAGGTACGACATCCCGTATATATATATATATGATAAATCGATTTTTACTCTAAAGATAGAATTCTAAGCCTCGCGTTGTACGATCAATAAATAAATTTTTATATCCATATTACTAAGCTCTACGCGGTATTGAAAGGTTTGAAAATGATCTCATGGGTCATCAACAATCTCAGATTTTATTTAGAATCATAATTACATTTTTATATATTATGACTCATGCAGCTATGCAGCGATGCAGCTATTGTGCAGAATCAAATCGCGTGAATCACTGATATGAGTTCGATCTTCTAGGTTCATTACCAAAGAGCTTTTAAAAGCCACGCAAAAATCCATGTCGTTTATTATATGCATCCGCGTCGCGTTCGAAACGTTTTTATACTAATTCCATATGAATATGCTACGTGCCCTATTCATCTTTCAATCATTTCAGAGCCTAACATTATGGTATAGTAAACGCTTGCATAACGGTTACTATTTCATGTTATTTAGCCAATTAGTATTCTCCATGTATAGGTATATGTATAAAGTCTTTTGATACGAGAGTTAGTTTGATAATTATATCGCGTGGTATTATTAACGAACCTTATTAGGTTCTTTTTGATAACTAATTAACGAAACATGACCTTGACTCGTCCTCTTAACTTTAATTTAACTTAATGTTGCATCATAGTTTTTCAAAAGATTTCTAATCAAATGTTGTACTTCAAAAAACGAAAAAAAAAAATACAAAACAATGTAGTATTTTATCAGTTATAAACAATCCGTTTACTACATATTTTTTTCAAATTCTCGTACTAATAGTGAAGAACATTTTCATCGTATAACAAAAAAAAAAAACAACTAATCATTACATTTCTGATAACGGTATAAGTTTATAGTTTGTTGAACAAGGCGACCCGGAGTTTTTCCAAAATACTTCAATATCCAAGCAAATTGTATGTGGAAAAAAGATGTAGTGACTAGTAAGAACACGAGTGTGATTGATAATGCTTATCTCATATAAGAAAGACAGAAAGCTTGATGAACTAAGTTAGAGGAAATAATTATAACGCGCTGTTTTGGTTATCGTCAACTACTAATATCGTAGCTAACTAAAATATTCCAGATGATTCATACGATGATATTAATCACGGTTAGGCGATTTTTTAAGCATGATATTATGCAACAAATAAACATTGATAAAAACTATTATGTAGTTCTACTAATATTCGTATCAAATATTGGCGCCTGAATATCGCTTACCCGCGCGCATTAAAGCGCTCGAATCACACATATTCAGGAGTATTTTATGAGCTGTAGATATTTTCCGACTTATACAATTAATTTAAATATTTTTAAAAATGCGATGTTCTCTGAATAATTGCAAGACATTATTTGAAAAAAAAAGAAAAAAAAACTACTAAAATTTAATGAAATTCTTAAATTTCTCACTTTGAAGAGAATGCAGTGAGTTTCTAACGGTGCAATTCGGATACACAATTAAAAACCGTGGACGTATTGTGAGTTTCAGTTATTATTTATATCTTTGCGAAATTCTACACGACCCAGTTCTTCCTTTAGGAAATATAAATTCGCCCATGGTGGTCTGAAGCAAATTGACGTACACGTATGTATAGGTATACACCATAGTTCATTCTCGTCTGTATTACTTTATCTCACCTAATTAATCAAACGATTAAACCTTATTATTATGAAGATACGGTCTTCCTGGTTATCCTCTAATTCTCCTCAACGTCTACCACAGGGAACATTTTTTTTTTTTTTTTTTATCACCGGTAAAGAGAGATAACGAACCGCAGCAGTTTAAAATTATCAAGATTATAACTACCACGCGCAGAACTGGATAACTCGAATTTTTGTTTATTTGATTATTTCTATCATACAAGAATATTTATTCAAAATAATAAATGAAACCGTACTTTACTTGCTATTGTTTAGGTAAATTCTCTAGGTGTTATAGTCAGTTTAAAGTTATACCAAAACCAAGAACCAGCCAGAAAATATAATCATAAAATCTTTTCTTTCTCATTATTCTTATCGTCGTCTCTTATTGCATCTTATTATTAGAAGCCCAGCATTCGGCTCTAGATAAATTACCGGGAACTTCACTGGATTAGACTAGACTCTAAGATGGTGGTCGTTGAGGCGTGAACGTGACCTTGAAAGTTCACGAAAAATACACGAGAAGGATATAAGGCAAATGGATCTAGTTTCAACGTTAAAATTAGATAATAATCTGTCCATTATTACAACAGCCAATTTTAAGTCGCAGACACTTATGGTATATTTCGTTGAAAGAAAAAGGTAATCAATTTTTTTATTCTTCTTATTTAATATAGCAACAAAAAAAAAAAAAACCAAATAAAAATTGAACATGAACCTAGTTCCCAGTCCTAGAAGCTTTTCATTAGATATTATCACGCTTTCGCATTCAGCATGCAGCAAACTGCAGCGCGTTGCATAAACGATAATGTTCTGTACTTCAATTACTGCGGTATTAATATCCATGTGAATATGAGTTGACAGTAGCGTCTCACATTTCTAAACATTGTGTTAATAAACCGAATAGGAAGAGTTATTTCTCTGGAAAGTCTAGTATATTTTTTGATAGTCACAATACGGTATAATGACTCGTGATTCATAACTTCGTAGTATTATAAGATTTTACTCGTCATGCCTATTATACGTGTGCAAAGTGGCCTTTTCTCGCACTAGCGCGCAAAGTGGCCCTTTCTCGCACTAGTGTGCAAAGTGCCTCTTTCTCACAACTCGTGCGCATTGGTGATTCTGGCACGAGTGTGATTGTCATCCTCGCCTTTCTCAGGCAACAAATTACACCAATTATAAATAATTAAGGAAGTCCTAGCCGAAGGATGTCGACGATCAGTTATATTGATTAAAATATGGTTTCACCTTTATTAGCCAACTGACCAACCGATACCTTAGACTAAATTGAGGTGTGTGACGCATCTGCAGCAGGAAGGCGACTCGTACTATGAACAGAATGTTGATAGGATATTATAAATTCTTTGTATCCTTTTTGTGCTTTTTTTTTTTCATCTATTCACGCTCACTATACGGGCTTCAAGTTCATCCAAGCTGATCGAAAGTATATAGGATTATAAATAGGAGTCTAAGAACTCCGAAAAGAAGTTATTTCCATATTTCGATATCCACATTTTTATAATCGTGTAAATGAAATCAGAGTGTTAATATTGTTATCGTGTTGAGTAAGGCAGGTATAGAGCCTCAAAAAATTACGTCAGCAGCTATTATTCATTAGTATCTCTCTCTCTGTGAGTTAATTGTAAGCTAGATTAAACAGCTTTTTATTATCTCTTTGTATGAGCCAAGTGAGCGAAGCACTCAAACTCGAATTTTCGATTCAATTAAGCTAATTAGGATATCGGCTGTTCGGATGAATCTCATCTTGCATTACGCTCGACCGCATAGTGAAAAAAAAAAAACAGAAAAAAAAATAGCGTAAAGGGTATACTCATACGTATTACTTAATTTTATGTTACGAAAACCGGAAGTAGAATGTAATAAAAAAATTCTGTTCCAACGCAACAGGAAAATGAAAAAATAATCGAACTCCGCGCAGAAAAGAGTTGATTATAATTTTAAGACACGATGCAGATTTTCACACGTTTTACTGATTTTTCGATATAATTATGAAAAAAATCTGTCCCGCCTAGAAGCTGAAAATCTGTAGTATCTGAAGGGCCTAAAATTACAGGAATTTTGAAATTGTACCTTTCATCACCGAACAAGAAATAATATCTGTGGTAAATGAGGAAGTGATTTTTCACGTATGGATCAAATTAATTGAGTCATGAATCAAATTTTTTTTTCCCCCTGCGCAACATCGAGTATTTTTTGATGTTAGATATTTTTAAACCTTATTCAACGTGTCCTGATTCATAAAATTTTCTTTTCCCAGTTTCCGTTCGGTTAAAATTCCTCAAGACTTCTGCTTCTTCTTCTTCTTCTTCTTCTTGAAAAATAGAAAAAAAAAGAATCCCTCGGCTGTTCCTGTGCAGCATATATTTAGGTGGGGGGTATAGATGACGAGTGTCTCGGCGCCTGGCGTCCGGGCGCTTTCCTGGCTCCGGCGACAACGTTGATGAGACGTTCGCCACCAGCACTCGCATTTCGTCGGCGCACTTGCTCGTCCGCACTTCTCGTTACCCAGCTATACGCAACTAAGTACGAAACGGAATATCCGACTGTTCAGCTCCGATCGCCATAAATAACTCGCGTTTTTTATTTCCTTACATTATTTGAAAAATCAACGATTCAAACTAAGAAGAGGCAGAAGAGCCGGAAGATAATTCGAAAAACCTAAAGAAAAAGATAAGACAATGAGGGAGATCGTTCATCTGCAGGCTGGCCAGTGCGGAAATCAGATCGGCGCTAAGGTAAACCCTGGTTTTTCTTCATTTTTACAAATTTTCCCATTCTTAGTGCACCAAACTATACCGATATTAAATATTTTCATACTTTTTGGAAAGCAGTCAAAATCGAGGTCTGATTCTTATAGCTTTCTATGATATTCATTGCTATGGATATTGTGGATCGTTCTTCTGCATAAGTTCGAATCGGACAACAAAGCAACAAGTTCTTCATTTCCGTTCGTTTGATTAAGATTTGGATTTGAACCAACGTTTTTTTTTTGTTCTGTACGACGTTCGAACCCTCTTTCAGAATTTTCGAGAAATAGCGACGAGAATAACGAGCGAAATCGTTATTAATATCAGATTTTAGTGAAATAAGATCGAGTCGTGATTGACAGACTGATTTTTTTTTTTCCTTTTTTTTTCTCTTCATATCACGCGAGTACTTACGTCCTCTCAAGTCACGTAGACGCATGCTGTGCAGCAGAGACTGGAATAAGGAAAATAAATAAGCTAACCGGTACCTCTTAAACCGCAGACGGTACGCTCTGATTCCTTGACGACTTTAAATGTATAGTTTCTTTCACGGCCCTCTTAACTTAACTTTTCCACTTGAAACTGACGAACTTTATTCACCATCAGCGGTATAAGATACCAAGAATTAACCGCGATAAAGCGATAAAAAAAAAAAAAAAAGGCCATCCTTTTCCTCAAAGATTGCTCGAAGTTTTGCTGAAGTTCTTCATTCATAAAGAGCTTTTATTTCGGTATCAGACTTTCCTATATCGTCAGCAATCGTTGGTCTCGTAATTTTCTACGATTTGGGTATATATATACCCAATCGGTGAATATCGTGGCTCTGTACGGTTGACTCATTCTTTCTTTCTTTTCTTTTTTTAATATTTGATTTTCCGCACGACACTATGTCTGCTGGAGCCGGTACTTCCGGCGACGCGTTGGCGCGATTGCAATTTTCATATCGACGTATAGAGGTGCGTGTGCATTTGCTTAATTGCTAGGTGTATATCTTATCGACCCGCAGGTACTGTACCGAGAAATAACGTAACTTTACACCATATATCCCGGTTGGCGACATACTCCGCGAATTTTCAAGTAGAGTTCTTTGTTATGGGGTAAAGCGATGCGAGATCGATATAATTTTATAAAAAATTAGAAGAAGGCGTCTAATCTCTTACGAAAACAAAAATAACATGAAATCAGAACGAGCGATTCTTTATAGATTTCCCGAAAAAAAAAAAAAAAAGAAAAAAATTCATGCCAAAGCAGTTTTTCGGGACGTGTATGATAAGACGTATTCCAAATACCTAAAAATCGTAAATTTCTGTAAACGCAGATAAGCGTAAGCTGATACAGTGTGCTCGGCTTTTAATACCAAGAAACCGTATCAGTGAAGGAGTGGCTCTCTTCTTCGACTATGAAATAAAAAGCTTTTAAAATAAAGTAAAAATTTTTTCTCTACAGATCAGCTTTATTCGTAATGATTATTTTTAGCGAGTCTGTTCAAAGTTTGACGAACTTTTTGTCAGCTAATATAATGAGCGAATGAGTCAGACCGAGCCGGTCTGCAAGCTAGCCAGGAGCTGGAGACAACCGCAGTAGGAAAATGCTTGATTGTTCTCCTCGCGTCTTGGAGAATAAAAAATAATTATCCTAAATTAACCTTTCTCTCTCTCTCTTTCTCTCTCTCTCTTTCTCTTTCTCTCCAGACTTGTTGCTAAGGGACTAACCGAGAGATTAACCAAGATCGTTTAGTGAAAAATTAAACGGAGCAATTGCCCGTAAATTTGATTCGGAATTCTCCCCCTATTATTTCTTATCCGATCTTTCAGCTCGTTCTTCGATGGTCTTCGCGGTTTCCAATTCCTCCTCTAATCTCTTCTTCGGTGAATTTCACGTTCTCTCACTCGGTTTCCGGTATAGAGTAAAGCGAATCGAATATGGCTTTCTTCAATATCGTCTTCACTACTTTCCGGTTCGTCGATCTATGTCAACCCTTAAAAGTGCTGTATTAACTTCCGGTATAATCTGACCTTATAAAACCTCCGGTGTACAGTAGATTCTCACGTTTCTTTATGCTCGACGAACTCGAATCTCCGGTACTTATATAAAAGCTGCGGTTACCATGAGGCGACCGTGTGGCGCGAATGACACGGAACACGAGGCTCTCGGTACACATATATACATGTACAATATACGTACAACTGCAGGTCGCACACGTGGCGAGTTCTCAGACCATGGTGAAGGGATCTTTTCTCGTTAATTATTCACAATTTAATACGTGACCATTTTAACGAGACTCCCTCTCTGCTTCGTTCAACTCGCTTTTTACCCACATGCAAGAATACAAGAAGAAGAAAAAAAAAAAAGAAAAGAAAAATCGGTATATAATATGCGGAAATATCGTACAGAGAATTCGACCGATTGGTAAACTTCGAAGATCTTCATTTTACATCTTGTAGACCAATCGGCGTATTAATTATCGCCTCAAAAATGTGATCTGAATTAAACTATACACCTGAAGTAACAAGAAGATTGAAGAATCAATTTATCCTTGACTGAACACTATAGCCGCGATTTTCCGCACGAGAGAATTTACGATCACTGCCCGGAAACTAAACCATCGATAGATCATTGTTTTTTTTTTTTTTTTCTTCATCATACCTATCGTCGAAAGTTTCGCGAATGAGAATATGGGAGATAAATACGAGAGCATGGACATATGATGAAATTTTTTGGCGAAGAAGACACCCCGATATACAATTGGTATTTAAAAAATGAACTAGCGTTACGATTCATTGTTATATCAAATAAACTTTTGTATAATTGTTATAAAACAGTCTGTGAGTAATATTAGCCATACTGTATAGGAGTTTCATTCTTTTATAGAAGTTCTGTCTGTGAACATTAAGAAGCCTGGGAAATGCGTAGTTATATACATACACACAATATATACTTTTCCACCAGAACGAGCATTTGCGTCTGCATTTACACACCCAAGTTTATATATCTGTGTCCATATCATCTCGTCGTCGTTTTCCGCTGGGAGAGACAGTCTTAGGCTATAAATAGGAGAAAAAGAAAATAGTTAAAGAGGAGGAGTAGATGAAGAAGAAGACGGAGGATGAGGATGAGGAGACAGAGAAATGGGGAAATATGCACTGTCGGAGGGGCGAGAGAGAGATAGAGGACGACAACTGTCTTTCCGTCTCGTCTATTTACGTACTGAAGATATATTACACCCTCCAGCTCTGCACGGGCCTTTTTGACTTTCGAAAATGTGCCCACTTCAAACCCCACTATGTCTATGTATACCCGGTTCACAGACGACCCGATGCGAGCCTAGGCCAACACCAAAGAGCTTTTATTGAAATCCATAAGAAAGTAAAGAAAAAATAAAAAATGAGAGATTCATTTTTATTTTCAGTTCTGGGAGGTCATCTCCGAGGAACATGGCATCGACCCGACAGGAATCTATCACGGAGACAGTAACCTTCAGCTAGAGAGAATCTCTGTATACTACAACGAAGCATCCGGTAAGAATGACTCTTCCTAGATTTGTTTTTTTTTTGTATTTCTCATTTTTTATAGCCAAAATATCGTGAGATCGTTTTCTTCCTTCTTTAGTTAGTCACTTTTATTTATAAGGAAATTTCGAGTCATTATCGAAGGTACGCTTCCGTCGTAAAACTTCGTTCGAGAAACGTACCAGCAGATACGTTTAATGCAAATATTGTGAGGCTTGGAGAACGATACAGGCCACGAAGCAACCGGATTATGCTAATCGACTTTAGGCTTCGACTAATTAGAAGAAGCACTACTCACCAGTTATTCGAGTAGAGTTCGAGCCTAGAATGGATTATTTAGTTGGGTAATTGATTTCGCGTAATAATAGTTAACACGATTTCCGAAAATGGCAAATATTTTGATGCGTCTATAGTTAATTTTGGGCTCTGTGCAGACTCGCGTCCTTCGAGTATATGGGATCAATGAACGAGTTGAAAAATAATTTCGCCGTTATACCGAAGTTGGAATAATTTTACTCAGCTTTTGTTAAGCGTCCACCGACCTTGCAGCAGTCAACGGTTCTTGGCGGTTGGCGACGACTCTTGGTCGTCTCTCGTTTGGTCGAAAATAGATTTCTCCCGGAGTGCATGCAATGGCATCTCACTACATAGCCCATAGCCAGGACGAACGAAATTGAAGCAAAACCAAAAACAAAAGCAAAACCAAAAGCGAAACCAAAAGGAAAAGGAATACATAGTCGGAGACGAGAAACGGAGTTGAAACAAGAAAGGAGAAACTGATAAACCAAGGAACCAAACCTCGTTAGGTTACGACTGAAATAACTTAGCTCATAGTCACAGCCACAGAGTTTCACAAATGCAATAGGTTCTCGTCCAGATCTTATGTATACATGGATTAGTACATAGGAAGTGTGTAATTTAGGCTCGGGAATATCTGCACCGAAAGATAAGCGTCTAGCTCTTAGTTCTATGACCAAGCGACTGCAGCTAGAGTAAAAGAGGCAAATATAAACGTCGTAGAGTTTCACAGCTGAGCTTTACCATTCTTTCCCTTTTTTTTTTTTTTTAAATCTCAAAATAAAGATACGCATGGACTGGTTTGAGTATAGGGCTAATGAGTCCATTATTGTATTTGGATTAGATTGTTTTAAATTTGAAGAAAAAAAAAAGATGTTTTTATAAACCCTAACAGTATATTTATAATTATAACTATTATGTCTGCCGGTTCATCAAACTGGCTATTGTAAACGCAGTACCAAATAGAGATTTCCGCTGTTGAATTAATTGTACTAATGAATTTTCGTCGGAATAATAAATGAACCTCTATTAGTATTCAAGATTCGACACAGAGTGGGTACAGTTGATGTACACGATCAATACCGCGGGTAGAAAAACGTCCAGTTGAAGAACACAGTCCGCTATTTTCTGTACAGCCATGGAGGTATAAGTAAAAACGATTTTGAAATCAATTTTGAAGCGTTAAATAAAAATCTGGCGTGGTAATATGCGATCGAATTGAGTGTCTGAATTTTTTTATTAACTTACGGTTGTTCCTTGTAACAAAGCGCGGAGTTATCAGACCGTGCACATAGGTACATAAATATATTTGAATTTATTATTAGAACGCGGTTCAACGCGGCTAAATTAGTTTCCCTAAAAGTCGCGTTGGTCCACAACTCAACGCCCCCTCTCCCTACTCTATTTCATAGCTGGGTCTTCGTCATCGTTTGCTATCATACTGTATGCGGGACACGTGCAATTTGCGTATGGTTTACCCTTCCACATTATACCTACCTACTCGCGGTGCAACGTACCGAAAGATAATGGAAATGACTATAGGTACTATCATCACCCATGATGTACGGTACTACGGTCAGTGCTGAGCATACGAAATGTGGAACATAAATAGGGTAGACTTAGAAGGATCCTTTTTCTCCATGTGTCAAATTGCCTCTAAATTTAAAATATCTTCATCCTATTTCGTTCTTCCTTTTATTTACAGTCGCTACACTGACGAATGGCGGAAAGTACGTTCCCCGTGCGATTCTGCTCGACCTGGAGCCTGGAACCATGGATGCGGTTCGTTCCGGAACATACGGAAAGTTGTTTCGCCCTGACAATTTCGTATTTGGTCAAAGCGGAGCCGGAAATAACTGGGCAAAGGGTCACTACACCGAAGGTGCAGAGCTCGTCGACGCTGTCCTTGATGTAGTCAGAAAGGAGTGCGAGAACTGTGACTGTCTCCAAGGTTTTCAGCTGACTCACTCATTAGGTGGTGGAACTGGCTCCGGTATGGGAACTCTCCTGATTTCAAAAATTCGTGAAGAGTACCCTGACAGGATCATGAACACTTACTCCGTGATGCCATCACCCAAAGTGTCAGACACCGTCGTGGAACCTTACAACGCGACTCTGTCTGTTCATCAGCTAGTGGAAAATACCGACGAAACTTACTGCATAGACAACGAGGCTCTTTACGACATCTGTTTCCGTACATTGAAGGTCTCCAACCCGTCTTATGGCGACCTGAACCACCTAGTATCGTTAACAATGTCTGGGGTTACAACATGCCTCAGATTTCCTGGCCAGCTGAACGCTGATCTAAGAAAATTGGCTGTTAATATGGTGCCGTTTCCACGACTCCATTTCTTCATGCCAGGATTTGCTCCTCTGACATCTCGTTCCATGCAACAATACTCGGCGTTATCAGTCCCTGAACTAACACAGCAGATGTTTGATGCCAAGAACATGATGGCTGCCTGCGACCCACGACATGGACGATACCTGACTGTTGCTGCGGTATTTCGTGGTAGAATGTCGATGAAGGAAGTAGACGAGCAAATGCTGAGCGTACAGAACAAGAACAGCCCATATTTCGTCGAGTGGATACCGAATAACGTGAAAACTGCTGTATGCGACATACCGCCGAAGGGACTAAAGATGTCGTCGACGTTCATCGGCAACACAACAGCCATACAAGAACTTTTCAAGAGGATTTCTGAACAGTTCACTGCCATGTTCCGGAGGAAAGCTTTCCTCCATTGGTACACTGGTGAGGGAATGGACGAAATGGAGTTCACTGAGGCTGAGTCTAACATGAACGATCTGGTCTCGGAGTATCAGCAATACCAGGAAGCGACCGCTGAGGAAGATTTTGAGCCTGAGGAATGCGGCGATGATTTTGAAACCTGCGAGCAAGAGTGAAGATGAATTTTCTGAGATGAATTAGGGTCCACCACCTCGCCGCGAGTATCAAAGTCGGAATTTTCGGCTACAAATGGCGTTAATTAAGCACCCAGATATATACTGATTAATTGATCGATTCATATCATGATATACGAATGTCCTAAATACTTTAGTCATATTTATATAACTATACATATAATAACACGTAGTATTTACTACTTTTCTAATTTTATACTCGATTATGGATAGTTGGAGGCAGATAGACGGAAGACTGAAGATGAAAATTGTAAACATTTGCTGTGTTGGTTTGGGATTAGGCTAGGATTTCTTTTAAATGATTGTATATGATCCCTTCTACGAGCACCAAAGCTCTAACCAAAAATTTACTTGTGATTACACCGTATATATATATACATATATACACACATACAACTATATTGTATACCAAGAAAAAGGATTTTCGTAAACCTCATCATCATCATCCTTCTTTGCCACCTCCTTTTCGTTATAGAATTGACCATGAGTCATTCCTCTTCATCTTCCTCCTCTTCTTCTTCTTCATCCTCATCACCATCAGCAATGAGATCCTTGCCAGGCTCAGCCTCCTGGTACTGTTGATACTCGGAAATCAATTCCTGTACGTTCTTGAGGGAATTGGAAAAGTCAGTCTCGTCCATTCCTTCAGTTGTGTACCAGTGAACGTAAGCTCTTCGTTTGTACATCGCGTTGAATTGGTCCGTGATTCGCTTGAAAATTTCTTGAATAGCAGTTGTATTAGACAATGATATGGCACAGACTTTGAATCCACGTGGCGGAATGTCGCAAATTGCCGTCTTTATATTATTCGGAATCCACTCCACGAAATACTTGCTGTTCTTGTTCTGGACGTTCATCATCTGTTCGTCGACTATCTGAAATTCAAATCAGATATCCTTAGATATAAGTCTCAAATTTTGCCCAAATATAAAACTCGAAAGTCAAATTGAATCAGTTTGATTTTCCGAGTAATGATCGCCAATTAGTTTCAACTGATCGATATCTGGTCAAGAAATATTGTCACCTTGGTAGAAACGAGTCCTCTAAAAATGGCAGCGACGGTAAGAAAACGACCTTTGGTAGGATCACAAGCTGCTAACATGCTCCTCGCGTTGAACATTTCTTGTGTAAGTTGAGGAACCGATAACACACAATACGGCGCAGAACTTCGTGATGTTAGTGGTGCATATCCAGGTACGAAAAAGTGGAGTCTTGGAAACGGCACCATATTAATGGCGATTTTCCTCAGGTCAGCGTTCAATTGGCCAGGAAACCTCAGGCACGTCGTGATCCCTGCCATGCAGGACGATACCAGGTGATTCAAATCGCTGTAAGTTGGCCCTGCGAGGTTTAAAGACTTGTAGCAAATGTCGTAGAGCGCCTCGTTGTCCATGCAAAATGTTTCGTCGGAGTTTTCAACGAGGTCATGCATTGTTAGGGTGGCATTATAAGGCTCTACGACGATCTCGGAGGTCTTTAAAGACGGGATTATCGAATAGGATGTCATCACTCGGTCTGGATACTCCTCTCGCATGTTTCTCATCAGTAAAGCACCCATTCCAGAGCCAGTACCTCCGCCGATGGAGTGCAGGACCTGAAACCCTGTGCAGAAGATGAATGAGGATCCTTTCAGAAAGCTGTATTGCAGTGTGCAGCTTTCAGTGAGAGCTCGCTACCTTGAAGAAGGTCGCAGCTTTCAGCCTCCCTTCGAACAAGATCTAATACAGGGTCAGCCAGTTCAGCTCCTTCAGTAAAATGACCTTTGGCCCAGTTATTCGCTGCACTAGCTTTTCCGGCCACGAAATTTCCGGGCTTAAACAGCCGGCCATAGCGCCCAGATTTTACTGAACTCAGGGACGCGGGGTCTAGGTCAGCCAATACAACCCTGGGGACAAAGCGTCCTCCTGAGAATGGAGGGGTCAATTGGCAGCGACAATATTGATGCAAAAAGGGGAAGCAGATACCTTGTCCTTCGGTAAAGAAGACGTTTATTCTTTCCAGCTGCAAGTCAGACTCTCCATGATACATTCCTTCAGGACTCACGCCATGCTCGTCTGCGATTACTTCCCAAAACTGCAAACAGGTTGGGTTAAGAAATGTTCTTTGATCTTCTTCATGCAGTTATTCATCAATAATTATAGGAGTAATCCTATACCGTATACCTTTGTGCCAATTTGATTTCCACATTGTCCTACTTGTATTTGTACGATTTCCCTCATGGTGTTATTCTGACTATGAAATTTTGATCACTGAATTAAAATGGGGTTAAATTTTGGGCCGAAATAGCGCAGTGATCAGCAGTTTTCTGTCACCGTACGAGTTGCATAAACTGATCAAATAATGGATTAACGATTTTCCATGGCAAGCTATAATTAAGTCGGAGTTTTAATTCTTTAGCAGCAAGGACTCTGGGAAGACATTCGAGTCTCATGTTCTAATGAAGGGAAATTCAAAACGTGCGTATTATATCGAAAGTTTAGACAATTTTTATTAAAAATAGTATAATGCGAAGGTACAGAATAAAAACATTCAAGAATCGATGCAGGTCACAAAATGTAAAATCCAATCGCATGGATACAATAAAGTCATTTTCAAAAAGGTGAAAGGTATAATAAGGAAATAAAAACCAATTCCCATAAACATGAAATACAAAATTGAGCTTAAAAAAGATGTCAGACGAGGTGGCGTTCGAATTCCGCTGTTAACTGCTCGAGCGGTTCTACTTCTCTTCGCTCTCCTCTTCCTCGTCAAACTCACCGTCTTCCTCAGCAGTAGCTTCCTGGTATTGCTGATACTCCGAGACCAGATCGTTCATGTTCGACTCAGCCTCAGTGAACTCCATTTCGTCCATTCCCTCGCCAGTATACCAATGGAGGAAAGCTTTCCTGCGAAACATGGCGGTAAACTGCTCAGATATTCGTTTAAAAAGTTCCTGAATCGCGGTAGAGTTCCCGATGAAAGTAGCAGACATCTTAAGACCTCGAGGCGGAATGTCACAAACGGCTGTCTTCACGTTATTAGGAATCCACTCCACAAAATACGAGCTATTCTTGTTCTGAATATTGAGCATTTGCTCGTCGACCTCTTTCATGGACATTCTGCCACGGAAAACTGCAGCAACCGTCAAATAACGTCCATGTCTTGGATCGCAGGCAGCCATCATGTTCTTAGCGTCGAACATCTGCTGCGTTAATTCAGGAACCGTTAATGCTCGGTATTGTTGACTCCCGCGAGACGTAAGCGGCGCAAATCCTGGCATGAAGAAATGTAGTCTTGGAAACGGCACCATGTTAACAGCTAATTTTCGAAGATCAGCGTTGAGCTGTCCAGGAAATCTCAGGCAAGTTGTAACGCCCGACATTGTAGCCGATACCAAATGGTTTAGGTCACCATACGTCGGAGTAGTGAGCTTCAAAGTACGGAAGCAAATGTCGTACAAGGCCTCATTATCGATGCAGTATGCCTGATCAGTGTTTTCCACCAGCTGATGAACGGACAGAGTAGCATTGTACGGCTCCACGACGGTGTCGGATACCTTAGGGGACGGGACTACTGAGAACGTGGTCATGATCCTGTCGGGGTACTCTTCGCGGATCTTTGAGATCAGCAGGGTTCCCATACCGGATCCGGTGCCGCCACCGAGAGAGTGAGTCAGCTGAAATCCTTGAAGGCAATCGCAGCTCTCAGCCTCCTTCCTCACGACGTCTAGGACGGAGTCCACCAACTCTGCACCTTCGGTGTAGTGGCCTTTGGCCCAGTTGTTTCCGGCCCCACTTTGTCCGAAGACAAAATTGTCCGGGCGGAAGATCTGGCCGAATGGTCCTGACCGGACTGAGTCCATTGTGCCTGGCTCCAAGTCCACTAGGATTGCACGAGGGACGTATTTCGAGCCAGTTGCCTCGTTGTAGTAAACGTTGATGCGTTCCAACTGGAGATCAGAGTCCCCGTGGTAGGTCCCCGTCGGATCGATGCCATGCTCGTCAGAGATCACCTCCCAGAACTGAAATGAATAGCACATGTCTCTACACTCGTCATAGACCACCATGCTATCAAACTTCGGGGGTTGAAGATGAAACGGAAGAACCAGAGGAGTTGATGAACGTTTCGAGAGCGCATTGATAAGTGGCGACGCATGGCATACATTCACGTTCAGATTGTACACGGAGGTGACTGTGATTGACGTTGGGCAAGGTTCGAAGGTTAAAGGTTTAAGAGGTGTGGGATAGCTTAGGATGATCGGTTGGTTATTTGTGACACAGTGCGTCGGGACCCTCGTCAACGCATTCTGACCAATACATGAAACTGACCTTGGCGCCAATCTGGTTGCCGCACTGGCCTGCCTGGATGTGGACAATTTCACGCATCGTTGAGCCGTTGATGGTTCTAGAGGAGATCTAGCCGAGTTCCTGACGGACGGCTTCTACTCCGTTTTTTGGTCACGTTAATTTATGATGAAGAGACGGTGGATCGAGAGCGGAATTAGATGATGTGTCCTATTTACCGGATTCATAAACAAACAAAAACAATCGGTCGCTCTTCTCCTCCTTGACGACAGTTCCTCGATCCTGCTTCATCAATTACTTACTTCTCTCGCTTGTTCCTTTAATCACAGATTTCGGAATTTGGATCCATTTTATCACACTCCAAAGCTCAATTATAGTTTCTTTAGTCGGTCTACAGATGGTAAACTTCATTTTAACAAGAGCTAAGAATTTACCGACTGTGACACTCTGTCACTCGCAGCTATACTAGCAGTGGGATTATTCATTCGATCAGTGCTCCATCCGCTAACAGCAAACTCAATACACTTCAAAGCTTGAGCAGATTCCTGTTTTGAATTTGACGATTGGGCTTTCGAGGTTTTCTTGTTAGAAAATATTTTGCATCTCATTCCCAGAAGAAACATCAATTTTATTCTATCCTGGCTTTCCGGAACTCAAGATGTTCGGTTTGTCATCCAAACGTTTCATCATTTCTCAGGTATCGATTAGTAAAAATAAAAAAAAATAAATAAAACTCAGGGAATGGGAGTTGGGAAAACTTTTGTTGGTGTAATTTTGGGAAAAAAATGGAATCGTTGTTTCTTAGAAACGAAAGACAATATATTAAATGGAAAAATAAATACAATGTGTGCCTACAGCGATATAATACAAAGTCGTTAGAAGGTATCTGTCGTGAAACGTTTTCATTTTTTCGACCACGCGGTCGATCACTCCGCGCTAAATCTCTGAGCGCATACTGCCGGACTGTTCTGGGTGCAGAAATTCTGCAATGAAGATTAATCTTCAGACCTTTCCAGTTTCTGGAGTTTCCAAATCCTCCATTTCGTCTTCGGACAACTGAATACTGATTCTCGCAGCTTCGGACACGTCCTGAACGTCGCCTGCCGATTGCAGACTTCCGGGTCGACCGTTGACCAAGTATCGCACTGGCATCTCCGTTTCTGTCTCTTTTCTGGGTCTGCTCCTGAAAAGTGAAAATCACTCGGTGCATTTCCAATATTTACTACAAAAGATTTCCGAACTCCTTGAAGAAGAGGAGAAAGGTTAATAAAATAATTTGTATCTTCTTACGATGCGCTCGTCGGGCAAGACCAGAGCTTGAAATCTGCGCCAAACAGTTCTCCCTCCTCGATCGTCTGCGGTAAATGAATATTCAGAGTCTCTGGTAGGAAGACGGAGGTCAAGGCACCTGCGACGCTCAATGACCCCATAACTATGAGTGGCAG
This sequence comes from Tenthredo scrophulariae, assembly GCA_963978835.1. NCBI lineage: Eukaryota > Metazoa > Arthropoda > Insecta > Hymenoptera > Tenthredinidae > Tenthredo > Tenthredo scrophulariae. The sequence goes on along the minus strand of OZ022230.1, from coordinate 2,195,034 downwards.
AACCCTGGAGTAAACCGCCAAATGAACTATGTAAGGAAACGTTAAGAGGCCGATACCCGCGATGAAAGAAGCGATCCCCATTGCTTGCGACCTCAGGACTGTTGGCAATAATTCTCCAACGAAGACGTAGAAGACCGCAAATGAGGCAGCGATTCCAAATTTTCCAACCATCGCCAAAGACACGGTTACCCAAACCGCGTCTATGAGCATATGAGAAAGAAAAAGGATTTTAAAGATAGGACATTGTTTCAGGATATGTTTATGGAATTTCATACCGATCTACATTAGCTCTGTGATAATGAGCGATGGAAATCCTTACCTTCTGGAACGAACATACAAGAGACGCACGCAACGCCACCGAGAAGCATCGTCAGACATAGAACCCAGCGTCTTCCTAATCTGTCCATTGCGTACCACGTGATAAAATATGATGGGATCTCGACGATACCCCCTGGAAATATGAATTCCAAGAATTATTGAAACAGACATGAACGAATCTCTTCGAAAAGAGTTGAGGAACTCGTAGGAGTATAAGATATCATAGGATCCCGTGGCTAGAGGAAAGCACCGGACATTTTTAGAGTCTTTTTGATCGATGAATAAAAATCGTGCAGCCTTGAAGCGAGAGAAATAAATGAAGCTCGATATTGACTTACCGATAAAAAATGCCAAATAGTCGGACACCCCTAGGTTAGTGGTGTTGTATGAGAGGCCATTGTATACGACGGCATTAGCCACCCAGTCGAAGGCGAGTATGAAAAACTTTTTTCTAATATTTGGATTCCTGATCAAATCCATCGGAGTTGCGGAAGGCGGTGGTGGTCTGTCTTCAGCACCGCCAAAGTTCCTTCCGTTGCAAGATATGCCCTGTTTTTTCAGTATGTCCATCTGTAAAATTTAATAACCGGTGTAAACGACGGCTGAGAATATCTAAGAATCGTCTACGCACCTCCATTTTTCTAAGGAAATTTGTTGGCACCGTTTTTCCGTTAACTTTTGCCATTCGTTGAACGATCACCTCGGCTTCGTCGATACGGTTTTTACTCAACAACCAACGTGGGGACTCTGGGATTATCCAGTAGTAGCTGAAGAGGAGAACGAAAGGCACCGAGGTCGCTAGTGATAACGCATACCAATGCCTAAGAAGGTAACCCTGTGATGTGCAGATATTACGAATCAATTTACAATCGATGGTGGATATTGATGATGAAATTATGACCATTTTTATAAAACAGAGTTTGGACTACACACCCTTCCATCAACTTCAATATTAACGGTTGAGTATGATGGTCAAAATCTGAGATATCATGAAATATATGTATTTTTTTTTTTCAAGAACAAATAACGTCATCCATGGAATTACACTCACCAGCAAGGCCAGCAGGGACATTGCCGTTGCGAAGAACATGCAGATTACCATTCCGGCAAAAGTTCTGTACCTAGGTCCCATTAATTCGAGAGCTGAAAGTTAAATATGATTTTGCTGAGTATTCTGTTTGGTTTTTTTCGGGTCTCTTCGAGCTTTTAAAGATGAGGTATTGTAAGTTTTCAATTAGCGTACCTAAAATGAAGGGTATTTGGTAAATTGCTGGAAAGAAAAGGCCGTTTACGGTCCTCAAGGCTGTATAGATGACATAATTTGGACTGAAGCTCGTCGCGATTGATATTATCACCTCGAGAAACAGAATGGCAAAAAAGGCCGTTCTTCGACCCCATTTGTCCGCTATCCAACCGAAAACTACGTTCCCAAATAGGCTTCCAACGTAGAAAAACGTCGTGGAGGTCGAAGGCCACCAACCGTTGTCGCATACGAGATCTAGCTATGTGAATATTACAGTATTCGATAAAAAAATTCATATCGGTTACAGTAGAAAGCTGAAAAAAAAAAATAGCACATCAAATTGAAAATGGTGCAATGATTATTATTCATAGAGATTAGGAACCGATTCAAATGGCTCAGTGATTCCCTATGTGTAAGGCTCTTCCTAAGAATTAAAAAATATTGTATCTATAGGCAAGAAAGCGAAAGTGATAAGAAAACAATGAGGTCATCATTCCTGTTCAGAGATAAGGAGCTCAATCCCCATTTGAAAAATATATCAGATTTCCCGACACCTACGCTTTTATAATTTCTATGCATATGAGGATTCGTCACCGGTTTCCACGCATTATTCCTCGCATTCATACCGGTGACAACTCATGAGTACATCATACAGTTGACCTTCTCTCACAATAAGGATTCACCCCTTTCAGTGATTAATTAAAGATCACAGGAGTCACTGCACCCTACTGCAATTTATTAAAAAAAGAAAAAAGAAGAAGAAGGAGACGAAGTGGACCGAAAAGATAGGAGCTTGACCGAAAATGATTAGCAAAGAGTAAAAATGGTGACTTTCATATCCCATGTGTATTTTTTTGCCAACAATAATGATAATAATGATAATACTGATTCCCCCTGATTGTTTAATGCAGATTAGTTGACATCTACTAATTGTTCCACTGTCATCGCTCCGCTGGGTCTCTGACTTCGTTATAGGTAACCGTAGGTACTTTGTGTATCTAAAGTTTGGCAGGAACTGACGCTGATTGCTGTGTATGTCCGGAGGATATCGTCGGAGGCGAGATTGAGGGTCAGGCGTGCGTGAACTGGCCAATGCATGAATGCGTGGCTCCAGAGTCTCCCACACATAGTATCACACTACTAGTAGCTAGGTATATATAGTTGGTTGTGATATCTCATCGCGTGTACCAAACTCACAGTCCTACACCTACTCCGCGCCTTTTTGACGTAGTTTAATCTACAACCTGCGCTACGCTACTAAAACCAGCTACGTCACACGTGAATCATTACAGATACACATCACGTGAAAATCATCACTGCAGCATGGCTTTTTGGGAGAAGCTTGCAGACAATAGCTATTCAAGCTTCATGGATCGATTTCGGGCTACAAAAGAATGAATAGATCAATTTTTCATCAGGACCTAGGATCCATTTGTTCGTCATATGTGTTAGAACGAATTTTGAGTCATGAATTACTTTTTGCATAGTAAAAAGCTCATCATCTTTCATTCGATGACCAAAAAGCTTACGATACAACCTCCTGCGTTTTCTCTTCAATAATTCGTCAGACTCATATGTGAAATACGATTACGTCGCTTCGGAGCTCTCCCGCAAGTATATCCGAGTCCGAAATCAGTCAGTCAGTCAGTCAGTCAGTCAGTCAGTCAGTCAGTCAGTGGAGTCGAGGTAGCGCGTCACAAAGTCTGCTCGTCGTCACCGAGTGGTCGTCGTGTCGTCGTAGATGTAAGTTCGTGTGTGTGGGTGGCTCCCACAGGGAGAGGTGTCCATCACCCTCGGTTGACAGGAGGAGCGTGCTCCCCCGTGGCTGCTTAGTCTATTAAGCTGCGCGCTACTCGTACGTCCGTCCATCCGTCCATATGCGTTCATCCGTTCGTTTGTCTCGCGATTTGAATTTAACTTAGGTGACTACTAATCGGTGCGGTTAGCAGATTTAACTTTTACCGAAAACATAAATTTCCATCAATATTAGTTTCTAAAAACTGAGTTCAATGGTAAATTCAAAAAACCTTCCAAGCTCCATAACAGATCGAACAATTTCAATTATCAAGAAAATAAAATTTTCGAATTCTAAAGCTTCTTCAGTATAAATTTATGGCTTACGAACTTTTTCAGATTTAAAATTGTACATAGTTGATTGTTTGGTCCTTTTCTTGACGATTCAATATTTTTAGGATCAGAGGCTTGCAGATCAATAAATGGGAAAGTATCTGTTTTCGAAAAAACTTTATAATCCAATACTGAGACGACCTTTTTTTTCCAAACAGCACAATTTTCAAAAGCAGTTTGCGAGGGGCGAACGAAATGTGTCTTATTATAAGCAGCATGAGCTTTCACTTGAAATATAGCTTTGGTTGACTGTCGAACTAGGTAGAGAATATTTGGGTCTTCTAATTGTAACATTTTGGTGTTTGTGCTTGATTTTTTGATTCGATAAGATTTTCTGATTGAAAGGACGATAAGAGCGATGAATGGGGATGCGATAGCCCAGAGTACAAAAGGCTAACACAGTTTTGCGATAAAAATGAATAATGGATTCTGTGCCCAGTAAACCCGCAAAAAGAGAATTGTGCTGATTTTATTCCATTCAAAAATCACGTGAATGCAGATTTGCTGGATCTTTAATGACCTGTCGAAACACAGAGAGCGTTGATGAAATATGTTTTTTCCGGGAGCCGAAATCCACACATATGCCTTGGATTAGAGAACGTGGGCTATGACAACGCTGTCATACTTCCGGCGTGGAGATTTATTAGTACCAGTTTTACGCCTTGGGGGGGCTGCTCCTAGAATTGCTTCGAATGTCCGAATCATCGGTCATTGTCTTCTGCCTTTTGCCGTGCAGCCCACCACGTGGCTTTCGCCCAATTTCATCCCACATTTTATATTGCATTGGATTATATTATGAATGTCGTCAATCCAAAGTAACAATTTTTTTTCCTGATCGAGGGGATGGGTTGAAAAAATCTGTATCCCATCCCTCCAGCTTGGAACAACCCTCATCATACTCTGCACAGCTAAATTTGCAAAATATATTACAGACTTGTTTATCCTGCAGTGAAATCCATTTCTCCTCCACTATTTGTCGATAGATATCTCCGACTCATTTTCTGCTGCAGTTTTTTTTTAAAAAACGTTGTAACGGAGGAAAACCGGTGTTAAAAAAATCCGACGGTCTGATGGCCAGAGAAGATGTGATTTTGGTTAAAACAAGGTGTGTTTTTCAACGGTCGTGAGCACAGCTAGTGACATTTTACTATAAATCAATATATTATCGGAGTAAACTTCCGAGTGGACGGGTTCTTTCGCATAGCTAAACTTGCGCGAGGTATCTACATACCTACGCGTACATATACAGTTGTTGGAGGCCATGGGTTGACGATGTGTGTATGTATCTACATAAACTGCGTGCTAAGTGTCTAAACGTATATAATATAGATGTACTGGTGTAGGATAGGTACCTAGAGCTTTGGCATTGGCATAAGCGCGAGCATATTAGTATTAGCATCGACATTAGGTATATTATCATGGTATCGGGCAGGGCTATATTCATATAGTATATATATATATCATGTATGTATCTACGTAGGTATAAAGGCATATATAATGTCCTCTAGCTCTCCCACACCGCGAGGTATTCGCGGTAAACAGTTTATACGACGAGAAGCTTCCATATCCGTTTGGCCTCGATCGGTCAATCACAATTTAGGAAACGTCCGTTTCCGGTTTATGCGCCGCATCGCACTCCTCCGCGGTCCTGCCCTTGTCATTACGCTGGCATCTTCGAAGCTCGAAATCTTTCTCATCTTATCCTGACTCTACCTGTATACAGCGTGCATCCAATGCCTGGATTTATATCCCAATTTGATTCGGCGAAGCAGCCTGGTCCATGCAGCGTCATTTCTCTCATTGAAAAAAACTCGTAGCATCGAAATTTCCCCATCAATATTGAAAGGACCGCAAAGCCGGAAGTCCAAGCCATTGTTTCTGACCTTTCCGATCATGAAATGATGAAAGATTAATCCTGAGCAACTTTGAACGTGGGGATTTCAATTCAGGACTCGCACATCTACGACCGAGCGAAAATCTTTCATCAACGCAGAGTCTGGTCACTTTTCGTTTGGTTTCTTACGTGAAATGTTGATAACGAGTTCATATTTCGTTAGCGAGAAATTAATTCTCCTTTTTTTTTCTACCTCTAAGGTGATAAACTAGCGTCTTGGGGTTGAAGTCGTAAGGATAAGTTGCTGGAAAAATATCTTCAGTATAATAAAGGTATTAATTTACCTCGTGGGTATAATCCCCCGGGTTCATCTGCGGGTGGATTTACCGCTGGGAATTAATCCATCTAGTGAGAACAGCCGCCGCCGCCGCCGCAGTAACTGCGATGGAACCGCTCGACGACCACCGGTTTGCTTGCTATAGTTGAAGGCTTGCATGCGTGTTTGCGGTATCACGTGACGGGAAGCGGGGGTAAATTAAACGGCAATTGCTGACGCCACCATAGCTGCAATCTATCAGTCGCTCTTTCACCTTTTGCCAAACTGTTTTTGCCCGGGTACAAGCGTTTACGAAAAAGAAAGTAAACGGAGTATAGAATACCGCCCCTGAAATTGGTGTATGAATTTTTCCCCGGCATTAATAACACGGAATTATACAGCAACGTGTTAAAAAGTAAAAATCCACGACCTCGGAGCCCGCGACTTGGTGCATTACTCAAAGAGCTAAACGAAGTTGAAACGAACATAAACCGCGAGGTTTTATCGCGCATCTCATAAGGTGAGGCAAAAAGGTTGTAAAGATGAGAAGAGCAAAGGTAAAACGCCGTTTCTGAGGCTCGAATGCTCTTCTCTTACTTTTCTCTTAGCTTTGCCTCCCCCGAAACGCCCCTGCATTGCGGCAATGGGTTATATCGCCTCAAGTTCTGGGAGCACTTTCAGTCCCACGCACCTTGACGTTGTACGTGGTGGTTAAATGTGGGTAATCTCGGTTCTACCTCTTTCGGTCTCATCATCATCATCATCATCATCATCACCACCGCTACGCCGGTAGAGATCGTTATTATAAATGTTTATATAAAAACGTGGACAACCAGGTGGAGGTTGATGAAACGATGGGTACATTTCCGGACGAGAAATATTGAATTCACACGAAAATATATGTGTCGAAAATTGAAACCAGCTGCTGTCCTAATTATGCAAATAAGATACTAAAGCTCGTTCTGATGCACGCAGTAATGCATGATCATATGCCACGCTGCAGGGACATGTGTGTACCGTCATACTTTGTACGGGCTGCAATAACGACGTGTGTACAAAGCGCCCACGTTGACATTATGCCGGGCAACGACCAGCCACCGCTGCAGTAGGTATTAACATCGTTTTACCACACGGTGCAGTGCAGTTTGATGTATTTAGATGTACGATAATCGCGCGTGTATACTCGATGAGAAACCAACTCAACCTCAACCTCAACCTTTATGAACTTGACCTTCGTTTTACGATTCGCTATTTAACCCTCGTAGATGAGAAACGTGAGAGAGAAAATGACGATGATGATAATAGCTCGATTTATTTGTGCTTTGGTATCGGGACCCCTTGGAAAGGAACTCGCGTTATCATAGAGAGAATAGAGGGCCGCGCAAAGAATGGGCCAAAGATAAGAGAGATGGAAAAGAAACGTTAGAACGATAGGAAGTGGTATAAATTAGTGAGGAATTCAAGTCGTCAGACTTAATTGATAATGTCTCCTCAAAGAGTAACCCGAACAGGCTTCTATTAAAAGCAGGAAGAGATCCAACCTGTTTAAATTTTGCTGGTAGAATCAGTGATGTGACTATGAATGAGGTTCTTTTTCTCTGGCCAAAGCAGTGACGGTTATCTCAGTTTATGCGGATTATCGGTTTCACAGTTTACAGGGAGTGGTATACACCCTGACAACTTGTTCAAACTTAATTAGTTTGTACAGCGAGAGCAGGGGAGCAAGAGAAGAGCGTTTAGCAAGCTTTGGGGTCTGAGATCAATCTATAAACTAGATGGAAAATCCTTCCTAATTACATACATCGGATAATTCGTGAGCTATGACATTATAGACAAGCAAGAGAGTTTACCTCTGTGACTAGGGTGCTGTCGTAGTCCTTCCTGTCGTATATCCAACCATGTTGGCATTTGCTGATCGGCCAATCGGTGCTACCGACTGGTGGAAGTCCGGGTGTTTCATTCCTCGAAAAGTTCGAAGCCACCTCTTGCTCAAGCCAGGCTTCGATGATGGCCGTGTAGTTAACGTCGTACATGTAACACCGTGAATACGAACGACGACCGTCTGATTTTGGGGTGTAGGGTAGCGACAGAGCCTTTCTTTGATCCAGAGTTAAATTCGAAGTTTCAAGCTCTGGTATTCGACACCAGTGCTCAGGCGACGCGCTCACAAACACCTGAGGATACAGGTACGCAGGATGAGGATACCGGAAGTCGGTAAATTGTACGATTTTATACATTGTTGATGTCTTTTTTTTCTACAATTTTACGCAATTAAATCTTGGGGTTTTTTCGAATATTTTATGAAATTTGAATAATTTTCTTGAACAAAAAGACGGTGGTCAGATCCAGTTTGATTGGACTTTTTTGTGGGGATGATTGCTGTATGAAGAACCGCGAGTTTTGAGGTTGAAAAATGTGTGCAAAATTGTAATTCTGACAAAACTTGAAATTTGAGAATGCAATTCAGCTCTAGAAACGGTGGACTTGCTAATCAACAACCCCGGTCACGTTATCTCTGCGCAAATTAACACGTCCCGCGAAAAGCTGAATCTACATATCGTAGAGTCAAAGTAAATTTTTAAAGAAAACTCTCATCTTTCAGCTATCTAAAAAATTTAGTCTTTCCCTAAGCTGTTTTTGATGTACCTTTCCTTTCTCTTCATTTTATACAGTTTCTGATCATCGAGTAGAGGCAAATTCAGATAGCCAACAAGCGTGGATCGTTATCACGCTCGAATTGAAAAAACAATAAAAAATGGTCCATTAATTGAACCAAAGGTAATAATTTCATCAAATTCATTTCAAGTTTAACGTAGATGGGATATAAATGAGGAAAAAAAAAAAAATGAAACTATTGACTCATGCTTGTTGGTCTTTCAGCGATCGAACGAAAAATGGTCTTCAATTTATAGCTTACTTGTGAAAAGGCGAGGAACGCCGCTGGCAGAGTGGCTGGTATGCAGAGAAGATAGTACATGATGTTTTGGTACCGTCCCTTTTCGCCCACGTGCACAAGCACATCGTCGAAGTCGATGGTACTCATCTTTCAAGTATTTCAATCACTTTTCTGGACAGAGGGTAACGTTGTTTCTTCGAATCAGCCCGCATGACCGTCGCGCATGTCCGTCTCTCGGTGTCCTCCACGTATGTATATGCACCTATATAATACTCGATTTTCTTTACCCACTTTATTTCTTTATTTATTTATTCTTGAAATTAATCCGTATCACGTTAGATAATTAATTAATTATCCATAAAACTTTACTTTTAAAATCTCAGCGTTAGAGTATATAACGAGAATATATTACCATAAAAATTAAACTAAACTCGAATTTTATTATTTATTAAATATATCGAAATGTACTATAATTTCGTCCAATATAATATACGAGTATGTGTTAGTCAACTTGAATTGTCTTTCTTCTTATTTCTTTCACTAATTTATTAGTTATACTGTTTCTTCACGAATAACAAAAGCAGCAGAATCGAAGTTTCTTAAAAACTAAAGTACACTCTGTACTCTACTACATTTGTTAATACTTTGAAATTAGAAACGTGGTTTATCTCTTTCAGTACGTCATTACCTCTTCGACACCACGATGCTGCAGTCACGGCTGCATTTCACACCCGCACACGCGCACTCTATGCACTTCAGTTTCATCTATAATCCGCGCAACTTTTTCCTCTTTTCCTTCTTTTTTTTTTTTTTTTTTTAATTAAATTTTCGTTCTATTCATTTCAACTCATTTATTCATTAGCTCATTATTCATTCACCGATCTCCAGCTCTCAGGTCACCCTTACTACACCGGAAAGAAACCGCCTCTTCTTCACCTTTAAGAGGGTCTAGATTTCTGGTAAACAAATCCGTAGAATGGCATCCTGGTTTTTCATCTCTTTATGAATCTTTTCACTCTCGATGTTAGATAAGATTGATTAGTTTTCTCTCCTCCTCCTGTTTTTCGCCCGCTATTTATATTCGCTTCTTTTCTATACGGAGATAACGACGTGACTAGGTATAGACGCGATGGGTTTGTTCGTTTATTAAAATCGAACACTGCACAGAATCTACCGCTTAATACAGTCGGTCAATCACATTCACGTCATTTTATGACTTAAAGGAAGTGGAGCAGTGAGCCAGTCTCGAAATTTCCGACTTCAACCGTTCCCAGGAAAGGTTAAAGAATCTTTCCCAATTTCTTGCACCATCTTTGCTCTCCTTGCTGCTTCTGTTCCGAGTTCTTGCCTCTCTTTATCTTCCCCTATATTTAAAAACGATTTTTCAAATTATCTTCGGCTGTCGGTTATCTCTGAAACGTAATTATAAGCGATTGATTGTTTGCGGATGTTGACTTTTTATACAGAGAAACAACAGTAAAAAGAAAACTCCACTCTTCGGGAGATAATTCGTGATTTTTTAAAACGCTGCGTGTCATAATTCGAACGATTTCCATTCAAACGATGCACGCAGTATATATAGGTATATGTATCGCTGCAGCGGTGATAAACCTTTTCGCAGAAGACTTTAGCCTTGGCTGAAATACGCGGGAATTAATGATTATCGCGGAATGAAACGAGCGCGAAACGTCGGAGGTCTATGCGGCATGATTGATTTTAACGGACAACAATTTTTGAGCTATCTAAGTCAAGGATAACGTTTGGAAAAAGGGGACGCCTCGATGCCGCGATAACAGAAGGTTGAAAAGAAAAACTTCCACATATTATCTGCGGGAGCGAATGACTTGTGAAACTTTTTATCATTAATCATAAAAGCGTTTAAAAAACGTGAGACTTCTCATTGGTAAGCATTGCGGAGTTCATAAAGTGGAGAAGAATCTTCCCCGATCTCTAGACCGCAACGAATTGTAACTCAAGACTCTCTGTCGTACATAGATATATATACTATACATAGATATAAAAAATACACATATTTATGTAAAATGTTACGTATTGTATAATGTCTGACGTTTCAAATTGTTGAGATAAGCATAAGACGTCCCGTGCAGAACACACGACGTCATCGTTCCTGCTCGACGATACGTAATATATCTTCGAATCACGTCACAAAGTCAAGTTTTATTCCATTCACGCTATTCGCTAATTAACGCAATATCTCAGTTATATGTTCGCTCGTAATAATTACAGCCTTCGCGGGTTGCCGATCGTTTACCCGCATATTTTATCATTTTTGAATTTCCCGCGCCGCGTATAATCGTTAAAATTCATTCTTCCGTTTATCTGCGGCATTCTTACACCTAAATCCCCAAAAAATTCTTCAACCCGGTTCGATGGACGAGAAAAGGACTACTGGCCACATCGAATGCATGTGATACCGATAAGTGAATGAGAGTGATTTATCGTATCGATATCAACCACTTATCCTATACCTATGCCTAGAGCGAATTCCGTGATAATATCTTCGCGATTCTCTGCAAGTAAATCACTAAATCACGTTGTATCAATGAATCAATGAAACGATCAAATTGACCAACATCCGGTTTGCAGTACCGCGTCGCCTACCATCGACCAGTTTCATATCCCATATCTAATCTCATTTCATCTCATATCAGGGAAGAAGATTTATATTATTCATCGCGGGAAGGACTCCGGGCTTCAAAACAGCAGGAAGGACCTCAAGCGGGATGATCTTTGACCCTATAGCTATGCTAGGTGTTACATGTATACATATATATGTATATGTGTATCGGACCGCGCGTAGACTGCCGCTCTTTATCGTTAGGGATGGATGGATGGATGGATGGACCCTGTGCGCGCACGACTTGATACCACTTTTATATAATATCTACGGTATAAATGTGGGAATAATGATCCCGCTTTTATTGTTTAATAAACACGTTCGATTCCTCTTTACACTATTATACATGTATATATTTACAGCTAGAGATCACCTCTAGATTATGTGGTCTGTAGTCTTCATCGCGAACTGAATCTAAAACAACTGCAGAGGGGCCTCGTCGATCCAGTATCCCGTCCTTCCACCTCCTCCACCGCAGCCTCCAGCTCCACCTCCACCACCACCGCCGTGGCTACCGCCACCGCCACCATCTCTTCTCTATATACGCGTTATATTCATCTATCTATCATTTTGAGGCCCCCGCTTGCCCCCGTCTGATAAAACCGTCACTCCCCCGTCCTGCTAACATGACTATTAATATATAAAAGGGGTTCCTCGACACTTGCACGGTAATTACGGGTCCGCATGCTTAAAGTTTGCCGATTTATTTTCTCTATGAAACAATTCACCCGGAACTTATTGTCAGTATAGTATAGTATAGTACGATGATATGGTTACTAGATAGGACTACGATGAACTCGAGGATCGCATAGATGTATACATAATACAACTGATTGTGAGTAAAGAGCCGCAGGCGTTGATACAATTCAATTCGTTTTATACATTTTATTCAAGATCGTATATATGATCATCGCATGATCACAGCAATGCAATTCAATTAATTAAACGTTATACGTAATTACAGTAGATATGTATGTCCGCGGTACCCCCGCAGCACAACTGCCATAACGCATAATAATAACACCGATTTATACTATATTCTATTCTAGAATGATATTTATATCAATAATTTATAAAAATGATTCGTTTTACATATTTTTCTAATAAAAACTAATCATTCTTGATTTCCTTTAAAAAAAAAAAAAAAATAAATACTTTATTACAATTCGTTTCAGCTCATACACTGGAATTCAGACATAATAATCTTTGTCTATCTATATCTGAAAACTATTTAATAAAAGAATTCGAATTCCGTTTATTTGAATAATTATCGTTAATCCTTAAAGGATTCTTCAATTCAAAACAAGTTATTGTCGCAGTGTCGGTAACCCGCTCGTATTTAAATAAGGCGTCGTTGCCATAGCAACGATACGATCACCAGCGAACGCCAACATGGCTGCCTATTGACGAAGGAGACTAGGCCGTTCGATCGACACAATTCTTAACAATGTTATCGTCGTTTATTGAAAAATGAATAATTCGAATGATGTGAGTATACAACAAAGAGTTATTTATTTTATCGTCACGTGCTCGCAGAACCCATTCACCCACACACATAGACACACATAAATTAATCACAATGAATATTAATCCTTTGTTATAGCCATGGTTAAGATGTGCTGAGGAATTCCCAATCACTGCTATAGATAATAACAAACTTCAATTAACCAGAGAATTTGACGAATCAATCATGAGGCCAGTACACGTTAAAAGATTAGATTTTAATAACGGATTATCCTCATGCAGGGGGCTAGTGGCCACTGATATTGCATTAGCTAATCTAGAGGAAATTGAGAGATATGAATTAGTCACTAAATGGATTGCAGACGGGTTGTGTACTCCTCCTATTTCGGAACAGAATACTAGCAGTCGTTCGTCTCCAATTTTTACAACGTTTGTTAAAAGAGGGATTAAATTAGACGAGGAATCGATTTCCAGTACTATTCAAAACCTGGATAAATCTCCAGTCATAAAATGCAGGAAAAAATTTATAGCCAAGTCTGAGAGACGTGATAGATCAGACTTTCAGGATCTAACAAAGTCTCCTATTATTGGTAAAAGGAGAAGAAATTCTATGCACAGAAAAAACAGATTCGGTTCATGGGATAAACAGAAGCTTAATGCATCGTGCAGCTCTTCTCCTTCTGACAAATCTCCAATTTTAGGAAAAGAGTTGAACACGGCCAGGAAACAGCGGCCTAGAATTAAAAGAAAGAGATTCATGGATAGGCTTGATTCTTTTGCACATTCTCCTGGGTTGAGATCTTCTGAATCAGAATTAGGGCCAAAAGCCCATATCGAAGTAAAAGACGAAATAACGTTCGAAGCCGATAGCGTAGATTTGAGTCAGGACATTTTCAGCGAGGAGATAATCACCGCGAGTCCGAAAATAGGCTCGATGCGTTCTTTTGTAAACCGGTCCCGGGCAAAATTCGTTCATAAAAAAGAAGAATTGGAAGATTTGCACCAGGAAGTTGATAAGCCGTTAAAGATTGAAGATATTAAGACAGAAGCAGGCCCAGAATTGAAACAGTCGCCTCCATACTGGGGAAATAATGAATACTGTTTATCCCCGGTTATCGGGTCTGAAATAAAAACCAAGAGCTTCAGGTTGGATGAAGCCGAGGAGAATAGATCATTCAGTAGTATCATCGAGGACACTGAGGAGTATCTCTTGCCTGAAATTCAGGAGAGACCGTGCGCCGATAGCAGCAGGTCAAGGAAAGATGATAAGTTGTTGATTCTCGACTCGGAATTGGTTATAGAGAAAAGAAAGTTTATCACTGATACAGAACGCATTGATTTCGACACTAGTAGTGAGAATGGAGAAGATAATCTCGGAATGAGATCAATGAGAATGAATATAATCACCGGGGTAGGATCAGACAGTGATAAAACTGTTAGTGATATTATAGAGGAACCCACGACTCAGGATTCCGTAGAGCTGCTAGAACCAGAGCCGATTATTGCCTCCCATTCCGGTCTGGGTTCCTTTTGCTCACGAAATCCAGCATCTGCTACCTCGTTAAAGATCTCTGAAACTGTATCACCCAAAGATCTCATCTCACCGCATATATCTATCGCTGATATTAGCATAGAGACCACGCCGCCTCGAACACAAGAGTCTCCACCTCCCGCAGCAGATCTCCTAGATTCAGGAAAGAAGAAAAAAAGATCCAGACCCAAAAAGTAAGATGAGATTACACGCAGAATCCGTAAATTGCATTGAAGTACAAGATTAGTTGGCAAATAATTTGTATTCTTGTGAACAAATAACAGAAATCAACTATTATTCACATTCTATTTATCGTTTTTACAGAGGAAGCTTAGGCGCCAGATTACAGAAGTTGATCAGCGGTCAGGTGTCCTGTGTTCGTTTATGGAGACACCAAATGTCGCGAGAATCTGTGTTTGAGAGATCATCAGCTCCATGTACAACGCTGTTAGTTGTCCAGGCGTGGATAGAATATGGGAAGAATTTGTATCAGAGTGAAGTCCTCAGCGATCCATACGACTTGTTGAATGGTTGTTTGGACGAGTCTACTCAATCTAAAAGAAGAGAAGGGAATTTCAGCCGGAATCTAGTGGTGATGACGAACCCAGACTTTGTGGGGTCAGTCAAACTGCTGCCTGGGACAGTATACAAGATTTATTTACCCTGGGAGGTCTTTAACAGAAACTCAGGCCCAGGGAACTTGGTTCTACACGCATTGTACTTCAACGTCGTTTCTAATCCTGTTAAAATTGAATTAGAGCAAAATGCCGAATCTGGGGCAGCAAAACATTCCAATGAGCTAATAGATAGCGATATAATTCGCGAATACCATTGTCCGTGTTTAGAAAATGGAAAGCTCGATAATTCCTGTTTAACTAAGTTTACGAATCATAAGATAGACATCATAGCTGAAATGATTAAATAATAGGGATTTCAATTGGGGATCGGGAGGGGAGAGGGTTTATTGAAGACCGTTTGGAGAATCAAAATGACATTATCGGAAATTCAAACGTGTCTTCTGTTGTTATTACAATCATGTGTTAAATACGAGAGCGTTTTAAAGCTCTAAATAATTGTATTCTCTTGGTTGTTAGTCTTTGAAGAGAAATTTATTGAGAAGAAATTTTCAGTTTAGTTACAGGCGTAATTATTGACGTTATAAAATGGGGAAAATTTTAGTTTCGAGTTTTGAATTTCATATAATATTATTAAAGAAATGTTACTTCGAAGTCTGTATTCGATAAATACGATATAGGTGTAAAATTGAGCAAGAGTTAACGGTGATCACAGAAACAGTTCCTTTAATTTATAATATTAAAATAAATACAACATAATGTAAATAGATATTTATATAATATAATAATTGTATAAATAAGATAAGAGACAGTATACAATAATTGATTTCATTTTTATAATAATATATCGTATTCTTTCCATTACCGAGAAGAACAAATAAAAACAGATTTTTATTTACATTTACTTATCAGTTATACAATATATTTCTAATTATAACAAAACCACTGTTTGTGTATTCTTTTTTACTAGCTTAAGGCTCATCTCTGGTCGCCCACCTCCTTTTGGTCGATATGTATCACATTTCGATCATTATCCGATTTCAGGCGACGAGAACGTAAAAATAAAATGCACATCGCCAATTCATATTCAATTCCGAACAGATGCGTCTGAAAACATGTTCGTTTCGTGCGAAAATAAAGTCTTAAAATGGATGGGCCTTGATACTTAAACAAAGCCATTTTTTATAATAATGCTCGCTAAATGGTTATCCTCGATTTAATATTTCAGATATTATAATGATAAATGAAATGAAACTTCTATATAAGGAATAGAAATGAAGTCAGACATTATGATTCAAAAGTATAAATAAAAAAGAAAAACAAGCGTATAATTATTCGAAATACGCGCTGCGTCGAGTTTCGCGCCTGTACAACGCAACCAAAGATACACGAAACTCTTGCGTTTGCGCATACTGACAAGTTTGCCAAACCTTTTAATAACCCAATGCGTCATGTCGCAGTGACGTTTAATTTGTCAGTTAAGTTTCCAATTTTCCATCTAATTTCTTTGCCCGAAGAAAATTGATAAGAGATAAAGCAGGTACGCAATGTAAAACATATTTATTCAAATAATTCGACAACAAAATCCGACAAATGGGTAGAATTAACGCGTTCTAGCTTCTTAACTCGACCGATCGACAAGGGAGACACACTAACCCAAAATAAATCAACTATCAATATTTTTAGGTTACTAATAAACAAAATATCAGCTTTTTTCGCCTATGACTTTGACTCTAATATGTAGACTCGTTTTTCATCAACATATCGATATATCAGCTATCTAACGCACTGATAAATCAGAAATTCCTTCACCATCTGCGAGCTTAATCTAACATAACCTAAACTAACCTAACCCCGACCAATGAGCGAAGTTCTTAGATATTTGACGTAACAAAGACAGGCGTTGTACTCCTATTTCATTAAAATAGAATAATCTTGTAATTCACTTCGAAGAAATAAAAACAAAAAGAAAAATCGAAGATAAACGTTCGTTATCTTTGTTTATTGTGGTAAATACTGACTCAGCTTATAACCTATGCCTTTACTGATAATTAAATCTTTCTTCGGCTCGTTTTATATCTAAAATCATTTTTTTTTGGGCCTGTATATCAAATTTGTTAAAATAAAATGAGGCATTGTAAATCGCAGGTATAAACATGCGCTTTTTCCTTATAGCCAAAGATGTCCGTGACTCAGGACCGGCCAGAATTATACGAAGAAGTAAAATTGTACAAAAATGCTCGAGAGCGAGAGAAGCATGATAATCAAGCGGATTTGTTCGCCCTAGTAAACACGTTGCAGCATTTGGAAAAAGCTTATATCAGAGACTGCGTAACTCCGAAGGAATATACAGCTGCGTGCAGCAAACTACTTGTACAATACAAAGCGGCTTTCAAACAGGTCTAAGCCTTGTCTTTAATATCAATTTCACCATTTTTTATATCCCAGATTCTCAAAAAAGCTTCTATCTTCATCCAATATACAATGATTATTCATTTTTACAGGTACAGAGCGAGTTTTCATCCATCGACGCGTTTGCCAAAGCTTTTAGACTCGATTGCCCAGCTGCTTTGGAGAGAATCAAAGAGGACAGACCTATAACGATAAAGGACGACAAGGGAAACACATCAAAATGCATTGCGGATATAGTTTCTTTGTTTATTACACTGATGGACAAACTTCGTCTGGAGATTAAGGCAATGGATGAGCTTACTCCCGATCTTAGGGACCTTATGGACACTATGAACAGGCTCAGTCTTTTGCCGAGCGATTTTGACGGGAAACAGAAGGTCTCAGGGTGGCTTCAGACCTTGAATAGCATGTCCGCTGCAGACGAGTTATCAGAAACTCAAGTTAGGCAGCTTCTATTCGATCTGGAAACGTCGTTTAACGGTTTTAACCAGATACTGCATAATTCCTAATCGTGAAAATCTGCATTTAGCACGAAAGAGACTCGTCATAATAAGTTGTAAATTCCTTTGGCTAAAAGGGGCTGAAAGTCTGTAACTAAGAAGTAAAATTAATCAATTTTGTATAGTTGAGCAGTTATAAATGTACGCTATCATTCTTTCCTTCGATACGAAAGACAGGGATACTCGATTGATATCGAATAGCCAAGTTTTTAATAAATTAGGTAGAGAGTTTAACAGCGTTTATTAAAATTCGGGTTAAAACTAGCTCGAATTTACGAGATTCAGATTATTCGGAATTTTAAAAAGCTCATTCAGCTCTGATGAGATTTTGTGAATCGTTGGAACTTAATTTGCACATAATTTCCCTAGTTTTCGATCTATATGAACGTTTAATGTTATAGTTTATAAAAATTTCGATATTTCTTTGGCAGTTAATTAGGCGTAGATTAGATAGCGACCGAAGAACACAACGTGGGAGATTTTAGTTTCGTTTCTTCTCTTGCCTGTTATTTCAAACGTCTTTTGGTACCGAATTAAATGTTCTATAATATTCTAAGAGATTTTTTTTTATTATTATTTCCTAATTTAATAATACCGCCGTATTATAAACGTACATTGAACTACGCATCCGATTGATCAAGAGTCTGTACCATGTGTTTATAAAAAAAGAAAAATAAAAATAAATAAAAGTAGGATTGTAAGTGAAATGTATCTTGTTTTAATAAATATATTTTAAGTTTATTCGTTGATACCCTATTTACTTCCCTCATTCATAAAATCCAAAAATTTAAAGTGATTCTTTTATCATTTTGTAATAATAAATCAATTTCTCGTTATAAGGGATCGCGGTTTATTTCCAAACCACAAGACCGTATCTTTGTTCGCTATTATTGAACACAGTCCTTATTCTTCGTTTTAAAATTCAACCCAATTGAAAATTTGTTTAAAACGTATTGAGCGATTATTAAAATTTAATAAAATTTGAGTTAACGATCTGAGATTACAAAATATTGGATCCTAACTCTGTGAAATAAACTAGGGGATGTTATCGAATATTATTTCTGATGAAAAAATATGTTTGAAAGTTTGAAAGAAAGGAAAAAATCAAAATTTGAAAAAAAAAGCCATTTCCAACGCCACCCTATCGTAACTTTCTACATATAGGTACATATAGAATATAGATTATAGATAGGTATTGCTATATGGAGTAAATATATGTATATATATTCAAGAGTTCGGGGAGTATACGGAAGTCAGCCAAGGCGATAGGAGGAGGCATAAATCAGATCTATCCCTCTAGGGTCTAGTCGTCGCGAGTTTCATTGCTCACGTTAAGACTCTTTGTGGCACCCGAGGCGTCAACCCTCTGACCCTACTAAACTAAACTGAACTGAACCAAAGTAAACCGAACTAAACTAACCCGAAGTAACATCAGCTGAAGCAAATTGTTCCTCACCTACACCCCGTTTTTGTTGCCCCCCCCCCCCCCCCCCCCCCCCCAAGAAAGAAAAAGGAAAAAGGAAGAACCTTTTCCTTATTTGAATTCTGTACGTGTGTCCATCAAAAATAGGCACGTTTTTTTTTTATTTTATTTTTTTGCTGATGTAACTCCAAATGATAGATTTTTACGTAAAATAACTTCTCCTAAAAGGCGAGGGCTGCTGCTTAATTTTAAGTACTACTTGCTGTAATGGGATTTCTTCTTATCATACCTATAATTGATACAGGGAAAAAAGAGAACCTTTTTACTTTGCTAAGAAAATTATAACTTGGCTGAAAATTGAGATACCGATTTCATCTTGGACTCATTTTTTACGGGTAACACCTCTCTAGGATTTTGAAAAAATTGTTTTTTTTTTTTTGGCCAGTTTTATACTTTACTAGAAAACCGTCCGCCCGTGAAGCTATTTGTAAAAAACACGTTTCTCAAGATGGGCTCTGTCGTCGCCATTTTGTATGAAAATTATAATAATTATTTTTTATTATATACTTTAATATGTGTTAAGTAAACCCTCTTAAAAGAAATCCTATTCCTTTTTTCATACTCCCAAAATAAATTGTCAAAGTTAGGCCTTATTTTCTGCGGCTAGAGTGGTGTTACCCCTTTTAAGGGGATGAATTGAGTATTTATAAAAAAATAAGTGGGCTTTGAGATGAAACTTGATAAGTTATGGGGTGGCCTGGTAGGAGAGATTGGGTCAGGGTACGAAAGTATTTGAAGTTTTATCTTCAAGCCCAGCCCCCTTTTTTTTTAAATAAATATATGAATCCTTTCCCTTCTAAATGACTCGAAAAATGGTTTTTTTTTCCTGTGTTAATTATATGGGAAATGGGAATCCCATTAGAGCGAGTAGGCACTTAAAATTGAGCTAGAGGCTTTTTTCTCTTGGGAGAAGCAGCTTCGCATAAAAAATCTATCGTTCGAAGTGAAAGAATAGAAAAAAATAAAATTCATTCTCGACGTACACCCTCAAGTATAAGTTCTCAAAAAATGCTCTGATCCTTTCGTTTATTATTTGTAAGAAATAAATTATATGCAGATACGATTCTGAAATCGATTTTCTTCATAAAGCTCGTAAGAATATTCGAAGAAAGTAAAATTTAGTTCATCGATTTATCATGCAGGTATACGTAGAATGGGATATTCTGATTAAACGAAATCAGACTTCGTCCTCGTCGTTTTGTTCGCCATCAATACTTAGGTCTCCTAATTAAACTTCCTAGAAGAAATTCAGTTATCTTTTATACAACGATTGATCGATGTAATAATTGGACCGGCGTCAGTCTCGACAAGTTCCGCAGTTTATCGGGCTATTCAATTCAAATTGAATCGAATTGCGCAGTCGTGTGAAGGGTCGCGTCGCAATAATAACAGTAATTATTCTTCTCTATTTTTCTTCGCAAATATTTCTAAAGGAATACCAATTTCTTCTTCAGTTTGAAAAATTGTTCCCAATAATTCGATGAAATAAAAAGTAAAACAAAAAACAACTGTGTTTCATTTCTCCGTTTCTTTTATTCACACATACTAGGTATGTACAGAGCGAATATTAGGAAAGTGGTTTTCATGATGGTAAGGCAGTTCGTTTTTTTCTTTATACTGACGACCTATCACTGATATCTTATTTGTCTATGACTGATATCTACAGCTACGCCAATACCGCTACGTCGTCTGTAGATATCAGTCATAGACATATAAGATATCAGTAGATAGGTCATCAGTTTAAAGGAAGAAATGAACTGCCTTACCATCAGGAAACCACTTGTCTCAGATTCGCTCTGTATAAAACCTGTAAATAAAAAAACAAAAAATATAAAAAAAAAATGATGATCTAGAAAGCGTTTATGAAGAAATGGAGTAAAATGATCATAGACGATGTTTTTGACCTTTTAAGAACACCGTAAGTCTCGCATAGCTATACTATATCGTTCGAAATATAAAGCGAACACTTTGTGCAGAGCTGAACAAAAGAATAGAAAAGAGTCACCGGCGCCAGAAGGCAATTAGAGATTAGCGAGTGTTAATAACAGTTAAGGGTGGGTCTAGGATGGGGTGTGTAAAGTACGCTCAACATTGGTTGAACCTACAGCTACGCCACGTTTCTTTGCATGTGGGAAGGTATAGAAGAGGTAAAGAAGCTTCGAGGGGTTACTATATGTGTGGTGTAGTTGTACTGGGGGTGAAATGAGCAATTAATATATCTATGTGACAGAGAGCCGGCGCCCCTACAGGTCTGAGCATTGATTAATCTCCACAACAGGCCCATGCGATAACTTTGTTATACGGTATATACCTGTGTTGATAAGCTCCTTCGGGGGAAGGATTTTTTTTTTTTCATTTCTTTTCTACTATATGCATTCAGTGGATTACTGCCTAGCTGCAGATATTGCGATTGTAAATAATATACAAATAACGATTTTTCGCACACGGCACGCAAACATAGCCTTTTTTTGCGGAAATTAGAAACGTAAGGCGACAGTTAGTGTCAATAATTTATATCCTAACGAACAAAGACCGTTTTATAATTCATATATTTGTAAGGGGGTGTCTGCAACCTATTTTGAAATAATATCATTCACGCTGCGAGGAAATATTCTACATTGATATAATTTCGGGGCAAACCGATGATAGTCGATGAATTTCATTTTTGGATTATAAAATTGTTGATTTCAAGCCATTTTTTTTTTTTTTTTAAACGTTGAGAAACGGGTGACAATCACACCAGTCGAGAATTATCTTTCGCATGTGTATATCGGACGTCGGTTTTTAACACAACGCGCGTTATGTTGAATTTTATGCACGCGAATCGTGCGCGAAATCGTACTTTACGCACAGCTCAGCGTGCTGAAAAGTATGTTACGTGCTCGCAACGATATAGGACTGTCTTTATCCTCTATACAGAGTGAGTTTTCTCTGGTATCGAATGAGGGAGGGGCTTATGAGCACAAACGCTCCGCCCCTTTGCATTCACACTCGTTATCGTCATATCGAGAGACCCCAGTTTGCCCCTGAATGACATGATTCTCTAATATTCCCTCCAATTTTCAAAAAGTTTCGTACCCATGTACCCCTCGTGCCTCTATATACCCCCTCAATACTGCACTTGGAATAACGACGAGATTTTACTGTTGATTCAACAAACTGAAACAATATTTGTGAATTTGATTGACAACTGGAATTGTTGTTGTAACTTGTATGTGATCTCGTTCGAAGAGATGGAAGAATTTTTTTTATGTATTCATCGCCCAAGAGGAGCATCCTGTTTTCTTTTATTGCTCTAAAGTTGTTATTCTTCATTTAACCAGAGTATTTATCTTGATCCCAGTTCTCCTCTCTGCTCTTGGTTTCCAAGATGCTTTATACTTTATCTTCCACTTTTTTTTTTTTTTTTTCTTAT
This sequence comes from Tenthredo scrophulariae, assembly GCA_963978835.1. Lineage (NCBI taxonomy): Eukaryota > Metazoa > Arthropoda > Insecta > Hymenoptera > Tenthredinidae > Tenthredo > Tenthredo scrophulariae. The sequence goes on along the minus strand of OZ022230.1, from coordinate 2,172,282 downwards.
TCCTTATATATATACGTATGCTTATTATCTCGCTCCGTCGCCTTGCCACCCTCGCGTTATCATATATTATAAAGGTGCGAACACCTTTCGCACTCTTTCCTTTTTATACGTGGATATGTATGAAATTACAGGTTTTAAAGAATTTCTATTTCTTTTTCTTACCAAAACTGAATTATTATAGTTAATAGAAATTTCGAATATCATTTACTTAGTCTGATACATATAATGGCAGATTCTCAAAGCGAGTGAATTTGACAGGTGATCAGACCCTTCTAGACCGTGCAGTAACTATTCACAGATAATTCATGTCAGACTGCCAACTGCATTTGCTGCTACATATCAGTTTCGCTCTACCGTGAAATGGGGAGCATCAATTTTACCCGTTTGACCAAAGAATTTTTTTCTTACCTACTATAGAATTCATGCTGTTTACCAAAGTTTGAAGTCTTATAACAATTATTTCCCTTCGAGTGGACAAGGGGTAATTTTCATTTTTCGAAAGAAAAAAAAGGGATATTTTCAATGATATTTCAAGTCGAAGATCGTTCGGGGTAAATTGAATTTTATGTGCACTTTACTTCTATGAACGAATCATGTTTTAATTAATTATATATAATTAATAATCGTACATAGGTGCACTGCAGCTGTGAAGAGACGAAAATGAGTAGCGAACCATGAAATAAGGACCCAGTCCTCTTCTCCAGATGCGAAGAATTCTTATACATCGATCTGGTTTTTTCGCAGAAAAGAAAGCACCGTTATATACGTTACATGTGGGTATGGGTATATATTTAACGATTTACTCCCACAATTCGCAGAAAAGATAATTTACGAGATAATTTACGAGATACCTACTCTATGGTGTGGCAAAAAGTGGAGGCGTGACAAGCTGTCATTACCGTTTTAACAAACGGGCCGGTTAATTCACCGAAGGATTTGTCATCGCCTTATCCCCAATGAACATTTCATCCCTTTCATATGAATTTCTTTTCACCAAAAAATTTTTCACCACTGCGTGCAATATAATATACCTACGGGATCTAGAAATTCAAGGAATCGAATTTCGGTCCGCACACTCAAGAACAAAGAATCCATTAATTAATTCCTCCCTCAGCTACTCACTGCACTGCAGGCTCATTATTTTTCATCCCACTTTCTCTCTCCGAGATAATTTCTTTTCCAAATTAGGATAACCCGCTCGATTTACCTCCGCCCTTGAATCAGGGTGGTCGTACGTACAGCCTAGCCAGGAGAAAAATGAGTCAATCAATTCTTACGGGACTGGATATTTATTGGCTATCTAAACTCCGGGCGGTGGGACCTTCCTCAGACTAGGTAGGGTATATATTCTATTTTTCTATCCTTTTTTGTTTTTTTCACTTCCGCAACTTCGAAGAGATTTAAACCGCGTTGTACTGCAGCAATATCTATTAACTTGAGACCCGCTCATTGCCGGACCCTCTTCTTCTCTTTCTTCGGAAGAAGGACGTCAAATAACAATTCCTTGATATAAAAGTAGAATCATATCCGTTTCCGGAACGAGATATAAAATCTTATTCTTTTAGACCGGGATTAGGACAGCTATCCGTTTCGCACTCGTTGTTCGCAAAAGGTTTTTGCTAAGTCCGTGTCGTGTCGGTGTAAAATATCCGGAAACGAAAACACGATACGGAGGCGGATATTAAACTAATTTTCCACGACGTCGCATATTCTTTATAAAAAATGTAAAATTTAAGAGAAATAGTCGTAAAAGAGAGAAAAAAAAAGGTTGATTCTGTAGCCAAATCCTATAGGAAGTATAAAACATAACTGGGGAATGGGAGGGGGTAGGGGGTTGTTTTTGGCTGTGTTATCGGTAGGTATACGTGCCGTACCTTAATCCGATATGAAACGACCAGCGAACGAACGAACGAACGAACGAACGAACGAACTGGTTATTATTGGATTATCGATCGAACTGGTGTTGGTTTCAGCTCAGCTTTCGACTACGTTGGTATTTAGGTAGGTAGGTAGCCAGTAGCTGGTGGTTACGCCAGTTTAGCGTCGTTAGAAAAGCTTTACTGGAATATAAGTTCAGATATAGGGTCGAGAACCCCGGGGATGATCCGTACCCGACACTCAACACACCCTATAACGATGACTGATCGTCCGTTTTCTAATCTAAGCCTCAATGCTTCCTCATATATTCCACGACAGTCGACACTGTATACCTATGTACATAGGTATATAGGTATTATAATACCGTGAGGAAATTCAAGCGCGTCGCTAATCCTAATTACTAATTACTAATTAGTTTCGAGCCAAAGGGGTTGCAGAAGTTGACGCATGAGAATAACGCGATATATACAGGGTGAGTTTTCTCTGGTATCGAATGAGGGAGGGGCTTATCAGCTCAAACGCTCCGCCTCTTTCTATTCGTACTTGTTTTCGTCGTATCGAGAAACCCCACTTTTATGCCCTCCTTGTCCGGAGTCTAATAGTAATAACAGAGTGTTGTTTCTGGTGGTTTTTTATGGCACGTGAAAATCAAAGTGTCGTATGTCATGAACGAGTGAAAAGAAGACTATATACATACATAAAGATGAAGATAAATAATATTAACTTTTTTAAGTAAATAGGCAAACTTAACTGTATATACAATTCGTTTGAATACAAGTTTGAAAGTGAAAGTAAAAAACAAATATATATATATACCTGAGTAATTAAATAAATAAAAATTTCTAACTGTAATTATTACCGGGGGGCACCGAGTGTAGTAAAAGTTTGTAAAACCATCAGGCTCCCTGCTGCAGACTCCAGAGTTTGTAATTAAAAAGGTCCTGGAATCGGGCTCCCTCTTCGGACTCTACTGCATGGTGCTACTGGCGTGGCGTGTTGGTGGCAGCTACACTCGACCAAGGAGGGTGGCTATCTAGGCGGAAAAGCTCACTCCTAAATGAACACTGTATTTTCTTTTTAACCCTTAGCAACACACATGATATTGTGTTTTCGGAAAATACGATAAAAGGATATTAAAAACTGATTCGAACGACATCGGGCCTTTTCAAATCGCGATACTCGTTTCCAAAAGTCATTCTGTCTACTACAGAAAAATGAACGTACAGAATATATTGAATTAGAAATTTATGGATTCGAGGGATGAAAAATCTCCGTAGATTTGTAGAGTGTAAATAAAAGGTATTTCTAAGCGATGAATGAACTACATCAGTGCATGTCATTTCGCTGAAGAAGTACGTTAGAGTTTCTTGGCTGAAGAGGCAGAACATGTTTACCTTCGATATATCATATCTGTACCAAAGAAATAAGTTACGCATGTAAATTTCAGCCAAATTTGATACCAGAGTCTGAACACGTAATTAGATCTATGAATCTGTGAACAATGTACTACAGTATTAGTGGCTTCCAAGTTAGTTTCCGAAACAGAGAAACTATGAACTGAGCCTAGCAGAACTAACTATTATATACAGGGTGATCCAGAATGCAGCACTTTCCTTATGCCAGTAAATTCCTCGTAAAAATCTAAGACGAAAATTATCAATGCTAAAATTTCGAATGGGAAGCCGTTTTCAAGTAGGAGCCGTTTGAAGTAAACCAATACGAGAGTAGATACGAGACTGTCTCAGGGCCGCAACCACCGGCCTGGCGCAGTTCTCGCGACGCGTCGTATTAGCTAACTTTAAACGGCTCCCACCTGGCAACGGCTTCCCACTCGACATTTTAGCATTGATAATTTTCGTCTTAGATTTTTACGAGGAATCCACTGGTATTAGGAGAGTACCGGATTCTGGATCACCCTGTATATACGTATGTAGATATCAAAGTTAGGATTTAGGCGCGTATATGAGGAGGTGGACAGATTCTGTTGAAGTACATATATCTGGAAGATCCACCTGGGGCATAACTACGTGGATGATTTTCATGCATGTTGAAATGTAGCGAGTCCGTGGATGTGCTATGTGCACGAGGTTGAGGTAAGGAGAAACCAAAAACAGTTTGGGTCAAAGTGAGTCAAAGCTTTGTGTACCTGTAGCAGGTACAAAGCTTAGCTTTCTCCTTGATCGTGTATACAGTAATACTCCGGGTTCTTAATTAAGCGATATACGTAATAAGTTAGGCTTATATAACCGCGTGTATAACCAAAACCCCAACCCAAACCCAACTCAGATAGAAACTCCGAGTCCTCCGCATCGTCAAAACTAATTAGTTACACGATATACGGAATAGAGAACGGCAAAGTTCAATAAAGAACGCTTAGTTTACAGAGAATAAAGAAGCTTCAATCGGAATGATATTTACATATGAGGAGAATGAAGCTTGCTTTAATATAAAAAATACAAAAATTATGTTTTCTGTGCCAAAAAAAAAAGAGAGAAAAATAAAAAAATCACAATCAAACTCGCGCAGGTGTTTCGCTATACCAGGTTTATCTCTCTCCTAAGACTCCCTGATCTCAAAACCCTCCCGCTTCTTCTTTCTTATACCCCGTCTTTTCTAGGGCCACTTTAAAACTCTCAAGATGCTGCTGCGGGCTCGGCTAAAATACGGTCAAGGAGTCGCACAGTTTTCGGTCAACTGGTTTCTTTCTTCTTCTTTTTTATTTTTATTAATTTTTTTTTACTCTTTCTTCTCTTTTTTTCTTCGGGTTAATGTCATACACTCCACGTTATGTAATATGGCGAAGTTAATTTTTATTTTCTTCCTCTCATCGTCTTCGCCAGATAAAAAGAAATAAGTCTTAAACTCACAGGATTTCAGATTATTCATCGAACGTTTTTGATCCTTCGTAAAAATTTATACTTCTCATTTTTTCACTCATCGCTTATATTAAATCCACGGCTTTCTCATAAGCGACGAAAAGTACCGTCAAAAGTCACCGAGCAGAAAAATTTTTGTTAAAAAAATGGAAAAAATCAATTTTTTTTTTTTTCATCCCTTTTTTGATTGACGCCAATATCGTTCTGTTCAAGTCTAATCCGCATTCGTCAAGAGGACACGTACTTGTCTCCCCCCTAAATTCTGGAGTGGTTCCGACCACGGGGTAGATAGGTATAATTTAATAACCGGAGTGGTTCGGGCATATATATATAACCAAAATGCAAAATATATTTGAGAGGCTGTGGTATGGCCAAGTATATGTATATGTATAGGCGGACAATTTTTCAGCCCCTCTTCCGGATCCCCAAGGACATATCCGGGGGTATAAAGACTCCTTACAGATGGCGGGGCGCGATTGGATATAGAGGAAAACTGGAGTCTCGACTTGACTCGAACATTACAAAGACAAGCTGGATTTGAGCCAAAATAAATTCTAGCGAACTGGCTGCAGCCGGGAGAGAAAGAATAAGAAGAAGAGGATGAGCGAAGCGGAAGGAAAGAACAGGAGATGGAAAAAAAAATTGAGAAATGAGAGGAAGAGGGAAACTCACGATTGGAAAGAAACAAAAGAAATATAAAAATAAAACCAAAGAAACCGAGGAAGAAAAATCCTCTGTGTATACGTACCTACTTTAGACTTTATCTTTCCACCGTTGCTGCAGTTGCAATATGCAACGAGACTCGTGGTACGAGTACCGCTGATGCAGCTTCAGCCCGCGTCTACCTAAGATCAAGGATCATCTTACGTGTAATTACTTTTTATTTCCATTTTATTTTCATGCTAGTATGACAAATAAAGTAAGTAACTAAAAAGCTTTCAGAGAAATTGAACGCGCAAGGCTCTTACGGAATTCGTGATATTTTGTTTAGAAAATTATTCAGGGCTTTCCCGACAAATCCCCTTTTCGATTTTCTCTCAACTATTTTTACCTGAAATACGACTTGAAGTGATCATCCAGGATTTGTTTTAATTTCTCTTTATATCGAAGTACCTACAGTCGTTTCTGCAAAAGTTTAAGGATTAAGGATTTTGTAAGAATTCATTTCGCGCCTGAAGTTACAGTTTTGGGAAAAATTATACCCGAACCATTACAGTATAAAAGAAAGAATTCAAAATTTCTATATACACAGGTACAGGTGGCTATTTATGCATGAAGAGAAAGAGGAATATAGGATATTATACAGAGTGAGTTTTCTCTGGTATCGAATGAGGGAGGGGCTTATCAGCGCAAACGCTCCGCCCCTTTGTATTCACACTTGTTATCGTCGTACCGAGAAACCCCGCTTTTATTTTTACGTGCCGTAAAAACCTCCAGAAACCCTACCTGTTCTAGATCCGGGCAAGGAGGGCATGAAAGTGGGGTTTCTCGATACGACGAAAACAAGTATGAACGGAAAGAGGCGGAGCATTTGCGACGATAAGCCCCTCCCCCGTTCGATACCAGAGAGAACTCACCCTGTATAATAACATATCAGATCCCTCTGGAATTCTGTAAAGTTTAATACAATTTATAATATAAAATCGAGGCAGGGCAACTCCGACGTTAGTTTTTTTGACGTGTATAAAAAAATTTCGAAACAAATGCAATCTTTTATTAAGAAAGTTTCATGTTTTCTACTCCGAGCCGAGTTTAAACCTCGGAGGAATTCTCTGTTAGGTCAATAATACACAGTCGCCTACCATGCAGAGTCCGTGCCATCGCGTTGTCTTATAAATTCTGTTATATTAATTTGAGTTTTCATACAGTTTCATAAATTTTATCATTCCAAAGATCTTTTGCATATATAGGCGAATGCATATAGGTGTCCTATAAAAAAATAAAATGAATAAAAAAAAGCACAATTTCAGGCATAGAACGATGTAATTCCTTCCGCTCGCGGTATCTGTAATTTCCTCTTCTTTTTTTTGTCTTTTATATCTCTCCCACGCGATCGTTTTAATGGAATAGCGTTTCGTTCCGCTATGTGTTCTCGTAGTTCGTTATTGCCTCGAACTCGAACCGTAATCTCGGAATTAGAGATAATCCGAACGGGTTTAAGTGTACCGACAGTTCGCTGTACGTGTATTGTAATAATAATTATATTTATCTAGAAACAGACCAGGGAACTGCAAAAAAGGGAAAGCAAAAAATAATTCATTTATAAAGACATGAGTACATCGGTCATCATATAATTAGGGGAAAAGAATCGAAGCAGAATGCGAAAATGAAATCGAGGGTAATTCCCGAACGGTTTGTCGTATCAACATGAATTTAACGGCATTTTGTTTCTTATAAAATTACCGATCTTCTGAAACCGAACGGAAATTTGAAAGACGAAAAATCGATGCCGAAACGAATTTTTTAGGACCAATGCTTGAATTTTGAATATTGTTTCAATTGGCAAAATTGTGTAACTTCGATTCAGAACATCAGAATCGATTGAATTTTTTTTTTATAATACGTTTTACCAAATCCCAAGAACCGGCTAAGTTTCAGATTTTTCCGTGAATCAGCGCGGTTCAAAATTCACTTACTCTACCTCATACAGTCATAAGGTGGTCGATTTTTCTAAAACCTTATTTGCTGCCATGACTATTTATCGAATCTACGCGATTAGATAAAGTATACTGCAGCTTTTCGTTCCAGCGGTAGTCGACGGCTTTGAAAAATAGTAGAAAATTTAAAAACGAAGTTAAACTGGGCAAAGGAAGATCAGAGAGACCTCGAATTCCCGAAAATCAAATCACCGAAATTCTTTTTCCCGGCAGGATACGTTCCTGCTACGACTTTTGCCTCCGGAAGTGGAAATTTACCGGCCAGAACGAGACGGATGTGCCAAAACGTGACTCGGGTTGTCCGCACCGAAACCGCATCTGTACCCTCTACCCTTACTACTCTGTGAAGAATGAAGTCTCTTTAGTTGGATTATGGTCACAGGAGAATCATCCCTTCGAATTATGGGAAAAAGGGGGAAAAAAATAAAATCAAAAATTATAATAATTATATCTCTAGATGGATATTGGAATTCTGCAGCACATATGATCCACGCAAAGTGCGTGCGGCTTCCATATCCACGTTACACATCTGTTTACAAAACAATGATTTTTCCCTCTGTCCGAGCCAAGCCCAAAATACAACTGTCACAGTAAATTTATTTATACATCTACTTTGCACTTGCAAGTCTGCGCAAAGCTTTCCATCTGCAAGCTCTGAGAGCCTCTGCATTCGCGATTGCATACCTCCACTGCAGTCTCAAGATCACAAGTGAGCTGATATTATTCATTTTAGTTGAGTGGCAGCGAGGCGTTTCTCCCTATCCGCTATCCCTGCCTTTTCTTTCATTTTATTCTCTTTATTTTTTCTTTTACATTTCGCACACTTTTTTCTACGCCTCTGACGTCAGGATCGGTCTATTTATAATATCCCTACGACGATGGGCCGTGCCCCTCTATTTTGCGGCTGCTGCCCTAATGTTAGAAAAACACTCTGCACAGGGTGGTTAGGCTCGAAGAAACCCGATCTGAAATTCAATTTTTGAAAAAAATAAAAAAAAAGGAAACCAAACTCGCAAGGGTTTTTGTTTCCTTTTTTAACCAAATCATTCTGAGACATGATTAGAAATTATTTGATATTTCATACGGGTTATCGAACCTTTTTGAGATTTTAATGGAATATCATAAAACTATGTCATTTCGGGGCAAACCGATGACGTGGGGGGATAACGTCGTTCTTCTGTTTTTGATAAAGAAAAAGTGGCCTAAAACCCAAAATTTGAGTATCTGAAAATAAAATTCATCAAATATTATGGGTTTTTGCTCAGAATTTGAAAAAGTTTAGAAGAAAAAGCAGTAAATCTATGCAAGGCGAAGTTCATAAAATCTAAAATAATTTTGAATAATGTCTCAAAATGCTAGTGATCAGGTGTGAGAAAATTGATTAAATAAAATATCGCTCAAGTTAAGTTTCTACGCTTTAAGTAGTTCCGTTTATTATTTGGAGCCAATTCCGAGGCGACACAATGATCAGATTAATTTCGTCGTCGTTGGTCAATATGAGATCGAAAATTGGTATGGTGTCTAAAATAATTCATGACATCGTAGCTGCTGCAGCGTATATATCTATTCTTGACTTTTGGAGGGCCGAAGAATGACTCACTGCGTTCCTCAGACCCTTCTAGAATCTAGAATCTAAAGACTATACGAAAATAGGAAACTTATTAATGGTATCTACTTCAAGGATCATAGAAAATGAAGAAAAAGTATCCCATAATGTCACTTTCTTTTTTCCTTTTTCGTCCCTTTTCTTGTTCGAAATTTCGGACGTATCAAATGCGGAGAAAAATTATTTTCCAACCAAAGTATAACTTATCTTATGATAGGTACACCATATTTATGATAGTTCACCGTAGATCTAACATCTATTATTTTATTAGTTGATAAAACAATAAAACACGCGCCTCATACTTGCGTTTCTAAGATAAGTTGGAGCTCACAATCATATTCCTATTTAAAGTTTTGAAAGCTCCTAGATACGATACAGGTATAAGAATTTCCATTAAAAAAGTTTCATCCGACGCATAACAACTCTTCAACAATTATTCTCCAACTATTCACGTTGTTAAAAATCGCCTCTCATTTTCTCTACAGGCAGAAATATATTTTATGCAACACCTGGTTCGAAAGTTTGATTTTCGAGGACTGTGTAGCGTTCGTAAGGTACCTCATTTCCGAAGATTCGAAGAAAGGGGAGTTAGCGCATGCGCACATCGCAAATACTATACTTTACGTACTAGTGCGTTTTTCGCACATGCGCACTTAGAAATAACTCAATTTTACGCACTGTGTCATGGCGGCGGGCTGTAGCGATGTGAGGTTATGTTGATTACTAATTCTGTCTCTCAAATAAAACCTACTTCGTAGGGAGTTGCAAGAAATATCGTGTGATACAAGTGCGGATATGCAAAATCTGCCTCGTGTCATTACGGCACTCGTGCTACGAACCACACTCGTCACCTACTTTCCGCACTTGTATCACAACATACTATTGCATGAACGAAGTTCCTGGAAAAAAAAACCCGGGCAAAAATTCTCTCTCTCTCCCTCTCGTGGCTCATTTTATGTGACGAAAAAGCAAAGGGTCTTTTCAGGTGAAAAAATGTTGAACATGGACCGCGTGCTGAAATCCAATTCCTCTTTTCCCCCGCATGCATAATTTTATCTTATTTTTGTAACTTTTTAAACAGTCGTAGAAATTATTCGGTTCAATAGCATAGGTATAAACCTACGTTGTATAAAGCTGGGGTTTGACCTTTCACACCCCCGACTCCAAGTCCGACTTGAACCCTGTGGGTTTCGAGCCGAAAATACGAGACTCACGATTCACCCTTCGGCCTCAGCAAATGTCAAGCTCCAATTAACGCGGTTCTCCAATAATCCTGCTTATCCTGGCCTGACCTAACTTAACCGAAACGTAACCCAGACGAGCTAATCGCCTATGTATAAATTAGTCTAGTCAAATTTTTGATCGAATAGAGTGAAAAACCGTAAACTAATTACGTAGGGTAAATGAATTTCTATTTTTCTTCCTATTTTATTCAGATGTTGATTAATTGACTAACTTCCAGCTAATGCATATGCAGGTCAATTTAGTAATTGAATCAGGTGAATCAGGGACGAGCTTTCACGCGTCCCCGACGCAGGACGGAACTAGAAAGGATCCATTAAATCAAGGGTAACGGATTACTCGAGATTATACCAACGTACGACGGGTTGTACGAGTTAAGGGTTGCTCCTGGGACCAAGGAATTTCTTATTCGATTCAAGTACCGCTCGTTACCTACGGTTAGTAGAGATCCACGTGTCGACATCGTGACGTGCATACCAAAGTACCAAACGCTTTATTCTTGTCGGCTGTACAGCTTTCCTCCACTTTTTTTTTAAGAATTTCAAAGCTCCATTTTTATTCTAAACCTATGTATAGGTATGTACCACACACACATATACGCGTATCAAAAAACTCTCTAACGTTATTTATCGTGAGGTTGGATTTCAATTTTTTTTTTCTCCCTCCAAGAGATTTCATGATCTTTTTCAGGCCCCATTGCGACCTACCCTGAATTTTTATTAAAAAATCTTCACAATTTAGGCCAGAGGATTTCGATATGATAATATAAAGAAATAATCTATGTATGTTCGAAGCAGTCGCGGTCTTGACTTGACGTAATAAATTTTCAAGAAATATATTCGGGTGCTATAGTTGCCGGGAAGAACTTTTAGAGGAAAACTAATACTTTCCAGATTTGTGTAATAAAAATTTATAAACTATATCCCACAATTATCATTTGTGACAAATGAATTCATATTATTTTTTGAATAAAAATTCTGTTCAATCAATCTGCTTTGTTATTCTCGGACGATGCGAAGCCTCAGTATTACCAAAACTCGAACTTTCCATACGTTGATATCAAAATTTTTACAATTTTAATAAAAATAAACGGTTTCGAAATAAAACTGTTTCACCTCCACCCCTTATTTTAATTAATTTTATTTATATTTTATCTCTTCTGAACCGATCTGAGAAACCGATCATTTCGGTCGGTTTAATCTCACGTAGAATCACACGTCGGACGTATACATATCGATTTTTCAAAATATATAGAGTATGGTAAGATCATTTCGAACCATGTCTGCACGTATCGTGAGATTATTTTTTTGACAGATAATCAAAAACCGGGGATATACATGTGCGTTGAGAATTTCAACGTTATTCCTGGCACATCAGAAGCAATAGAACGAACCGGAAGAAGTGGACGAACGGAGGGGACAAGGGTCATTGCAAAGGTCGTTCCTGCGAAATCGATACGCTTCACGCGTATCTTCTCTACGGTATGAGAGCCTCCTAACTATCCGTACACATCCAACGCGACAATGTTTTTTCGTTTACATATTAAACCCCATAATCCGCAGGTCCGAACCCGTGCAGAAACTGAACCTTGATTCTAGTTTACGACAAAAATAAAAAAATGGTGTTTCAAAGGGGAGGAAAAAAAAAAATATGCTTAACTTCCAACAGAAACGAATGAATAAAGAATTGAATAAAATCGAAAATTAAATGATGTGGGATGGTGAATTGGAAAAGTGAAAATCGTGTGTCGATTACCGATTTCGGGGAAAATAGATGAGATCACAAAGTATAACAAAAATCGTTGATTTATAAAAAAAAAAAAATGGTTGAATTTCGAAGTTTTTCGTGAGTGATTTTTCTCGCTAAATGAACTTTGGCGTTTCATTGATGAAGAGGCACACGTATACGTAACACATGTTACAGTTATCATCGCCGTAACACGTGCTCGTGAAAAGATTGACAGGAATCGTTAACGACTATGTTTTCGGGGTTTAGTTAGAGCATGGTGCTAGTGCGGGGATTTTAAGGCGAGTAACCAGGCATAGCAGGCATATAGGAGGTAGGGAGCAGGAAATATTGATCGAATGTTAAATCGAATCGCTCCATCGAAGTCTGTATGATGTAAGCGATAAAAACAGGATTGCTGGGCGTCCATCTGTGGGCGGAAGCCACGGCGTCGTTTGCCGTGGTGCGATTTATGGAAAATAGCAAACGATAAACGATAAACTAGTTTCTAAGAGGTCGGCGGCGCGCTTTCTGCACTGAGATGGCTACAAGGAAATACCTCCTTTATATCTATACAGCTACATGTACGTCAATCTCCTCATTTTAAGGTAGTGCAGTACCGCTTGAGGTAACTCCCTCGAAAAACTGCAGTGGAAAATAACCAGTGCAAAAGTGGTCGAAAAATTTGAAAAAAGAAAAACGCATAAGACGTTATATAACAGGATTTTTCTCATTACCGGAATTACGTCAACTAGATATGGCAATTTTCCCATGAAATTTGGATCGAACCGTTTTCGAAATCGTTCGACGAATCCGAATATGTAAATTCGAAAAATCGATGAAAAATATTCTACGATTTAGAAACTTACCGATCGGTTCTCGTCTCGAAAAAGCCTGATCTTTTATTTGAGAGTAGAAAAATTATAGTTTTTGGGTAAAAAATAGAAAGAAAAAACTAATTTTTGATTCGGTGGAAGCGAACGTTGGGATTAAACTAGGTATTATGGAAATTTTTCATCGAATCGCATATTTGGATGTAAAATTCTGTAAATTCTAGATTTTTTGATCTCGCAATTTCGGACCTATATCTTTCTTTCGATCTGTTTTTGGGATACTAAATGCCTCAAGAACGTTGGGTATAGTATAAAGTAGAAGGAAAAAAAGCTGAAGAATAAATTCTCGTTCTCACTTAGTCGTGAAGAAGAAAACGACGAAGAAGAAGAAGAAGAAAAAAAAAGATAGAATCGATAATTTTGATGGCGAAATGGGAAAAAAAAACAGAGGAGTGCTCGTCGACCCGGTTGGTAAATTACGGTATGAAAATTAATTATTTATCCCGACGAAAGGAGGAGACGAAAATGGAAGGGCAGTAATATTTTGTGAGTATACCCGGGTATATCTTCGCCTATATACCTATATAGGGTATATACTATAGGTTCGGTTATAAACACTTCTCAGTTATCGGGAGCGTAGCGTAATTTTAAAATCGAGGAAGGTGCAGGGTAGGTAGGTAGGTAAATGCTGATTTTCACTCTCTTCTCTTCCGGTGTTTGCATAATGGAAATTTTTCCTGTAAAAGGCGGGAAGCGGCTGCCAGTTTCCTTTGTCTCGCAATAAACGTCGAAAAAAGAAAGGTGAAAAAAAGAGAAAAGAAAAGGAAAAAGCGAGGAGAAATTCACCCCAGGAAACGAAGAGGCGAGAAAAAAAAAAGAAAAAAAAAAAGAACCGATTGCCAACTGGAAAACCCTTGGACCCAACTCGAGCTGTCCGCTTGACAGATGTCGGTACATTATATGATTAGCAAAACCTCTCGTATCTCGACTAGTGCAGCAGATTGTCTTCTAGTATGTTAAATCTTTTTTATTTATTTAAAAAAAATTTTTAAGTCAAAGTTACAGCGATCGTCTAAACGACGTTAGATCAGTCTTCGGAAAAACCGGAAATACATAAGAGACCAAAGAACTGTAGAAGTGTAGAAGCTGCGCCTCTCTTCTTATTTTACTTTTTCATCCCAGTTTTATTTCCGCAATGTATTTTGTCCAGGAAAATCTGCTTACGATATCATCGGATAGCAAGAGCTGATCGAATAAAACAGGGGCTGAAGTGATTCTTGAGGATAAATTTGAGCCGCATATTGTCTCTTGCCTCACAGTTTTGTTGCCTTTTGCGATTTTCGCAGTGCAACGATACGTGGGTGCACTCACTGATAAGCTTTCAAAGCGGCGTGCCACACTCACGTCGGACTCTAAAAAGTTATTTCATCTTCCGCAGAGCACATACGTCCACAAGGCGTTCGTTGTTCCATCGCTAAATGGACTTTCTGTCTTCGCGACGCCCCCGCGCCGGCCAATTTCAAGATCGTCCTTATTTTATCTCCCAGTGATTTGTCTCACTTTAAAAGCTATTTGCATCTACATCGATCTCTCTACTACCCTACATGATTCTTTCGAATAAAAAGACACAGGTCGATGAGACGAAGTCCAAGATCCAAATCGTTCGCAGACCCAGACGCCTGGCATGAAGATTTTTAAACTGTAAGAAAATTGGAATAACATAATGGCAATTCAGAAGATTTTAGAGGAGCAAGAATCGGCGAATAAATTTTCACTATCAGCCTCTTTGAAGCGGTTCGAACATCAGGGGGAAAGATTTCAACCCAAAACGACCCTCGGACGTTTTCCTCTTACTTACAATTAGCAATCTCGCCCGTTTACCCTACTTCAGATCCATAGGTGTGGGTTGGGCCACTACTTATTTCTCTATCGCTTGATTTACCTAGGCAACAAAATCGGCGAAGAGAAATCGCATTAACGAACGACTTTGGTAGATCAAAGGAGTTCGTTTCCCGCTCTGAAGACCCCTCGCCTAGCTCTACCCCTGACGTAATTTTCGCAAAAGGGTCTTAAGTTTCAATATATAATATGCCACGTTTAGTCTATCGCCAATTTAGACTCGTATGCTCGTAGACGTGTACATGGGGCTTTCCGCGTCAAATTACTCGCCCATTTCCCTCACCCCCTTCGATTTTGATTATTTTTTAGTATGACGTTGTCACCGACCCAAAAGGGTCTCAGTTTTTTTTTCAGATTTTTTTAACCACCAGTGAAATTTGAAAAAAAAATAAATCGAAAAACCAATTAAAACACAGTAAATATTGAGTTCCCATTATGGTGTAGTGCTTAACGATCATATTTTAAATCATAAAATCAGTGCGAATTTTTTCAGAATTTAGATAATCCGCTTTTCGGAATTGGATTTCTGATTTTTTTCAAATTTCAACGGCGGTTAAAAAAATCTGAAAAAAATTCCCCTAGCTTTTTGGCTCGGTAACGACGTCATACTAAAAAATGATCGTGATCGGAGGGGGTGGGGAAAATGGGCTGCTAATTTTACGTGGAATACCCCATATATATATATACTAGCTTTTGTGTACATATCTCAGCCGCAAGGGTAGGTATATATATTATGTACATAGTGCTCGTAGCATACAGTATATATATATTCTTCGAGGGGAAATGTGCCAGTCCCTTCAAACGATCGTTGGACAATTTTACGAACACGTAAAGTCTCGTTCGATTTGGCACGATGGAACGAAGTAGAATTTACTAAAATTATTTTCAATGTAATCGAACACCACAAAACCGCCCAAACTCACGTCGAGCTCGTTATCACCTCGTTTCGGTAATCCATGTATGCCTATATGCCTTCGATCGCATCATATCATTTCAGCCGAATGAATATTTCACCGTTTTTCGCTTTCATCAATCTATTACGAGTCCAATCCATAAAGCACCTGATGCTTTCAAAAAAAAAAAAAAAAAAAAATTTGGCAAGGTATTGAATTCGCGAAAAATTGATCGAAGGGTTTGCCAAATGCGTTTTTTTTTTTTTTTTTTTTTTTTTTCAAGGAGTGTTGATATTTGGACAATCTTTTGTTAAGCCGACGAGCTGTTTCCCCAAATATAATCCAATTTTGAAATTAAGTATGAGAGAAGGAGTGCAGTTAGAACTGCTGGAACGATTTTGCTGAAATTTACTATAAAGTCGCGTTTTGCAATACAGTTTTATTTTTAGCGAACATAATCGAACCTTGTATGAAATATATAATTCAGTAAGCGAAAGTAAAATGGATGAAAATTTGAATGAAAGTGTAATAAATTTGGATTAGATATATATTTTGAAAAAGTTCTTTTCCGAAGATGAAATCTTGGGGCTTGATAGGTCCTTCGAGAGACAGACGGCTGGCACCATAAATCGCGGTACTTTGGTATTACTTTTTCTCTTTGGCAGTTCCTTGATCTGGGGAGGTTCGTATTGTTGCCTTGGGCCTCGTCTGATTGTTGGGGTCGCACCGTGCACCGATCGAGGCCTAGAGGGCTTCTGTACTTTTACTCCGCCTGACGGATAAACTGGGGTTCGTTCCGGGGTGTAGGTTGCAAAAAAGTAATCCCTGCACTAGCGAAAAAGATCATCCTAGACTTCAGTCAACAACAAAAACGATTTTATATAAGGGAGGTATGGGGAGAAACGAAAGAAAAAAAAAACGGTGAAAAAAGCAATCTCTGTTGCAGTTACGTGTTATTACAATGAATTACTAAATTGAATCGGCAAAGTTGAACAAAATTTGCCCTCGCGAATATAGAATGCGACTACAGTGTTTTTAATTAAATTTGAAAACGCTTATAAAAATATTTTTTAAATCGTAGATATTTTTTTACGGGTACTAAAATCGAGAGCAACAACGAATGCAAACTTCCACGGTAGAAATTTCTACTTCTACGAATTTTAACGAATTTTTAGAAAATTTGTAATATGCAATAGTTTTCCATAAAAGAAAAAAAAAAAAAAAAAATTGCAGACTCTCGTAGTTGCTGAGGAAAATTTGTTGCCATTGTCAATCAAGCTAAAACGAATTACAATCGATTGGGAATTCGTAGAATTATTTTCGCCAGGGTTGTGCAGTGTGAAACTGATCACCAATTTGTCAAATCCATTTTCAAAATTGTATATTATGATACTAGTGCGGAAATTTGGTTATTCACCAACCCGCACGTGTGTCATATACTTTTTTTTGTAACTTTGTATAGAAGTTCGCACTTTGTGTACACTCCGCATGAATAAATTGACAAAGTGGGCGGGAATCTACTATTTTGCGTACAATTTTCGGTGCGCAAAGTAAGAACTTTCCATACAGTGTTACAAAAAGTAGATTTATCGGATTCTATCAGACTATGGGTGCATTTTTCACTTCTAATATCCCATGGGTTTGGAACATGGCATGAAATAATTTGGAAATGTTGAATAGTACATTACGCAACGAGTGCGCGAAATAAGCAATTCCCGCATGAGTTGTGTTTGTTTAATGCGGGACGCGCCTATTTTGCGCACTCATTGCGTACATTTTTTTTTTCGTACTTGCATAGTATTTAGCGCACGCTTACAAAGTGCGTTAGAAAATCAGGCATTTTGCGCACGCGAATTAGTACCCAAAATCGAATTTTGCACATGGCATTAGGAAAACGGTATTTTTCTTCATCAAAATTGAAGCTTAATTCACTCCAAGTATATGAATATCGACAGCAGACCTCTGAATCGATCGAGTCTATTAAATATTGTGTATAGGAGAAGAAAAGCGCGGGGTTTATGAAATTTTTTTATTTATGAATGGCTTATAGTCGTTTCTGGGAAAATCTTGTTAATTAAAAAAAAAAAAAAAAAAAAAAAAGGAATAGAAATGAATATAACAGACAGAGAATTTAATCATTCGTCGGTGATATCGGATTCCAGGCACGAAGAGTATCCTGAATATTTGACGGAAACTGACGTCCACCAGTCAGCGCGGCGGGTGCGTCGAGGAAACGGATTGTTCAACGTGATCCGTCCATCCAAGCTGTTCAGTTCGTTCGGATTAATCTCTTGGAATGGCAGGATGAAATACTTTCGTGAAAGACGAGAAATGGGACGAGGAAGAAAAAAAGAAAATATCCACACGTCCAAAGGGGGCGGCCGAGTATATAAAAGGCGATTGCCAAAGTCTCTTGAGCGAAGAACTTGCCGGGTGATATCGATGATTCCCAATGAGTCTGATACCAGAATATTTAACGTTTCGATGCAGCTCACAAACTTTTACTATTAATACATAGAAAATTGATATTTTTTCTTCTTCTTTATTTTCTCTTTCGAATTGGAAAGAAATGTTTATGTAAAATAGGCCAAAGATAACCGAGAAACCAGATAGCAGAATTCCAGAATATAGAATTTGCTTCATTTTACTGTTATTTTATTGATACTTGATTTATTTTCGTCTTTGCTTTCCCAGCTCATATAGTATATGTCGAATGAAAATAAAGATCTACTGCAGTTAGACGTTCACACGTTTAGATAAGTAAATAATTAAATTATGTAAATAAATAAATAAATAAATGGTTGTCTGGACTTCTACACGCGTCTACTTCGATTTTAATTATTTTTAGTAATTTATAAATATAACTTACTGGCCTAAAACCTGTATTCAAGGAAATACGTAATTCAGGATGTGAAAATTGGACACATTTTCAGGGATTGTGGCAAATAGAGTAAATTATACACAGGTTAACTGTTGACTCAATAATTGACCAACCATTAGTCCGATCGATCTATAATTTTTTTAGCACACAGTCCTCACACGGAATTCTGGCGTTGATTAAAATATATAAAAAATATTCGTTAGTTTGGCTGCAAATAATTCAAGAAAATGAAACATTTTTTTTTTCAGTATACGGATTTCCAAAATCTTAAAACTGAAGAGAAATTACATATTTTTTTATAATCCTAGTCTACACCGGAATCACATTGATATTCAATAGACTCGCGAAGCCAGATTTGATTCGGACTAAAACTGACCTTCAAATCAGGTCATCAAGTAACATATGTCCTTTTTACAGCGCTTGCTTTAATCCATGCGGGATGCGAGGATTTTCAACATGAAGATTTACAGGTGAAATTGCGTAGAGTAAATACTTGAAACGGGATATCTGTGTATTATTTACCTCAGTCATAACAATTACGTGATATCCTCTTGGGAATTTCAAATTGTATTTTGAACTAACAGAAATAATTCGTTCAGAATCCGTCGGTTCGAATAATTGTGATGAATAATGAAGAGATCAAAAACATTACGATATGTATATACCGTGGGGGTATT
This sequence comes from Tenthredo scrophulariae, assembly GCA_963978835.1. Classification (NCBI taxonomy): domain Eukaryota; kingdom Metazoa; phylum Arthropoda; class Insecta; order Hymenoptera; family Tenthredinidae; genus Tenthredo; species Tenthredo scrophulariae. The sequence goes on along the minus strand of OZ022230.1, from coordinate 2,153,115 downwards.
CGTGAAAGCGGTTCATAGGACGCCTGCATACAGGCATCTCAAACATCAAGCGATTAGCTTTTGTTCCCACGTAGCCAATCGGCACGCAATATACGAAATAAAACCTAATCGCTTGACTTCTGAGTTGCCGGTATGCAGGCGTTTATACTCACGGTATGTAGATATATAATGAGCATTGTTTCATGACTTCCTTTATACACATTCACTCACGTTTATATTCCAACTTTTCGCACAAATAAATATATACCTATGTATATAAGATACATTTTGTGGACTTCGCATTTCCCAAATAACGGGCTAGTCACGTACACGAAACGGAACCCCCAAGGATAACGGATGAAAAGGAAGAGGACAAAGGGATTTTCGTCCGCCATTATACGTGATTATATTAATTACTCGATACTTAATAATCACGATGAGTGGATTTATTCCTACGTATATATGTATATAGGTATAGATATTACATAGCCAGCAAGCAATCTCTACCGACTCGTGAACATGGAGCTTACTTACCGAAGATATACCAACCCTTGAACAACTTAGACTGGATTTAGTTAATTATCAACCATCGCTTAATGCCAGAGCGAGGTAACAATTTCCGCATATATTCTAGAGGAACCAACTCCGCCATTTGTCAGCTGACTGAAATTGTCCCACAATTAGATATATAAGATACATAATATATAAGATGATTCACAATTCACCATAAATGTCAATTTGATGATACAATAACAGATTTTGGATCCGTATAATTCTTCGAGTCTTATTCAACCGTATGTTATACTCATTTCTTACACTTTTTACTTTTCATTACCCTGGTGATGAGGAGCGTATTGGTTTCGCTCGAAAAAAATAGAAAAAAAAAAAAATTCCTCTTGATAACTTTGAAGTTCCGAGTTCTAAAAGTTCCGGATTTAGAATTTTCCGAAACGTTGAAGTTTAGATCATTAAAATTCCGAAAGGTCAAGATGCAGACAGTTAAAAACTCTGGAAGTCCATAGACCCCCGAACTCTCAAAGATCCGTAAATTTCGGTTTATTTTTCAGGATGTGAAGACAAAAAATAGCCCCCTTTTTACGAATCCATTTTACATACTTAAATCGATAACTTCACGATGTCATGAATAATTGATAACGTTTTTTTCCAAAAACTAAATCTCAAGACGATTAATTCGACCCCTTATTGGTTTTGATGCGATCAAAACAGCCCGAGTTATTAAACACTGAATCAATACATGCGTGAATTTCAAATTTCGGATGTTTGGCCTTTCGGATTTTTAGCTTTCGGAATTTTGAACCTGCGGTGTTCTTCGTTTGAAAGTTTTTCAAATTATTTATATAGACTTCAGGGGAAACGACCTTTCCAAAAAGTGTAATTCGGTATTATTCAAATTCGGAACTTCCACCCTGCCCGGATCTTTAAATTTTCGAGTTTCCACAGTGTCTACAAAACTCGTCAAATAATCTCGAAAACAGGGAGATAGAAATTTGAAATTTACAGAATTCTAAATTCAGGCGATGAAAAATTTCCACATCTCGTTAGTAATCACATGGGTTTCTATATATAGAGCGATGAAAAGTACCATGAGAAATCCTGACTCTAATCTTACATACATCTCCATAAATAATAACGCAAATACTTCGCCCCCTTGATATTACGATTAAACAACATCCCATAGACGCGAACATTGACAGATGTTTCTGTATCTCGGAAGTATAGGTATGTACAGCCACCCTTATTATCAGCGAGCTAAGGCCTTGTTTCGTTAGTCCATTAGCACGGATGGCTAAATGGAGTTTAGACAGTTTCCTCTCGGAGGCTTGTATCGGGTTATCGTTCATCGCCCTTGCTACAGGTAGGCGTAGGTATGGGTTATATTTGCTGAACATTTTATATCCCCTTGAAAATTCTTTGGCATTAATTTTGGCGTCGTTGTTTCGTTATATTTATCGTGGAGGCCGGTTGAATTTCCTGAATATTTCTTTTTTGCCAAAATTTGTTTTAAATATTTAATAACATCAACGAGACATGTAATACATACCCGAGTACATGTATATTCGTTATGTGTATATGCACGAATTAAGCAAGACGAAAAAGTAACTGAAAGTGGAAAGAGGGTCGAAAACGAATATCGAAGGGTCTTTCATGCAGTCTGTAGTCTCGCCACTTTCCGGGCTTCGAACTTCTGTAACTCGAGCTGTAGAACGAGTTCGCGAATCTCTATAAAGTACCGAGTAACGTAAGGCAACGTAACGTATATTTTAGCAAATGCAAACAGAGAGAGAAAGACACGGTCTCGTAACGCCGTACAGCTACTAATTGCCAGACACCTTCCTAAAAGGTAAATTAAATATTCTAATTGACGAGAATCTTTCACGGGAATACCTTTATCCAACATTCTCACACTTCGCTAGCTATAATATAAGAGCAGGAAATATTTTTCCTAACACCGTGTGCAAAATTCGATTTTCCGCACTAATTCACGTGTCCAAAATGTCAAATTCCCCAGCGCATTTTTTGAGCGTGCGCAAAATACAATTTTCGTATACAAAACGTTTATAAAAGACGTCTGAGAGTTATTCGCGAGTGACAAATTAGCACACAAAATCGAATTTTTCACACTAGTTAAAAAAAAGTACGTGTCCAAAATGTCAAATTCCCCAGCGCATTTTTTAAGCGTGCGCAAAATACAATTTTCGTATACAAAACGTTTATAAAAGACGTCTGAGAGTTATTCGCGAGTGACAAATTAGCACGCAAAATCGAATTTTTCACACTAGTTAAAAAAAAGTACTTTTCGATGCTAGTGCGAAAGTGTTGATTCTCAGACTAGTGTGAAGTCTTTTGCCCGAGCGAAGCAAGGGTGACAATCACACGAGTCAAGAATCATTGTTTTTTTAACACAACGTGCGCAACATCGAACTTTGCACACGGCGTGTGGAAAAATAGTATACCCAACTCGTGCGGGAATAGTCTATTTTGCGCACTCATCGCGTAATGTACTATTTCCAAATTCACTTAAGCCAGAACGACATCGTGCAACGAACCGTCAAGCTATAACTATACACTTGAGATTCAATGACGCGTGTTTGTCCCCACGTATGTACATTATATTACACGACTTTATTACATCTATGGATACGTTTTATGGATTTTGGCCTTTCCAACAATTACTAAACCTATATGAGATCACCTAATTCCGCCCGTTTATCTTTCCATTTATTTCGTCACAGATTTCGTCATGTTTAATCACGTAAGAGAAAAACTCGAAAAAAATTGACTTGTTTAAAAATAGTTGAAAAAAAAAAGAAGGAAATTGTATAGGGACTGAAGATAGACGATGATATAGAGACTCGTGTGTTTGTAAGGTTACATTTTTTTTATATAAAGTCGTATCTCTGAAGTCTGTGAGATAGATAGTATAAAATATATAAACCATCGTCCATCACAGGTACCCTGACATCGAGGATCGTTTCTTGGAGTCCCATCCGTATTGCTCTAAGGCAGGGCCAAGAAAATTCCCTAGTGGTTTTACTCGGGGCGGAACGAACTGCCACGACCCACCAAAGATCAAGAATAAAGCTCGCGGAGAAGTCTGGAGCTCGAAGCTTCCTCGAGCTTTCGAGTTTCGAGTTTGAGGCTGAGCTCCACTTTTCTGTTGCTTTTTCTCCACCCTATCTTATAGTCCTTATACTGGATGCGGACAAACCCACTACGAGTTTACCCCCATGCCTCTAGGTACTAAAAATAAAAAACTCAACCTATACACAAAAAGTTTTTTGAACTTTTTCTCAAAAATATAATCGTTAAGATAGTGATAAGTTGTTGGATCTAATTGAATTCAAATGTTCGCAATTCTGAAGGATGAAATGTCATTTTCAATCTCTGCATTCAGGAAAATAAAATCGCTTTTAGGTCAGGCATCGAGACAGCTATGGAACCAAATTTGGTCCGTGAATAAAACTTTCATTTCCCTTGAGATATTTTTCCCAAAAAATGAATCTGTTGGCTTAAAAAAAGCGACTTGAAATACGCCACCCCGTACGAAGTACACACGTTCGCAATAGTAAAGCCAGCGATCGATCGGGCGTTGCAGTTTGGGTGTTTGTCGTGTCGGCCATGGTAACGCCACGAGGTTTCAGTCAGCCGACTTGAACCCGGATAGTCGTCCCTGCGCGCGAGCGCACTTTATAGCTCGTATCTACCTATGTATGTAGTTCATAGTGGCAGTTGCGTGTCCCGGAAGTACGAGGGTCAAATGAAACGCGTAAATAATCAGCAACAATTAAATTAAAAGCTCCTAGAAAATATCTAAACTTTTACACACTTCTGTATACTTTACTCAATAACTATACAGGGCGATTCAGGTCGAACGGCCTATATTTCGAGGGTAGATTCCTTGCGAGATTCTAAGACTAAATTTCCTTTACCAAAAATCCGAGGGCCCCATAGTTTCCGAGCTACGAAAGATCTTAGTTATCCAATCGCAGTACTCATACGTGACGCAGACAGGGCTGGCTATGAACGGAAGTGCGCAGCGCCCCGGCTATGCGACCTATGCACGCGCTGCGATTGGTAAACTAAGATCTTTCGTAGCTCGGAAACTATTGGTCCCTCGAATTTTTGGTGAAGGAAATATAGTCTCAGATTTTACCGGGGAATCAGACTGAATCGCGCTGTACACTCTGTACCCAAAATAATCACTATTTTTATACTAATCCAAACCAGTTAGACACAATTTTCACTAATGAGACATTCCGCTCCACTCGATTCGTTGAAAAATAAAAAATTCTCACTTTTTTGGAACAAATCGGGCTATATGATGCCAATAAATTCCCGAGATTTCAAATTTTTTTGAAAATTTTTTTGACAGAATACTTGAGTTTTTTCATTTTTCATTTGTTATAAAAATGTGAGGATGTTCTATCCTGTAACAGCTGGAGTAACGCGGAACGCTTCTAATACTAGTCACAGAATTTATTCTGTCTTATAAAAAAAAAATCGCTTGGAGTAATTCGATGACGTTTAAGAATTTTTTCTAAATTTTACCGAATTTTTTAATTACAGTTGAATAAATGATTGAAAAATAGTCTCATTGGGTTGATATTTGTCGATTTATCGTATCCCAATGCTTCCCCTATAGGTCCTTTCGCCATTGATAAGCATATGCCAACGTCAGAGAGTTGCATCAACTTTAAAATGCCTTTGAAAGAACAAATGGTCCCTGGGGTTGGACTTGCGCTACCCCAGTAGTAGCTGCCCTACGTCATGTCGGTGTGAACCCCTGAGGGTAAAATTGACAAATACCTGATCAGATCTCGGCCTGAAGCATTGTCCGTTTCGAACAAAGGAATATATTCCTCGTCCTGTAATTATCGAGGCTCGAGCCTATCCTTAATTAAGAAATTGTTAAAGTCGGTAGTACCTACCCATAAGAGTTTTATTGTTGGTTTCGTTATTGTCAATTTGTACGAAGGCAGTTGCATAAAACTTTGACGAAAAGTTAGGAATACCTGCCAGAGCAGAGCAGAGTAGAGCAGAACAGAGCTTTTATAAAAGTTGAAAAATCAGTGCCAACCAAAAGTTAAAGAATAAATTACAGCCACGTCGACTTTCAATCTTTTATTCTTTCCGCAATATAACTCAACCCCCTACCCCATAAAAACGAACTAAAAAGCTGCTGGATATTCTTCCTCTACTTCTCGGGATAAAAATTCGATGCAAAGTTTTAATTTCTATGAAAAAGAGAAGAAGAAAAAAAAAATTAAAAATTAGGTAGACCTTATCCGATGGGACATATTGAAAAGCCAGAAGGAAACATCGAAGAACGGATTCACTTCACGGAATTACCCGTATTTAGCTGAATACGGTGTATGCTAGGGTGATATTTAGTACTGCTTCAGGGGTGTTGACATTTTTCTGCGTGCAAAAATTGCGTTCCTAAGAAGTCAGAGGTACCGCTGCTCATCGAGCACTCTCTTCCTTTTCATTTCAAAAATACTTCCGGTACACACTTCCTGGTTTTCCGAAGTTCAGCTGATTTATGAGTACAACGGTAAATGACCAGGGGGTTGCTGCTGCCCTCATGGCTTTTCGCTGCTTGACCGTACCTCACAGATACCTATACGTATGCATGACGTAACAAAGGGCGTCCAGCACGATGTAACCTATACGCGAACTATGTATGGCCATTGCTAGGGCTCGAGGCAATTTCACGGCCTATCGCAGTAACGAGACTCTTGGGGAAAACTTTGGAGCAGATGCATCCATGGCCACGTCACGAGTCACGCGAGTCATGAATCTGCGCTATCCGCCATCCCCGAACTTGCGTAAAATGCATACGTCTATACGTGTTAATTATAGGACGTAGTTTATTATTAATTGTCTGAAATTTTACGCGGAATTTTCTTTCGTCTTAATAATTAAATGCGTTAATTAATTACTAGGAAAAGTATTCGGTATAAGGTACAATATTATGAATCTAATTGGACGTAAAACTTGCGATATTCTGAATTCTTACTGAAATACTAAGAAAGTTTGTTAATTTAAATAAATTAACATGTATATAAATGAATTAATTAGAAATTCACTCAGAATACAACATGCGGGTTCATTGTACAAGCTCAGAAATTATCAATTCTGAATTCGGTTCTTATTTACAGAGTTAATCCGGGCCAGAATTCCAACTAATCTCGAATTCTCTTTACTAGATTTATCACAGCTGAAACTAAAGTGGTCAAATCATTCATAACGTTGCTGATCAAGCGAGTAATCGACAAAGAACGATCAGCGACAAAGGGCCTTTCGATTAACGGCGGTATTATACTTTAAGCCAGGTTACTTCTACTGTGAGAAAGCACTAGTGGGATTCTGAAAGCGCGGAGCGCGCGTAGCCATCTGGTGGCGAGGCGAGCTACCATGCTAGCTTATACCTCAAGTTTTCAGTATAGAAGTAACAGGCTTAAGAATTTATTGTGCAGTTATACATTCTCTGAGAGAATAGGTCATTAAGAAAATACGTTAAGCTTGATAGTCGCGTGGAAAATGTGTGATTTTTTTTTTTCTTTGCTTTTCTCGCATTACCCGTTTCTAAACAACAGTGGGTATAGTACACCCGCATTATAAAGGATTTTTCTGCAAGTTGGGTTCGAATTTACCGAGCTTACGTCCGCTCTAACGCGCGTTGGGCATCAGCGCGGCTTTCCCCAAGGTATTTTTAACGAGAAGTATTTTTAAAGAGGGTCAAAAAGGTCGAAGGAAGGTCGGGCTTGCCAGCGGCAAAATCGACATCGACTCCTAATTACAGTGCTTATAAGAGAGAAGCTGAGGCCTCGGGCTAAGAGGCGTCGTTTTCCCTACTCCCTCTAGTTTCCTGGGTTATATACATATTTCTATGTATGTAGCTACGTTTACCTCATAACTCATACATATTTTCAGAAACATGTATGTATCTACTATACTTGATACATACACCTATATACACGTAGTATGGGTACATAGGCATCTACTCCACCGTGTAAACCACCTGCACCCTCTTCCAACCCCGTACCCTCCCTCTCTTCACTTTCTGTGTTATTTCCCGAGATGCCATTAGCCGGAGATGACGTGGATGCTGGGGATCCTTCGTGCCCCGCATGGATATTTCAAGTCAATTTTCAACCCCCGCAACATTTTCCTGTGTAAAGACTGCAAGGTTTCCGGTTTTAGCTTTAATAATGAACGACATCACTGATGTATTGTTTAGACTGGGTTTTTCAGCTTCTAAAATTATTTTTACTACAGATTCATAAATTTATTTGATTTTACTTTTCATTGAAAATCATCGTTCATCCCTTACGGGACGAAGAGCTTTTCTTATTCTTTTGTCTATAAAATTTCGTAGCAAATTTCCTTCCTTTTTTTTCAAGGCTTTTGGATCGCTGATTACAAACCTGATCTCAAAACATCGAAATCAGGGTCGATCAGGGTCATTTCGATGAAACATTAAAGTTTTTAGTCTCCTCTCGCGTCCCGTTGGACCCGCGTTTTATAATTTCGAAATTCTGACCTCGGATCCGTATTCAGCGACCCGAAAATCTCCGGATCACGAAATTTCAATGAAACTGATAAAATACTTTCGGAAATGAAAAGGGGTGCGCTAAGAGAACGCTCGAGTCCCGAAAGGGTTAATTACATAATGATAAAATTAGTGAATCTAATTTGTCTAATTTGTCAACCTAATGAAAGATTAACTCAATCAATTCGGCAAATCCTGTATACTCACCTTTTAAACGATCGACAATATATATCTTTTAAAATTTTGATTTAGGGTCTATATAAGATGAATCTAATACCCAGCTATCCCACTTTCTAGAAAAATTTGTATCTTTGTATAGCAAAGATCTTGAGGATCGTTACATACATGGAAACGTCTCGAGAATTCTGCGGATTCTAAACCTAGTAAAAAAAGTTTTCATCCTTTTTCGTCTTCCTTCAGTTTTGGTTCCTTTTGACCCGAAGAGGCTGAGTCTATCGTGTAGTTTGCGGCCCGGTGTAATCAACGCAAGTGCTACTCCGATAATGAATACACTCCGACATCAGTGTGTCTTGTGCACAGCCCCCACAAGGGAACTCGAAGAATACCTCCGGCTCGACACGTATGTGTAGTACATACGTGAAATTTGTCGCTGGGCAAAATATCCGAAGTTTTTCAACTCGGCACTGTAAACAGTAACGTCGACGAAGATGGACCCGCCATTCCGAAAATTGAAGCAGAAAATCCCTCAAAATTATAGCAGATGAAAAAATTCCGAAATTCTACACGTGGGACCCAAATTTAATGCCGAAGAAAAACTTTCCGTCCAGGTCCGAAATTTGGAGCAAAAGTTAGGGTAAACTTTTGGCAATTTTGACCTTTGTGTTGCATAAAAAATACCCGGAGATTGTATCACCCCGAAATAAATTGAAAAAAGTACAATTTTTTTTTTTCGTTTTTCTGCAAGAATGGAACCGAAAGAAAGAAAAGAAAATCAATGTCCTGGTTGAGTATGTCGTTGTGTTGTGGTCAATCTTTGCAGATAATCGTATAATATTACGTAATGAAAATTTTTTCGTGAAGGATTTTCCGTCAGGAGATTTTCAGCCGAAAATAAAGGAGCAAAAATCCCTTTACATTTTAATGATGGAAATTTACTCTGCCCAATGAATAGGGCGACTATGTACTCCCGGTTAGTCTAGGGGTGAAATAATCGGGTCCTCAGGATCCCCAGGAGTCTTACCACTCGAGAATTACACAAGGAGTTTCTCCCCGGTCTGTGGGATCGTTGGAAATTGAATCTAAGGGGGTATAAGTTTCGCCCATTGGTCGTGGTCCTTTACCGAGAGATTTTATGCCTTGAAAATATACGAAATTTAAACAACTGGAACAGAGAGCGATCTTTGGATAGTAAAAAGCTGTAAAAATATCTAAAAAGATCTTTGAGCCTTTCGTTCCGCATAGCGGTGATCGTTAATTGCTCACAACCCTGTGCAGGAAATAATTACGTATAAAGCTTCTGTAAATAAACATTAAAACTTCCCTATGTAGATGTAGACATATAAAACAAAGGGCGCTCTTATACCAAGGCAATTAAAATCCTAATCAAGAAGCTATAAGTCTAAAGATTACCAGGGAAATGGTGCAACGACTATTTAACCCCGGCGATATAGCGTGCAGTATAAAGGTAATAAAATCGCTAAAAGTGGCTACTAAAATACCTCGAAATTGTTACAGGCATCAAAAGCCAAAGTTATAGTTAGAAATTTGAAACTAATGGTAATAATAACGGCGCCTGAAAGAAACACCCGCTTCGAAATGAAGTAAAATTTCGAAAAATCCTTCCTTCATCACAAACGATGAAACATCTCTGTGGCTTTCGTTGATATAAGTACGATAGTAAAGATTTAACAGAGCATAACAAGAAATACTAATTACTATATATTGTAACGATCAATTAGCGATAAAGTCACGAGGGGATTTCAGTATAGTCGTATATATGAAATTTGTTGAAGATGCAGATTTTTTATTCTTCTTTTTATACGTCGGAAGATATTGGCAAATTATTTCTGCCAAATATTGATGGCGAATTCTAATTTTTTTCCTAAAGAAACGAAAATATGAAGAATTTCTAAAAACTGGTGGGTAAAATCTGATATTATATAGTTACGAAAAAATCCTTCGGCTGAATTCTGCGTTTTTTAATTTTTTTTTTTTTTTTTTTTTTACTACGCCATGCAATCGTCGCAATGTCATAAAATGACGTTAGTAAACTCTGTCGCCGAGGATTTGAAGAGCAAGTAAAACCGAAGGTGTAGGGTTAATATCATAATGGACGAAGGGATCGAGACTTTGAGAGATTGATTCACCCAGAGCCTGCAGAGTTGCTGATAAAGGTTTCCGCGGAGTCGATTTCTGCTCCCTGTTGTAAGTTTACCCTATAGATGAAGAAAAAAAGAAAGAAAAAAAAAGGTAAAAAAAGCGTGAAAAAGGAATATTCGAATTGATACGTACCGTTAGAAAATGTAGATTTTCATTGACGAATCGCTTTTTTGTTGTTGTTTGTTTCAGTTATAATTTTTGTTTTTTTTTTCTCCTACATCGCACCTTTGAAAATGATTTTTTTTTTTTTTTTTTTTTTTATCATTCATTTTCTCAGTATTTACGGAAATTGTATTCAGGGGAATGAATGCCGTTCTGAGAATGAGGAACGGGCTTTTTTTTAACCCCTAGAGTACGAGGAAAACGGAAATAACGAATGGAGATGTAAATATTGACGAATCGTATATAAAAAGAATTCTGAGGGCCTCGTTGATCCCTGAGTGACGTTGAAGTATTGAAATTATTACGGAATCGGGTATGACAGGTATTATAAATAACATGACATGCATGTTTATATGAATTCGACGAAAGATAAGATGTTTGATGGAGAAAAGATTTCCGTCCATCAATCTCAGATTATTTGTATATACAGGGTGACTAGAAATTCACCCACGCTAAGCATACCAGCGGATTCCTTGCGAAAAATTCATACGAAAGTTACGTATGCATAAAAGTCCGCGGGGACCTAGTTTGCCCGTAAAAGCACTTAATAACGAACCAATCAGCGTTCGTCTTTAGGAAAGACTGTCTAATGCTCCGCCTGTCTAATGTCAAGCGCTCCGGGCGGATCGGGTAACACCGCGCATTATTTTCTTCTTCTCCGTAGTGGGGCGGACGGCGATGTAGATTTAAGACAGTCTTTCCTAAAGTCGAACGCTGATTGGTTCGTTATTAAGTGTTTTTACGGGCGAACTAAGTCCCCGCGGACTTTTATGCATACGTAACTTTCGTCTAAATTTTTCGCAAGGAATCCGCTGGTATGCTTCGCGTCCTCGAATTTCGAGACACCCTGTACATATGTCGGAAAATCTTATTTTCTTATCAACAATAATAGTGATAATAATTAATAATAATGCGGAAAGACATCTTTAGATATACGTGTGTATTTTTATTTATTTATTGATTACAGTAATAGTAATTGGGTCTCAGATCATGATCGGTGTGTAGATATTAATGTATAATGATATAGTAAATATATATATATGTATAATGTACGTATATACAACTATGTACAGTTTTTTTAATTCATTTTCATTTTTATTATTATCATCGGAACATAATTTTACCCTAATTAAGCCATGCTCGCAATAGAATAATAATAATGATATTAATATTAATAATAATAATAATAATAATAAAGTACGCTAATTACTTCATCCCTCGTATGATGAGAAATAAAGAAATAATAATATATTATATTATAATACGATTTGTTCATTTTTCGTTACAAAAAGAGTGAAAAATGAGAAAAAAAAAAAAAATTGGAAGAATTAAAATGCAATGAAAAACGAGAAAAAAAAATAGAAAAAAAAAAAAAAAAAAACTCCCCCGATCAATTCATCAAAAATTTATCTATAAATCTAGAGACTAGAAAAATTTTATACTATACAGGGTGAATTGTCTCCGTGGTCCGGAGAGGGTGTGGTTTAAATCGGGTGAGACTCCGCCTTCTTTTATTCGTAATTCACTTGTAATTTTTAGAATAATAATTCTAATTCATTGTTAGCTACTATTTATCTGGCTCTTGTCGAGTTATCTACATAATTAGACAAAAATTCATGTAGCCTTGTCAAAACAATGAGACACTATATACTATTCACCCTGATTTCTGAATGGATTGTTCGTTATATCAAGGCAATCATTACCCTGATAATAACACGTATGAATAGGAGGAGGCGGAGTCTCAGCCGATTTAAGCCACACCATCTCAGGACCCCGGAGAAAATTCACCCTGTATATATATATATATAGCAGATATTTTACATTTGATGCTGAAACATTCGATTCGATTCGATTCATTTTTCGTCATTTTTATATTGATTTAATTTTTTTTTTTTGTCATTTTTATTTCATCTTTCATAATTTTCTCCTCTCATTATTTATTCTTCTAATATATTATATTATATTATATTATATATATATATATCGTTACATATTATATTATACAGCTGTCTATAATATAATTCGATATGATTAAGTACCCTTATAGATCGAAATGACAACTCAGGGGGATCCCATTTCCTAATAATAATATACTATATGTATATATAGATGTGTACGTGAGCTATAATTGAAAATACAGTCTTTTATATAATTAATAATAATAATTATTATGATTATTCGTAATATCCAGCTCAAAATACTATAAGAATTAATTAATTAATTAATTAACTAATTAATTAATTAAATGTAATAAAAATAATCTATGCGTGATATCGTATATATATACACTAATGAAAGAGATGATCTTTTTGAATCTTTGAAAGCATTGAATTGAGAAAAAAAAAAAAAAAAATTATTCCAAATGACAAGTAGATTCGAATTATTCTATGGAAAGCAAAAAAACAAAAAGAAAAAACAATTAGCTTGAATTCCAATTATTGAATCTGTATCAAACAGTTTCAAATACATACCTATATGAGAATATATTATATATACCTAAATGAAGAGTGTTACGCTAAAATCGGCCCCCCTTTTTTCAGAATTGTGCGTTTTTTTTTTTTTTTTGCATCTGGTATAGAATAATGAGAAAAAAACTATATCTTTCTGTTTTTTGGAATTGATTTCTTTTTTCTCCTCTTTTACCGATCAGACATTATTTACCATTAAATGGTGAAGTTTTTTGTGCTTATATTAGTTTAATTAGGTACTTTCGAAGTCTCTTTATCGACCAGTCTTACGCTCATCGAACTTGTCCAGTTATAATTTTTCTTCCTTTCAAACAAATGTCATTAATCAAATTGGAAGAACGTTTTCAACTTTTCCAGTAATCCGATTTCTAATTATCCATATGTAGAACTATATATTTATTATGTATATATATTATATTAGGGTGGTCTTTATTCAGGGGTCTCGCGATTTTTTTGAAAATTATTACCCTTACAATAAAATATATAGTCAGAATATAGCCGAAACACGTCTATTTTAAATAGGAAAATCCACCCTCTTGGTGGGAAGGGTTGATGTTGAGATAAAAATCTGAAAAAATTAGGGAATTGTTTTGGAACTATTTGGAGCCGATTCGGGGGGGACGCGCCTGGTAAAAAAAATCGTCTGAGCATCACCCTAATATATATATTTCCTAACTCACCCGGCCTAGAGCGTAACACCCTTAAAGTATTGAAATAAAAAATCAGCGAAGAGATATGATAAAACGACAATAATACCCGAAGAGTGCAGTAGACGATGTGCAAATGAACGAATGTCTTGATTCAATATCGGAAGCTATAGGAATCGGGAGGGCAGTGTTTGGAATATTTATATTATAGGGTCAGTTTTCCTCGTCAATTTTTTCCAGTGTATCAGCCGGCTCCTTGTTATTCGGCACGTTAATTCCTCCACGCGGTAAAAAATTTTGATTACCAATGCCGACCAGGAGGCCTTTTTTTAGGACGTTTAGGTACCCCTAGCTCTGTACAACATCGCTAAGGTATTCGTCGTGGGTGGTTAATAGGTGGCGAGGTACGTCCAGGGCAGTGTGAAGGGTCACGCAAACTCCACGGTTCAGACTAACAGCGGGGTAAAAAACACCGTAGAGATCGCGGAAGGCCACACCACCCTGGGGTTGATCATTTACGAAGAAACGCAAAGTGTGAGTTGTCTCCAAGTCCAGCAATACACCTACGGTTGAACCCTGCTGTACTCCACCCTCTGTACGCTGAGCGTGACCACCACCGTGCATAAACCACGACCTTTGACGATCGATGTACATGCTCCAACCCTTGTCGTCTTTACCTAAATACATTTTTTTCATCCATATTTAGATACAAGCCAAAATTTTGAGGCATGCATTTTTTTTTTCACGCGATTCTTCATTTCAATTTGGGGAAAAACGTCGAAAGATAAAAAACGAGGATTTATGAGATGGATTTAAAAATTTTGAAACAGTATATTGTGATATAAGTGAATGGCGAGTACCGTAATGTATCGCACGATATTTTCTGCAACTCCCCACGAAGAAGGTCTGATTTTAGAGAGATATTAATTAATCAGCATAACCTCACATCGCTATTGCCCGCCGCCATGACACAGTGCGTAAAATTGAGTTACTTCGAAGTGCGCATGCGCGAAGAAAGCACTAGTGCGTAAAGTAGAGTATTTGCGGTGTGCGCATGCGCTAACTCTCCTTTTTTCCACTCTTTGGAAATGAGGTAACTCACGCACGCTGCACAGCCCTCGGAAATCAAACTTTCGAAGCAGGTGTTGCAAAAGATAGTTTTCGAATCTCAATTTTTCCCCGGATTCTGGGTATATCAATCTCCGATACTTTTTTAACTTCTGACGTCCCTTATTCGAGTCACTACTCACTGGGAGTTCGAAAATATATATTTTCTTAATTCTTTTGTAACGTTTACTCGAATTCGTGATATTTGTGACCACTTTTTTGAACCCCGATTTTTTCGTCGACTTTTACCGAGTCTTAGAAATATAAAAGAGGAGAACCAGAGTGGGGATGCATTTCCATGTGAAATTTTCCGCTCTTTCGAATAGAAATATTTTCGCTTACGTCAGATGTCTGTAAATGCTTGAAAAGGTAACTTTGAAAATTTTCATGCCTCTTATCGTCGAGTTTATTTTATTTCATGGTAAAAGTTAGAAATCTCACGAATTCAAATTACGAATGACAAGAGATTCAAGAAAATCTGTGAGAGTAACCGAATCACCCATATATTTGATACACATTTCCTTGTCGAATAACAAAATCGATGAGAAATGATATCGCGATTCGATGAAACAGATAAATTGGTAAATATAAATGAATAAACGAACGTTTCGTTGAATAATAAACTCACCAAGCATCTGATCTCGAGCTACGTCAGCCCGAGCTACCCCAAAAGCAGGATCAGTGTCACTGTGATATCGGTCGATTGTCAATTCCCAGTAATGTACACCTCGGGAAAATCCAACGCTAGAAAGTACTACGCGGTGTTCGTACCCCTCGCAAGAGGCACTAGTAGCATCTTCAGATACCGAAACTTCCTGGGGTACTCCAGCGCTCATTCCCATACCAGAAGACATTCCGGAACCCATTGTAGAGCCCAATCCTGAACTCGATGGACCCACAGCCCACGAAAACCACGCAACTTTAAGATGGAAAAAAAAAAAGAGACAAATATTTTCAGAAATATAAAAAATTCGAAGGATAAAATTCCGATCTAATATTGGGAATAAATTTCCATGACTTTCGGAGGTTTTAGGGTAGATTTCCGGAAAACTAATACACGGGGTCAATTTTTTTTTTTTTTTTTTTTTATGCTGTAACTTTTCTGACTTTCCCTAGATTTTAGAGGTCAATGATCACACCGTGTTAAACTGTCGCTCTGTAATCGGAGGGTCGTATAGTGAAGAGAGAGAGAGAGGGAGAGAGATGGGGATAAAGCATTTGTTTTCTCAATCTCACCTCGTAAAACTTAACGACAAACAAAGAACTTTGACGTTGGTTGTTTGCAAAGACGCGGGCGTCTTACATCGCGAACAAATTTTAAGCGCAAAGGACGAAGGGAGAGAAAAAAAAAGAAGAAGAAGAAGAAGAAGAAGAAGAAGAGGAAGAGGTAGAAGAAGAATAGTAAGAGAAAGGAGAAGGAGAGAAGGAAAAGAACAGCTCGAACTAACTTACCCTCGGCAGTTTGTAGGCCGATCAACTCTGAGTATTCTCCCTCACCAGCGCTGTTGAAGGCCCGTACCCTCGCGTTGTAGAGCGAATTGAAGTGCAGCCCATCAACTGTGCAGATAGTCTCTCGTCCGCAATAAACTTCCTAAAAACGAAAAGCAATATCGATGCTTGAATATCGGAGGAATATTTTTTTTTTTTTTACGTATATTTTCTTCTCAATGTTCAAGGAGGTCATTAGTCATTCCCGTCCCTCTCCCTCTAGTCGGGGTAGATATTTTCAAACCCCGAAATAAAAATTTGCCAAAATGCAGATCGAGGAAAAAGAAATCCCTCGATAAATCCTGTTCTTTCTTCTTTTCTTTTCTTTTCTTTTTTTTTTTTTTTTTTTTTTTAAATCGAACCAATTTGAGACCGTTTTTCTCACCCTGAATTCACCGCCACATCCATCGTCCAGCTCTAGAAGATAGCCTTCAACGGCTGGTCCACGTTGACCAACACTTCCTCCACCGGGAGGCTGCCATGCAACAGTTACGCTGTTATTCTCCGCACTGCATTCCTCTGGTATTAATTGAGGGGCACCTGGGGCTGCAACAGTCATTAAGATCTCTCAGCAACCCGTCATTAGAGATTGGGAAAAGCCCGACGTGAGTTAAACGTCGAACTTATAGATCTACGTGAATTTATGTCTATGTGTGTAAGAAATGGTTAATGAAATTTGACGAAAATCGGTAATGGTAATGGATCAGGGATCTAGTGGAGTGTTTTCGTACGAAAGCACCGATCAGGGGCTTTTGGAATCGCCGATTACGAATCCGAACTAAAAATGGAGAAATTCTTCAGACTCGCCGTCTGCAATCCAGAAAACAAGTGTGACTTTTTGAGCTCTTCGATCTGTTCATCCGCAACGTTCTCGGGTTTTTGACTCAAAGTTCTAAAAACGTATCACCGGAGAATTCTGGATACTGAATTTCACCCCAATCGATCAAATCGCTTAAAAGATAAACGAGGTGACGCCTCATCGCGTCGTTCGGCCTTAAAAGGCTGATATACTAATGGATTAGGAATCTAATCCTTGCGAATGCCTTCCTCACAGAAAAACGGAACTCGACGAGCGATGACAAGAAGAGATATCAATGATCTGATGAAAGACAAATCCGACCAATGATAAGGAAAGCGCCACGATATAATTTGCCGGAAAATTTACAGCTGAGAAATTTTGGCAAGTCGGAAACATGCCTTAACTCCATGGCACATGGTTGCAGACGCAAGTCTGTTGGAAGTCGGATGGTCTTATGGTATGAGAAATAGTTTACCGGATTGTTGCCAGTGTTTCTTCAGGTACCTATATAGATCCTCTTTCTATGTCTACAGGCTCCTAATGGCACTGGCCGTTAATAAACTTCTGGACTTTGGTGGCAGATGACAAAGACAAAGGTTTTCGGAGAGGCAGAAGTTTCTGACATTTCAGAGCGAGGGTAATTAGAGCTGATAATAACCCCGCGAAATTATACCTATGTGATATAAATTTTTGGCAAATAATTGTAGGCCTGAGCTTTCGGAATTTTTAGATCGACTTTTCGTTGTTTTTTTTTTCTTTCTTAATTTCCGTTACTTTTCGGTAAAAAAAAAATATGAATTTTGTACACGTAAACGTGTATCTTCACATGCTATATAAGAACAGTCGCATAGATGCGATTAGGTTTTTTCCCACGCTATACGTGAGATCCGGTAAACGTTTATACGCTTTTCCAGTTAGCTTATACAAGGATACGACTGACTGCGAAACTCCTTGGGGACAACTAGACCGGGATATTGGACGAGGGATGAAACTTTCTCGGAATACTTTTCCGCAAGAAAGATAAGCCTGCGTGAGGCACGTGTTTAGAGATTGTCAAAATGGCTTCGAAGTTGAAGCTCAAAAGATCGCATATTTTACAAAAAGAAGTATAATCCAGGTCTCAATTCCTATACTCTATACTTTCACTGTAGTTATAAATATTTTCAGTTCCAAGTCTGAAATCTTATTAACTTTGACCAACAAATCAATTTTGAAATCATCACGAATGAATCTAGGATCGATTAAGGGTTAATAAAAAAAGACGAAACGGGGTAAGCAGGTGATACAGGGCAAAGTTGGACACAACGGACACCCCTAAAGAAATTTGTAATTTTATAAAAATTTATTCATTTTTGAAATCTTATTTTTACTGAGTTACAACTGCGTAACTGAATAACTATGAGTGAAAATAAAATATCAAAAATTGATCGATTTTTATAAAATTACAAATTTTTCTAGGGGTGCAGGTCGTTGTTCATGGATCCGTCGTCGTCCCTCACTTGCTTATCCATATTCGCGCGGTTTTTTTGAAATCGGATAACCAATGGGGGAATAATGAGCACTTCCGAAATCGATGTTTGAATTTTTTCAAAATGCGAAAGTCTTGTTTTTAAAAATTCAGATATACCGGTAATCATCGATCACTATGTTTTCGAGGACACGTGCCATAAAATCAAAATAAGCAATAATTAATCTCAAAATTGACTTTTTTTGGGAACTACAAAACAGTTGATATCGATGAGGCAGTGTTAAAAATCATTTCACAGAGCTCGGACTCCGCAGTGAGTATATTTTTCGAGAGAGCTCGATGGGCAGCGGTACATCTGAATTTTTGAAAATGTGACCTTTGCATTTTCAAAAATTAAAAAATCGATGACCCGCTACTGAAAATTATCGCATATAGGCTACAGCCTCCGCGATAACAGTATTTTTGGTAAATAAGACCAACGGTATGGATGAGTAGCTATAGGTATTTCAAAATCGTGTTTTTTTTTTTTGTTTTTTTTTTCAAGCACCCCAATATACGCGTTCTTCCAGCAGATAAAGTTGATGAATCCACCGCCCTAGGCAATGCGTTGACGAATGATCATTATTCTGTGTCTGTTTGAATTCTGGTCTCTGCATGTATGTTTCGCAAGAGCAGATAGAATTTAATTTCGTTTCAAATTTTGTTTTGTTTATATATCAACCCCCAATTCATTATAGAACCCTTCGAGGGTTCAGTGTTTTGCGACGATCGGTCTTACAGAGATCAAATAATTGTTTCCGGTGTACCGTGTACATACATGTACCTATGTATTCGTATATGCGATGATTTCGCATTTTGCCATTGGTCTGTCTATGTGTTTGTTTGATGGGTTTTGGTTTCTTGTTTTTCCTCGTGTTTTTTTTTTTGTTTTTTTTTTTTTTTATACATTTTTTTCGGTTTTCGTGTTTTACCTGCAGTAGGGTAACGGTCCTCCCCCTCAGTGGCTGCGTCCAACATTACAACGCTGTTTATAATCCACATTCAACAATTCAAGGGGAATTCACTTTGGGAGAGCGAAAAAATAAAAATTAAAAAATTAAAAAATTAAAAAAAAAAAAAAACGGGCGATTTCAAAAACTAAAATTTATTTTTGGTTCGCCCCAATAAAAAATACTATACTTCGTGCATTTTTTTTTTATTTCAAATGATCGGTTGATCTGGAAAATGCGAAATGAATTGATTCTATACTTTTAATGATTTTTTTTTTTTTTTTAATATTTATTCAACGATATTTTCAATTGAATTGTATCAAATTGTATCTGTGAATCTGTATATGAATACATCTCAATAGCACGGATTTTTTTACATTGAATAATGAAAAACAAATTTTTTTTCAAAAATTGACCATTTTTTCGGCCTCCCAAGATAATTTACCAATTTTTATCACCCATCACAAAGCATCGTGTATTCATTGTTTCTCGACGACTTAACACACATCAGAATTACGTACTTAAAACAGTAAGAGAAAAAAAAAAAAAATTGAAACTGGAAAAAAAATTATTCGAAATACAATTTAAGTGACTGTAAACAGAAGAATAAAAAAAAATTTTTGTACGGACTACAAATCTGAATCGAGTTTAAAATTCGTCGAAAAAAAGGTGAAAGATTTTCGAAAATAATCAAAATTCTAATCATTACTTTTTACTTTTCAGACAAATTCTTATCCCATTTGCTAGAACCGAATTTAACGCAATAATCAGAAAAGTCGATTACTTGGTTTGAAATAAATAACAGACGATCATCGATACTAAAAAAACGCCGAAAAATAAAAAAAAAAACAGAATATATGAAATTTTGTTTTAATTGGAATAAAAAAATAAAAAAAAAAATGGGACAAAAAACACAAAGGAATAAGAAAAGATCGGCGCTTACGTTTTAGTTGTACAAAGGTGAGTTGATCGATGGCCCTGCGAAGCGGTTTGTCGTCTAGGGTGAGATCGAGGAGCGGAAGTCTTGCAGCTTCTTGAACGCCCTCAGCTGCTCCCCAGGATCCGGCTGCGGTCGAAGCTCTGACGGAGAGCATACCCCCGATTTGTAGAAAGGCGGTACTGTCAGTCTCCTTCAGAGCCTCAATGCAGAAAGTTAGGAGGGCGGTTGTTGCCTGCAGGTGAGAGGCGCACCTTCCAACATGCTCGCGGAGGGAGCGCACCCGGTTCTCACGCGTCTGTCTGGCAGCTTCGATCAAACGACCCTTACGTGCCTGAAGCTGAGATACTAAGCTAGCTACCCTGTCGTCGACTTCTCGCTCTAAGGCCGCGCACTCCTCCTAAAACAGAATTTGAAATGATTTTTGAAAAATGAGGAAATTTTTTTGTTTTGTAAGCGAATTTTTGTGTCGTAAGGTTTTATTGAATTGTTTTTGGGAATATTTTTGATCATCACATATTCCTCCTTAGACATGATGATTTTTCTGGATTTTTTCAGAGTTCTGAAGTCGGAGAAAAAAATTAATTTCTTTTTGGAAATTTCAACCCCTAGAAAGGAGTACATACCCCCTTAACAGTTAGTAAAATATTTATTTCTATTTCTTTTTTTTCTAAATCATTTTATCCAAATCTAAAATGACCTCAAAAAAAAAATTTCAAGAATTTTTTTTTCCTGGTTATTCGCTAGATATTATAGTTATGGTCGATATTATTTCACCGTATACTGTGTGTTAAAAAAAAATAAATAAAAAAGGAAACACTGGCACGTTTTTAGCCCCTTGGGGGTAAATTTTTTTTTCGGAATAACGTAACAAATTTTAATTAACACCGCGCAAAACGTGAAAGAGTAAGGAGTGAGTATAAAAGAGTCCGCTGCAACTGGGGCTGCTGCAACTGGCTGCAGTTTGCACAAAAGCATTTTGATGTTAAAACAAACTACAGTTAAAATAAAAATCGTCGCAATGCAGTAATAAATCAACTCACGTGAACTTTATCCGTCATCCCTTTCAGCCTTTGGATAAATTCAGTCGTAGATCTCGCCCTCTCAGATAGTTGTTGTAAATTCTGCGACAATTCCGTCTGAAAAAAGGTCAAAAATTTACACGTAATTAATAAAAAATCAAAAATAAAAAAAACAAAAAAATTAAAATTTTAAATATCTATGCAGATTTATGCTACGCGGATTCATTCACCTCTAAAATTTCTGCGCCAGTGCCGAATCAATACGCGGGGGTACGTGACGCGTCATGATCGTGTATAAAGGAGAAATAATAATCGGAGTTATTTTTTATTTAATTATTGTTGAATGTTAAAAAAATTCAACCCTAGAATTTCGCTGGGATTTTTTTCTATCTTATGACGCTAGAGACGGGGACGATATGAACCCCGAGTCGTCTTTTCTCGCACAATAGTTCCTATCAGGAGTAAAAAGACTCTCTAGTAGATGAATCTCGTCCTTTTTTCGTAAGAAAGAGAATGGGGTACGGTAATAGTACATTGTGTATCAAGGGCGTAAAGAGCTATATTGCGAGCGTGCAATATGGGGCACGAGCCGAATATAATTGCCTTGCGCCCGTGATGCACACGATATTTTTCTTAACACCTGCTCTGTAGAAATGCCTCTTTTCAGACTGAGTGAGCGGGCGCAAAACATGATTTTGCGCCCTAGGGCCGAAAAGTCCTGTTTTGCGCCCGCTTAAGAGGTCGCAAAGGGGCATTTTGCGAGCAGGTGTAAAGAAAACGTTATTTAAAAATCAAGAAATTATGTGAATGAGCAGAAAACGAATTTTTTGGCAGGTCGTCTTGGGGTAGATTTCCACGTTCTAGACAGTAAAGGTGATTTCCGGTCAAACCATACGCATATATATTTCAATCTTTATTTTATTTTTCTGACCTGCGACGAGTGAATGCGAAAATAATTTCCGCATAAAGATTGGTGTGTAGATATTATCTATTTTTGTCGCCCTCCGTCCCGACCTCGTTTTTTCGTAGAATTGCTTCTCTTTTTTTCTCTCTTTTATCCTTCGTAAGATGAAATAATGAGAATCGGGAAAAAAAATCGAGAAAAATAAATACCGGAAGTTCAATTAAGAGATACCAAAATATCGAGAAGATATCTTTGAGGGGTTTGATTTCCTCGAGTCCTATAACCACGACAATCCCGTTTCCTTTTCCTTTTTTTTTTTTCCCCTTTTCTCTTTTCCACGTTATTTAATATCCATAAAAATCCTCGTACTACATAACGTAATTAGGACATTATACAACCGAGGGAGAACCAAAATTTTAGGATTACCAAAAAAAAAGAAAAAAAAAAATTTCCACATTTGGATCCACTTTGGTGCTATAGGTACGGCTTTATATGGGTTAACGTATAAAGTGCTCACATTTTTACATAACTAAATAATGTATGTATGTATACATTTGGTATAGTATAAGCATACGAAAGGGAGTAGAGATTTCATCAATATCCCACAGAGCATCAATGCAGCAGCAGAAAGGCTGCGAGAGTAAGATAAGATAAGATAAGATAAGTATATTCATGCACATAGACGTATTTTATATCATCTAAGTGAATTGAAATTGAGGGTTGGTATTAGCGTGTGTATAGAATTTTTTTTTTTTGTTTTTTTTCCCCTCGAAAAATTTCGTTATAAACGTTAATTGGCTTTTATAATTAGAAACGTCCAATGTGTGGCAGCTTCCGCTTAATCTATGGAGCTCCGCGGTCGTTGGGAAGATGTTTTTTTTTTTTTTTTCTATAAAGACTCAAGTTTTTAAGGGTTGGAGTATAAAAAATCGAGAATTTCTTTCTTTCTTCTTCTTCTTCTTCTTCTTCTTCTTTTTAAACGCCTCTATGGTCTCGGGCTACATAAAATAGAAATGTATGTAAAAAAAAATAATTAACGAACGTCGCAGAATTTCCGAATCGCGTGGATTTTCCGAAAATTTTAGATATTCAAGGACTTTGGGTTTTTTCCGGAGATTTCTGGTACTCGAATATATCAGAAACGCGAGACTCGCGAGTTCCAGAAATTTAGGGATAGTTAATTTTCAAGGATTATAGTGATTAGTAAATATTTTTATTGTGTGATAAATTTGATGAGATATTGGATTATATATCATAATCGAAACTATGTACATAGTGCACAAAATGATATCTTAGTTTCTGACTAATTTTATAAGATGCAATTGAAACGAAATTGGAATCCCGACTTTCAAGTCCTTCGACACAATCGTCTAAAGTCTGTAAAGAGTCTAGACACTCCAGACTCGAGAACAACGAGGCGTTAATTAAGGTAATAGCGTCTGCGGTCTCTAGACTTCAGTAAGTAGCTTTTGTTTATCTCGTGTCTATATTGAGATGACTAAAATAAAAATGGCAGTGGATTGAAAAAAAAGGGGAGCTCTAACCCTTCGGAAAAGTCATTCTTACAATTTCAATGGGATAGAGAAAGAGCGAGAGAGATAAAAAGAATGAGAAAAAAATTCTTTCAAATTGCAAAGTGAGATAGTAGAATGGAGTATATAACATATATCACCTATAAACGTTCATCTCTGAAACATTTTTAATCACCTTTTTTCGTATCTTCAATTTTTCAACGAAATAAAATGAAGCAGATTTCGAATAAAAAAAAAAACAACAAATTTATGAGATTTTTTTTTTTTTTTTTTTTTTACATCTATTTGTAGCTTAGGTGTCCAATTCGCCCTGATCTTCCATATATAATACATAAATATACCATTTATGTATAAAAACAAAAAGGGTGCGAAAAGGTGCATTCGTCTGTGTCTAAATCGTGGTGGTGTTAGTAAAGGTATACGTAAAGGTAGATTTATAGCTCGGGGAGTATCAGGTAGTCTGGCAATTCATACGTAGCGCAGGAGTAAAGAAGAGGGAATGATGTAAAATAAAAAAAGAAGAAAAGAAAAAACAGAAAAAAAGAAAAAGTAGGTAGGTAGGTAGGTAGGTAGGCTGGGGTATAACGTATAAAATATAGAATGAAAGAGTTAGACTGGTATAAAATTCGCTGGGGGTAGAAAAGAAAAAAAGGAAAAAAAAAAAAACCAAGAATAAAACGAAGGAGAAGAGAGATTGCAATAAAAGTCGTACAGAATTGTTGATAAAATCAATCGATCGAAACTTATTTCCGGTGCCGCGTACAAATCGAAGTTTATACTGATATAGACAACTGTATAAGCTACCTCGATATCTATCGGCCTCGCTATCAGCTTACTCCCAAAATCCTGTGTTTAAGACTCATTCCTGTCTATCGCGAGTGAAGAGGAGGAGGGAAAAAAAAATTGAGACGAATTTTGGTGCAAAAATTTGATATTTCTATTTTTTTTTTTTTTTTTCTATAGATTCGATCGGGAGAATATAATATCGATACTTAGATTCTTATAGAAAATAGAATACACACTGATTGGATAATAATTGGTAATGATTTTTATCCCAAAGTTTGTTCATCGAACAGAAAACAAAAAAAAGTGGTGAAGGAGCATATGGACACTTTTGAGTCGAGGTATTATTATATAATTGTGATACTATAATGCATAGGTACCTGATAGACATGAATATACCTTATACAGGATGCGATAAGTGAGAGGAAAAGAGGGAACGAGGGAATGAGGGAATGAGGGAATGAGGGAAAGAGAGATAGAGAGAGAGATCGTGAGTTCTAAAGTCCTCGCAGGAGAAGTTAATTACCACAAATCATAAATAATTGTCTTTGTTAATTAGCACTCTTGAGTATACAGATAGGAGTTCGTGATGCAGCCTACTGTCTCGTGCCTCCTGCCTCCTCCTGTTTTCTGTTTTCTGCTTTCTGCATTGTGCTTTCAAGCTCGCCTTCCTCAAATTCTACACCACCACTACCACGAGTCACGACGAGCACGTACAGAGATCCGAAGAGCCAAGCAACCGCGACCACGACCACGACCACGACCACGACGCCCTGCAGTGAAGAAATATGACGCTTGGCGTCGTTCGCGTTGCCACCCGCGAATTTTCCCTTGAAACTTTAAGATAATAACCGTAAGTACCTTACTACTCCTCTTACCTCCCTCCTTATCATCCCCCCTTTTCAACCACTCACGTTCCTTCGTGCACTCTGCGACACTAATTACTTTTTTTCCATTATCTTTTTTTTTTATTTTCCTTGTTTCTTCTCATTCTCAACTCGACATGTACCAAACTGATAATCGACTAATTTCAACTGTATATAATAATAGTTTCAAGATTAAAATATAAGTGCAATAAAAAAAAAAAAAACAGTGAATGATCATTTGAGTTTGAAAATTGCCAATTTCGATTATAAGGTGCCAAAATTTGATCAGTTTTAAGCCAGTTCATGGAAATTATGGAAATTTGTGGAATTAGTTTCCGATATAAAACTGCGATCGAAAAGAAAGAATCCGAACAATTTTTGGTGTCTTTTTATTTCTTTGATAACTCAAAAACTACTGCATCGATGAAATTCAAAATCCTGTCATTTTTGAGACAGAAAAAAGCGCATCGATTGATCTAACAAAAGTTGAAATCCGATAATTGGTTATCGAGATATCGTCGATAGTGCAAAACTGGTCACGAATGCGATTCTCTGGGTCTCAAAACGCGGAGATGTAGCGAGGTTTTAATTTTTTATTTCGAGGGTATTTAAAAATCAAACAGCAAAACGTATGATTCCCTTAAAGTTACGTCCGTATAAAATAAGCCATAAAATTTTGAGACTGAAAGGCATAAGAATTTCGAAATAAAGCCATAAAATCGTTCCTATATATTATAGGAGAGTCGTGGAGCGTGTGATGAATTGAATACTCTGATGTTTCTTGATTAATATTATTCAAATGACCCAGTTATGGGATATGTGTATTACGTTTCAAAATTATATGCCTTGATAGACGGTATATATACTATACTTGATCGCGATGTCAAGTGTGACTGTCTATAAGATCCCTGCCTAGCAGCTACTCGAGACAAGATAGCTGATATAATTGAATTGACGGAGTGATAGATTATCGGACCTTGGTATCTATGCTTGAATTTGAACGAAAAATAATATGAGAAAAAAAAAAAAAAAAAGGAAAAATGTCGAAAAATATTTGAAAGAAATCTCCGGTTGCGTTTTTGATTATTTGCGATGATTGATTATTTAATAAAACCCGTTCTTAGATCCTGATTCGAAAATCACAAATCCTTATAATGCTTTAGCCGTCGTCTTTCTCGAAAAAAAAAAATAGAAATCGAGAATAAAAATTTTCTAAAAGTAACAAAATGCCATTTTGAATGTGAAGTGTGACGTTTTCAAACATTTGCGCGGAGATATTATGCGAATATCCATCGATTTTCATTTATGTACTAAACAGATATATAGAAGTCATGACGACAACGAAAAATACGACGAGGTTAAACTAATTGATGCAGATGCAGAGCCGAGTATAACACATAATTGTCAAGTGAAATAATCTATTGAGTCAATCACAACAGCCGAGACAATAACCCCTATGTACCTATATACCGTGAGTTTTCTTAACGATGGCGTGATCCGTACGCCTATGGGCAGGCAATTTGAATTACGTAATCCTCAAGTGACCACCGTATCTCTCCACGGCCACCCTAACCTCAACGATTACTTGAAAATTACGTAATTCCAATTGCCTGCCCATAGGCGTACGGATCACGCCATCGTTACGAAAACTCACGGTATATACCGATTGATTAGCAGACGTCATGATCCATTGAGAATATTGACTATCAACTCAGATTAAATAAAATTAAAATAAAATTCGTCTGATTTATTGTGTTCAACTGAATTCATTATTATGACATGCGTTCATTCGTCCATTCATTTATTTATTTATTTATTTATTTATTTATTCATTAGTTACAGTTTTTCACGGGCTGACTGTATATTTCCCTAACCAATAAATCAATCGATCAATCAATCGATCAATCAATACAGCATATGACGAGGAGTGGTGGTTAGGGTTTTTAGTAACAGGTAATAAACAACGGGATGGACGTGGGTTGAATTTTGATTATTTATGCGTCTGGTGACAACACGAGTGCGTGTAGACGTGCCTTTGAAGTCATCACCGTTTTCACGGTACAATTCCCGTAGTTGTTTTAGCGTGGGTCCCTTAGGAGCAATCTTCCACGAAAAAAAGTCTTTTTCTTTTTTTTTTCTTCTTCTTTTTTTTTCCGACGAGGCGACGTAGACGGACCAAATATTAACCTCGTCAAGTTTAATGGAAAAAAGGGTTTGACGCAAAGGCGACGAAAAATGAAACTTTTTCTTTTCTTACAGTACTGTTTCAGAGAAGAGGAAAAAAAAAAAAATTTATTTACACGCAGAAAATTATTAAAACTCTTTAAATGACAGCAGGATTTGTTAACCTTTCATTCTCATTTCTCATTCTCAAGTAAAAAACGGAGGAAACTCAAATGCAGAATTTATTCACTTCTAGAAGACGTAGTCATTTGTGTAACACCGTTTTCAGAAAACTTTTCCAAACGTTCGAAATTGTTTTTGGCAATTTTGTTCCCGTTTTCAGAGATTCAATTCCATCTCAGGAAATGTCTGAACATTTTTAGCTCCTTTCCTCGAGCTTAAAAACAATTTTTGTCATTGTAACTTCTGCAATTACGTGTCTAGATATTTCGATTGATTCTATAACGTTTGTGGCCATGTTCAAACATGTATCGAAGCTTTTTAGTCCATTTCAAAACATGTTTAAACATTTTCATTGGATCTCGTCGACATTGAAGCATTTTCAGCCAATTTACCTGACCTTCAAAGCTTTCAAATCCAATTTGGGAAGTGTTTAGACAGTTTCAGCCTCTTTCATCATGTTTCAGAAGATTCCTAGTCATTGTAGTCACATATCGAATGTTTTTATTCCATCTCAGGAAATGTCTGAACATTCTTAGCTCATTTCGTCTAGTTTAAAAACAATTTTTTTCATTTAAACTTCTTCTAATACGTGTCTAGATATTTCGATTGATTCTTTGACGTTTTTGGCCATGTTCAAACATGTATCGAAGCTTTCTAGTCCATTTCAAAACATGTTTAAACATTCTCATTGGATCTCGTCGACATTGAAAACATTTTTAGCCAACTTACCTGACCTTTGAAGCTTTCAGATCCAATTTGGAAAGTGTTCGGACACTTCCAGCCTCTTTCATCATGTTTCAGAAGATCCGTAGTCATTTCATTCCGTCTCATAAAATGTCTGAACATTCTTAGCTCATTTCGTCTAGTTTAAAAACAATTTTTCTCATTTAAACTTCTTCTAATACGTGTCTAGATATTTCGATTGATTCTTTGACGTTTTTGGCCATGTTCAAACATGTATCGAAGCTTTCTAGTCCATTTCAAAACATGTATAAACATTTTCATTGGATCTCGTCGACATTGAAAACATTTTTAGCCAATTTACCTGACCTTCAATGCTTTCAGATCCAATTTGGAAAGTGTTCGGACACTTTCAGCCTCTTTCATCATGTTTCAGAAGATCCGTAGTCATTTTATTCCGTCTCAGAAAATGTCTGAACATTCTTAGCTCATTTCGTCTAGTTTGAAAACAATTTTTTTCATTTAAACTTCTTCTAATACGTGTCTAGATATTTCGATTGATTCTGTGACGTTTTTGGCCATGTTCAAACATGTATCGAAGCTTTCTAGTCCATTTCAAAACATGTATAAACATTTTCATTGGATCTCGTCGACATTGAAAACATTTTTAGCCAATTTACCTGACCTTCAATGCTTTCAGATCCAATTTGGAAAGTGTTTGGACAGTTTCAGCTTCTTTTATCATGTTTCAGAAGATTCCTAGTCATTGTAGTGTTATTTCGAATATTTTTATTTCATCTCAGAACATGTCTGAACATTCTTAGCTCATTTCGTCTAGTTTAAAAACAATTTTTTTTCATTTAAACTTCTCCTAATACGTGTCTAGATATTTCGATTGATTCTTTGACGTTTTTGGCCATGTTCAAACATGTATCGAAGCTTTCTAGTCCATTTCAAAACATGTATAAACATTTTTATTGGATCTCGTCGACCTTGAAAATATTTCCAGCCAATATACCTGCGGTTTAAATTTTCGGAATTCACTTTATCTAATGTTCAGACAATCTTAAAATTGATTTTATCCTATTGGCTAAATAATTTGGCCGTTTATTCACAACGTTGAAAAATTATTCATGCGATTTTCTCTAATCTATTAAATTTGCACATGAAACAATGTAGATATGTATACGAGGGTGTGAGTATACATATATCATAGTTATACAGTTACACATGGCAGCCCTTTCGGTATCGCGGTTTTGTGGTTTCGCGGTTTAGCGGATCCTCCGAGACCACTGTGCAGCTATACATCTCTGCCGTGGTACATCCAAGACCCTATTTCTATTTCGACTTCAGAGAGCGGTTTGAGGTAAGCCAGTCAGAACTCGACAAATGTATCAGGTGTCTTTCTACGGTAATACTATTTCGAAAAAAAAAAAAAAAAAAAAAATTAAATCCCAACATTTTTAACCCTAGTAATTCTGACCCGGTTTCATTTCCACAGAAATAAATATCCTCTACGCTGTATAATTCATATACACGGATTTATTCAAATTTTTAACTTTTTCAGCAAAATCGCATCTACTCGACGTGTTCACCTATCGGTTAAAAATACTATTTTTTTTTGTTTTTCTTTTTTTTTTTTCACATTCAACGAATCCAAGCCATAAATATTTAGTCAAAGTATATTCTAAAATTACATTCAAAGTGTTTCATAAATGAACAAACATATAAAAAAAAAATCACGAAAAACAGTATTCCTCAACTGTAACCTTTACGTATGTTCAAATTCATGTTTTATGCAATTTCATCCGTTTATTTATGAAATAACTGAAGTCCATGAACTCCAAGCTCATATTGTGTCCAAATTGAATGATCAAAAATATTCTCTATTGAAAAAAATTTTTTTTTTACCTACGAAAATCATAATTTAAAAAAAAAAAAATAACAATAACGCAAATATATCAAAGTGCTGTTTGAAGGAGCTGCGCAGAGTCCAAAAGGACGTTCTTATTTATCCCTGATATTTTTTCTGCTCTTTCTTTGTTGTTTCGATTTTTTTATTTTTACCTTTTTTTTTTCATTTTATTTTTTTCTTCAAACCCTTCTCTGGTTTTTTTTATTTTTTCTTTTTTTTTTCACCCCCATTCGCTTTTGTCGCGCCAATTTGTCAGCCCGGCCCTTATACAGGTCCAGACTTTTGTTGGAATGATTAATTCCACTTCTCTCTCAATCTCTTTTAGCCGGTTATACATATATGCATATGTACATTGATGTGTATATGTGTATTCATATATGTATTATATACACGGAGGGTAAAATCGCTCATCCCTTTGCCAAAAGCAGTGAGTCACGAAATAAGGTGTACGTGTATAGAAGGGGTGGTGGTGTGTACTTTTTTCTTCTTCCTCATCAAGAGACTCGACAGAGTTTCGCGCCAAGTGTAATAAAAATAATATCCATTGATTATCGAACATGATTGAAAAAATGTTAAATTAAAAATTATTATAGGTAGTCAAGCAAAATTTTACCAAAAAGTAGTTTACTCAAATATACATCGAATCAAATGCCAAGTAACAGGTACTCCAAATTTTTTTTTTTTTTGCGAGTGAATTACGAGCACAAGGCTATTTAATTTTCTATTTTTCTGTTGTAAACTTTTGGTAACACAGAAGACAATATCTACTTGCCAACTGTGTCTGATTTCAATCCTTTATTTCAGTAGGCATTTTCAACATTATTGCACTTGGCGAAAGGTTTTTGCACCAAAGGTGCTTTTGTGGTTTTTCTATATACATACTTCTTCTTCTTTTTTTTTTTTTTTTCTTTTTTAATATAATATATACAGAGTGCTTGTGCATAATGAAATTTATCTTCTATCTCGAACCTGTTCAGTACCACCTTTCAATCTTTCATCTCTTATACCTCCTCTTTGATCCGCTGTAGGTTTTATTGAACCCCTTTTCAACCCTAGGAATAAAAATCTCTCATTGTGATATATCGTTTGGAAATATAAAGTGGAATAAAAGTAGTAGGTACCCACTGCTTTCATGGAGCCCTAAACACTCAATGTCCAGAAAACAAGAAAAAAATAAATAAAAATGTTCTAACAAAATTTGACGCACAAGTACATCGAACGATCTCCAGATTCTGAATCGAGAAGAGGTCAAAAATGCGTTTTCAAAAAAATATTAACATCTCGTTAACCGTTCGTAAAAGTTCGACGAAATTTTTTTTCCTTGTATTTTTACTTCTCGAATCGACGAGCTTTTACCCAAATATAAAACAATTTGGAAATCTAGTGTGGAGGGGATAGGAGATTGAAATTTCTTGCGGAAAATTCATTTCACAATTTACAACCCTGAATTTTTTGGCGAGGATCAAAAACCTTGTCAATCATTAAAAAAAAATAAATAAAGAAATAAATAATTCGAGCAAAGAAAAATGTCAGAGACACATACAGGGGGTGAAAATTCAAATGCAAAATAAATCCTGATTCTATATATATCTATAGAAATCGTTTTATGCGGCTAACTCGACCCGGTTGAATTATATACACACGATCTATGCGTAAGTTAAACCGTATCAAAACTTGTGCTTACATATGCAAATATACGTATCTATGTATGTTATACCTATGCAGATATATACACCTATGTACATCCTCGGGGCGAAAGCTCTATAGCTATAACAAGACTGTGATAGACCTGCGAGATTTTACAAGGGTTTAAAGCTCGGCTCCGCCTCTATTAGGTAGACACGGTGATTTACGATTTTACAACCAAAAACTCAGCTTCCATAAACGGTGATAATATATTCATATGAAAATACAGGTGGGTATAGGTAAGATTAATTTTTCAATTTTTTGAGATTTTTATCTTTTTTGTATTTCAGTTGAACAATTAAGAGCGGCACGATTTCCAATTTCGAAAATAGAAAATTTTCACTTCAAACAATTGCGGAGATTGGATTAAGAGAGACGTGGGCAAAAGAGACGATTTAGGAAAAAAATTGCTTTAATTAATTATACATTTTTACAAAACCTTTTTCGTTGTGTTTGAAGCATAATATTACTGATGAAAGGTGATTAAGGTGTAAAAAAAAAAAAAAAATGCAAAATTCGGAGCATTTGGAACTACAAAAAAAAATTATACATACAAATTTTTGTTTTCTTAAATATTAAAAAATTGTATTGGTCATTTTTGTTTTTCATTTTACGTTATACCCTTGCGTCGGTGCAGTAAATTTTTTACCTTTTTTTTTTTTAGTATTCCATTTTACTTCAGGCTGTCTGCGTCTGTTTTACCCCGTTATCCCCTGTAGTTATAATGATGTATACAATACACATAGGTATACTATACGAATACGTATTATATTATACATGAAGTATAGCTATATATCGTGGGTTGGAGATATTATATCTATATATACATAAATGGAGTCGGTTATCACGAACGCGATTTTAATAATTCCCATCCCTCCGATTTTCTCTGCTTCACCTATACGCTCCCCCATTTCCCATGGGATACTATCCCGGCAAGTTTAAGCTTAGCGCTTTTACTGCAGTAGAGAAGCAAAGAGAAGAAGA
This sequence comes from Tenthredo scrophulariae, assembly GCA_963978835.1. Classification (NCBI taxonomy): domain Eukaryota; kingdom Metazoa; phylum Arthropoda; class Insecta; order Hymenoptera; family Tenthredinidae; genus Tenthredo; species Tenthredo scrophulariae. Next base: position 2,119,935 of record OZ022230.1, on the reverse strand, counting down.
GAAAAAACGAGAAATATAAAATAAAAAAATGAACGAAATACGACTTATGCCGGACACCCGCAAAGCTTGGCTGTTAAATACCAGAAAAACTCTAATTTCCACTCTCCGCGAATGAAAATAAGATGAAAATAAAAATTGTAGTAGCTCTAGCAGAATATACAGAGTGATTCATCTCGAACGGGCCATTTTTTGGAGGGTCGATTCCTCGTGAAAATTTAAGACTAAATTTCCTTTACCGAAAATTCGAGGGACCAATAGTTTCCGAGCTACGAAAGATCTTAATTTACCAATTGCAGCGCGTGCATAGGTCGGGGCACCGCGCAACTTCCGCTCATGGCCAGCCCTGGCTGTGATTGGTCAAGTACGATCTTTCGTAGCTCGAAAACTATTGGAATCTCGAATTTTTGGTAAAGGAAATTTAGTCTTAGAATTTGACAAGGAATCTACCCTCAAAATTTCGCCACAATTTCAGCCGCAAAAAATTCTAATCTTAGGAATTTGTTTTTGCTTTCTTCCCTGTGTACATGCGTACGAAAATGACAAACCATGTTATAATCGCTACATTTGATCCTACTGTCTGCATTAGAATATGGTGAAGATGTAATACCGAGGCAAAACAGGGTGATTACTGTAAATTCAAGCATGATGTATTATTGGGTAATTTTGGGTACCCTATTTTGGCCCGGTGGTCTCCCCTGCTCTAATTTCATTCGTGTATTAAATTGTAAACGTGATTTTATTAATTCGCTGATCCCCCCGTCTTCGTCCTGTCTTTACCCAAGCGACTAGAATCCCTGGGATCAAAAACAAACAGAATTTGGTCGACCGGGTGCACAGGGCTCTTTGATACGTTCCTAAACAAACTCGGGACGTTGTACCTTACGTATGCCAAACGTATACATACATATGTATATACGTATAATGTTCTTTGTGGACAACGCAAGATGCCGCAAAACTCTCTTCCTCTCTCTCGGTTTACTCTAGTTTGCGAACACTGTCCGCTATGGGTCTCTGGCTCTCATCGTAAATGCCAACGAGCCACTGAACGACTAAACGAACCGACCGACTACCACCTACTACGAGAAGACTGTTATTGATTGTTCTTCGCTCTTCGCTCTTCGCTCTTCGCTCGTCTGCACTCTCTGGTTCTAGACGATGGGGACGCGGACGGTACGCGAGTCCCTCGAACAACGAAATCCCTTCCTCCGCCTCTACCCTTCTTCAACGGCAGTTGCCTCAAGCCCTCGGGGACCGACGTCGGTCTATTGTTCCCACGGGCTCGACGAGCCGAGGCACCGTATGGTCCCCGAACAGTTTTTTGTTTTTCCCTTTTTCTTTGCGTCTCTTTTCGGTCGAGATTTGAGCGGGAAATTTGAACACATTTTTTTAAGCATTTTTTTTTTTTTTTTTGTTCCGCATATTTTGAACTCTGAATTGTGTGATCATAGCATGTATAGGTATAAAGGGTATTTCAGATTGAGCGGGTCATGTTAAGATTCGTAATTTTCGATCCGATCTTGGGATTTTTGTAGTACGTCCGTACTTGTGAACGGTCTTTTTTCCAATTTTTTCGAGGTAAATAACGACCCGAATTCAATTTCAAAAACGATTGTATATCCTGAGTTAGATCAATATCGTTTGTTCGGGTACCTATACTACATACACCTATACATACATATGTAAATACTTATTTATATACGAATCGCAATATCGCAACGTAATTTTCAAGTCGCAATTCCCGACGTATACCTATACCTATATATAGGTAAATGTATGTATAGCGGCAATTACGTAACTGGATTTGAACGTTCGTATAACATAACAAGTTACTCCAGGGGGTGTACCCAACCCTTTACTATACGAGACGCTTGCAAACACCAAATTCAAATCGAAACTTTTCTTCCATCTACCTATTATTTATGTTAGACATAGATATACCGTGCATCGTGCGAGCGCGGCACGCCTAGATCTGAAGGTAGCCGAACGTACGCCCTATTGTATGCAACCGTCCAGAAATGAGTCGTGATGAGGTGGCCGAGAGTCGGATCGGCAATTGTTTCAGTGATTACCAAGTCATCGATTGGCTGTCTAGTAATAAACAATTGACGTTTAATAAAAACATCGAGGCTCGACATCTGACGACTTGCCGCTTATTCTTGACGCTTGAGCCTTGACGGTAAGCCGTCAGATGTCGAGCCTCGATGTTTTTATTAAACGGCAATTGTTTATTACTAGACAACCAATCGATGACTTGGTAAGCACTGAAACAATTGCCGATCCGACTCTCGGCCACCTCAATACGACTCATTTCTGGACGGTTGCATATAATAGGGCGTACGTTCGGCTATCTTCGAAACTAGGCATGTCGCGTTTCGACGAAACTGCACGGTATATCTACTTTATAGTTTTCACGACGAGAAGGATGGGAAAGAGGGCTCGCGTGATATAAATCTACTCAATGAAATCGTTTTTGCGTTATTCTTTATTATATATTTATTTATTTCGTGTCATTTTTATTCTTGTTCCTGTATTTTTTCCATTTTTTGTTTTTTTTTTTTTTTTGCTCCCATCAAAAACTAAGAAAAACTTTGATAAACGAGAGAGAGAGAGAGAGAGAGAGAGAGAGAGAGAGAAAAAAAACGAGCGTGTATTTGCATAAGAAATACGATTCGTTCCGATTTTTCCATCTTTTTCAGTTCAGAGATTGAAGATGAAACTTGAGGAGTGGGAGAAAAATCTTTTTCTAGAAAAAAGAAAATATATATATATATATATATGTATATATGTATAGTATATCAAACATTTTCTCCCTGCACCCTGTATGTAAATATATTTCTGTTTGATCTCTTTGAGATTGCCGCACACAGAGAGCAGAACGCGGGGGAGTATAAGGTGTATATATAGTATACATGAGACCAAGAGGACACTTCTGACTTTAGTCATTGGTAGGTACGGTGTAAACGTAAAGGTATAAGATTATAGGAAATTGTGCCTACTTTATACAAGGTATGATACGCATAAAACACAAGCTACAATCGTATAGGTATAGTTATATCATAAATATGGTTTAATGAATTTTTATTTTTATTTCTATTCTTATTTTTATTTTCTAGCAAGAATAGGATCGATCTTGATTTAATTTTCCTTAATTTTTCAACTTTGGACCATATTTATTTAAAATTTTACACATTTTAATATTCACAATAAAATTTAAAAAAGATACACAAAATTCGTGTTTTTTTTTTTTTTTTTTTCTTTCGTTTCTTTTTTTTTCTTTATCTTTGCTAGGTATACATAGGTATATGTATGTATACTGACTTCTGGAGAATTCTTGTCCATACTATACTATACATATAGTATCCCCGCAGTATAAGATATACACGGATACATACGTATATAGATTACATGGACCACCAGACTCGTTGGAAAGAGACGACGGTGCATCGAAGCATATAGAAGTACGGTGGGATGGATCGGGAATCGAGAAGTCAAGCGTGAAAAATTGATTGGTCGACATCTGTCGCCACTCTTAGGGATAAAACCGGTCATATTGCTATAATACGTGTACCTAAGTATAAGCCATATAGACTAGACTCCGCCTGTATTTTGTATGAAAAGGAAGAAAATAGATTCACTTAATTATTATATAAGAAAAACAAAAACTAAAATCGGAACTCAATCTTTAGAAACTGAATTTTCTTCTGAAGATGACTTTACCAAAACTATATGTAACGTAATTTGTACTATACAGGGTGATCCAGAATGCGATACTTTCCTCATACCAGTGGATTCCTCGTGAAACTCTAAGACGAAAATTATCAATGCTAAAATATCAAATGCGAAGCTGTTTTCAGGTAGGAACCGTTTAAGGTAAGCTAATACGAGAGAAGATACGAGACTGGCTCAGGGCCGCCACCGTCATTTTGTCAGTTGGCGAGATCACGGTGGCCGCGGTGACGCGCCGCGAGAACTGCCAGGCCAGCGGTTGCGGCCCTGAGACAGTCTCGTATCTGCTCTCGTATTGGCTTACTTCAAACGGCTCCTATCTGAAAACGGCTTCCCATTCGACATTTTAGCATTGATAATTTTCGTCTTAGATTTTTGCGAGGAATCCACTGGTATAAGGACAGTACCCCATTCTGGATCACCCTGTATATAAGTATATTTATATTGAAGAAACAATAGAGTGCATTTATTCACTGGGGGGACGTATGGGTATATATTGCATACACGTTCATGCGTGAGGTATAATATGAACGGTGATTCAAGCCTCGATAAGACTGAAAGGTTCGAAGCTATGGCGTGGGTGGGCGACCCTCTTTCCTTTTCCCTTTCCTCTTTTCCTCTTTTCCTTTTTTCCTCTTTTCTCTCTCCTCTTTCCATGAACTCCTGTGAAATAAGGGAGTTATTGTGATTTTACGAGCGTGCGTGTGCAATGCGTGTTGCGTGTTGTGCGCCATATATCATCCCATTTACTCCAGGATCATACTTATAGGACTTATATGCTCGTGTATATAGGGCATTCCAAGTGAAATCAGGGAGCGATCTCCCTCACCCCCTACGATTTTTGGCAGTCATTTTTTTTTTTTTTAACTTCTATGTGACTCCAAATGAGTCCTGAATTTTTTTCGGATTTTTCCTTCCCCTCCTTGTCGTCCTGCCCTGCGTTTTTATTCGTCAATGGAAGAGAAAACAGACAGAGGGACCCCGGTTTTAGATTGATGATTTTTTTTTTCATAAATTCGTCATCCGAAAACATTAATTTTTTCGTGATTATAATATGGGCTGGAGGCTGCTACTATCCTTTTTTATTGATTTCAATTTTTGAAGAATCTCGAATAAAAATGATCATATCAAAAGAACAAAAATTCTAATTATATGTACATACATACGACCAGATTCATCCATCAATTATCTGCCTGCAGTTTTTTTTATATACCTAAATACCCAAAATTATTGAAAGTTGCTGGTAATGGGATGAGAACTACATTATCAATTAAAAATATGCCCTGTATATATGGAAGACCGGAGCGAAATGGACACCTCAAGTAAATGACACAAGAATGATGACTATGAGGTTTTTCATTCCGGTTCTTTTTTTCATTCAAATTTTCAGAATCATTCAATTTCAAATAATCGGAAAATCGTAATACCCCTTATACCGCATGATTTGCGTTAAGCGTGTCATATTTCGCGGGTAGATTCCTCGTGAAATTCTAAGACTAAATTTCCTTTACCAAAAATCCGAGATTCCAATAGTTTTCGAGCTACGAAAGATCGTACTTGACCAATCGCAGCCAGGGCTGGCCATGAGCGGAAGTTGCGCGTTGCCCCGACCATGTGACCTATATGCACGCGCTGCGATTGGTAGACTAAGATCTTTCGTAGCTCGGAAACTATCGGTCCCTCAAATTTTCGGTAAAGGAAATTTAGTCTTAGATTTTCACGAGGAATCTACCTTCCAAAATATGGCTCGTTCAACGCGAATCACCCTCTATATACCATGTCGTGTGTCGCGACGAGTAGACGTACCTATACCTAAATAATCGTATATAGTATAAGTAAAACGGTGGAACGAAGGGATGTAGTTTGAAATACCCCAAGGGCTGAGTTAGTTAGTTAGCTAGTTAGTTATATGTATATAGTTAGTTAATGTACATATAGTTATCGGTATAGGTAATCGTGTTTAATAACTCATACACAACTACACGTTTAGGAAAACGTACGTGAGACTTTAACGGGCAGTTAAATGTGCGGATGGAAATTGAATGAAAGCGATTGAGACACGCGAGACTATCGCATTATACATATACCATAATACATACACCCATATACACCTACACTATCAAAATTCACATTTGTATGTATAAACAAAGGTATAGGTGTGCTAAGGGAAGTAGAAACGCGTCTAGACTCTAGACTATTTAGACACGCACCTATATCCGAACAGAATCTGTGTACAGTTTTTCTCAAAATACAAAACAGTCACCAAAATTTGAGTTTTACAATAATATCCCAAAATGGAACCGCGTCTTCGTTCGACAAACTCGTTGAATTATTTAAGAAACTGCGAGACTCTAAAATTTGAAATTCACAGAATTTTAGTTAAATGCGTTTTCTTCTCCAAGAAAAAATAGAAAAAAAAAAAAAAAAAGAAATGAACTTTCAGTTATTCACTGACAATTTATATTCTCGATATCGCAGATCAATTAAAAATATCTACTTGGTTGAATCGACGAAGTATTTTGTTATTATATTTTTAAGTTATTGCATTTTGTGAAATCGAACAAATTTCCCTATGCACTTGATCGTCACATTTTTGTATTGAATAAAAAAATAGGCAAATCGATGAAACGCTTGTATAAGAAGGTATAATTAATAAGGTAACGAATAAAGACGCGATACTGAATTTAAAAAAGGCTGAATTCTCCGAGGACTTTGAATGAGTTGATCCTGCAGCCTCGCAGCAGACCGAAGTGCAGATGCATTGATTGAATAAAAAATCGATATATAAAAACTGGATTCAATTTCACGTTAAATTTAATTGTTATAGAATCGTAATACAGATCTATACTCTATACGTTATATAACAACCCACCTACCCTAAATTCGAGAGTCGACGAAATTCACCATTGAATGCATCCGAAACGAGTATGGCATTGATTTCATTAAGTATTGATTTTTCTCGAGGGTGCGGAAAGCCGAGAGATGCTGCAGAGAACACGGGTGCAGGGAGACGACGACGATGCCACGTGCGTATATTAATGCACACACACGCACACACACCCACACACAGATACGTTTCGTTTCGTTTCGTTTCTACGTAAATGTATGGTACATAGACAATGTAAAATATAAATGCTAATGTTCCTGGCTCCCCTTAAAAGCGTAGAAAGCTACGGCTCGAATTTGTCTTTCCACTCTGCGGATGGGTTTTACGGCTGAACCACTCGGTTTATTTTCACTAGATTTTTCCTCCTGCAATTTTATCAAATTTCGAGTAAATATTATGTAATAACTTAATTTTCGTTTCTTTTTTAGTAATTTGCAAATAAATAAATAAATAAAAATGGCCCAAAATCAAAATTTCGAGTATCTAAAAATGAAATTTCACGAAGTTCCGATTAACGACGCGATCTGTAACAGCTACGAGAAAAAAGAAAAAATAATCATTGAATGAACTGATTTGAGCGAGCGATCGCGTCTAAATTCGATGATTTACAAACGTGGTGATCTGTCGATAAATATAGGCGAGAAATAGAAAAATAAGAATAAGAAAAGTTCGGATAGCACATGGTGAGATTCTACTTCTGTTTTGCTATGTGGGTTCGACGGTATGAGGAAGGCAACGAATAAAAAAAAAATAGAGATTAGGGGAAAAAAAAAACCGCGAAAAGATGGGAAAAAGGGAGAAGAAGAAGAAAGCTAACGCGTGTCGGACTCCGGACGTATATAAATAGTTGAATACACTAGATGTTGACTGCAGTGACTCATCATCGGTTCCCGCGTACGTTTTGCGTCAAAGTCTAAGTAAGAACCAGTAAATACATACGTGAATACGTGTTATACGTATTACGTATATATAGATATGTGTAACGTTAGGCAGTCTCATTCATAAAAGAATATATAAAATAGTACATTGTGTATCAAGGGCGCAAAGAGCCATAATATGCGGCACGAGCCGAAGGCGTGTGTACTGCATGCGCACACTCGCCAAAATAGCCTTGCGCCCGTGATGCACACGATATTTTTCTTAACACCTGCTTTGTAGAAATGCCTCTTTTTAGGCCAAGTGAGCGAGCGCAAAACAGGACTTTGCGCCCGAGGGCCGGAAAGTCCTGTTTTGCGCCCGCTCAAGAGGTCGCAAAGGGGCATTTTGCGAGCAGGTGTGAAGAAAACTATATTTCCTGCACTTAGATGTAGAATTAATTATTACGCGTCTCTAATTTTTGCGTGCAAATATTATAAACCGTCGTAATAATTATAAATTAAGATTAACCACGTTAAAGTTTTTCCAACGTTGCGGGGGAAAAAAAAAAAGAAAGAAATATATTGTATTTTTTTCAAGAAATCGATTGGTTAGAAATTTTGACGATAATAATTTGCAAATGATTTTTTTTTTTTAAGATTTTACACCGCAAAGATTGAAAACATCGGGCGAAAATATTGCAGAAATTATTCGACAAAATAAACGAAAATTGATAACTGGACTGAAATCCGGTGAAATTATTTGAGAAAAAAGAAAAAAAATATGAAAAACTCGGACGAATATCTGACTGATTTTAAAAAACAATTCTTGAACTTTCTGCCCGGATTTTTTCGTCTATTTGTTGCAACTCAAAAAAATTTTACCAGATTTAACTCCGGCAGGTCTTATCGATCGATATAAAAAATAATTTAAATCCGATGATCAGTTCCCGAGATATCATCAATTGAATTATTATTATTTTTTTTTTTTTAAATTTACTTTCTTGAATAACTCGAAAACTACTAGATCGGTTGAATCCAAAATTGGACCAGTTCTAAGCTGGCAAAAACCGCGTTGATTGATACAAAAGTGGATGAAATCCGTGCATCCGTTCCCGAGATATTGCAAGATAAAAAAAATGATCGCACACACAGATATCCTAATTTTAAGTTTTTCATTTTTTTTTTTACTTTAATTGAGTAAAACCACTTTGTTCATCTCTACGGCGGGATCACATGTCATATACAATTAATGTGTTTATAGAAGGTAGGATATGCACTTATATCCATGCGCAGGCCGACATCCGGTATGAGCATGAGGGAAGAAAGGAAGAAAAGCAGACGCTGGTCTTTTTTTTTTTCGCGAGAGATGGTTTATTCTTTGGTTTTTTTTTTTTTTTTTTTTTTTTTCGTTCTCTCATTTTTTTCTCTCTTTGGACATGAGGATCCAGTTTATATTATTATTCCACCGCTTTGTACTCGTTTAAACAGGCGCCTCCTCCCTCATCTGTATAACTATACCTTTACCTGTATTATACCATCGTCGGTACAGTTTTATGTAAAATAATTACACAGGTAGGTATATGTACGTACAGCTGAACCTACGTATAGGTACGCGTGTTTCTACAACCTGGTGCTCTTCTTTGTTCCTGCACACAAGTTCCTCGTGTTACCTTGCGGTGCTAAGAACGGAGGTGAAAAACGCGCTCGAGATGCGGGAACGCGAAACAACTGGAATAAAAAAAAAACCCTCCATCAAATGCACAATGATGGACGAATTTTTTCGACCTTGAAAAAAAAAAAAAAAAAAAAAATCAATTTTCTTTTCGTTTTTTTTTTTTGCCTTTTTCACTTTCTGTCAACTTGGGAATATAGTTTCCGAAAAAAACTGGTCGAAAAATAGACGGAAGTCCATCCGTCAAAGTCGACCAATTATTTTAAAATAACTACGAGATGACAAAAAAAACTAAAAATTTATATTAGAATCTTGCATTCAATGAATCATGTGCATGAAAAAAAGCCACATCTCGTTCAATTCAAATGTTTGCTACGAGGTGTTGATCACTTATGTCTTATGAAATCTGGTGTCCACCCCCCTCGAATCTATTAGAGTTTTTAAAATCTTGTGAAATCTTTGAAATCTCGTGAAAGTTTTGAAATCTGTTGAATCTTGAGACCTTGAAATCTTCAAATCCAGTATAGGCAAAAATTGGGACCAAAATCCTCGGTTTGCTGCATCGAAAAATTGGGTTTTAAATTTTTTACTTATGACCTATGTTCTCCCACGGATTTGTGATGCGATGAAAAGGTCCCGTGGAAAATACTCTCTTTAGGTATTCTCGTTTTCTATGCATTTCAATTTTATTGAAACGGTATAATTAACTGTGTCGAATGAACGGAACTTCGCGTGTGGAAATATTTCAGTGATTTAGTTACGCAGAGTTTAAAGCCCGGGGCAAGAACATATACACGAGAAAAGTTATCCCGTAGTCAGTTTCTTCACTGTTTGAGTCTCTGGCTTATTGGCTTCTTTTATGCTTCCATGCTGCTCCCGGGATGCACAGAAACCGTAATTTGCATTTAGATTTCAAACCCGATAACAATCAATAATTCAATCCTAACACGAGCAACAAAGGCCCGAGCCCTCCCTCGATCTTATATTCATGTAGCTCCCCCATCTCTCTAAATCCATTAGCGTGCTCTGTGCGTTTCAATACGTATTCAAATCAATGCATATTCACAGAAATACAATACACGCATGCATATGCAAAGTCGAGGAAAAAAATTATGGAGAAATTGGTCGGCAAATAATGAGGGAAAAAATTCTTTGCTGATCATTAACCAGGGATTTTTTTTTTCATTTGTATTGCCCCGCTTGTGTCGAGTAATATTTGTGACAATTTTTACGAAAACCAATTTTTTCAACGATTTTTACGAAGTAGAAAAAAAAAAACGAAAAAAACCGAGCGAGGACGTATTTCCATGAAAAATTTCCCGCTCTTTCGATTGAAATCATTTTCAATTTCTTTAGATGTCTGTAAATGGTCGTAAAAAGTCGCTTTTTTACATTGAAATGTAATTTTGTGTTAGCTTCTCGGAATAGACTTTATTATTTTTTGTATTAAAAAATTCCGTGGCTTTGACTCGACTTAACGATAAGTCTCGAAACCTATCTGCACCGTTCTTCTTACTGCTAGAGTCGCGGCTCTTATCGAGGGTTGGACACGCGACACGTGGCAAACCCCGTAGGGGCGAACCCCATAGAGACACTAACACAGTCTAATAAGTATGTACATAGTTGGGTATACCTACATGCAGTTTATGCCCTGCCACGAATGCATTCCCTTATTTATACCTATATACCTACTATAATACGTTACAACGACTTTAGACGCACAATAAATTAACGAGATACCGGCGACGTCCTGCACAGTGGACTGATAAAGCCCACGCAAACTTCTCTTATATGCTGCAAAGAGAGAATTGAAGTTTCCCGCGAATTACTTTTTCTGGGACTGCGTACAGTATAGCATAAAAACTAATGGACTTACAAGGTTCAGGTTCGACATGCTTATTCGACACGTTTTTCCGCGCGGTGTGAACTATGGGCATTAAAATCGTTCCAGAAACTTCTGCGATAGGTACAAATATGAGGCTGGTGAACGTGACAATAAAAAAAATGAGGTAAATCTAATGAAAAAATGGACTTTCCATTAATGCAATGCAATTTCCGTAGTTCCGACGATGGACATACGTCTCTGAAATATTATTGTGAAATTTGGTTCGTTTCGGATAATCGGTGCCAGAGTAATCTTGTACGAAACGATTAATTGTGGGGGTCGACTATAAAAGGATAATTCAAAGCCAAATTAATCCGATTATCTATTCGCAAATAATTTTGATTATACATACATTTGTAGCCCTTAAAATTAAGAGTTTTTATATTACTGTGACGCTGTTATAAAAAATTGTCGTTAAGAGTAGGCGGATTTCGCACAATTTGTTTAAATGAGGATTTTACCACGCGTTGCTACATCTATACGCAGCAGTAGGTGTAGTAGGGTGCCAAGAAGAGAGCCAATTGTCAACAGGAATAAATTCTAGTCGCCAGGTGCCTCCGCCGTAACGCCGTACCTCGCACCACACGCACTACCATATACCCAAATACCAAAACTAAAACTAGTATAACTTAATCCCGAATAAACCCTCGTAGAAATACACACTCTTACGCCAGTCGAAGACCGAACCTCTGGCACATAGTCAAGTATCTATTTTAGTTTTTACCGTCAAACGCACCATCGCTTATGCACGCTTACACTTCTTATTATTTTATTTTATGAGTGTAAAAACGATTTATGGTATACAGGCACACCTAATATGCCCTACATATATACTAACTTTTTCTGCGCTTCAATTTTTTTCTTCTTCATGTTTTTTTAGCTTCTTTTTCAAAACAGAATGAAAAAATAAAAACAGGAACACGGAAGAGATTTTTTCACCCCTTTTTTTTTTTTGTTTTTGTTTTTGTTTTTCATTCTTCTATTTCCTGCACGCGAATTTTTAATACATCGACTGATGTTTGGATTTTTTCATTAATATTCTATACAATTCTGTGATTTAATATCACACAGTTGATGTGTGGATTATTAATTAAGAAATTGTAGTGAGAAAAAAGAACTGATATATAATATCTATACACTTAGAATTTTAAGTTCCAAAATAACTGGCTAAGGAAATTAATTTAAAACTATAGTCCAAACATAAAGATGTTTGAATCAGAGCATGACGTTGAAGTTTGCATCGTTGGAACGCAACGAAATTCAACGTAAATTTAAAAAAAATATACATAGCAAGACTAAAAATGATCCTACTATAGGTTTAATAACATTTTCAAGTCATTTCTAGTCGTTTTCACTTTTTAAACATAGCAGGATCATTTTTGGTAGAATTTTTTTTTTGGACTTCGTTGCGTGCCAACGATGCAAACTTCAATGTCATATCAGAGCGGTGTGAGTAAATTATTCTGTCAAAAAGTTATACTAAAAGTGACATTTTTCACTGAATTTTCGTCCCAACTTTTTGCAATTTAGAATTTTGATTCTTAGTGGTTCATGGCATATGTAGGGCGATTCATAATTCGTGACGAATCTCTTCAGGGGGTAATCATTTTTCGGAAAAATGGCTGAGGAACTTTCGATCCTAATTTTGACAAGGATTAAACCCTCAAGAGATTCGTCACGAATTATAAATCACCCTGTATATATACGAGCGATTTCTGACGATGAGATAGGTAGTTGTAAAGAGGTACAACTCGCTGTATAATGTATTACACATAAATGCATACGTCTAGGTATAGAGATGCGGGCACCACGAAAGCCATGCGAGCAACGACCGAACCGAGTTTAGTCCTTATCTTCTTCTACGTATAGAGATGGAGAGATGAGAGGAGCCGAGTGCTCTTCACGTCTTTATGTAATACGGATACGTACGTAGATTATTCAAATACCTCTAGTATACAATATACATACATATTATATACGCGTGTGTGTAATATATACCAAATGCACGATGAGCGATGCATACCTACACACCGAATAATTATAAGGTCCACAAAAACCAAAAAACCAAAAAACTATCAATAAAACAAAAAAAAAAAATGCAAAAAAATCAATTTTTTCGAATTTCGCGTGAATTCTTGATTTATTGGTTTTTTTTTTTTTTTTTTTTTTTTTTTTTTTTTCCAGAATGAAATGAAGATGAGAAAATTTTTTTCAGAATCTACGCTGATAGTAAATTACGAATTTATTAATATTTTATAGATACTTTTGTACTATGTAGAGTTTTTTCAATCTATTATATCCATTCACTCAGATTATATTAATGAGAAAAAGACGCGAGTGAATACCTACCTAAATAATATCATAAATAACATTCTCAAAGTGATTAATGAATTTGAGAAAATTACTTGCCATGATTAATTAATAAGAAAAAACAAAAGTTGAGAAATTGAACTTTTGGAAAAAAAAGTTTCCCAAAAAAGTATTGTATTTTTTTCAGTAGATTCTGAATCTGTACTAAAAAATAGGGGTTTTGATTTAAAAGACTAAAGGTACCTTGTAAAAACCCCATAAAACACCGTAAAAATTCAAAACCCATATTATTATCAAATGTCCCCCTCAAAATCTAACAAATTTTATCTGAAACATTTTTTTCTACAACCATTAGTTTTCGAGATATTTAGGTGGATTTTTTAAAATGGGACACCCTGTACATATGTTATTTGCTCTCATTACAGGTCGCTGTAAACGCGCCTTTACGAAGAGAAATATATATGCCTATCGGCTATGTGATACGTAAGTATAAATATAATAGGTATATACTATATATATATTTATGAAGGTATATACCTATATATACAGACTGCAAGGTAGGTAAACGGACGCCATTTGCGAGCAAGTTACCATCTATGGTATAAATCTGTACAGACATGACAAAAAGTTAAGATGAAAAAATTCTATATATTAAATATGGATGTACAGGGTGATCCTTATACCACTCGATTCCTCGTCAGATTCTAAGACGGAAATTATCTCTGCTAAAATGTCGAATGAGAAGCCGTTTTCAAATGGGAGCCGTTTGAAGTAAGCCAATACGAGAGTAGATACGAGACCGTCTCAGGGCCGCAACCGCCGGCCTGGCGATTCTCGGGGCGCGTCACCAGCCACCGCGATCTCGCCAACTGACAAAATGACGGTGGCGGCCCTGAGCCAGTCTCGTATCTGCTCTCGTATTAGCTAACTTTAAACGGGTTCTACCTGAAAACAGCTTCGCATTCGACATTTCAGCATTGACAATTTTCGTCTTAGATTTTTACGAGAAATCTACTAGTATAAGGAAAGTACCGCATTCTGGATCACCCTGTATAGTACTTAATACATGTGTAACGTACATTTATCGAAATTAAGGAGGCAACTCGAATGAAAATTGATGAAAAAAAAAAGAATTTTTTTTATCAATTTTCAATCGAGGTGCCCACTTTTTCCCGGTCTCCCTTATTTCACCTATAATAACGTAACTACAGGGTGATTCATAATTCGTGACTAATATCTCGCAGGGTCAATGTTTGCCAAAATTAGGATCAAAACTTACTTTTTCAATTGATTTATTTATTTTTTTCTTTTAATTACGATGAAGAGGAAAACAAAAAAAAAAAAAAAAAATTGAAGAAATGTCAAATAAAAAAGTTGTGATCCCAATTTTGACAAAGATAGACCATTACGTAAATATTTCGAGTTTATAATTTGTTCTACATGTATATTATATATACTGTGTACAGTCAACTTGATAATAATATGTTCGTTGTACATAAAGATTCCCCGCTTTACTTCCTTTTAACAAGTTTTGATGTGAATATAATTCTAAAAAATGTAAATAAGAAAAAACCGTTTATCTATTCATAAAGTGATTACACCAAGTACAAGTAATCTCTTTTATTATTATTATTATTATTATTATTATTATCATTATTATTCCCTCACCTCGACCAAGCGGTATCCAATCAAAGTAAATTTAACTCAATTTTCATATTGCAATTATTATATTATATAGCTCGTCGTCGTCGTCGTCGTCGTCGTCGTTTTTTTCAACTCGTATCTATTAAAAATTTGGAACATTTTTTTGTTGTTGCACCTTTTTTTTTTTTTTTATTCTTTTTTTTTTTATTTTCATACCGTTTTAGTCTCGGTTTTAGTTACTTATTTTGCGATCGAAATTTCCTACGTAGATATGAAAAAAAAAAAAAAAAAAAAAGAAAAAAAGAAAATTATAGTGTCTATTGCGGCGCTACTTGGAATTGAAATAGGAACCTGCGGTTCTGGTATATATTTTTGCACATATTTAGAGACGTCCTGGCCCATCGGAGCATTCGAATTCGAAAATGATCAAATTGAGGACCACCCCAATGTATATACAGAGCAATTCTGTGAAAAGTAACGCGCCTGCGAGGTAGGCAAACGGGAAACGCCTGCATTGAGCAGCTCAAACATCGACGATTGGGTTTTATTTATTATGTGGGAAATCGTCGATGTTTGAGCTGCTCAATGCAGGCGTTTCCCGTTTGCCTACCTTGCAGGCGCGTTACTTTCCACAGAATCGCTCTGTATGTATATTCAGGTATATTTCAGATAATTTTTGTATTTAAGAATATCAGTTTTATGTTCATATATGGTAGGGGGTGAAAAAAATAAATCTAGTGAATAATATATATATGAATGAAGAAAAAAGATATATAAAACTAAATATATAAAATAAAATAAAATAGAATAAAATAAAAAGTATATACGGAAATAAATAAAGAGAAGAATTTCAACGTCGCTAAAGTTGCGAAGGTCGCGTCGCGGGTCAAGTGCCACTCGAGACTCTCTTGACCGCGGTTCAAACCACCAAATCCTAACCAGGCTAAGTCTCGCGACCTACCTACATCTAGGTACACCTCGTAAGTTACGCTGTGAGGCACAATAAACAAAGAAAGAAAGAAAGAAAGAAAGAAAAAAAAAATTAAAAATTTATATATTATGTAACGTAAGAGGAATTAGTACCGAGCAAAACAGGATGTCCGAAGAAGCAGGTGAGGTGAGAATTGGCTTTGTGCTCGTCAACCCTCGACTGCGAAATCTGATATTTCGGTACTGTCGCGTAATGTTTCCTGGTATTTGTTTGGTACAGCCCTTGTGTCAAATTGTGTATATAAAAAATTGTTTGCGTGGTTTAAAAAGTTGTACAAAACAGAGACAAAAAGAAAGAAAAAAGAGATAGAGAGAGAGAGAGAGAGAGAAGGAAAAGATAAATTATATTTAGTTAAAATTTGAATAATTTAAATTTGTTTTTCCTTTTTGTTTGTGAAAAAAAAAAATTCTATGTCGTATAAAAAGACGGAAAAAAGTGATTTAAAACTTGTTACAACTCAATAGACGTGGTTTTGCTGAAGAAGTCAAAATTTGATCAAATAAACGATTTAAACATATGCATATATATATATATATATAAATATATGTATATCATTTATCGTTTACGTCATGCTATATAACAATAATAAACCGGAAATATATAGACACGATATAAATCGCGATCTACGAAACGAATGTATATTTATTTAAGGTTTGATTTAACAACAAGATTCAATTAGTCAGGGTTTTCGAAGCAGTATGTATATATATATATATATATGTATATGGTGACGGTGACTATAAACGGCGTTTAAAATTCAAACAATATTTTTTTTTTTTTTATTTGTGTATAGTATATACACTGGATTCATATACATAGGTAGGGGACAACGTTTCGAAGTGGGAACCTCAGCTGGAAATTAATACAAGATTTTTAAGGCTCCCCCACCTATGTGGAACAGATATATTTACTTTTGTATATCACATGCATGCGTTTAGGATTATATATACAGGGTGATTCAGGTTGAGCGAGCCATATTTCGAAGGGTAGATTCCCCGCGAAAATCTAAGACTAAATTTCCTTTGTCGAAAATTCAAGGGACCAATAGTTTCCGAGCTAGGAAAGATCTTAGTTTTCCGAATCGCAGCGCATGCTAAGTCACATAGTCGGGGTACCGCGCAACTTCCGCTCATGGGCAGCCCTGGCTGTGTCACCTATAAGTTCTGTGATTGGTCGACTGAGATCTTCTATAGCTCGGTAACTATTCGTCCCTCGAATTTTTGGTAAAGGAAATTTAGTCTTAGAATATCACATGGAATCTACCCTAAAAATATGGCTTGTTTAAACTGAATCACACTGTATATAGGAGTTAGTAATATATTATGTAGATAAAATTGTTATAATGGTTGAGACACAAACTTTTTCCTAGCGAATTATGAAACTTGTAATTAAATATAATTACACGAGAGCGAAAACTGACAGATTCCATTAGGTATAAATGTAATTTATTCCGTAAGCAACATAGCATAAAGTTGTACAAAATTATAAGTATGAATTAAAGATAAAAATTTTATCTCATCATCGACTATGGATATGCGGATAATAAAGTTATATATTTATACCTATTTGGGACGTGGTGTCGACGTGCTTCATTTTATCTTTTACATTAAAGTACACGCGAAAGGAGCAAGCAAGCATATAAGCAGTACCTACCTACTACCATAATATCGAAGGTTCCAATCGATGCGTGAAAGTACCGCTTTTGGTTATATCCACTGCGTGTATGAACCATATACCGTGAGTTTTCCTAACGGCGGAACGATCCGTGCGCCTATGGGCGCACTTTCACGCCTATGGGAATTACATAATTTTCAAGTTACCACCCCCACAGTATCTCTCTACGGCCACCCCCAACCTCAACGATTGTTTGTAAAAACACCCTAAATATTGGTTACTAAGTCTCCGCGATGACGCCACAATGCAGTTGTATGAGTCCCCTGTTTTTGGATTATTTTTTATAAACAATTTCAAATTTTGAAAAAGTTCCCTGCCTAATGATCATGAAATTGAAATTTTTCAAAGAATTCCAGGCTTTTTCAGTACTATAAGTAAACACTCTGCATCAATTTATATATTCAATTTTTTATTGCTTATTTCCCACAATATTTTGCACGAAATAATTACTTTTCGAATTATTCAATTCTAATTCAGCAACCCAAAATAATTACCTTTCAACAATATCAAATTTTCATACCTAGATACGTATCGAATGAAATTCATGGGCAATAAATTGAATGGAATCTATCCGCTGTCTCGTTTCTCACTTTTGTTAATTATTAATAACTGATCGTTCGAGAATATGCTTCGAACAGTTAAGTGAAAATTTTGTAAAACCTTAGAGATTTAAGCTCCTCCACTTCCAAACGGATGAAATAATCTATACTACTTTTTTTCCTCTCTTTCTCATTATCATAAATATACATTCCTATATGTTATATATATACCTATATTTACATGTATAGACTGTATATTTGAGTGAAAGGAAATGATTATCGCGCTGCTGCATGAGCTAATTAAACCTCAACAAATTATCACCTCGAGATGATTAAATTTTTTGTTTATTTTTTTCTTTTTTCTCTTTGCTCTCAGGTTCTCTTTTTTTTTTTATTTCATTTCATTTTCTGTTACTGCTGCTGCTGCTGCTGCTGCTGTCGCTATTAACTACAGATACGCGATGCTTACTCAATAAGTTCTTTATATACAACATATAAAGTCACGGAAGACTGGGTCGGAAATCGAGCGCGTCCTATCAGATTCCAATATAAAATACATATAATACTGTAGGTACTGTTGGACGAAAACATAATGTACTAAACTGCACATAAATATACTAAATACCTATTTGTGCACAAAATCAGTTTTTGTAAATTTTTATACCCTAGAACCTATACGTGTTGTACCATAATATGTCACGGAAAAAAATGAAAAAATTGATTAATCAATTAATTATTACATAATTTATTTACCTATACATACGGAGTAAGTTCGATCATAAAAATAGATTCAGAATTCTTGAGGGTTAGACCATTCTTAAATTTTCTAATCATCAATTTTCCTTCTTTTCTTGTATTTTCTTTAAATTATTTCTACATTATTCTTTGCCATTTTCGTGAAATTATATTTGTCGATCTGTAGGCAACTAGATCTCGGAAACTACTGAACCAATTGACTTCAAATTTGTACATAATATATTTACTAGATACATTATTTACAACGTAGTGTAAGATTTTCCAAATTTGTTTCGTGTAAAATTGTCATTTAAATAAACGTTTTTTTCTTTTTTACTTTGTCAAAATCATTTTTTCGTAACCAAAGTATTCGTGAATGAGAAAATCACATTTTTCTCTAATTTTTTGGCAGCGTTAATCCGGAGTACTACAACCCGCCATCGACGAGCGTTTCAACGTTTTTACAATATTTCGATAATTTTTCGACCGAGCATAGATCAAACTATAAACTATCGTGTGGTCAAAAATAAGAAACTTTCATTCGATACTTTAGGGTGTATGAATTTTCCAAAAATATTGACTCATTTTTGGGACAGTAGAGAGTGGGAGATCTTCGTAATGAAAAATGACGATATTGTGTTCATTTTTCTATAGAAAGAAAAAGTGACAAAGGTAACGAAAGAAAAAAGGAATATATTTCCGGGTCAGAGTTCGAAATTTTGAGATTGATGGATCGAAAGTGATCCAGGTGTGTTATAGCTAGATGCTCAACTCCCCCTTCTATTTTTAACGATATACTCCTGCAACCCCATATAGGTATAAGGTATATAGCTATATACCTATATATCCAGATATTTAGTTGTTATTTAGTCTAACACACACACGCACACATATGTGGATGTGGATGTGAATGTGGAAGCGCGGAGGGTCGAGAGCTAAACTCTGAACACTAAAGGGAGTTTGATCGGTATCGCTCTAGGCCCTGGATAGAGGGCGAGGATAGATATCCCGCTTCATTTCGTGGGCGAGGATTCAAATACATACAGATACACGATATACTTAAACGTGGGTGCATATGTGTATGTGGCTTTAGTATGTACACGTAAAAGCGCGCGTCTGTTGCCTCTACATACGTATATAAGCATATATGTATACATATAGGTATGGATAAATTCTAAAATTCAGGTAGGTATGAAGCTTAAGTGTACCAGGTGGTTCCTCGATATCCCATACTTAAATACTACGCGAGAAACGAAACGAAACGAAACGAACCGAAATGAAACGGAACGAGAGGAACCGGCCGAGGATTATACGGACAGCTGTCCATCGATCGTGCCTCGACAGTTAGACTATATCAGCCAGCCAGGCTACGTCCGTAGTTAAAAGTTTAAATCGAATCTGTGCTGCAGGTCTCAGAGAGGAAGCGATTGATTTATAAACGAACCGATTATGAGTTTTTATAAATATACCTTGTAATTCAATTTTCGGTGATTTTTTTTTTCATAGAGTTTTTTGGTTTCCCAAACTTTTTCAACAAACATTGCATTTCAAATCACATTTTCTACAACTGTGTACATTATTACATAAAAACTATTAGGCACACAGGGTTTAGATTCGAGATACTCGCTTAGTACACTTTACCGCGCGGTGTGAACTAAGGACATCAAAATCGGTCGAGAAACTTTTTTTGTAGAAGCAAAAATAAGATTGGTAAACTTGATAATTAACAAAAATAAATTAAATCCTATAAACAAATATACTTCCCATTAATGCAATGCGATTTCCGTAGTTCACACGATGGACATACCTGTCTAGAATATTCGCGTAGAATTTGGTTCGTTTTGTACAATCGGTGCCAGAGTAATCCCGTTCGAATTAATTAATCGTCGGGTTCGACCATGAAAGCTGCAAAAGCTCTCTAGTTGAATTATTTCAATACATCGAAACGGTATTCGAATGAAAAATAATTAATGAAAAGGATAATCCAAAGCGAAATTAATTCCAGCCTCAACCGTTCGACAATCCATTTGGAAAGACGTAAAATCTAATCGCTCATATTATCATATCATCATACTGGTCTCTTCCTACCTTTTGTGCTTTGCAGGCAGCAGCCAGTGGTAAAACGTCATGAGGATGAGCGGCGTGTCTCTCCCGAAGGCACAACGAGCAAGCAGCGCTTTTACACATGGCACAGTAGAGGCATACCATTTCACCTGGGTGTTCGGCACAGCCGGTAGAAGTTGCGGGGTCACTTGGACCGCGGGTTCGTGTCGAGGAAGACTGCCAGCTGCCTCGTGGAGGTCCGAGATTATGCGCTGCTAACGGTCCTCTGTTCGGATGACAAGACTCCCTGCAAGAGTCACAGTAGAGAACCTGAAAACGAGAATAAAAACATACATACAGACCAGCAAATAATTGACTAAAGTTCATTCTTTTCCTACATCATGTTTCTTGCTTGTTGATTACGAATTTCCAAACTAGTATCGTTTCGTCTAAATCACGAATCCAATTAGGCGCGACAGGAGAGTCCTGCAACGACAGCTAGCTTGGTTTAAGATAAATTAACCAATCGCTAATTAGGTGCTCGAGTGAATTGATTAACTATATTTATGGGGTAAGAGGAGAATGAGAAAGAGGTACGCGAACGGATACAGAAGACCTCAATTGGGGAGGTTTTGCCGATCGATGGAATGATGGCTATTTTATGTACATAATGAGGAGGCTTTACGTTCACGGTTAATGAAAGACAAGAATGTACATAGGGAAAATGAGAGAAAATTAGAACTCCAAGTTAAAAAAGAAGGGATAAACATTTTTTCGTATGAAAAGAAACAGTAAAAAGTGTTGAAACTAATACCCTTAGAGGAAATCTATATTCATCAGCTATTCTAGACACCGTATTGTTTTTCTTTGCGTTAGACCTGCACTCTATGGTGGAAAGGAAAGCAGAGAGAGAGAGAAGAGAAATTAAACACCGTTCCAGATGTAGAAAAACGGCAATATAAACGATCTAACGAATTTTCTTTTCCCATCCCATTTTTTCTATTCAATTCTAATTGGCGGCTTGAATTACTACATTAACAAAACGTTGAATTAGGAGGAAGAAAAAAGCGTTACGACCGGTTGATATAGGATCATTGACAATCCTTTGAGTCCTTTGAGAGTACGTAAGAAAAATACGTAGCTATCGAGCAATCGAAGAACTGGAGATAAAGAAAATGAATTGACGTACACCTAGGTATAAAAAGCCGATTGAATTTCAGTAACCAATGTGAAAGAGAGAGGACCCGATTCGCTTGAAGAGGTCGGTTCTTTTTTCTTACTGGACTAAATCCACATAATCTCTCTCTTCGATTCTTGTTTATGTACGATTATACGTATTTGTAACTAAAAGCGCGGTTATGCTCCGGTCTAAAATAATAATACATAATAATTTTGATAAAACAAAAGTAAAAGCATGTACCTACACAGGCTATTCCATTAAGTGAAAAGAATAAAACCGGAAGATGATCTAAAATGCGAAAGTTGAAGAACCTTATTATTTTCCTGGCAGTGGCGCCTGCCTGCATGCATATACCTATTCGTTTGCTCATACTAGATCGTTGCCTTTATTTTAGGCACCAGTCTACAATTAAACTCTACCGGGCAACAACAGTCCGCGAACAACTGGGTTAAGGTGGGCGAGAGAGCTGCTGACTATAATCTACAACTCAACGCTCTTATCCCTGCAGATTTGTATTAGTCGGTGAGTGCAGAGACTCGAGACCCGTAGATCCACTGGAGAGACAGTTTCTCTTTTGTTATTCTTGTCGATAAGGGTCTTCGTAATCATAGATCATATATATTGTCGATAAGAATACCAAAGTAGACTAGAATTTTTCGACGTAAATCTCACCTCGCACTGTTCGCAGGCAACAGTAGCCTCCTGAGGTTCCCCCTCGCACATTTGACACTGCAATCTAATATTCCTAGCCTCTTGATACTTGTCTACAATGTGTTGCATGGCTCTATATTTTGGCAAATTGTGGGCGCCACCCTCGTCAAAGTATACCATTTTCTGGCATACGGGGCAGGCAAGACACAGTGTGCCACCGGAGGGTGGGAACCCCCCATTACCAGGGGTTCCAACGTAGCTGCCAGGCCGCGACGAGGTGGATGTGCTGCTGCACACAACGCCTGAGTCCGTCTCCGACAGTATAGATAGTTTGTCGGCTTCTTGATCCGGCGCATTCGCAGGATCTGTCGGGCAACATTCCGGCTGTGAGTCAGGCGGAGCTTGGAGATTAACAGCGCACGATATACACAGCGCGTGCCAACACGGTAGTAACACAGGATCGCTAAACATCTCCTTGCACAAAGGGCACCGTAGCTCGTCCTCCATAACGAGTTACGATACCGCGCGATAGCGCGCCAGTTCGTTAAAGCCCTGACTCTTATTGCCAAAGGGAGTATAGGACGCCCGCGCTTATTTCATAGACTAATAGCGCTTTTTCGTAAACCCTTTCTCCACGTGGAAGAGAATTTCATGGATTCGTCGAAACACGTTTCATCGCTTTCACTGATCCAAGATAGTTCTGTGTCTGATATTGACAGTCTTTGCTCTTCTATGAATTTATCTCGTGCGTTAGAATCTCGTGAGTTAGGATTCACTACCGTGCAAACGAGTCCTAGCTCGGAGAGTATGGATATAACTAACTTCACTCAATTGTCACTTCTCTTGAAACGAAACACAACCGTCCGCGAGATCAGACCAAGTTCTATGGAACAAGGAGGAACAAACGTCAAGCAAGCCCGAACGGCAGGCCGCCACTGGGTTGACTGACTCCCGGTACTAGGACGTCTTCCATTGCGCACACGGGTCCACGCACGGGATTTATTCAGGGCCGTAGAAAGGGACCTAGGACTTTCAGGGCGCTGATAGAGGACAATTGATCTACTTGATTATTGTGTCATGCTTAATGTTCGTATGTCACTTTTCCGTACAGCCAATAAAATAATAACGTCTCCCCAAATAAGAAGACTACCTTATTCACCCGTATTGCTGATGCATTCGCACATAAGTATCCATTATACATATTATGCCTATAAAGTACTCGAAAGTTTAACGAGTCGATATCACCGTGCCTAATCTTCGTCTTTTGTTTCTTTTGTTTTCATGGATACGAACGCTAAACCATGAGCCATTGTCCGGCACGCTGCGATCGGATCCTTTGTTGTCTCTTTTTGTTCTGTTTTGTTTGTTTTCCCTGTATTTTTTTTTTCCATTTCGTTGCTGGAAAGTCGAACGAGCAGAGCAGTGAGCGGAGAATGGATAAGAGAGGGGATGAAAGGGGCCAGTTCAAGTTGCCTGGCCCGATCATGACGGGACTTATAAGAATGGGAGATCGTACGTCTGCATCCATGATGAAAGATGCGTTCACGAACCATTAACTTTAGCTGCAGCAGTTTGATGCCAGGTTGGGAGTTTGAGACATAGAACTATAATACATGCCAAAAGTAGGAAACTTTTTACCTAAACTTTAGAGATTGGACCGTCTGTCGGTCTGCCTGCCTCCAACAGGGATTATATCGATCGCAAGTACCAACATCACCGCACGAGGTAGTGTGCCGCGTAAGTTTACCTCAAGAGTCTTACAGAGTTACAGAGCAAGTTAGATACTTTGCATAGAATCTCTTTGAGGATACTAACGAAAGAGTTTATAATCCTAAGCTTGTGAGTGCAGGTTGAAGGCGATCGGATTGAATAAATGAACGAGTTCTAAAATTTGTCCATTTCTTCGTTATTTTTTTATTTCTTTTTTGAATTTTAAACATCGACGATAATATAGAATATACTTACAATAACTACACATGAATTCATAGTTATATCCTGCAGTTGTGATTAAACTCTATCTATTCGTTTAAAGTTCGAGTTTGGAGTAAACGGCGACGCGAACATTCGAATTTTTGACTAAACTGCTCTGATCGAAGCTAATACGAGACGGTTGAACGACATTTGAAAGTGTAATTGATCGGCTGAACGTCGCTCTATAAAGTTTCGCAATTGATGTTTTCGGGTCTCTAGAGATAATCTATCTACATCCCAATTTAGAAATAGTCTTCCATTGTGCAACAATTCCTCCACTTCTCTCGTATGCGAATCTCATCAGTGAATGAGTTGTTTCGCTATTTCCACGTTTCAGTTCTGAGGGGCGCCACCTTCCGCGCCAATGCTGTTGACCAAGTGCAGCGATGATTCAGCTTATCGAAACGACACCACGCAGTTGGCAGATGAATGTATCGTCAGCGCGAATGTCGCCACTAGCATCTTTCCCCGATTACTATCAGTATCTCAACTGCTCGTAGTTTCCGGAGAGGTTGAATACTCGTTTAGTAACGAAAATCTTACGATTAATAGTCGCGTCGGTAAGAGTGGTTAGCGGCAGATTTTTCGGTAAAATAGGCGCGGTGCTAGTGCAGCCACACCTACGATCGCGCCTATAGGTCTGTTTACAGTTAATTGCCAACTCTCTTCGATATATTTAACGCATTCTTAAGCACCGGGTATAAACGTCTGTTTGTTTTACGTATCTTTCACTGATCTCATCTTTCCTCGCTATTACCTTCGCTTTTCTAACATACAGGGTGAAGAATTCCTAACGTCCGTCCACGAAGAGTCGAAATCGGCAATTGTTTGCTACTAGACAGCCAATCAAGCACTTCGTAGCCACTAAAGCAATTGCCGATTTCTACTCTTCGCTTAGTGTGACTCTGGGTGGACGAACGTTAGGAATTCACCCTGTGTAGCAAAGACTGGAAGTAATTTACTACTTGTCACTTATCAGGTAATAACCGATCGCCATCTGCGCGGACGCGCTTCGTACTAAATTTTACCGCGGCACTTGGTTGAAGTGTGAACGGAGTCACACAGCGTCATGGATCCAATAACGATCAAATAAATCAAATAAGTCGATAATAAATATACAGGGTGCGAAGACGAGATCCGCGCTCACCAAACGACTGAGTGATAATTTCTGGTAAAGACTGGAACATAAATTTTCCTGTGTCAATTTGTATGGGACAGCGCGTGTTTCGTTACACTTTGAATTAGTCGCAGGTAGAATAAATCAGTGGAACCTTAAATCTCGTAATTTATTAACATTCGAGTAATTTCTACACCGTAAAAATGTCTGCACGTCTCCTGATGCAGTTGTCGGTGCAAAGGCCAGCCTACAAACTTGCAAGGCTATATTGCACTAGCAAGTCCAGGTTGGTTGATCATCATTATATATAATCTACCGTAATCAGTTCATTTCTTTCTCTTGGAGTTTCTAAGGGTAAAATCGCGACGGATTCTTAAAAGCATGTTTCGAATTGTAGCCCGGATCACTTAGGAACTTTCGACCTAGTAATAGTGGGTGGTGGAATAGTGGGATGTGCCACTGCCAGAGAAATGCTGATAAGACACCCCGAGATGAAAATAGCAGTTATTGAAAAGGAGAAAGAGCTCGCTATGCACCAGACCGGTCATAACAGTGGGGTGGTGCATGCCGGTATATATTACACCCCAGGAAGTCTGAAGGTACGCGATAACAAGTCTTCAAACGTTGCATACGGCGCTTTGAGGTATCAATCGATACATTGACGCGGATATTAATCCTTAACTCGGATTCCAACAGGCCAAACTATGCGTCGAAGGTGCAAGACTGGCGTACGATTACTTTGATGAAAATAATATACCGTATAAGAAAGTTGGGAAGCTCATAGTAGCCAAAGATTCGAAAGAGGCGCAAAGAATTAACGATCTTTTCGAACGAGGGACCAAAAACAACGTCCCGGACCTAGAAATCGTTGAAAAAGATCGAATAAAAAATTTCGAAGCAAATATAAAGGTGGGATACACCCTTTCACTATAATTTCACGAAAAGGTATCTATATTATAAGATTCAAATATGTAGGGTGAAAAGGCACTCTGGTCTCCCTCCACTGGTATCGTGAACTGGGGTCTAGTCTGCAAGGCATTTGGCGAAGATTTCAAAAAAATGGGTGGTGAAATTTTTCTTAATTCTGAGGTAACAGGATTCACAGAGATGATAGAAACCAAGGACGCGAAAGATAAACTGATGCCATTAGTCGTCCACACCAAGGATAATAAGGTAGTATCTTGTTCATAGATAGATTCGATTTTTAACGGCGTACAGCTTACATGTAACAATTATTCCATTCGCTCATGGTTGTCGAAGACTATACAGCTTTCCCCTTTCGAATTCAATTGTGAAGTTTTTTCTGTTTGTTATTGTTCGTTCTTAATAGTCATTAATGTCTTTTCAGTATATTCCGACATGTAACGTCTTGACTTGTGCCGGTTTACATTCAGATCGTGTTGCAAGAATGACAGGGTGCGATGCGAACCCTAGAATCGTTCCATTCAGAGGTGAATACTTCCGCATGACGGATGCAAAGAAATCTCTGATCACAACAAACGTATATCCGGTCCCAAACCCAAGGCTTCCATTTCTAGGAGTTCATTTCACTCCTAGAATGTCCGGAGGGGTATGGGTGGGGCCAAATGCCGTATTAGCATTGGCCAGAGAGGGTTACAGGTAAAAAACAACAACAAAATTACGGAATATTCTTCAATTCCAAATTCAAAAATTCAGCACTCATGATTCAAACGACTGTCAATTTTCAGTTGGAAGGACGTAAACCTAAGGGATTGTATGGAAATGGCAACTTTCCCAGGCTTGTATAGGTTTGGCCTAAAATACGCGATTCCAGGGTGTCAGGAAATCATTAAATCCATATTTTGGTCATTGGCTATTAAAGATTTGCAAAAAACGTTACCCGGACTCACTCAAAAAGACGTTTTAAGGTGAGGAACTAAGTCTTTAACATGAAAGTTTCGAACTCCGCCCTGTTAAGAATTTTCAGTTAGATCCATGGTGTAGGAATCCATTCTGAATTCGCACGGGATCTTACAGAAGTCTGATGAACCCATTAGAATTTGGAATGAATTCCTGCAGCTAGTTTCGCTATATTTGTGCTCCAAACCCTAAATCACGTTAATTTCTACTTGAATGAAACCAATGCAGGGATAGATCAGGAGTCAGAGCCCAGGCTCTTAACAACAAGGGAGAGTTGGTGGACGACTTTGTCTTTGACGTTGGCCAAGGGAGTATGGGAAGCAGAGTAATTCACTGTCGTAATGCTCCGTCACCTGGAGCGACAAGTTGCTTGGCTATTGCTAAGTTCATTTCCGAAAAGCTTGAGAAGGATTTCATGATGTAACGAAGAAAACAATCAAAATTTGTGTAAAATGATTGAAGAAAATTTGATCACAGAAGAACCTTGTTTCGAAGGATTTAAGTAAAGCCATCGAAGATCCAGCGATACTAAGTGGTTGCGTTATAAAATTATTTTCTTTTTATTACCAGTAATAACAACAGTACACATCCTTGCACCTCGCCTATGTAAAAAGATTATCATTCACAGTATTTGTACAATAATGTTGGTAGTACGGGAGTTTTGGAGACTGAAATTTAGTCGTACCCCACTTTGGTATCACGATATTGATAATCTACTAATATCAGCTTTATATATTTAATATATAAATATTAAATATAGGTATGTATAAATGTACAATAATCGAACGAACACTACGATTATAGAAATACTTATATTATTCTAAGCCCTTCAGACGATACTAAAAGACTTCGCCCTGAAAAATCCCACGCCGCAGTCATGTGAAATCCCATATTTGTAAGAACGACCATATACTCGGCAAGGGCGAATAAAGAATACACTGAAAAATGTACAAATTAATATTTCTGAATACGAGATCGAAGATCTGTAAAATTCATTTACGTATCATGGGCCAAGATCCACAGCAATTCTTAATCATTCTTCTGCCAAGTCTTTCTGACTCCATATCTAATTTATCAAAAACCATCGAGTATCAATGTTTGAAGACACGAACTCACCATTAATTTCGCAATACATATTGTGCCTATAGAAAAAATAGCAAGCCAATAATATTGAGGAAATGTTAGCAAACAGCATTCGCCACTTCCACTTGAACGAGCTTGCCTCAACAGCATCCTTTGCCGGACTACGACAACTCCTTGTCACAATACAAGACAGTGTCATGTGCAAAAGAGACATTACCAAAAAGGTAATGAATGATAATTTATGAAGAGCTGTAAGAAAACGTTCTTCTTAAAGAAACTAGGTCAGAAATTTTCTGGAAACTAATCGATTAGTTATTTCTATATGCCAGCTATTTGGTTCGTACCATTAGAACTCCTTCCCAGCACAGAAAAAACTACATTTAATTATTTACAAGCTCTCAAATAACAGTGTTGAAATGTAAAGTTAAGAATGCGATTTTTTCCAGCCAGGAAAGTCGTTTCCTCTTTTCTGTTCGTGTGAGTCGTCACGTACCATAGTTTTCATTGGAAGACCAAAAGCTCAGTGTAACCAGTGCCGTGTTTTCAATAGTATAAGTGAAAAGGGCTAAATTGCTGATTGTATGGGCCCACTTATACAGTGTTTCTTTATAGTATCGATAATACATTATTAATACCAGCACTCTAGTGTGTGCCTGGGTGGCTATAGCCGCCTTCCAGACATCTTTCTGCGGCTTATAATGCCCGATGGCGGCGGATATCGACGGCAGGAAGTTATACACCTGGAAAAGCAGAGAATTGTTCAAATATTTCATCAAAATTGAAAAAGGAGGATAAGAAAGCCTGAAATTCACTCATTGGCTTAAAATGGTGAGAAAGAGCGGCAGGAGCTTACCTTGCAGTGCGTGTAGGTGGCTTCATCAAAATTGTAGAGTATTGACCATCCGATACAGAAAAGGAACCCAAAAAATGGTAGCGATACGGTAAACCATGCGATTTTTGAGAAAGATATCATCAGCCTAAACCTGGCAGACTCCTCCCTGACTAGGGGAATATATTCTGAACCGAATCTCGACGTCTTCATGGCTGTTAATGCGAGTTTCTAAATCCCCCTTTATGCACTGTTAGTAGGGTTAATTGGTGTCAGCTAATCCCCGTAGTTTTAGATGGTAATAAGCATAAGAGGCATGCACTGTGAACTGCCAAAGGGAACAACATGAGAACTACATCTACTGATGTGTGTGTTTATTCTTATTTTTTACGCTTTACGGAGTGGGTGTCAACTCTGTCATGTCACAATTTCACTGAGGCAAAATATTAGCATTTTTATTATACACTTTCGATACATCTTTGTCGAACTTATCACGATATTAGAATACATTATCCCGTTGTTTCTTTCCCCTTCGATCGTTCCTTGGCCAGCGCCATCTTGAATACGTAATACATTTCTACCAAATACTTGAGATAAAATAACCGTGAAAACTATTTAAATA
The DNA here is from genome assembly GCA_963978835.1 of Tenthredo scrophulariae. Classification (NCBI taxonomy): domain Eukaryota; kingdom Metazoa; phylum Arthropoda; class Insecta; order Hymenoptera; family Tenthredinidae; genus Tenthredo; species Tenthredo scrophulariae. The sequence continues at coordinate 2,089,638 of OZ022230.1, read as the reverse complement.
TCGTAAAATGAGTGAAAATACAGAATTTTCAGTAGAAACGAAGCCGGAATCTCATTCGTATGACATTGGTGATAGTTCTCAGCGGTTTTATAATCGACGTGGTTTTAAATTCTTGGGAATTTTTTTACACCATATTGGCAAACCTGTACGGAATAAAACCACACGCACACACACGTTGATACATGCGATAGTGTGTATCGGACTGGTTTGATGAGTGAGGTTATGTTTTCGGGTGTAGAAGAAACGTTGCCAAAAACAAATAACTTTCAATACAATAAAGTGATCAAGTGACTAGTGAATAATAAGAGGGATAAGCCTGCTCCGCTATGTAAGTACTGTTGTTATATTACGTACTGATATTCTTCTATGAAATTCGGTGAATCACTAGCATATAATCGATGCGGTTTTACACCGAGTTGCAAACGTTAAGTCGTTAACCTTGTTAGTAATTATTGCAATAAACTGTAAGGTGGTGATCGCTGTAGGCTTGTCAACTCGTTTAAATGATTGGCAATTCTTTCCTTAATACTTAGATTAGCAAGTTTATCATTTATTGTATGAAGAACGTTATGTACTACCTCGACAACGTCATTCGTACCTATATACTCGTCACTAATAAGGTTACATCTATACAGAAATTAATTGCTCAGCTGATTATAGGTATGTTCGTCTTAGCTCACGCTTTCAACACTTTTCTTACACTGTTTACACTCGCCCAATAGGATGTGTAAATTTATAGTGAAAAGTGTAAAATCTGGTAAAAGTGTAAAAAGTATAGCTAAAACGAACAAACCTTATATTATCACAGCCCTTGAGTGAAATATGATTATTCAACTGACCTCCGGCAACAAATTACAGCCTTTAATACTATATTACAATTCATCAAAGCATGTAACATCGTTAATACCGCGGGTTTACTTCATTATGCGGATTAGGTAAACAATTCAGGGGCTTCCCACTGGCGAAAATAACGTTAAACTCTCTTCTTTCAGTCTCTAAAGGTTCTTCTGTTTACTTTTTAATGTTTATTCAATAATATCCGTAATAATATGATAAGAAATTCTATATTTCGTTCCTAATGTTCCGCATCTTCGTTTTTATTCAACCTGCTACAAATACAAATGTTATACAAGAATACATATGGATAAAAGTACGTCAGTAATGTATGTGCTGATGTGTAATACAAGGATTATTAAAAATAATGATGATTATGTCTTGACGCGATGTGCAGCGAATTGGGAATTCGAATTTTGGTCCGGTCATTCCAAGGCTTTCGAAACTCTTTATATACACACCTACCAGGAACCGGGACCGTCGCGTTATTGTTGGCTAACGTTTCCCTGTTCCGCTGCTCGATTAGACGCAATGCGTCGGTACGGGTTGCCAGAAAGACCGCAATACCGTAGTCTCAAGTCGCATTGCTGTCAATTTAATTTTACACCCATTGTTATCCCACTCCGCGTATACACTACTGTACTTCTATTGATATTAAACGATGTAATATCTGCTGTGATATACTTATAATATAAGATAACGACGAGAGGCGCAGTACCGTATGTATTCACAAATAAAGCTAAAAAATAAAATCAAATAAAAAATAACAAAGTATATGTGTAAAGAAGAACATCATAAATATCTGCAGCCCGTCAGATTGAATCCGTAAATCGAAGCCCTCTGTAGTATCGAAAAGTGAGAATTTACCGTCAACGTAGGTATATAGGTAGGTATACAGATGTTTGCCGACGTCAAGAATTCTCATACCTAAATAATATACAGCCGAATAAATTCTTTACTATAGTAGGCATTGGAGGTATGTATATTTTCCTTTATGTAGGTATAAAGCGTTTATTATATTTGCTTGAAATAAATCTCAGGTATGTATATAGTAGTAAATTGTATATAAGTGTATATAGTTATAAATCTTGATATAAGGCGACGATGTATTTATATGAACAAATGTGTGAATAGATAGCATGAATTTTATAACTATACATAAATGTATATAATTATCTATAAAAATATAAATATAATTGAATACAAAAATAACTATCGCGTATGCAGAAGAATATTTATTTATTTATTTATTTATTTATTTATACGTTGGAAATAAAGAAATGTGAACTTTTATTCATATTCTTTGCTACGATACACCTATATCGATGTACTTATTTATCAATCATAGCATTATGATGTAATAAAGTTTGCTGGGCGCGGGGTTAATACATAAGACGCGACGGAGATGAATCGTTGCAATAGAGCAACTCGCGCTACTACCACGACGGCGTTTCCCGCGTCTCTCCCACCGCTTATTCTTTCCCTTTGAATCCCACCGTTTCGCGACGTCCAATGCTGTTTGTAAGCAAACACAGTCTAAAGTATACGACAGTTGGGGGTCGGTGGCTGTGGTGATAGCCGGTGGACCTCGCAGTCGCCTCGCGCCGCACGTAAATTAAGAGAATATCTCGTAGAGTAGGAGGGGAATGGGAAGACGAGAGGCGCGTGCGCTGGTAGCGCGTGGCGCGGAGTTACGAGACCTTACTTTTAGTCCGTCTCGTCCCTTCGCGGTTCGTCAGCGTACTCTTCGAGAGTCGCGAGGGCCACGGGTGTTAGCAGCTGCCCCCTCTGCAGAAAAAACTATCGCAAAAGAACCGAGAACCAAGAAAAGGGACGTAAATATATATGGGGGCAGCGGTGGACAATATTATAATATTAAATTACATATTGATACGATTTGGAAAGAATAACGCGGAATCAGAGAAAGAAAAAATGCGAAAAGAAAAAGATTATCGTATCTTTATTGGAGAAATATAACAACAGCTCTTCCGCGTAAAAAAAAGATAAAAGAAAAAAACAAAAAAAAAACAAAAGAGGAAGCAAACAAGAAGAGGTTTTCTTTTTATGGGCAGAATAAAAGAATTTTCAAATAAATAAATATATTTATTAGAAACTGTTTGGAATATAGATAGTCGTAACCGTTAGCATCTTCTTGCCTGATTTACTGCGTCTGAAAAAAGCGAAAAAGAAAAAGGAGACGGAATCTGTTCGAGAGAAATCAACGCCTTTGTAACCAACTGACAGCAGAATGTCTGATAGATTGATAAAAAAGTGCGAGAAATTGTTAAACGGTAACGAGAGTCTTAAGGAATCGGTAAAAACCTGCACCAGAATGACTATAAGCATAAAATCAACGTCGAAAATGACGACGAGTGGAGGGACCGCGAATAATACGACGGAAATTAACACCAGGGCTCAACGTCGGTGGCGTTTATTGGCCAGAGCATTAACTCGATCTCCCGAACCCGATGAGGACTGTGAAGACGAAGAGCGTGTATCGGTGCGACGTTTCACGAGTTTTGGTTTAGTAAATCCGTTCGTTTTAGAGAATGTCGTTGGCGACCCAGAGTCCACATGGTACGAGTACACGGCTACGATTGATAGGAAATTATACAGTATTGAAATACGTGAAATAAACAAAATATTCACTGCCAATGAGCTGATAGGGTTTAACAATACAGGAAACATATGCGTATGGCCATCCGAAGAGTGTCTGGCTCATTATTTACTCACAAATCGTGGCATTTGCGAGAATAAAATGGTCCTTGAACTTGGTGGCGGTATGAGCTGTCTGGCCGGGGTATTTGTTGGAAAATATTGCAATCCTGCTGGCGTTACACTGACCGATGGTAATGTAACCAGCGTCGATAATGCCAGATGCATTGTTGCCAGGAATAAAATGCCAGATTTTATTAAGTGTGGAGTTGTCCAGTGGGAAAGAGCCGCGAAAGCTTTGAGGCAAGACAACGCTAACGCCAATCATGTGCGGCAGGTTTGTTGAGGTTTTTTTGTTTTTTCTTCCAATATACATTTGCCAATTTTTTACGGAGATTTTCTCCTTCTTTCATCGTTATTATCATTTTATTCCTGCTCCTAATATCGTCGCTTCAGTAGCGATATCACTTCCTCTTACTCTTTTCCCTCTACCCCCTTATTTCTCTTTATTTTAAACTCGAGACTCTAATGGACTCGCAATATTTGCTTTTGCTTTACGGTATCTGCTACGCGACTAGAATTTTTTATACTCAGATCCACCTGCGCAGGTGATTCTCCGTTTACCACTTCTAATGTCAAAGATAAGTCGACAGTTATAAATAATATCTTTAAAGATACGGGTTTCACATTTGAAATTATAGAATAGCGTAAATGATTTTATAACCGGGGAGAACCGGCGAGTTACTTTACAAAAACACATTTCATAGAGGCTTTCGGAATTCGAATCTAGTGATGAATGAAAATTCAGAAGAAACAGTACGGTTTTCTAAAAAATCAACTTCCCAAAGTTTTTAGGTACAAGTCTGACCGTGGAATTGCGAAATTCAAAATGTTGGACCGAAATTGAGAGTGAATTTTAAATTCTTCGAATCTTCGTTCGCTATATAAGATCCGATATTTCAAACCTCATAATTTCGAGGTCAGATTCTCCTAATCAGCGACCCAGGAAATCTTTGAAAACTACCCAAAAGACCCGTGGAAACTGATTTTCATAAAAATCGAACGATTTTTTAAATCTTATTCGCGATTTCGAATCTCATAATTTTTACCTAAAGTACAAAAGTACATCACGAAATCGCCTTCGAGACTAGAGAACTCGACTAGTCGAACTAGAGCATTCGAATTTGACAGTGAAATTAAAAAAAAAAAAAAAATAAACATAAACCGCATACCCATGCGGTATTAGTAATCAGAAAACTCATCGCAAGTTCTCTTGCAAACTGTACAGCGGTATAATTCTTGTCCTTCATCCGCGTCCTCACACCTGTACACATTCAAATTTTCCATCACATTCTCCCAAAAAAGAAAAAAAATGCTTTCAAATGCGCAAAACTGTTAGTGTCCAATTTTGTTTTCTCGACTGCAGTCGGTGAACCTGTTTTGCTGCTGATACATATGCCAATTAACACCACTGGCATATGCCCATATCTCCTTATCCTTATTTGAGTTATTCTGAGAAAGAAGGAAAACCACAACTTCGCAACTTCTTTCCTAATAACTGATTTTGCAATTCTTCGTACCCGCAGAGTTGGTCGACAAATACAAGCGACGAATATCGTCGTACAGAAGGTCTTTACGACGTGATCCTGAGCGCAGATTGTCTATTTTTCGACGAGGCTAGATTGGACTTGGTAGAAACGATTTTTGGATGGTTAACCGACGACGGTATAGCCCTGATAGTAGCACCCCGTCGAGGATCAACTTTCCAAAAATTCACCGATGCTGCAATCCAGCGAGGTTTTATAGCGAAACAAAAAGAACTCTATGATCCTCGGGTTTGGTCAAGACATTTAGAGCTCTTAGAACATAATCAAGAATACTGTCCCGATCTCCACTACCCTGTGCTGCTGGAATTGACTAAGCAAAAGGCGCCTGGATGACGGAAAATGATAAGAGAATTTATTTTCTTTACTATAGGATCGGGATCGGCGGAAATTTTTTTGCTCTATTCATATTTCTTGTTCTGTTAAAATGGACGAAAAATAAAAATCTATAAATTGTAAGAAAAAAGACATTAGTAAAAAGGAAAATGAGGATGAAAGACGTGCAGGCTATGTTATAACATGTATGTATGTATGTAACATGTATTATATGTAAAGAACTAATTTTTTAAATTATTTTATGTATATTTAAACCTCTAGTTTTATCAACCCAAACGACCAATGCTTGTATGAAATTATCACTCTTAGACCACGGCTAGTATAATAATGTAAATAATCATGTACACGATGATGGTGGTGTGAATAAAAAATCTAAAAAATAACAAGAAGAATAAAATCAGATATTGTTAGAAAATAGAAGCAATATTCGTACGGTGATTTATAGATTTTTAGAAAAAAAAATAGATTCAGGTCTAGCAGATGTTGGTTAGTTTATAATTCGTGATAATTTTACCGCCAAATTAATCAGGTATTAATTTTCAATTATATAATTCACTCCACCACAGATATATTACACAAAGTGTTCTAAAAAAGGACCAAATATTTTTAAGAACCTAGTCAAAATGTACTTGAATATAAATGTAATATATATAGGTAGATGTTATATCTACTTGACTCTAATTGTCACATGTGAGAATAATATCGATAATGAAATTATTGTAAACATAATTTATTCAGACCTCAAACTCTCCCGGTTAACTTAATATCCATCCCCATATTAAGTCATGTACCTACCTACCAGGATCATGATTACGAATTTCCCTCGTGAAATAAAGCTGGAGATAAGCTGCGAATGGGTAATGTAATTGAGAAGGTGAAGGTTGTTGTTTTATTGAAATGAAGGAAAAGGGATCCGCCATGGTTGCAGACTGACTTCATCTGTAGAAAAAGCTGTCAGGTATGAACCCCTGAGAATTACGAAGGATATTGATATTAGCATCATAGATTATCTCCAAATTCAGTGTCTCGCTCTGCGTATCGAAAATTGATCAGAAGAGCGATATCCACAGTGAAGGAACGGAGCGTGATACCTGAATGCATTAATTTGTGTAATTCCCCAATCTACGCATGAGTACATAATATATAATTCAACGGCCAAGTTAGCGCCTCCTTATCTTCATATATTTATAGCTGTTAAATATACGTATACCTATACATAAGACGTAATCAACGACCGTCAGTTACGTACCTTATCGTTAAAACTTTCGGCACGTTGAAATATCCTCTTATTCCTATGAACGGAGATGAAGCTACAAGTCTGTAACAACGCGTGGAGGAAAAAGCGCGGGAAATTATACGTCGCGGTTTGTGGAGGCGAATAACAGAAACAGAAAAAAAAAAAAAACGATCTCGTACTCGGTCATGTTTCGTTATATATACTTGATTACGCGTACGGTGGAAGCCATCCTGAATCCTGACCGGATCCGGATGCTCCGAATCGGTAATCAATTCGCGTCAGATAGAGGTAAATATTTGCCTCTGGTAGCCGTAACTCCGTACAAAACGATCAAATTTAACGACTAACTGACCCAAAAACGGAAGAATCATAATGTAATCTCTGTTCTTTAGCACTGCGCAGTTGTAATATAATTGCGAATTCAGGCAATAAAATTGGAGATATTTTAATAGCTGGGTGTTTGATCATGAACACAAAAGCCTTGTGTCCTCATAGCCCTAGCCGTGTGAACTCGTTCCCTCGTTTTGTAGATTTATTTCGAACTTGTCCTTCCTCTCAGGCATAGGTATATCAATTGGCAAAAGACTGCAGCAGCAAACCGTCCGGCTTACCTACATTGGTTTTAATTAGTCGTACACCGCGTACATGTATTTAGATACACACACAGGCACACGTAACGATGAAACACATTCGTATGCACGAGACCACGAGAGATACTACCAGCGAGAGTATATGTATAGAGACTGAACACAGTACGAAATTAGATCTGAAAAGATAGCCGCAGTTTCCATTTGGCACGGTTCACCGGCTCGTTTAATGCGCCCTGACAAATAACCACAATAATAAGAAATATAATCATTATAATCGTTCGGTAAGTACATAACGCAATAAAAACTATCCACCAAACTGCCACCGCTGATTATAATTAGACATGATTTTACCAATGGAGACGAAAGTTCGATTTTCAGATACCAAACTTCGCCTTGCATCTGTACCTTACAATTTACAGACATAGATGTCGATCCAGCTTACACTTTGAATTATCACCTCTTTTCAGTTCGCATCATATTCCGATTTAATTCATAACTGATGTACACTCAGAGAAATGAAAAGCCTTATATAAAAGCCGAGTGCTTTCAGTTGAGAGAAAAAGACTCCACAAGAGTCGAGATACCAAGGTTTCAGTCCTGGATAACTCGGTATGGCAGAGATCAAAAGAATAATATGATCAAACATCTGTTTCTTCTACAAAAACTCATCCCGCACAGTCTAGGTGCAAACTCTAAGAACATTACTCTGCTCGCCACGCTGGAATGACTATTAGACTTTAAGGCAAGTTACCTTTACTGCGAGAGAGCGCTACAGGGTTTCTCGGAGAGTAAAGCGCGCGGATCCACCTGTCGGTGGCGACGCAAATGGTATATTTCTATAATCCAAGTTTCCAGTTCACTGTACGAACAAATTATGTGTCAATTTTGACAAATAACGCGCAAATGATGTCAAATTTTCTGTTCTTTGGAAGAAAAACATACTCGAACTATGACAAGCTCAAGAATTCACTGTCGGATATTTGAGATGAAAAATAATATGAATAATAATGGGAATAAAAAAGGGACTTTAAAAAAAATTTAATGGTGTATGAGAATGAGAGAGGGGAATAGGTAGTTATCTTAAATAGATGTTGGACGCGAAATTGGCAGCTACATCGTTTCTTTCGTTTATCTATTGTAGTTTGAAAGATATTTTTGACAGCCGCATCTGTTTCAACGTTGAGTTAGTAGTCCGTGTCTCTTCTCTTCCCTGTTCCCGCAGTTCCGTTGAGATCGTTTACAGTATAGTATAGGTACAAAAAACTATTGCACGGGTGTGTGTGAGAGTTGGTGGCGAGTTTGACCGCGAACGCCAACGCCTGACTCTTTGAAACTAATATTCTTAATTTCTTGCTACGGGTCCCCCCGCTCGACACTAACAGCGTGACGTGGCTACAAGCTCGAGAATATAGGAAGGAAGAAAAAAAAAAAAGAAAAAATTGAAAGATTTATGGTTTTTCGTGGATAAATAAAAACTTTGAATTATAGAGTATTTAATTTGAATCTTTCCATTTTCTCGCATATCGAGTCTCATCGTATTAAAATAAGTGGGATTATATAAATACTCGCTTATTCTACAAGATTAATGAAAAGTATCGAATTTTAAATTACCAAAATGTTCTTTTTTAGATCTTTTTTTTTTTTTTTCATTTCTTCTTTTTTGTATATCGAAGTAAGAGTGTAGTGTGACGTTATAAATATTGTGAGAAAGGAAAAAAATGATATAATTATGCATGTATAAAATAATGGCGGGAAAATGGTTTGTTTAAAAATAGAACATAGCCCTTGGAGCTGATATTGGCTCGCGGTGGATATATAGAAAAGAACAAAGAACTTTTGAACAGATCTTTTATTTTGAGCTACTACAGAAAAGTTAAATAATCCAACTTCTCTTCTCTTTTCTGTTCCTTCTTATTCTTGTTCTCGGCGCACTAATTTAAAACGAACCCTGGGAGACCGGACTCTAAAACCCCGGGTTTTATAAGATTGGTTCCGGGTTTTCAAGCTCTATTGTTTTTCAACGGATTTAGCACTCGAATAACTCAAACCTTTACAAAGCTGCTGCAGTGCCACTCAATTATTGTTTTCGGTAACAATTCGCAACCGAACGTGACTTGCGGAGGGTTATAACCGAGACGGGAGTTATTAGGTATACAAAATATGAATTATCTAAGATCCAAATAATCATCTTCACGTGTTTCGCTCATTTTTTGTTTCTTTTTTTTTTTTTTATTCATGAATAAAAATTTTTATAATCATGTTAGAGAAAAACTATAGTGTGAATATAATAGAGGGCAGATCTAAATTGTAAATTAATATTATTCACTCGACGCTGAGGTACACGTTACACATATATTCCTACGTATATAAATTAAATACTACGTATATAAAATAATAAAAATTCTACGGCTCCATCTTTTATATACTGTAACCGCTATACCGATCTTATCTACGTCAAGCCATGCTTTGTTTCTTTCTTTAACTGACCTGACCGCTCTCTCGAGTCTCTCTTCTCGCCTAATGTTTATTAATACTTAATCCGCAAACGAATTACGTAAAATAGAAAATTTAATAGGCTCATATAACAATAAGATAGAAATTAGTTGACAACTGCGAATTATATGTAATCCGAATTGTTATACGTTTAGAATTTCATACAATAAAAAATTGACGACAATTTGACGAGGGAAATATGAGAACAATGATAATTATCGATAAAAACAAAAAAAAAAAAAAAACACATGAAATTTAAAATAATATAAGGAACACCATGGTACCTAAATTCTTTTATCATTCCTTTTTTTTTTCGGTTCAAAATTGTCGAAAATTATGTATGTATTGTAAAATCGATAAATACGCAATCACCAGCGCATTGAACGTGCAGATTTTATTTCAAAACACAATTGTTCAGTTTCATATTGTTTTTATGTTACCTATGCTCCTTTTCAAATCTTTAGTACCTAAGTTTATTTATTTATTCGTTTCTTTTCGTTTTTTTCTTTTCTCGTTTCTTTCTTCTCTGTTATGCCACACAATCAATGTTATTCAACAATTAAGTAATCGTTTCGTAATGACCGTCAGAAATAAAAATTTTTAGTCACTGCCTATAACTCAGTGGCGCGGAGTGATCCGGGAGAAAAAGAAAAGAGAAAAATGTGAAAAAAACAAACAAAATAAGAGAAAACAAAAAACAAAAAAAAAAATGGCTGTGGCTGGATGACGCGACGCGGAGCGCGTGAAAATTTGGCGGTAATCCAACCGTTACGAAGCGACTTGACTCTACGTCGCTTCGTCCGTCACCGCGGATGAACAGCCGCAGGTAGAAACTACTTACACACTTGTCTTTGCCTTGCTATCTTACCCTCGTCTATACCTATAGCTAGCCGCGTGAAGATTTTTACAGGCACGTGACATTGATCGGGCGATAAAAAGAAATAATTAAGATAAAATGCGAGAGGAGCGATCATTTTACAGTGGCAAATAATTAGAAATAATTATGAAACGTGTATGAGATTTTTATAAGAAACAACCCTCTGCGTGTGTAATAAGTAAATGAATAAATGAATAAACACGTTGTGTACATACGTTTTTATTATTTTTTGCCAATTTTACCTGTCAAAAAATTTAAATATGTGGATATAGATATTGAAATAACGAAATGAAAATTATGACACAATGTGCAGATGTATAATAAAACAAAAACCCAATCGATTTGGCACCATTTTAAGCGCCAGTAAATCGAGTGGAACAACAATACGTTTTGTTGGTTGGTTGGGTATGGCACGGCGTGGCGTTGGGCCATTTTATAACTAAAATTAAATAGATATGCTCTACTTATGAGACGCGGTATCTAATAACTAATATTTGAATGTTATTATTATGATGTTGCAGCAAAATTAACCAAATATAATAACCTTATGTCAACGTCTATAAATATTCTTCTTTGAATATATAATTCTGAGAGAATACATGATTGAATTATACGATTACCGATTATTATCTTGTATTTTTTTCATATTTTTCGTTATTATGTAGGTACTGTATATATCTATAAACCGCGACGTGTCATGTCGCAGTTACAGGGCTTCGTGTTCCCCAGTGATTTTTGCTGCTGAAACAGTGTTTACCTAATTTATAACAAGATATACATATTTCGGTAAATTTAATTTAAAGTTCACATATAGGTACTATATGGGTAGATACAAATATCAACTAGGTTGAAATTTTCCATCAAATCTTATACACTTGCAGAGTTTTTTTCTCATTACAACAAAAGATTGGCTTTTACTGCATACCCAAAAAAAAACGAATTTCGTTATGGTAGCAAATATTTTGTTGCCACGACAAAAGTTTCGGCCACAAATATTAGGGCCCTCATCAATGACTATTTCGACAATCTTGAATACAACGAGAACAAGAGAAAACGTAATCGCACCTTAAAATGATTCAGCTATTTTTTCCATCAAATGACGTGACAGTTGTGGGTAGGAATATGACTTCAGGAATTTTTTTTTTACTCTTGAATTTGCGGAAAAATAAGAAAAGAAAATATCACTTTCCTGGTGGATTTTGTGACGAGAACTATCGTATAATGAAATGTGAACAAAATGTTAAATTGCCAGGGTCACAGGCTGGGTGATTTGGCACGGAAGATGTCCCATAAGTTATACCATGTAGAGAGAGAGGGATATGACAACCCCTGAATAATAATCGGCGTATAAACAACGAAAATATTTTTGCAACCCATCAAACAACAGTGAGACTACAAAGAAGACACGAGTCTAAAATTTGATGCAGAATTTGCAGACATTGTATGCTACGAGGTTTGAAAATTTCAAAATACACATAAAATCTTGGAAACCAAATATTTTTGAAAAACATTTGACTATGCCTTCGGTTATAAACTTTTGAGAGAATGTTAGGCAACCGCAACATAAATCGAACCCCAGGGTTTGCTAAAGTGTCAATTAGTCTATAGAAAACACTAAAAGCTACTTCCAACTAATTGAAATCATATATCTTCACACGTCAGTGATCGATGCTGTGAAATATGTTGCCTGCATGCCTATAGGAAGTAGTCAAACGGAATGATTGGAGTTGGTAGGTAACGATTCCCTTTTTCTGATTTTTTTCTTTTTTTTTTATCTCCTCTTTTGCCTTTTTCTTTTATTCGTCTCATCTGCAGGCTGGTTCATTTCAGTAAAAATAATATAAGTATACATATCTCGTAGCGTATCAAATGTTATACATGCCGCATTACTAAACCGCAATAACAATTCGCACCGCGATGTGTACTAAGTTACCCGCAGCACAATCTGCTCCACATATGCATATGCATCATTCGTCAAGTGATATTAGTCGAGGATCAACAGCCTCTGGAAGTATAATTATGGTACTACTGCAAGTCCGATAGAAGATTTTTCTCTCATCACTAGTAATTTTTCTTTAATGATGAAACTTGTCTATTTTTCCATCATTCTTTTCACGTAAAATATATGTATGCTCAATTTTTATGTAAAACTTGACCAAAAAACTGAACTAAATTATTTATTTTAGCTTGTTATATACATATTGTCAAATATTCCGAGGGTCAAAGCCATCCCTTATGCTATATGTGTACACCATATAGTACCTACATCAGTTATAATATAGATATAGGAGTGGGCATAACGTTTTACGAGCAATTCTATACATCATATGAATGTATAGGAGAGTTCTACGTATATGATATCTAAGTATGTATAATAATTCGCATTATATACATATTTGTATACGTATATTTAGGGAGGCGGAAGAAGTCTGCCCTGCAGAGTTCGAGGGAAGTACCCTGTACCCATCATAACGATAATAAGACACTTCAATTCACCTTCTGCCAAATATACCCAGCCAAAAACGATACGATATCAAATGATAAAAGTACAAGTATAGAACTGCGTATTGTACAGTGAAACTCGAATATTCATTCTGTATCATTTGAACGCACCTTTATAGATCTTTTCTCGATTTTCAATTCGTTTCCAAATAATTAGGAAATAGTGAAAAAAAAAAAAACACTTCTTCTCAATGTACGAAGATGTGATCAACGGAGTCAAAGTTTTTGTGACATATATAAATCGCAGAATATCATCCTCTGAGATGTTAGCTGTACTGAACAAGCCTCAGCTTTTTTGTACCTACACCCTAATTTAGCTCCATAGCATGCGATTGTTGTAGACAGAAAGAGTAGGTGAGTTACGATCCTCGAATACAAGTTTCTCGTTTACGTCGAGTAGGTAGTTTGGTTGGTATAATCAGCCGATGATATATCGCTGTGTTTGTGGGCCAACCTGCAGCAGAGACTCGGTCTAGAGTTAGTAGAACCCAGTCAAAGAACTTAGATAGTCGAATTAGCGTGGTGAAAATCGGGAGAGAGAAAGATCTGAAGGCTAAAATCGTTCTAGATCTAGTTTCGTTTGCCAGGTGGTGAGATGGCCCCGTAGAGAGAATATGAAGAGAGAAATAGAGAGATGAATCGAGTGTATAGTACCCTAATTATCTAAATTGAATGCGAAGTTATCTAGCGCCACGTAAACGTATCTAAATTGAACGTAAAAGCCAAAGTTCTTCCAGGAATAGATCACTCACTTACATGTATACTCCTAACCACCTGCATCAATACCATAAGATAGATTTGCTTGAGCTGATCATTTACTCTGAGCGTAAACGCTGCAGGTTTCAAAGTCGATGATATGCGTGGAGGATAATCCACCATTTTGATCAACCTGAATCAGTGTGTTACAGTGTTACATGGATGATATCATATCCCAAGTAAACAAAACCCGAATGTGTGCTCATTCCATATCCACAAATCCTTTAATCTGTGCTCAAACATGAAGATATGTGTGTACATGGATCTGCACACATTACACAAGGACTTACATTTGTTTAGGTATATTTTCTGAAATTATGTGCAAGTGTGCATGATTTCACTACTGCACATACGAGCACTACTGTATATTGCGCAACTTGTACTAGCCTACTTAGAAGCCCTACTTACCACAGTATGTATCGTAAGGTATGATCTACGTGCAACGAGACTATAAGTATGCAGATACATACAAATTTATGGTATAATTAAATCGAAAATAGTCTCCTTCCCAGTTTCCGGGTTCAATTTTCGATTTAGGTAGGTACATTTTCTCTAACACTCACTCACCCACTCCCCTGTTCGGTCAGGGAACTGTCATGTCCATGGCGAAAAAAGAGAAACAGAAAGATGGAAACGAGATACGTCATGTCATACAGAAACACCGAGAATCCGTTCAGAATCGGAGCAAAGGTGGTACTACTATCTACATCCACGTTACTATGTAGGTACACATTTACATCGCTGCAAGTGACTCAAGATTAATAGCTTTTCTAATGGTACTGTTGGAACTCTTGTGGACAAACCTGTCGCCAGGATCAGGAACGATATTAGAATGAAGTATGATTCAAGTCAGACACATTATCTGCTAATTCGACGAAATTCGGTGAAACCTCGATGGCTTGTATGGGATGGGGTTTGATGAAGCTGTCGATCTGTTACCTCACAGAATTTGGCAAAGAAAAAGAAAAAGAAGAAGAAGAAATATTAATTTCCGTCAGACGACTACGACCTGGCCACAATCCCAGTCGCCCTCAATTTTCTGGAAAACAATAAAACGTCCGAGCAAAATCCATACCGCAAAAGCCCTAGAACGTTGATCCCTTTCAAAAGGAAGGAATTTTTTTTAGACCATGTTTTCTCTGGACTCTGGAAAACGTTGTTAGGATATTGGGAACAAATCCTATGAGTTCTATAATCGCTTGATGATCACATGTGTGATGTAGGTGCATACCTACTCCCTAGTGGATGTGTGGGGCAGATTGGAATTGAATCGAATAGAATAAAGAGTGAAACGAAATGGAATATGTGAAACGGAGAAAAGTATACGGTATGTATACGTACAGTATGTGTATGTAAAATAGTGTAGAGGAAGAGTGCAGAGCTTCAGATAATACGAGAACTCTATATCGAGGTGAATTTTGTTAAAACTCGTCACCAGGGAGGACTGGCGAATTTCTGATCGTACCATGAGACCTGCAGGGTAAAATGATAGGGAAGAGAATAGATCGTCAGTGCCTAGGTCATGCTAAGTTGGGTAAAATTGAGGGAGCTGGTAATAAGGGGCTGGGGATACCACCATCCATCCATCCCGACAGGCCTTCGGCATGCGGGACAACATTATTGATGCAGATATTTATAGAATATATTGGGTTATGACGGGTATCCAGACGCAAGGTTCGTACCACGTCGCGGTATATGGGTATAGGGTTGTATATCATGTGGAGGTAAATACCTACCTAATATACATCCTATAATATAATACCCTTTACAAACAGATTATACCTATGCCTCATATTCCTCAGCTTGTAATGTCTCCTAACATCGTTGTATCATTCCCGAATATGTAAAGTTCCCACCTTTTTTCTCTACAAATTTCAGATTTTCTCAAAGGTCTAATCCCAAGTGATTTGAACAGTCCTTTTCTCAATCCTCCTACCTTGTAGCTGTGGTAGGTATAATAAGCAATACGCGTGGGACTTTTTGTGCTTATAATAGAAATCATTATGCACACGGTTGACGCATTAGATATAGACAAAAAGCGAGAGAGGCAGGTGTTGCACTGGGATACTAATGGAGACTCGTCGACGCTTTGAAAAAGCTACCAAACGATGAGAGGCAACATTTAATTGCCAACTAGGCGAGATTCGGCGGTCCGGCACTTCGCGCTTTTGTTATTTAGATACGGGCTTTGATGGATTTTGGCCAAACAATAGGCACGGATAAAATGCAAATCTTTTTTTCTTTTTTTTTTTGAAAATATTTGCAATTCAACTTGAAAGGGAAAAAGGTCGGTAAGGGTGGTTGGTTAAATGCCATTATTATACCTTTACTATTGTGTAGTTTTCAACTATATGTTCCATACTCTGCAGTTTGATCAGTTTTATTTCCACAAAGTTTCGTCTCGTATGCCTACTGACCTCGTGAGTCGATATCAACAGTTTTTAATGACGCAACTTTACCTCTGAATGATCACAATTGTATTCTAAAAAACCTTTGCGATTCATATTTCCTTCTGAATATGAACGACGGAGTTTATTCAAGGAGTGATTTCTGTTAAGTGTTTATTTTTAGAAGATGCGAATATTTTTCGTCTGGCAAAATGAAACTGTACATATGTATGAGATAACAATCGAATGTATCTTTAAAAGAATAATTTGTTACATGCTTGAATAAATCTGATTAATACGATGCGAAAAGTAGGTCCAAAGTTTATTTATAAATGTATCGATCTGTCGACAGATCATTTTAGTGAATAAAATTCATTCACTTCGGTCACTCCGAGAATCGGTTGAAAAAATACATACGCTCCCCATACAGACTTGCGAAAAGGAGCATTGTGCAACGTATTATCGACGATAAGTGGATCTTTGATTCGCTGCAGAGTCGAGGACAGCGACAGACTTTATCAACTTTTTGCACAAGTTGATCTCGAAGCACGTGACAAACGGTGCATTGCTAGATTTTATTGTCAAGTAATGCAATTGTCATGAATCCAGAACGCTGAGGTGCTGTGGAGTCTATTTATCATTTATTAACAAGGCGTAATACAAACATGTGAGTCCTACTAGTCTAGTTCTTTGATTGGCCGAAATTCGCATCACACTGTTAGTGAGAACCTAAATATGCTAAAGTAATTATAAGAGGGCTCGCCAAAGTTCGAATCAATATTGGATAAGTTCAATACCAAAACTTTTGCCCAACCCCTGTTGATTCCAGATACCATTTAACAATTCTAAACTTCGTCAACTTCTCAAGACAATAGTCTTGCTTTCATTCCTTCGTCTCTCCCGATCTGGATAGACGCATGCCTATTCCATACATTATCACTACACATCCAGCAACCCCATGCTGTCATAGAAAGGTAAAATTCTGGTCATCATTTCCCGATACATTTTACCCTGGTAGGCAGGATGCTCGTGTCTTTCACTAGCCACCATTAACTCGTTCAAGCCTTCGACTTCGTTCCTATCTACTAGAGCATGTGCCAATGTCGTAAACGATGGAAATACTTCGCAAAAAGCACGCCTCCTTAGTATGCCTTGTAGCTTATCAAAGCTCGGTATCTTCGTGCTGGACTTCAACTTAGTCATGGTCTTGGTCAAAGAGTCGTGATACTCCTGCATGAGTAACTCACGATCATTCAATCGGACATCGACGGATGGACTGGTGCCAAAAAAGGTCAGAATGTCTATTGCTGGTGAACCGTAACGACTCAGTTGAAAGTCCACCTGCGGTGATTTACAATTATATAAAAACTTACGAAATGGATTGAACAACTGTTCCAATCAATCGATAATGTTTTTCGCACCAGCGATTCAATTCACTCACAAATATTTGCTCGATTGGTTTCCGTTGCTCATTGTATCGGAAGAGCATATTGCTCAAGGTGCAATCCCCGTGGTTCAGGACGTTGAAATCATCGTGCATAAGAAGGGCAGCCTTGCATTCTTTTTCCCAAATGATCTTAGACAGCGTCAAGATTTTTTCAGAAATCCTTGATAACAAAAGTAGGTTTTTAATTTGGAGTTTATCGAACAGTCTGCAGATCCCGTGATACGAATGTAAGGAAGATGTATTTCGTTCATTACCTTGGGCTCAGCTCTGGCCAGTTGGCGACTTCATCTCCTAGCGCTTTTGTACTTCTCTTGACGAATTCGGAGAATAATGAAACTACGTTATCTCCGTCCTTAGCTTCTCTTCTATACTTCGTCATAGCCTTCGGATCCTTGAAATTAACAAGTAGTGTAAAACAGTTGGACGCAGTTTTGGGAAGTCTATCCCTTCTGCGCTTTCTGATTATGTACCTTTTCCGCAAGAGCAAGCGAAGCAGCGTGATAAACGGCAATATTTCGAATCGCGATTACGCAGTGGTCCAGATCTAGACCCGCCCGGCGTTCAGCCATCTGAAATCCCCTGGGCGCTAGATCTTCGATTATAAGATACATCGGATTTTCATACTGGACTTTCAGACACCGTGCAGCTAACGACGTATGACCGAATTTAGCCACCATTTGGTTCATAATCGGCAAGATTTCCACCATCATCGACATTTCGGTCTCGAACATACCGCTGGTGGCCACCTATGCTCAAAGCGTTGAACAAAAACATGATAAAATCCCTCATGCAAGTTGATTCTCCCAATTCTAATGCTCCGTTACCATTTCTCTCCAAGCACCACCCTGAGGTGCGACTTTCGCTATGATGGATCTTGTCTCAGTGATCCCGTAGCCGTTATGAATCCGGGATAACTGAACAATGATGCGATGCATATCGCTCGCATAATTGTCTCCCTTACCCGTTGCTGGCTTCACGATTATACTGGAGACCACAATGGAGTCGTTATTATCAGCTTTTCGCAGGACTTTCTGCACGAAACACGCGTCCATCCATGTCAGTTCATCCATTTTTATACGAGGCTGAAAAATACGGGTGTTTTAGGCTACAGTTCACACTTCAGATACGGAAATGTTGCCTGACTGTTTGTCTGCATAATGTGAACGGACGAGATATAACGAGACGTCTGACTGTTAGTAAAAAAATAACAGTTTCGTAAGTCTTGCGTCGAGATATCAAAGAATTTGAGTATGACGTTGATTCGAATGGCGTTTATGCTAACGTTTCGGAAATACATACTACAGGCGGACACAGCAGAATAGAAAAAGAAAAAGGACAAGAACTAACTCCCACAACTACCCAAGTTTAATTTATACTCACGAATGATTTTTTCCCTCCTTACGCAGTGCACTTAATTCCTCTTTGACAAATCAGTAATCGTATATGTCATGTTTTCGCAAAGCTTGTATAGCTGACCTACAGCTTACCCCTGTCCACCCATACGTAAATCATGTATGACATTATCGTTGCTGAGCAGTAACCACTAACCAGGCTAAAGACTAATTTCCGAAGTCGATTATTACATTATAATAAATTGGATACATGTATAGGAAGGCTATGACAACGAGTGCAACATCATATATATTTTTCACTAATATTTCAATTAATCCACAACGAACAACAAAAATTATCTTATGATAATTCGTATCGAGCAATTCTTTCGTTTATTGCTTTCGTACGAATTTCTTCATCGTCTAGCTGCAGTGTAATTTAACTAACATGTTTTTTACCTGCTGCATCGAGTTTTGGCAACTGAGTTTCTGCACGTATAGCGAAAACGATTTTCTCATACGGTTATAATTATACGAAATGAAAGAGAGAGAAAGAGAGAGGGAGGGAGGGATAAAGATAGGTGTTATACTCAGACACGAATCAAGGCTTGTCGGTGCTTTGAGAACGCTACAGAACTCAGAGAGGTAAGGTTTAATTGCCAACTAAGGTGGGATTTGGTGGGCCACTACTTCATGCCTTTGCTATTTAGCTACAGGCCTTTTGCGAATTCGAGGCGAATTATTATACCTTCGCTATTGTGTAATTTTCAATAATTAATACACCTCGCCGTGAGCGATTTCGTTTTAGAGGAGTTTCTCCTATTGTATGCCTACTAGATTTCGTGAGTCGATACCAACGGGCTTCAATGCCACAATGTACCGCGGTACAACTTTGACACTAAATTATCATAATTGCGGATTCTCGGAAACCGTTGAGATTGATATTTAACTCTGAATATGAATTACGGAGTTTATTCAAGGCCTGATTTCTATTCACTGTTTATTTTCAAAAGATACGAATAATTTTCTGCTATATGGGAAAGATGAAACGCTACATGAGAGAACAATCAAATACATCTTAAAGAAAATAATTTGCTCGAACAAATTCGATTAATACGATGAAAAGTATAGATTCAAAGTTTATTTAAGAGATAATTTTGGGGAATAGAATTCGTTCACTTCAGTTCACTCCGGGGATCGGTTGAAAACAAAATACATACTCAGCCTGTACATGGGATTGCGAAAAGAAACATTGTGCAACGTATCGTTGACGATAAGTGGATCTTTGACTCGCTCCAACGTCGAGGACTGCGACATACGTTATCAACTTTTCATACAAGTTGATCTTGAAGCACGCGAGAAACGTTGCATTTCTAGATTTTATTGTCAAGTAATGCAATTGTCGTATAAATCCAGAACGCTAAGGTGCTGTGAAGTCTACTTATCATTTGTTAACAACTCGTAATACGTACACGTGATTCCTACTACTCCAGTTCCTTGATTAGTCGAATCTCACCTCAGACTGTTAGTGAGATTCTAAATTTGCGAAAGTAATCATAACAGGGCTTTCGAATCAACATCGAAGCAATAGGAAAATTCTAAGCTTTGTCAAATTTGGGGAAAGAGAAAATTTCGGATTATACTGTGGAGTTTCGTGGAAAGAGCTGGTCCCAAGCGCGCAGGCGCTGATTCATTCGAATATCGTTGGTCGTCAGAATCGCGCTAGCAATTTCGCCAACTTCTTAGTAATATCCCTAGTTTTGCTGTCGGGTTCGTTCGCTTCGATTCACAAGGAGTATAACGTCTTCCCGGCACTGTTTACCGCCATTTTCATTTGACAACAATCGAAATCAAATAGCAGACGGACTCTAGGGATATTTGTGAGAAGTCTGAAATTGGCGGCCCTAGTAATATTCGAATAAATCAGCACCTGCGCGCTTGGAACCAGCTCTTTCGACGAAACCTCACGGTATGCTTTGGAACTCTGCGTAATCCTATTCAAATGTAAACGTATAACGTTCTCTGAATTCTACTCGATTGTATAAACCTAAATACTGAGATAAATAAATAATCAGCCAAAACTTTGAGCTAATTTCGTCATTTTCGTAAACAATGTTGTTTTAGGGCTGACTACTGGAAATCCCAGGGGAGAAAATTTTGTGACTTCTGCAAATGCTGGATCGCCGATAACAAACCAAGCATCGAATTTCACGAGGGAGGTAAAAAGCACAAAGAAAATGTCGGTAAAAGGCTGCGGGAAATTCACAAAAATAGTGCAAAGCAGGCCAGACAGAACAGGAAGTTCGAGGATGACATCAAGAAAATGGAAACCGTGAGGATTCGTTGGTTTAAAAAATATTTTATGTTTTATGTTTTTCTTTTCTTATTTTGAAAATGATTCCGAAAGTTTTGCAAGAATAGAAAATTTCTGCATGTTAATTTGTTGATTTATTTTCAGGCGGCAATGGCGGCTTACCTTAAAGACGTGGAGAATAATACGACTGATTTAACAGCTGAGAGAATAATTCGTGAGAAATTATCAAAAGGCGACAAAAATGACGTGAGTTATAGTTGTTTAATGCGGTGATTAAACTCTCGTGTCTCGTATCTCCACGGTGCAGAAAAAAAGCAAAAAAACTTATGCTGGTATATTGCAGGCCACTTCGACTGAGGTTCAAAAATCTTCAACAGAACTTGCGAATCCAGAAGCAAACCCAAGGTATAAGAACAGAGAGTTTCATCCAGTTGTCAGAGACCCACCAAACCGAGGAGTCAAAGGAAACCGCGGAAATCGAGAGGTCAGTTTGCTTAGAAGTGCTTACTTTCATCGAAATCTTCGGGCTACGAAGTAGTTTGTATTTTCACTTTTTGTCACCTCATGGTGAGAAGAAAGCCACTAGTTTTGCTCGAAAAATTCCTTTGCTAACTTCAACGAATCTCCACGTTTTCGGATCTTCGATATCCGAAAAACAGGTCGAAAGAAAGATGGAAAGCGTGAGATAAGAAAATGTTCGATGATGGGCTTAGAGGATCCTAAATTTCTAATAAGTCAATCCGTTTGCTGATGAGAAGATTATTTTCACGAACCCACATACGATTTTGTTCCTTTTCTTGAA
Source organism: Tenthredo scrophulariae (assembly GCA_963978835.1). Lineage (NCBI taxonomy): Eukaryota > Metazoa > Arthropoda > Insecta > Hymenoptera > Tenthredinidae > Tenthredo > Tenthredo scrophulariae. The sequence goes on along the minus strand of OZ022230.1, from coordinate 2,067,473 downwards.
AGCGTTCGTTTTTTTTTTCTCATGCATTAGTCTGACCAAAAAAGATTTCTCAAATTTTTCTTCCATGTGGTCATAGCACAGCTAAATAAATTACGCGGGATTAATACGACTGCAGTTAATAAAAATCTCTAAAAATCGATCATTTCGGACCAAAAGCCACACAAAAAATGGTCAGCAAAAATGTTGATTCCAACCCTTCTTCTTCTAATCGATTTTTTTTTGTTTCTCCTTCTTTTTCTGCTTCTTATTTCTTCTTTCCTCTTTTCCTCATTCTCTACATTTCTGATTCGCACCCTTCCTCTCGGCATAGCATCATACAGTTGAGATTGACCCTTGCGATCCGTCTTCTTCATCTCGTCCGAGGTCATCCGGTTACGGAAAGTCAGTAACCCCTTCAGCAATTGGAGACACGAAAAGTTTGCCAGCCAAGACCAAGGTGAAAGTAAAAAAAGGGCGCAGGGACACAGAGGACGAGGGTGCTCAGGGGAATAAATCAGGACGAGAGGTTTCTCCGCAAAAACTTTGGTACGAGGCGGTCAGCCCCGAAGGATACACTTACTATTGGCACGTGCAAACAAACGGTTTGTCATTCCAACTTTCCCTTACCTAAAATTCTATCTTCTTTCTTTTCTCAATATTTAACTAATTTTTTATATAGGAGACAATTTTGTGACCAAAGCCCCACCCCAAAAAAAAAAAACATTCTTTCAATCAATTTTGAATAAAACTTGAAAAAAAATTGAGTCTTAACGATGTGGAGGATGAAGAAATGGTTTGAAATCTTGGGAAAAGCTTTTTTAATTACGATACTGCTTTTTCGCGGGACAAATAGATCGCTTACCAGACTCCAAATGGCTCTTCGTTCCGTTGCTTATAGCTAAGGATCTACCAGCGTCTGACTGACGTCTTTGCATTAATAGGAGAAAGAAAGTAGAGGACTTGCGATTTTTTGAGATTACTCTTGGTACTCGTATTTTTCTTTATTTTGCCTCTTTACGTTTTTAATTAATTTTAAAGAAAAGAATGACCTTCAATTTCTGCAATTACATAAATCGCGAATTCGTATCACGACAGAATCGGTATGGGAACCTCCGCCGGAGGGTTTCGCGACGATTGCGGAGCAGGAAGAAGAAGCAAAGGAAATAGCTCTTCAGGAAGAGTTGCTTGCTGAGGTGGTAAAGGACGAGGAACGTAAGAAGGAGGAAACTGCCGAAGAACGGCGTGCGAATGCTGAGAGAGAAAAACAGAAAGAAATACGAAAGCAACGAGAACAGAAGGAGATCGACGACGCTGAAGACGATGATGACGAACCGGACGTTACGTATAGAAGAGATTACAGCGTACCTGAACGCCCGCAGCCCTACGGTACATGGAAGACCGTTCAAGTCATGTGAGATAATTAATTACGCCTAATAATTTTATTTCTTTTTTTACCGAAATTTGAAAAATCTTTAAAAATTTCAAATTTATATTTTTTGATATTCTTTTTTGTTTTCCTATTTTTTTGGGGGGGGGGGAGGTTTGAGGCTTGGGAATTTTTTTGGACGAGAAATCATATCTTTTCTTTTTATTCTCTATTTTTTTTCCGACATAAATCCGAATGAATTATGAATAAAAGAATAATAAACGAAGGGAGAGAGAAGTAGAAAAAGGCAAATAACCTAGATCGAAGGTAATTTGTAAGGCTTTGGATTCTAAGAGATGAAAAAGAAGAAGAAGAAGAAGATAATATGTAAAAACGATTGAGTCCAAACCCTGACAAATGAGCCGTATAGTAGAAAACTATTCTAACTAATGGAATTTATTCATAGTTTTTAAATCCCTCTCACGTGTTCTAAGGCAATTCAATTTTTCTGCTTTAAAGTTATAGTAGTAAGTTGTCCGTGAATATGATGTAGAATAAAGCGAAAAGAAGAAACAAAAAAAAAAAAAGAACGGAGTTTTTAAATAAAAAAATCGACGGAACTAAGCAAGAAATTAGGGGAAAAATATTTACCAGGTCAAAAAGCGGTACGTGAATTTATTTATTAATATTAAGGACAGTCTCTAGGGTCCCTTGGAGTTCAGCAATAAAAAAAAAATTAAAGTATCATCCGGTAAAAAAATAAAACAGAAAAAAAAAAATACGTATCAATATTAATATTCCGACGTACAGGATTTAATCTGATGCAAAAACTCGGGATACGAATTTTAATGTGTCATTTTCCCGAGATACACTCAGGTACCTGTGATTATTGGTATATCCTCGATTCGTGAACAGGAATCGTTTGCATAAAATATAAGTCGAGAGTATTTAGAGGTAATTACTTGATCTCGAGGCACAGCGTGACAAATAAGAGTCGGTATCGCTTCGGATGTAAATTACAGGAAGCATGAGTTTACATTTTATTTATCGATAATTCCACCGGTATATAACTGACGCAGTCGTTAAAAATACCCACAAAAAAAAAAGATTGGAATAACACGTCCAGGGTTTCGTTAATAATTTTACAAAATTTGTATAAGTTCATTCGCTTCTATGCTCAAATCGACGAGATCGAGTCTTCGGAATATTTATACTCTAGAAGTCTAGAGTCTCATCTTCCTCCTTCCTCCATCCAGCTCATTTCTATTCGATGTATTTTTTTTTTTTTTTTTGCGAGGTAGAAAATGTAGATTGGGAAACCTTTTTTATGAACTTTGGGTACCCCTGGCTCTGTGTATCATCGCAAATTGAAATAAAATTGAATCATTTGTTGTAATTTCAGTGACAGAAAGCCAGTGGACCTGCAGCTACCAAAACAGGAATATTTTCCAACCGCAGTTCCTGCATTGCAGCGAGATATACCTCAGCGAATTTTCAAAGAAAAAACAATATCGAGGATTGTGGTAGGGGATGATAGTGAGGAAGAAAGAGCTCCCTCGACATTCAAAAAACGTAAATTCGGTAATAAAAACGTCAGGAAAAGATTGGACGACGATTAACAACCGGCAAATCGACTCGTAAAAAAAAAAAAAAGAAGAAAAATTGGTACAAATATAAAACGGAGTCGTTAAATTTTCCAATTAATCAAATCCACGCTTTTAGATACGACGCAATAATCTTGTGGCTCGCAGACCAATTGACAGATGATCGAGTTCAATCCGCGGAAAATATTCTTCATTATTTTCTCTCTCTTCTCATTTTATCATAGTTTTATTTCACTCTTTATTGTTATATGCAATTTCAACAAAAAGCAATAAAATCTACAACCAACGTCAATATTATACGAGCAGTTCAAACGAAGATTAAATCTCACGCGGTATGCAATTAATCAATTGGGTATAATAAAAGACCCGAATTAACTTCACCATCCAGTGTCCCCCATTATCCTCTGACCAAATCCCCTGCGAAGATAATTCGATCTCCTAATTATCCAACTTTTTAAAAACAAGAAAAAAATGATATAATAGTCGGAAAATTCGACTATTTTGAATTTGAGTATATTTCGGAGATACGGGGGTGAATTTCCGTCATAAATCTCTTAGAATTATTGAAACTGGCTCAAATCTTCTAAAATAATATTTGAATTTTAATATTCAAGGTGAATAATTTCAAAATCTATTACCAGAACGTAGAAAGCTCATCATTTATATCGATAGACTGTATTATCTAAGAAAATAATTGCCTGGTTGAGTTATTCGGGATAAAAAAAAAGCGAGGGGGTGCCAAATCAGTAAAAATAAAGTCGTTAGGGTCACAAATCTGTTTGGCATTTATGAAAATCAATTTTTCTTTTTTTTTTTTGTTAATCAGAAACGTATGCACCTGTCTTCTCAATTCGTTTTTGAACTGCGATGGACTAAATTACACTATAGTTAAAATGATTATGAATAGTAAATAAGAATGACTGTGTATCGTAACATATAGAATAAATATATATTTTTTTCTATCACGATGATTGATTATAAAAATAAATACCTATGGCTATAATAAATTTACGGAAAATCCTTACCCTATAATATCACCTATATACTATAATACAATACAATTTTCTTCCATCTTAATTCATATGTACGGTGAGTATAAATATCTTTATTTAGGTACCCATGATGGACCTTCAAATTCTAGATATGAGGGTGATTCTATTAATTATTAACCAGGTTCTGGGGTTTTACAAAAAGATCAAAATCCGGAGAATATATTCTTATTGAAAATTTCCCGCCCTTTTCCGATAAAAATATTTTTACGAGACCCTAGTTGATAGCTGGGAGAATCACCCATATGAATACAATTATCTATAAGCTGAATGAGTGATCACAAAACGTCTTTCTACCTAGACGATATTGCTCGCATTCGAATGTCCCGCGTTATTTGAAAATGGCTGCTTGTACATCGTGACGTCACGTAGGGGGGATTTACGGTGGCGCTTGTATCGCGGCGACGTTGAGAACTTCTTTTATGAAGCTCTCGCAGTAATTTTCTTGACCTAAATTCAATTCGTTGTTTATTTTTCGATTATTTTTTTAAGTTACCTCAGAAATATTCTCAGTTTGTGGTTCAATCGGTTTTTTAAATAAAAAAAACTCGCGCGTCGCATAAAAATTATCTAAAATCCCAATATCTTAGTGGAACGATCCGATTAACTCACTTCGCTCTACATACAACCGCTAAGCCCCACTGAATTCTGGGTTCTTGGCGCCAAGCCCGCGACTCTTTTTCAAAGTCTCAAAGGTGCGTATAAATCCGTAACTCATTTTTCAGACCGAATTATGTAATTTAAGAAACTAAAACAGCCGCCGCAACATCTCCGCTCTTTGTTATACCAATTAGACGAAACAAATATACGCTCATCAGTTTTGGGAATTCGTTGAGTCATACAGATATCCACCTAATTGGTTCAGTCCATTCGACTTCGATGTTGGATTGTTTGAATAAGACTGTTGTTCGACAATGGACTAAAGTTCTCATTGTCGCTTCCCAAAGTCGTTAAATTTGAAACGTTGACTTTCCGCACACATGTGACGTTACCGACGGCCGGTAACTGCGAGAACACGTGATAGACTGCATAAAGGCACTGCGAAATACTTTTTTGACGATTAAACCCGAGCCGGAGAATGCAGTTTGTCGGAATCTATGATTCTGAAAGTGTTTTTTCCCGTGTTATCTTGATTTTGATCGCACAGAGCGGGTCTTCCGCTGTTAAGTTCTTCGAGAATCGAGTCGATAGTTCTTCCCTTTGTTTCCGGCACGAATATCCAAGTGAAGATAAATGTTGAGGCGCAGAATCCGGCGAAGAGTAAAAAGCAGCCGTGTATACCTATGAGGGCGCAGAGGGTCGCGAAAAACTTCAAAACGATGAAGGCTGTGATCCAGAGGAATAGCAAAGCCATCGAATTAGCCAGCCCAGCAATATCTGGATTGAATATTTCCGACGCAACGACGTACGGCGCCGGACCCATCCCGAGGGAATAGGCAATTATGTAGCACGAAAGAGCTGCGACTGGAATCCAGCTAAATGCTGATACTTCATAGCCGTGACTTTGCAGATAGGAAAAAGCCCCGAGGGCTAATAGGCAGACAGACATTCCAGCACAGGAAATCAAGATTAATAGTCTTCTCCCAGCGCGTTCCATCAACACCGTGGATAAATAGGAACTGAAAACTTGTATTACTGCGATAATTATTGCCGCTATATCCGGGGACAACGAACTACCTGCTGCTTTGAATATCGGGGCTGAGTAACTGATCTGAAATGTAAAAGAAAATTACGGTACATGGCGTGGCGAGGTATTGTGTTGGACAGATGTGAGAATGTCATGCATTTGTGTGTTGGGTCAGAAAAACCATCGATTTTGATAGTTAATCTCCAACTGTTGTTACCTCAAGTGGAGGATTTGCCCCTTAGCTCGAGAGGAACCCGTTCAAGGATTCTCTTCAGGGTTAATTTGGGTTTTTTATTGAAGGATATTGGTTGTGTGATTCGTGATCCCTTACCATAGCGAATATTCCGCATAGTTGCTGGCCCCCAAGTAACCCAAAAGCGATCATTACGCCTCTGATGGTACCACGATTTTCAAACAAATCCATAAAGCCAACCTTTTTCTTAGAGGCGAGGGACTCCTTAGCTATTGAAGTCAGGAAAAGAAGCTCCTTGTCCACGATCTGTTTATTCCCACCTCGGAGCCAGAGCAAAGATCTGTTTGATCGAGAAAGTAACAAAGTGATAAAAACTAGACGTGAAATCATGATTTTTCACAGAGCTTTTCATCACCTTGGAAGTCCATCTAATTACTGGGAATATTATTATCAAGTATGTGAAGAATTTAAGTCGTCCTTTCAGCCCTTACGACTTTCTTTCGACCAGTTATTCGGACACTAGAGTCATTCTACGACCGAAACCCATACTCTTCTTATCCCCAAAGTGATGAAAAGTAAAAACTAATGGAACCTTCGGAAGCATAATCAGCAATACAAAGGCAAAAGATTGGCACAGACGCTAATACTCGGCCATTAATCGTTCCGTTATTAAAGGGAAGATAGAAAAGCAGATAAAGATAGAATGTCTGCGTACCTGCCAGCCTCTGACATCCGGTCACATCGCACAAGATACGTAGGTGATTCTGGCATGAAGACGAAGAATGCCAAATAAATCAAAGGAAGGACCGATGCACAAATTGCGAATAAATGGAAGGATAGAAAGATTCCGAGACTGTAGGTGGTCAGGATACCAGTATTAATAAAGAATACTAGCAGACTACCCAGCATCCCGCGGATATTGTTGCTAGAAATTTCCCCGACATATAGAGGAACCACCAATATAGCAGCGGCGCCAGCGACTCCGGCGAAGAACCTCGCGACGAATAGCCAATTTTCATCGGTGGCAAAAACGGTGAGTAGCCAGCAAATTTCGTGAGGAATTGCCATCAAACATCCGGCTGTTTTACGACCGAACTTCTCGACAATAGCGGCAAATATAGGAGTGCCAACAAGACCTCCTATGCACAATACACCACCTAGCCACGACGCAGCTTCGTCTGACATAGGCTCTGTTCCAACAGGAGGGTTATCGCTCTGTAGTTGTGGCGTCATTGGTGATGGCCAGCCGACAATTAATCCGTAGGCAAATGCGGTGAAGTTTACTGAAAATTCGAAGAATCATTTGCTTTCTGACATTCTGGCTCATGGGATTGATCAGTGATCTCATGCAGCATATGGATTCAAGCGAGTGCTTGAAAAGAGGATTATGAGAAATTCTTTGGTTATAAATCCGAATCGAACGAGAATCTTAACTAATACATGGATGTCTGGCCTCTGCAGCACAGTTGTGTACCATAGTTATATAGCATGTTCCAGTTGATGATGTTATTAATCTGTACGGTTATTGTTTTAATACGATCGAACCGCGGATTGATAAGGGAATTGAAACATATTCACATTCTGCAATTTAAGAATTTGTAGGCTCTGAAGATGTTGAAATGTGAAAAAAATTTATTTAAATTGGTCCAAGAATAAACGATTCATTCACACTCTAATCAGGTTCGTCTTCTAGATTAAATAATCACGATTTTAGAATGATTCACTGTATGTTACATGCAGCACTTGATTTGTCCTTGGTGCATAGAGACAAACAGTCGCCAGATTACGGGAGTAAACGTCTAAGATCCGTAGTAAACAAGTCTTTGGAATAACCTCGACCGTCAACAGTTCAACGTATTCAAAAGAAGAAAAACAAAACAAAAAAATACGAGAGCATATATCGTGTCTCAAACAATCCATTATGAGTGTGCAATTTGAGTGCAAGTGCAACCACTGAAAGGTAATTCACAATAATATAATGAAAAAATGTCACTGGTCACCAAATTATCCTCACGCTGATGAGTGACAGGATTTTACTCTCCACGGCTAGATCAAAATGTAAAGAAATAAATTTGCTATCGAATATGTTGAGTAGGACTTATGAAGAGATGTTGAACTTGCGATAATTATAAGATACACACTTGTGACAGCAGCGAGGATTTGTTGATATTTTCCTGGTTCCCCCCTGGGATTATTAGACTTTTTGACAACCATTCCGAGTCTTCCTTTTTCAATCAGTCGACAAGCGTCAGGAAATAACTGTTCTTTGCAAGTGACCATAAATGATCTGAATGATTACAGTAACTAGCTCGTCTCCGGCAATGAGACCCGAGACGTATAGACGTACGTGTGGCTCTTGCTGGATATGTGACTCTGAATTTATATAAAATACCGAGGTTCAGATGATTCTACACGGAAAAGTTCACCGCCGCTGTAGGGGTAGGAGGACTTTATCTTGCCTCCTCTTATCACCATCTTCCTCCCTGACGCCAACTCGAATCCAAATAATAGACGCAATTGCGCTTACCTCTATAGTTTACTATTCCGCTGCGTTCCAGCGAGTCTCTACTCATTGGATATGATTGCAGAATTACAAAGAACTGCTGAATCGACTGAATTCTGAATTCAGTCAGATTCAAGTTGGGCCGAATCCTATCGACTGAAATGCAAAATTTATCCAAATCCGTTGATCCGTTCTCGAGATTTTATTGATTGAAAATAAAAAATGTGGGAATACTATTATTTAAATAACTCACGAACTACTGCACCGATCGAATTCGAAGGGTGATCAGTTACAAGAAATATAAAACCGCATCGATTGATCTAACAAAAGTTAAAATCCGATCATTCGTTATCAAGATATCGTCGGACAAAAAATTGACCGCACAGACGTCCATCTAAAAATTATTCGAGGTGATTCTGTGGACTCCAAACCGTGCGGATCTAGTGAAAACTCGACTGTTCATTCACCGGGTGATTTTAATAACCTCCGTTATTCGAGCGAGAAGTTAAGAAGAAATATACTTCGCACACCCCAAAGCTATAATCGAGTAGGAATTCCCACATCGATTACTCAAATCAAATGAATTTCAAGCAATTATAGAAAGATGTATTATTATCCCATTCATTTAATATTTCAACGATTATGAGTATGGATTTAATTACTTACTAAACATAATATAACAATATAAATTCTAGACGGAAATGGATTCTGTAACGAAGTAAACGTCACTATCAGTGCATGATTACAACTACAAACGAATCGCATATTAAAGATTTATTCAAACACCTTCATTCCTAAGCATACCCAATGCCTGAATAAATTCGCACATGATTAAATATACGCATGGCATTCATTCCATCAGAAATTCGAATATTTGACTTTTCATAAATTTAACTAATATATTTATGAGAGTCATATTACCTAATGCCTCCTCACATGTCTAAAGCCTTGACAGATTTTTCCCCATTATTAATTTACGCTAGCTTTTAATGTACTTCAAATAATCATTCTATACTCTGCATAGAAAATTCAGTTTGATATCTCTAGCTCTTGCTAAAATAAAAAAAATTAGCAAAAAAACGGGAAAAACTGAAGGATTGAACAATATTTAAAGAAGAAACTGAGCACTTGTTATTCAAGTTCGTAAGCCAACTAGCCTCCATGCTTAATGCGAAACGTAATTCATGGATGCCTCATAAACCGTTTTAGCCCAGATTAGCAGTCTTTTAATAATGTTGAACGCTAAATTTCCACGCAATGGTGTTAATTTTTGAAAAATTTAGAAGAAAAGTAAACGCGACGCGGTTTATATAATTGTATTCTGGATTAAATTAGGCTGCGAATGTCCGCGCCTCTGTAATATGCACGCGACCCTTTATTTCGGGGTTAATTTTCTTTCATACCGATAAAGTCGTCCAGAAGTCGGACTGGGTCAACCAGTTGAACTAGGTCATCGTGGTAGTGGAGTACGTTCCCGACCTAGACTCCGGACTCCATACTCCAGAGCAAGCCCACGGGCAACCGCAGATGGAGTTGCGACCGTGAATCGAGTGAACCCAACAAAACCCGTAGTCGGGAACGTACAAAATCAATACCTACAGTACTATAGAGGTGTTTGCTCTGAGCAGAAGTTACGACCCTGTCTTTGATGAACTGTATCGAAAAGTCCATCTCCTGCACGTGCTGAACGTCAGGAACCAAAAAAAAAAAAAGGCTAAAGAAGCTATTTGAGAGTTCGAAGAAAGGCGCAAAATTCATTCCGTTTCATATCCGAGAAGATCTTTACCCGTCAGTATTTATTTACTACTAAATTTCTAACCAACGATGCCACCTTCTTCTTGGTCCGTAGATATTGTCTCGAAATATCCAAAATCGCAAGAGGAAAGGGATCAGAGAATGGCATGGCACTGCAACGGAATAACCAATCAAGAGATGGTTGCAAAACTGAAAAGTAAGTGAGTGATGAAACGTGTTTTTATTCAAAATTCTTGTTTAATTTGAGGTCGGGTTGAAGTTCCGAATACGTCTGAGACGATTCCGGATATTCTGAAGCGTTGAAGTGCAGAACATCAAAATTCCGAAAGATTGGAATGCAGACAGCTCAGAATTCCGAAAGTCCAGACCCATGAGGGCCCGTAGCTTTTCGGTATTTTGAACCTTCGGTGATCTTCGCTTCAAAGTTTCCGGAATCGGCTATGTGGTATACCTTTCCCAAAAACTTTAAGCCAGTAATATTCAAATTCGGAATCTGTACCGTTCGGTAATTGGAAAATTTGGAACTTGAACCTGGCCCATTTACTTTGACTGAGAAACTATACGTCTAGATATGAAGGAATATAAAGTGCGATTATAATACGTATAAACGACAGTCTTTATCTGCAATTACATTCGCAAGTTGAATATGTCTGAAGCATTATGTGTAATTGGGTAATTGCATTATAGGCGCCGGGATAATTGGTTCAGACAAAGCGGAAGAAGCTATGCTAGGAATTGACAGAGCAAAATATTGCCACGAGTCTGACCCCTACTTGGATAGACCAAGAAAAATTGGTTACAACGTCACGATAAGTGCACCCCACATGGTAAAGTTTATATGTCATTATAACCATACGATTAATATAGTTAATTTTTTAATTAATTAAACTATGAACAGCGTTGGTCGTCTCATACATTTCACATATCTATAATATCTACTCATTTTTATGTCAATGATCATTATCTATTATTGTTACAACATGTCTTGACATCGACATCTGGATTACTATAAAATAAGAACGTGACATTGATATTCGCGCACGTAGCAGTATCTTCATACTTGCATTTGTATGTTCTGCAAGATATTCATCTACTACTGCGTCAGCAGTATGTGTGATTGTCTCGGTTCTGATCTTGAGAAATAATAGCAGGTATCACGAGACAGCGTAATGTGTATAGCACAGTATACTGCTTTTAGTAAATATGGCACAGTTATTCTCCAATGAAATCGTGAGTAAGCTTTAGCATAAATCATAATCACAGAACAGAAGCTTATCGGTAGATGCAGATAGTATAATTATAGAGATATTCAATTTTTTTTTTCAAATTTAAAAGAGAAGTCAAACATTCGGTTCGTCTTGAGCAAATTTACATCGTGCTTACCTCGTGTAATTGTGACTATAGCCTTTCGTTTTATTACAATTTAAACAATGAAATAAGAAGGAACATGAGTAGATATGAGCATGTGAAAAAACTGTACAGATAATTTAACGAGCGACCGCGAAAAAATCTGCAAACGCAGATTGATCGTGAGCGTATATTATTGATTGATGTAGTCGGTTGAAATGGGGGTATCTCTGTAACCCCATTATCTCTTTCTTTATAGCTCTTGTATCTATATACCTATCAAGCATGTATAGTGTTTATCAGTTATTGGTAATTTTCCATTTTATATCGGTGTACATATTTAATTTGATATAATTAACATATTATGTATCGGGGAATTAATGAGTCTCTCGATCTCTCTATGTTCGAATGTGACACTGAAGAGGGATATTGCGATTTGACAATTGTGTTATGAGGGTAGACCAGTGTTATTTCAGAGCCGACTACATTGCTCACGCGATATTTCGTGAAATTTCAAGTAACAGCTGTGAAAGTATAGAATAGGAATCCGTAATTGTTAATAACAAAAAAAAATTGATTTTGGTCCTAGCACGCGTACGCCTTGACGATGATGACGGAACAGTTATCACGCAAAGGCGCCCACGGTCTGGACGTAGGTAGCGGAAGTGGCTACCTTACAGCATGCATGGCTCACATGGTCGGACCTGGCGGGCTCGTCATCGGCCTCGAACACATCCCTGAGCTAGTTGAGAGCTCGATAAAGAACGTGGAGCAGGATAGGCCCGATTTAGTGCAAGAGGGACGAATCAAATTTATTGGTAATGAAAATCGCCTTCATTAGTATCTCAAGAATAGTGAAACAATTATAAGTTCTAATTACAAGTGGTAATAACTTTCGAACGAGTGCATCGATTTCAACAAAATTTGGCCCAATAATACCTTGAATAATGTGCAGCTTCGGTATAAAATTTGAACAAAATCGGTCCGGTGGTTTAGGAAGGGAAAGAAAAATTCGTTTTCAAAGAAGTGTTAATATCTCGGTACCCGTTAGTAAGGTTTCGATGAAGGTTTTTCGATTGTTGATTCTTGAGGTGACGAGCTTTTTCGCCAAATATAACACAGTTATGCAACTTTCTCTATAAATTTTCACATCGATATGCATGAAATTCGAATTCTTTTCTCTTTTTCGTTCTTCTTTCGCTCCATATATTTCATCCCTGTAGTAGGGGATGGCAGACGGGGACATGACGCTGATGGACCCTACGACGTTATCCATGTTGGCGCTGCAGCTGACTCTCTACCTCAAACAGTAAGTCACCTTTACCAATTCGCAAGTATATTTCGTAAAAAATAGTTTCCTCTTGAATAATGATTTATTCAATTAGGGATAGAAGTCATTGTTTTTAATATTCATAATCCTAGAACCATACAGCTTCTTGATTTATGTGACTGACTGGAAAATGAGTATGGAGCTTTATGGTAAGATCATGGAAAAGAAATTATTGTTTACGAGTAAATAATTGCATATTAACTGATGCAGCTGGTGAATCAACTGGCGCCCGGTGGTCGTCTTCTGTGTCCGGTTGTTGCAGTCCAAGGATTTCAACGGTACCAGGATTTCATCCAGGTTGACAAAAGCGAAAACGGTTCAATAACGACGAAAAAGTTAATGGAGGTCATGTACGTTCCTCTAACAGACGCGAAAGCTCAACTGGCCAATATTAAATAACAAAAGGTACAAACATGATTTGCCATTTCGTAAATTGTCACGTCCTCTCAAATACCAAGGTTGTCATTCAATGCTCACTATAATAATTTGTTCAAATAGCTCAGAATACAATTCTGCAGAATACAATTAGTGGCAATAGCTGCATATTCATAACTATTATTTACCTATATAGTAAAAATATTTATTAAATAAAAAGAGCACCGATTAAAAATCACTTAAAATTTTCCGACATCAATTGAATAGTTATTCGACCGTGTGTGGTTTATACTCGATACATGAAACCATTTTCAATACATTGCGTTAGGGTGTTGAAGATAGTTTCTAAAACCCTATCTATTCTGCTGTGTTGATAATTATACGGTAAAGATAATTATGAAACGTCCTTCTACTCGATTCTATGTATATTCATGTCGATACAAAAGTTACGTCATATTACGTACATTAATCAAATCTTATACCTATGTACGAAAATAGCTCAATGTTATCTTATTCATACTGAAGATTTAATTTATGACTGAAATTTCCTATGTATAACTATGTAACATACATACATGAACAATAAAATATATTTTATCTTAAATACCCCTACTACGATCATCGTCAGATATTTAGATATGAATTTTGTGTAACTTGTCATGACTGCGTTTCACTGTAGAAAAAAAAAAATCTAGTGCATCAGCGGTAAGCGTCATTATCCCTTCAAGGTAATTAAAAATATCGCGGGAATGATTTTTTTTTCAAAATTATTCATTCTTCTATATCCAGTGTTTCTGCTGTTACATTGCAGCTAATGGATCAAATAGAGTATGGATTGTGAAGATCAAACCCCGTTTGACTTACATGAATTTTGTAGATTTGATCAGAAGCCGGAATTCGTAGGAAAACCGCAATGTCTTTGCAAAAATTTGAACCCATTCAAGTACATGCGGAAAACTTAGGTTCACACATTTCACAAGATTGTGCGCCCGCCTAAACCAACTATTCCGGAGATCAGGAAGAAAATGAACCATGGCGAGGTGTTTCTGGCGATTCCGTACTCGTGCTGCCTCCGAAGCGGATGCCATTCGGAAGTAGGAGTACAATCAAATGGTAATAGATGGTACATTATATTTTCCCGTAAATTCTGCCTTACTGCAATGGCCAGCACCGATTAAAACGGCAGTACACAACGCTGGTAGAAATAGAAGCCTACTCTGATGGATATAGGGTAGAGGGAGACAAGACAGGCACCGTATTAACTTTTTCAAAAACGGCTTGTTTTAGTTTTCTGACGTTGACTTACACAAAGATCAAGAATTTTTTTGTACTTCTGGACATCTCGCCAATTAATCATCCCAGAACTCAATGAAACTGGTAAGTCATCTGGTGGGGACGGTTAGGGAGATTTCATGAAATAGCTACCAAATATTTTACTGCATTGAAATTGATAGGTATCGACTACTGCATATTATTTCAATTCGCATTTGACTTTTTAGCGAATAAATTTGTTGAACTCTCATCTGTGACGTTGGTTGTGGTTAAAAAAAAACTAAGGGCGTAGGGATGTGAGTATAGATAGATATATAGATAGATAGATAGATAGATAGATAGATAAGTTTATTTTTCCATAATCATGTTGGAAAATATTACAGTAATCGGAGTATGGGAGTTATTGTAACATTATTTTCGATTAGATGCTATTTATTTTTCGAGATACACGTTCAGTATTCTCATAAACATTGCAAGCTTGTTATATACGCTTGTATTGTCAATGCTGAAGTAGTCATATGATTAGGTGCAATTTCCACCGGTAATCAACCAATTAATACATATATGACCTGGGCAGCAATGATAGTTCCATATATCGCACTGCAAAAGAAAAGTGCCAATTAACGACCGTAACGTTTGTCACAAAATCAGAGTTACACTCTTGGACATTAGAAAAATGTTCTTCAAAATTATGTGTGTCCCAGGATGACGCTCAGTTTATACATAACGTGAATAAGAGGGTATTAATTGGCATTCATGTTCGTCTGAACATACGATCTTAGAGCTTCAGTTTATTTTCAAAGAGTCTACTTTTTAATACGTACCCATTGTCCTTGTGATTGGCAGCCGCTTACACCATCCATCATCGTCGCGATAATACACAACAATCCAAGGAGAGCAATCAGCATGGTTTTCGACATCTTAGGTCTGGATATGATTCAAGTGGTCGACTACAACAATCATTTATTCATTTCATTTCACCTTGATAGCAATGAAAAAAACATAATGATATCGAGTTATAGTCGAAGTCGTATTCTCCTATGAATTATTGGGTTTTGTTAAACATCAGATAATAGTGACGGTCGCAATGAACAATGAAGAAAGGAGTGATCAACAGAGCGATTCGAATCATTGAATAATTATTGTCGTATTTCGATGCCTTTGATTTTATTGGTACATTATAGGTATGGGTATTGGATTTAAAAATTGTTTGACTTGACTGCTTCTAAAAACGGAGATAAAAATTCCATCTGGGAATGGCGTCATATTATTTTCTTGGAAGTAAATTCATTCTACTTTAGGAATCTGTTTCATTTTTAAAAGTCGGTTAAGAGAACTGCAGAAGTGACAATTCTTCCCGAAGAAAACTACGGCTTTCATTTATTAAAAAAATTTTCTTCGAGCAATTGCATTTATTCAATATACAAATGACGGAAATGAAATTCTCATCACATCGTCGTGTTTGCAAAACCCTAAAAATAAGAAAATTGAAAATAACAAGCTGCAAATAAAATTAAGAATTCCGAAAGTTATGCATCGTCAGAGTTCGTAGGGTTCTATAGACCCCCAGCATTAGAGTCGTCCATATTACCAACAATCACCATTGTCCGTAAATTTGCCATACCATATGGAACAATAGTAAAGTGGACTTGGTCAAGGGCCAACTTCGAAAAAACGGTCAACTTGATTCGTCGTGTGTTCAGAATTCAATTCAATTTCACACAGAAGGAATAAACTAGTGAAATTCGGACTTGGAATGGAACTTTTGGAAACAGTCAAAGCCTACTAAAATCGCAACTAAAAACCTTGACATATGAACGTGTGGCTCTGTGCGTTTTTTGACGAGTATCTAGCGATAACTGCGTTTCGCAGATCAGGGGTTGGTCCATAATAGAGGCATAGTTCATATTTCCCCCGCCGCGTATATATGAACGTATAAGAATAATAAAATGCTCACCAAAATACTCGTGAACGCTCCTTCTTCCACCGTGTTGACTTCTTCCAATTTTCTGGCTGCGTGTAGAAAGTCTCGATCAGAAATCGTTTCGTATCGAATAGTTTATTATAACTGCTGCTGCTCGCGAGCCTTCTCCTGCTTTAATAATAAACTTTATCCCAGGCCGTGATTATTACGAAAGCTTCGCGCATCAACAACACAAATTATCTTACCCCCTGGGAAAATTCCGGAGAAATACGATTATCTGTTTTGCCGCAATGTACCTATCTTGTTGGATAATTCCTCGCTGACTCGACCAGCGTCTGACCCTTACCATATATTCCATTCGATTTATTTCTCATTCTGAAATTGACCCCATTCCTTGAAGTACCCCTAAATTTTTTTGGAATTTTATATGTACTCGTTATTGCCTGATGAATCTTGAAGAATATTCTTGTTTTGTCATTTCAAAGAATTCCCAAAAAATTGTGTCTTTCAACGCATACATGGCGTCACAAAAACAAGAAAAAACAAAAAACGATATCAAATTCTTCGTCTTGATGTGACTTTCATGCCCAAATATTGCCAACATTTTTCGACTTCTTTGTGAACTATATTCTCAACGTCAAAGTGAAAAACGTACATTACACTCGTCGGAACGACTGAAGCAGTAATATAGAGATTTCAAATCTTGTCACTTACTTATACCGTTTGAATTCTAAACCCCTTCGATTATATTCTCGACGAGTTCGCAACAAGTTGCATTACAACTACCTCAGTCTACGATTCCTGAAAATAGAATGTCAGATGCAGGCAGTTTAAAAATACACTTGATTGGTTCAAAAATCTTTATATTTTATGACACATAATCATGATACAATCATGGTAGAGAAATATTGATTATAAAAAAATAGGGCCATGAAAACTATCTCCAGATTGAATCAACCATTATTATCTGGAGAAAAGTGGAATGTGGCTAAGCGTCCATTCAGAAGCCCAAGAATACCGGGATTATGGAAATCGCGTAAGGCTTGTACTACCGTCTTGAATCGTTCGGTAAGCTGTATCGATGTGTTTTTGAATAACATATTGGCAGCGAACAAAGCGCAATGAATCGCTCCACTATTAACAAGTACTTCAATGATAGACATCAACATTTCTTCGCTGTTCTTAGTATCGCAAAATGTGCGATGACTCAAAAAACTTGACAATCTATTTGACATCGAAACGACGAATTCTGGGGCGAGAACTTCAATCAATTCACGTATTTTCTTCACTATTCTTGTACCGAAATCCACGGAAGTCTGAGACTCGTTGTATGCGATAGAGTAAACAAGTTCTAAGTAAGAAGCAGCATCTTGGTATGGCTGGAGAACCGATTGAAAGATTTCTAGGAATGCTTCAAAGATTCGTACGTCACGTCTGTCAATTATACTACCAACGGTAGCGAAAAATTTTGATGTCATAAAGTTGATTGGATAAAAATCGAAACATGCCGGGTGAGACTTGTCCCAATATTCTTTAACTGTATGGCGAAAGAAGTCCCCGAAAAATTTGAATCTTGATTCATCGTACTCTGTGGAGGACACGAGGTAGCTGTGAACTGTCAAGTTCATTCCAGCATCAAAAATATCTGAATTATAGTCGAAAACGAATAGATACTTTTTAATCAAATCCTGGCAATATTCTTCTGGAAGAATTTAAGTTACAGACCCGTCAATGTTTCTGATCAATTGGCAAGAAGTATCGATGTACTTTTGTTTATTTCTGTGTTTATCATAGATATAGTTCAAGACTTTGAGAAAACCCTCTTTATCATCGTTGACTCGACAAGTATAGACCAGTTGTCTCAGGAAATTACTGCGCCCATTGGCATCCGAAGATTCAGAAATTTGTTGGGTGATAACGGCAATAGACTTGCATGTTGGCAAATAACATCGCCACGACCGTTCGACTTCATAGATATGCCAGTCCCTATCATTCTCCAACTTCAACCTTGCCGCCTTAACCCTGTCGTCTGCAGGTAACACCTTCATAAGGTCAGAATCGATTAAATCTTTGAAACTCAGCAAATTCTTACCATAAACTTCGTGAAAAGTGTTTAAAATCACAGGTAACTTTTCTTCTTCCGGTTCGAAATATTTCAAATAACTGTTCAGTGTACTGTAACAGAAATTGTCTCTTGCTGCCGGAAACAAATTTTTGATCATTTGTTTAAAATCGCCAACACATAATTGCCGAGTAACTTTTTTCAGAGATACTAATTTTATGTATTGAGCTGGCTTCTTCACCAACAAATTGAGCTGAGTTTCGAAGAACGTGTTGGTGGCCTTTCTGCCAAGCTTCACGTCTAGGCTGATATGCATATGAAAAATATCCAGGAAGTCTTCGAAACGGTCGTGAGCCATCTCAGAAAGAAAATTTTCGTATTCGAAAATGTTAATCTGGTTGATATTCCTCACATTTTCATCGACCGGCTTGCTGAGCATCAAGTATTTGATTACTAAATTCGGATATTTTCGATACAACGATTCCACAGTCTTCAACGGAAGTACTATTTTCTTCTCAACTATCATCTTGAATGCGAAATCTTCGTTGCAAGCGACGAGCATCGGAATAGCCTGACTTACACCGTATTGTTCAGTCAAGGTGAGAAAAAAATCCGCCCCAACCGAAGTGTTTTTTAAATAAGTTCCAATCTGTAGACGCCTGCGGGCGGCTTCATAGTTACGTTGTACCTAACATGCAAGACGAGATAAAAATAAGGCAGCCGGTTGCGCCTCGCCGTGTGTTATGGATAGCGCATATATACAGTTAATCAGGAACAAGAAGATATTATCAATATACGATTATCTGTAGTAATAATAAAAATGTAAAATGTAGAAAGCTTTACGACGAAACACCATGTTCCAACGTTTCGAAAATTCTTAAAAAATTACAAAAAATTTTGTGTTCAATTTTGAATATTTTCACGAGCGACCCACGATGACGCACGACCCCCTTCTAGGATTTTGTACACCTGAAACATCTATTCAACCAAATCGTTTGTTCAAAATGTTCAAAGTACTAAAAAAAAAATATAAGATACAATCATCCCATCATGTCAAAATGGGTATCAATGTTACGTCGCAACTGGTGGCAACGGTTGTGACGTCAGTTGTACGTTGTTGCGCCGTCACCACAAAATACTCGTTCCTAAACCTTAGGGCTTTATCTCACTTTTAGCACTACCGCACAATTAAATTATTGTGATGGAGTTGTTCCAGGTATTGCGTTGAGTAAATTAAACTCGGGTCCTAGTATCGTTGTATTTATTGTGTTAATTCCTCGTTGAGGGCTCGATGTGAGAAGTATATCGGTTGAGTTGGAACAGTTTGGTTGGACGATAAGTAGTCAGTTGTTCAGTACAGATGAGTATGAATAGTGAGTGGTAGGGAAAGGGACCAGATTTGAAGAAGGAAAGCTCGGTTTAGGGAGGGGATTTCGGACGAGTTGCACATCCTGTATCGTCGTGTGCAACTCGTACGATTCTAGCGGAAAGTGAGAATCAGGTGAAGTTGATAATGGAAGGCTGGTAGATAGGAGACAGCGGATCGGATGGTTGCTGGAAAGAATAGGACTTGCGACGTAACACCAAAATAATTGGAATGAAAAATAAGATTTTTGAGAATTTTTTAAGATTGAAAAAAAATGCCAATTTCGAGATGGGTTTGAATAATCATTGAAAATTAACGGATGGAGGGAAAAATCTGAAAAAATTGAGCAGTCCTTTTTTTAGATCGTTGAATCGTATGAAAAATCGTGAAGCGAATCGAAAATGGTGAGGGATAATCATTATGGTCGAGTTGTTCTGGATACTTGATCATAATCCTGTATAATAAATTTATCTATTCAATAACGATATAACTCTATAACGCTATCAGACTCCACATACGGCAAAATGTTGTTATCTCTTTAATTATCCTCATTCACTTTCAAATATTCAGAACATTTCCAGTGGCTTTTTGTTGGCATAACTGTTACCGCTTGATCGTGCTCTTAGTTTCGAGTAGCACCCGCATAGAGAGCAGCACAAGTATGGAAAAGCGGATAGCGTGAATCGTTTTTCTCCTCATCTCTATCCAACAGATAATAACACTAGTTGTCATACTATTTGCATGTAATAAGGCGCTCCAATATCTCTCATCCCTAAATTCCGTTCATAGTGAAAATTCTCCAGTTCCATAAATCGTAAGACGCCATTGAGTCTCTCAATCGCAAGCATGTCCTGGTTTGGTCGTTTCCACGGTAAAAGCAACCATGAATTGGTCCAATATCTAAAAGGTAAGTAAAAAACGAGCCATCCATCGCCTCATCAGGTATGTTACAAACCGTATCACATATCGAGCTAACATGTGTCTGATTTTCTTCATATTTATAAAAACCCGTCATCATAATAGCATACCGGGTGTTTAGAACGTAAATATAACTCTATAAATTATTATCGTTATAAATGACCAAAATAAAGAAAAAAAAAGAGATTCAAAAAGAAAACAAATATTCCAAATAATTAACAGACTCGAAGATAATAAAATCCGATCGAGTATTTAGAGCTATGCAATCAATCGACAGAGGAGATTACACAAGCGGTGGACAAGCTTACGTCGATGCACCACAAGGCATAGGATATGGAGTAACAATCAGTGCGCCACACATGGTAATCCATTTATTTTAGAAATATAGTCGATGCTTTATCATCGATAACATTTATTCAACTTTCAGCATGCCTATGCGCTGCAATTGTTAGAAGATAAACTTCAGGACGGTGGTAGAGCTCTGGATGTTGGTTCAGGATCCGGATACCTCACAGCATGTTTTGCAATGATGTTGGGTGACCAAGGGGTCGCTATTGGTATCGAACATATACCAGAGTTGACTGAAAAAGCTGTGAAAAACATCAGTAAAGAACATTCTCATCTGTTGGATAGCGGGCGGGTTCAACTAGTTGGTAATTAAACTGGGATTAGTTTCTATCTGCTCAGAAAAGTACACTTTGCAGTAAGGCGGTTGATTTTTTTTACCGTTTTGGTATTTTAGATCATAAATATTCCCAAGTTTTAAGTTGTTCTTCTTTATTTCAGACCACGGACTCCCTTTTCTATGTCTATTCCGAAATCTGATACAACATTTTTTTAATAATTATCATAAAACGTTATTTTAGTTGGCGACGGAAGGCTGGGATGGCCGGAAGGCGGACCTTACGATGCTATACACGTTGGTGCTGCAGCAAAAGAAACACCTCAAGCTGTTAGTATATCGATATTTGAAAGAAGGAATATGAGTCTTTCACAAAGCTTTGAGAATCCGGAATACATTCATTTTAGTAACTAAAAGTTTATTAACTTTCTCAAATTTGAATACAATTTGATGATATATTTTTATTTCTGTACAGTTGATAGACCAGTTGGCTCCAGGTGGTAGACTGCTTGTACCAGTTGGTGCAGAAAATTCGGACCAAACTCTTGTGCAGTTTGACAAATTGCAAGATGGTAAAATAAAACGTAGATCGTTAATGGGAGTCGTATATGTTCCATTAACAGACAAAGAGAGGCAGAGAAGATCGTGGGAATGATGTTCGGTCCAGTAAAATTTGCTAACTGTGTATTAATTCCATCGAATTTACGTTCACAATACAAAAATATATCGCAGGGTGTCTACAGTTCTTAGATTTACAAATTTCAGGCCTTTAACAAGATTTTTATTTTCAAACTAACTGCAGTATGAATTGCTAAGAATATTCGTTGCAAGAAATTGAAAATCGAATTCCAGTTCTTCGAGAACTTACCTGTGGTCACCCTGTGATATGGCATTAATTTATTCCGATTGACGTAAATGTGGGGTAAAATTGTGAAGCGTAAAATTTATCATTTATGGCTGAGAATGGGCTGTAATACTATTTAGAGATAAATTGAATGTTGTAGAACTTTCTTTTTTTTTTTTAATAATTCGTTTATGATATTAAATAATAGTTGTATAATAGTCATAATAATTACATGATAGTTCTTTTATCATTAACATACATAAAAATTGATTTGTTCTTATTTCCCTAATGGGAATATTACATTTTACCTATAAATATCAATTCAGATCAATATATAAATTCATCTATTTGCTCCATCGGTCGTGTAACATAATCATACTAACAATACTAACGTAATATTTTACAGACATATGAGTCTATTGGAAGAATTCAACGTCTCTTATTGTCAGACGATGCAAAGCTCCCTTCAACTACACTATATGCATTTTTATACACATTATATCAATTGTCAATCGGTACACATCAAACATCGAATCGGTATTCTTATAACTTGACTAGATTCTTGTTAAAATGTTTACATAATAATAAGATTCAACTATACAATATATAAGGGGTCTTTGGGTACACCAGTTTTGAAGAACCAAATTTCGAACGTACAATCTAAAATGAAGTTTCAAAACAATTAAGAATAAGAAGAACAAATCGGTTTTCATCAACAATTTGCATTCTAGTGTAAAAGATTTCTAAAAATTATTATTATGAATTTTAATTTTCTCAAATATTCAAAAAAATTATCATAGTTCACCGAAAATTTACTAATAATCGTCACGCCCGACCCAATTTGTAAAATTAGTACCCGTAAACTCCTGCTGATTTTATTTCTACGTATTTATAGTAAGTCATAATAAATTCAATTGTCTATAACTAAGTACCCTATTTGTGCCGGTTTCAATAAGATACGTAATACAAATAAGGAACGAAATTCTCTACGCAATTACCATCTGACTAATAAATTTAACAATTTAGCAAAACAGAGTAAAACAAATTCGCAAAAGAAATGCATAATTCCTTTTCAACTATACAGCCTAGGAATGATAATGAGGACTGAGGATACCCCTCGGAGTTATAAAAGGCTTTGAATACGTTTGGTAGATGCATAGCGCCACTCAATTATTACAGTCTTCAAAAGTTCTGTTTCTTGAATACGAATAGCATTGAACAATCGAGTTTTAAAACGTCGACAACTGTGGAGCAGATCACAGAACTTTTACCAACACAAGGCTTACGGCCGATCCAATTGCCAGTCCGCTACCCAAAAATGCGCCCATCATCAAAGACGCTATTTCTTTTTCTTGCGGTTCGACAACTCTGAGAAAGAAAGGAAAAAATAATTAAATACCTTCTCTATTGTCGAGAATCGAGCGATTTTTAAGGCCACATAACTTTTCAAACTTACAGAGGAGCCAGAATCAGAACTAAGTTGCAGAAGTAGCCGTTTGTGAAGGCGAATATCATCAATATCATGATGTAATAAATATCCTGAGTTATGAGAACGGGGAGATTGTGCCGAGGCTGGGCATTGCAGATCATGATTAACGGCACACCGATTATTCTCAAAAAGCTCATAGTAATCACAAGCCATGGTCGGTCTTTTGGCTAGATAAACAGGAAATCGCATAATCTTAGATCAATTGCTGTGAGATGTAGACAACGGGAGTTTTTTTTAGCCTCGGTTCAAAGATTGAAACAAATTCTCTGCACGTTGAATAAAAAATGATAATGAAGCAGATTTTTTACAGAGATAATCGCATGAGGGCAATGTCCTTGCTATAATGGATTCAGCTGGATATAGGAACTCTGAAATATCGCGAATATAATTTGTTATTGCTGGAAGGAAATCAATACGTGTTTACTGACCCATTCGAATAGTCCAGCCACCAATCTTCCGAAATAGTCACCAATGCTGAACAAAAGATAGGCAACAACGGGGACAAAGTAGATATCTGTAAAGAATGAAAGTATTGATAGCGAGATGAAAGTGGAATATATAGAAAGGAGTAAACAATTGATTTGAAATGGTTCAAGCATTTGAGAGACGTTTCTTTTACTGAAACTGACCGTTCCACGCGTGACCTTGTCCTTTTCCTTCACTTTCGACCAGTACAGTCACTGAAGGATAAACCGCTAGAGTGATTAAGAAGACAAGCGCGTTGCTGAATCCGTAATGCCAAATCTTTTTAAAGATTTTCATATATGATACTGATTCCGGTCTGTATGCCAAGTATCTGGTATCCTGGGTATCGCCATTACCATTGTGGTTCAATCTATCAGACTCAATCAACGACTCTGAGGGCCCTTCGAGCATATGGTACTTAAAGAACACCTGAAAAAGTTTATATTCGTTCAATCAAATCATTCGCTATCATAAAATTCTTCAGTTTTCATCTAAAAATGAAGATAATCTATGGGAATTTCGATTACTGAATATTCTTCAGCTCTGACAAATAGAAATCACTGTTATGATCGAATCTAACAAATTTCTACTCAAAGTTCAGGAATAATCAATATCCCGTATCCAAAAAGCCTGAAAAATGGAAACATGCTACGGCAAATCCTTGATAATAGTCGTTAGACTTTATAAAATCAATAATGACGCTATCATTCTTTCATTAAAAAAAGAAACCAGCATAGTCTTGCTTCAAATGCAGAAAAATGAAAAGTACAAAGGTTATTTATCGTATTGGGCTGCTGCATGCTTGGAGTATTAATCATCCTAATCCACGTAGATGTAAAAAAATGTACAGTAGTAATGAATGTATAATAATTCTCTAAGTAGATAAGTACTTGTACGTCACTCGAGGTGGTAGATACTGGCGGATAATCCGAGACAGTTTATCATATGTAAATATGTGATTATAAACATCTGCATACGAAGTGACTCACGTTCACAATTTCAGACAAATAATGGCAATTGCTTTGTCCAAAGTTCCAAGCCCAGATAATCTAATCTATTGAATTCTTTTTGTTGTCTAGATACTTATAAATTAACGATTCGATTAATTGATAAGCGTACGAATGTAATAAATGAATAATGTAGGAAATATTATTGACCGCTCGCTCCAGGACGATCCAAGAAACCAAAGAAAATAGCAGCATAGCATCTCCGATAATGAAATAGACGAGTCCAGAGAGAACTGGGCTGGCGCCAAGCCATAAGGAGCCGATTTCAGCTAAAGCTGTAACAATTCCACCCAAAGCTTGACCTCCCATCATAGCAGTGATATAGCCTGATGAAAATCGACCAGCAACTCCCATGAGACCTCCTCCAAAAATGGCACAGGAAGCTGTAGAGAAAGTTTTTATTTAGTTACAAACGATGTGTTGATACTTTTACTCGTTCATAGATTATTGTGGGTATAATAGCAAGTATAGTAAATAAATACGTACCATTGATAATAGCCACAGACGTCAGTGTGATTATGAAGAATAAATTCTGCCCTGAAATTACAGAAAAAAAATGCTAATTATTAATTGAGTAAAAAAAATAGTGGAACTATAATGGGTGGTAATATCTAAATGAGGATGAGATCACTTCTAGAATTCGATTTCAAAGCTCGTTTTGTGTTTTATAACTTGTAGTTGTGATGAGCATTAGATGATGACGAAGAGGAGTTTTCTGTAAGGCAAGATCATGCTTTAAGACAATAAAAAGGTGATTATCTCAGAAGAATGAATATGGGTGATTGAATAGCATAAATTTCTGGAAAACAATACATACATGATATAACATCGTGTAATATTACACTTTGATAGGAGATAACTTACATTCATCAGTGTTGACTTTTACCAAAGCCGTTGTCATAATGAATAATACAAAGATTATTAATTGTGAGCTGACCATCCGCGTTCTAAGAGATATTCTGTGAAAAATGAATGAATAAAGATAAAGTCAAGTCATAAATAATTTTGTCATAAAATTTCAGATATTTAAGACCGGAAGTATTATCGAAAAAGTAGAATAGATTTTTTTTTTTTAAACCATGCGTTCGGGTCTTGAAAAATGGCTGATAAAATTCATGTATCTTAATAAATTAAGAATTTCGTCATTATGTTAGATAAAATCGATGACTTCATAATTCTGTAGAAATTGTTTATCGAAGTTTAAAAAAAAGGATAAAAAAATCTAAATTTTGTAAATCTTTAGCACTTTTACTTTTTGCTTATAAAAGTGTTGACCACAAGAAAGAGGGTGTTGGGTACAGCGCTGGTGACGCTGAGATACGAGGTGAAACTCGCCTGCAAGTCGTTTCGCTTTTCTAAATTTTCTGTATGGGTGTAATTGTGTCTTCCTGTATTGTTCACGTGGATATCCCGAAATTTGAACATCCAGTACTGAAAATAATATATCAAATTGAGTCCGAATTATTTTTAATTTTAATGTATTTTTGTTTTATATATTTCTTATTTCTTTTTTTTCAGTTCATCTCGTCAGTTTCAATTAAATCGGTGTACATCATCTATGATATGTTTACACATTCATATTATGCATGATATTGTACTGTATGAACTCGTTGATTAATACAAAATTGCTGTAGATATCATTTCTAGGCCATTTGAAATGAAAACGTATAAAAATAAGCGTATAACTACATAATAATAGATAACAATACGTATATTTTATTACTGTGAGGTTTATCGGCCACGTGTCTTTAATTCCAATCGCATGATAAATAATATATGTATAATATACTATGTTCAATTATTTAATAATGATTATATACGTTCATTGGATTATTGCGGCATTCGGAAGTATAATAACATATAACATGATGATATACTTATATACTTATACACAGATATAGGTATATACATATTATTACTTATTTTTTGTATTATAATTCGGGAAAAATATAATTGAATACATAAATCGCGATATATATCGCGGTATTATAGCATAATGATTCATCCTCAAAATTTAAACATACATAGTATATTATAATATATCTATTATATATACTTACGTCATCTGCCGTGACGAAGAAACTCCATGGAAACATAGTGTTCATTCCGAGAAAATAAAATATTATATAGGCCATTCTGTATCTGTAAAAAATCATACAATATGTAGATTTATTATGACTGTGTACTACTACATTTGTGTATATTATCATGTATAACATATCGGGGGCTTTGAAAGTCTTTTACAAATTTTTAAGGAATTCGGAAATATTTCATAGTTTTTCATTAAAAAAAAAAAAAGAATTATGTGAAACGTTTCAAATTCTCTAATAATTTGTAGAATTTCGTAGAATCATTTCCTTTTATTTTTTTTTTACTGGACAATACAAAAAATAGGGAAACGTTGAAATACATATAATATATCACATGTGTGAGAGAATTACTTGTCGGAAGGTTCGTGTGGTTTGAAAAGCGGTTTTTCATCTCTTATGACTATATTGGAATCATCGGCTTCCGTTAGATCATCTTCGAATTCACTGTCGCTAACGCCCGCGAGGAGGGGACGCCTGTTGATCGAATAGGCCATAGCGTGTGTTCAATGAGGTACGTATATCTGTAATGTAAAGAAAGCGTCGGTGCCATGGGTCGGGGCATTCATCAGCTGTAATTGAACGGAATGTTAATCTCGCCTAATTTGAGATGTAGGAATTTATAGGAATCGAATTGTCGATTCTGATATATCAATTGATACAGACAGTGTTATGAACATGAACAGCTGACTTATAACACGATGAAGTAGTATTACGATCAATACGTCAATGCGAGATATGAAATGATTAAAAATCACTGATATACGTATACAGTGTATATAGAAATTATTTCGAAAGAAAATAATAAAACGCGCGAAACTATCGCTGCTGTAACGTACAGAAGACGGTTTTTAGTAAGACGTTCTAGTGTGTAACACGCAAATTGTATCTCGGTAATCTTTGTGCTACATACATACCAAAGATCAACCAAATAAAAGAAATAGATTTCTTAGAAAGTACGGAATTTCAGTTTTATTTTAGATTAAACTTACATAATACGATTCTTACACCAGTCTTCAGGGACAATAGTACTTCACGAAATTGTTTTAAGACGAATTGCTTAATATCACAGGGTCAAATCACCTTCACGAATTTTCAGGTCCTTTTTATATTATAAGCCTTTGTCCTAACTTTAATCCATTGATTTCACACACATCTATATGTACACATTTGTATATGCCACGTCAGAAAATGACAGCATCAACTAGCAGACCAACTTCGAACTCGAACATGTTTAATATACAGACTGGTCCGTTAAATATGCTACAATGATCACAGCTGTCACTCACTAGACACTACTGACAATGAGTTTACTGATACAGATTGAGAAGAGAAAGGGCATTTAATGAATATGGGATTAAAAAAGCTTTGGATATTGTAAGGGATTATCGAAAGACTGTTTAAGACTCGACAAACACTTGTCGAGCTGTGTTTAATACTTTTGTACACTGTCGCGAAAAAAACTGCTAGTCCAAAGATCCAACTTCTGTTTCCCTTCCGTGTTTGATACAATTGAATTCACATACGAAACTCTACAATAGAAATACCTAAGTGTAGCTGGCGTTAGCTCGAACGGAGTATATTTGTGCCTCCCATATTTTAATCCCCCCAGTGGCGTAGCCTCTCCTCTATTTAGATGTTCTGCTGTATATGTCATGAGGAAGAACCCAGCACAATCTTCATGTTTGGCACCCATAGACTCAATTGACAATTTGTTATGCGTCATTATTCACCTTGATAGTTATCATCTCATGCGCTCCAAATTTTCATCAATGCAGTGTATTGATTACTTTGATACATCGCTACGAATAAGGAGCGGTAGTGTAGATTTTCACACACGATGAAATTTTGAAAATACATTGACGAGTAGCGTTGAGTAGTTTCATTCGTTTGGCGTAGTGATGTCAAAAGCGAGAAAAAAAACCTTTATTTATAATATTCAAGGTCGCGTAATTATCTGAATCTATAAAATATTTACGGGTATTATAAAACTGTCGACAGCAAGATTGCAGCATAATTGAAACTCAAATTATAGCCAGAAAATAAATACGCCTCAATGGCGGACGGGAAAGGTAATTAAAGCTACGATCCACCTCCAGACTTTAGCTGTCGTATTCCGTCAACTAGTCTGTAAATTATAAGTAATATAAACTTCCTCGGATCTCCCGGATGCAGCATAATTAAAAAATGTCTATAATCTTTATCCTGAACCATTGAAATTCCCGCAAATTGTAAAAGAAATTTCCTCATCTGTGACGTCAGATCGCTAAAGTTGTACGAAGTGTGAATTCTACTCATGCGTTTGTCCGTCTCACAAACTTTTGTTTCGCGGTCAATCGGCCAGAGCTGTATGTTTCCAAAAAATCTACAATAGAACATTAGTAGTATAATGACGCATCACAACATGCAGATTTCAAAGTCAAAGGAGTGAATTAAGACAAAACATTGTAAAATGTATTGTACGTTAAAAAAATGGTAAGTCTTAGGAATAATTGAGCTTAAAATGATGAAAAATAGACTAAAAACTTCACTCTCAACTCTAATATCGTGTATTATGACATGTGTATACAGTCTGTGCAGACAAGAGGCTGTAAGGGCTTTGAGCACAGGCGAAGTATCCACAGCCTTAAGGCCCTTCTATTTTTCCGTACATCCCGATCTTTTTGGCCAATTTCCAACACAGAGGGTAAGTACGTTCTTTTATATTCATATTAAACTATATTAACTCTCAATCTAAGAATCTATTTATTGTTAATGATAATATGTACGTACAATTCGTTTATCAATAAAGTTTAAATAAAATTTGTACTAAATCATTAGACGAAAAGAAACTATCATTGAATATGAATATTTACCACTTATGTAACAATGAAATAGTGCCAAGTGCGAAATGGGTGAATTTAAAAGAGTTATCTATAGTATTTAAGACAGCGGATTAATGATAGTGAGGAAAAATGTAGATAACATTTGATATTTAGACGGTGAATGAGAATTCTCTTAAGCAGTTGAGTTCTTTGATTGAAACACTGCAGCAGAGAAGACCGATCAGACCTACAATACTTCCATTTTATTTGCGACCGAAAGATGAGAAGGAAGTCAAAGCCGGCAAATTTACACTGGTTAAAATTCAACTAGCTGACAAAGATGTGAGAGAAACAATTCTCTGTATTTTAAAGACTTGCAATCTCTCAACTACATTCGTCGACAAAATAGAAGAGAAAAAGCCACAAACTTCAGGAGTTAGGTCAGAATTTTGGCAGAGATACAGGAGCGATGATAGTAGAATTGACTTTTCTGAACTTGAAGATGATCCAATTTATGCATCAATTATTATGAGGAGGAAAATGAATTCCGAACCTGATACGTTCAAGTAAGTGTATGTATCATCAAGAAACGGGATAAAATTTTGTCATAAATTCATTAGAAATTCTATGAAATCGAATTCAGATTGTTGAGAATTCCTATCAATAAGAGAAATCTAATAAACATGATATGTAAATGAAAAGCTAAAATAAGTATGTAAATTGGTCATTTATTTACACATCTTTGAATTTAATCTCAACTTGTTTTCATCCAGTTACCTTGAGGGTGACCTTGAGGATCTGGATCAAAGGTCTTTAAGATTATGTTCTTTCACAATTAGCTTAAACACGTTGGTATTTCAGAGCTTATTTAGAAAAGCATGCAAACGAAGCAATGGTAAAGCTGGAAGCATGTAGACCGATCCGTGAAGAGGTATCAAAACTTGAAAAAGAATTATGCTCGGATTTGGGTCTGAAGAAAATCGTATGGGACTGCGGCTGGAATATTGCGCACTATCGTGGCTGTTTATTAGCCTTCAGAGCACTGTCCAAGCACCATCCAGAACCCATGAAAGTCCTGAGAGATAGGATTCTAGTGTTTGCCAATGATACTGGGATAAACCTTGAAGGAAATGTGATGCTGAACTCTGGTGAAGTGCGGCACAACTGGCTGGACGTAAGCCGTAACTTGAAATTCAAATCATTTGCTTTGATTGGATTTTCCAAGTTGTTCCAACCAGCTGATGTTTCTTATTTACTAACTGGTTTCAGCTGGTTAAAAACGTGCAAAAACAGGACCTCGTTCTCATGAGATTACCGGCGTTTGAAAAAGCCGTGTCTCAAGTTCTACTCAACATCAAAGTTGGAAGACGGTGCGTAAATTAGAGTAGCTAACGAGTGACGGTAAGGCTCAGAGTGCATTTTATGTGCAGGAAGTTCATGCCGAAGGTCATGGTGGATCAGTACGAACATCAATTACGCCAGGTTACAACAACGCTTAGCGATTATCGTAGCAGGAGAAAATACCCTTCCGATTGGCCCGAGGATCTTAGTGCCTATGAGATTGTAGTAGAGACGTAAGTTCCTTCGGTCGATTTCAAATAGAATTCAATTGAATTTAAATTGATTGGATTTTCCAACTGTCTTCTCTAAACAGGGAAGCTGGACCCCTGATGTTATCACCAACGGGTCAATTCATCGTACCCTCTTCCTGCCCAAGTTTTTTACTCATCAGTTTCATAACTGAAAATCTAGTCGCAGCTACGGAAAGATTGAATCATTACAACAGGTGATTGTGAACTAGAAACTAGGAATTATTCGACTTGAAAGATTTCACAAAGTCAACATTATTCGATAACTGTTGGAGTTTTTAAACAAACTATATCAATTTTCAGAGTTAAACATATAGAGCGAGATCTGCACAGGAAGGTAGAGGTCGAACTAGAATTAGCAGGTCTAGATAAAGACGACAGTATAACACCCGATCTGATGATACAATGCTGTGAGAAACTTTTGGATAACAAATCTGCCTTGGTGGGAATGCTTCCTGGAATAAGGCTCTGGGTGACGCACTACTATTCCGTGATGAGCGACGGAGTTTTGTGTATTCCATGGGACTGGAAGATTTGATAGAATAGAATTTTATCTGTTCTCCAAATTCCAATGTTTGAGGGAGAAGATCAGACGCGCCTGGTGCCGATTTTCTTGAAGAAAATATCAGCGTGGGCTTTTTTTTTCTTTTTCTCATATTTCCTTTCTTGTTAGGATATCGAGTTTTAGCCCGTGTGCTTTTTTTTCTTCCATTAGAATCTCGTTTTGGTCTTATCAGGCAGCAAACAGCGACCATAGATTCTCTATGAGCAGACCTTCTCGCGATAATTAGTAGTTTGGGTAAATCAATTTTATAATCGTACTAACGGACGTATGTGCCATTTTTGAATATAAATATATTCAAGCGTTTAATCCCGATGTTTTAAGGTAGTTTCCTACCCAATTCGACCTGTTCTAAAAACATTGGGCCGAACGCGTGCTGAACGGTTCTATTAAACGGAATATCTCTAACCGGGCACCGAAGCGGGAAAAAGGGCTATGTAGCGTAATTCTATTGGCGATTTCGAACATGTACGTCCCAAAACATGTTAGTTCCACGCTAAAATGGAGAAAAGGCGTACGAAATAAACTTTTTTTCACACATAAAAAGTTTATTTCGTACGCCATTTCTCTATTTTAGCGTGAAACGAACAAGTTTTGGGACGTGCCGTGTTCAAAATCGCCAATAGACTTGCGCTACGTAGCCCCTTTTCCCATTTTCGGTGCCCGGTTAGAGATATTCCGTTTAATAGTACCTTCCAGCACGCGTTCAGCGCAATGTTTTTAGAACGGTAGGGTAGGTAGGGAACCACCGTAAAGAACAACTATACGTGATAGATACAAAATAACGATCACCTATCCCGACGGTTTATACTATATCGTATATCTTTGTTGAACTGTACATATATATAGAATAACAAATCTAGAAATGCTGATAATGATTTCATCGAGACTTGACTTGGAGAAAGAAATCATCATAGTATACTAATATTTCGTCTTATCTACTGGCTACTTAGTATTTTCTCTGTAATTAATCTCGTGAACAAACTGTATACATAATACATATTCTATGAGGAAGTAATAATTAGTAAGTATGTAGTGATGGATGAGTAATCGTGCCTGCAACAAATAAAAGGATAAGATTGTTGTTTTTTTTCTTTTTACTGGTTTTTTGTACACAAATTGTTGATATTACATAGCATATATTTTTTCTAAGCTTGCTGCAACACGCTAATATATGTATGTATATCAGCCAGAGAACTGAAATATTGATAATAGTTATATTGTTAGATTGATAATAAACCAAAAATATATTCTACAATAAGTTATAACTTTTATTTCTCGTCGACAGCGATACTTTCAAATTATTTCACACTGACTGTGACTTTTTTTTAACTCTGCAGGTGATAGACAGGTTCCCAAGGTCTAAATTTTCGCGAATTTGAAGGGTAGTTAGTGAAACACGTGAGCTGAAATCGTGAGGTAGAGAGTCGATTCAGTTACAGCCGCCATAACGGAGAATTTGTCTTTCGACTAAACTCAAAATTTTATCGTCGAATTGAGGTAAACTCGTATTTATCCGCCTTCCTGATGGTTTTAGGATTGAAAACCGTCTGTCTTCTCTATAGTGAAATAATTACACGACCTATAATTGTCTAAAATGAATTTTCCCGCTTCGATGTCACAAAATCATATCATATGTTATCTTATCGTTTGAATAGAATATCGATAAAATCCAATGTACGGGATTCCCATTGTTGATTCAGAAGGTTAAAGTGGTAATTCCCCGTTATTAGATCCAACAGATGTCGCCATCGTGAGATATAAGAAAAGAATTTCTCAATGCAGTTGTACCTCTGAAAGTTAAACGTCACAAATTATGTAGTTCGTGTTGGTCGTTTGATGGTTGAAAATGAACTACGCCATCAGTCACAGAGAGTAGCGATTCGCTATTCTCTGTATATCAATTCTGTCGTATATCAATAAAGCTGAATCTCAACAACAAAAACTCGGTATTATCATTCCCGTGATCTATGTACACGAAAACAATAAAAATGCCAGCCATGAAAGATTCGAATATTGTCAAAATTGCGATCAAAATGACTGATCAGCAGCCCCAGCTCATTGAATTCAATCAGAAACAACCCTTGGCCGGAATCATTCAGGTATGTATATAAATAATTATTTAATCAATAAATTATCAATAATATTTATTCCTTATGATTGACTGTAAAAACTCTAAACACAAAACACGCATCGTTTCCAATGTAACAATGTGTCGATTCATGTTCGTCATGTTGTTAACAACACAATGACGCCTTTCTGACGTTTCGCGTATCCCAGCGTATCCATACTCTAGCGATGTGTCAGGCCTAAGGGTCTAACAATAGAAAATATAATCACAAAATAAAAGGAGAATATCCGTTTATTTAAGGAATTGTGTAACGCCTGGGATCTGTCAGACCCAGATACATATGCCTTACAATTTTCCGACAACAATAACCACAACTATATAACAGAGAAAAATCGTAACGAAATAAAAAACGGCAGTATATTGACGCTGGAACTATCGCCCTCAAAAACAGCTAGTGATATTCTTGGAAAATTGAACAACGGTAATAACGACGAAAAAGTTGCCGCGCTTCAAACTCTTAGCAGTTTAAGCAGCGATGTTACTTTCGCTTTGGAATTTATCAACAAACAAGGATTGGCGCTCGTCATTTCACAGGTAATTATTTACGACCTAAACTCGAAGTTTCTGAATTTTAGACACTTTAGAAATCTGTATAGAATTTCAAACTGCAATTCTTGCCCATCAAATTCCTTCAAAACGTCTTTTTATTCCAGATCGAGGCTGGAAAATGCAAGCCTGGGGCTCTGGCATATTTTTTGCAGTCTTTCGTCGAGCTAATGGATCACGGGAGTGTGTCTTGGGACATTTTGGAATCACCTTTTATAAACAAAGTAGCAAGTTATGTAAACAGTCAGCCTTCACAACAGGATGCAAAAGTGGTTGAAGCCTCGTTGAGCATTCTTGAAAACATAGTGTTGAATTCGTCGGGCAAATACGCCCAAGTTGAGAAAGAAGTTACCTTTCCAAACTTAGTAATGCATCTGCAAAGTCTGAGCCCTCAGATACAACAAAATGCAATAGCTCTCATCAACGCACTTTTTCTCAAAGCAGATCTGAACAAAAGACGCACTGTCGCGTCTACATTACAGTCTAAACAATTAAGGCTTGTCTTTCTTACAAACGTGATACAATCAACGGGACAGGTAAATGCGGCTGGCTGTAAAGATCCATCAGTCTTGAGTCATTCAAATAAAAAAGTGAATATAACGGACAAATAATTGCTCCAAATTGTCAGCAATCTTCAATTCACCGCGTTCCCTACCTTCGAATACTAAATTTTTTTTTTCTTACAGGTGGGCAGCGAGATGGCGCATCAACTTTACGTGCTTCAAACCCTGATCTTAGGACTTCTGGAACAAAGAATGATGACTAAAATGGATCCCCAGGACCAGGACGCCCATGATAAGATCAAGGAGCTTCGTCGTATTGCTTTTGATACCGAAGGATCAGTCAGTAGCGACGTAACTGCTAGAAAACAGGGCCTGTTTGCTAAAGACTACAAGAAACTGGGCTTCAAATACGACATCAATCCAGCTTTAGATTTCACCGAAACACCTCCAGGGATGCTGGCCCTTGATTGCATGGTTTATTTTGCCAGGAACCACACTGAGAGCTACACAAAAGTAGTTTTAGAGAATTCTTGTCGAGCTGACGAACACGAATGTCCTTTTGGACGGACCAGCGTTGAATTAGTTAAGCTTTTGTGCGAGGTGAGACCTGGGAAACGTTGAATGGGTCTTATTTTTACCAATTATGTTCAGAAATGTTGATTTTCTTTTTTAAAACGGAATACAAACGTTGATATTTGCTTCAATCTCGCTTCTCCTGATTTTCTAATGTCTGAATTTTCCATCAGGTCCTTCGGATAGGCGAGGCTCCCAGTGAGCAGGGTCAATGTTATCACCCAATGTTCTTTACCCACGATCATCCATTTGAGGAATTCTACTGCGTTTGCATAGTTTTGTTGAACAAAACGTGGAAAGAGATGAGAGCGACGATCGAAGACTTTGTCAAAGTGTTTTCAGTAGTTAGAGAACAGATAACTCGAGCACTTCAGAGCAAGCCGACAGGACTGGACAAACTAAAGACTAAATTACAGCAATTCACTTATTCTGTAATCACGAATTTCTGGCAACAGGAGAGAACGAACCGTGAAGAATCTGAGAGCCATGCTAAACCCATTATAGAACTTCGCGAACAAATTACACCTGAGATTCTCGATCTTATTCAGCAACAAAGACTCGGTTTCTTGGTGGAAGGCACGCGATTTACCAAATACGGCCCCAGGGGGCAGGTGGGAAACGAATCTGTTTTCTCTTATGCTAAAATTTGTAATCACTGCACATTAGTAACATGAAATGATTCCCTTATCTCTATGAATTGCGGAGAGAGGACCATCCTCAAAATAATTCTGGTTTCTTCTTCGTCTAAAATATTATAAATAATGAGAAAAAGTGCAAAATAAGATCAGGAATTGTAGTTTCATCAATTTCATCGCTTAGATTCTGTTTAAAATGAATAATTAATCATTGCAGAGAATTAAGGACAAGTTCTGGTACATCCGTTTGTCTCCGAACCACAAGGTATTTCACTATGGTGATTGTGACGAAAAGTCTGTACCGACAATCGACGAATTACCAACAAAACTTGCTGTTGTTGAAATCCGTGGACTTTTAACTGGCAAAGATTGTCCACACATAAAAGATCTGCAACGTCGCAAGACTACGCATCAGCTTGCGTTTTCTTTGGTTCTTGAATCCAGCGATGTACAAAGTCTTGACTTTGTTGCTCCTGATGAACAGGTTTTCGATTACTGGACAGACGGGATCAACGCTCTGCTTGGTAAAAAAATTTTAAAATCAATGATATCGGCTTTTCATTTGTGAAGGATTAGATTAACTCGTGATTTTCATGTTTCAGGCCACAGGATGATAAGCAAGGAGACTGAAAACGACCTCGAAACTCTATTATCGATGGATATTAAACTGAGACTGCTAGATGCGGAAGGGATAGACATTCCACAGGATCCTCCTCCAATTCCCGACAATCCACCGCACTACGATTTTTGTTATGAACTGAAGTAGATTAATATTTATGATTTTATTGATCATTTTATTCAATCATCGAACCAACCGTATCAAAAGTGTCGAATTTTTATTCCCACTAGAGATGCTAGTACATTAGAATATTTCAATATTATTATTAATGCTGTAAACGCCACAATTTACTCATTTGTTGTTAACGCTAGGATAATTACTAATTAGCAATTGCATGCGATTCGGAAGTATTAATGTCGCAGAATTGGTAAAAAAATTCACAATCGCGAAATGACGCGAAGCATTTAGCCAAAGATATTAATTCTCAATTCTATATACGATTTTACAGATTTACATTGTTGTTTTTTTTTTTTTTTACAAATTATCATTTACACACAAAAACATACAACTGTTGAATCTCTACACGAAAGAAAATTTATTCTAACAATCAAAGTTAACATTTTAACATGAATCTACACTATTTTTAGCATAATTTATTTCTAAATATTGTGAAAAATGAATTCTCGTAATTTTTGTCGCAATATCGCCACGTTTTTTTAGTGCAATTAATTTTTTTTATTCTCGATGACTTAGTGCTTGTTGCATTGAATTTTTATCAGTATTTTGTAATAAACAAGATGATCTTTTTGGATGGAATAAATAATTTATACAACACTAGTAGTTTGTTTAAAGTGTATCAATTGATCCCTTTATCGCAATTCATCTGAACAATAATTCCAATAAACATTACTGCCCTGGTACAATGATTAGTGCCTCTTCTTGATAATAGCTGACATGATTAGAAGTAAAAAAATAATCAACCAGATCCTGCTTCGAAACGTTTCAGGACGACTTGTATATTGGCTGATTAAATTTCTGAATCTGAATCTTTAAGATAAACTTTTAACGTATTGTGAACTTTATAGATAGTGCTGATTGCCGAAGCAAGGTGTGAAAGAGTCTTAAAGATTCAATGAACTTTTGAGAAAACTCAATTTTAGGAATTTTTCTGCAAAGCATAATAAAAATTTGATTTATAATTCAAATCACGTGCCGATGTCCTCGTTCAAGATATGATAATGTTGTGGATCATCAGCGAAGTGGTCAGGAGGGCAGAGGAAAAATTCCATCAGATTGAGCACTGGTCCTCTGCTGAAGGGGTTGAGATAACGTCCTCGTTTGTCCCTCAGATAGGAATACCTTTTGTAATTGAACATCTCATTCGTTGTGAGATTCATACAGGCGTGGAGGACCTGTTTGGGAAGTAAAGATGTCAATCGAGGTCTTGAATTGATAATTGGATACAGAGATCAAAGAACTTGAAGAATAAAAATCGTAAATTGCTCACAGAAGTGCAAGTCAGGATCCAGCCAAGTCCACAGAAGACGAAAGCTTCGAGAAGACCGAGAACATAAAGTAGCTGGATGCCTTCAATAGCGATGCAGTAGCACGCGAAGTACAGCGTGAAAGAACAGTTGATAGCGATGCTCAGGACGAAGAGGAAAAACCACATTCTGTAAAGATTGAAAAAAGGGAGGAGAAGAACAAGATGAGAAATCGCGAACTTGCCTGGACTGGTTTTCTCTGGACGAACCTGTTCCTTAGACCGACGCAGTTATAAATGAATGGGCAGTGGTGGTCAAAGTAAGTTACGCATCGATTGCACAATCGACAATGCTTAGCTCGGAGCGGTCTAAAGCATCTACAGCTATGACAAAGTCGTGAAAGTATCACATTCCTCTTCTTCCACTTGTCGAAGTAAGGAATCTGCGAAAAAAGACTAATTTTCTTTCCTGTGCGGGAGAATCAAAGACCAGATATTGGAGTCCATCAAATATCGAACACTCCACCTGTTTGATGGCTCTGTAGTATGTCTCGCTGTTCCGAGGCACATAGCCAGGATCACGGCGGTTTGCCACGATCCACGATATCCACATCACAATGTTCCAGTAAACAAAGCAGTAGTGACTGCCTCTCAAAACGTCCCAGGTCAACGGAACGCATTTCAACATGTACATTGGGTAGCCCCATAGCAACACTGAACCCATGAACAGAAGAAGCGGTCCTTTGCTGTTGCCTGCGCCTCCGAACAGCAAAGCCCTGGTCATCAGAATTAGGAATCAAAGAACTTGAAGAAGAATGATGGATTTTATCTCCAGTGTGATTAGGAATCGGGAGGAAATGGAGAAATGGACATTCTTACTAAAGGTACAGATTGTGTTGGCAGAAATTGTGGAAAATGTTCAAGAGCTCTAGTAAGACCCGAGGGACTAATGAGTCTTCATATTTCCACACGAAATCTATGGAATGATTTGAAATATTTCGAAACCCTTGAAGTTCCTGAGCTAAGTGAAATATAAATATTTGACGAGGTAAGATATGGACTTCATGCATATCTATCGTGAACATTGGAACCGACCATAGTTCATTCATAGGCGGAATCCATCTAGATCTTCGTTTTTGTTCAGCCTGAAGAATGCCGACGACATCAGCATGCCGATGAGCTCTAGCAAGTTGAAGCGGTGTTTTGCCATTTTTATCGCGCGGTTCGAGTTCAATTTTACTTTTTTCGCAAAGTATCCTTGCGCAGTTAACATTTCCGGATAGACAGGCGAGGTGCAGGGGCGTCGAGCCGAAGTAGTCAGGCTTCTGCAGATCGACGCCGCTGTACATCAAGAGCCTGATTAGCTCCGGATGACCCTTATAAGCTGCCCAGTGCAACGCTGTGTCCCCGTTGATGTCGGTCAGGTGGCACTGGGCTCCGGATCCTAATAGGAACGCGGCAGTTGCTGCTTTTCCGAACATACATGCAGTCATCAGTGGTGTTAGTCCTTTGAAATCTGCCGCGTTTACAGCCACTCCAGCCTGCAGGAGGAGAACAAGTCCTCGATTGTCTATCAATTATCGATCAATACGTGAAACAGGATAACAAAACACAATCACATCTTACAGAAGAAGATCATTCTCAAACCTTTAACAAAGTTTGAACTATCGCGCTGTGTCCTTTGCGGCAAGCCCAGTGGATCGGTCGAGGTCCCTGTGTCCCCAGACACGAGAGGTCAACAGGCCCGTTCCTTTCCACTAAATACCGCATCACCTGCAGAAAAAGGATCAAAGAAACGTGACGCAGAAAATGTTGTATTTTGAATAGTAACCAAATCACTATTTTCACGGATGAATGTGGAACGGCATGCAGAGTCCAATCTCTGAATGGAGATTTTCGATTTGCGCAATTTTTGTGGATGATGAGGTGAATCACTTCATCCTGGTATGACACACAGTATGATAAATC
The DNA here is from genome assembly GCA_963978835.1 of Tenthredo scrophulariae. Lineage (NCBI taxonomy): Eukaryota > Metazoa > Arthropoda > Insecta > Hymenoptera > Tenthredinidae > Tenthredo > Tenthredo scrophulariae. The sequence continues at coordinate 2,026,936 of OZ022230.1, read as the reverse complement.
TCATCACACCGATTTTCCCATCTCCATGACTCATGATACCGCAAACTATTGCAGATCGCAATTATGAACGAGAACAGAGATAAAGAAGTACCGATTGTTGCATACCTCGAGATTTCCGTCCAACGCGGCCCAATGTGCAGGAGTGTATCCCCATTCATCTCTAGCACTAAGGATGCTAGAGTTCCGATTACTCTCAACTAGGATCTCGATTGCTTCAACTTCCCTGAAATCAAGATATAGTTATTACAAATCTAGCTCCAGATTAATTTATATCCTATATTAAGAGATTCCAAGCATCAAAGAACGATGCGAAAAGATTCAGCAACACCTTGAAAAACTCACCCTGCTCTTACTAGATCGAAAATCTCCTTAGACTCATCGCTGGTTCCTCCCGAGGCCTGACTCAAGGCTGCATCGTCCGCGTAAACGTCGTCGTCGGGACCATTTCGCCGTCTTGGTCCCTTCCCTCCGGCGTGGGCTGCCGCCTCCACGGACAACGAGCTGTTCGGCATAAGCCCAACCATGTCGGGGTCCGGGCTTAGCTCCCATACCGACCTGGCGGCCCCCGGGCCCGTTACAGGGCTCACCGGGTACACCTAGAGAAATTCAAATATGGATTTCGCGCCGATTTGAGCGCGGAAGATCATGGTAGCATAATTTTGTGTTCGCGTTTTGAATAGAGTCTCTGCAATCAAAGCGATCTCGCGTTTTGTATTTCGCTTCATGATAAGGACTTGATTCTTTTTGTAATTTTCTAATCAACATGCATAGTAGATATGCGATGATTGTACAGTTAAACAGGGAGAACTTCATATGGTCTTACGGCGGCCAGTATTACCTTGCAAAGCGTTGCGAGGTCCGTGTTGAAGCGATCAAAGTCAGAAACGTTTCTCGACTGTGCAGTAACTGCGGCTGGCGCATCCGGGACGGTTAGTCATAAGGAAAATCCAGCACCAGACATTTTTCAGCGGTTTATTTTCGCTCAAGGAGACTGCGTTTGGAGTTTGAGCTCTGTCACGCTCACTCACTTGCCTAGCAAATACTACGAAGAGCAAGTGTTGCCCAGTCGCATTTGGATCAATAGCGACCACGGAACACTTTTAATAATATAGGTATAGCGTATTCGACGAAGTTCAAGCACGCCTGCGTTGTCGGAGCATTTCCACCTTTCGTGCTGTGAGCTAAAACGAATCGGCTAAGTCAATTATTCAAACAGTTTGAATGGAATTGAACTGAAAATCAATTATTTTCAATTCTATGGAGTTCTTTTTCAAACTGGAATATTCAAAAAAATTATTGACCACGATTCGTTTTAGTTTGATGTTGATTCATCCTTCTACATTTGTATTGCATCCTGATCAATTTGGATTGGAATTTTCATGAAAAAGTCTTTCCCATTCAGATTAATGATAGTAGAGACCCTAGATACTCGCAGCCACATTGTTTTATGGACTGATCACACAGAAAATCTCGTATTGGTACTGGTGTTTCGTCGGGCCGCATTCCTGCGCTTGGTTCGCTATTTCCAGTTTTCTTTTTAAGGTCCGTCTTGCGGCCTTTGGAGTACTGGGACCGAAAATCGCGTTTACGAACTTTTAGGTGCAGAATTGAGTCCTGTACGTGATACGCACTAAAGTTTTTTGGATTCCTTATTTTTCAGCCTTGTTCCTGGGCTTTTCCCTGCCAAAAATCTGAAAATTGCTCAATCCTAAATACAGCTATATATTTTGTTCATTCAGTCGCATGATTTTGATTTAGTTCAGATATGTTTTGTACAGTGCAAAACACATTCATTCAAACCAATGCATTTTTGCTTGTCATGATATTCAATTGCCAGTGTTCATACGAAGATTGTCGAATTCGATGTCACGGATATTAGTTCGAAATCTGTAGCGATGAACGTATGTCCCGTCTCGCATTGAAGTGTATTTTGAATTTATATTTGGAATCAATGCTACGCTGTTTGTTCCGTTGCAGTTCTATTTCAAAATAGGTTCAATACATTTCAATTTTTCTACGACACTATCAGTTCTGGAGAAGTATATTAATTACTAGTATATTATTTCAATTCATTGAAGAATACGATACTGCATAGTAATTAAATCAAGCCATTTTATCTTGGAGAGGTTGCATCTATCTTCAATTACCTCTGCGCAAGCCCGCTTTCGTGCCATTGCTATTTTAGTTCAGAATAAGTGCAGCATATTAATTTGTATATCAGCCTTAAGGGTAATCCCTAGTCGCCCACCTCCTTTTGGTCGAAATGGGTCACATTTCGATTATTATCTGAGCCCAGGCGTCAAAAACGCAAAAAAGGCCAACGCTGCGCGAATATAACGTACAGTTTCTGGATCAGATGTGCATGTACGCCGGCGCGGGCATTTGAAATTAGTACGCAGAGTTGGCGCTCATAATTTTACGTCACGTGGTCCCGCATAGCGGGAAATGTTTGATCGATGATATGCGGCCGACACGAGCGATGGGATTTAAGTAAACGTTGAGTGAAGATAAATAACGCATATCAAACCACATATGTATACAATTCCCTATCTAATTAGAACCTGTAGCATTAAAAAATGGTTAAATTAACAACTGCATACGTTGAAAAAAAGTGTTCACAGACGCAATCGTCGAAATCCCTTACCAAAGAATTGAAAAAAGATCATCTAAAGAAGATCACACATCTTTACATGAACGACAAATTTATCAACGCCATTGTGAGTTCATTCAATCGAATTATCATGCTCGTCATAAGATATTATTATAAATTGAATGAACGGATAAAATAAGAAAAATAATTCTTCAATATCATTTTTTTACAATCTAGGGTAATTTTGCAGCGTGTCGAAACCTACGTGTAGTTTACCTCCATAATAACAGCATAAGTAGAATCGAAAATCTACATTTTGCAACTAACATCACCCATTTATATCTGCAACACAATAACATATCAAAAATTGAGAATTTGGACTGCCTGCAAAGCCTGACATCACTCTTCTTAGGATACAACAATATCACTGTAATAGAAGGATTAGAAAATGCAGAAAACCTAACAGAATTACACGTAGAAAGACAGAACATATCCTCCGGGGAATCGTTATATTTTGATCCAAGAAGCAGCCAAACTCTAGCCGTAGGTATTTTCGACTGTAATTATAGAAAAAATGAACAGATTTTGTAAAAAATCCGCTTCTTTATTTTCGGCTTTCACATATGGTCGAAAAATTGTATTTACGATATTCCATCGTCAAATATACAATCTACTTGTTTCCTTAGATGTCATTGAAGCTTTTGAACATAACAGGAAACAAAATGACAACTCTGAATGAATTGAGTAATTTTCAAAAGCTCGAATCACTGGAAGCAAAAAATAATTCTATCGAAGATATGAAAGATTTGACGGAAACTATACAAAGCTTGAAAAGTTTGAGACACATGTCTCTCCAAGGGAATCCCATCACTAAATCCTATAGATACAGAGAAAACATTATAGCTAATACTGATTCATTAGGTAAATTTGAAACGAAATATGAGAGAAATCAATAGATGAATATTCATTCAATTGACCGTTATCACTAATAACATTTATGTATAACATAATTGCCACAGCATGTTTAGACGGAAAAGATATCAGTCCGATCTGTCGTCAGTTTATGAAAAAATTTCAAATTGAACGACACCTCCAACAAACGACTAAACGATCGAAAATGACTTTGAGCGATGATATTACAAGTAAGTATATTTTTTTCGATTTTGTGTCGTATTTTGTATAGATTTTAGAATATCGATAAAATTGAAAAAAAAAAAAAAAAAAAAACATCAGTTTCGACAATAACTATAAACACAGTCATTTTGTTCTGCCAGTGTACTGCAGTTATTATTGATAATATATATGGTCGATAGGTTCATTGAATTTACCACCCGCATTTAAGAGGTCTGTAACTCGAGCCATATTTCAGCATTCTGGACCAAAATTATCAATATCAGTAACGTCTGCATCCGGCGAATTACAACCGCAAATTTTCCCATCTTGGAAATCAGGTAAGTTAATATCCGTACAGATAATAAGCAGAGAATATACAGGGTGAGTTTTCTCTGGTATCGAATGAGGGAGGGGCTTATCATCGCAAACGCTCCGCCTCTTTCTAGTCATACTTGTTTTCGTCATATCGAGAAACCCTACTTTTATGCCCTCCTTGTCCGGAGTCTAGAATAGGTGTGATCTTATTTGGGATAGTAATAACATAGTGGGGTTTCTGATGGTTTCTACTGCACGTGAAAATAAAAGTGGGGTTTCTCGATACGACGATAACAAGTGTGAATACAATGAGGTGGAGCGTTTGCGCTGATAAGCCCCTCCCTCATTCGAATCCATAGAAAACTCACTCTGTATACAGGATGAGTTTTCTTCGAGGTCTGGAGAGGGTGTGGCTCAAATCGGCTGAGACTCCGTCTCCGTCTATTCATACTTGTAATTTTCAGAATAACAAGTCTCACTCATCGTCAGCTACTATTTATTTGGCTCTTGCCCTGTTATCTACATAATTAGACGAAAATTCATGTAGCTTTGTCAAAACAATGAGAAACTGTACTATTCACCCTACCTTCTGAATGGATTGTTTATTATCTAAAGGCAATCATTCCCCTGATAATAACAAGTATGAACAGGAGGAGGCGGAGTCTCAGCCGATTTAAGCCACGCCCTCTCAGGACCCCGGAGAGAATTCACCCTGTATTTGATTGTAAAATTGTTTTATGATTAATTTCGACAGCGTCTTCTATAAGAGGTTTAAAAGACAGTCATCTCACCCCGAGACCACTTTGGAGAAATTCATTCAGGAGTAAGCCAGATTTAACATTTTCTACAGCGAATAGAAACACGATAGCCTTACCACCGATTTGATTGCTTACATTTATTTTTATGATCGAATGAAGAACAAAATTAAAAAAAAATAATATGTTTAATCGATTACTTCGTCTCTTGTGTGTATAGATTCTTGCTTTAATTGAATAAACGAATAAAGATTGATTCATACGTATACAAATGATAATTGTGATTAGAGAAAATCATTCTTGATGATAATAATTGGGTTTATGAATGTATTAATTAAAGTAAAATATAAATAAGGTATTTAATCAATCACGTACGCAATTTTTATTGTAGATATTTAAAATAATGAAAAATAACGATGATTCGATGATCAGGATTGAATAACTAAGTCATAGATAAATTTCTGCGTGTAATTTATTATAGCTCTTGGCCAGATTCATTATAATGTATAAATTAACATTTTTTCCAACTTAATTTAATTAAGTAAAGATAGTATACAAACTGAACCTGCAATTTATTTCCCATACATCGCTTCGGAAACGTATTTAATTAATAAAGGTGAAAATTTATATTTTATTATGTAACTTAAGCTGAAAAGCTATTAGGTAAAAGTAAAATGAAAATAAAGGGTAGTCATATATACCTAATATGTGTATCCCACACTATAAATAAACGCTAATACGATACAGGTATTATACATGAATGTTAGACACATGTAAACATGGAATGTTAGACACAGAACAACATGGAAGTAATTATACTATATTTCTCTTTTTTTTTTTGTTTGCGGAAATTATAAATTCTATAACGTTGTTAAGAGAAAAAAAAAAAGGAATAGGCGATGCATCTTACGATTTTTCACGAATTCATTGAATATACTGGCATAATATTAATACTTTTAGATGCGCAGTTTTCTTGAAAAAAGAAAATGGACTTTTATATTATCAGCCAATTTTTTTCGGTATTCAATATTTTCCAACATAACGATACATTTCTTCTATTTGGTATACATAATTTTGTAGTTGTGATGATTTTACGATTATGATAATTGTTAAGAAAAAAGAAAATTTTTTTTTTCAATTATCAAAATTACAAGAGGTAATAAAAGAAAAAAAATTTCCCAGTAACCGCAATTTTCAAAGGCACCTTTTTATGGGAATATATAATGAATCCGATAGCTTTGTAGCGTGTATTAAAATAATAATAAAATTAGCACGATTAGAGAAAAAAATATTGTATTTAATAAACCCTAAAATTCTTTTCTTCTTGTATATTATATAATATTTATAATACCATGTAATAAAATAGAAGAAAAAGTCGAAAAAAAATAAAAATGAAAATAAATAAAAAATCAATCGCTTATTTAAAAAATCAAACCCCCTATAGGCACCATGCATAAAATGATTTAAATATCAAATTAATTATAAGAAATCTATGTATTATATAGCAAGAAAATTTTGACACGATGTATAATATAATAGTATTATAAAAGAATTAATTACATCAAACCACATACTATACGTGTATTATAATTTATAATGAAACTCAGATATATGTAATTGAAGATTAGTAATTTGTAATATTAAGCAATGATCGATATTATATTAAATCTTGACACAGTTTGAATTTGAAATATTTTTACACATAGTTGCGTTAATACCTATTCGTTTGTTTTTTTTTTTTTTTCTATTAATATTTATATTCTATATAGTATTTTGAAAATTAGCGATAATTTTCTTATTCCGTGCTTTCTTTCTTTCTTTCTTTCTTTCATAAATAAGCGACTGAAACATTATTGTTTTTTTTTTATATAATTATAATATTAAGAATAGAATTTATACGTTGAATTTATAATATGAACTGTTAAATAATATTCAAATAATATAAAATACTAAAAATTGTAAATTGTAATTCTCCTTATATACTGCTACACAAACTACAGATAAGTTTAGACATATACGCTGACCAATGCATATCAATGCTATCGGTGTATGTTAATTATATATTTATAATTTATTAATCTATTATAATTAATAATCAATAATAATAATAATAATAAAAATAATAATAATTATTGTTGCACTTAGATCAACAAAATTTACACGTTTCAAGATATATTATAATAGCTGCTATTTTATAGAAAGCAATGAAAGCATGAGAATTTTACAATACGTTATTTTATTCAATTGTTTTTATTTCAACTTATAGTTATTCATTTATTTATTCATCAAATTACCATGCGTCGTTTTTTTTTTCTTCTTTTTCACTTTCTCTCTCTCTCTATCTCGCTCTCTTCCTTTTCTTAATATAACAAAACGTGATGATTTTGAAGATTTAAGCTACTTATAATAATACATAGGTATTTTATATATATTAATATTTTTTGTTTGTTTTTTTTTTTTTTTTTTGTTTTTTCTTATTCTGCTTCTCTCTCTCTTATTATTATTATTATTATTCCTTATCCAGAAACAGCTCTCTCTCTCTCTCTCTCACTTTATAGAATTTTTTCATTTAATATATATGTAATTATATATGTATCATATATTGTAATATAATATAATCGGTTTAAAAGTGAAAATTAATTAACTATAGCATATAGGTATAAGGAAGTCTTGTTGTTAATCACTTTAAAAATAATATAATAATTAGTCAGATATTGTTCAGAATAGATAATTAAATACCCAATATTATATAACACTTCCATATGTGGATCATGAGAGATGATGAAACTAACGAATGACTATTCGGGATATTTAAATGTATATAACGTTAAGTCATTTCATTTATATTTATATATTCATCTATAGAAGATTAATCTTTGGAAGTGTGTCGTATATTATTTCATAGAGTATTTATATCAAAGACACATGGTGTTTTTTGCGACTTTACACAAAATGCATATTCTTTATCGTTTGGTTTGTTAAATTCGTTATTATAAAACGCGAGATAAAACAAAAGTCAATGTTAAATGTAAATATAAAAATAAAATAAAATAAAACTGTCAACGTACAATAATAATAATAATAATAATAATAATAATAATGTTACTTTGAACAAAATAAATGCTATAAATAATATTATTTAAAAATTAATGTACAAAATTGATAAATTCAAGTTTAGGTAGAAAATATTATTTTCCTACTTAATATGTTATGTATGCGATTTTTTCTTTCCTTTTTTTCTATTCTTGCAAATACAACGTAAACGTGAATTTATCGGTGTAAAGCAATTATGTATATTAATGTATTGTATTACCGATTAAAAGAGGCTCCTCTGCCGCTGCTAGGATTTAAATTTATTCAAGCTTTTTTCAATATTTCAATTTGAAATATTAACGCAATTGTATCAGGCTGTTCATCAAACGAATATAAGAGAATATCCTCGATTAAGTTATGGTCTTTCAGAAAATGACTATATTTATTTCAGTTCATTTTAGAGCGAGGATCTCGTTCTATTCATTCATTTCATTTGATTAGCCAAATATTTTGATTAACTTATTATAAACTGTAGAGTACCCCTTTATACCAATCAAGATTTCCTCTTTATTAATTATTTATTATATTGTTAAATGTTAGACTCGTGTATATTTGAATATTATTTCGAGTATGGTCAGTAGTAATATATCGTTAAATGGTATATAATAAAATTTATTAAAGATTTTTCTCCATATAAGGTGAAAATTTCTTTCAATATATACCGAATTTAATATCGCAACCAAGCATCAAACCATTAGTATAAATATATTCTATAGCTGATCACATTTAATGCTCGCCAAGACTATATTGGTAAATAGATACAGTTAGTTGATAGGTCGAAAAAATGTTTCTTCAAGTATTGATATACTCGATACAATTCTTCTAACTTCATAATAAAAGAATATCGATATTCTCTCTAAGTTCTAGAACAGATATTTCTTTATAATAACAAAAAAAAAACACAAGTTTTTCTCTTTTTATCCAAAGGGCTGACGGTATAAATTTAGTACGTATAAATATGTGTATAAGCTAGTAGCTGCTTGGTCGCTATTCGATGAACTATATACAGAAAACAGTTTCCGATCTGATTTCTTTCTTGTTAAATATTATTCAAATTTGAAAATTTATATCATCAATATTTTATAAACAATTAACATCATTTAATCAACATTGTACCTAAAATATCATAAGATCTGAACAACATGGTCAGGGTCCCCTACAGTTATTCCTAATTCCTAATCCGAATGGTTACTGCGCAGTCTGTTGTTGAATTTCAATCTTTTCAACCGTCATATCAGGGTTCATGTCTGTAGCTTCCTGAATAGCTTCAGCCAGAGCTTTGTCATGATCAATAGGATCGCCATCTGACTGTATCGTGATTTTCTGTTCCACACGAGTCTCCACAACTCCGTCTCGCTCGGTTTTGTACTATAAAAGAACGCCACAATACAAACGTTTTCTATCCCTAACAAGAATCAAGCGCAAAGGGATATCGGAGCATTTTACTGAAGTTTTTCATTAATTATATACTGACCGTTATTGTCTCGACGGTACGAGTCTTGCTGGATATTGTTTGGGAGCTAACAATTTCACCGGTTGCACTATAGTTGCCATCTTCACTCTCCAGAGCAACTTTTCTTGTCTCAGTTGCCACCAGGGGTACAGTTGTTGTTGTAGTTACATTGTTATCAGGTTCCCCTGTGTAAACATGTGTTTCCGTTGCCACTATGCCGGCTTGATCTCCCTGTAAATTTTCGAATTCTAATTTCAAGCATCTTTCTTTTCTGCAGATGATAAAGATTCTCTTTTGGAATAGGATAAAACGTTATTTCACGGTCTTGACTAGCTGGTTCTTTGCGTAAATAAAAAATTCGACTATATTTTGCTTCGAAGGTCTTTGAATTCAGAGATATACTTTTGTGCAGTACTTTATTGCCGGGAAGTCAGCAGTTCAGTTATCAAACGATGGGGAAAGATCATGCCTGTACAATGACGTCGGTGAGACACTTACCTGCTCCTTAATGAAAAAAAATTCTCAAATCATGCACATGGCATTACGTATTCAAAAGAAGCAATTATTTACAGGACGTTTATAAAATAATACAGATTTCCTGGAAATGAATAAAGAGCAGAAGTCCTGAGATCAAAATTGGGAAGTCTTTTTACAGAATGATAAATTCGCTGAAGTATCATAAATCAGATACCGAACACTGCAAAACGTGCTGAGATGTTATGGAATGAAGTGAATATGAGTCGCAACGACCCACATCGCATCTTTCTTACCATATTATATCAATTACCTGGTAATACTGATTGTAGATTGCTTGTTGATCATCTTCTAGATCAATTGGTGTACCAGAATCGCCGCTGCTCGAACTCGATGTACTATGTCGGCGTGAGCCCAGCTACGCCATGCAATGTTAGCCAAGCCGTCAAAATTAATTACAAATGAACATAAATAATCAATTATTCTGTTATTGTTTATTCAAAAATCATTAAAACAAGGACGGAACGATTTTAGAAGACTGTCTCATGATAGCCTGGCAGCTTTTCTCATTAGGCAACACAAATGGTCGAACAAAGGCTTGAAACTAAAAATTTTTCCAATTTTAATCACAACTATTTCGATATACTGTGCGTATAGACTTCAAAGGATGAATTCGGCGTTAGATGAGTTGAATTCTTGACTACGAAGCAATTTATTGTACAAATAAATGGTCGAATTACGATATTAGCAATTTCTTTCTTAGCACAACAGATTTACATGCCTGATTAAACAGTGCAAAATCAAGGCATTAAATTATGAAATAAATCTGCTACATTACCTGTTCACCGGATAGAACGTGGCTCGTAGTTCTTACTTCTTGAGTAACAACGCGTTGCTCTTGCCACGTCGCACTGGTAGCAGTTGTATGTGCTACTGTCTTTTCTTCCACCTAATTTTAAATAGAGAAATGATAAGCTACTAAAAAATGTAAATAATAAAGTAAAATCATACATAAGTCGAATTCGTTCAACTGTATATGAGAAAGAAAAAGAAAATCATAAGAAATGCAAGTCTTGTTGGAGAAAACTATGAATGTATTTGAAAATAATTGGCTCTTAATTACAAAATAAAATAATAAAATGAATACGGAAAACTACTCGTCATTTGTAATTATAACTTACAACAAGGAGTCGACTCTTCAATATTATCGGACGTGTGAATGCTAGCTTTGAATACTCTATAAATATTATGAAATTGAACAAACCTGACTGGTCTTTTGGTTCTTTTCCAAATCTTCGTGCATTGTGGCTGTGCGGGTAGTAACAGCTGTTGCTGTGACGTAGGGGGATCTACCGTCGTCGGCGGCCTCGGCCTAAGTACAACTACCGTGTTACTAAAATTCTCTAGCGTAAAAACTGTCTTATGGTAAAATTAGACAAACTTGGATTCTGAATTTGATTGGTTTAATTTAGCTCCGATTTTTTTCTTTGATATCGAATAAGACGTTGCAAATACAGACTCAATACGGACATCGATAACAACACAGAAAAGCACATGCTGCAAGGTAAGTTTTTGCCAGAGAAATAACATCGGTAAAGCATTAAAAGTAAATTTTTAATGTAATATAGCAGTGATAACTATTTCCCAACAGTTCTCACGTAAGAGAATAACTCAACTGAAGGAGTATCCAAATATGCAATTATTAGCTGCTTCGATTACCAACCATTTATCGATGTGCTTAAGTCACTTTTCTGATAGACTATCACGACTGGGTCTTAAGCGAGTATAATACGCCTTGAAAATCCTTTTTTTTTCAAATTGAAGCTACATCGTGAAGAAATAATCTATCGACTCAGTCTTCTCACAGCTGATTACCAGTATTTTGAAATTCAATTATGAATTATTTGAGATGTTATGGAGTTCGCCTTACACAGATTGAGGCAGTTGTAAAAGAATTGCGTCAATAGAATATTTCTTAACAGTGTATCAGTGATTATTTCCAAGGAGTATGTACGCCCTTAAGAATAACAGTCAGAATGCAACTACATTCGAACTTTATTTTACAAATGAAATTCTCGTTCACTACCATGCTGATATTTATGCAAGTAATGTGAAATCGTCCATAAAATTGGTCAGTGTTCTCCTTTTCTCTCAAACACGAATCAATTCCGATCAATACGCAAATAAAACGATAAAAACAATCGCGATAATATAAATAAAGCTGTAAAAAAAGTCTTCTTAAAAGTCGAAAGATCTAACTTCTTTAATCAAACAAATATCACCTTATTCACGTGCGTGGATACAGTAACTTGGCCGGTACCTCCCGGCGTAAGGTCTTCAACTTTTTCTTCAATGTTTTCAGTGACGCCTTCGTGATCCTTAGCAACAGACTGTTTAGTAGTAGTTTTAACAATAGTTGGAGTAGTAGGAATCGAGGCCTTCTTCAAAGCAGGAATGCTAATCTTAGCAGCACCTCTCAGCTCCTTAATAATGTCCCCTTTTCCTTCTCCGTACTGATCCAAATCATCGTCACTGTCTTCTCCAGAGCCGCTTTCATAGGCTCCGCCGTCTCCCGGATAGCCCTTAGAATCTTTGACGAACGAGCTGAGTCCGTGGAATTTCTTGAAGCGTGGATCATCGTAAAAGCCTTCGTTCACTGCGCTGACAATGTTGGTAGAATCGTACCCAGGTTCTGGGCTAGGTTCGATAGTAACTAGCACAGTTTTGTACATAAAAGTGAGGTCTCCTTTATTGTCGAGTCTGCCATCTCTGGAATAGATCAAACCATCCTTTACGTAGCTTCCGTCATTAACAAACGATCCTCCGTCAAGAGGCTTGCCATTCCTCCCATAAATAACTCCAGCGACAACCTTGCAGCCTTCTGGACCGAAGGGATTTTGCGTAAGAGGTTTGCCATTATTCGCAAAGACAATTCCTTCCCTAACATAGCTGCCCTCGGGTCCAGTCTCTCTGTCGTTAAACGGTTTCCCATTTTCGCTGCAGATTATTCCTTCCTTGACATAAACGCTGTCCGGGCCGTAGTATCGAGCTGTCAGAAGCCTCCCGTCTGTACCATAGACTTTCCCATCTTTGACAAAGTTTCCTTCGCCATCGAAAGGACCCTCCTTCAAGGGCTTGCCATTTTTGTCGCAGACCAGTCCGCGCTTTACAAAAGTGATTGTGACGATTCTGGACTGTTTAGTAAGCGGTCTACCATCAATAGCGTAAATTTTTCCATCCTTAATAATGTTGCCTTCATCATCGAAGGTCCCAGATGCCAGGGGGCTGCCGTTTCTTCCGTACACAATACCATCTACAATTCTCAGGCCGTATGGACCGTAAGAGTCCGTGGTGAGTGGTTTACCGCTGATATCAAAGACCTTTCCCTCGTCAATGTAAGTCGTATGATCTTCATCTACTCCGACGTCTTGATCCAAGGGTTTTCCATCCTGGGAGCAAATAACTCCGTTTTTAATGTAGCTGCCGTCGCTTCCGAACGAAGATTGGTTCAAGGGCTTGCCTCCCTTGTCGTATATCTTTCCATCCTTGACGTAGCTACCGTCGGTACCGAAAGGCCCCTGGATCAAAGGTTTGCCATTTTTGTCGCATACCAGGCCTCGTTTTACAACGGTAATCGTTATTACAGTGAATTTCTTGAACAAAGGCTTTCCATCGCTGCCATAAACCTTTCCATCCTTGATCACTGCGTCTGTTCCAAAAGTCCCCTGCTTCAGAGGCTGCAGATTTTTGTCCACCACTATGCCGTCCACCACTTTGTACCCCTCTGGCCCGTACTTTTCTTGATTTAACAGAAGCCCGTTGGATCCAAAGATCTTACCGTCTTCTATGTAAGATGTTTCGTCAGAAATCGGATCCTGATCCATGACTTGTCCATTCCTGGCATAAATCAAACCATCTTTAATGAACCCGCCGTCGTTTCCAAAGATCTCTTGGTTCATCGGCTTGCCCCTCTTGTCGTATATCTTTCCATCCCTAATGAAGCTGCCGTCAGTACCAAACGGTGCTTGGAGTACTGGTTTCCCATCTTTGTCGCACACCAGGCCTTTGCGGACCAAAGTTATTGATATAACAGTGTATTTTTTGTCCAAAGGTTTCCCACTGGGCGAATAAATTAGCCCGTCTTTAACGAGATTGCCCTCCGCATCAAACTGCACGTTTTTAATCGGTTTCCCAGCCTCGTCGACAAGTAAACCTTTGGAAACTTTCAGGCCTTCTGGTCCAAATGCTTCCTGGGTAAGAGGTTGACCGTTTGCGTCATAAACCTGCCCATTTCTTATGAAACTCGTTTCTGGACTGAGCGGCCCTTTGTCTAATGGCTTGTTGTCTTTACCATAGATTAGTCCATCCTTGATGTAACTGCCGTCAGATCCGTAGGCGTTTTGGCTAAGTGGCTGGCCATTTTGATTGTAGATCTTTCCATCCTTTACAAAACTCCCTTCAGAATCAAACACTGCGGATTCTAACGGCTGACCATCCTTACCGCACACCAAACCGTATCGAACTAATGTAACAATGAGTATCGATGGTTTCTTATTCAGCGGTTTTCCATCCACGCCGTATATCAAACCATTCTGAATGGAGCTGCCGTCAGATCCGAACGTCCCCCTGCCAAGCGGCTTCTTATCCTTTCCGTAAATGAAGCCATTCTCGATGTAGCCTCCTTCCGGTCCAAAACTCCCGTGGTTTAACGGTCTGCCATCTTTGCCGTACAATCTTCCTTCCTCTACGTAACTACCGGGCGGAAGTTCGCTGCCAGAGTTAAAGAGCTGGCCTCCCCAGCCGTAGATCAATCCGTCCCTAATGTAAGTTCCGTCGCATTTGAAGGCGCCTTCTTTCAGGGGCCTTTCTTTCTTGTCGTAAACAACGCCGTCTTGAATGTAGCAGCCGTCAGGTACAAGGGAGCCCTGATTCTTGGGATTTCCATCCGCGTCGACGATCTTTCCATCTTTAATGGTCAAATTGTCGGGGCCTTTGTCGTCCTGATTAATCGGCGTGCCATCTTTGTCGACGACCAAACCATTCCTTATCTTTTTACCCCCGGGACCAAAAACGCCATCAGAAACTACCTTGCCGTCCTTTCCATAAATCAGACCAGCAGCCACATAAGAACCGTCAGATCCAAAGGTATCTTTGTCAAGTGGTTTGCCTGAGGATTCAAAAATTACTCCATTTGCTATGAAACTATCTTCCGGAAGAGCGGAGCTCAGGTTTAATGGCTTTCCATCTCTCCCATAGACTCTGCCATCTCTAACGTGGCTTCCGTCCGGCTTGAAGAAGGCAGCTTTCATTAATTTTCCGTCCTTGTTATAGATGAAGCCATCTCTAATGCTGGCGCCTTCGGGCAGCAGGGAATCTTGATTAAGCGGTTTGCCATTTTTGGCGTAAATCACGCCTTTCTTGACGTAGCTTCCACTGGGTGAAAACGTCTCGTTTTTAGCTGGTTTACCGTCCTTTCCGATCACAACTCCGTTCTTTATTGTAAGTCCATCAGAGCCGAGGAAACCATCAGCTAAAATGCTTCCGTCAACGTCGTAGACCACTCCGTCTTTGACGACGATATTATCCGGCTTAAACAAGCTCTGGTTTAAGAGCCTGCCATCCTTATTGTGGATTAAACCCTCCTTTATAAAAGCGCCGGCAACTATCAGCGGGATTTGACTCAGCGGTCTCCCATCTTGGCCGTAAATGACGCCGTCTTTTACATAGCTACCGTCTGGCTTATAGAATGCGTGCTTTATGGCTTTGCTGTCTTTTCCAACAACCTTTCCATCCTTTAAGTGGGCGCCGTTAGGAAGCAGCGATCCTTGACTGAGAGGATTGCCATCTTTGCCATAAACAACTCCGTCCTTTATCACACATCCATCGGAGCTAAAGGCGTCGTTTTTAACAGGCTTGCCGTCCTTCGAGTGGATCTTTCCTTCGTGTATGTAGTGCCCTTCTGGTCCAAGCTGGCCAGCGTTGAGGGGCTTTCCGTCTCGGCCGTGTATCAGACCTTGGCAGATGAAAGTCGAGTCGGGAAGAAGAGCGAGTTGGCTCAGAGGTTTTCCATCCTTTCCATGAACCGCACCAGATACTATGTAGTCTCCATCGGTTCCAAACGAGCCTTGAGTCATGGGTTTACCATCATGGCTGAATATCAGGCCTTCTTTTATGTAGGCGCCGTCGTTTCCTAACGTTTCGTGACTAAGAGGCTTACCATTCTTCGAAATGACTCTCCCATCTTTGACCAAGGTATAAGCTGGACCCAGGGATCGATTGCTCACTGCTTCTCCGCTCTGGTTATAAATTATTCCATTCTTTACGGCGTCGCCATTTATGCCCAGTACTTCTTGGTACAAAGGCTTGCCATCTTTGGCGGTAACTAGTCCATTCGCAATGTGAGTTCCGTGCGGACCAAAGTCCGATTTTTTAATGGGATTTCCATCCTTTCCAAGAACTTTGCCACCTACTATCTTGCTGCCTTCTGGACCCAACGTACTTTGGTCCAACGGCTTGCCTTCCTTTGTGTAAATTATACCACCGATCACTTTCGAACCATCTGGTAAAGGCAGGATACGATATTCAGGTCTGCTCTCTACTGAGCTGGGAATTATCACTCCTGGTTGAACAGCGGCTCTTTGGTTCTGGAGTTCTCCGCTGATAAATGCAGTCGAAGCTTCTCTGCCGTCTTCAGGTGAGAGTCCCGAAGATTTTTGCTGTTCCTTGAGTCCAGCTGATTCTACGTAATTTAATCCTGGGGTTTTTAGGCCAGTTGGGGCTTTGTTCGCGTCCGCTTCTTTGGTTTTACGCTTCTCAGCAGTTTCTGCGACCTTCTTTTCCTCTCCGGGTGCATAGTTGAAGGCTAGTCCTGTAGCCCTTCTTCCTGCTCCAGTTGGTGATTGTTGATCCGCCGGATATTGAGAGGAAGGTTTATCTTTGTCATATGAGAATCCGTGGCTTGTGAAGTTTTTTCTAGTCGGTGAAGTTCCGTCTTCGACGTAATCGTATGGTTTGGTGTATCCTGGAAGTTGGGGAGATCTCGGAGAGCCGGATTTTTCATCTTTTATAGACTCTACGTCGTTTTTATCCCCTGATTCGTCCAGGTCTTTACCCTTCTTGTCTTTTTTCTGTTTTGAATCTTTGTCCCTCTTGCCAAACAGGAAACCACCGACAGGACTCTTTTGGTAATAAATGAAAGAAAAACACATGCGATACAAAAATACTGTATGTATACTAATACTACACATTGATTCAAGTATTGATTTGGAATTTATACATCTAGCAAACCTATGTGTATTGGCTTGTCCTTATTTAAGGCAAGGACGAATATTTTTTGCGGAGACCCACAAATCGACTCCAAAATCATTAATTGAAAAATGAAAATATAGCAAAAACGTATGTATTTTGGAAGAATTTTTTCATTATCAATTGGAATTGATTCCGGGGGTCGGGGGTCGAAAAAAAATTAGTCCATTCCCTGATTGACGACAACCTTAGTTGATATGTACAGATCTCTTGGTATTTTAAAAACCTCTAGTTTCTATCAAATGCTAAACGATCATCACACAAATTTAAAGATAGTAAATAAAGTCTATTTGTTGTGTATCTAAGTTTGAAAAATCAATGAACGCATACATGCAAGATATTGAAAAGATGAGTTTCAATAGATGACATCAAACGTGGTGACCATTCACTGTACCATTTAGAAACATCGTTTATTGAGTATCTAAAATATTGGATAGATCCCTCATATTCATTCTCATAGGTAATAGATCTCGGTTTGTCTTCTACTACTATACCTCTCTCTTTCTTCCTCTCTCTTTCTCTCATTCTAACGTAATATTTTCTTAATGATTTCTATCGCTAAACCGTTAACGCAAACTTACCTTAATTTTTTCCTTCTTTTCCTTATCTCGTTTCTCTGGGGTTTCCTTGTCTTTCTTTTTAGTATCCTTTTTGTTTGGTGACTTTTCGTCGCTAGTATCAAGCAGAGCGCTTTCGTTTATTAAGTCAGAGTTATTCAAGTCGTTTCGATTCTCTTTCTCATTTTCATTCTGTTTCTCCTTCTTCTTCTTTGTCAATCCACCAGTAGGAAGGACTGCGATACCCCCAATTGGTTTCTACAATTAGAGCGACACAATCACAGAAGAATCATGCAATAAGCTGATCTAATTACACTCTAAGCTTTTAGGTAGCGCTATAATATATAAATTTATATATTTATTTCTCTTTCTTGTTTCTCTTTGTTTTCATCTGCCAAATCACGTGCTTCAATTACAACGAAAAATTTTTTTTGCAATAAGCAAATCCTGTAATTAAATACCAACAAATTTTATATACAATTAATCAAACGGTACGTATTCATCGTACCGATCATTTCACAATACCTGCGCGTGCTTCAGAAACACACACACGCGTGCCTGGAAAAATATTAATGCTGATAGAAGAGGTATAGTTTACAAATATAAGATATAGGTAGATTATTCAATGAATAGAGAATATCAACGTTGCAATTGATACTGGGCTAATGCTGTAAGAATTGAAGAAATTAATAGCATGCGATAGAAATTTACACAATACACCAAATAATCACACTTAAGCAGTTCCATTCTATATATAATATATAATATATATATATATATATATATACACATATACACATATAACGAGGCAGTGCAGTGATGAGGCGATTTCGGTTTATTATACCTTTTTTTCACCGTCAGCGTCGTACTCTCCTTCCAGGCTGCTGTTACTGCTGGCTGAAGTTGTTCCAGCACTTGTCTTTCGTGTCAGCTATTGGTGTTAGTTACGTGTCAGTTATTTATCGTGATTAAGGTTCTAGAGACTGCGAGCAGATTTCTCTTATTTAAAATGTCTTCTATTAATAATTGCAGGACCAAATTTTTTCTCACATACTAAAGTGAACTTTTTAGAAATGAAGAAGACGCGTATATCACTGAATGTAGCGGATCAAAATCTGCCCTTAAATCTATAGGACCTTGCAAAAATGATTGTTAACTTGTTACATGGTAATGCTTCTATTTATATGATAATTAGTCAGAATAGCAGTCTTTCTCGGTATGGTTTGCCTTTTCTTTCTTTTTCTTTTTTTTTTTTTTTTTATCAGTAGCTACTATATTCTGAATGTTCTATCGCAGAAGGAGTTTTCTTCATCTGAAATAATATTTTTCTACGACTGAGTGCTTACTGTTACTTAAAGATTTATTCGCAAGTTATTCTCTATGATTACGAATAGGTGAATGCAATAATAAACGTAATCTTCTATAAACGTTTGTTCATTTTATAGAATTTAATAATCGAACTTTGGCAAGCTGTGAGTTTTTTTTTCTAATCCCTATAGGTATGATCACAATAAACATTGATGAAGAAATTATTCGTATCAAATGCTATGGTCATCTCGAAATGAATAAAAACAAAGAATTGTGCCAGCAATAGTAAATTCACAGAGAAATATACATCTCATGCGTCGAATACCTTGCGCAAACTATTTGTGCATCTAGCATACCTATATTCGTTCCCTAAACTATATCAAGCATCTAAACTCTGCTAATGAATTCCCTGATACTGACAGTAATCCTAAAAGTGAAAGTCTAATTGGTTTTTCAAATTATTTATGATAAAAATGAAGGGTTTAATTGTGAACTACCGACAAGCTACTAGAACTGACGATAATTAATATTTTATAATGTGTGAATACATGGATTTATGTATTTTTCCTATCCTAACAAGCGTGAAATGTTTATTCAATTAGTTATATGACAAACCAATGACTGTTGAATGTGTACTGTTTATAGAATAAATATCTGTGTTTGATGGTATGAGCCCGATGATGTGCCATGCAAGGCTAGCTAATGCTGTTATTTCTTTTCATGTCAATCATGCTTTTCAATGTTAAGAAAAATACTCAAGATTATAATATTAATCTCATTTGATTTTTACACTACGGCGAGGAATACTTTGATACCGTCTAGTGTAATTTTGTCTATGAGATAATAAACTCTTCGTTATTATCCAGAAAAGTTCACAGAAATGAATGACCAGACTCTGATTCAAATTGTATCATATTTGAATTAAAATCCAGATGACATTAACCGATAAATCACAAACACAAAGTTTATGATAATATCAATTGCCTCAACAGTCTGTAGTTGGAAAAACTCTGGAGGTCACATGATGTAGTGTATTTTTAAGAAGCGGTATAGATTACCCGATCCAAACCCTGATCCAAACGAAAAAGCGGTTTGACACGCACACCGTATAAAAAAAAAAAACTTAAAAACTAAAACATAGTATCTGTTTGAAGTGAAAACCAGCCTTTGCTTATGCAGACAATAAATAAGCGTAATATTACAAAATCTTTGACCAATAAACGAGACAAATGAATAATCAAGAAAACAAGTCTTTAGTTTTCAATTTCATTGAAATTAATTGATAAAGTGGATATCGATTATTTATCATCATACCATTATCTCCAATTGCAATATATTGTAAAGAAATATTTTTCATATCATTGATCAACACGTTCTACAGTCACACTCCTACAAACTAATAAATAGTAAGTTTTATTAGTGATTTAATTATAGGGTGAATAATATATCACGAGATTTTTACCTTTTCTTTTTTCTTTTTTATAGGACTAGGTCGTTGCTCGATATACTCCATGTCCGGAATCATTTCTGGCTCGTAGCTCATCATAGTATGTCTCTTACTCGGTTCTGAGCCGTAAGTCTCAACAGGCCTTGGTCCACCCAATGCTATAAACAATACATAACATATGAAATCAATTGCAAAGTAGTCCAGCTTATTGAGAAAAAGAAATTAAAAGAATTAAGGAGTTCACTCAATACCCATTCATGACTCATTCAATTCTGCAACATTCTTACCATCCATACTGCGAGATGTTAGCCGTCGACCGCTCAGAGATCTTTCAAATTGAGGAGGCTGCCTCTCGATAGGAGTCTTCTTAGTCTCATAATGAGTTCTTCCAGAATACCGAAAGCGTGATCCCAGCCGTGGAAATAGTCCGATTTTCTGTGTCGGTTCGGGGCTCATCAGTCTAACAATAAGAAAAGAATTTTTGATGATGTGATAGAGTGGATATTCAACAGAGAAATATCTTTTATTCACCTGAAGAAAGTATGATGTTCAACGCATACTTTCCACAACTTTTTAGCGGCTCTATGATTGGCCAATTTAAATCCGATGGTAGATTCGAACTGTTCGAATTCACCAGGTCGTATTTTAATGTAAAAGTTGTGCCTCTTGTAAGATATCTTCAGTATTTTTGGCCAGGCGAATCTGTTTATTCTCAATCTATCTCTGTGAACAAGAAGTCCAGATGAACAGACGCCTAGCATGATATCTACACCTTCGGAGTCTTTCGCTGGGTGGAGATCCACTCCATACATTGCTAACTTCTTTGCATTCTCTAGATAATGGAGCTCTGCCTCCGCCGGTGTCTGCCCTCTGAAAATATGTCAGAATTTACAAACAACGTCGCAGAGGGAATCTCGATTTTAAAAATTCATCAATTTACTTGTGTGTTTTGTGGAGATCCATGACCTTCTCGACAAGTTCAGGTGTCTGATTAGGAGCAAATTTGAATTCGTTTAAATAGGTTCTCTTGTGTTCGTCTGGGTCGTAATCCCCGACTTCAGACTGGACCAAATAGGAGCCAAGCAAAGCGTGCGTGACAAATGAACACGGAAGACGACCGGTAACGATGTCATTTCTTATTTGTAAGCAGAGTTGATACCGAGTGATATCTTCCTGGAGCTGGGCTGGGTCTGGAGGGTAGAATTTCACCTCGAAGTTGAACTTCCAAGGCTCGTCTAGGACAATAATTTCTATTTTAGAACGGGCTAAGTTTACATTATCTTATTCAAGAAAAAAAGGTCTCAGTTCTAAAAAATAGAAGAATTAAGAATAAGCCCATTTCCGTTGAGGATGATGCTTAGATGGTATTAATTTCTTCTCAGGAATGAATTCTTGGCGTTTTAGTTCATACAATCTAAATCATATAGCAAAAGTATATAAGTTCCTGTATGATGCATACTTTTGATGAATTTTCCAATCCTTTTGTCCAGATCCAGCCAGTTTCTTGGATCATGTCTATCTACGTATATGAGACCGAAGTAATCCTTTTCCAACAGGTTCATACTTTGGCATATTTTGTCGATGAGCTCCTGGCCTCTGGCTTTCCTCTAAAATTGACAAATTTCAAACGCATTAGGATTACCTCCAATGAATTCCATCAGATCCATTAAACATATGCATCTTCATTCAAAATTAGAAAATTGCTAGTTTGTTTCTTCATGTGTAGAGCTACCGTCCAAATATCCTTAAGATAAAATTAAAAAAAAAAAAAAAAATGTGAATAAAAGGGATTCTCACCTCGATAGAAAAATCCTTAACAGTTCCATCGAGAAGAGTTATCCTTGCCAAAACGGTCTTTCCTTTATTCGAAGGGCTTTTGCTTGGCGAACTTGTTCTCGTTCCATTTTCTGCCGCTGATGCCTCAGCCGTACTGGCACCAGATTTTTGTTCCTCTGGCATTTTTCACCCTTGCTTTTTTCTGGAAACAAAAAAAGGAAACAAAAAATTGAAAATATGATTTATTTAGCTTATCATTTGGTAGACAGCTGAAAAGTAACTGATTTCTGTTATTATGAAAAGAAGAGACTCTTCTAATTTCTGGGGAACATTTCTTAATTTAACAAAAAAAAAAAAGAAAAGAAGAAAAAGACAAAAAAAAAAAATCATTGAATTTTTTTTTTTTTTTTTTTTTCGAACTGAAGGACGTCAAATGAATTGCGATTCTATGTGTGTAATTGAGATATTATGTGACTGCGGCATACAATACGACCACACCTTTCATCCTGATTAACTTTTATAAAAGGTAAATAGAAATAAAAAATAAAAATACAAATAATAGATATAATAATAAATTAAGACCTCGTGGGGGAGGGAGAGAGGGGGACAAGGTGAATAAGAGATTGTATACATATATATGTAATAACAATATAAATAGTGCAGTGAGCAATTTATGACTCGCAAGTGGCAAGTGGCAAGTGGCAAGTGGCAAGGGGCAATTGGTAAATAAAATTTATAAACGAGGTTTATAAGCCGAAGAAGTAACCGCCCAGGCTCTTCTTATCACGCTCACTATATGTTTACACGTCGATGTACCTATATGTTACATAATTTGATGTAAGAAAAAACAATAAATAAAACAAAAAAATCTATTTTTTTTTCTCGTTTTTTCTTTCATTTTTATTTTTTAGCATGTGATATCGATCGAAGAAAAGAATAATAATAATAATAATAATAATAATAATATCTCTTCACATTTGATACATATGTATTTACTCATGTGAATCGCGATCTAATTTATAATTAGATATATTTGATAATTGTTTTATAATAGATAGAGATGATTATCTTTGCTGTACTTTTATACAAATTTCGTAAACGTTATGTACTGTACCGCATCTATACGATCTAAGATATTTATCTATCTAAATATTCCGAGTGCATATGAATATGTGCTTTAATTGTTTGCTGCAATAGTTAGTTGTTAATCAGTTATCGTAAGTTTATTTAGAACAGTAGCATAACTCAGGATTATAAATGATAATTTATTCAAATCGCGTCAATCGAAGGAATTGAATACAATAGTATGAGAAAATATTCTTTATTGGTATAAATATACATAGACATATGTACGTTATATTCGTAAATAATACCGGGGGGGGGGGGGGGGGGGGATGAAAATGAGTTAAAATTTAAGTCTAGAACATAAATCCGATATTTATTTATTTAACAATAATAAATTCTAAATAAAGGGTTGAAAATAGATAAATAAAACGAATACATAATATATGTATAAACCGGCTTGGCAAGAACGATAGCGTCATCGGTACCAATAACGGGTATTACCTCATCAACGCCGTAGTATTAAGCACGGAGTCGTGTAGTATGGTATAGTTATAGATACGAAACACACACGTATATAGGGAACATAGGTAGGTATATAAAAGGTGTATAAATCACAACACATCGTCTACTATACCTATACCTATATACCTATACTTATATATACATATAAAGGTATATACCAGACTCTAATATAGAGTTTAAAGTAGTTATATGGAAGCTGGTAAAGGTCGTACGTCGATGACGTAACGGTACTAAAATTTGTCGGTGGTAAATCTGAGTAAACTGTCGATATACAAAAAAAAAAAAAAGAAAAACAAAAAAACAAAAAAGAGGGAATTTTTATTCATACATATGCGTATATTGTGTATCTATAAAGATATACATTTTTTATCGTGGAGGAAACGGCCGGTGGGATGCGACGACCTAACAGATAAGCTTATTTGTGATAAAGTTATTACTCCCCGCGCAAGTTGCAGCTCTTTTTATCTTTTTTTTCTTTCATTATTTCCTTATACTCATGAGCTGTGACTAATGAATACGAGCTTAGATATCAGTACATATATATGTGTATATTTATATCTCATTTTTTTATGAGAATTTTATAAAAATCGTATACATCAATCCTATGTGTGTGTGTATTGTAAAGTTTCGTCATATAATATACTGTATACAGTGAAAGCCTTGCGGTTTTCCATCTTTTCTTTTAATCATAATACGTATAATCATATATGCATATTGTTTTACGAAAAACCTACACCTTTCTATTCTGTATACCTGTTTGAAGCTACCACCACCCTAGACTTCGACTGCGTACTTACTACATCATCCAATTCTCTCTATGCGTGACCGGAAACGTCAATAATTGAATAAGTCTCTCTTTCTCTCTATCTCTATCTTTCTCAGTCTCTCGGAAAACGCTATATATACCTATAGTATACGCACTCTTTGTCCTTTTTTCTGAAATTAAATTCCCTATTTTTTTTTTTTTGTTGTTTTTTTTTTTCTTTCATCTAGGGATTTATTGTTATAATCTATGAGAGAAACTATAAGCGAGTTGTAAATACAGTTGAGATAGTCTACCCATAACTGTAGTATAGTGTAGGTATACCATACCTATACTAGGGGTTGTTTGATCGATATAGAGAAAACCGCGCCGCCACGACGACTCGACGCCACTTAAGTGCGTCTAGAGGTGGAGAGAGGTGGAGAGAGAGAGAGAGAGAGAAAAAAAGAGGGAGAGAGGACGAGAGAGTAAAGCCGAATTCGCTCAAGTGCGAAACTAACCGAAATCGATTCGAAAATGATTATACGTATAGTTTGGTTGTGTAAGTGATACACCCTACCCTAACCCGCTTATACCTACAATATAGAGAAATTCTTGCGGGACTAGATAAACCTATTATTATATTACAAGCTTAAACATGCTGCACATACAGATATACAGCAATTATATATCCACCGCATAGTCATGGTGAAAATTTAAGAAATATTTTAGAAAAAAATTATTTAAACATTCCGAAGATTATAACAGGAAAAAAAAAATAGAATATACGTAACGTTCAGTTCGCCTAAGTCCGTGTCGTGAATAGCGAGAGAAAAATAATTCTTTGTGTATATAGGTATGTATACGTACAGCTACACTCTACACAGTATACACCATGCATTGTAAATCGGTTGTATGTAGTACCTTATATCTACGTACATACCTGCGACGGTACGTCGTAACTGTACATAAATACGTAGATATACAAACTGAAATACATGTTACGATACAGCATAAGTGAATATGTACGAGTACACGAGGCAAGGCACGAGCGCAACGTGCGACGAAGGGCAGCGTGCTGCGTGCGGCACGCCCACCTTCCCGGTATACCTACCAGACTAACTAAAACAGTGATAGCTGCAGCAATTGGTGTCCCTCCGTCAGTAGTAAATCATACGTAGAAAAAAATAAATAAAAAATTTAACGAACAGAACATTTAGCAGGTTTAGAAGAGGATCAGGAATTGTATAGACGGCGTAGAGCATGGATTTGACGAGCGGAATAAATCTAATGATTTTTTTTCGAATCGATAAATAATACCATTAGATGTATTTTTGTTTCTTTTCGATTTTCTAATTAATGTTTAATAGTTTCGACGGAAATTTTAACAATAACTATAATCGTTGAAGAGAAGTTATATACGATCACAGCGAAACTTAATTTCGTATAATTTAAAGTTCGATGACGGCGCATACCTAGTATGTATCAATAAGATGTACGAGTTTGGCTAGCGAGTGTCAGATATGTTCCGAACATCAAGAGAAGAGAAGAGGTTGTAGCGGGATTTGATCGTGAACAACTTTCACCTGTTAACGCTCTTTGCACCGCCATTTTCACGATCGAACGTTTGTAACTTACGTGTAGACTTATGCTAGAGAATGCATGAATCTAAAAGTTTCTTAATATCAATAGAAGGAATTAGATATAGTGTTTGAAAACAATGCTGGGAATGTGCAGTTTCATTCTTCAAACTTTTAGACAATTGTTGTTATATCATATCACCGTTATATCTAGATTAAACTCTGACTATACTACAATTACTGTAACACGTGCTACTACGATACAAATTCGATGGAGAAAAATTATCAGAGTAATCGGAGCGAGCGAGCGAGCGAGTCTGAAAAACTATAGAAACCGTTATTTACTTATTTTCGAAGAATTACGACCCTGCTATATATATTTATTAGTATAGAATGAATGTAAGTAACAATCGGGGATTATTTATGTACGTAATTATGTATAGAAAAAAAATTAATAAACGCGTGAAAATCAGCAGCGGAATTTTGTTTGGAAATGTTTGTATATGTAGGTAAGTGAGCGTTCGATTTATAGATAATGACATAGCCGCGTGTTTCAGATTCCGTCTTATCGTATTCTATGCCTAAGACCTGAAAACGGTTGCGACAATGGTAATACTGATAATAAACCTGACAGCAAAAAGAACCAAATAAAACAAAACTCTGCTGTTTCTGGTGGTATTTGACGTGGATGAATGACAAAGTTTCGATTTTTTAGTACGAAGAAGTAACGATAAATATAGATTTTTAATATCGGTAGATACACAATCCGTTATAGAAGGTAAACAACGACTTATTTATCAGCGAACGCATAAGAGAAGGTGCAATACTAACAGGTACGTTCTCTATGGAACAAAATTGCTCATTTTTGAGTTAGTAACGACAAAAGAAGACTAAGTAACGGAACAGTGCTTATAGAATCCGTCGACACTAATCTAGCGACAAGGTTAATTTAACATCGTTGTTAAAAACGAATTGAAACGAATTAGTCGACGAAATACATACTCTTCATTCTTCGTTTGACTCCGACCGTATGTGTATCTTTCAATAAATAGAATTTTTTTTACATTACGAATGAAGAAACAAAAGAACATAGACTTTTCTCTCTTTTTAATTATATTAATTCCTTTAATTCTTTCAAACAAATGAAAGTAAGAAACCTGAACGTAGTAGGTATCATTGTATGACCTGATTATCGTTCGAGGTATAGATTTCGTTCTATAATATGCATGTGTGCAATAGTGTTGAAAAGCCTAAATTACGAGATATACCTAAGCCTTGAATGAACGTCCATCGATTCACAGATATATTTCTAGATGATACAAGCCGATACTGATAATCATCAAAGTCTTTTTTATACATACATATACGCATACGTGAGTCTATTTTAAAATCTACAAACCCTTGAATTTTTCGAATGAAATAATAATCGAACTATTCTATAGGCTGGTATAATAATATTCGTGAGAAATAAACGCATAAATATAATATGGCTTCGTGACATCACTGTACCAATGAAAAATTTTTGTATTAAAAATAATAAATTTCGCAATACTGCACAACGAAATATGTTCGTTTTATTATTCCCTTGATTAATCGCGCCGAGTCGAGTGTTTGGACACAGGAATTTAGCGTCATTTCATTGACGTATTTTTTTGACGTTTATTGATGACACAAAACGCTACGAAATAAGAAGAAAAAAAATGACGATATATACGCCTACCCCGGTGGCAGTTACAATACGTCAAATAATAATATGTAAATATAATAAGACTTACCAGCGAATTGGGGGTGATATTAATAATATATAACCTGTGTTATAACTGTTAAGGCTATAACGCCAGGATAGCACATAGGCGCACTGACAAATCGTTGGAATCACTATAAACCGACTGTGTAGGGCTGGGCACGTAAACAACTTACAACTCTTACAATACAACACGACAGGAACGAAACAGGTTTGTTGAATAGGGACGCATCGAGCCGCAGAACGTATTACGTATAGTATAGGCTATTTTAAAATAGTCCCTGTACCTGATTGACCGATTTTATTTCCCCGTGTAATAAGCGAGTTAAATGAGAAGAGCGGTTTTGATTTTGTTGAAAAAATATAATCACTATAAAATATTAGATTTTTCAACAAACCGACACATATTTTACCCCACAAATGACTACACAAATAAATATAAGTCAGAAGTGGTAGGGTTCTGTTAATAGTAATCCTACGCACTGCTTAACCAAGATGGCCGATGTCAATAAAGAAAGAGAGAAAAATTCCTCGGCCTATGACGCACCCAGGAGAGAATCGTACACGCCCGTCTTATTCGAAAATATCCCGCCAGATGGACGGTGCGATACAATTGTGTTATACCCGCGCGGTAAGACAGAGCGCTGAAGTAGACAGCGTCCTTACCGACCGAACGCAACCGACAGTCGATAAGAGAACTGTCGTCGATTGGTAAAACAGAAATCGCTAATTATTGAATTTCTTCTTCCCGCGTTATTTGAATTTCCGTGAATTCTTCGAGAATTTTTCATCTCTCATAACGGAAAAATCGCAAGAATTGAAGACAGTTGGGTCATATTCGTATCAAATGATGCATTATGAATCGAAATTGACTGTTTTTAAAGCAAAAAGAGTCGCGGTCACGCAACGGCGCGCACTAGTTCGCTCTTGCAATTAGTATGGAATAAACTAATTATAATTCAAGGCTGATGAATTGAACAATTAGTCACACATCGGGTGGACCATTTATTAGATTTATTCAATTTCTCAATTTTCGACTATTACTTCATCAGCCATTCCATTTCTTCTGACAAAATCTGTATTTATTAGATGTAAATTAGCTTGTAGCGTGCGGACGACCGAGCCAGCATATTATCACCCTACCTCTACACGACGATTTTAAATTAGTTGTTATAATAAAAACAGCGATAAAATATAACTTGACTGTTTTTATTTTATTTTTTTGTTCAATCCGTCCAATCCGCTTAATTATTATTTGAAAATCTTTGCCTGTATGAGAATAAGATACAGATATAAATATAGCATACATATATAGGTGTAAGTATATGGATACTTTCGTTGGGGCAAGAGCTCCCGCACCCTCGCCGCACCCTGTGACGTCACGTGGCCGTCATTTATTGATCCATTACGAAATTACAGCAAGAATTTTCGCCAAAATATCTTTTAAAAATGTTTATACGATCCGATAAACAAAATCAAGACAATCGTATGTAAAAGTTGGAGCAATTATCCCGAATACTTAAAACCGTCTGTTATTATTCGAAATTCCAATGAATCGTGGTGTTATAGCTTCTGATCAGGGTGAAACTTGTGCGATTAGCAGTTAGCGCAGAGCTAGTCTGCACTCAGCGCAACTTGAGTAATTCATACAGGAAATAAGTATATTAACGATTTATTTTACGTTTCACGTAACTCCTTAAGAGGTCCTACTCACATCGCAATTGGAAAAAAGTCGTTAATAATATCGGATATCTATTCTTGGCTGTTTATATAAACGCTTAGCTTCACCAGGCTACCGATTTACATAATAACATAATCGTAAATCGCTTATCGCATAATCTGTAAGGGAAGAAAATCCAGACGCGTGATTTTCAAATTACGTCATGGAATCTCATAAGACTATCGCATAAGCTTATGGCATGACTTGTAAACATTCTATACTAAAAAATAAAAGGAAATGAAAAAGTAAGGAATTATGAAGCCAATTTTCTTTCAAAACGGTTCAAATTCTACGAAATTATCATTTTCAATCAGCTGAAATTATGCATATTATACATAGGTATATAAAGACTGGTATACATTTACGAAAACTAGAGCACCGTGCTACAGAAGATTTGAAAAACGTGACATTATAATATGATCGTGGCCCGTGACCGCTTCTCAAATAAAACTCTCTCCTCCCGCACGAATATTCGCGATGTCTCACGTTCGATATACAAAACCGTATAGACATAGGGACATATACCGTGTGTGGCCACTAGGTGGGCGACAAATATCCCACCGTAATCACTCAGAAGATAGAAATAAGATGGTATTTTTTCGACGTCTTTTACAATTATACACAATCACTATAATGAGATGTCCTACGGTCTCTTATTTCAGATATTACCTTACCCGGGACCATATACATGATATGTATGGCAAAAACGAATCGCAAACGGAGTCAGTATATGGTTTTTAAATATTTTTCAGCGTGCATAGTGGGATCAGTGATGCTCGATATGGTCACCGAAACAATTTGGCATCAACCATAAACCGCTGCAGCAATAAATTTTCTGGCTTTAACTGATGAGAAAAACTTTTATATGTGCTGCCAAAGATATGTAATTGAAATACGTTGTTGATTTATTCGGCAAATGAGAGTAGAAAAAAAAAAAATACAAGATATGTCACAAAGTCTCTGCATCGTTTTCATGACCCCCCTAAAATCCTCGAATACTTTTTTCGAATCTAAAACCGTTGGATATAAACTCTCCGCTAATTGTACTACATTGCATTCCTTTATAACGAGCCTGAGTAGGTATATTCAAATAATCAATGCTGCTATATCTATGCAAAGGTGTCGTTTTCCGCCTTTTTTCAACCCAGTTTTGAATATTGTGAGAAAAAAAGAAACGTTCAAATTGTATATCTTTATAATTCTTTCTTATTATCGTCCGTTCGCGACACCCTGTAGACAGGAAGATAGAGACTTGAGGCCACAGTAAAATGCGTCGACGATGAACGAACGTCAGTCGTCAAAGTCAGTAGCACAGCGCCGCTTTCGAGGCCTGGTTCGTTCGCGTCGTAGCAAAATTTCGCTCTCAGTCGGGCCGCGCGAGTCCAGCCGCATCGCAGCGGCGTGATACGAGTTGCGGACTGACAGGGGCTTGGCTTGCCCTGTATACCAGTCCAGTCAGCTCTGAGTCGAGCTTTCAAATGGCTGTGTTTTTTTAAAATTACCACGTTTCAATTTCATATATTTATTAAGTAAAATAAAATTATTTTCCTTTCCATTTATCAGTGCATCCACGTTACACGAGAAACTAATTCTCATCATCCGTCCATTATGCCGAGGAAAATAGGATTCACCGTTGTTTACGCAACGAGTGAGTAGAATAAATTGCATTTCAATATATTTCCGTGCATAGTTGATAAACGCGAAGATGAAATAGATACTTCATGTTATTGAGGTGGGAAGAAAGCTGTTTAATAATAATAATACAGAGATAGAGAGGAAGAGGGAGAATTTGGTGCAACCCTATCAGACATTCTGCACAGATTTCGTAGCATTGATTTTCCAGTCACGAGGTTCTGGAAGCTGCAGAAAGAAGGATGCTGCATCGTGGTTTTTAAAGGCTCGTTTTTTTATTTACCACCGTTTCTTTGACGAGGAATAGAAAATAAATGAATGTTATGATAACAAAAACAGTGAATAATTACTGAACCGTCATATATTGCACCATGCGTTTTTCACTGATCCACGTGTAGCTGATCCTTTTCTCACGTGACTGCATAAAGCTCTGATTACTCTGTTTAACAATTTTATTCCCACTCTGATCGCAGGGGTTTGAATAAAACAGCAAAAATTCAAGTTTGATTCTTCTCGTCTTATATTTTATAATGCCTAGACATATATTTTCCTCGACGTTATAATAAGTTGTAATTTCGAGTTCTGTTCGGCCAGGATCTAGTAGGTCGGATCTATAGCTACTACCACATGTAGATAGGTGGTGATCAATCGATTCCAATTATCCCCCTATCTTGAATAATTCAACTATGATATCGTTCCGAGGGTTGTCTGATTACAATCGACCGGCCTTTCCACCTCACCTCTGATGTAGACGGTCCTATACTCCGTTTTGTATATACTTTAATGTCTAGGAGCCAGAGAACCGGGACGATTGCAATAAAGGGTTTTATAACAGACATTACGATTTCTAGTTATCTCCTCGGCTATATCTTGAAATTTTAATCAGAGGGTGGAGAAAGGATATGCGGCTGATGTGTCAGCCTTGAAACTTGGATAAACCTCGAATGAGAGTTTCCCAAGAATTTCTATAGCCCGTGCAATAGAATTTTCTCTGAAATGAAGAAAATTTGAGAATCGGATTTATTTACAGGTGAAGAAGACCGGCATTCGTCGTTAGAATTAAATGTTCATGGACCGACGGTACGCGGATGGCAAAGTGGTCGAAGATGTTCCTACCCCCAAGAACTTGTTCTTAGATTACACGGTCCCGCAAAACTGTCGAGGATACAAGTTCTGGCACATCAATATCTCATACGTGAGTTCAACAAGTTAGACGTTATATGATTATACGTATACGTCCTACGCGTTTCTTGAACCTGATTATAAATAATTAATTAATTATGAAGAGGGTGGAATACAGGGATAAAATTTGAACCCCTTACAATCAGTAATATAATAAATATGCCGTTTTCATCGATTTTCGAACTTCTTTGCCATCGAAATTGAGAAGAAGAGAAAAAAAAAAACAAAAAATGGAAATGAATGAATAAAGTGTTAAAAAAAAAACATTATTTTAGCTGAGAAATTGGAAATATGGACATCGCAAGAGTCGAATGGAACAAATTCAACGGATTTTAGCTACTTGGGATACATAACTCTGTCCGATAACGCATCGACTCTTTATAAAAGTCGTGAACTGAAGAGCGTTGCTCTTCCGGAAACTGAAGCTGCAACATTAAAGCTGAAGCTGCACAAGCCGCACAACAATGCGCACAATTTAAACGAGCAGGTAAGCGAATAAAACAGTCATACCATCTAAAGCGCGGTAAGAATTTGACATCCCCAGGAAAATTGTATAACTTTTCGTATAGTTTTTCGTAAGAAATTGTAATTTTATTTCCAGTTCGATTGACAAGAATAACGAATTTTTTATGAAAAACTACGATGGTTTACAACTTTTTCGTGGAAAACTATGAAATATTTCAAATTCCTTAAAAATTTATAAGGATAGAAATTTTCTAGCAATAAATTACCTGATCTACAGCTGGAATGATATACCATTGAAAAATTGAATATATTATTCTTAGTTGATTTCCACCAATGTATTTATATAAAAAAAAAAAGGATATATTAGTTGGTCGATGAAATTGACGAGAATAAATTTTGAAAAATTACACTGAGCATATAATTACGCGGTGTGATAGGTAGGTATATACAAACACGACTGTTACAATCACTTATAGTCACTGTGGACTAAAAGTTTCAAATCCAAGATTACGAATGACAGTAGGGCAGGAAGAGTGACGACGTGCGATTTAATTTTACTTCGTTCAGTCTCACTTACATATGTATATACCCGCATATGTGTGAATCTACTCATTGAATATGTACTACGTATACACTCGTCTGTAAATAGCTAAACGCATATACGTATGTATACATACATACATATACACAGGTATATGTATGTATGAATACAATATGCGTTCATTCATAATAAAGATCGTTTGGAGACTGTAGACTGAATATATATGAAATGAAACGTCGTCTTCTCGGTCATACTAATAACGTTGTTTCACGTTATCTTGTACTTATTGCGTTACGTTAAATTTCTGTATCAAAAAACCTATGTCAGAGATACTCTGATAAAAATTTCTATATTCCCATGAATTTTGAATATATATCATAGATTTCTTTGAAGAAAATTTTAAATAATTAAGCTATCCCCATTTCGACGACGGAGAATGAATTTTGAACATTTTTTGTCAGCCCCGCTTCAGCAGGAATGTTTTCCGATTTTTAATTAGTGAAAGAAATATGCACGCAACAGAGTAATTTCTAGGCTCATTATTTTTATTTTTTTTGCTAGATCTGGATCTCATGTGCGTGCTGTTTTATATGAATAGAATTAGGTATTTTTTATACTATGTTCTTCCTATAATAGAAAAAATTGAAACCGACAAGTTTATAACGATATAGTCTGATGAAATTTTTTTTTTTTCTTCATTCAATAGAAAAATAGTCAGTTATATTATCTCCCAATGAATAGGACCAGTAAACGAGTGATTCCATTTTTTTTTTTAATTCCGGATTGAAACGGATTAAAAAGAATTGTAATTCACGTCAATTTGAATTCCTTTCAATTTTTTTAAAACTGGAATTGAAAAAAAAAAATTGGAGTCGTCGATGCATTTTTGTTGTAAAACGATCACGTTCTTTGGCTCGGGCTTGATGCACTGTAACTGTGCCAAGCCAGTTAATTACTCTTTTACTATGAGAGGCAATATCTGGTATATCGATTATGTAACTAAGAATGTGACGATTATTCAGTTCGAATTAATCTTCATTGTACAGCTTTAGCTTTCCTTTACAATACAAGCTCACAAAGAATATGCAGTTCTGTTTCAAGAACTACAGGCTTGATCTAGAGATCTTCGATAGAGTAATTCCTCTGAGGAAATTATGTGATGTAAATCACAGTACTACGTTTAATGTCGATATGGTTTTCAAGATATCAATTTGTATATCGAATTTTTGTTACCTTTTATTGAATATCAGAAGATTCCAATAGATCTGTAGTTAGATTCAGTTATAGCATACGGCCTGTTCTCATCAGGCCTGAAGCCTTTATTTAATAACTGCAGCACATCTTTAGGACTAGAAATGATCACAAACGCAATTTCAAGACTCAATAATAAGAATATAGCAAAAAAACTAGTCTATTATTCCTTTATCCTTTCCTCCGATCACTATACTCATTAATCTATAATAGAAATGAATTTTTGGGGGCAGCTATTATAGATGAAATGTTCAAGTCTCAAATTCTGTTTGAGGTAATCGAAGTTATAGTAAGACCTGATATTTCCAGGTCGGTCTTATCGCGATTAATATTCTGGGAGAGCCCTATGGTCAAGAATACAGCGGTCAAGGAGATGCGCCTTATAATCCTCACTACACTTCACCTTACGATGATCTTGCATTTGAAATGTACGTTGATCGTGAAGTGGCTAAAATAATACGTCAAATGGAACTGAAGAAGCTCCAGGCTGCTGAAGGTATCGCAGTATATCAGTGAAGATATTATCTTTAAACTGCTATTAATTAATTCAGAGATTCCCAAAGAAGAATGTTGAATTTGAAATTGAATTTATCACCACACTTTATCACTTGAAACTTTGATTTTCATTCCTAACGATTCCCTGATTAATGTCTTTCCTTTATTGCCTCAAATGAAGAGGAGAGATTCGAGTATGCGTCAAAATTGAAAATCGCAATGGAGAATCTACGAAAAGCTGGCGAACGCTTAGGCAAATATGAATTGGAGAAGAAGTATGCGATCGCCTTGGAAGACTATGACAAAGCAAAAGCGAAGAAGGCGCAAGCTCAGCAGTACAGACAACAGGTATATCAGAGTCTGGAAGTTGAAGATTTGCTTGAAGCGCATGGGGTGAGTTTCTTCGCAAATATTCCCCGAACATTGCCACGCCGTATATAACTTTAATAATCATTTTCTCTAGCCTTTGGATAAAAACGACGAGTCAACGATAGAAGGAAAGGAACCTTTATTATCTGATGTTACTGCATCTGGGACAGTTGGCATTCCGGTCGAAGACATAACTTCACCACCAAGATTAGTCGTTCCTCCAAGCAGAGATGGAGCCTTGTCTCCAACGGGTCCTGCCCATCAACAACCGCCGTCCCCTCTTCATCAAAAGCCCAACAGTCCTGGTAAGAAGAAGAAGCAATTCTATTACGCGCAGAACTTTAAGTGTTGTTATAAAAAGTCTTGTGTAAACAGAGGTAACAGATCACCCAACCAGCGGTGTGTTAGAAAGACAGAACGGCTGCAACAAAGGATCACTCAGAAGAAAAACCAAGTCAGCTGGACCAACGCTTCGATCAAGTTATGAGGCTTATGAGGAAAGGACTATACCGGCACTTAGGCAGTGAGTATCTCGTTTTCAATGCATATGTGAACTTGTATAGATCCTTTTTCAAGTTTGTTAAATGAAAATACCATCTTTTAAGCTCCCACACGAATGAATTCACAAGAGAGTGCCACATGGATAGTACGGAGACAAAAGTATCTTCTAAACTGAACGACAGGGAAAAGAAACAGGCCGCTCTACCAATCTCTGTATTTGGAATGGATATGGTAAATCTTCTTGGCTTTTGTGAAT
Organism: Tenthredo scrophulariae; assembly: GCA_963978835.1. Taxonomy (NCBI): domain Eukaryota; kingdom Metazoa; phylum Arthropoda; class Insecta; order Hymenoptera; family Tenthredinidae; genus Tenthredo; species Tenthredo scrophulariae. The sequence continues at coordinate 1,990,685 of OZ022230.1, read as the reverse complement.
CGCAATTCAAACTCCAAGTATATCTTCAAATAGGAAGATAATCTATTTCGCAATTGTAATTCCAAGCTCCTCAACTGTTTAGGTGGAAAAATTCTACTCCAAACAATTTACGGACAAAGAAGAAGGCTTAATGCAGCTTAAAGAAGAACTTAGAACGTTTGATTCAGAGGTATCTAAACATTCAGCGAATAAAACAGCAAGAGCTGCTATTCTGCTCCTTCATCGTGCCCTCAGAGACAAAGTTTTCAGTGTCTACAGTCTAGCGGCTCAGCTCATAAGGGTTTTCTTCACAGAGTTTGCTGTGGGTCGGTAAGTTCCTACGTTGAACCATTGAGATAGACTCAAAAGTCCTAGAATGGTCAGCAAAAATTCTAACTTTATTCTCAAGACAGTCTGATTCAAGCTGTAAGAAAATTGCTGATAGATAAATTGTTCTCTTCCCGCCAGAGTCTCCTCCGCTGAAATTTCTCGTAGCGTAGACCGACTGCTTCCTGAACTCCTGACTAAATCAGGGGACACTACACCAAGAATACACAACATGGCTGTTCACACCATCCTCAGTATGGCTGATTGCAAGTGCGTTAGAGAGCTGCACATTATACCCGTCCATCTTAGCAGACCGGTGAACAGTAGCACGCATCAAAGACTAGCATTGAGTAGACTAGAGATGGTTGAGCAGCTGATATTGAACCACGGAATATCGACGGACAAACAAAGGTAAGGTGAGATTGATTTCTTGCGAAATTTTTCTACTTTAAAATGTGTGAATTCGATCATTGCAGCGGTTTGACTTGCCGAACTTTATCAGAGCTCGGTTTGTCCGGACTACATCATCCGGCTGAAGCTGTTAGGAAAGTATCCGAAAGGATATTGGTATTGGTTTATAAAGTTAATCCAAGACTTGTGAGAAAGCAGTTACCACCCGACGACGATATAACTAGAAGAAATCTCCTCTACAGACAGTTGTTTCACGAATTTGATCTGATAGATCTCCAGGTAGTTAGCTTATATGTTATTATTACAAGGTGAACTCTCAGAAGACAAGAGAAATTCATTGATGAAAAATGTTCGTGTATTATAGAGAAAAAAGGACCTAGAAACTAGCCAGAAATCTACGACTCCAGTTCACGCCAAAGTTGTCGAAAACAACGAAGCTAGCATCGCTAAATCTCCACCAAGAGCAAGTCCTGTTGTTAGTACTAGTAGCTCTATCAGCATAACTTCACCCTCGGAGAATAGCGGCGATCACAAAGGGGACAAGTTAGTGCTGAGCTCTAATTCGAATTGTAATTTTGTGTAATTATGCTTGGAAAAAAGCTAAACAGTTATTCCAAATTGCGTTTACTTTCCAGAATGTGCATATTCTGTTTGTCAAAGGGGCAAGTATATTCCGAGGAAGGTCTGAATATACACTATTGGAGAACCTGCCCTATGTTGACAAGATGCGAGGCTTGTAAACAAGTGGTAGAAGTTTCATACGTCAATCTACACTTATTAAGTGAGTGTATTACGCATTTAATAATAAAACATAATTGATGAATGAATTTTTTTTCTTTCGCAGACGAATGTGACATGAGAAATAATTACGTTAAATGTGATACGTGTAAGCAGGCTGTACACACAGAAGGCTTGAAACAGCATGCAAAGAGCGATATGTGCTCCAGTGAGTATATTTCATATTGCTGAAGTCATTCAGATGTATAAAGACTTTTGATACATCGTTTCAGAGCCGCTAGAAGGATGCGAAAGATGTCCTCTGTGTCATCTACACATCAATCGCAACAAGTGGCGAGATCATTTAATGGGGGATCAGCCTTGCACTAACAACTTAAGAAATAAGTTGAACAAAAGTTGTAAGTTATAGTATAGATTAGAAATTTGTATAAATAGGCATGATAAGTTTGATTCTGTATGCTTGCAGGTACAAAATCACCTTCAAACACACAAAATCTTGGTGGAAAGTTAACATCGCCAACTGGTAGGGATTACTAGGGAGAGTATCGCGTCTTGTATAGTAGTATGTAAAGATTTTTTGATTCTTTTTTTTTCTCCATTTTATAGTTTATGTATTTGTTATAGAATTGTAATGTTTCTACATATTTGTATACGTACATATTAAAATATATTGTTTATAGTAGATCCCGTCCCGTACATAGTACATCGTAAAACATACTAGTCATTTATTATTACGATAAAATATAAACAGGAAAGATAAGAGAAAAAATGTGAAAACTGAGTTCTCATTTGTAAGCAGTAAAGACTGAGAACTAATAGCACTCGGCTTTCCCTTTGTCAATTGGACAAACGTAATGGGTGATCATATAACGAAACTAAACGAAACGAAACGAAACTAAACTAAAAACAAGTCCTTCTCTTCCGACCAGTCTAGTGAATTTTTTAATATAACGTTCTAACTATACATAAATATACTAGAAAAACATATTGTTAGCAGCAGAACACAAACTGGCTGATTAATAATTTGAAAGGGTAATTTCTGCTCAAATTTATACATCAATTAAGTATTGAAATATTGTTTGTTAATATTGTAATACCATTTTCTGAAAAAAAAATTGTTCATAGATATTGAATAATTAAAAACCATTTATCATTACTCATTATCCTATTGCCCAGTTTATTAATTCGTAGAAAATACACCGACACATCTTTACCAATCAACGTTTCCCCCATTCACCCATCACGATCCCACCTCTCATGCAATTCGATTATTTAGAACTCAAGTTTCAAGGAATTGTAATCACGAATCGATACAGGTTCAAATACTTCATCAAACTTGATGCATTTGCACCAGTTGTGCACCGATGATAGTGTCTGGGCACCTGGGCACTCAGCAACCATCGTTAAGTTGTTCCACTCGTTTCTTCTACCTCTGCTATGATCTCGTCGATTTTGTCATCCTTTTTCTCCTCTCCATTCGCAGTTGTATTCTCGTTCTCCGCACCATCTCCATTGATTGCATCAGCCTTAGATGTCTCAGCGTTCTGATTATCTTTGAACTTGTTCTTTTCTGTATAGAAATCAAGTGAAACGATGATAATTAGGATAATTTCTTTAGAGAATTTCAACCAGAAACGAGTTTCATAATTTTGAGGAACGTAAATATGGTCAGGAATTATTTTTTTCCCAACAGAAACTTACCGAATTTAGAACAGTCTGCTCCTAAGAGCCTGAGATAATGAACCGCATCGTGCGTAGGGACGTAAGCCCTCAAAGACATGGTACCTCGCCAACCAACCATTTCCAACTTTAGAGGATTTGTGGTGTTATTTTCTTCGCTTTTTGCCTCTTCATAGATCAGTACGCAACTGCCAGTAGCTAACGAGAAAAGAATTTTGGTTTGTAGAATGAGATAATAGATGAAATGTGGAGGCTTAAAATTATCATGTATAGTATTTTGTGTTTTCATAGAGACAGTGTGAATCATCAGTACCGAAATCTTTGACCTGACTCTGTGTGTCTGGATTTAATTTAGTTATTTCAGGTGGTGTATGAGGATCATCATTCAGTAAAAGCATGACTAAATCCTCTTTTGAGATTCGAACTTTCCTGCGTTCGCCAACGTAGTGAAATAGGCTGTTCAATCCCTCCTGAGCGAGTCTAAAGGCGCATTTCATGTTCTTGTTGTCACAACGTACGAACGTTTTAACTCCTGTATTTATCATTTTGACTTTAGCTTCATTCAGTTTCACTATATCACGAATTGCTGGCGAGGTGAAGTATATATTCTTCTTTTTACCCTCGTGACATCTTACCAGTAAACAAGTTGGGTCCAACTCATCAGATATGTTATAAAATTCTCTAAGATATGAAAATAAATGATAGAAAAGTTGAAACGACTGAATTTTCCAAAAAATATCCACTATTTTCATGAACATACTTAATCGAAGGCCAAACATCTTCTTTATCGTCTTTAAAAAACACGAAAGGATCTTCTCTGTATCCGACGATACGTTTTCTCTTCCGCTGAGGTCCCCACGGTTTTTTATCCGTATCCAAAGGTCTTTTTCCATCGCTAATTTTAACTCCTTTTTCTTCCATCTCAGCTTCGTCTTCCAGGCTCAGCACCTCTTTCTCGGGTTCATCAGTTTCTGGCTTTACCGTGTCCTCCTCCATTTTCTCTTGCTGATTCTCCCAAGGAAGTAGTTTCACCTTTTCTAATACCGCGACAAAAAAGCCGCCTGTATCCTGGTGGTGAGGCAATATCCTCATGCTGTTGAAAAACAAATCTCTCTGTTATCATTCAGATGTATAAACAAGACTTTCTGCATGAAATGTTACTCAGTTAACAGATTTTCTGAAAAAAATAATGAGGACTTCAAACGTGGGACACCTTTTTTCTAGATGAAATTTATCTGCGTCCGATTCACTCGGGGGAAACATGTGTGGTCGTATTTGAGTCTGCCATTGCTCTGGAACTTCCTCCCAAGTTTTGTAATACTGCAAGTTCTTCGACGCTGGCGTCCAATGATTAATACCTAGAGAGAGGTAGCGTTACACTTTAGGATTTGGCCGTATAGTTTAGACAAAAATTCCAAATTAAGGCTGCGGAAAGACAGTGTAACAACCTGGATTGCATTTCAGACCAGGAACCGAATCTCTGCCATCAATCAATCTGACGGAGTCTCCAACTTCGGCAAGAATTCTATGAAGAACTGCTTCGTTTTCTATCGGGTTTAAAGAACAAGTGGAATAAACCATCTTTCCACCGACCGCCAGTAGCTCTAAGCCTCTTTGCACTATTCTGTACTGAATCCTGGTGGAGAAGGATATAAATAGGGAAGCAGTTCAATATGAGGAGATTAAATAAAATATAGTGTCCGATTATCTACCCATGAAGATTGTTCCCATTGGCAGGACTCCACTTGCACCAAATATCCGGATTCTTTCTCATCGTTCCGTCGCCACTGCAAGGTACATCAGCTAAAATTCTATCGAATCTGAAACGAGGGATGTAGCAGTCAAGCCAAGGCCGAAAAATCATCAGTTTCAAAATTCTAGATGATGGTGAATTTACACTCACTTCAACTTCTCAGTTGTACCGTTCGATTTAGTGACGTTGAAATTAGGCATGACCGATGAATCGTGATTCGTTATTAAAATATTAGGACTATTCAATCTCTTTGCTTGATGTACCAGCATGTAGCATCTGTTATTATCCAAATCATTGGCAATGACGAATCCCTCTGTTCGAAAAATGCCACAAGAATAAATGAATGAATTAGGCTCTGAAAAAATAACTTCCGCTTATCGAAGAGGAGAATTAAAATATATATTTACCCGGATGTGGGTTGCTCTCGTCAGCATGTATCAATTCAATCAATTGCGCAGTTTTAGAACCTGGAGCGGCACACATGTCTAGAACCTGGGTGAAATTTCAGAGACTTAGTGTCAACAGAGTTTGATAAGAGTTGAAAAAACTTTAGTTCCAAATACTTTTTTACATACAGTAGAGTGTCGATTATCTGAATCAATTGGGACCAGGCACCTTTCGGATTCTCGAAAATTTGGAACACTAAACGGCAATATTCTGTGAGCAAACAAAACGCTGCTTCGTTCAATTTTCGATAATAAACTTTTCGGATAACCGAATCATCATTCAGATAATTGAGGTTTGATAAACCAAATCGCCATTCGGATAATTGACGCTTGATAAACCAAATCACTATTTGGATAATTGAGGTTTGCTAAACCAGATCGCCATTCGGATAATTGACGTTTGATAAACGAAATCGTCCTACGCATAATTGACGCTTGATAAACCGAATCGCTATTCGGATAATTGAGGTTCGATAAACCAAATCGCCATTCGGATAATCGACGCTCTACTGTAATTATATTTGGGGAAAAAGCTTGTAGTCTCAAGAACTGATCCGGTGAATATCCAAAGATATTAACAGGCTTTTACCTCCCCTTCCTAAACCCCTGGACCGATTTTGCTCAAATTCAATACCGGGTTTACAAACTATTGAAGGTATGTGAATTTGTGTATCAAATTCTTGTGAAATTGAACCAACTTTCTTGAAAGACTGAAATAAAGCTTGGAGAGTGTTTCTAAATTTTTTTTAAACATCTATTAGACTTTTGATGAATATATTCTGGAAATTGATCACCTGGAAGTTGATTAATGTTAAAAATGATTAGATATGATTAGAACCGTACCTTATGATGAGGTTTCACATCCAAAACTAGCGGAGGAATCATGCTAACAACTTCTTGCCGGCTTATACTGCCGCTGTTTGTTTCAGCGATCAAAAAATTATGTAGTCTAGAGTAAGCCTCTGATCTCCTTATATCTTTTCTTGTTAATTGAAGCTGCCATGCCAAAGAATCTGGATAAAATGGTAATGACTTTGGGAATAGTTTATCCTTTTCTTTTATTTCATCATCTTCATTATCCGGTTTGGTGTTTATAATCTCTTTGAAAAAATCTCCCTTTATAACATCTAGCAGAGCTTTCGTCTCCGCTTTAGAACCAGTTATTCTAAATGCAACTGGCAAATTCTCACGCATCTTTGCTATAAAAGTATCCCATTCAACGTCGGGAATCACGTTTTGGGATTTATAGTAATTCTCAAAGTCAACATTCTCCCTTACAATCTCCTCGTAACACCTCTGCGGTCTTTTGTCCCATTCGTCTTTATTCTGCAACGAATTGTTTCGTTGTATTTATGTTTTTTCATTTTCTTTAATTGGGAAGAACTTATATTATTTCGTTAAATTTAAGGATCGACGGATTCGATCATGAGTTTGTAAACATAACCTCGAAACGATACCGGTTTTAGACAATCTTACTGCATATTTAATACCTACTTTCTGCTTATCGCGACGTTTTTCAGCAAAATTCTTTTTCGGTCTGTATTTTCTACCTTTTCCCATTGTCGATATTAAGGGATTAGGTATTAGAACACGAGACTAACTCTATTCTTGACACGTGCTTGCTATTAGCTGACGGACAATCGTGAATCGCGCTGTAATATCAATGAGGAAATTTCCCTGGATGAAACTATCCGAATCTATACGTAGCGAGTGTTTTTAGAAACTGGAGGCAGTATCGGTCGGTAAGAAAAAATTTGTTCTAACATTTGATAAACCATTACGGTAAAACAGAGAAAGTAGGTAAAACATTGCGCTCGGCTTGTCTTAAGGTGATTCACTACCCAATTCGACCTGTTCGAAAAACATTGGGCTGAACACGTATTAAACGGTGCTATTAAACGGAATATCTCTAACCGGGCACCGAAAACGGGCTCTGTAGCGCAATTCTATTGACGATTACGAACACGTGGGTCCTCAAACATGTTCGTTTCACGCTAAAATAGAGAAATGGCATAAGGAATACTTTGAAAAAGTTCAATGTATAATATTGTGTCCTGACAACAGGTATGAATATTCGAAGGGGTTTTGCTAAACTGAATGTGCTTTGCTCGCGTGCAGAACTGTAAATTTTTCACCGTTACTGAATATACAAGAATTGTAGCTATCATGAATGATGTGAATAAATAATAGTCGCAAAGCATATTAAATGTATAAAACACATGCAAGTACTGCAGCCTACTGCATTTGTAATTAAAATCAGCAGAGGAGGTCGAGTATGGTATACCGTGTGACATATCACAGAGATAATCGTGGAGTATCGATCCACAATGAATTGTCATCGATTGAACTAAGGCTTATTCAATCGTATAATAACATGTATTTTTACCTATTTGCGCTTGAATTAGAGTCGAAGTATCGCTTAAAAAATATCTTAAAACTGATCCGGGTTGAACAAATGGCTTGTACCTTTTTATGAATGAAAATAAACGGCAGGGTATTGAAAAAACATCCGAAGATTCGAGAAGATGTAATTATTTATTCAAAGCGTATTATTGAAAAGCGATGTAGCAAGTATACCGCAAATTATAGCTCGCAGTTGACAATTTACATCATATTATTGTATGATTGGCCAACAGAAATTCGCGCATTCGGCATTATAATTTTGGGACAAAGATTGCACTGCATAACAGAGACTATACTGTTAGATAACTTGTCGAAAACCTATATTGCATTTCATGTCGCTATGTTATGTCATAATAATTTCAAACAATGTCCAAGAATTAGAAGCTTAGCTCATGAGCTTGCATTACTCGTTATAACTTCTTCATATCCGTCAAGATTTTATACGTTCTAATCAATAATTATATAATTATAATTAAATGATGTTTGACATGATATTTTATTTTGAATACTCAACACGGAGATCCCCGCTGTGAATTACGCCGCGTTAATTTCCTCACATTCGTATACTCTTGATTTGATATAACATCAATGAGGATATAACGATGAATTATTTTCACATTCCGTATAATTCGGGATAAAGAGAATTATATTTGAAAACGAGCGAAAAAGAGATGATAAGTCACACTAATGTTACAGCCCTATAGAGTATATGAGGCAATCCATGTCAACTTGACCAGGTTTTAGCATCACCGTTTCCAATTTGGTTACAACTTTTCCGAGTCCAGACAGTAGCACCTCGAATCCCCCCTAGTTCTTTTTTTGTTGTTGTATTCTTCCATGCAAACGTCTTTCAATTATGAATATTCAAACCTTTCTCTGAAACATTTTCTGTTGAATTTTCCAACAAATTCGCAAAATTTGATTTTTTATTCTGGTTACCTTGTGTTAATTTTTCTCACTATTTTGGAATTTTTGGATGATCAAATATCAATTTTTAGACAGAAAGGTTCGGATATTTCATCATTCGAAGACGTTTGAATACGGGGGAAAAGGAAACAGACGTATTTTCGAGGTGCTGCTGACACCTAAAAAAGTTTTGACCAAATAAAAAATGGTGATGTTAAAACTCGATCAAGTTTGCATGGAATAAAAGTATATTATTGTTTGACATTATAAATTCAAGGTCCAGTAGATTGAACGAATTGAATAACGATGATAAGATAAGTTGCTGTGGCTCCAACGATCTGTAACATTAAATTGATACCTTTCAAATATACTTCTGGTTATCAATAACAATTTCAACACACGTTTGGCATGCTAAACAATCAATATTTATATTTATGTTACCTGTAATTAACTGGAATTTCAAAATTATAAAAAATGCGCACAATTGAAGATTGTTTGTCATCTATGTGTTATATTTACCGACTGTAGTAGGGTAAAGTCCAATTCGAAAAATCCACAAGCGGTGAAGCTGAGCTTTTCGTGTATCAATTGAAGCGCGAATTGTTCAAACTACAAACGAAATGGATAGTAAAACATTTTTCTCTCATTTTGAATCATAGGGAAAGAGCTATTTCATTTACCTCTGCTATGATTTCTTGTTTCTTTGCTGAGGCCAACAATTTGTGAACGAGCTGTCTGGTTAGTTCAGCCTGAATCAATTGGTAATTGTTCACCAGAAAAGACAATAAACTATTGGTCATAAGATGTTCAAGAGTCGTTCACGGAGATATTTCCTCACCTTCTTTTTAGTTTTTGTTACGTTGAAAGCAAGTGAGATAACTGGATAAGTGCAGACAAGAAACCACGATCCATTAGCAATATTAGTCATTAGTGACCTATCATAAGATGGGGCAAGGGCTGGTATCACCATGTAATGAACGTTGATGACAAGCACCAAGAAATGAAAAGCAACTGAGAATAATATCGGGAGTGAAAAGAAGTCAGCAACGTCTTGAGATATTTCGGAAAGTGTAGTACGAACATTGTGAAGTAGTTTTATATCCGCAAGTTTTTCACCAGTTGGTAAAATGGCCATCGCCAGATGGTCGTTTGATGATAAAAATGTATGGAATGAATAATTTGAAAACTCTTTCATGGTCAGCAAATTATTGTTCAGATTTTCAAGCTCCCTAGCTACAAGTCCAAGGACCGTAGAATACTCTATAAATAACAGGTAGTGTACAAGTTGCGGCATGGTGAACATAATCGTGATGAAAAACGAACCGTAACAGATATTTGTCGAGACCGTTAAAGTAATCCATAGAAAAGCATTGAACGACACATGTAACGCAAGAGATAATAACATCCAATGGTTGGGCAACTGGTCTTTAGGAGTAGAAAGAAGACGACGAACATCTAGGAGTCTGTTCATGATACAGGCAGCTTTTTTTTGGCTTAATACCCAGTAAAAAATGACAAACCAGGTTGTTAAAACACGTGAAATGTACACTATTGCGTCCAAGATCTGACTGACAATTGATTCGTTTGCAGCCTGTAGTGATGGCAGTTTTGTAAATCCTAGTTTAGCCGTAATCGTAATCAGGGTTAGAAGTACGATGTTGTAAAACAATCCAACTTTTGAGAACATAAAAGTTGTGATGGATGTGTTGCACGAATTTTCAGACGGTGTTTCAGTGTGCAGGGAAATTGGAGCCAATCCGACACCCTTGAGGCCGTAAATCATCATTTTGAACATAAAATAAACTAGCTTCTCAGACCGTGTTTGAATATTAACTGTCATACTGCAGCTGATGATTGATACTAATTATACAATTGATGAAGTAAAAATCTAAATCAGTCTAAATGATTATGGTAATTTATCACCGATTACAAGAATTCTATACTAAATGTCAATCACGTTTGAAAGTTTTTGTAGAACTGTACGCGTGTGGTTTGCATACAGAGCCGGGAATTTTCCACTACCATTGAATATCCAGCTACTGCAGCTATACCATGAATACTATGAATTAATAATGTGCGATGAATATTGGATCTATCAAAAGTATATAGATTGCTACCAGAACACATTTTTTTTTCCTCGGGCGTATCTCCTTTTCAGAATGTGGCCAACCTAAATACATGCACAGTTGAAATTTTAGGGAAAGTTGGCTATATGATCTGGTGTGTCAAGTATCGCAGTAATTATTGCTGTATATAGTTTTCTACTAGCAATAATAAAACGAGGAAAAATAAATACTTGGAATGATTTCAGAAAATGTAATTATTTATTTTATCTTGTTATGTTATGTCATGGAAATTCGGAATAATGCCCAAGAAGAAGTTTAGCACATGAGCTTGCTTACTCGTAATAACTTCTTTACATTCGTCAATAGCTTACATCCTAATCAATAATTATAGATTTATAATTCAATAATGTTTGACATGATATTTTATTCTAAATACTGGACACCAGCTGTGAATTGCGACAAGTTAATTTCCTCATATGGGCTCTACATCTGAAACCGGCCACTTCAGAAACGGAGTGTCACAGATTTCAGTGGTTTTCACACATGTTGTCGTCCATATTGACCTTGGATCTCAGGTAAGTCCTTTCGTCGTGCTGACCCATCGCCGGCTGCTGGCGGAGGTCGTAGCAAGATGTCAAAAAATAGCATTCATTCATTCCCCTGACGCTGTTGGAGACACATTTTGACCTATAACTCTTGAACCGTTGGAGAGCCCAGAATTTGCTTCCGAGGGTGAATAGAACATGGAAAGAGGGTAATTTACGGATTTTTTTCGAAAAGTTCACGGACTGACGGACAAATGGCTTTTTTGACTGTGAAGTGCGGTGCTACGACCGCTGCCTCCATGGCGGCGATGGGTCAGCAAGACGAAAAGACTTACCTGAGATCCAAGGTCAACATGCACGACAACATGTGTGAAAACCATTGAAATCTGTGACACTCCTTTTCTGAAGTAGCCGGTTTCAGATGGAAAGCCCCATATATGTGTGTACTCTTGATTTGGACACAACATTAATGAGGATACGACGATCCATTATTTTCACTTTTTGCAGTATAATTCGGAATAAAGAGAATGAGATTCAAAAAAAGTGAAGGAACGGGAACAGAGATTGAATTTGAGTATGACTTTGTAAATATTGCTTAGTTCTCTCGAAATGATAAACCACACTTATATTACTGCCTTATATATAGTACACTCGAGGCATTCCATGTAAACTTGACCTTTCAGCCTCACCTCAGCAACACCCCTAGTTCTTCTCTTGTTGTAGTATGTTCCATGCAAATGTCTTTGAGTTATGAATATTCAAACCTTTTTCTGGAATATCCTTTCTTACATTTTTCAACAAATTCTCAAAAATTTGATTTTCTATTCTGGTTATCCTGGTTATTATTATTTTATTTGTTTTAATATTCTGGAAGTTTTGGATGAACAAATATCTATTTGTAGATGACATTGAAGTTTGCATCATTGGAACGCAACGAAATTCAACGTAAATTCAAAAAAAAATGTACATAGGCTAAAAATGATCCTATATACTAGGGTTATCAATATTTTCAAGTCATTTCTAGTCGTTTTCACTTTTTAAACATAGCAGGATCATTTTTGGTAAATAAGTATATTAAAAAATTTTTTTTCGGACTTCGTTGCGTGCCAACGATGCAAACTTCAATGTCATATTCGTAGAGAGAAGGGTTTGGATGTATTCATAATTCGGCGACGTTTAAACGCGAGGGAAAACGAAGACGGAGGGGTTCACGCGGTGCCACTGACACCTAATAAAGTTTCAACCTAATAAAAAAGGTGAGAGTAAAGCCTGGTCAAGTTTGTATGGAATAAAAGTATAATATCGTTTGACATTATAAATTCAAGGTCCAGTAGATTGAACGAATTGAATAACGATGATAAGATAAGTTGCTGTGGCTCCAACGATCTGTAACATTAAGTTGATACCTTTCAAATATAGTTCTGGTTATCAATAACAATTTCAACACATGTATAGCGTGCTAAACAATCAACATTCATATTTATGTTACCTGTAATTAACTGGAATTTCAAAATCATAAAAAATGCACACAACCGAAAATTGTTTGTCATCCATGTGTTATATTTACCGACTGTATTAGGGTAAAGTCCAATTCAAAAAATCCATAAGCGGTGAAGCTGAGCTTTTCATGTATCAATTGAAGCGCGAATTGTTCAAACTACAAACGAAATGGATAGTAAAACATTTTTCTCTCATTTTGAATAAAAGGAAAAGAGCTATTTCATTTACCTCTGCTATGATTGCTCGTTTCCTTGCCGAGGCCAACAATTTGTGAACGAGCTGTCTGGTTAGTTCAGCCTAAATCAATTGGCAATTGTTCACCAGAAAAAACAATAAAATATTGGTCAGAAAATGTTCGAGAGTCGTTCACGGAGATATTTCCTCACCTTCTTTTTAGTTTTTGTTACGTTGAAAGCAAGTGAGATAACTGGATAAGTGCAGACAAGAAACCACGATCCATTAGCAATATTACTCATTAGTGACCTATCATAAGATGGGGCAAGGGCTGGTATCACCATGTAATGAACGTTGATAACAAGCGCCAAGAAATGAGAAGCAACAGAGAATAATATCGGAAGTGAAAAGAAGTCAGCAACGTCTTGAGATATTTCGGAAAGTGTAGTACGAACGTTGTGGAGCAGTTTTATAGCCGCAAGTTTATTACCAGTTGGTAAATTGGTTATCGCCAGATGGTCGTTTGATGAAAAATATGTATGAAATGAATAATTTGGAAACTCTTTTATGGTCAGCAAATTATTGTTCAGATTTTCAAGCTCCCTAGCTACAAGTCCAAGGACCATAGAATACTCTATAAATAACAAGTAAAGCACAAGTTGCGGCATGGTGCACATAATCGTGATGAAAAACGAATCGAAATAGTTATTTGTCGAGACCGTTAAAGTAATCCATAGAAAAACATTGAACATCACATGTAATGCAGGAAATAATAACATCCAATTGTTGGACAACTGGTCTTTAGAAGTAGAAAGAAGACGACGAACATCTAGAAGTCTGTTCATGATACAGGCAGCTTTTGTTTGGCTTAATACCCAGTAAAAAATGACGAACCAGGTTGTGGAAACACGTGAAATGTACAATATTGCGTCCAAGATCTGACTGACAATTGATTCGTTTGCAGCCTCTACTGATGAAAAATTTGTAAGTCCTGGTTTAGCCGTGATCGTAATCAGGATTAGAAGGACGATATTGTAAAACTGTCCAACTTTTGAGAACATGAAACTTCTGATGGATGTGTTGCACGAATTTTCAGACGGTGTTTCAGTGTGCAGGGAAATTGGAGCCAATCCGACACCCTTGAGGCCGTAAATCATCATTTTGAACATAAAATGAAATAGCTTCTCAGACCGTGTTTGAATATTGACTGTCATACTGCAGCTGATGATTGATACTAACTATACAATTGATGAAGTAAAAATCTAAATCAGTCTAAATGATTATGGTAATTTATCACCGATTACAAGAATTCGATACTAAATGTCAATCACGTTTGAAAGTTTTTGTAGAACTGTACGCGTGTGGTTTGCATACAGAGCCGGGAATTTTCCACTACCATTGAATATCCAGCTACTGCAGCTATACCATGAATACTATGAATTAATAATGTGCGATGAATATCGGATCTATCAAAAGCATATAGATTGCCACCAGAACACATTTTTTTTCCTCGGGCGTATCTCCGTTTCAGAATGTAGCCAACCTAAATACATGCACAGTTGAAATTTTAGCGAAAGTTGACTTTATGCTATGATGTGTCAAGTATTGCAAAAATTATTGCTGTATATTAGGGTCTGTAACTTTTTTTTTTTTCTTTCATTTCGCTCTCTCAACCCCTCAGTATCTTATACTATTTGCCATAATGATGTGGTATAAATTTGGGCTATGTGGGATTTTTTTTTAGAGGTTCCGAGTTTTTCTGTTTTCCATTCATTCAACACAGGAAATTTGGCGACCTTGGACATAATGCCATATATCTTTTGAGTTTTTCTTATTACTGCGACCACTATGCCGGAGATCGTTCAGATATATCTACACGATTTTTGCACCATCATTTATTTATTCATTTATTTTTTGCAATTTTTGTCTGTTTATAGTCATTTTATAGTCATTTATTGCAGAGCATAGGGGAAGAAGAAAAAAATGAATGGTGGTGCGAAAAATCGTGTAAATATATCTGAACAATCCCTCGCATAGTGGTCGCAATTGCCAAGAAAAACTTAAAAGATATATGGCATTATGTCCAAGGTCGCCAAATTTCCTGTGTTCAATGGATGGAAAACAAAAAAACTCGATGAGGAACCTCTGAAAAAATCCGTACATACCCCAAATTCATACCACATCATGATGGCATATAGTATAAGATACTGAGGGGGTGGGAGAGCGGAATAAAAAAAAAAAAAAAATTACACACCCTACTGTATATAGTTTCCTACTGCGCATATTTCTATAATAGAATTGAATTGTTCATCTGTGGATTCACATTTATGTCAATGATAATAAATCACTTGAGACCGATCGTCCAAGGACGTTAAAATTTAGAAATAATACGAAATGTTAAAAATAATAAAAGAAGGAAAAATAAATACTTGGAATGATTTAGGAAAATGTAATTATTTATTTTATCTTGTTATGTTATGTCATGGAAATTTTGAATAATGCCCAAGAAGAAGTTTAGCATATGAGCTTACTAACTCGTAATAACTTCTTTACATTCGTCAATAGCTTACATCCTAACCAATAATTATAGATTTATAATTGAATAATGTTTGACATGATATTTTATTCCAAATACTGGACACCAGCTGTGAATTGCGACAAGTTAATTTCTTTACATCTGAAACCGGCCACTTCAGAAACGGAGTGTCACAGATTTCAGTGGTTTTCACACATGTTGTCGTCCATATTGACCTTGGATCTCAGGTAAGTCCTCTCGTCGTGCTGACCCTTCGCCGGCTGCTGGCGGAGGTCGTAGCAAGATGTCAAAAAATAGCATTCATTCATTCCCCTGACGCTGTTGGAGACACATTTTGACCTATAACTCTTGAACCGTTGGAGAGCCCAGAATTTGCTTTCGAGGGTGAATAGAACATGGAAAGAGGGTAATTTACGGATTTTTTCGAAAAGTTCACGGACTGACGGACGAATGGCTTTTCTGACTGTGAAGTGCGGTGCTACGACCGCTGCCTCCATGGCGGCGATGGGTCAGCAAGACGAAAAGACTTACCTGAGATCCAAAGTCAACATGCACGACAACATGTGTGAAAACCATTGAAATCTGTGACACTCCTTTTCTGAAGTAGCCGGTTTCAGATGGAAAGCCCCATATATGTATGTACTCTTGATTTGGACACAACATTAATGAGGATACGACGATGTATTATTTTCACTTTTTGCAGTATAATTCGGAATAAAGAGAATGAGATTCGAAAAAAGTGACGGAACGGGAACAGAGATTGGATTTGAGTATGACTTTCTAAATATTGCTTAGTTCTCTCGAAATGATAAGCCACACTTATATTACTGCCTTATATATAGTACACTCGAGGCATTCCATGTAAACTTGACCTTTCAGCCTCACCTCAGAAACACCCCTAGTTCTTCTTTTGTTGTAGTATTTTCCATGCAAATGTCTTTGAGTTATGAATATTCAAACCTCTTTCTGGAACATCCTCTCTTACATTTTCAACAAATTCTCAAAAATTTGATTTTTCATTCTGGTTATCCTGGTTATTATTATTTTATTTTTTTTAATATTCTGGAAGTTTTGGATGAACAAATATCGATTTGTAGAAAGAAAGGTTTGGATGTATTCATGATTCGGTGACGTCTAAACGCGAGGGAAAACAAAGGCGGAGGGGTTCACGCGGTGCCACTGACACCTAATAGAGTTTCAACCTAATAAAAAAGGTGAGAGTAAAGCCTGGTCAAGTTTGTATGGAATAAAAGTATAATATCGTTTGACATTATGAATTCAAGGTCCAGTAGATTGAACGAATTGAATAACGATGATAAGATAAGTTGCTGTGGCTCCAACGATCTGTAACATTAAGTTGATACCTTTCAAATATAGTTAAATAGTTTTGGTTATCAATAACAATTTCAACACATGTATAGCATGCTAAACAATCAATATTCATATTTATGTTATCTGTAATTAACTGGAATTTCAAAATTATAAAAAAGCGTACAATTAAAGATTGTTTGTCATCCATGTGTTATATTTACCGACTGTAGTAGGGTGAAGTCCAATTCGAAAAATCCACAAGCGGTGAAGCTGAGCTTTTCATGTATCAATTGAAGAGAGAATTGTTCAAGCTAAAATCGAAATGAACAGTAAAATTTTAATTCCACATTTTGAAAAAAAAAACCAAGAAAGATCAGATCAGTGGGATATTTACCTCTGTTTTGATTTCTTGGCTTTCTGCTGTAGCTGTCAATTTATGGACTAGCTGTTGAGTTAATTCAGCCTGCATCCCATTAGCAATTGTTTATTTAAATAGCAAATTGAATATCGATTGAAAAATGTATGTCAGTCATTCGGGAAGATTTTTTTCTTACCTCCTTTGTAGTTTTCGTAACATTGAAAGCAAGTAAGATAAGTGGATAAACGCACATGATAGTCCACGATACATTGTGAATACGATCAATTAGTGAATAAGGATATAATGACGTAACGCTTGGTAAGATGACATAATAAGCATTGGCAACAAGTGCAAGAAATATACAAGCGATGGAGAATAATATTAGAAGTGAAAAGAAGTCAGCTACGTCGTTAGACACTTGAAAAAGTGTAGTACGAACATTGTGGAGAAGTTTTATAGCAACAAGTTTGTCATCTGCTGATGATATGGTTATCGCCAGATGATCGTTCGGTGATAAATGCGCATGAAATAAATAATTCGGAAACTCTTTCAAGGTCAGCAAATTATTGTTCAGAATTTCAAACTCCCTAGCTAGAAGTTCAAGGACCATGGAATACTCTATGAATAACCAGTAAATTACAAGGCCCGGTAGATTATATGCAATTGCAATCTTCAACGAATTGAAAAAGACCCTGGCCACGACCACAACAGTAATCCATAGAATAAAATTGATCATCATGCGTACTGTGGGAAATAATAATTTCCAGTTGTTGGATAACTGGTCTTTCGGAGCTGGAAAAAGACAACGAACATCCAGAAGTCTGTTGATGATATCGATAGCTTTTTGTTGTTTCAATGTCCAGTAAATAATGATAAACCAGGTTGAGACAAGGCAGGAAATGTACAACATTAGATCGATCGCCTCACTCATATCTGATTTGCCTACGTAACTCGCAGAAAACAGATCTGCAAGTCCTAGTGTACCCATGATCGGAACCAGAATTGAAAGTACGATGTTGTAGAACTGTCCAACTTTTGAGACTATAAAAGCCCCGATCGGAGCTGTGCACGAGTTTTCAGCCGGCGTTTTAGTATAAGGAGAAATTGGAGCCAGGCCGATACTCTTGAAGCCGTAAATGATCATTCTGACCATAAAATAAAGTAGCTTTTCAAATCGAGTTTGAATAACTTTCATAATTGCAATTGATGATTGATACTAATTATTTAATTAATGGAATAAAAATCACAGTCAATTAATTATGTTTCAGTTTGATTTTGAATGGTTATGGCAATGTATCACCGATTACAAGATATCGGTATGGGATGTCGATCACGTTTGAAAGTTTTTGTTGAACTGAACGCGTCTAGCTTGCATGTAGAACCGGGAATTTTCCACTATCATTGAATATCCAGTAAATGCAGCTACCATGAATACTATGAATTAATAATGTGTAATGAATATCATATCGTTCGAAAGCCTATAGATGGCCACCTATATGCATTCACAATTGAAATTTCAGGGGAAGTTTACTAGGGTCTGGTGTGTCAAGGATCGCAGAAATCATCGCGATAGTGGCGAGGGGGGTCTTAACTTTCTTAAAAACGACTGTTTTCAGTTTTCTGTCCTCACCTACGCAAAGAAAGTGCGGAAAATAGGTGAAATTGTTCATGTCCTGGAGCTGATATCCTTGAACCATAGAATTGCACGATTATAAATCAATTTCTCTCGGATTTCGTTTTTATAACGGTTTCACATGGATATCTTCTCTATTTTAGCGTAAATCGAACATGTTTTGGGCCGTACGTGTTCGGAATTGCACATAGAATTGCGCGACCTATTTTGTTTTTTTTTCATTTCGGTGCCCAAGCAGGAATATTCCATCTAATAGCACCTTCTGCACGCGTTTATCCCAATGTTTTCAGGTCTGGTGGAATTGGGTAGGGAAGCACCTTAATGTTGCGATACGGTTTACTCTCGGTATATTATGCGAAATTACGACCTCGCAAATTCTAGTATTATCTCAAAATTAGAGATCACACTAATAAAACAGCTGAATAGTAAATATGCATAGTTTGAAGTTATCAATTCAATTTTTAGTAGGTTGGGCGAATTGCAGAACGATCACGAGATAAGTCACTGTGGCTCCTAAGATCTGTAACATTAAATGGATACCCTTCAAATATACGTTTGTTTCTCAATATAGGTATGTCGCATGTCTAATTTCAGAAGGTCCTAAGAGCCCGAAATGCGATTTTCGTGCTACAAGAAGGACCTCAATATTTTAAAACTGTTAAAAATAAGTGTAAATGTTCATTGCTTATCATCTGTGTGTTATATTTACCGACTGTAGTAGGGTAAAGTCTAATTCGAAAAATCCACAAGCGGTGAAGCTGAGCTTTTGATGTATCAAGTGAAGAGAGAAGTGTTCGAGCTAAAAACGAAATGTAGAGTAAAATTTTAATTCCACATTTTGAAATAAAAGCAAGAAAGGTCAGAACAGTGGGATATTTACCTCTGCTTTAATTTCTTGATCTTTTTCTGTAGCTGCCAATTTATGGATTAGCTGTTTAGTTAATTCAGCCTGCATCCCATTATCAATTCTTTATTAAAATAGCCAATTGAATATTGATTGAAAAATGTATGTCAGTCATTCGGGAAGATTTTTTTCTTACCTCCTTTGTAGTTTTTGTAACATTGAAAGCAAGTAAGAAGAGTGAATAAACGCTACTGATGATCCAAATTCCATTGTAAATTATTTCGCTTAGTGAACTATTATAAATTGACGTGACGGTTGGAAAGATGAGAAAATATGCGCTGGTAACAAGTCCGAGGAAAATACAAGCGATGGAGAATAATATTGGAAGTGAAAAGAAGTCAGATACGTCGTTAGACACTTGAAAAAGTGCAGTACGAACATTGTGGAGTAGTTTTATAGCAACAAGTTTGTCATCAGTTGATGATATGGTTATCGCCAGATGATCGTTCGGTGATAAGTGCGCATGAAATAAATAATTTGGTAACTCTTTCAAGGTCAGCAAATTATTGTTCAGATTTTCAAACCCCTCAGCTAGAAGTTCGAGGATCATGGAATACTCCATAATTAACCAGTGAAGTACGAGTTGTGGTGTATTATATACAATTGCGGTCCCCAATGAATTGAAAAAGATCATTGCCACGACCATAATAGTAATCCATGAAATTATATTGAACATCATGTGCATTCCGAGATGTAATGATATCCATTTGTTGGATGACTGGTCTTTCGAAGCAGCAAAAAGACGAACATCCAGAAGTCTGTTGATGATATCGACACCTTTTTTTTGCCTGAATGCCCAATAAATAATGATGAACCATGCTGCGACAACGTCGGAAATGTATAATATTATATCGATCGCCTCACTGATATATGATTGGTCCGCAGCGTTACTCGCAGATAACAGATCTATGGGTCCTAGTGCACCCATGATCGGAAACAGGATTGAAAATACGATGTTGTAGAACAGTCCAACTTTTGAGACTATAAAAGCCCTGATCGGAGCTGTGCATGAGTTTTCAGCCGGCGTTTTAGTACGAGGAGAAATTGGAGCGAGACCTATACTCTTGAGGCCGTAAATGATCATTCTGACCATAAAATAAAGTAGCTTCTCAGATCGAGTTTGAATAACTTTCATAATTGCAGCTGATAATTGATACTGATTATACAATTGATGGAATAAAAATCACGGTCAATTAATTATGTTTCAGTTCTATTTCGAATGGTGATGGTAATGTATCACCGATTACAAGATTTCGGTATGTATAATGTCAATCGCGTTTGAAAGTTTTTGTTGAACTGAACGCGCTAGCTTGTATGTAGAACCAGGAATTTCCCACTATCATTGAGAATCCAGTAACTGCAGCTACCATGAATCTATGAATTAATAATGTGTAATGAATGTCAGATCTTTCAAAAGCATACATAGATTGCCGGCTATATGCATTCGCAATTGAAATATCAGGGGAAATTGACTATGGTCTGGTGTGTCAAGCATCGCAAAAATTATCCCTATAGGGGCGCGGGGGGCAAAACGGGCACCGTCTTAACTTTCTTAAAAACAACTGTTTTCAGTTTTTCTTTCGTCACCTACGCAAAGAAAGTGCGAAAAATAGGTGAAATTGTTCATGTCCTGGAGCTGATATCCTTGAACCATAGAATTGCACGATTATAAATCAATTTCTCTCGGATTTCGTTAATCTTTTTGCTTTCTCGTGTTATTGTTGATCCAAAAATACGTCGGAATATCATGAAAACTCAATTAGGATGGAGTTATTATTTTCAGACTTGGTGCCCGTTTTCCCCCGAATTAACATATTCAGCGAAGTGCAGTTAGAAATAATGAAACAGGAAAAAGGAGGTACTTGGAATGATTGAAAAATGTAATTATTTATTCAAAGTGTGAATACGATGTATTCTGATTTGAAGGAAAGCAAAAGAAAGGGAACGGAGTTTGGATTCAAATATAACTATTCTGAAAACGCATATTCGGCCTTCTGAGTTCTCTCAGAATGATAAATCACACTAACACATATGTGTATTTTGCTGAAAGATCTTTTCTTAAATTTTTCAACAAATTCTCAAAAATTTGATTTTTTTATTCTGGTTATCCTGTGTTAATTTTTTTTACTATTTTGAAAATTTTAGATGATCAAATATCGATTTTTAGACAAAAAGGTTCGGATATATTCATCATTCGAAGACGTAACACGGGGGGAAAGGAAACAGACGTGTTTTCGAGGTGACACCTAAAAAGTTTTAACCAAATAAAAAATGGTGAAGCTAAAACCTGGTCAAGTTTGCATGGAATAAAAGTATAATATTGTTTGACATTATAAATTCAAAGTTCAGTAGATTGAACGAATTGAATAACGATGATGAGATAAGTTGCTGTGGCTCCAATGATCTGTAACATCAAATTGATACCTTTCAAATATACTTCTGTTTATCAATATATGGGATTTTCCATGCGAACTGACCTAGTCGCTGACCCTCGACCTTTATGATTACCCCAATTTTTTTTTTTTTCACATGATAGCTGTCGATAACTGAAGAATACATACCGATTTTCAGATCTTTATCTCAATTCGTTTTCGCGTTATAAATTTCCAACTAAAACATGCGCATTCGTTTTACCTTCAATCATTTACAACTTTGTATGGAAAAAAGGTATCGACACAAACAAGTACGTTCTTTTTTTTCGTCTTGGATTGCAGTTTAACATAACAATATGTATAGAAGAATATACAACGTGAGCTCGATCATTTTTATAAGCATTGAAGTATAAAAAATCAATTTTCGTCAAGTTCGACTCCTCCGATTTTTTTGAAAAAAATTACATCAATTCGGGAGCCGAAACCCGAATTTTGAAGACTAAAATGAAGACGGACCTCCAACTCCTTTGATTCTTTTCCAATTTTTGAAATTTATTTTCATGCCGATTTGTCGTAAATAATGATTCAGAATGTTGAAATTTACATTACATTCAACCAATGTTGCTCGAAAAATAAATGAAAATACTAGTGTTGAAAATACGAGTTCTCCAGTATCATGTGATCCAATTTTTAACATTCGGAGTAATGATTCACATTAAACCGCCATGGAAATAAATGTCAAAAATTGGAAAAAAAATGGAAGGAGTTGGAGGTCCGTCTTCATTTTGGTCCTCAAAATTCGGGATCCGAATCCCGAATTTATGTAATTTTTTTCTAAAAAATCGAAGGCGTTGAACTTGACGAAAATTGATTTTTTATACTTCAATGCTTATACAAATGATCGAGCTTACGTTGTAAAGTATATTCTTCTACATATTCTTATGTCAAACTACAATATCCAAGGCAAAAAAAAGAACGTACTTGTTCGTGTCAATACCTTTTTTCCATACGGAGTTATAAATGATTGAAGGTAAACGAATGCATATTTTAGTTCGTTTTTTGGAAATTATTTGTAACGCGAAAACGAATTGATATGAAGATCTGAAAATCGGTATATATTCTTCCGTTATCGACAGTTATCATGTAAAAAAAAATATTGGGGAAATCAAAAACGTCGAGGGTCAGCGACTAGGTCAGTTCGCACGGTAAAGCCCATATACAATACATTTATTAGAAGTATCATGGATGAAATTCTAACACATGTATAGCGTGCTAAACAATCGATATTTTTAAACCGATTGAACTGCAAATACCTCTATTTGATTAGAATTTCAAAATTATGAAAAATGTGCACGATTGAAGATTGTTCATCATCTCTGTATTATATTTACCGACTGTAGTAGGGTAAAGTCCAATTCAAAAAATCCATAAGCGGTAAAGCTGAGCTTTTCATGTAACAATTGAAGAGCGAATTGTTCAAACTACAAACGAAATGGATGGTAAAATAATTTTTCTACATTTTGAATAAAAGGAAAAGAGCTATTCACCTCTCCTATGATTTCTCGTTTCTTTGCTGTAGCCAACAATTTGTGAACTAGCTGCCTGGTTAGTTTAGCCTGGATTGATTAGTAATTGTTTATCAGAAAAGTAAATCAAATATTGGTCAGAAAATGTTCGAGAGTCATTCACAGATATATTTTCTTACCTTC
Source organism: Tenthredo scrophulariae (assembly GCA_963978835.1). Classification (NCBI taxonomy): domain Eukaryota; kingdom Metazoa; phylum Arthropoda; class Insecta; order Hymenoptera; family Tenthredinidae; genus Tenthredo; species Tenthredo scrophulariae. The sequence goes on along the minus strand of OZ022230.1, from coordinate 1,966,934 downwards.
TTTTGAGTTTTCGTTACATTGGAAGCAAGTGAGATGAATGGATAGATGCAGATGAGAAACCACAGTCCATTAACAATATTATTCATTAGTGACACATCATAAGATGTGGCAAAGGCTGGTAACACAATGTAATGAACGTTGATAACAAGCGCCGAAAAATTACAGGCAATGGAGAATAATATCGGAAGTGAAAAGAAGTCAGCAACGTCTTGAGATATTTCGGAAAGTGTAGTACGAACATTGTGGAGTAGTTTTATATCCGCAAGTTTATTACCAGTTGGTAAAATGGCCATCGCCAGATGGTCGTTTGATGATAAAAATGTATGAAATGAATAATTTGAAAACTCTTTCATGGTCAGCAAATTATTGTTCAGATTTTCAATTTCCCTAGCTACAAGCCCAAGGACCATGGAATACTCTTTGAATAACCAGTAAAGTACAAGTTGCGGCATGGAGTACACAATCATGATCGAAAACGAATCCGAATCGATCATTCCCGAGACCATGAAAAAAATCCATAGAAAAACATTGAACGTCATATCTAATGCAAGAAATAATGACATCCAATTGTTGGATAAATGGTCTTTAGGATTAGAGAGAATACAATGAACATCTAGAAGTCTGTTCATGATACGGGTGGCTTTTTTTTGGTTCAATACCCAGTAAAAAATGACAAACCAGGTTGTGAGAACACAGGAAATATATAATATGACTTCCAACGCCTGACTGAAAATGGTTTCGCCTAGAGCATCTAACAAAAGCAGACTTGTAAATCCTAGCTTAGCCATGATCGGAATCAGGATTAAAAGTACGATATTGTAAAACAGTCCAACTTTTGAGAATATAAAAGCTCTGATGGATGTGTTGCACAAATTTTTCGTCGGTGTTTCAGTGTGCAGGGAAATTGGAGCCAGGCCGACACTCTTGAGGCCGAAAATGATCATTTTGACAATAAAATAAAGTAGCTTCTCAGACCGTGTTTGAATATTAACTTTCATAACTGCAGCTGATGAATGATATTGATTATACAATTAATGAAGTAAAAATCACAGTCTAATAAATTATGTTTCAATTTGACTTGAAGTGATGATGGTAATCTATCAGCGATTGCAAGAATTCTATATGGAATGTCAATCACGATTGAAAGTTTTTGCCGAACTATACGCGTCTGGTTTGCATACAGAGCCGGGAATTTCCCACTGCCATTGAATATCCAGCAACTACAGCTACCACGAACACTATGAATTAACAATGTCATGATTTAATAATGTGCGATATCAGATCTTTTGAAAGCATGTGGATTGCCACCTATATGCATTCATAATTGAAATACCAGAAAAAGTTGACTATGAACTGGTGTGAATTATAATGAATCAATTGGTACCGATCTTCGAAGTGTTAGAAATAATGAAACAAGGAAAAAAAGATACTACGAATGATTTGAGAAAATGTAATTATTTATTTAAGGCGTAAATACGATGTATTAAAAAACGATGTATCAAATATACTACAAAATAGTTTGTAGTTAGTAATTAACATCGTATTATTGTATAATCAGGCAAAACAAATTCTTCGTATTGTAATTCTACCCCAGAGATCGCATTGCATAACAGAGATTACTGTTAGATAACATGTGGAAAATCTATTGCATTATTATGTTGTTATGTCATGTCACGAAAATTTCAAATAATGCCCAAGAAGAAGTTTAGCACATGAGCATGCTTGCTCGTAATGACTTCTTCATATCCGTCAATATCCTACGTTCTAATCAATAATTATATATTTATAATTAAATAATGTTTGACATATTATTTTATTTCAAATACTAAACACGAAGACACCCAGCTGTGAATTACATCAAGTTAATTTGCTCATATATGTACCCTTGATTTTGATATAACATAAATGAGGAGATAAAACGATGTATTATTTTCACTTTTTACATAATTCGCAAAACGCTCCGATGTCCTAGCAACTCTTTGAATATTACCAATCATTTAATTTCATGATTATTCGATTATCATTCAGTATACACAAATTCATTTGACTATTTATCAAAATGATTAAATATTTACAATAATTATTACCATCTCATCGAAAATATATTCAATTCTCATTACAATACAAGTCCTTGATAAGATGGGCCTTCAGATTCAGGAGATTCCATTCTATTACGAAGGTGTTCCAAAGTATTAGCCAAATGTTTTTGGATCTGTTCAGTCTCCTCGCTAACTTCAAGATTTGGCAACTCTTCCCTTATCTTAGCGATCACTTGGTTCAATATTTGAACGCTTAACTGCAACAATATCAAATTTCAAAATAAAATAACGTCTCAATATTTTCCATCCGAATTTTCTTACCGCTGTATTTCCTTTCTCATAAAAGTATATGTAATGATTGAGCAGTTCAACAAAAAGTTGCACTTGAACAGACGTGTCCATGCATTGACTTGCTATCCTGATTCCCTTTTTCAAACAATCCAAAACTTTATTCCCGTCTTGCATCTTGAAGAAATAAAATTATATTAAATTACATTTAAACACAGACTAAGCCAGGATTATCTTAAAGTTGTATATAAGCTTACGATGAGTGAATCTTTACCTCTTTGCCGCCAGTAGCAATCGACTTTCCAGACCAGAATATGTGCGAGCAAGTGGCGACGCCTCTGCATTGATCTGGTTTCTTGAGTAGTTTGCTAGCGTAAAGTGCACACTGATTTCTGACTGGTTCAGCATTCTCCTCGGAGAAGCAGCTCATTTGTTCAAAAGTAGCAATAATAAGAGTAATGGCAGCTAGCTGTGCCTTAGAATCGCTGATTTCATCTTCGTAAATGGAAAAGGCTTGGCTCATGAACTCATAGGCTACTGTTTCAAAGTTATCGAATCTTATTTCTCCGATGGCAATAGCTCCTTGGAGGAATAGCCTGAGTGGGAGTTCGGCAAGCTCTGCTTTCATCAAAGCGGTGATGGTGACGTGACAGAATGAGAAAATCTTATGGCACTTTTTCTGCCACATGTCATCCTGGAATATAAAATTTTCAAATGAATTTCAGTTTGGTATGAGACTTTATTCGAGAAAACTATCGAAGTTGTAACTTACTTGGTCTTTCAAACTCTTGTAAGTGAACGCCAGTTGATAAGCCTGAAATACGATTGGAGGAAGTGTGTATTTGATTCTTTTGTTACCGCCGGTACTAAAGTGTTTTCTTGCAGCGCTTAGGATCATGTACTGTTGGTCAGGAGTTTCGGATTTAAAATGGTGAATAAGTCTGCCGAGAAGGCCTTGTTCTTCGGCAAAATCTTCCGGGTCTTCTTCGATCGATGGTTGATCGGGCTGGTCTTGGACCAAGGGAGAAACCATGGAGAGTATGGCGTCGACTTGGTCCTGAGTTGGGATCAGGGTTTCGTTGTCTAAGATATTTGTGATTATGTAAACAGCCAGCGACTTACGACCTTCATAGTCAAAGTAGTCTAAGAGCGGGGCAAAGTTCTCCAATTTTAAGACGGTGAGAATGTTCTTGTAGTTATCTACGGGGATTTTCATCAGTCTTGATAATTCTCTGGAAACTGCGCTGTTGTATTCTAATCTGAAGACAAAAAAACGAATTTAGTTCCATTTGCAGTTACCAAGATCTAAGAGAGCTGAAATATTAGAAAAGTAATGAGATTACGCCTTCACTGACCTCTCTATGTTAAGCTTCTGGAATATCTGAACTGTAGTTAACAAAACTTTATCGATGTAATCAACCCTGTCCGGATAACATTTGTGCGCTAAATTAATAAGCGCTACTTGAAGCGAGACAATGTCTTCTGGCGGCATGTCTTGCCTGGTCTGTGAAAAAATCATTAATGTAAAGATTCATAAATACTTGATTAGTAATTTAATATGTGATATAAGTTGACCCAAGTTTATATATAAGCTCGACAATATTATCTGTTGTTTTCACGCTTCCAGTGAGATAAGGAAGTCTACTATTTTTTATTCTCGTCTTTAACTACCGCACAAAGAATTGATATGAAAGAAAGTATTTCTTATCAATTTCTGTTTCCTTACTTATTAGCTATTCAACTACAATGTTCAGAAGATCACTTCAACTCTTCAACCGCTCTCAGACTTAAACTAGACGAGTAAGAATGATCTAGGGTGAATAAAATCATGGTACTTTCAGTAGTGAGGATGTGCAGTATCTGGTCATCACCGAGTGGCTACGAGTGTGAATTTGGGTAATTTTTTACAATTCAATAAACAAATTGATTGATAACATTTCGGGTAGTCGAAAAAGTTGGTATTTCGAGGCGGCAATTTTACCTGTATAATTGTTGCCACCTGGTCACTGAACACATCGAACAGTTTAACATCTGTAGGAATCCCTTGAATCTGACTCGGACTCCCTGGGCCACCGACTCCGTCTGATCGTTGACTGAAAGCGGCGAGCCTATCGATCAATGAAATGATAATGTTCTTCACGTTTACCCCGTTTTGTAGCTCTGCACATGATTTCAGAAAAGCGTTTAGAGTTTGGAGGTGAAATTCGTCGGGAAAGACCTGAAAATTGAAATAAAAAAAACTGATATAGCATTCTGAATGATGTTTCGATCAGTTTGTGGTATTATTCTTTGCCAGAAACGTAGCACCGACTTTCAGGAAAATTTTAAACATATTCTCTTTTTTATGATGAATTAGAGTCTCCCAAAGCAGCTCTGGGCGTTGTTATGCACCACATAGACTCGCAGAGAATCCATAAATCAAAAGAAAATGTTATTTCCTTGGTAAATTTACCTGAATGATACACTCCATGAGGTATTCCTGTGCGATAGCGTCCCTGCAGCTAACTACCTGTTCTAATATACCAGGTAATACGAGCTGCAGAAAAATGAATATCAGGATTAAAATCTGGTAAAGGAGTTGCATATAATCGGAAAGAAGATAAATTCAGCATTGATGGAGAAGAAAATTGCTCAAGTAGGTAATGTGTGCAAAAGAGTGAATGAAGGGTGTGAAAACCTTTTTGTATTTGTCAAGGGTGACAGTTTCGAGTTGGCTGAGCCTGACCAAATTAGTTCCGACCAAAATGCGCAATTCTTCTCTCTCTCTTTCTCGCCTTTCTCGATCTCTGCTGTGACCTTGATGCTGCATTCTGACCCAGAGCTTATTCATCTCTGCAAAGTTCATCAATACAAAATCGATGCTGTCTCGTACCTAGAAAACACCGAATCAATGTTAGTGAATAAGATTTGATAACGGATGAATAATAACATAGGACAACACAGAGAATGAATAAAAGATGGCAAAGTAGCGCAGCAGCGATTTCTTGTAGTCATAGCTATTGAAAAGCTCGTCGATGGATTAAAATGATCAATCCTGTAAGTAATGAACAAAACACTACCTTTAACACGAACATTCCCGGGTAACGCTCTCGCGTACTCACCGTTCCCTCTTGTTCAACTCCTTCTGCTACATCTGGCAACACATTTCGTGTACATTGGAGTAGATAATTTCTCAAAAATAATCCTCTCAATGGATGTTGCACGCCGCGACACATCTCCACCAAGTCACGAAGCAGGTCTCTTTTCAGACAAGGATTCGTTTTTATGTAAACTAGTCCGACAGTTATGAGCAAATATCTGCAATAGTGAATCGAAATAGTAAATAAAATCCCTTGGAAAAAGAGTCGTCATGGTTTTGGTTCCAACTTCTTAGTTATTAGACCTGAATCTTCTCATGTTGGAGCGCAACAAGAAGACTTACAATCTAGGTACGATGTTCCCAGCGTACTGCACCAGCTCGTATAGGTCTGCCACTTTCCTTCCTTTCTGAAATTCGTCTAGCAAGTACAGCTCCAAATGACGGAGTTCGTCAGTTATGGCCATATCTAGGTACGCATGTGTTAAGGAACAGCGTAAACAAGTTTATGATTCATGATTGGTGATTCCAATAAATTCAGTGAATTGACGATGGAACTTTATTCTGCGAAATGTATTTGACGAATCAAAAATGACAAATAACAATTTTTATGAAATGTTGACGATTGACGAAGGATACATAGTTCGTAGTAGCTCTTAGGACTTAGTAGTGAAGTTCTGAGTTCACCGAGCATAGTAGATGCATGTTTGAGTGCATCCATGAGTCTGGATTTATCTAAGCAATGTTTCATTTGAAAAGCCTGCACCTTGACGACACCGACGGCATCTTCTAGCAGCTTTTCCTGCTCCTCGACGCCAGTCATTGTCGGTGTCATTGGCTGCGAAAAAAAAAGAGATACCTAACGATGCCAAGGAGCACCATGCCAGGTAAGCCAGTCAAATTAAGCGTGCTGTTAATTTTACTCGCATCTTATTGACTACTTGAGTTAGTATTTTGACCGTAGGAGTGAACTAGCTTCAAGACTTTAGTCAGGATAGTCTAATTATTTACAAACTCAAGTCTTGTCTTTACTTGTTTTTGAGAGTTTTGAAACATGCTGAAATCACTTCTGGGTACTAAGATCTTGGAAAAGTGGAAAAACTTCTTTTGTTTTAGCGCACCTGTTACGAACATATGAACAGACAGGCTTTTTCTTTGTAAATTGTATTCAGCAGATTTTAAACTCTCTCAAGACACATGAATCTAAGACAAATGAATGGAATATCACTCTCGAACAATTGACTATAGGATACTAGCAGATATTGTTTCATAGATGATTGTCTGCTGTTTTAGTGTTTTACAATAATGCGATTATTGTAAATGTCGGAAAGAATTAAAGTGAATGATTTTTAACGGACCTTAAATCCTGCGTTGGAGTAATTTTCTAGTTATTATTAAAGCTTGTTAATTATTTATCTAGATTGGTTTAGTCTCAGGTGTTAGTTTTGTAGGTTAGATGAAACGGAAGTAAAATAAAATAAAATAAAATAGAATGAAATAAAAATTACGTTCGATTCAGATCTAAACTGCCATCCCCAGTCCATGGTTAACAACTGATACACAGCTGGCCAAGGTCTAATTCCCTCTTAATAAAAATCCATGAAAGTTAATTAAAGAAATGATAGATCGTTGAGATCGCATACGTATGGGTTAAGTTAAGTATTGATATGTATATTTAACCTATTGACAATTGGAGAAGTATATATCATATATCCACCATTGTAAGATGTCAAAGTGTGAATGAATCATGAATAATTTAGCGATTAATTAAAGATCGAAGAAACTAGGGTTACGTGCCCAGTGCGACATTCCGTTAAACTGTATATAAAATATGATTCTTACCATTTTTATTTTTGATATTTACAATTATTTCTTTATTTCTTCTTATATTATAATCAGTCGTGTTTTGTTTTATTTAAGATTACAAAATGGCATCTCCCCCCCCCCCCCCCCCCCCCTCCACAAGCACATTATTTAGCTTTAATAAACAACGTAAGAAGTCAGAACAACACAGGTATTAGGTATAGTTGGTACAAATTTTTTTCCGATTATTTAACGTTAATAGAAGTTCGATTCGAAGCTAAGCGACCCAACTACCCAAGTGACAGACACGGCACGTGAAACGTCGTCTGCGATATCTGCATTATCTGTCACTTCCCTTTTCATGCGATTATAGCGAATTGCATTATCGCCCTTCTGAGCAACGACTAACCTTGGTATCAGGTATACGTATTTATGCTATTTCTCGAAGAAATTTTGTTCGAATGTTGTAACAAACTACAAGAAAATTCAATATTTATTATCCACTTTACGATGCGATGATCGCGTCAATTATTACAGCTCCCTGTTGCCTGTCTTATGCTACTTTTTAATCATTTATAAATATACCTACGCCTGACGCGGACTCTGATGTATACGGTGTGTTTTCGTGGATGCGCATCATACGGGACTGAAAGCGCCTGCGTGTATGCAATCACATTATCGCACTCGGCATATGACCAGATTTTGTACGCATATATCGCGTACCCGTTGGCCACGCTGGAAACAAAAGCCACTGCTGTTTGGGTTGCCTACGCGCAGGCGCTTTCGGGTTCATAGTATGCGCATCGACGATATCACCCTGTATATCGTATCACCGCCCTATATCAGATTAAGGGGTGTCGCATCAACGACGTAACGAAAAGAGGTTCATACACAGAACGGATGACTTCTTCCTTTGAATTTAGAATGAGGATGAAAAATTGTACAATAGTATTGAATTTCAGGAATGAAGCCTATAGGGAATGAGCTGAAAAACGTTGCGTAGGTCGCGTGAACTTTTTGAAAAACATAATATGAAAAATTGAAAAATCGTTCAATTTGATATTACCTAATAAATAATGTAATAAGATATATTTGAGATGAAATGAATGAAATATAATGAATCATAATATGTGATGAGAGATTTTTGATTTTATTCTATAATAAAAGATTCGTATTATGTATCATACAAGCCATTTACATTTACATAATCACACAAACGTGGCATACAAATAGATTATAGTACAATATAATTGTAATTTGTACAATAGTTTATCAACATTACGTCACTATAATCATAGTCTTTGCATTCAAAATGCTGTTTATAAAAATCATATTATTTTACCATATGGAAGTATGTATGTATGTAACGTTTATCAGTTATTCAAACAATCTGCGTATATACCGCGGTATATCTGCGTATAATCTTGTTCAAATATTCATTTTATTGGAGTATTTTTCATAGGCATTAGGAGAAAAAAATTGTTCTTATAGACTTTGCACAGCTTTTAACGAATTCTTTAGAACCAGAATTATGATTAGGTATCAGTAGATACAGAAGAAATATAGAATTTGATTTCATAATTTTTTTTCCGGACATTCAAACTAATATCGTAATTTATTCAATATTTTCAATTCACACTCACCTTATGTTATGCATATATTTATTCGATATACATAACAGCATATGGCTGTAGTTGGATGATACATTGTTACATTAATTTTGATATTATTAATTGAATCACAAAAGTTATGAACTATGTAACTGGCACGTGAGAAAGATGAGAGAGAAAATTAAAGAAAGGACAATACTGATTGTGGATTATCAAGAATTTTGAATGAAGCTCAATTTACGGATTTCTGAATGTAATAGGATTGGCTAATTATTGCCATACTTCATTTTGCTAAATTTCAAATATCTATCCAAGAGCTTTAGAAGGGGATAAAAATAAAGAATTTCATCAATTTCCAATTTTATTTTATGATATTGATAAGCTTTGCCCATTGTAATTGCGAGTCATCACTCAATTATTCATAAGTATATAGAGATAGATGCTATGATGTTTGTGAAAAAGGATTTGGGTTCGAGAGGGCACTATTAGCAAGAGAACATTGCCTTAGGAAGAAATTATCTGAGAGCCTCAACTTTCTGATTTTGTTGACAAATTGTTTTTTCAATTCCTTTTCTTCACTACATTGGGTTGCAATCATCAAATAATTTGAGTTTGAAAAAACATAATACTACTGCCAATTAATGTGATAAAAGAGAATTTAGTCTACCCTGGGATAAAAGGATCTCTTTAAATGGCATTTAGCTGCATACGTTACCACCTGATATTACCATTTCTCAGATCTTTGTATGCTGAGGCTGTGATGGTACCATGGCTTTGATTAAAGCTGTTTAAAGATCTTAGATTCCTTATCGCGGTAATAGGTTTTTGAATAGCGTTATGCCTCAGATGATTTTTGACTGTTTGAGCTCGAGTGACGGCGCTCCTTACTCTATGATTTTCTATCGTTTCAGAAATTGGATTAGTATTTTGTACATAGCTAATATCAGCGACACTCTCAACGGTCGGGCGAATTGAATAAGTAGCTGCGTTTCTAATTTGTCCTGTTGGGACTCTATCCCTTTGCAAATGCACAGGCATTGTTTGGTTCAAGTAGTTTTGTATCGTTTGATTCTGAGATGTAGAATGGTGCGTTGTTGCAAAGTGCTTCGTTAAATTATTTGGCATTTTAGTGAGGTACTTGGCGTTCGTTGGACTTTCCTGATTCACTCGTTTCGGTAGGCTCGTCTTTTGTTGAAGATTGCTATTCGCCACAGGCAATCTGTGTATTAGTTGTGGTTTTGTACTACGTCGTTGCTTGTGTTGATTCGTTTGTTGACCAGGTCGGCTGGTTGGACCGTACTGAAAATATCAGGCATAGATCCTCAACAATAATCAGTATTTTCCTTTTTATCAAAAAAACATGTAATGCATGTAACATATTGTTAATGTTCAAAGCGTTGTTAATGTTTGTAAAGACCTGATAAGACCTTAAAATTGAAAACCAATATGATCGAAGTTTGAGTATTTTTTTACAACTAGGCTTATCAAGTTTGATTTATGGTCGTACCACGGAGCAGTAACTGGTGTATAATGTTTATATGTATGTACATTTAATTAATAACGAACTATTTACAGTATAATATTGTTGAAGAGAAGTTTTGGGTGCAAGCGTTATTGTACAGCGTACATGCACGCTACTCTGTATAAACAAAAAATAATTACGATACCTAAATGAATCCCATACGACAAGTCACCTGTAATAATAGGATTTCCATTTATACCTTTCGAGTGGGAAAATAAAATCATTAACAAACTTTTAAAGATATTTTCATTGTTAAAGCAGAAGTCTATGTAATGTATTCTAGAGAATCCAACTGTAGATTCTCTTCATAGAGTATCGTTCTTGAGTTTAATATCAGATTACTGAATTTTGATAGTTTCGCTATCACTTTCTGTACATCACAGTAGATATTCATCCGCCAATATGCCTGGGAGTATAAGTTGAAAAGACTAACATAATAATGATCTTAGATAACGAACTTCAGTTACTTACAAGAGTGACTTGATCTGATTGTATGGAACGTTGAGATTTAGACAAATTGTGTTGCTGACTCAAGTACAAACAGCTCTTAGCTTGACCTGGAGGAAGATTTCTGAAAGGGCCATTCATCAAATTATATGCATACTGGGCCGCGGAATTTTTACCTGCAAATAGTTCCAATTTCTTTTTTATAATACACTGAATAATTGTACAATCGAAAGTAATCGATCATGTCTATGACTTCATTCATTCAAAAGCTATGATATAATAACCATTCTGTTGCGTGGTTCTGTCTCCCATCATCACATCCACGTTTACTATCTGCGGTTTGCTGTTCCGACCATTTCCATTGATGTACGTTGTAGGAGCGATCAGTTTCCTCGCCGCAGTTGGTCGTACTTTAAAATAAGTTAACACCATTACTCTGAGTTATTTGGGGATAAATTTGCACATGGAAACCTTGTTCATACCATGGTTCTCATTTTGCAGTTGTTTGTAAGCCTCTACCCTAGCTTTGTCCTTGGGTAAATCATCACATGACAAATGAAAAACTTTCTTAGCAGTTCCGTCTCCCTGGCCAACGCCGCTACTTGTCTCCTTCCGAATGTGCTCCGAAAGTCTTCTGATCCTAGACTTTGACCTGCAAAATAAATACACTCGGCTTGTGAAATCTAGATGTACCTCGATTTGTCCCATTATTCCAATAAGACTCACATGTTCTTGTGTTTCTTGTGCTTCTCATCCATCATAGCGTAAAGTTTGTTCCTATAATCGTCTACAGATAACTGGACATCGTCCCTCAACAGAGGAACTACATTCGATCCTCTTTCTGGCTCGTTGCCTTTGGTATGAAAACTGTAAAAATGTTGATAGTTGGTTCATTGATGTATAAATCTGTGAAAGATACACACATACATAAATTTAAGAATTCCTTCAGAAACTTACTCTGCAACATACGGATGTTCTAAAGCCTCAACCGCGGTCAGTCTATGGGTGGGATTGAAGACGATTAATTTGTTAATGAGATTTATTGCACTCTCTGAGACATTTGGCAGAAGTTCCTTAATGGTTCGTCGTGGGCCTGCCGGCGTCTTCTCTAATAAGTTAGTGCCATATCCGGCACTAACGGAGTTCAGATCTGAAGGAAAAAAGCAAAATTAATTCATACATGATGGAATAAAATGTTATTAGAAATTTTTTCTCAGGAAATTTTGTAACTCGTTTCGATATCGAGTCGTTACCCTCTTCTGTAGGCTGCGGCAGAGTCCCCATTATCCTCTCGACTTGATTTATTGTAGACGAACCAGGAAAGAGGGGTTTTCCTAATAGCATTTCACCCAGAATGCACCCCAAAGACCACATGTCTATGCCTTTTGTGTACCTGGAGATTACGAGCGATATAAAATCAATTAAAAACACAGAAGGAGTGAAAATGGTCTCTTTTCTACTCGTTTCATTCGACAAATATTATCTCACACCTCTTAGATGCGATGAGAATCTCAGGCGCCCTGTACCAACGAGTAGCTACGTAATCAGTTAGAGTTGGATCGCTCCCAGATTCCCTATCGCCTTCTCCGATCTGTGTTACAGACCTAGCCAACCCAAAGTCAGCTATTTTGCAGTGGCATTGTGCATTGAGCAAAATGTTAGACGGCTGAAAAATGATGGGGTGAATTTGCTGGTGGGATTAAAGAAAATGGGCAGAGAGCTAGAGGGTCGAATTACTGCGTTAGCCATACCTTCAAATCTCTGTGTATCACGTTCCCTGAGTGAATGTATTTGATCGCTTTAAACAACTGGTACATTATAAAGACCTTGTGAATATCCTTTAAAATATTGCCCCTCTTTATCACGTTGTGTAAATCAGTTTCTGAAAATTATCGTAGTCACAATATTGTTGAAGAAGTCTAAGCGATTGAGCGGGTAAACGCACCTTGGGGTCTAAAAATATTGATATATTTTGATCATATAATCCTGAAACATGCCACAAGATGACTGGATGAATTGAATATGCTAGACTATATCAATATATCTAGACTCTAAGGTGCGAATACCCCGATAATGAAATGAAATCGAGTTCCATGTAGAATTTGATGAGGAGTCTCTAACCCATGTATTCAAAAACTAGGTAAATGTCTTTGTCGTTATTTGCTTTGTGAAGTCCAATAAGTTGTATAATATTTTCATGATTAGCAAATGACAATAGGAACATAATTTCACGAAATGTTCGTTGAGCATCTGTTTGGTTCCGGAAAGCATCGAAGATCTTCTTCACAGCTACAGTCTCTTTTGTTCGCTTTTCTACAGCCTTCCACACTATTCCATAAGCCTTGAATTTGGAGCAAAGAAAGTTGTAGTTTATTCAAGATCCAGGAGAATTGTTTTCATCAAAGAAAATGCGTTGTACTTGGAAGTCGTCAAGAATTAGGGACATTAATTATCACAAATTACATTCTTCGTGATATCTGAACTCGAGAAGAGATTAGGCAGTAAAAGGGACTCCAATAATCTACCGATATAGTAGATAGTCATTATTTCATAGATAAATCATTTTGTAATTCAGATCTTCCAGTAGTTTGAATAATAGTTGAAATCAAATCAAAGAAATTACCCCTTTTCCAAGCCTTCGAATAATGTCGTACTGCTTGGTGACGTGTGTGTCGATTTCGGAAACTTTTTCCAAGCTACTTTTCCCGGACATGTTTAAAAGGGAATAGATCTTACGTTCGGTTGAAGTAGTAAAAGAAAATGAAATTGAATATAAATTTTCCAAATATATTTTGAGTACACAAATAATTTCAATAATAAGTTACGTCAACTTCCAGAGTTTTAATTACATTTTTATACATTGTTAGGAAGATTTTTATTCAAAGCGGGTATGTTTTTATTCAACCTTTGACACATTCCATCTATGTGGATGTATTTATGAAATACATTTTAGTCTCCATGGCAACGACGCTCAGTGCCACTCGGTGACATTGACCAGGACTAACAGACGAATAATAAATTAGTGTAGTGCAGGTAGGTGATATAGTGAGAATAGATAATAAAATATTAAAGAAAAAGGTTTAAAATAAATTTTTTAGACTATCGTATTATCTGAAAAATTATTTATTCATCCTCTAAGAAAAAAGAAAAGGTTTCAACCAACAAATATAATAATCATACAAGTAAATCACAATTTTTAGATTATTGTACTCGACTTTTTCTTTTGTTTTGCACAAGAATAATAACTAATTAATTAATACACACTTGTATATTGCTTATCAGTTATCTTAAAACAATGTCTCTTGTAATTTAAGTAATAATTTGAATAAAAATATGAGCGATGAATGAGTTCAAATAAACCGTAAGCCAGTCCACAACCGATAGAAGGAAAAGTATTAAAAACTATAAGAAAGGTATATAATATAAATTGTATGGAATTCAAAATGAGAAAAAAAGTAAATGCATCTACAGTACGAAATTGAAACCAAAAAATTAAATTCGAGGTATTTATTTCATTGGTCCCGAAATAATAAGCGGTATTAAGAAGCTATAAAGGATAAGAGATAGCGAGTTGATTGTAGTACGCCTCTGCGTTGTTGAAATTAATGATAAAAGCAGAAGGAAGAAAAAGAAAACAAAATATAATAACATGTATTAAAATAACGCAAATTTCCTGAGGCATCTGTTAAAATGTAACATAATAGCACAGTTGAGTTATGTAGTATGATAAGGCAGTAATGTATATGTATGAAATTTTTACTTATAATAAAAAATAAACATCTTCTATAACTTTCAGCCAACAATAGGTATAATATAGTATACATAGGTAATAGTATAAACTCTTGAGAAATAGGTGTATAGTGATTTAGCCAGTGAAATAAGAAATTTCATAATCTATGGAATATTATTGTTTTTTTAAATAGAAGATAAGATAATCAATCAATCAATCAATCAATGATCGTCATGACTAATTTGTATTAATGGAAGAACCGTGCAGATATTTTAATAACAAAATAATTTATAAAATATTTATATTGTATTGGAATTAGTACGGATATTATGATAATGTAGAAATGACGTTAGTGGAGAATATTATTAATGATAATTAATTCAATATTGAATATATAGAAAACTTTCTTTTTTTTTTTCTCTTTTCTCGACATTGTTTTCTTTAGCTAAGAATATCAACGATTTATGTAGTCGATATCTAAAAAAAATATATGTTTATATCTCAAAGCACTTCTATTAAATTCTAATAATGGTATCTTTCATTTTCATTTTCATTTTTTCTTTTATATTATCGATTTGCTTCTATTATTACGGCATTCCCATTTGTTTTCTTGTTATTCATTATTTTTTTTTTTTTTTGTTTTTGTTTTTGTCTTTCTTTCATCGGTATCTTATTACAGCCTAAATATAATATTATATTCTCTGTTTCGCTGTTCATATACTATTTTCAATTACTTCCTTGGCTGTTGAATAATATTAGGACGAGAAGAGTGCGCTGGACGAGCATCGTGAGTCGGCGCTGGCTTCTCATGAAAATTTTGTACAGCTTCAGGAGGAAAATCTGCATTTCCTCTCGCCGGAGCTCCACTTATCATCATTGTTTTCGGCGGGCTGTTGAATTACAATCATAAAGATGTAAAATATTCATAATTTTGATAGGAAAAAAGTAAGAAAAAAAAAAAATTTCTAATTTTATCCAAAAATCATAATTTTAATAAAAAATCGTAATTTTGTTTATATTTTAATAAATGGTCGTATTTTTGGTAAAAAACCAAAAATTTACCCAGAAATCGTAATTTTACTAAAAAATAGTAATTTCATTGAAAAATCGTGATTTTATTCAAAAATCGTAACTTTAATAAAAAATCGTACCTTTACTCAAAAAATGAGGTAAAATGAAAAGGCATGATTTCGGGTTGGGATTTTAACGTGAGCGTGCGAAATGAAAATGAGAAACACACGAGAAAAAAATTAATCCATAAAAATGCAAGATTAATCTATAAAAATGAAGAAGAAATACAAGAATTGTTGGGAAATTTATTGATTTATACCTAGTGGAAAGTTTAGCCGCTGCCTCCTCAGATTCTTTGCTGGGTTTAGCCTCCCGTTCTTCCTTGGGATTTTTGTGTTGTATTATTCTCATGCCACCGGCTTTTACTGTAAATAATGGGGAAAAAAAAAAAAAATATTAGGAAACAATTGAAAGAGAAAAAGAAAAGAACATAACGACTGGTTAT
Organism: Tenthredo scrophulariae; assembly: GCA_963978835.1. Taxonomy (NCBI): domain Eukaryota; kingdom Metazoa; phylum Arthropoda; class Insecta; order Hymenoptera; family Tenthredinidae; genus Tenthredo; species Tenthredo scrophulariae. The sequence continues at coordinate 1,950,903 of OZ022230.1, read as the reverse complement.
AGTGTTTATTATAGGATAAAACAAACAATGCGCGAGTTTTGAAGGTCAAACATATGATACGCAGGATTGAAAATTAAATAATGAACACACTGCTATGAATAAAAGGAGTCGGTAATCGTTCATACTGCGTAGGTATAAAAATGTGTGTATACTTTGACAAGGCGTTCTCACATATTAGGTATTTTAGAAAACGAAATAACCAATGAATGCATGGATATTTGATTAATTACCTGCTGGAGGATGTCCTCCTTTGAGTTCACATTCTTCGGGGGCAGACATAATTGATGTTAAATATAATGAAAGTCAGATAAAGTTTGACAATATGTTTCGAAGAGCGGTTCACTCGTGATGTCCGTAGCTGCGATTGGATGTATGTTAACTCGACAAACTGTGTTTTGTTTTATCACAAAGAAGTGTTGCGCTGGCACTGAGCGCGTTTTATCTATGTACGTGTATGTCCGTGTCTTGCAATGAAACGAAACGAAACGCAGCGTCAACAGCGATGATCAACATATCAAACAAACATGGCCGACGACGTCGTGATATCGGCACAATTTTTATATCAAATTTTATCTTTCATAATTATTTGACCTTGTTAAACCGTCTCTACCCGCTTCTTGGGCTGACGGTAATTTTTTTTTTTTTTTTAGTACATTAATCGATAACGTATATTTTATGGTGTGAAGGTTTTCCTACAATTTATCATAAGCACGCGCGCTAGGCTTCCGGTAAATCGAATCATACCTTTGACTCTGTTGCGTCGTGCTGAGTGTTCAAATATTAATATCGCAGGCGTAGTTATTTTGTAGGTCATTCTTACATCGTCATACTATATTTTTTGTATATTAATAGATATCAGAGACTTTGATAAAGATATTTATATTGAGCTGGAAGTTTCCTTTCCTTAGAAATTCGAATTATTGAAGTCGTAGTTTCTCTTTATTTATTCAATTTCCGGCGTTTGGGTCGAACGAGTTCTTTCACGCTTGCTTTCTGTTTTTGACTTGCGTTCCGATAACACCGCGAAGCTTGAATTCGGAATGAATAGTTAAAATGTTTTTATAAATATTATGTACAACGCAACGTGTTATTTTACTTTTATAGTGCTCGATCGGCTCAATTTGCATATTTTTTTTACGGAGAAACGTGCAAAGCGGGTTTTTCTAAACACATAATCCCAAAGTCTTCATTATTTACTTACTTATCGAGGTAGTCTTTTTTTTCGACGAATAAGAATCGGAGTAATTTCAATCAATAAGAATGATATTTTATTACGTAATTGAAAAATTACAATAACTGTTTTGTATTACAATATTAATTGTTTTTTTTTTTCCCCAAGGTTACATACTAGAATTTTAATTACTTAGGCGCTGTTCTCAACTTAGCTTTTTCATCTTGATACTTGTAATGGAGATCCTTGCAATCTTCGTCAGAAATATGAACCCAGCCAGTAGATTTCATGTGATAAACTGCCAAAATTAAAAAATCATACAATTATTGTTAACAAAACGTTATAAGAAATGAAAAAGAGAAACAAGAACAAGTTAAAAGACCATGAGATAAATTTAATCACCTCTTATTATACCGCCGGAATACGCATCCCTGTGGGTCGCATGGTAGATGGATCTTCTTCCCAAATCGTAGGCCTCTTCATCGGTCAAGTCCCAATGGTAACCAGAATCCAAGACACCAAAAGCATAAACAGAGCCGGAACCAACGCTGAATACTTTACCGGCGGTTCTAGTTCCTTCTGAATCAACATAGTACAAACCAGGCCCTCTCTTGTCCCAGCCAGCGATCATCATGCCTAGTTTTCCCAGAAGAATGAATTAATGATTAAGTTTGTTATAAGATTGTAAAACAGAGATCTATATGCTGTCTATAATAAACGTTTCCTGCTATTCGGTCTTTTCATTCAACCCACCCATGGAAAGGCCCATTCCTTTGTAGTTGTAAACCATGTTGGACATGAGTTTACTAGCAGCAGCAACAGAGATTCTTTCTCTATTTCTGAGCTCGTACATACGGCATTGCTTAGCCAAGACACGATCCCAGTAAACACAGTCAGCGGCACCACCGGCCAATGTTCCTAACAGGTAGTCGTTGATCTCAACGATCTTTTTCATGCTCTGAGAACCTGTGGATACATGAAAGATAATTTGAAGCTTATCTGGCATTAAAATTATATTTCCAACTATTTTTTCATATAATTGTTGAGAAAATGGGCGCTGAAATTCAAACAGAGATATCCTGCTCGTGGTAAAACACGGTTTAAGTATCTCACCGATAAATTGGCCTCCAGTAGCGCGAGAATCGACAGCGAGCACGACTCCGCCTTTGTAGCGAAAACCGAGGGTCGTAGTACCATGGTCAAAGTTGATTTTCAATTTCCTGCCAGTTTCGTCAGTAGAGAATCTCGATAAATTTTCTGCCGGCTGTTGGATGAATGAAGAAATTATGATTTCATAGTTCGTGAGTATAAAAAGGGAAAAGAAAAGGGAAGTAGGGTTAGAATCTACGTACTATTGATTTAATTAATAGTGTGAAAAAAATCGCTTACGGATGTGGAGTAATGGTTTTTATTACCGCGTGTATTACTTATTTCTAATAACCGGTAAGATATTAATTGTCATTTTGAAATGATTGCGAGTTTAATAAGGAACGATGATGATGATGCAGTTTGTGAGGTGTTGTCAAAGCTTGATAATATTTGGTATATTACTCACATTGGCAAACGGAGGCATTGCGAGGTCCAAATTGTTGATGAAATTCTTACTGTAGGACTCGATTTCACCACGAAAATTCTCATTGTTTCTTTGTAAATTAGAATCTAGGTAAGAATTTATACCACAAACTTCAGCGAGCGCCATGTTTGATACTCTGACAATCACGGATAACTCAATACACGCGAACCTCTCTCTACGGCGTTTTCGACATCTGGGGATATTCGATCTAGGGATTTTTATATCCTACTTTTAGCTAGTATGTAGATACGTCGCTCGATGGCTCCGGCGGATTTGGACAAATTAAAAACGGGGAATCCCCTTACATATGGACGATAGTTTTAATTTGTTAACGAAATTAGAAATTATCTCAATAGTGAGAGAATTGAATATTTCGTTCGATGATTTTACACACTTAGGTTTAAATGAAGAGTTAAATAATGATATACGTTGTGTATATTATTGTGATAATGACACAGAATATTGCTTTTATTCTTTATATGAACAACTGGAGTTTGTTACAGGTGATTTATATAGTGTATACACAATAATTATGTGATCAAGAAAAATGATATTCTGATTGTCAATATATAGTACTTAATAAATTACGCTGGTATATATATGTAGATATCGTATGATTGATTATTAGAATCAAAGAAATTTCTACTCACCGTAAATAGGTATAACTGTTTGGTGAAAGGCATTAACACAGATACATATGGAATCGATGAAATATAGTTGGAATTTAACAAATATTAATACAACGCTTTTGTTAGCATAGGATTTGTTGAAATAAATATACTTTTAAGTCAAATAATTATAATTATCTAAAATTCACCATTCGGTATCAAACTTCATTCTGTGAAGATGTATTATCAGCCTAAATTATACATTAAATCATAGTTTATGAGCAAGATAAGCCCGGATGGGATATTTTAGTAGCATATACTTATATGTATATACCGTGCGATTATGTGGAAATTACAGGTTCCAAGCGCGCAGGCGCTGATTTATTCGAATATCATTGGGCGGCAGAATCGCGCTAGCAGCTCCACCAACTTTTCAGTGATATCCCCAGTTCTGTCGTCTGCTAGATCCACACAAACAAAACCTATTCCTGCCACGGTCTGCCGCCATTTGTATTCGACAACAATCGGAAACAAATAGAAGACGGACTCTAGGAATATTTGTGGCAAGTCTGAAATTGGCGGCCCTCGTGATATTCGAATAAATCAGTGCCTGCGCGCTTGGAACATGTAATTTCCACATAATCGCACGGTATAGGTATATATATTCATTTGCTGCGGAATATATTATTTCGATAAATAAAATACTTTACTTCAAATAGTAGTTTTTCATTTGATTAAAATTGTATAAATATAATCTATATATAGAAGGAAATGAAGTACTTTCTTTTCTTAGATGTAGCAGTGTTTGACAATTTATTAGAGATGCAATTATCTGGTCGCATCATATAGTGTATATGTTAACGTTAGAACAACCTGGACAAAGAATGTGTCATATCAGGTATGTAGAATAAATTATGAAACTTATAACACGTGTATAAAAATAGACTAAACCTATATAGCATAGATATACGAATGACATTAGATACTTAAATGTAGATTTCCGTTAACAATAGGTATATTAAGACATCGTTACAATACGCCACGTCACAATCGCGTACGTAGATTGACAAGATACATTACCGTCTTACATAATATCGAACTGCGTTATTTGAGAAAAAGGAATAAATTATATACGAAGTATAATTAGGCAGTGAAGACGTATAAAGCACCTTGCACAAAACTATGTATATGTATATACATAAACATTTTTCTACTAGGTACACGCATAATTTATACGTATATATATATATATATATATATATATATATATATATATATATATATATATATTATTTACTTATTAGATAATATATGTATAGTTAAGATTTTTTCATTTTTCTTTTTTTTTTTTAATCTTACCTGTTTAACACCAGATATGTATGTATATATACCGATTAATGGATACGTATATCGAACGACACGTGAAATTTTATCATCTTCTTAAAATAGACAGAATATTTTTTTAATCATGATCACCTACTGCGATTTAGATCAATTCTGTGTAAATATTTATTATAAAGCGCGATAAGAGATGGGTTTATACATTTTCGAAATCATTTTTCTAATCACTGAGGAAATATCTTATTTACTCAGTTTTTTTGAACCTGTCTATTTTTATATTTTCAAAAATGATTAGGAATTATTTGAGAAGTATTATTATACTATACAAGTAATCAGGTATGAAAAAGTTGAGGCGATAAAATATTCCTCCGCAACGTATCAGTGCAGATGAAGAAAGAAATTAAAAAAAAAAAATGGTTTCCAAGCTGTATGTAACCCCACAGGAAATATACTTATAATTATAAAGATATGGAAAATTAAGTAATTACTTAATGGTGAACTCATAATTAATCCGGACACTGTATTTGATATTTTATACATGTCGTACCCCATGCTAATTCATTCAGTAATTAATTATACAGCTGCCACTTAATGTCAAAGTCCCAAAAACCTTTTGTTTAATTCTGTCATAGGGATTATCCAAATGAAGCTCGTTTTTTTTTTTTTAACACAGGGATCAACTCTTCTGACTTCGAAATTAAATTAACTATTGATATATACCAGACGCCAGATAAATGAAAATTTCAATCATATACATACAGAGCGATTCTCTGGAAAGTAACGCGCCTAGAAGGTAGGCAAACGCGAGAGCAGGTCAAGCATCGACGAGGCTCAATGCAGGCGTCTCGCGCTTGCCTACCTTTTAGGCTCGTTACTTGCCAGAGAATCGTTCTGTACGTATGTATAATGTGTGTTACGTATTATATCAATACGTATCTGATTTAATGATGCAGTAATATCGGTCTCATTGATACGCGATATAAAGATATATTAATTTAGGCCGTGTCTACTCGTCGGCATTGTTTTAACAACAATGAGCAAGCTGTATGTATGATATATTATTTATTATAATTGGAAATCTTACGCGTATGTAGAAAGGTATAGTATGTATAGTAGGGTGTTTCTTATTTGGACTCTTTGCTAATTTTGATTCTTACGGCCCCGCAATCTATTTCAAATAATTAAAAAAAAAAAAATTATCTGTGGTTCAGAAATTGTTATTTTTTTTAATATTCGCCATTAGCAGCGGGGTCGAAGTTTCTTATGTGAAATACACACGTTTTTAAGATATCAAGGGAAAGAATCGTAATTCGTAGTCGAAAAATCTGAAACTTGGTAGGTACAATCTTGATGAACAGACAAACTTGTAACTACTGTATATACTTTTCTAAAAATATGTATGGGTCATTTCGTTTCAGTGTGATACATTTTTTTTCTGCTCTGATAATGTTGAAGATCTAAAAAAAACACAACTATTGCTAAAAAAAATGTATGAAGCAGAAAAGGGGCGCTAGAATCAAAATTTGAAAAAAGTCCCAATAAGAAGCACCCTAATGTATAGGTGTATAATATTTTTTTTTTTATAATATACATATATATTATTACAAAATCTTATCATTTATCTACAGTAGAGTCTCGCTTTTGTCAGCCCCGATTCTGTCAGGCTAGATCGTCCCCTACCTCCCATTCTACTATCGCTACTCTCCTCCGCTCGCGCGTCAAGCCACGTAAAGCGCGGCGGAGGCGTAGCCCGAGATCTCCGCCAGTGGCGTAGGAATGTACCGAGAACATATGGTGAAAGTTAACAAAAGTCAGAGCCAACTCGGCAGACTCTATGTTTTTCGTCTGTTTATTGCAGGCCGGCCATCCACTTTTCTTTTCTTTTTCCGGATTGATATCTTCAGAAAGCAAATCAATTCAACATCTTTCCAAGATGTATGTAAATGGTTCAGATTCATTCTGTTGCATAATTTTGAATGATAAAAATTTAAGAAACATTGTTTGATTATGCTCAAATTTTTTCGAAAGCTTATAGTAATTTAAAACTAGTCAAAAATTTATACTAGTTCAAAACTGGTTAGATGTCGCTGCATACATAGGTAAAAATAAGTGTGTACCTGTCCTTAAGCGGTTAATCAGCTTTAATCTGTATGGGTTCAATTTTTTACGAAGCCGGCGCACCGCTTCACTTTCGCTACGCCACTGGCGTTTGCTGACTCGTACGCCTCCTTAGGCGGAGCTTGGACGTTCCCGGTTCTATCAGCAGTCCTCCCGTGAGGCTGACAAAAGCGGGCCTCTACTGTACTTAGGTCGTAATAGAACGATGTACAGTTATGTAGTATAATATGATATATGCGCATATGTAATACATTTAATGTATAATATGTAAATAGGGATTTTCAGACAAAATCAATAGACGATTAGTGCTTTAATTTTTCAAAACGAACAAAGAAATGTTTTTGACTCTGTGGAGTGTTTAGACAATTTTTCTCTTGACTAGGGATTTCGTAAAAACTATTATGAGATATTGATATCGATTTGAATCGATCACAATTCTTGATTAAAAAGAGATTAATATTTTTGAAAGGGGATGCTTGGACCAAAGTTTTTGAACATAATAATTGAGATTATAAATTTTTACTAATAATACTTGGGACTAAAAATTCAGAGAACCAAAAATCGAACGAAGTCACTATTGCTTCAGTCCATTTCATCTTTGATTTCGCATGAACATCCTGATTCATTCAAAGGAATATTAGAAGCTTAAAAAATTACGTATCATATATTTTACAATTAATTATAAGAGTTGAATCATTAACGTCGAAGTATTAATTCCTAGTAGGAATAAATTACACTATAAATATGTAAATATTAGACAGACTGTTCGTGTGAGTAGTAGGTATGTAATTATTACGGTAATACGTTTTTTTTTCTTTTTATTTATTTTTTGGATTTTTTAAGGCTGTTCCCTACTCAATTCGACCTGTTCTAAAAACATTAGGCTGAACGGTGGTATTAAACGGAATATCTCTAGCCAGGCACCGAAAACGGGAAAAAGGGCTCTGTAGCGCATTTCTATTGGCGATTTCGAACACATAGTTGCCAAAACATATTCGTTTCACGCGAAAACAGAGAAATGACCCAAGGAACAAACTTTAAAAACTTATTTCTTACGCCATTTATCAGTTCTAGCGTGAAGCGAACATTTTTCGGACGTACGTGTTCGAAATCGCCAATAGAATTGTGCTACAGAGACCTTTTTTCTGTTTTAATTGCCCGGTTAGAGATATTCCGTTTATTAGTACCGTCCAGCCCAATGTTTTTCGAACAGGTCGAATAGGGTAGGGAACCACCTTAATTCTTATATCGAGTAACATTTACTATTTCCGAACTGATATACCATACGATCAAAGTAAAATAAAGATTCTCATATCTTTCAGTCAATATTGATTGAATTTAAGATTTTGCAGTCAAAATAACTCCGCAAATCCTATAATTTATTTGAATGTTACATAATATACATATTGGTTTGAATTTCATCCCCCATTCGTATTTATTTTTATGTCAAAGAGCCTCAATATTTCGAAGCAAAATTTATCGTATTTGTGGAAGAGCTCTGAAACGCAAATATATCGAACCGTTTTTATTTTTTATATTTGTTTTTTAATCCTTTTTTCAAGCAGTATTATCGAGGGGATTTTGTAATTTCCAGTTCAAACAAGGAGGGGGAATGTTATCTCTGGTGAAATGAAATGAAAAATGAAAAGAATAATAATAATAATAATAATAATAATTTTAATTTTACCATCGTACGTTTTAGAAAAATTATAACTATACAGGAGGCAAAAAATTGGTGCCGATAATTTTGATATCAACTGAATAAATATTGTGCTTTTTATCTCATACAGGAATTGTGTTTTTTTATTTTTATTTATTTTTTTCATAATAATTAATCGATGAGATAAAAATAATAACTACAAACCTTGCGCCAGACTTTATAATACCTATCATTGTTATTATACTATCTTTGATACGATTTTATCTGCAGTTTTGATTTTTGATTTTTTTTTTCTTTTGTTTCTAGTTGCGGTAATTATTAGTTCATTTACCGAATTACAGAATAACGATTTCGTAAAGGTATAACAATCAAATTGCTTAAAGTTTTTAGGTTTTTCTTTATATTCTTACATAGTCAAATCCCTACATTGCCTTATTAACGCTGTAGCCTATATAATAAGGGAAGAAGCGAATAAACTTTACCGATATACCTATAGGTATAGGTATACCTATACTGATTAGACCCGGTCATCACATTTACTCTAATGGAATACTAATCGCTGAAAAATATAATAAATATATATGTATAATATATATTGGGGCGTGACAAGACAGATCGGAATTTATTTCTTCAAGATTTCACCGCAAAAATCTCTAGAATTATATCAAACAATCAACCTCCGAAATGGACAGCCCTGTAATTAAAGTCTAAGTGGTGCCCCAATCTACAATAAGGTTTTCCATTTGATGAACACGCAGAACTTTACATCGTGTTACTAAAGTTCGTGTAACTTGACCGGGCAAGTAGTACGAAAGTCTGTCTTGGTCCTCGGAGGTTTTTTGATTCGCTGAATTCTAAACTGAGGTTTAAAATTCCAAATTTCAAAAATTTGCACAACTAATATCCTGAACACTTGAATAATTCAGATATTTATATTCTGTCAGCGATTTTGAATTCCGAATTCTAGACCTAAGATTCGAAATCAGTGATCCAAAAAACCCCCACGCACCAATACAGACTTTCGCACTACTTATTCCGCTGTTCATCTTGGAGGTTCATTATTTTACATAATTCTAGAGATTTTTTGCTGCGAAATCCTGGAAGATAATGTCGATTCGTTTTGGGAAACCCTAATTCATACATATAAAATATGTATATAGTTAAATATGAGTAAAATCTTTATATGTATATACTATACACATTTGAAAGAGCTGTCTACTATATGTTAGTTCAAATACAATATAGCACGATCATTATTACGTCATATAATTTCGGTGCATAGTGCGAGATGATAAAATGAATAAAATTTCAATGAACAATCGATAGAATTAATAAAACATCGAATTTTGAAGTCCATCAAATTATCTTGATATCAATATCGTGCGTTAGGGACAGAGGGCCAATTATAATAATAATCATTTGTTTGAATCTAATTTTTAATTATTCTTTCAACAATCTTAGATATATTGAAATACGCGTCATAGCTTCATGGATGGGAAAAAAAAAAAAAAAACTAGATAAAATAAGAAAAGATTTAAAATATGAATAAACTATCGTGATGTGTAGGTACACGTGTGTATACATACCTATACCGTGAGGTTTCGTGGAAAGAGCCCGGTCCAAGCGCGCAGGCGCTGATTTATTCGAATATCGTTGGTTGGCAGAATCGCGCTAGAAGTTCCACCAACTTCTTAGTAATATCCTTAGTTTTGTTTGCGGGTTCGATCGCTCCGATTCACAACAAACATAACCTCTTCCTGCCACTGTCTGCCGCCATTCTTATTCGACAACAATCAAAATAAAATAGCAGACGGACTCTAGGGATATTCGAGGCAAGTCTGAAATTGGCGGCCCTTGTAATATTCGAATAAGTCAGCGCCTGCGCGCTTGGGCCGCGCTCTTTCCACGAAACCTCACGGTATCTATGTAGAATATGATATTTCTCGGAGTTATCTATCTAGATATAGGAAATAGCGACCTACTACTTCATTACACTTGTGCATCTAAATGTTACACACGTATGTATTTATCTACATAATAATATATGTGCGACATTTATGTATAACTATACAGTTAATTATATAATTGTATGTATTTAATTTTCTTTTCCTTCCTTCGACAGTTGGATAATAATTAATAATATCTTACCATCTAGAATACATATTCTCAGGTCGCCAGTCCTAATTCTATAATTTCGAGGGAAGGCAGTATTGTGATCTCTAAATCGACGAAAGTTTACTATTTAATAAGTTCACTACTCGAATCAATCCGCAGACTAAATAATATCAATTGCAAAAACACTAATTCGAGCTAAGAAAAATGAAAGAGGGGTTTTAAATGGCGAGGAAAAAGGAATAAGAAATGAAAAAATAAAATGATGGCAGCGAGTGGAGAGCGGAAATTAATTATTAACTGGCCGCAGCTGAAGATATAAGATTTAATAAGCACCTACTTAAACTTGTAAAAGACTCGGGAGACTGCGAGATATACTTAAAGGAGCTGTTACTTGTATAGATAACTTAGTTTATCATATTTATTGCAAAAGTTAGCTACAGCTGCAAGGGTAACTTTTTCCCACTTCAAGCATTGGCGAAAAACAAAAATGAAAAGAAAAAGGAATGAAAGAAAAAGTTGTGTAAACGTAGGTATTTGCGAATTTCCATATAAGGTATAGCACGCAATGGCGAAAAAGAAACCACTTTAAAAAAGTTTAAATATAAAAGTGGGGCAAAATTTGCCCCCGGAGATACGAGGGAAGCGAGGAAGGCAAGGGAGGAAGGAAGGAAGGAAGGAAGGAAACTGGCAAAATATGTGTGGCCGTGTTCGTAATTCAATGCAAAAAGCTCGGGTCTTCTCAAAGATGGCCGCAGAAGCCCCGTCCCGAAATACCCGTCCCGAGAGAGTTATTTAATCCTATTACACGGGGATGATGGATGCTGGTGGTCGAGCTTATTCGTCAGAAGCCTGTTATTACACTTCTACATCATTCTATAATTATAATGATTTCAGATCAGTTCTAAAGTATACTTGTACGTATAAGTATGGGGCTTAAGGTGGTTAACATCCCCTAGCTATACGTATATTTTTTAGGGTGGTCCTTATTTAGGGCTCGGACGATTTTTTTAGCAGACGGCCTCCCCAATTGGCTTCAAATAATTCTAGAACAATTCTCTAATTTTTTCACATTTTTATCTCAACACTAACCCCTCCTACCAAGAGGGTGGATTTCCCCATTTAAAATACACATGTTTCGGCGATATTCTCAGTATATATTTTATTGTAAGAGTAATAATTTTCAAAAAGGTGACTTTTTTTCAATTCAACGAAACATAGTATCTAAATCTAAAAATGATCAACGTTTCTGATTTTTTTTCTACCCTTAGTAGCACCAATGTCCACCAAAATCTCTTGGTTACAGATTTTTTCGAAAATTATTACTCTTACGATAAAATATATGCTGAGAATAAAGCCAAGACGCGTGTATTTTGAATGGGAAAATCCACCCTCTTGGTGGGAGGGGTAGGAGTTGAGATAAAAATCTGTAAAAATTAGGGAATTATTTTTCAATTATTTGGAGCCGACTTGGGGGTCGCCTGGTAAAAAAATCGTCCGAATATACACAAAACTGAAATTTTTTGTTTCACTCGAAATTTTATTCATTTTTGAGTATCAAATATAGGTAAGGAATTATTATTATTATTATTTTTTTTTTAACCAGTAAATAAATATGGTATATAATTAGTTTATGATCCAAGGGACTATTGAGCACATAGGATAGTTCACAATACGTGAAGATTTTCGCAACTCTTACTCTTCGTGTCGTTAATACACATCTTGCTCAAAATCTCACGAGCAAGGTTCAAACTTAGGGCCGTTTTGCTTGCGTGTAGCTTAGCAAGCATTTTTCCTTTGCTACCCTGACGACGCAGCTTTTTGTCTCGCGATTCTCGCAGTCGGATCTGCTTGAGGACACCGACGAGAAGCTCGTCGACGTTGTGCTGAATGCCACTCGACGTTTCTATAAATTTACACTCCCTCGATGTTGCCAGCTGCTTTCCCTCTGGCGAAAACACATGAAAATTTGATACAGGGAAGGTATTTAATACCCACAGGATTCGCTGCATAGATGCTCTTGAAAAAGTCCAAAAAATTGAAATTGGAAATTTTCGTCCTAACTAGTTTTTCGGATAATTAATTCTTCCACGGAATGTGCTGTTCATGGTAAAACGCGATTATGCGGTAAATTTGATTTCCAAATTTTATTACATTTTGGAAAAAAGCTCGTTGCCCGAAGGGGTAAATCCGAGACAAATTTCATTTGAATTTAACAAACGGTTGCGGAGATATTAACGCTTCGTTAAAAACACTTCAAGGCTTTCCTGCCCCTCGATCGATTTCTCAAAAATTTCAAAAACCGAAATCCTACGACATTTATTGTCGGCTGCCGCGTCCCCGGGGTGAAAAATAAAGCAGCCCTTTTTTATTCGTTTAAAAATCAACGACCCTTTGTTTTCGGGTCTTGGGCATTCAAATGGTAATTTCTGTGCTGTATAGCTGGGGTGAAGTGAAATAAGAAACTCACCATTCGCCGTGATTGTGCGACTTCTGGCTAGGTCAGCCTTGTTTCCTACGACGATGACGGAGTGCTCTTGCGTGAAGTGTTCTCGCCATAGATAATTCAAAATCTCTTCTGCCACTTCGAAACTTGCACGTGATACTATAGAATAAATTACTACACAAGCGTGGGGCTCGTATGTCGACAGCGAGTTTTCCACCTGGAACACATATTTAATTATATGCCATTTATTTTATTAAAATTATGAATTGCGAGGGATGACTTTCGCCAATGTACTGTAAAACGATTTTTACCGTAAGAAAGCGTGAACTGATTCGAAAAAAAAAAAAAAAACAAATTCAAATTATACCCCCGGATGAGTCAGAAGGATTCAAACTAGAGAACTTAAAATTAGTGACACGAGGAGCTTTTTGAAATCTCGGTATTCAAAATTACGCTCCTTGCATCGCGGATATTGAGTTCTTCAATAAAAATTTTTTTGGCTGATTTTTATAAGTGGTTTGAAGAGATTCCCGTAGTTTTCTCGAATCCAAATTCAATTTTTGTCAAATAGGGTGTATTTCTGTTTTCAATTTATTTTATTCTGTGGACTTGCTGCAGGCAGACAATATAACGATTTCGAAAACGAGGAAAAGGAAGGATTATTCTGTACTAAGCTCAACACGAGTTCGATGAAATTCCCGCGAGTGTCAGACGAGACTCTCAGCTGGTGATCGATTAATTCTACGTGATGAATTAAGGGACAAAGGGAATAGCTTTGCTCTCGAATTCACCCACCAAACTGATTCTCGAATGTCTTTTTCTACCCTTATATCCCTGACGAGTTTTATCAATGAAGATTGAGGATTTAAACGGCGTGCAGATATCGTCGTCTTTTATTTAAATTTACAAAACCTCCACCCCTAATCATAATATTTCCTACGAGCTTGATATAAATTCATATTTTTTTTTCTTTACTTCATTGAGAGAAGAATTCAAAGACCAAATCTCCCTTCTCAAAATCGTTATAAATTATTACAATCATACGATATATTATAATCTTGTTTATCAAGAATTGAGAGAGAGAGAGAGAGAGAGAAAAAAAAAATTTGGTAGGCTGAAATTTTTATTTTATCTTTAGTTCTTGCAGGGGAGAAAGGCCGAGGTAAGAATCCCTCTTAGTGGCTTTAAAAAAATCTTTCTGAAATTTAAAGCGCCAAATGTGTTATAGGCACATAATAAATGATGAGGTAAAAGAAGAGTGCCACTTTTTTTCTTCTCCCCGATTTTTATCCTTTTCGACAGACGTTCCCGGGGTGGTTTTACGCGTTTCACTGATTGCAGATATTCACGCAAATCCCCTCAAGAGAGAAACGGTTCATCGATTTCCACGGTTATATCTATAGTGCGATGGCGCAAAAGGGCAATGAGAGGTGGCTAACTAAATGAGCGAAATTTTAGCATCGAGGTAAAAAGAAAAGAAGGACGCTTTCTCTCAATTTTATCTGATCTTAGCCTTTACTCAAAATCTGGAGTCACTGGCTAGAGAGCTGATCGTAAAATCGGATTATTATAGTCTGGTGAGATTAAACGACCCTAATTTATTTATTTTGTTTCATTTCCAAATTTCAAACTTATCGAGGCCCTCGTATTTTTCTATAGTTATCTGCCAGTTTACTGGCAGCCCAATTCACCGGACATACCTTTAACTTTAAAACTCTATTTGCATCCGAAAGCGTGGGTGGTATGTGGCCGAAGCTAAACAAATTCTAGGGCACGTTCACCGGGCATATATAGGTTCAACATATACAATATACATACATATGACACAGTATGGTATATATTTTTATATGTTATACTCGTAACCCAAATTCCGGTGCGATAAATGAGCTAAGAAGCCAGATCTGCATGACGATTCCTTCTCATGACACAACTCCAGGTTTGGTCGAAAACCGATTTTCGTTCTGAATGTTTGTTCTCACGATGGAAAATCGGACTTTTCATTTACTTCCAAGGAATTATAAGGAGGCTAAAAAATACTGATAGGTAGTCGGAATTCTCATATAACGAACATAAATCGAGTTCACATAGTCCGAAGCTCGAAATATCGGAAGTCAATATCAAAATGGAACAAAATTGTTGTTAAATTTGTAATTCAGTTAATACGCTGTTCAATTAAAGTCGTTTAACATCCGTTAAATACTCATTCATCTATCCCATGCATATATTTGACCAGTAACTTGATTTTGCATTGTAATTAGTCCGAAATGAATTCCCAGTTGCATGATTACGGTACATTCTGTGCGTCGATAAATTGCGAGCCTTACACATATATGTTACAATTTTGTGAGGATTTCTTTTTTTTTTTTTTGTTCAGTGGCCGAAGTGACGTGGAATGACCCATATATCCACGTATACTTTACAATTATACAATTGTTAATAATTTTTCACTTCACCATCAGGCTCACCACACCTTCAGAATAGGATCCTCGTCTATTCATGCTGTATGATACGTATAATATGCTTAGATAACTCACGCTCATCTCAACGTTCGGATGATCGATGAATATCATTTCAGATTCCTCGCCGTCGAGTAGAATGGAGACGGTCTTTTCACCGAATTCATCATCTGGAAGTAATTCATGAATTATATGTACATCTAGGTATTTCCTTAACGCTACTCGCTCAAAGATATCCATACTAATCGGTTTTCTGTTCTATGCTCTTGATCAAATCCCTGATTCACTAATTATTATATACTTTATATACTAAACATCTGTGAAATCATTTTTTTCAAATCATTTCTATCATGTGAAGAAATATTCTATCGACTCAGCTTTCCCACAGCTGATTATTAGTAGTTAGTACTTTGAAACATAATTAACAATTATTTTAGATTTTATTGAACCTTGCCTTGTATAGATTGATTGCATCGGAGAAAAGGTAGGTGTCGTACAGTACAGGTCCGATCCTTTATCGAATCTTCTTCAAATTTCGAGGAAATAATCTACATTGATATATTATCGGGGCAAACTAGATATGATATTCGATGAATTTTATTTTGAGATACTCAAATTTCTAATTTTAAGCCAACTTTTTTTAAACGTTGAGAAAAAAGTGTATCACGTTCTCAGAAGAATAGAAGACCGACTTTATCTCTGTATATTATTAGCTTGCCCCGAAAGTACACCATTTTAGAATATTTACTCCAAATTTCAAAAAATTTCGACGAACGATGCGACCTGTACCTTACGATAATTACTTTTTCTTCGATAGACTCTATCCGCGCACGGCAAAGTCGATAAAATCTCAAATAATTTCTAATCATGTCTCAAAGCATGTCACAAGTAATCAGCTGTGAAGAACCTGAGTCGATAGAATATCTCTTCAAAGCTTATATCAGTGATTTGAAAACTAATGAACATCTAATTAAAATGAAAAACTGAACAATGAGTACCATTTCGGTGTTTGCAAAAAAATTTATTCATCGCTTAGTACTTCGACATTTAAAATCGTTGTTATTAATATTATCATTTTATTCAGACGTAATAACGACGCCTTCTTTATTTCCTAAAAGATTCAAAAAATTTCGATTAACGATGCGACCTGTACTCTGAGAAAATTCCATTTTCTTCGATAGATCAAATCTGTATAAATCAAAGTCCATGAGACCTGAAATAATTTCTAAAACACTCTTTCAAAGCTTATCAACTTAGCTTCTCATCTATCGATTTTCCTGTACTAAATTCGCCAACTACTTTGTGAAATGATATGTCCATACATACACGATATCTACTAACGTAAAGATTTTACACGTACTGGTCAAAGAGGAGTGTCTAGCTATGTCATGTCGGTTAGAAACAACATGCAACAAGTGTCAAATGTAAATCTGGTCGTAATATATGCGATAACACGAACGTATCACGAATGTACGGGTAATTTATAGTACTTCAATTAATATTCCTGCGTGATTGATACAACTTCGAACTTGTACTCCTTCATTAATTTTTCTACTAATTTTCGTTTTTGATCTATTCCTTATAAAGACGGTTTTTCCTAATCCCTAATCCGTAGTATGTAGGTACCTATCCATACCCCTAAATCTTTAACAGAGCACCGAAGGATCCGTTATTTTGGTATGAGGAATAAAATTATACGACGAAACTGGAATAATCCTGATTTTATATACACCCTTCAGGGTGGAATGAGCAGTTCTTCAATTACAACAGTTTGTTATAATCACGGCATGCGATAATGGGGATTTCGTGTTAACCTTTTGAAAGGGCAGCGGGAGCTTCGCGGATCACTAAGTGGGAAATGTTAATGGTCGTATAAATAGTTCGATAGATTTTCGAAGTATTTCAAATTATATCGTAAGAGTAGATATATTCATTGTAGTTATCATATTTCTTCGACTCCCGTACCTGGAGATCCTTCGGAATGATAAGACCAGAAGGAAATTCTCGCGAATAGATAAGATAGTCCTAAAAATGCATTTTGTGAGTTTTCATACTTAAATTACATAGGAAAGACATGATTTTTAAAAATTGATATTACTCGGTCAGATTTTACGATAAAAAAAATTTTCAGAGTGTGGTTTTACAGAGAATTGAATTCTCTACAAAAAGTGTCTGATGAATTATTTTCATAAAGTCAATAGTTTAGCCGTGAGAAACGTATGAAGGTAACTTTCAACGCTGATAACTTGCAAGTCGTTGAATTTACAGACTTGCAAGTTATCACGACATTTTTTCTAGGGAATTTGAGTTTCTAATTATTATCGAATCAGATTTGACTGACTGTTGAATAATGAGGAGTCGTTCAGAATGATGTAAGAAATTTTTGGTTTCTTCAAATACATACCGTGAGGTTTCGTGGAAAGAGCTCGGTCGAAGCGCGCAGGCGCTAATTTATCCGAATATTACGAGGGCCGCCAATTTCAGACTTGCCACGAATATCCCTAGAGTCTGTCTGCTATTTGATTTCGATTGTTGTCAAATAAAAATAGCGGCAAACAGTGCCAGGAAGAGGTTATATTCCTTGTGAATCGAAGCGAACGAACCCGACAACAAAACTAGGGATATTACTAAGAAGTTGGTGGAGTTGCTAGCGCGATTCTGCCGACCAACGATATTCGAATAAATCAGCGCCTGCGCGCTTCGACCGGATTCTTTCCACGAAACTTTACGGTATAGCCTACTTTTGGCTAATTTAGAACGATTCTAACTAGGTTTCCCAATTCTTTGATAATATCGACGTTTAAACACTTGAGATAGGAGCCTAGGGTTTTTGCTACATTTTTTGTACATATTCAGAGACGCCCTGGCCCATGAAAATTTTTAAATATTGAAATTCGAAAGTGATCAAATTAAGGGCCACCCTAGTATGATACACGTGCTTTGTATAACACTTAAGTCTAGAGTCTATGTATAGATTCTAAAATACCATAGTGGCATATTGCTGGCTTAGGGCAACTCCGACTGTTGAATAAATAGAGCAATTAGAGAAATTAGAGCAATTAGAAACGTCGAGTTAAAGTCGTGCCTTAATATATTATACCGAAAATTAGGTACACGGGTATTTATATGTTAACTAGACATAATGCGATATAGGTATACAGTCAAACTCAGAAATTTGGGCACATGCGTAGGTATACTTAATACATCACATGGATGCGTATAAATATTTGTATCAAGAAAGCAACACATATGTGATTAACCAGTCCGTACATCAAAGCAGACGTAGACGTATATTTATATATTATATATATATATATATATATACGTCGAGAATGATTCACGTAGGTAATGAGTTATAACGCAATTTATTAAAGCCCCAGGAACTACATTAGACAATTACCTATATATCTGTACGTACATAAGCCCAGGGTGTGTCGTTTCGGAATAAAAATATTATTTTCTACTCCTACTCGAAAATCCTTCAGAATAATGGGAAAAAGATATCCTTGCGAAAGAATAACGTCAAAAACGCATTTTATATGATAATAAAAAAAAAGAAAGTTTTTCACAAGTTATGATAACGTTGGGAGTATACCTATATCTTTGAACGCTTGTCACGGCCGAACTATTGACTTTATGAGAATAATTCTACAGGCACATTTTCTAGAGAATTCAATTTCCTACAAAATAGCGGTCTGAAAAATTTTTCATCATAAAACCCGGCCGAGTAATACCAATTCAAAAAAAAAAAAAAATAATACAATCACGTCTTTCCGGTGTCATTTAAACAGGATAGCTTATAGCTCATTGAGCTAGCTGATAAAATTTCTTTTTTCTTTTCGCGATGACTCATTCATATTAGATTTTTAGCTATTTCCAAGTTCAAAAGTCAAATTATTTTTTGGTAATTACCTTTTCTTCTTTCTTTTATTTACATTTTCTGCATTTATGTATATAGTGTCTAAGTTTCTTCGCAATTTTATTGAGACTTGATTTTTGACTTTTTTACTCACCCAGACTAGCATCGTATGTATTCATGTATTCGCTGGTCATAAATTGCGATACTAGGGCTGTTTTTCCGACGCCCGAATCGCCCAGAAGAACGACTCGATATTTTGGTACTTCTTCGACGTCACTGTCTGAGCTGTCGGCTGCACCACCCTGACCACTGCAGCACGATCCATCAAAGGGCGATCTTTCCCCGGAGACAGACACATTGCTGTTCCTAAAAGACATAAAATATTGATTTTTTATCGCCCCATCTCATTTTCTCCATAGATAAACGTATTTTCAAAAAAGTGTTAATATCTCGGCAATCGTTCGTAAAATTTCGATGATATTTGTTACGTCCTTACTTCTCAAGGCAACGAGCATTTTCCTCAAGTATGACAAAATTTTACCACCAAATATCGGAGGGGCAACAGTCAGAAATTTCCGTTTCAAATTCGCTGTAAAATAACGTGTCAGATTTTTTTATTCTATGGCGAAAAAAAATAAAGAAAAATGGAAAAAATTGCTGTAGGGATGACTGCTGCTGCGATCGCTAGGGTGATCCTAATCCACTCTAGCTACACGTGTATAATGACAGTGAGAAAGGAAGAAGCGGGTTCATTTTCTTCCCTCGTTTTTCTCCAAAATTCGATTTCTCGATGTAAATATCGTTTTTCTTCTTTCAAAGTCCGCTACGCGTGGATGGAACGACATCCGGGTCTCAGCGGGGTTGAATTTTCCGCCCGATTCGATTCGGCGCGACTCTCATCTTCCAGTCAATTGAGTAGTGATTTCATTTTGAAAATGGTAAAAGAAAACCGTGTATACGTAGGTACAGTATTGAATTATTGCCAGGAGGCAAAAATCGCCGAAAAACCAACCCTGCAGCGATTCTTTTTCTTCATTTTTCCTCTTTTAACATTAACAGCAAATTCCACGATATTCAGATTCCAAAATTCTCCTCGCTCCGCACCTAGCAAATTTTTAGACGCTTTCTAAACAGCCAAGAAAATTCATCGAATGTATTATTTTACATCGTAGATGAAAGAGAATGACGAAAAATTAGTCTCTCGCTCTCCGTGCTCTGGAAAGGTTTTAATAATCTACCCAGCCATAATACGGATAGATTTAACATTTTTTTTTCCTCATTTTCTGTTTCTTTTCAGGAAAAGCTTCGGCGATAATAACGAGCGTAAAAATCTGAGATATATTAATTCTGACTCGATATTCACGCGTACTCGGTTCTATTCAATCGCACGTGTTTATATAAATCCGAATAAGCTCGCGTCCTTCGAACTTGGGAATTTTTTTTTTTTTCATTTTATTATTTTTCATCTCGTTCTTATTTATTATCGACCAAAAACCTGAACACGGATTATCATTAGCTTAATTAAATGATGTCGTTTTTATAAAAACTGCGAACATGCATTATAATTAGTTCTGATATCATAATTAAATTTTCGGTATAGGTGGGTACAAGCGAGGAAAGCTGTATTTCAATACCTACCTGTATAGGCACAGTGTATCTATAGGCTTATGTGTATAGGCGGTACACAAAGGCGCATATTCGAAACTCTCGAACAGTTTGTGGTGGAGCTAATAGCTTCGAACCTCAAAGTTCAAAGTGGACAGAATCGAGCCCCATACACTCAATACTAAAGCTTGTATAGTATGCGAAGTTTCGAGCTTCAACATCTGATAATTAATCGACGTTAATGAAGGTATTAATTAGTGTCCGACATAAATAGGGGAATTTTTTTTTACCCAAAATGGGTGTTTTTCTTTTTTTTTTTTGTCTTTTTTGTTTTGGTCTACCCAAATCTTGTAAATTTGTTATCATGTTCTTTACCTCGCTTCTCCGAAAGTCTGGCGAAGGTTTAGTGTGAGTTGAAAATTTATGATCGTTGTAAAAGCGGGGTTTGAAAAATTCGTAAAAAAAAAAAAAAAACTGTCTGAATATTTGACGCTGGGTGGTATCCGGCGAAATAGATTATAGAAGGTAACAGGGTTCAGAGGTGCGATGGTTTAGGGGTTTAAAAGCTCAAAGATTTAAAGGTTTAAAGGTTTAAAGCCTCAAGGTTTTAACAGCTTAAAGTCTGGCACGTAAGGGAAATTCCATTTCCTCAAATGATCATCTTACGAATATTTTTCACCTTTAATTTACGCGTCGGATTATAGAATCTCCGATCTGAGGTCGTCGCATATTCAAACCGGGAATTGGGAATTATACTCGCTCACTCATTTCCTGTCGTATAAAACTCCGATATCTTATAGGTAGGGAAAATCCGTGGAAGAAATCTTGAAATTTTGAATATTTTTTTCAAAGCTCACCAGTGATTTGAAAAAAATAAAGAAAGGAAGAAAATTTTTCCATTCTTCAGATGCGGGTTCGAATTGTGTTTTCCAATTTGTGTACATCGAAATAAGATAATGCGTTTGAGTACGTATACGAATACGAAAAACGCTGTTTCATATAACAAGCAGGGATGTTTTTCTCTTCCGTTGTTATAAAACCTTATGTAATTGGTTTAATTACTTCGTGGAAACGGTTACATTCATGTATAGAACGCAAAGAGATGAAGAGAAAAGCAAAGTTTTGGAAATCAGAGACGCAGCTCTGACTCGTAGAATACAAATAATCCGATCCTTGTACTTTCGAAAAAGTTTTCGAACGGTTTTGTTACAGAAAGAAGCCATTTAGAAATCAAGTTTCAAAATACCTGCGCAATTTAGTTTCAATAGCAAACCTTTGGCTACGGTTACGTAGTGGAACGAAAATTTCAAATCAAAATCTGGCAATACATACTCACGATTTTTGAGTAATTATTATATCAGATTTGATTCGTTATTACGAGATCAAAAACCGTTTAGAAACACTTTTCGTCTTTACCTTTGACTCGAGAAATCTCTTATTTACAATCAGCCAGAACCTCTTGCGAAACTTTTGTTCAAACCAAAATCTCTCTGACGGTTTTTGGGATTTATAGAAGTTTTTCGACCTTTGCCCAAGGCTTTAGTATTTGAAGAGTAAATGCTGGGTTGTGTGGCAAAAACAATCCTCACAGATCAGTGCGATTCAATTTCTCTCTAAGTCTGAAAGTTCTAGAGGAACATGCGGAACAACCTCCCAAAAGTTTTGCGTTAATCACTTCGCCGGTTTTCGAGATATCATTAACGGTCTTTATAAAGAGACAGGAGCGACAATCCTCCACGGTTTCCAATGGTATTTTGTAGTGTTTGATAAAAGCTGGTTTGAAATTGAATTAAAAATTTTTAATTTTTATTTTGAAGTCGAATTTGCATTCGAATTTAGATTCTCAATCTGGATTTCAAATTTCAATCAGGATTGTAATTTAGAATTTGAATCACAAATTCGAATCTGAATTTGAATTCCAATCATAATTCGGAATCCGAATTTGGATTCTCGTTTTCATTGGGATAAAAAAAAAAATGCAATTCAATTTTGAATTTGAAAATTCATTTATCGATACTTTTGCAGTTTTTGAATTACAAAAAGTTGGGAAACTCGAGTGCTCACTTCGATCATGTGGACATATTATTTATTAATGATTATAGATTGATTCCGGTACGTCCAGATTCTAAATTGTAAAATATGTAGGGCATAAGCATGACTGACGTGTTAATCTGCAGTGTTGACAAAACGGATCGATATGAGTTGTGTGTGTATATTGGAAAAGCGATGATGTAGAATAACAGTAGCTGATATAGATTGAGCCTACATATATAGATACACGATATATTTATACTCATAGAATTGCAGCGATAATATCTCGACATATGGAGACTGTTGCCGTCAGTGCGTATATTCCGCGATTATAGAGACACGGAGAGAACACATTTACGATTGTTTTACGAGTCTCTCGGTATCTGGAGGTGATCCAAGTTTATATATAACCGGAATAACGCAAAGAGAATAGCTCTGCAAAGAGACCGTGAAAGCACACGTTCCTTTGCTACTTATACGAGACAGGAGGTTTTCGCGGGCGATTTAGAAACGTGCAGCAAATTCACGTATACCTATATCACGTCGTACGTTTCTTGTATCTACACCTATAATTATTTACAGAAAATTCAATTTTCAGATCAAAGCGTCTCCATATATTTATACAGATTTATAAACAAACATCACAATTTTCCATTTTCCCTATTCGAAAAGAGAAAAAAAGCTTCAAAGCTTTTCGTACTTTTTCAATAATTTTTCCCTCTTTTTTTTTTGTCCTTTAATATTAATCGACGTGTTTCTAATCGGAGAAAATAAAAACAGGGCGATGCGCTCTTTCATCGAATCGGAATAAATAAAAATGCGTATTTCCCCTCCCCCCTCATCCCATTTTGACAGCGAATTTGTAGTTTTTTCTTTCAAATTTATTTATCGTATATTGACATCGTTGAATATCCTACGTCTCTAAACTTCACAACAGCTGTGGTATGAAATTTATTAAATCCGCGGTGGTCTAGGCATGCGAAATTTTTGACAGGAGTGTAAACCTACTACTGACCAATGGCAAACATTGAGACAGCATTAATCCGAGCTAAACCACAGCTCGCAGCTAAAGCTGGAGTGATGAAACCGCAGATTTGTCTGTTGAGTACAGTTGCACAGAAATTTATATACAGGACGTTCGAGAAGCGGGATTAATGTTAGCGAAGTAGACGAGCTCGTTCGTTTTTTTGATTTTGATTTTCATAAGGTTCAACGAAATTCAAGTTCTGACTGTTTTTTCAAACGACTAAGAGTCGTTCTCACTCTTAAAAAAATTCTGCAAAAAAATTTCGGACCGCTACCCCTTCCGCAGTTGATTTCAAAAATGTCTTATATTTGGGGGTAAGGGTAGTTGCTTTAGGAAGTAACAGTTGACCAAATTTCATCGAAATCTTAGCAACGGTTCCCGAGATATTGGCGCTTTTTTAAAAACACATTTTTCTCTTCCCTCCCAAAATCCGCCCCGAAATTGATCTACTCATTGGAAATTCGTCATCTCAGACGAAAATAGTGATTCGTAGAAACTGTATGAAGGATATTACGCGCGAAGTGCGACACTCATTGACCAATAATTCGAAAAATAAATCCGAAATACGTAGACGCAAAAGTTCGTAGGCGTAGCCAAGGCTCTAGGGGCAAAGGAGTAAAAAACCAATTAGTTCAGCTAGTTGTCCAGTTCAAGTGCCCTGAACGTGACAGTAGTGAAACAATTCCGTCGCGGCCAGTGTCAAGAGAACATATTGTGAAAATTGTGTTTGCAGTAGATCTCATCGCGCACATAAATCAGAAATAACATTTCCACCTGCCCCGTCGTTCTATTAGATACAAGAAATAATATTTTTCACGTTAATTTCACAGTTTTGAAAACAATCCCACGCGCGGATGTGATCAACCGATTATTTCCATGTCAAAATATAGAAATTTTGATATCCCGAAAGAAATCGACGCGGGTTTTTGTTCTTCGATCTTCTACCCCGAAAATCTTTAGAATGACATCGAAGAATCAATTTCCGAAATGGTCAGCCCTGTAATTAAAGTCTAAGTGGTGCCCCAATCGAAAATGAGGTTTTCCATTTGATGAACACGCAGAACTTTACATCGTGTTACTAAAGTTCGTGTAACTTGACCGGGCCAGTAGTACGAAAGTCTGTCTTGGTCCTCGGAGGTTTTTTGATTCGCTGATTTCTAAACTGAGGTTTAAAATTCCAAATTTAAAAAATTTTCACAGCTAATATCCTGAATACTTGAATAATTCAGATATTTATATTCTGTCAGCGATTTTGAATTCCGAATTTTAGACCTAAGACCCGGAATCAGTTACCTAAAAGACCCTCGAGCACAAAGACAGACTTTCGTACTACTTATTCCGGTCAAGTTACGAAAATAAGTAGATGAATATTAGGGTGATTTTTTTGGATCGACTATTTTTTTTTTTCAACTCCCCATTAAAAATCTTGTAGTAGACATCGAAAAAGGAATCCTGTCCAATTTTTAGCTCTTAATTACAATTCTAAGTACTCGCCCTCGTCTTTTTAAGTTTTCCCATGCTAAAAGCATGGAAACATTACGGCTTTTTCTTTAGCCGCGCACAACTCAGCTGCATTTCAATGGATCGTTCTCATCCAAGACTCATTTGACAGAGAATTTAATGTTCTTCAAAAGCACTCATGATAGTTTGATTGATTTGAAAATATTGAACTTGACATTTTGTTAGAATTTTATATTTAAAAAAATCAAAGTCCTTATATCTTTTGAAATACTGGTCTGAGCGACTTTACTTATTGGACTTCTTTGTAGAGAAATAAATTTCCTACAAAATTGTCATTAAGTTTTTTTATCCAAGTCCAACTGTTTATTCGCCCACGGTGAGAAAGAAGAATTATGCATAGAATCGACTTTGAAGGCTCACACAGGTGCAGCGGTTGAAACCACAGCCAAACTACCTGAAGCACTTTTGAAGAACACTAAATTCCCTGTAAAATGATGTTTAGATGAGGACAATCCATCGAAATGCGGCTGAGTTGTGCGCGGCCAAAGAAAAAGTCGTAATGTTTACATGCTTTTAGCATGGGAAAACTTAAAAAGACGAAGGCGAGTACTTAGAATTGGAATTAAGAGCTAAAAATTGGACAGGATTCCTTTTTCGACGTCTACTACAAGATTTTCAATGGGGAGTTGGAAAAAAAAAATATTCGTTCAAAACGAATCGCCCTAATGAATATATTTGATGTACTGTCTTCCAATATTCTCTTCAAAGTCAAAACGATAAGGTTCATAAACATCCTCGCGTCTGAAACAGCATGGTTCTGACAATAAATACTCACCATCGCAATCTCCTATCTTATTGATCTGCTAGAAAGTTCCAAAGTGCAAGTACGCGGATTGCAAGGTCTGGGTTCAGTATAGAATCCGAGGATAGTCGAGGATCCGAGGGCCTAAATTTACTCCTGCATTTCTAAGCGTTTAAAATCTGCCAAGTAGGTCAAAAAAATCGGAAAGTAAAAATACCTCTAATTATTATTAGGCAGACAACAAATACCGTCCATTTGTACTTGACCCACTATCAGTATATTATTTCGGAGCTCAAAAAATAGTGCAAAAAAAAAAAAAAAAGAAACGAACTAAAAATTAAACGGAATTGAAAAAGCACCGCAGGCTCTCGTCAGTCGATCGAAAAGATCGATAAAATTTGTTTTCGCGTTTATCGCATGCAATTTTTTTTCCGCGATACCAAAATTTCATGCGTTTCTGTTTTTTCTCCGAATTAGTAATGTGCAATCGCAAACATGTACTGTGTGCCATGAGCACACAGCTGTTATTATTATTGGAAAATATTCATACGTCGGGTTAATATTTCGATATTTTGTACCGCATGGCGATTTCGCGGACGATTATTAACGGTCTTCTAACTTCTATAGATCGAGATGATTTGCGAATCTGCAAAATTGCGATTCTCCGAAAAGCGTGCGTCACCTCGCTCGTATTATTTATGACTACTGGTGTATATTTTTCTATTGGCACTGTTGTCGCGGATCTGTTGGCCGCCGTTTTGATCGTCATTCGCAGGAATCGCTCAGCTATGATTCCCATCCTCAGTAGAGTAGTCTGGCCGTTTTATGGCCGTCCGCCAAGAGCAGAGTATCGTAAAATATAAAAAGCTTTGGTCGATCGTTTAGCCGATAGTTTTACGCTAGAAACGTGACAATTCCGAATGACGACGACACTATTTATTTCGGGGCCTTAGCTAAGCCGCAATGAAGACAAATCCCTACATAAAAAAGCAAAAAACTTGGTAAAATTGGGTTTTCACATTTCAGTTCCTAAATGGACCGAAAAATCGGTTCGATTGAACGAGATTTTACACCCAGAATTTTATTTCGATGGAGAAGAAGGGATCCGGTTTTATTATAGTTTCGGCGTTAAATCGTAGCATTTAGGCGATAATTAAAATCCAGAAACTGAAATACGTACAAGGCGAAAAGTGACCGCCTATATACACTCCCTTAGGGAATAGCGTTAGGTACTATGATTTCGCTGCAGCAATTCCATCATTTAAGCAAGATTTCTCTCGGGGATTTTCCTACAATTTCCTCCTGACTCGACGAGTGACAATCTCGGAAGCAGTAGAATTTCACAAAAGGTTGTATACATGTGCCAAGTCTGCTGCTTAAATATTTGGCACGCAATATGTCTGCTGCAGTCGTGATTTCAAAGTTAACAGGAAAATCTCTTCGAATGCGTTGCATCGCTGATAGTTTCCCCATTTTTTCTATCTATCAAAAAGTAACTCGTAATATACTCGACAGATTTCTTAATTCTAAACAGGGATTCAACATTGCATCAAGAATGTAGCAATCCGTAATAATATCGATGAATTCATCGTCTAGCTACAAGTCAAGATCAAAGATGAAAAAATGAGCTGCTGGATCGCCTTCATGGCGAAATGAAAGAGAAGCGATACTATCAAGATGACTCATTACACAGTAACGTCATATGTTGTTACGTATGGCAACGCTATTCCTGACATCATCGCTTGAATTTTTAGCGATTGTAACGATCGTTGAATCTAATTGAATTTTTTCAATACACATCACGATTTAATTTTTCTTTCCTTTTTCTTCTTCTCTCCTTCTTCATTGATTTAATAATAAATCTGACTATCAGACCAATTCGCATGTACAGCGATACAGAGAATCCGCGCGTTGACTCACTGCTCGCTAATGATCGGGCCGATTCATTGCCGCGTCATTCCGGAATTCAGTTAAAACTTTCTGGCCTTTTCTTGGCGCACGGTCAAACCAAACTAAGCTTTTTAACCCCCACCTTAAGCTCCGGTTTAGAATAACCCGAAGCCCGATTGTTCTCTGCACTCTCCTCCGCAGCATCCCTGGTGAATAGTCAGTCAGTCAGTCAGTCAGTAAGTCAGTCAGTTAGTTTCCTCAGTCATCTGCGATTACCGTTACCGAGAGAACCTCGCAGGTCTGCAGTCTCAAAAGTTTTTTTTACGAAGATAGTTTGACGTATTGAAAAAAAAAATATATCAAGATGGAAATCGCCAAAGGTAATACCTCAGTTTTTTCACAAAAATCGGCGTCCTTTTTTTTTTGCTTGTAATTTTTATATCTTCTGATTCTTTTTTTTTTCAATAAATCCTGAGCGCGCAACCGGATCATAAATCGATTGATGGGTCTTCAGCTCTTCTCCATTGTGCTATAGCTGCCTTTTTTATTTATTTCTCTTACGTTATCGTGGTGTTGTTCCCAAGTAACGTAGAGAAAAGATTTCTAGGTGTTATACGATGAGTGCTTCGGTGTTAGTTATACAGTTCCTTAGTGGTTTTCCTTTGTGATCACGTCGCTCAAAGTCATTTGTAAAAGCCACCTTCTATACGGTTTCTTTACTCTTATACCTATACTTTACGCTATAGGATACTCGCTTCTATATTATCCCAGTTCGATATTTTCGACATATCTATGAATAATTTATAGTTCGATTGTACAACAGCCAATGCAAAAAAAAAAAAAAAAAACTTTGACATACTCGCCGCTTCGTATAATCATAGAAAGTAAACGGTTTAAAAAATTGAAGAAAAAAAATTCAAGGTAGTGACTCGAAGAAGTATTCTATTGAATCAGTATTTTGAATCGCATTTTCGAACGTTAGAATTGAGAATCATTCGATCGAGTCTGCCGAAGAAAAAAAGGACAGCTGTCGCATATTTGATCGAAACTTTTTTAAATTTTGAGAGAATATTGTAGGATAATGTCACTTTGGGGTAAAGTAATGGTGAAGAGAGTCAAAGCCGTTGTGATCATGATAGAGATTTTTTTTTCCTCAACGTTTACAAAAAAATGGTTTGAGATGAAAAATTCGAGTATCGAAAAATGAAATTCATCGAATATCGTCGGTTTTCCTCGAAACAACATCGACGTAGAATATTTCCACGAAATTTGAAAAAAAGTTTTGATGAACGATACGACCTGTATCTACCCTTATACGAAGAACACTTTTTCGTTCGTTAAATTCAATCTATTGAAGGCAGAGTCGAGAATATTGAAATGTAAAATAATTTCAATATAGACCCCATCGAAGAATTGAAGAAGACGTTATCGCCTTCATTATATTTTTATTACTGTCTGTCTCGACCGGATGTACGAAAATATATAGAACTAAAGTATTGCCGATCGATGTTCGCCCCCTTTATTCATTTCTCATTCTGATCTCGACAGCTCGTTAGTTTACTGTTTAACTTTGAAAGTATACAGTATGAGGGCAACACCCTTTGATAAAATATTCATTTTATATATATGTATGCATAATGTATTCCCTTTCAGTTGACGACAGCGCATCCAGCCTCATCCAGCAATCATCAAACGTATCCTCAGCCACTGTGCAATCCCAGTCTGTTAAGACGTCTAAGTCTGTACAGAGTGTGCAGTCATCGTCAGTGGTTCAATCATCTTCAACCGTTAAGTCAGTGACATCTTCCAGCGTTAGATCCCAGAGATCATTGGAGGTTGAGGAATCGATTGAAATCTCCGAGTCTTAGTAAACCCTACGACATGTCATACCTAGGTGTATTCTGCGACGATCTTTTTGAGACCTCGTCGTATTTAAATCCCAGCGAATTTCTCTGCAGCTTCTAATTCCAAAAATAACAGCAAAGTACGATCTGCCCGGTTTAGAATCCCTCTAAATTCTTTGGGATTATTTGCTCTACAGTCTGCCTGACTTTAACTATATTTTGGATTTTTATTTTTGCTGCAGAGCTGACAATGAGCTGTATTGTTGTAACAATTTTGCAACTATTTTAAACCCCACATTATCCCTACCCCATTGATATTTATATCTAAACTTTTTCTACTTACGAAACAGATATTTTAGGACTATATCTATTGTCTGCATAATATTATATTAATGAATCCCACCTCTCGCAGAGGTTTATTTAATGTAATATTGAGTTAATAAAATGTACCTTTAAATATCCTGAAAGTCTTTTAATTGCTGTATCAAATTTTCGAGTATCCTATTTAGGTAGGTATGTAGCACATGTATATTCGACCCTTAGAGTACTAATTGGGCATTCTGAGCCCTAAATTAATTTTCAAAATGGAGTATCATTCGCAGCTTCGATTTCAAGCACGTATTTCGATAGATAAAAATTGTTTTTTCAAAAATCTAACTTTTGATGATACTTCGTAAATAAAAGATTGATTTTTGTTATTATTACATTTTTTCGAGCATAAATCTAATATTTCTTACCATATTTTTCCGTAGAAGATATTATGAGAATGAAATTGAAATTGTATAAAAAAGATTCAAAGTTGAACCAGCTTTTCACTCTGTGTGCCCACCATGTCTGTTTACGTGATACGAAAAGACGTGCGAAGTTTATAAACGGTGAATTATTCGCTGTGAGCAGCTCTCGCGTCTCCATGATTTATATTGCTGTGCAACAACTGTTTATAAAATATATGGGTATATATACCGTGCGATTCCGTGGAAAGGCGCCATGCCTGATTGCCGAAGATACCCGAACGTACGCACGTACGCTAGAGATACGCAAGCAAACATACATTCTAAAGTTTTCATTATTCTGAGGCTTGACGACGAGCTGTTTGCTGTGGTGCGCTTCAACGAAAACGCACGGTATATAGGTTTATGCATTTAGCTGCATATAACATCACATACATCAATTTTTCGTATTTTTATTTCCAGTTATCGATTCGGTCATCCAGTTTGACTGAAAGGAGTGGAAGTAGTAAATTTTATTCGAAAAAGTACCAAGTAAGTTTATTGTGTCTTCTAAGACGTTTGCGAAGACGGTTCTGAGATCGCGGGTTGTTCAATTGAATGAAAACCTATTATACAAGTATACCGACACCTATACGCATTAGGGTGGTCCATAATCCGGTCATATTCGAATTTTTTTGCTGGAACATATGAAATATATTTGGAAACGTCCTGGCATTTAAATTCGAAAATGATCAAATTATAAGGGTTCGACCCTGATGATTTTTTTTTCCATCGCAGTACTGTAAACCTAAGATATGAAAGCAGAGAAGAAAATATCCCTTGCAGATTATCATTGGTCTCGCGATTTGCATAGAATAAAAATTAGCACGTGTGAAAATGGAGCCAATTGAACAAATCAGCGAATTATGTCGTAGAGATTTCAAAGATTTCCCTGTTCCTATTATTTTTTTTTTTCTTTCTTTCGATTTTTGAACGTCGAATACCTCCGGCTTTTTGAATAAACTGTGACCAGCGATGACTGGGCAGTAAATTATGAAGATTGTTGGCAGAGATACACGTGACATATTATACTAGACGTTTTAATGCTTTTTATAAGATTCCTATCAACTAGAGTGCCGAGATATATACAAATATAGGTGTTATACTTTGGTTAATCATAGATTGGGGTAGGTAGGATATAACGGTGAAGAAAATAACGAAGAAAAAAAAGAGAGGTATCGAAGGATAATTTAGCTGTTATTTTATATCGATTTCTGATTAGGGTGCTAATTAAAATTCACGTAATTAAGCAGAGATCTAACATTGGAAATCATTTTTTTTTTTTTCACATCATTTCTACCATGTGAAGAAATATTCTATCGACCCAGTTTTTTCACCGCTGATTACTAGCACTCTGAAACATAATTAATAATTATTTTAGATTTTATGGAGCTTCGCCTTGTATAGATTGATTGCATCGGGGAAAAGGTAGGTGTCGTACAGCACAGGCCCCATCCTTTATCGAATCTTCTTCAAATTTCGAGGAAATAATCTACATTGATATATTATCGGGGCAAACTAGATATGATATTCGATGAATTTCATTTTGAGATACTCAAATTTCTAATTTTAAGCCAACTTTTTTTAAACGTTGAGAAAAAAGTGTATCACGTTCTCAGAAGAATAGAAGACCGACCTCATCTCTGTATATTATTAGCTCACCCCGAAAGTACACCATTTTAGAATATTTACTCCAAATTTCAAAAAATTTCGACGAACGATGCGACCTGTACCTTACGATAATTACTTTTTCTTCGATAGACTCTATCCGCGCACGGCAAAGTCGATAAAATCTCAAATAATTTCTAATCATGTCTCAAAGCACAAGTAATCAGCTGTGAAGAACCTGAGTCGAAAGAATATCTCTTCAAAGCTTATATCAGTGATTTGAAAACTAATGAACACCTAATTAAAATGAAAAACTGAACAATGAGTAACATTTCGGTGTTTGTAAGAAAATTTATTCATCGTTTAATACTTCGACATTTAAAATCGTTGTTATTAATATTATCATTTCATTTTTTTTTCAATACATGTACCACTATTTATTCTAACTCAGTTTGCATGGGCGTAACAACGGCCCCTTGTTTAATTGCAACATGAATCATTCAGTTTGATACACGAAGGAATTTCTCACAATCAGCCGGACCGCTATTCCTGCTCGTTTGGAAATCGATATTCAATTATTTTTCAATTTTTCAAATCGTTTAAGCGTTAGATATTCCTCTGTATACCACAGCGTTCTTTTTTTTTTGTGAAACGTTTATTCATTTTTCCAACAACACACGTATCTACACCAAGGTGCATTAATTATCAGTCCACGATCCTCTAGGGTTAAAATTTTCATTTGTATGTCACTTTTACCGATTTCAGTATGCACTAAGGTGTGAAAGTGCACAGGGTGATATTTTTTTTTTTTTATTCCGAACGTACGGATCCGTCGAAAATTTGATTGTGAGATGAAATTAATTAACGAGGTAAAAAGTAAACAGAATAATTAAAATCGTGGATTAATAATTGGTCAAATCACCCATAGGTATAACGCATTATATGTATGAATAATTTATTCACGCGGAGGGTATATAGACCTGTATATACACAACTATATGTACGCCTGTAATTATTTTCATCGACAAATTGAAATTTAATCGAATTCTGTGAATTGGAAATTCGAGTTCGTCGAATGGGCAATAAATCGCGTATAATTATGAATCTATACGAAGGTAGATGGGTATTTAGGTAAATAATTATAAATTCAAGGAGAAGAGCTTCGGTCAATTTCCTGCATTACAATATTCGTATATATTCCACGTGGCTAATATTTGGCGAAAATCGTCGTTCCCGAAGAGTGCCCTGCATTGTCCAATCTGCTCAAAATTCATATCGCCTAATTGGACGGGGTTATGCACCATCAATCCGAGGATCAAATTCCTGTTCCGAAGAATGTAGGCATACCTACCCGTAGGTATTTCAGTTCTATCATTAAATTCCAGTCCGGAATTAGGGTATGTATAGTAAATTCGGTTTCAAATGAGAAGTGCAATTATGAATTATAATAAAACCAACAGGAACTCGCGAAGAACTTATTCAAATAATAAAAAGAACAAAAAAAACAATCCCTCTGTTCTTAATTCGGCATAAATGTATGAAAATTTTTGTGAAAAATCCTTCCCAAAATAATGAATTCATTTATCAAAATTTTCTCTGCGGTATGGCAGGCCTCTATTCGCCCTGAAAATCTCGCAGAGTTTGATTTCTGCCCCTCATTTTCCTAACAATATATATCTCGGCGAAAATTTAACCAATTTACGTATCTGGCTGACAAATGCCACCCCACGATGATGAGGAGTTATATTTCTCCCTTATCGTCAGTTTATCCGTCATTTACGATTTTTTCTTTTTTTTTTTCGGCTGTGATTATATGCGTGGGTGGTTATACAGAAAATGTGGAATCTTCATTGTCCGTTTATTTATTTATACTATTTATTGGTTTTTGATTAAATTTTTGACCGATATGGATATGAACAGATCGATGTATCGTATAGCCGCATCGTTTATCAAACTCGTAAACGATATAGTATATAGAAAAATATATTTTTTTAAACGTTGTAATCCAGATGATTTATAAGAGCTTCAAAAAGCCAAAACTTTGTTGTGTATCAGATTTAATCAAAAATTTAGCATTTAAACCGAGCAACGAACGAACGAACGAACTAACGTAGCTGGGACAGAACTCGATGCTATATTTCATCTCGAAATTAACTAATTTGCATACTGAATGGCACCTCTACCACCCACCTATGTGCCAACGTTTTTCTAGCGCTTCTGTATCGCGGGATTCTACACAGGGGTAGTTATCAGTATGTACATAGGTAGGTACAGGTACGGGTTTGTATGTACGCGCGAACACCTAGCGAAAATTAATAGACAGAGATCTACCACCTGTTTGAAATTTCTTTAGTATATAAGGAGATATACATATTTATATAAGGTATAACGTTGAAGCCAGACGATGCGTAATACGTCTAGGTTGTGCATATATAGTGTGGGGTGTACCTATATACATACAGATTGATTTTCTGGAAAGTAACGCGCCTAAAAGGTAGGCAAGCGCGAGACGCCTGCATTGAACAGGTGAAACATCGACGATTGGGTTAGATTTTCTACGTACTTAATAAGTAAAACCCAATCGTCGATGTTTGAGCTGCTCAATGCAGGCGTTTCGCGCTTGCCTATCTTTTAGGCGCGTTACTTTCCGGAGAATCGCACTGTATATACGTATCTACCCTTCTCGAAGGGTAAAAATGAACACGAACGGTCACAGGTGCTCAATCCCCTGGATATATTCAGTAGATGTATATAAATAAGCGTTATGTATATGTAAATGCTTGATATATGTGTATATATATATATATATATATATACAATTTGCAGGTAGTTTATTATATGCGAGGAAATGTAAAAAATTTACCATACGAACGCATTTTGCGAACTATTTTCGCACATCACGTATACGTATCTACCTACGTATAATCGAAATCAAAAATAAAAAAACTAACAATATTTTTTCACCACCCGAAATAGATATACACTAGTGTTTTTTTTTTTATCGACTTACAGCAGTTAGGAAGAATATATATGTATGTATATATATTTTTTTTAATGCAAAACTGGGGGCATATGTAATCAAAGTTGTCGCGAATTTTCGTACGAATTCGGTTCTCAATTATTATTTTTTTTTTAACGGATGATTCACAGATTAAAAATCTCAAAAATCATTCGAGATATTTAAAAAATGATCCATTTATTGAAAATTTATCATCAGGGATGGGATAGTGATTCAAAAAAACCGTACGAAGGATTACGTGCGAGGTGCATGACTTATTGACTAACAATAACCCAAAGAAGACTTTGAAAAAAAAAAAGTATTCACAGTTCTTTAAAAACACGTTTTTAAACACGCGGTGCGCAAAATTCGACTTTTCGTGCCTATTTGTGTGTGTAATTAATTTGCGCACTAGTGGGAGAAACGGGCACTTTTCACACGCAAAAGATACGACAAGTAGAATTTTTCGCACTGTTTCAAAAAATAGTATGAGCAGCTTGTGCGTGTTGGTGATTCTGGATTCGCGTAATTGTCGCCCTTGCTTAATTACTCGGGCGACAAATTTCACACTCGTGTCAGAATCACCAACTTTGCGCACTACTTGCACAATGTGCTATTTTACCTTTCCTTATCAAACCCTTCGACCGATTTTGCTATAATTAAATACTGGATGTAAAAATTATTCGAGGTATTCAGAAATAATCTTATTTAAGTATCAGACTCTCTCGAGACACTATAAGATCCATTAAGCTTGATTCCTTGGCAGCGAATTTTGGAATTTAATTCCAAAATGATCAATGCGAGAATAAGATGTCGAAATTATTCCCCAATGGGGATTATCAATCATTTTTATTCTCAGCCTCTAGATTCTAGAAGAAGCTTGAATTTTAAAATCCTGTACTTTTTCATCATTTTTCGATGTGTAATGGGCTCGAAACTGACCCACTGTTTCCTCACAATGAGCTTATTTTTTCTTAATCCGGAAGTGACATTCGTGAATGAAAGAGAGAAAAAAAAAAAAAAAAAAAAAACAAGATGAAAATCGTCATTTCAACTTCTTCTATACAAGGGAGTTCGAAAAACGCCTCTTTACAACCCGGCAGGGAACAATGTTCGACGAATTAAGATCATGTCGAGATTAGATGGTAAATTTCGATATTTCTGCACGCACATTACGCACCAGTCATCACGATTACGCGGGCCTCACTTTAGCTACAGGTACGTACATTTTTATATTAGTAGCAGACTCTTATAATAGCACTAATTCCTTAGATCGTTCCATAATCTCATTACATATTTTAAAAACGCTGTATATACCTATACTCATCAGGCCTTATACTACAAACCTGAAAAATTATTGACTATCCAAAGTAAGTGGATATGGATGTACAAATTATTTGAACAGTTAATTAACAATAATTACGGCAACCGACTGTAGCTGGTAATTATTGGTATCCAAATTATCCGAGTCGCATATATTTCGAATATTGGTCATGTGCCATTTTTTTTTTATATATATATTTTCTGTATTTTTAGTCGCGAATAGTAAAAAAATGTCAAAAATTATGCATTTTCGACGTGCCAGTTTTTTTTTTATTCTTTCTATAGGTACTGGAACTAAACGACTCGAATAAAATTTCGACGTATTCAAAAGTGAAATGCAGAATTTTTTTGAATACCTATTTCTATTTAATTCACAATCATTTTAATACCATTCCGTTTTTAGGAGGTTTGATTTCGCTTTTAGCTTTTGATAATTTTAAAATGCTTGTAACTTTTGAAATAAAAGTTTTTTCATTTGTCACAAGAGCTTGGAATTGAAATTGACATAATTTTTCGTAGAATATCGTGTCAAAATTTCGATAAGATCGAAGATAGGTTTTTAATTTTTATTAGAAAATAACACTTGACACAGGGGTTCAAAAATTTTGAAAAAATTATTCTCGAATGGTACGTTCAAAGAACTATGAATTTTGTGGTATTGATTTTTTCCATAGAACCAGCGGATCTCAAGTTATATACGTTTGAAAATTTCTTGTCAACGAAAACTTCGGGATTTTGAAATTTTGCCTCGGCGAAACGATGTAAGACTGATAATCGAAACGACTGGTATAAGTACAAAAAAAATTAACGACATTGGAATTGTCGAAGTCTATAGGCGCGTTGAGTTGAGGTGAACTACCCCATCTAAAGGCAACGAATTTCTTCAATCAATTTTCGTATTTCAGAACTTTTTCTCACTTTTCCGATAAAAAATAGATTTTATTTTTTGATTCGTGTATACGCTAATAATAAAACCACTTGGGTTTGTGAGGAATTGAATTTTAATTCGAAAGAAATTTTGAGGGTAATTCTACGTCATATATATTTTTGATTTTGATCCGAGAATTAATGTACTATACAGAGTGAGTTTTCTCTGGTCCCGAATGAGGGAGGGGCTTATCAGCGCAAACGCTCCGCCCCTTTGTATTCATACTTGTTATCGTCGTATCGAGAAACCCCACTTTTATTTTCACGTGCCATCAAAACCATCAGCAACTCCACTCTGTTATCACTATCCCAAATAAGATCATACTTGTTCTAGACTCCGGTCAAGGAGGGCATAAAAGCGGGGTTTCTCGATATGACGACGACAAGTATGAATAGAAAGAGGCGGAGCGTTTGCGATGATAAGCCCCTCCCTCATTCGATACCAGAGAAAACTCACCCTGTATAGTGTATGGTAGAGTCGGTATAAATGAGCCGTTTATGACTCAGAAGCGAATATGAAATCGCGCGGGGAAAAGGAAGGAAGAAAGAAAGAAAGAAGGAGAAAAAAAAAAAGAAAAACTTAAATGAAAACGTTCTTCTTATACCTATAGCCTACGTACGGTATATATGTCGCGCTGCGTTGACGGATCGTTATTAATTAACCAAACTTTTTAGTAAACCATGAGGCAGCAGGTTTCCCCTCAAATTTTACACATCAATAATCGGCTCTTTTTTTTTTCTTTTGTAACTTTAATTAATGTTTTCACGATTTTACTGATTAATGAGTGATCGAGTAATAAAATAAATTGCTAGTATATATACCCGTACGTTCCTATAATCATTCATTTTTTATCAAAATTCAGGCGGCTTCACATATATTACGGTAATCAATAAATCAATCAATCAATGCGGACAATTGAAGCCATTTACCGAAAAATTAGGGCCGAATCAACACGTTCGAAATTTTTTTTTTTGCCTATGAAAAAGAGACGAAATTTTTTCGAAGTATCGAACTTTTTGCCTCGTTAGGAAAAGCTGTTTTGCAATAAAAACGAACTTCAACCTTCTGTGTTCAACAATTATTATTCTGAATGGATCTAAACGAACATTTTTACCCCAATTTTTGATAAAATTTGACGAATCAGTTTTTCGGACACGGCATAAATTTGACGATTAAATAATCAAGCTACTACGTAAATTATCACGTTTCAATGATTAAGTATTCCGAAAATCCTTTAAGTCCGAGTGAAAATCCAATTATCTGTATAATCCCAAGCTGATTAGAGGTCCCTAGAGTTAAATGACGTATGCGAATTAACCCTGTGATTTTCAAAAAATTTTTTTCTTTGTTTGTTTTTTTTTTTTTTTTTTACATTAAACTGGAATCATAAAACCGTGAGAAAAAAAGAAAAGAAAAAAATCTTTCGTTCTTTCCTTCGCAAAGAAAATGACGACGAATGAAACCAATCCCTTCAATTTTATACATCCCTAGTAGTAAAAAAAGCGACTTTGAAGACCGTCTGAAATTCGTATTTCTTCATTTATATATATATTTTGTTTTAATATTTTTATTCATTTTTATTCCCATTTTTTGACACCCCTGGTCGCATATATACAGTCTGATCCATAAATGGGTAGATGAAGACAGGGTTGAAGCCAACTGCAACTATGCAATCGAGTAGCACTAGTCTACACGTATATATATACCATACCAGGCCGGACGCCTAAGCCTGGGCAGCATTGTTCGGTAATGGCTACACGTTTCTTCACTCACAGCCGGGTCAAAATAGAACGAATATTTCAATGGTAGACCTACTCCTCATTCCACAAGAAAAAAAAAAAAAAAACCCTAAATCTGGCCTGACCTCACTTTGTATCACGTAGCAGGTTCGGTTCAATTGACCCGGGTATCAGGTGGTCCTACCTGGAAACTGGGCTCAGGATTTGAGCTTTACGATTCTACCCTACGATTCTTTATGCAAATACGAAATTTGAAATTCAGAATGATTTCACGGATTTTTTTTCTGCTTTTATTTCCAACGATTAGACGTGATAAAATAACCTACTGTCGGCGCAAAAAGGTTTGGCCCCTCTGTTTGAGTGATCATAACTTCCACAGATAAATTGATACAGCATCGAGACAGGAAAGATCGTAAAGCGCCAAGTTTTCTGCGTCTTATGGTTATTCACAAATTTCTGTGTAAAAATCGTGAAAACTGTTATGATCTCCGAAAACTTAAGAAACGTAGTTTTTTCGAAGTCCATTGCTGTACGTCAATTTCAACTCGTCACCGTTTGTCTAAAATGAGTGAAAAAAATCTGTGAAAATTCAGAAATATTCCCTGAACATTAACGAACATGATAGTGCTTGGTAATTTCAAAAATATTTAAAAACCTGGACGCCAGGTGTAAAAAGGTCCAATGATGCGATTTGCGGAACGGATTGGTACCGGCGAACCTGAGCTAGCTCAAAATTTTCGTCAAGGTATACACTTTTTGATTCCGTAATCAGTTTTTAGTTCGCAAGAGTCAACTTCCAGTAATCGAATTCAACAATTTTTCAAATTTGTGCGGGCCACGCGTGTCCCAGCCCCGATATTCGTTGCTACATTTCCCTCTTGCCGCCCCCGTCACAGACTCAATTGTTAATGCAATTAACAATGTAAATGCAGCGACGAATATCGCAGCTTGGACACACGCGGTCCCACGCGAATTTGACAAGCTGTTGACGTCGCTAACTGGAAGTTGACTCTTGCAAACCAAAAACTGATTACGTAATCAAAAAGTGTATATCTTGAAGAAAATTTTGAGCTATTTCAGGTTCGCCGGTACCAATCCGTTCCACAAATCGTACCCTTGGACCTTTTTGCACCTGGCGTCCAGATTTTTGAATATTTTTGAAATTACCAAACGCTATCATGCCCGTCAATGTTCAGGGAATATTTCCGAATTTTTACAGATTTTTGAAACTTAGTTCAGACAAACGGTGACGAGTTTAAGTTGACGTACGGCGATGGACTCCGAAAAACTACGTCTTTCAACTTTTCGGAGGTTATAACGATTGCCACGATTTTGACACAGAAATTTGTGAATAACCATCAGACGCAGAAAACTTGGCGCTTTACAATTTTTCCAAACTCGATGCTCTATCAATTTTTCTGTAGAAGTTATGGTCATTCAAACAGAGGGGCCAAACCTTTTTGCGCCGACAGTAATTACATGGGCTATTATATGCCGGCTCTGATCGATTGATGAATAACCTTTCGATTATTTCCATACAGGGATTATCGCAAATAAATCATTGTAAATAATTAAGAGTTCATTTTTGCATTGAAATTAATGAATTTGAAACCTAATTCATGATTCAATGGCTTCTATTTCGTTAATACATAACACGTTGATACCGCATTCTCTTTGCGAGGGTGTTGAAAAATTGATCAAAGTCAACAGAATTAGACTTGCAATTCGGAGGGTTGCGATTTAAAGATTTTTTCTTTTTTTTTTCCACATAAATCAGCGTAGGGTATGATTACTTTTCATCTTTTACTCCTCGTGTATATAATGATACCTACGTGCGTGTGTATTCAGTATTTTATTCCGGAGAAAAACTTATTCATACATTCAAAACTTTGGACAATAAATTTGAATTTTCGAATTTAAAAACACTGTCTAGGGTCTTATGTCTCGATTTCAGTTTCCGAAAGTTTTCATACCGTAGGTATATCTCCTATTGAAATTCTCGAGAGGAAGTTATGCGGAATTCCGGAAAAAGTATCACGGAAGAAATACCCGAAAATAATTCCTTCATTACTTTTTCAATACTTTTCAGATGCATGTATGTGTCGATTACCGACTCACTATAGTATAGAAACTCGTAAGATATCAATATAGAAAAAGAAAATAGAGAGGATATAAGTCCTTCCACTTTGCGTGGAAAAATGTTCATTTTGAAAACCGAATATTTTCAACTATTAGTCGTAAAAGTCGATCATGGTATTTTTTAGATGGTCTTCAACGTCCGTATGCTAAAATATCTAAACTTGTGAAAAATCGAAAATGATTTTGGGAGCTTCTCAAGGTTCGTATTATCGGAGGAAAAATGATGGGCGTGAATCAAAAATGTTATGGTCAATCTTTTGTTAAGTTGGAAGTGAAATGCCCCATCTGATCGCATCGCATTTTTGTATATACTTATAACAGTCGTTGAAAGAAAAAAACCACAATTTTGAGATGACTAGCTGCTCGTCCATAGCGCCGTTCTTCTTCCGAAAAAAAATTTCATCAAATTGGTGCTAAATGGCCAATTTTATCATCAACGCTACGTTTCGGCTTCGGCGAAAACTGTTTTTTCTTTTTCTTTCGTTTTTTCAAAATCGTGGAGGACGAGTAAATTTCTGCACAGATAGGAATCGAAGGATTGAAAAGTCGTGAGATCAAGGGATCAGGTACGGACAGACTCTCAGCTCTACACCCGTACCTGCCACCCCATAAGTCTTTTCTCCTTTTCCTTGGTTTTGTCTACTTTGGGTTACTTCTATCAGGGTAGGTTTTCGCGACTAACTCTCTCTGCAAATATTTGTTTAAGACCATCCTGGACGTACCTACCTGCCTTCTTCTCAATCCCACGTACTCACATTATACCCAGAACTATCCTACATAGACAAGACTTATATGCATACATTCGTTCGAAATTTCGCGTCAGGTCACGGCTAGAGCTTTTTAGAATTGGCAAATACCCTCAGAATTCCAAACTATGCGATCATATGCTTCCCGCAAACAGACTCTTTGATGTTGAATAACTCAGGACGTGAGATGCATCAACTTTTCATTTTATCGTATACAGAATTATGCACAAAGTAGATACGTGATTGGGAGTCCGTTCCCCTCATCTTTCGTTCAGACTAACCACACAGCTTTTTGAAAAACTATTGGCAATCGAGGCCAGAACAGACCTGAGAACATTATCCAACAATGTGACGGTGCGTTTTTTGGAGAAATAAAAATTGCGGATCTTAGCCGTAAAACTAGAAAAAAAAAAAAAAAAAAATCACATCCTTCATAAATCATAAATCCGTTCCGTCAGTTGTTAGCCATTGAATTTCTGGGTTCATGAAGAAAGGAAGAAAGAAGAAAAGAAAAAGAAAAAATGGAAATCGGCAGAGTAACTCTCGTCGAGATATCGAATTTCCGTCTCTTTTTTGTACGCAAATAAAACTTCTAAATGCGTTTTTCTCAAAACGTCGTTAACACTGGACGTTTTCCATCTGAAAATATTAACAAGAATTCGTCGAGTATTTAACAAGATTTCACAGTATAAGAATAAAAGTTCTTTTTTTTTTTTTTATTTTATACCTTCACGATATTTCTGTCGCTTAGCTCGGTAAATGACAAATTATTATATTAAAAAAATGTCAAACTTTATACAGCTTACGAATTAGAGATCTGGTACTGAGGCGTATTTCAACTCCAGAACCTACGTTTTAGGTATAATTAATCCAATCATGTATTCAAGCTTTCGTTGTACGATTTGCAGCGAGGCAACGAAAAACCAAAAAAAAAAAAGGTATATTTTGATTTTTCTGGGTCAAATCTAAAAAATTCTCTTACACGACGGTCACTTACGTAGGGCGTTTTCGTTTCAGTCTGAACAAGAAAAAAAATATATATATACATAGGAACAAGTATCGGTCTGTGGATGAAAAAAAAACTGAAAAAAATGTGTCCATTTAAGTTGGAACGATGATGTAAAAAAAAACATGGATCAAATCCGAGGTGGTCAGAGTCGTCATACCAAAAGTTGAGAAAACAAAGGCTGAAAGTTGAGAAAATCAAATCTTCAACACGCTGTGCGTAAAGTTAGATTTTGCGCACGTTTCGCGCGCGTATAATTCAACTCAACGCGCGTTGAGTCAAAAAACAAAGTCAGAAACACGTGCGAAGACGATTCTCGACTCGTTTGATTGTCACCCTTGCTTTGCTCGCGCGCAAAACTTGACACTCGTCCGAGAATGAACACTTCCGCACTAGTATCGAAAGGTACTATTTCCTGGCTGTTTTTTTGTTCGTTAAATGGGACGGATACTCGAAAAGGCCAAGCCGTTTTTCTGTGCGAGTAAGTAGTTTATGGTTTGGTCACTGGGTGTGGGTATGGCAGGAAAAGGCCGAGGTATTCTTAGGGTATAATAAACGGATATTAGATAATCTATATAGTGATAGTTACTAACCGACTGCTGTTTACCGACGTGTTGCTTCGGCTTCGCCTTGAAATAATTGAGTCCCCACGATTCACCACTCCTTTATGGGTAATGCTGAAGGCCCTGAGTCTGTAGAGATCGTCGCAAGCCCGTGGGTTGTAGGCCTTTTCAGGGAGGCTGTGAACCCTTGGTCTAACGTGATCAGGAACTAGAATAGAGATAAGAAAATTATTTTCCTTTCATTTTTCTCCCTTTTCTTTTTCGTTAATTTCTTCCGACCGTTGATGGATCAACCCTTAATCGCCGTATAAGTCAGGTCATTATTTCTTGCGACAAGAAAACGAATTGCGGAATTTCGTTGCCACGATGAAACGGACAAATTAACTAACGGGGACCCCTTCGTCGTCAGTGTCTGTAATACGTTCCTAAATCAAAAAGGAAAAAGGAAAGAAATCAGACCTATTTCATCGCTGATACATCGAAATTTTATCACAAGAGAAAAACAAACCTAATACTTGATGTTGCATTTATTTTTTCAAATTAAGGCGGTTCCCTACCCAATTAGACCGGTTCTAAAAACATTGGGCTGAACGGTGCTATTAAACGGAATATTTCTAATTATATTTTATACGTCCTCGCATTGCATCCGACTCCTTAATTGCAGATTCTTTTTATCTCGAGCTCACTTATTCCTTTCTCTGCATATAATTTTCCGTCAACGAGGTGAAGCTGAATTTTTTGACAAGCAGATAAAAATTCCTTGTCTCTTTTTCGATTTATTTGAATTTTCTTTTCTTTATTTGACTTTAGTATCAATTTCTATCTTCTCCGATCGCACATTGTCAGCTAATTGTAAGTGAGATTAGAGTCAAGTTTCTCGAAGGATCGAAATGGACTTTTCTCAAGCCGGATTATTTTCGTATATAAAAA
Source organism: Tenthredo scrophulariae (assembly GCA_963978835.1). Classification (NCBI taxonomy): domain Eukaryota; kingdom Metazoa; phylum Arthropoda; class Insecta; order Hymenoptera; family Tenthredinidae; genus Tenthredo; species Tenthredo scrophulariae. Next base: position 1,906,149 of record OZ022230.1, on the reverse strand, counting down.
AAGCAGATGTGTCTTTTTTATTCTTTCTTATTTTTCTTCTTCTCCTTTTGCTTCTTATTCGGGACGTCGGACTGTGAAAGGGGGCTCGGAAACGCCCTGATCCTTCAACTTTCCTTCAGTCTTAATTTTTCGCTCGCGGTACAGTCCTCGTCTTTCAGTCAGGTATATAAAGTATGAAAATAATTTTTCTAACGAGAATTTTCCCAAGCCCAAGCCACACCGCGGTATAACTGGCGCAACTTTCTGAGGCTGAGGAAATTGGACGGCGACGTGATTACGAACTCGAGTACATTAATGAAATAACGTGAAACAGATCACCTCGAGATTTTCCTCGACCAACCTGGTCCGCCTGTCTCGGCGAAAACTCAATTCGTTGAAAAAATCAGCTTTTCCACCATCGAGAAAGCGCTCGCCAAACTTTCGCCAAATCTTATTACCGCATGTTTTTCGACAAGGACGAGCCACCCCCGAATCCCTCGAAAGGCTTGCGGTTCATCTCAAGACTAAAACAATAAGCTTAACTTTGTTTATTCGTTTTTAGACTCGGGGATGTCGACTGCTTCGCTTCCTCAGAATTCATAACGCTGTAAAATCATTAATTTCTAATATTTTACCCGTTGGAAAATTTTCCTAATTGTTCAAAAGCTGGGTAATATTGTTCTTCACTTTGTATTCAGTTACCGGTTCTCTTAACAAATTTTCAAACTATAAATCATCCCTTTTATTCAAATTTTAACCGAAAGGATAAACAGCTTTTTGCTGTATGCATGTATGCATGTATACATATGGATGGATGTATACCTATGTAGCTGCAGGGTTAATATACTAATAACTCACCAACCCCTCCGTGTGCGCAGTTTCATTAAAATTTCCTTCTAAAAGACCGGACTAATATCTGATGTATGAATCCCTTCAAATTCCCGTGAGCAACCCTTTTCGCGAAAAATTTGAATTCAAATCTATATCAGCGTGGGAAAGTTTCGGGCCAAGCACAATTTACCAAAATTGAATAATTACAGGAAGCATAGTTAATTTTCACATGGTGGAAAACTTCGTTTAATCATCAAGGGGGTAGTAATATATATTAAACACCTTGGAGATAATTTTTTGCACATTTTATTACCACCATTTTTAGAAACAGTTTAAAATTATTTAAAATTTCACGGACTATTCGCATTGCAAAGATTGTGCTAAAAGTGATATTCCTAGACTACAGGTTGCATCGTTCATCAAAACATCTTCGAATTTAGTGAGAATATTTTACTCTGATGTTATTTCAGAGCAAACCAATGATATTCGATGAATTTCATTTTCATATACCCAAAGGAAAAGAAAAAACTGACCTTATCTCTAGATATTATTGGTTTACCCCAAAATGAGATCATTTCAGGATATTCCCTCGAAATTTCGAATCGTCGCGATTGACGACGCGACCTGTGCCCTGTGACAATCACTTTTACGTTGAAAAAATGATTCTTTAGGTAATAAAATAAGCAAGAAGTAGTTTAATGCAAACTTCACCTATCCATGGCAGGATGGGGGTAGAGGTATACATAGGCATAATTACGTCAGGATCGTTGAGCAGGCAGGTAAGCGGTGTGGTTAATTTCGGGCTCAAGTTAAGCCGCGCTTTTGCAGAATGATATTAAACCGTTTAATTAAATCTCGGCTTATGATCGTTAGCGATGATTTAATTTTTACCACTGTGCGCTGTCGCGATGTGGCTTCTAGATTGCCAGTCTACTAGAACCAGGCTAACTATTACTCTAGACTCTAGGCTTTAGGCTCGATCTAATCTAATCCAATCCAAGCCGAGCCGAGCCGAGCCAATCTTCTACTACAACGTCAAATTTCAAGCCTCGTGCCCCAAACCACAGAGATAAATCGAATAGACAATGTTAATCGGTTCTCCAGAAGCTGGTATAGGAAGGAATAAAGGAAGCTGTAAGGAATAGGTATCGCGAGAATAATGGATTAGAATCATCAATCTATGTCGGCCATTATTCCTACCTGACCTCTTCAGGTACAGGTAGTAAATATACACACATACAATATAATACATACTGTTGATACTTTCTATGTATAGAAACCCTTATTTTTCCTAGATAAAGAGAAAATGAGAAGATGACATTTTTATCATCCCCAATACGTTTACGCGCGCGTGTAGGGATACCTGTACGGAATTGAAATTCAAATTGAAACGGGACACTAACGACGGTATTGACATTTTTATTTAAATTTTAACGAGCCGAGGGCTCTTTAAAAATCGTTTGTTCACTCTTTTTTTTTTTTTTTTTTTTTTTTTTTTCCAGCAATCAGTGCCCTATCCTTTCCCTTGCAATTTTTGCTGATTGTTCGCGATTGTATCGAGGATATAGTCACCTGCATTCGTATTAAAATTTTACCGCTGAAATAAGTCAGACGAAATGTGGTAGAATTCAGTTGGAGTTATTTTGTGCATATGGCTGTTGCATGAATATTTTACAAGTCTGGTAAACCGATCGAGCAGTTATGTAGCGATCTATTATTGTGGAATCCACAACTGATCCTGATAGGGGGCCTTTGTGTTGTCAAGGCTTTAGCGTTGGACGCATGCTGACGAGGTTCCATTGCACTTAAATTTAGCGAGACATATTCCGTTATCAATATTTCTGGATTACGAATTTTTGTATAAACTACAGAGTTATGGATATAATGAACTAAGACCCGAAGTTGAAAGTAGTAGAATTTCAAAAAAACGTATTCCAGACTCCAGATCACTGTCTTGACCCTACATAGCCTCCTTTGGATCCAAGCGCGATACAAGAGAAATATAGGTTCCGGAGTATTCAAAGGAGGGTTTAAATTTCGACTCGGAGTGTGAATTCAATTTATTCTTTCGAACGAGTAATAAGCCTTGAGTATCTTTACATTAACTATAAAAAAAAGAGAAGGTAAATATACACTCAACATATATTAGACATGGTAAAATAAATTTTTGTTTGCCTTTTAAGGTAATAACTTTATTTTTCTTTACTTCAGTCCAGTTTCTATCCAAATCGCACCCACGGCCACGTTGTGAGCTAACTAAATCTCGCTAGTGCTGCGAAAAAAGTATAACATTCGGATTGAAACAAAATACAGAATGTTTATTTTCATTTTCATAATTTTTGTTTTAAACAAAAATTGAACGTTCATTATCGACGAGAAAAGAGAAAAGAAAAATATCGTTTGACCACATATCATACATATCCGAGGTATTAATCTACCCGAATTTCGGAACATCCTCTTTAAAATCTGTAGAAGAGTAGAAAATTCTATGATAAAGAGTTGCCCGTTATAAAAGGGTGCTCGTTGAGCGAGAAGAATAGATTGAGGAAATTAGTTTCTCTTTACAAATGGGCTCTAGTTCAATTAGGTGGTCCAACTTTTACTGAAAGAGAAATTGAGTTTTTAATATCTCTATCGCGTGATGGCATATTTTATAGGGGACAATGAACTACGTCAGGCACATGAAACCCTACGCTTTATAAAATACTTACCTCGATCGAGATTATCTCGCCGGTTTGTATTCCGAAATTTGGAAAAAATTTCAAACGATATGAAAGGGGAAAAGGAGAAGGTAAATCATAAAATTCGAATCAATCATTAAGGATGAAAAAAAGTTCATTTTGAAACGATTGAATCAATGAAGATATGATCACCGAGCTGAACCGAATACGATATAATCATTGGCCCATCGTTTACAGTTTTGTTGAATACTCCACTAATTAAGATTTGAGATAGCGTTTGAACGCGCCCGTTTCTTACTCCAAGGAAAATAATTAAGCTGTCATACTCGGTACACGGTTCCGTTTTGATACAGCTTAAAGGGTATTTTCCCCGATGGAGTGGGCAGATATTATACGTTATGTTTTTCGATGAATTTTCTGCACTCGTACCTATACAGGGTGAATTCTCTTCAGGGTCCGGAGAGGGTGTGGCTTAAATCGTCTAAGACTCCGCCTCCTTCTATTCATATTTGTCATTTCCATAATTAGACTTGTCAAAACAATGAGACACTTTATTATTTACCCTAATTTCTGAATGGATTGTATTATCATCTGAAGGCAATCATTCCCCTGATAATAACGAGTATGAATATGAGGAGGCGGAGTCTCAGCCGATTTAAGCCACGCCCTTTCAGGACCCCGGAGAGAATTCACCCTGTATGTGTCAAAAATTGAAAGAGTACGTAAACGTTGATTTGACGAAAATCTCCGTCGTATTTGCTGCTGTAGGTATAGTTCTGTTTAAAGGACATTCTTCGACCTCGAGGGCGCGGAAGAAAATCATATGATCAATTTTTATTACGCTTATATGTACCTATTCGTATTGTATTTCGATACGCCTATTTTATTATACCGCAGATTGTATTCATCGGCAGAATTTCTTGCGAATATTTTATGATCGTATTATACATGCCATTGAGTTCTCTTCTTCTTCTTCTTCTTCTTCTTCCACTTTTCCGAACGTTATCAAAAACTCACATCAGAGTTCAACCGAGTGAAATAAATAATTAATTCAGAGTTCAGACGTGGTTAGAGATCTTCTTCCGTTTATACCTATATACCCGAGGAACTTATTGCCGGGTCAAGTGAAAGTGGATTGAGTTAACTCCTTTACTCCATTATTCAACGCCGATGCTACTTTTCTTCGTTATTTTTCTTTCCCAAATCCTAATGAGTCGTTTCCGCTGTTCAGAGTCATGCAATTGGTGCACGAAGGTATATCGTAGATATAAATTGAAGAGGACACATATGGTTTTTCATTCCTAATCACCTGGTAATTCGAGGAAATTTGATGTCCTTCGTTGTCGCCCTCGAGGATGAGCTGTGAAATTCAATGGACCAACCTCCTCGTTGCTAAGATTTGACAGATTCGACGCCTGGCTGTCCCTCGAACCGCGTCTCGACGCCAGGTAAGCTAGATAGAAAAAAATTAAGAAAATATTTTATGCAGGTATTAAACCGTATTCACAGGTTGTGTTAACTCAGCTATGTGTTTATTGATCGAAAAATTTTCCCTGGGGTTGGTATTCCGTTATTTTTATTTTTCCAACAAAACAGGGAATTCTGCTCTTTGCTTGTTAAGCTGCATGGGAAAATAGCTTTTTTCGTTTGATCGGTTCACTGCTACGACGCGACGTACGGAATATAGCCGCAGTTTGTTGGTTTTCACAAAAACAAAAAACAGAAAATCGTGGGCCATTTTCTACATTTATTCGAAGGAAAAATTCGAAACGTAATATATGTAGCCCCTACAAAGACTGTTTTATGCTCTCTCGTTAATGGAAATACTTTTCCCCGATACAAATACTCGGAAAAAAAATTCGAAAAATATGTTCACGGAGAAATTCGTAAAAATTTTTAAAAATTCGAATTTCACAAATTTTCCTCCTGTCTTTCTGAAATTTCCGGCGATTCGATGAAAGCAAAATATATATCTCAGATATTATTTGAAACTTGATGATTTTACATACCAAAGTGATATTGAAAAACTTTTTCAATTTCCTTGAACACTTTCCAAATGCATCAGTTTTGAAAAAATATCATTTATACTGACGGAGACTTTCGGCGGTACTGTGAAATAATTTTCACCATAAGAAGGCGTGAACTGATTTCAAAATCCCTTCGAATTGTATACAAAAAATGAGCTCAAAAAGTTTAAACTAAATAATTTGAAATTTGTGAGGCAAGGAGCTTTGTGAAAGCTCAATATTGAAAATGTAGTCAAAATGCTCCCAGCAGCATTGCGGATATCGAGTTTTCGAATTCAAACGTTTTTTGGCTAATTTTTGGAAGTAATTTGAAGAGAATCACTTGGCTTTTTTAAATTCAGAATCTTTATTCGAAAAGTGAAAATTATTATACAATTTCTGTCAAATCGTCTATACAGACCCGCTTCAATGTATCTATTAATATTTTACCAGTAAGAATACTTTTCGACAATTTGGAAAGAAATTTTTCTTCCTTTTTATCGAAAATTTCTAAAAAATAAAAATTCGGATGGATAATAATGATAGATGGTTTCACTATACGTAGGTGAATATCTACCTCTGATATAACCGTCGTTTTAACTGCATTAAATATTGACGAGGGTATATGTGAACGAGCCATAAAATGCGGAGGGTGTTTGAAGATAATTCAGAAAAGTGAGAAACCGTGGCCTTGAACCTTATCAAACTTCCACATACCTGATACCCTGCTAGACTGATCATTAGGAAGGTGACTGAGAGGTTCTGGGTCTTATGAGATTCGTTTTTTTTTTTTTCTTTTCTTTTTTTTTGTTCTTTTTCCGTTAAACACACCAGTCTTTGAAAGAGGTATAGGTATAGATACTTGCTTTTAATTAAATACTCGGCATACGTGACCTGGCATTTACAGAATAACTGTAAGACAAGTACTTTAGTATTTCGCTAATTGGTAGCGTTGGGTTAACGCGAAAAGCAAGAATGTTGAAAGCAGGATACTTTTCGACGCCTTGTATTTATCGAAAATACTATCAAGCATGTCTTAAAGAATATGTGGGATGGCGGTGAAGAATTAAACGTCCAATTTATTTCTCGCAGAAGAAAAAACGTTCGAATTTAATTTAACGAGATATAGTCATTTTTCATCGAAACTAGCCTCGCCAATGCGACGAAGAGTGAAAATAGATATCTGTGTTCAAATTTATCGTTCAGGATTCAAATTTTGAGAAAAAATTTCACCCCTGTTACCGCAGCCATTATAAACAGTGCAACAGTCTAGGAGTTGGGTAAAATTTACTCTCGCATCCACAGCATGATAAATTATCTTAAACGAGTTAAAATTTCACTCGAAATTCCATGCAGAGTATGATTAAGCCCATCAATCTCGTGATTGGACTGAATATGTTTGAAATTTTGCTTTGATCTCTACAGCGTGTAACTCAATCAAATTACGAGCAGAAATCCATACTTGTCAACGATTTATTCTAAACTAGGGTAATAAGCAATTAGATTACCTAATCCTGCCTTCATCGAACCCCTTCTCCTAGCAGTAGGACTGGACAGGACCGTGACCTGTGTCTCAGCGTCTGTAAGATCGGTCAAGTCGCTGGTCGATCTACGCGCCATAGTTTTTCCAGGCTTTGGATCGACGAGAGCTTCTTTTCCCGCGAGGCATCCTTGACTTCTATTAAATTGTCCGGAAGTAAGGTTTCCTCTCCGAGGAGTATCGTAGTCGAATTTAACCGCCTGCCCATGGCCCGGAGACCTCGGACTTTTGGCCACGAATTCTGTATTGTGTTTTGATTCTTCAGGACTCAAGATAGGACTGGGTCCGATCGGAGCAACGATTGTGGGAGACATTGGACTCCGAGGACTCCTTGGGCTCCTCGGACTTCTCGGACTTCTGGGGCCAAGGCTAAAGCAGGAACTTCTCCTGCGGTCAAAAGGCTCCGGCCTCTTTTTCCCCGGTCCAATTGACTGGCTTTTCGCATGGTTGAAGGTGAATTGTTGGTGATGTCCAGTCTGTGGGGATCCAGTGATGTTTGGGGTCATGGGACTCTTCGGTGGATACGATAAAGTCTTGTTTAAATTCTTCCTGAGGTTACAGAACTGGAAGACGTTCGATGGGGCAGGAAACCCCGGCGAACTAAAGACGCTTCCGTCGCAGCTAGGACTTTTCGGAGTTCTCGGAGTCCTGGGGGTTCTCGGAGTCCTAGAATCAGTGGTTGGGCTTTCAGGGTCGTTACCGGGGCTCTTTGGAGCCGAAAAAGTGAAGAAGTTTGTGTTTTCATTGTCTCGATTTATCCCTGGGTTTCCCTGGTGGCCCGGAAATTCCTGAAAGTCAAAATTCGGGGCGTCTGGGAAATATCTAGCCGGCAGTTCAAAAGCCCGCGGGCTCCTCGGGCTGCGTGACGACTTTGTCTTTCCCTTAGAGTCTCCGGACTCGTTGCTTGACTCCGAGTACCTTTGAGTTGGACTTTTTTGCGCCGGTGTTTGCGGCGGCTGTGGTAAATGGCGAATGCTTTTTGGCGACTTGCCGTAAGAGTCTGGGCTATTGACCGCCATCCTGTTTCAAGTCCTTCTCAAAAAATATTATACCCACTAGTTACGTCCTTTTCTCTCCTTCCCCGAACGCAACGTCGGTGGTTTTACACTCCCTTAGCCCACGGACTAAGCCTTTTCCGTCTCTTATACCCTGAAGAGTTTCAACCCTCCGGCAACGAGCTATACTCTCGTATTCCAATTAGAAATAAATTTCCACCCTTAATTCCTTTACCCGAGTTTTTGAATATTCCAGAGATTTACACCCTCTTCAAATTTCACTATTATAATTATTATTAAACCCGAAGAATCTAACTGACTAGAAAATCTTTGACATATTTTTTTTTTATTTCCACTCCTATTTTTGTACCAGATTAGGTTACATATCTTTGTCCCATTTTCATCAATCCATAGATCAATCATTCACTTTTGTATGCCATGTTATACCACATTGGATATGCACAAGTTTGGTTGAATATCATACCCTTAAAAAATACACTACTACACGCACAATCGTATACCTTCTTCCCCGGAGATGATAGAGATATGTAAAGATTTATTAATCATCGGCTATAGTATTTAGGGTAATAGTGGTCTCCGTTATTCTTAGTAAATCGATATACTGATTGTGATGACTGTTGTTATTCCAATTATCAATCATATTGTATAAGGAACAATAATAAGGGTGGTATATGCATATCACGTAGTAATACTTGCTGCATGTTATACCTGGTTCAAGAATTTGTCGAATAACAATACACAGACATCAGATGAATCGATACGAAAGACATATTCCCTTAAACTATTAAAAATTTCAATTGTTTATGTCGCCCTAAGCGATCATATTATCTTCTCTTCAATTCTGAAACGGATACTTTTTCCGTCTTTACTCATCATCCGATATAATACCCGATAACGCGCACTGCAATGATCAATATACACGTTTTCGACTTTTGTCAAATAGTCAAAAATGAACGTTAATACTTAAACAGGATGATTAATCATACGAACGAATTGATTAAAGCGAGCGAAATTTCAAATCCATGATAAACTTTGTTTATTGAATTCCTCGGTGTGTTACCTGTTGAGGATCTTTATTTGCATATTACGAAAATCAGTACATATTGCCAATATTTGCACACACATCTCCACCAAATCTAAAAAATTCTTATTTTATATTTATGAATTTTTTTTGATTTACATAAGGTCAAAAAAAATAAATAAAAATAAATAATATCTATCTACGCTGTTAACTATAAAAGTCGCACGTAAACTAATATCTACGCAGCGATAAGGGACTCGCGTTACCCTGGCCACCCTGACGGCGGACCGTGCGCTACTGGCTCTACTGGTATACGGTGGTGCTGGTGCTGGTGCTGATGGTGCTTGTGCTGGTGCTTGCTGCGGCTGCGGCTGCTGCTGCTGCCGCTGCTGCTACTCCTCGGTCAGGCCCGGGACCACCACCCTCTACCCTCCTGCCGCCTACCCCTACGCAGTCGCGCTGGTTGTTGAATAAAATCGCGCGGCATCCCCGGTGCAGAGGGTAGGTAGGATAGGTAGGATAGGTATAACGTAACGTGATATAATGCGTAATACCTCGTGAGCCTAAACATCCCCTGAAGCCCACTTTCTGATTGCGAATAATAAACATTTCGCACACATTTATACGGTGGGAATAAGGGAAGCTTTTTTTTCGGCATATAACACGCAGTAATTCTGTTATTGATTCCTCATTCACATTTCTGACGGGTAAATAGTACATTAGGGATGTTTTCTCCAGGGTACTGACTAAACTAGGGAATATCAGTGGAATTTATTAAACGCATTTGCCATACGAGTACAACGAGCCGAATGAATTATTATATCGCGATGAATGTCAATTTTACATACATACATAGGGGCTTCTTGTGCGTATAGTATGCATATCAATTAGAACCTCCCCAAGCTTTCACCGCACTTGATGGTTCGGACTGGTTTACTTAGCCACCCGACTTTTCGTTACAGAGTAAATAAATCCGTTATTTTTATGGTTTTGGACACTTTTTTTCACGGTGAACTTACCCTAGAATAACCAACGATGAAGATTAGCCCTAAAAACGTACCGAAAAAGTAAATAAAATCAGATGCCAGTGAATAACGTGAAAAAAGCAGTCTAAACGAAATGATTACACTCTGAGCATCGAGGGGCGATAATAGAAGCATCTTTTATTCATAGCTCTCAACAAATTTTGATAAAAATGGAAAAGAAGAAAAAAAAAAAAACTGAATTATGAAAAAGAGAGGAAATTTCTTCTGACACGATAAAAGTTCCTATACATAATTACTTTGAGCCCTGAAAATTATGGCCCTTTATACCACAGATGTGTCGTCATGGTGCACGATGGTAGCCATTATCATAGGCATTACACTCTGCAGACAGAATCGTTTAATGTTTTACATTGGGATACTATATTACTAACACTGTACAGTGTAACGGGGATTTATCGTATAATGGTTATTCGTGTGAGTTTCGGAGTGTGTAAATGTGCTGGTGAGGGTGGTAGCCTCGGGTTGTCGAATGGCTCTAAACGTCCAACAGGTTTCTCGTTATTCCTATCCACGTATATACCAATTCTGACAACACTCTCGTATGTATTATATGCATGTGCAGAGCCACACCGTCGAACCGCATGTTATAGAGACGTAGAACCAGCTTATCTACGCAGCTTAAAATGGTGATAGATACGTAGTACCGAGTATAGATACGCAATATTGTCTAGTAAATAATTCAGGTGTGGCTAGACTGCGAAAAAAGTACTGGCTGATCTAATCCGCAGCGGTCTACTATTGTGGATAAGGTAAAGTCCACGAAGATGGACTAGTTCCGAAAGTATGATAATTCCACATCAACCCATCTAGACATTTCACACGACTATAGCAGAATTTTGTGGAATTTTTTCCCGCCCTTTGTCTTATTGATTGAAGTCATTTCAGAAGCCGAATGGGGCTGGGTTGAAGTTCCGAATTTTAATATTACCGACACATAGTTTTCAGAAATGGTATTTCCCCGGAAGTTTACATAGGCAATTCCAAACACTTTGAAACGAAGAACGTCTTATGTCAATTTCAAAAGTTGGAAACAGTTCTCGAATTTCCTCGATTTAAATTGCACCGAGAAGCGGCCTGATATCAGTCTCCTGTAACATAAGTCACTGATCGAGAATTTTCCTATCGCAAGGCTTGAATTTCCACCGGAAGTAGCAGAAAATCTGAAAAACGTGCTTTATACGGTATAAATAATGTCTCCCAAGGCTCATTTGGAAAAATCATGAATCCAAGGGGCATTAAGTCCTAAAAATGCCTCGTTTCAGATGAAATTTCAACTTTTCTGGACTACAGGGTTTTTCTTAGCTTCTTAAACTGAAACTACCAGTTTTACGAGATCTAGGAAAGACTAGAAAAAAATGTCCCTATTCGCGCAGACTATGGGATTGTTATTTTAGCCAGAGGGTTTATTTTTCGTCTCTATGTATATTGAATGTGAAAAAAGCAGCCCCAAAGCCCCCCAAACTGTCCGCACTAGCGCCACGATTTCACTTTATAAACCTAGGGAGAATAAAATTGTATAAAAATGAATTTTTTATTCTTTCGCGAACAGAGGGGCTCAAGTAACGCCGTGCTACGGCATGTGAAAGTTCATTTAATTTATTCAAACCGTTCAATCTTTCGGGATAAAAATTTATAAATAATAATTTCCACTCCCCACTCCATTCACTCGTGTTATGGACAATAAGAACCGTAACATTCGTCTGGGTAATGGAGACAATAGAGTTCTAGTTTTAAAAACTAAACTCGGAAATTATTTTGTTCGTTAATTACGTAACAAGGCCTTTGCCACCCCCAGCTCTTTCTGGCTTATGAAAACGTTTGTGCTTCTGCAGGTCTCAGTCATTTGAACATTATAATTATAATATAACCTTATCCTACAGAGATTTTACAAACTTCTACCATATTGAGACTCGTCTGAAATCTACATCCCTGCGATTACATTGATATTCTGCTACTGTTCTGAATCGATTTTCTATAACTTCATCGCCTCAAGGTTGTGTAATCGGATGAATCCAACGATTCACATTACAACTAACACTGATAATAGATGAATTCTTTAGACGCGAGAAGATTGATCTGCGAGGGATGTACAGTCAAGGAAAGCGATTCTGAAGCGCCGTATTCGAGGCAGACGAGCAACCGAACATACACGTGGTTTTTAATTCTCTTCAAGTTGGTATCAAATTGAAGCAGCATCTGCTCCCGTGATAAATCAGCGATCTGCTCTGCGCGGTATAACAAATCAACACTTCAAACGATTGAAAATCGATCGGATTTCATGGAAAAATATAACAGTGAGTTTCATTAGGGCCCTTCTGTAACCCTTTGAACACTTTATAAGAAATAGGTTATTTTAGTAGCAATACTTAACTCGGAGAAACATTCGCGCATTCTAGGGTTATCCAATGTGACGATTCCCAAATCAATCACCTGTATATTCGAGAGGTTATGTGTATTGACGTTGTCTGAAAAAAAAAAAAAAAAAAAAAAAAAAAAAACGAAGTCCCCTATACCGCGCAGAGCAGATCGATGATTTATCGCGGGAGCAGATGTTGCTTTAATTTCATACCAACTTGAAGACAATTAAAAATAACGTGTATGTCCGGTTGCTCGACTACCTCGAATACGGCGCTTCAGAATCACTTTCCCTGACTGTACCACGACTTTTACCTTTTTGAATAAATCTTCTCTATGTTATCACGAGCTTAGGCTTTAGATAGCTCGATTGTTTTTATTATGAGGATTGTTCTCGTCGATCAATCAATCAATAGTTCTATGTACACATCTAGGATAGTAGGTAAATATTCTTTAATACATCGTAACATGGTATATATAACATATAACACTTCGCTTGATAACAACCTTTTCTTTTTCGTGAATAATGCGATCAAAGATCTTCAAACGTTGTGAAAATATTGTTCAGACTTGAGAAATGCTATTCCAGGTCACGAGAGGTGCTAATTTAGTCATTATTGTCTGAATTCAAACTAGACTATCAATGCTGACAAAGAAAATTGACTCGGCAATTTATTTAATTACTCTTTTTACAAAACATGGCATTTACTTAAACTCTTCTGACTGTGGCATGATCCAACAGATGAAAAAATGTTCCAACCGTTGATAACGGTCAGTTTTTAAATGGTGTAATTATCAAAGGCTATAGAACAACACACAAACATCCCTTCGTGAAATACATTTTATTATTCAATTTACATGTTACAATCATCATTTAAAAAAAATATTACTTATATATTCTAAGACTCGATTACAAATTATTTGAGTAAATCTCAAATAATTTTGAATTATGTCTGTCAGTCCTAGTAACCAGCAGTGATTGGAAAAACTGTTTGAAACTCTCCGGAGCTTTCCATTTGGGAATAGAGAGATTCTCTGTCGAAGATTACCGGTGGAAAGTGTATCGCTCAGTTGGCAGTTGGCACTAGATATACGAATGTAAGATACTGGATAGGAAAGAACTAAAGTCGATATCGAGATGCTTGATCTATCGATAATCGTGTTCACCGATGAACACTAATCGGATTGAGCGTTCCATTTCCTTTTAAGTAATGGTAAATATACGGAACTAGGCAGAGATAGACGGTATATAGGGAACCTGCAGTGCCATCGAATGGTATGTACTACATACATATCCGCATCTCGCATCTTTCTCCCTTATCTCCGTTTCCATATCCGACGAAAATCCTGCAAAGAGTATAAATGGACGCCGGGATAAATTCACCCTGACGTTTAATCCCATCGATCTTAATGGTTCGATTTGTCTCCACCTTATCCACCGAGAGACACATGGGATGGAATACACTCGCTATACCTCCTGTCTGTGTCGTAATAGATTATCAACTACGCCTACGCGCGTTTGAACCACGATGAACCCTGCCCGTTACAAAATGGCAATATTAAGCACGATTTTGACCTCGAGAGGCGCGCGGGAGCAAGGTTCTTCTAACATCACGTGGGACAAGTTCAAACACGTATCAAATCGGGTTTGGGCCACGATTACCACCTCCGAAATCTTCGTTTTTACAATTCGACTAAAATCGAGGAAGGCTCAAGGAATAAATTCATGGCGTCTATATTTCGCTTTGGATTTTTGCGTTATCGACATTTTTTGATTCTAATTTCACAAATTTGAAAATATAAATTCCTAAATTGCAGCCAGGGCATCGATTAGGAATCTTTTGCTCCCTCCCGATCAACTATATCCTTTTTACGAAATCGCACCGTCATATTTCCATCAACTCTATTGTTTCAAAAGTTTTTTTTATCCTCACTGAGCTTTGCAATTGTGTACCTTGTGCGATTATCGTAACTCGAATTACAAACTTTTGAGCTCTTCACTTCACCCAGCGTTAAGTTTCTGCAGCAGGATTCACGCTACAAAACTTCGTAACGTTTGAAATTTTTTTTTGTTATTTTCCATTCGATCTGCGCAGAAAATTCTTTCTTCTATGTATTTATCGCCTAGAAAACTCAACGAACTCTTTTCTCGTCGGTTTAGTTCCAAGGCCCCACGTGCCCGGGGTTAAAAATCGGTTAGATTCGTTACTGCGGCAAGAGACGCGTCCGCTCGGAGTATAACATCGTTGACTGTTGTCTGGCGTCGACTGGCGTCTAGTTGAATACACCAGATTACTTGCTGGGCGGTAACGGGCGTTGACAAACGATTTCATTAAACAGATTGTAAAATACTTCGGCGTAGCACATATACATATAATAAACTGTTCGTTTGTTTGGTTTGTTTGTTATTTTACGATGGGTGACAACGTGAGACGTTTAGACATCGAGTTTGATCGTGCAAATGGAACCTATATGCCGGGTGAACTTGTCTCGGGTAAAGTGCTGGCCGAGTTTACAAGACCTAAGAAAGTCAGGGGTGAGCATGCCTGTGTATATCTATTGATATAGAAATACGCCAGAGAGATGTATCCGTGGTTTTATGTAAGCTGCGGTATCTCAATTCGTATAATTATTGTTAATAATCTGATAGAACGAAGCGTAGTTTACGAAGTTTCATTGGAATACGGTCCATCTGTCTTATCGTATGATATACCGTTAAACTTACCGACTCGATTTCGACTCGACTATCTATCTTTGCAGCGAACGAACTCGTCAAGGTCGGGGACTCGCACATGCGCACGTTTGCATTTAAGCGCGTGGCGCCTCCAGTGTATAATAATAAGTAATTCTACTGAAGCATATCGTGTGTCCAATGGCATAAGGTCGTAAGCACAAAAAAGGCGATTTTTGCTACAAAGGTCGTATAGGTCGTTCCCTTGCGCCATAATTCGCTATAAAATTAATGAGAACGCACAAATAATTCGGAATTGAGAATTTGAAAACCTGAATGCAAAAAAAGAACCCAGAACTTCTGCTTCTAGGATCTTATACGGCAACGAAAAAATCATTGATCAACAGCTGTATCCACCTAACATACGACTTTCCGCCTTCAAGTTGTCCGTTTTTCTTATTTTAACTTTTTTTTTATCGTACAGTTATTCGAGGCGGATACGATCCTCTGCTTTCAATTGTCGATTCAGTTATTTTTTAACTTTCTTCCAAAATTTATATCTTTTTACTTTTACAAATGATAGAAGTTCGTATACCGTCGCTTACGACCTTCTGGAATTAATCGACGTGATTATTTTTCCGTTCAGTTTGGTCAAAAAATTCGTATGCGCCGCAGGACTTACGATGTTCTGCTTCTATGTGGCCGATTTTTAATTTCTACGTCTTTGAACATAGATTAAAATTTCTCACCTAAATAAATAGGAACGAAAATTCTACGACCTTTTGATTCTCAAAATACCCGACGCTTGTGTGTCGCGTTTACGACGTTATGTCATTAGACACGCGATACATAGAATAAATGTTAGATTGTCGCTTATACAGAGCGATTCTCCGGAACGTAACGCGCCTAAAAGATAGGCAAGCGCGAAACGCCTGCATTGAGCAGCTCAAACATAGACGATTGGGTTTTATTTATTACGTGAGATATAAAACCCAATCGTCGATATTTGAGCTGCTCAACGCAGGCGTCCCGCGCTTGCCTATCTTTCAGGCGCGTTATTTTCCAGAGAATCGCTCTGTATAATTAGTTTTATGATGTTGTGCTCCATCGCGTATCAGGTCACAGTATCTTCACGGACCTTTCCAGACATTTATGATCAACGTGCGGACACTACAATTTATTCTTATTATCAGTCACAAACTTCAGTGAAACTAATCGTCGAATTCGATGTTTTGAACTCGGAATAAAATTCTATGTATAATCATCTGGTACATAGACACACTTGATCCCTATATGTAATATGATATTCAAAGATATCAAAGATATATGAAGATAAGACTTAATTGGTATTTAGGCTCCGTTGTTTCAAGGCATTCGTTCATTATAAAAGCTGTTCGCATTATTCTTATCGAGTTTGTAAATATGAAGGAATTCGAGGCCTGGTCGTGCGTGCGTTCAGAATTACACTGGCAGTACTGCCGAGTGTGACTTCGCACCGTCGACTATAATAAGAGCATACTTACTTTCACCTTTCCTTTGAATTTCCACTCGCAGTCAAAACGGAAAATCACAATTTTTACTCTTACTGGGCTGCCTCATCTCCCAAACCGCATCTGTCACAGTATGCTACGTCACGAATTGAATGACGTCATTGACTGGCTGCAGTACAAATTCAAGGAGGTGGGGAACAAAATGCAAACGATAAGAAATCTTTGAAAGTTTTATCATCGGAAGATAAATAAATGCAATGCTTACTGCCAAAATTTCAAGTCGATTCACTACAACGTTTTTGAGAAATTAAATTTTGAATATGCTTCTCATACACGTAGAGGTATGGAGAGCCAATAAGGTTAGTATGAAATCTACTCTTACCGCGCGGGTGATACTAAAGATTTCAACTAACGTTATCGGCTTTAAGATGAGATAAGATGATGCTAAAAATGTGTGGTTTGCCACCACCGAGTGCCTAAGTATTTCAAAATTGCAATAACTCGAATGCAATTGAAAATAATTCCACGATATCTGTGATGATAACTGAATCTGTAAAAATAAATTCAAAATTTTGGCAGAATGAAATACTTGGGCACTTCTTGCTGAAATGGAACAGTAATCCCCGAAGTTTCATTCCAATCAGTTTTGCGGTATAGGAGAAACTACGAATTTCGTTTTCGAGGTGAACATAGCGTGTATCATTGCCGCTTAACGTAACGAAGGTAAACCTCATCTTCTCGTTTCGATTCTCTCCACAGGACTTAAGGTGATGATGGTCGGTGAATCAGTTGTGAAATGGTCTGCTGATGGAGAGAAACCAGACGCCGATGGTCACTATCAAAAAGTGACTCATTCCAGCCATGAGAATTACTTTTCATCAAAATTCTACCTTCTCGGTAGTAATTCCGGTGCGTCGTGTCGGTAAAGTCGTCTTGTTTCTGCACTATATCCAGAGTGCGTATAAACTTCTCCCCTGTAAATATTGCAGGTCCTGAAATTGAACTTCCACCCGGGCAGCTAGCTTATCAGTTCAACATACAGCTACCTACGAATTTGCCCAGCAGCTTTGAGCACACTTATGGATACATCAGGTACACAATTAAGGCGGTATTTGATAGACCTTGGAAATTTGACCATGAGGTCAAGACTGCATTCACTGTCATTTCTGATTTTGATCTCAATCGAAGGCCGGAGGCTGCCGTAAGTAAAAAATTGATGAAAATTAAGGGTTTACATGCATTTTGACATCAAATTTTTGAACCTAATACGGCTGGAATCAATTTGACTTCGAAGTATGTTTTTCGTTGATTATCTGTCCATCAAATGCCGGCTGAATAATGGAAATAATTCAACTAGTGAGCTTTTTACAGCTTTCATAGGGTAACCTATAGTTAATTGATTCGGACAGGATTACTCTGGCATCGATCATCGAAACCAGACTAAATTTTAGATGAATATTTTAAACAAGTATGTTCACCGTCTGAACTATGGAAATTGCATTCCATTAATGGGAAGTATCATTTTTCTAAAGATTCACTTCATTTTTGGCAATTATTGTGTTTACCAATCTCATTCCTGCATTTATCATTGAAGTTTCACTACCGATTCAACGTCCATAGTTCACACAATGTGAAAATGTGTATTGAACGAGCATGTCGAAGCTCAACCCCGTAGTAACAATGGTTTTTATGCAATCCTGCACAAAGTAATAGAAGAGTTAATTCCGGTGAAAATACTATATTTCTTGTCAAATAATCAGAAATGAACACGCTAACAGAAAAGCAAATGGAGAAAAAGAAACAAATGACCAAAAAAAATGGCTTCCAAGATGCATGTAAGCCCTTGAACGTATAGGTATGTACCCAGTAATCATGATTACTGCAATTATTTGACTTCTTGATCAACTGCATTGCTTCAATTGCACTACAGCTTTCCATTCGAGAAGATTTGGACAAGAGCTTCTGTTGTCTCTGCATATGCCCGTCAGGCTCGATGAAAGCGTCAATATCCATTCCGTTAAGTGGCTATGTGCCTGGCCAGGTGATACCTGTTACTGTACAGTGTGACAATGACTCGACCAATGAGATTGAGAAAGTTAAGGTCCAGCTGAGGCAGGTAGGTTGCTGAAAATTTTGCCTCTGAATTTTTCGGGGCTCCTATCACGAGGAGGAATTTGAATTATTGCAGAAGTTGAAATTTCACGCGACTACACCACGCTGGACTAATAAAGAAGAGGAGGATATAGTTAAAGAAGAAAAGCGCATGACACCGTTCGTCAATAACTCTGAAGCTCATGTCCTGATACCGCTGAAAGTACCACCACTTGCACCATCTAATCTTGAATTCTGTGGGATTATCGAACTCGATTATGTACTGAGAGTCGTCATTTGTTTCTCTGGAATGTGAGTGCTCCTTTTTCTCTTGATTTATATAGTATAAATGGAATCTTGAAGTGCTCGGAGAGTATGTAATTCCGAAATACTGATGTAGTGGAACCGACCGATGAAGACACGAGTAGGTATGTCAGTGGCTATAAATAATAGCCGTCGTAGCTGATGAATCTAAATCCCAACTGTCCCCAAGTCTAAATTCAAGTCTTCCAAACTCGAAGGCACTATTAACCCATGAAACTCAATTGTTAACAAGAAAACGCTACTCCGTCTCGTTTTTGGTCTCTCGTTGGTCTCAATACACGGATCAACGTCTCGTCGTAGTTTTCCGCGAGTCAAATTCTAGTTGATAAAGAAAAGAAGAAAAAAATTAAAATCGACTAAATCGATCCATCCGACCATTCGATCAATCGGCCGAAGCCAATCAATCGGAACAATGAACAAACAGAAGAAAAAATCGTTTTACAGGCACTGCAGTCTCGAACGACGTTTTCCTATATTGGTAGGAACAGTCCCACTGTACAATTCCCACAACATCGCCAACACTACGGTCGTCACAGCACCGTCAGCTAGCGCACCTCTGCTATACGGACCAACTCCATCAGCCAATATGCCATTCCCTGGTATGCCACAACCTGGCGGTATGCCGCAGGGACCAACTCTTGGCTTCGTTGTAACAAATCCACCATATCCAAGCCATCCGATCCATCCGGATCCGTACAATATGCGTGAGTCAGGATCAGCACTTATGGCTATCCAATTTTTCGTCTCAGGGCCCACGGACCTCTTCTGAAATAATGAATACCAATTAGTGAGGATTTTTTCAAACTTTTACTATTTCAGCTCCACCTTCGTATGAAGCATGCGTCAGCGGGACTCGGAGCATCAGAGACAAGGATGAATCCGAGTACGTTATGGGTGCTAGAACCCCATTTGCACCGCGGTATCCGGTCTACGATTACAGTCCTAGCGCAATGCCTAGTGCTCCAACTTTCGATACTGCACAGTGACTTATCAGTTTAACGAAAAATACGCTGTAGCTTTTTACGGAATGTCTGCTTCTTCAATAACTGGAGAAACTCTATGGCCTTAGCCCCCCAGGCAGGAACTGACTTTTGTCCAGTGACTGAAATGATTCCAAAATTTTGATGGATCTACCGAGTTTTTTTATATCTATACCGAAATTTATATATCTTTATATTCAGACGAGCCTTACACGTTGCGTTTCTAATGGCTTAAGGTCGTAGGCCCATTATACAACCGTTTGGCATTTTTTAAATCAAAAGGTCGTATAATTTCTTTCGACCCATTTAGGTGAAAAATCTAAAAATACATCCAAAGATGTTGAAATTGAAAATCGGCCAAAACGTTTGGTCCTTATGAAAGAAAAATCGCCTCTTTTGTTTTTACGACCTCATGCCATTAGACACGTGATATTTTGTAGCATATATTCTATAATGGCGTTATTATATACTGAATTATGTACTGCCTAGACTTTTCAGTCGAAACTAAACGATATTTCAAACGATGTCTTGATTAGCGATATTTTTATAAACGCTTAAAGATATGACGATAATTTTGATGATACTATCGACGTTATTCATTTTATAACTTCGAATAGATATTATACTTGTGTATTTTTGAATGATCTTATACTTTAACAAGCACCTCAATATTTTTAATGTATAAATGTATGTATACACGTAATATACAAGAAAACTTTATTCATTTAGCAATTTCCTAACATTCATTTTCGCATTTTTTACTTTTCTTTCCCAGGGTGCAATCCTACTATTTGAAATTACCGTTAGAAAGTATCTCGAAGGTTGGTAGTAGATAGGGATTCAAGATATACCTGATTAGGTACGAGGAAAGTCGATATCGAAATTCATTACTTAGCACTGTAAGGTATGTGAGGAACCTGCAGTGACATCTAATGTTCTGGTTCTGTATTCGACCCAATGCTGCAAAGATATGATAGTGCTGACTGCTGATATGGATTTACAGAGTGGTAGGTAATACTATGGTGATCTTGTTTATCCCCTGCCATGAATCCAATGAATGGAATATCGATCTTGGAATAAAAGCACAATATTACAAGCCTAGACTCATCGTCAGTCATATAGACAAAACATTCTGCAAATAATTTTTAGATTTGGAACATTATAGGACCTAATATAAGCTTGATGACAAAAACTTTTGTCTAACTTTGC
Organism: Tenthredo scrophulariae; assembly: GCA_963978835.1. Classification (NCBI taxonomy): domain Eukaryota; kingdom Metazoa; phylum Arthropoda; class Insecta; order Hymenoptera; family Tenthredinidae; genus Tenthredo; species Tenthredo scrophulariae. Next base: position 1,884,909 of record OZ022230.1, on the reverse strand, counting down.
GTGCATTTTGAATGGTGACTGCATGGTGGCTAGTGCAATGTGGTAAAATCAAACTGTGTTCGAAATTGATGTTATAAAACGACGTTATAATAGTATGGAGAAGACAAGGAGCAGCAGAAACGAGTATCCTTAAGTTGTATAATTAGTCACGAAATGAATACACCAATGATAATGTTATCTGATAATTATCAGTATTCGCCGTTTCATTCATAATTGTTCCAGCATCGCCTGATAAATGTCCAATGATATCGAATAACATTTGGAGAAACGTAAATTGCTTACACGTTAGCACTATATGCGAATACGACGAACTGGCGCGCCACGATTGTGAATATAATCACGAACCCACGACTACCTATACTGTAAACAAGCTTATCGCTCTAAAGTAAACAATCCTGCGCACCGGCAGCGTATATGTACAGGGTGATCCAGAATGCGGTACTTTTCTTATACCAGTGGATTCCTCGTAAAAATCTAAGATGAAACTTATCAATGCTAAAATGTCGAATGAGAAACCGTTTTAAGTTAGCTAATACGAGAGCAGATACGAAACTAGCTCAGGGCCGCTACCGTTATTTTGTTGGTTGGCGAGATCGCGGTGGCCGGTGACTCGTCGCGAGAATCGCCAGCCGGCGGTGGCGGCCCTGAGACAGTCTCGTTTCTACCCTCGTATTGGCTTACTTCAAATGGCTCCTATTTGAAAACGGCTTAGCATTCGACATTTTAGCATTGATGATTTTCGTTTTAGATTTTTACGAGGAACCCCCTGGTATAAGGAAAGTACCGCATTCTGGATCCCCCTGCATAAAGCTGAAGCTCCGAAGTGCAGGATTGCCGTTGAACCAATCGAAAAGAAGAGAAATAGCCTCTCTTCAATTCTCGTCTTCGAGTTTTATTTATCGATGATCGAAATCGTCGAGAATATGAACGAGAGAAATATTTTTTGAACTTTTAATAACCGTGCTGACGACAACCTTGCAAATTGTCATCTGAGAGTGCTAATTTACTCGAGTGCAAAAATCTCTTTTCAAATTCCGGTTCGTCTCAAGTTTCGGCATACGAATCCTACCTGAGGCCCCAAGAATTCTCGGTTCGCGCCTGCGTAAACAGATTGCTGGACTGAATGCTGGACGGTCGTCCACTACTCTGCTCGACTGTATATTGTAGGCAGTCGTTGACTGCACCGCGAGTCACGACCATTGAACGCCGAAATCTTATGCGTCGTATATAAATACGTTGAAGAAAATCTAGAAGCCAGAATGGGCGACTCGAAAGTAAAATATTTGCAAATACAGTTCGATCGTAAAAACAAAGCTTATAGACCTGGTGAATTACTGACGGGAAAAGTACTCGCAGAGTTTACAAAGCCGAGGAAGATCAGAGGTGAGTAACAATTAGTCCTCTAATGTAAGTTCCATCTAGATTTTTGACTGTACTGTAAAGTTCTGACGCCTTGACTGACCGTGGAAGAGAGAAGTAGTTGCGTTTGATTTGTAAACTCCTACTGGTACATAAATAGCTGATATTTAGTGCTAAATGAATCGCTGCAAGTATTTACGGGTCGACTTTTGTCTGATAAAAGTTCTCCCATAATATTATGATCTCTTTTTAACCAACCGGTCGATGACGAATCGTCGACGAATTGCGGGGAATCCCCGGCGTAGTGTAGCTATTCCCCATCTATGTATGCATTTTTTTGCTCAAACTTCCTTAACATGAGGCAATCTCTATGTTTTATATCAGCTGTATATTAACCGCAGTTGAATAGACTATAGAAGTTATTCGAAAACTCAAATAATCTATACGATAAACCAACACAAAGCGATAAGTAGCACTTTTCTCATACTAATACGTGAAGGGTAGAGCTTGACAAATTCTATCATGCAATCTCATCAAACTTATGGAAAGAATGATTGAACCCCGAGTTTAGCAAAGCTGAAACGATCACAGTATAAAGGTCGGTTCAGACCAGGCAGAACCTACTGAAACGGAAGAGAACGAAGAGAAGTGATCGGAAGCATGTGGAAGGAAGTCCGTGGAAGCAATCAGAAGATTTCAATCGTACGCGACAGGGGCGAACGATATTAACCATGGTGATGGATATAAAATAGAAAAGCAGTCAATTTGTAGAATATATGATAAATGACTAAATGAACATCGTTCGCCTCTGACGCGCTCGACTTAAAACTTCTGATTGCTTTCACGGACTTCCACACGCTTCCGATCACTTCTGTTCCGTTCTCTTCCGTTCCGGTAGGTCCCGCCTAGTCTGAACCGACCTTAAAGCTTTCCTTATTTCGTGAATGACTAAACAGGATTTTACTACATAATGCGTCTTTACGAGTATCAAGAATTGCAGAGTATTGCCTGAAAGTATAACTGACGTTGTTGTATATAACATATACGTTGTTTATTTATCTGTATACTATAGTCGCGAGTATATATACATATAATGGAACAGGGATTTTTTATCTTATCAGTTTTTACACTATTACAGATGACTACATGCATGTTAGCTGATCCCTGAGTAATATCCTCTCTGTTTCCAAGCAGTTTATAACTCCTCCAAGCTTTCGGTATGCCTGAATAATTATCATGATATATTCACGACTGGGACGAATGAAGTATATCGAGACGAATTTTAGGATTTTAGTATGTTAGTATTTTTCCCCAATCTAATCTAATTCGTTATTCAAATCGAACCCTTTCCTCTTCCCTACTTTCAACAGGACTCAGAATAGAGATTTTCGGAGAGTCGGTAGTGGGCTGGTCAGTTTCAGTCCCAAAACCCAACGAAGAAGGAGCATTTCAGGATGTGATGACTACAAGCCGCGAGGAATACTTATCGTCGACATTCTACATTCTCGGAACCCCATCGGGTACATTGCGTCCATAAAATGGTCTCATTCCGCATCATGTTCATCAGGGTGCATAATAAAATGTATTTAAAAAAAATCGCAGGTCGTGCTATCGAACTTCCGGTTGCGCAGTTGAGCTACCCATTCAGTATCCAACTACCATTCGATGTGCCGAGCAGCCTCGAACACTCTTACGGAAACATCCGGTACGAGGTCAAAGCGATTTTTGAAAGGCCTTGGAGTATCGATTATGAAACCCAGAACAGATTTTCTATCCTCTCTAACTACGATCTCAACCATAAGCCACAGGCCGCTGTAAGTAGATTCTATGCGGTAAAAAAGTACTGCGAATTCATACGAAAGTACTTATAAATAAAAGCCAATAGATCTGAAGAGATTCTCTGTAAAAACTAATTTTAGTGTGATGCCAGTATAAGCCATGAGTATAACACGATAAATGTACCATTGAGGCCATTTCCCAAAAGTTAAAGCCCATGAAACCAAATCAAAGTTTTGAGAATTCAAAATTGTTCGAAAGTTTGTTTTGGGTGTAAAAAAGAGACGGAAATTTGTGAATAACAGCTGTTTCATGGCAAACCACCGAAAATAGTCTTAGTATTCGCGTTATGTATAGAATGAACCCAGGCTGTAACGCGTGTTTGTCACTTTTATCGAACAGTTGCCTATACAAGAAGAAATACATAAGAGATTCTGCTGCCTCTGCATATGTCCTCTGGGCAAGGTACATGTAACGATATGCGTGCCTGCGTCAGGCTATGTGCCTGGTCAGGTAATACCAGTTACCATACAGTGTGAGAATGAATCTACCGTTTCCGTGAGGAAGGTCAAGGTCTCCCTGCAGAGGGTACGTAATCGAAATGTGCTATTTTCTAAACCTAGAGAATTTTACTGTACAACTAATGGAACGTTGTCTTCTTCTTCTTCTTATCATTTTGTTTACCTACACAACTGATATCTGTACAGAAGCTTAAATTTTATGCAACGGCACCGAAGCGGGGCACTAAAGAAGAGAATGTCGTCATGGCCGAAACGAAATGCGAGAATCCGTTCACCACTACCTTCGAAGACCATGTCACGGTTCAACTGAAAGTACCACCACTTTTGACCCCGTCTGGTCTGGAATACTGTTCGATAATAGATCTCAGTTATTCACTGAAAGTGCTGATTGGTTTCTCTGGATTGTAAGTTTTTTTTAAATCCGTAATTAGTTTTACATTCGTTGTTGTATCGCGCGAATGCGCGAGTATGTAAGTGGCAATAAATGATCGCCTGATCGTGAAGACAGCTGATGAATCAAAATCGGAACGTGCCAAAAATTGGCCAAAACATTGCGTGTCGTAAAATCGGGTGAATCGATCTAATCGTGTATCTTCTGTGTTTACTGTCCGATCGAACCTGTCTTTGGCGGAGGGCAAATTCAGAACAATTAACAAACAGAAGAAAAATCATCGTTTTACAGTCACTGCAACGTCGAACGAAGCTTCCCTTTTCTCATCGGAACAGTTCCTCTGCACGGCACTTCCGAGATCCACGACCAGCACACCGCAATGCTGCCACCAGCAACTGCTCCTCTATTACAGGAACAACATCCTAACAGCTCTATGCCATTCCTAATAATGCCACAACCTAGCGGAATGCCACAGCCTGCAATGAATCCGAACGTAGCACCAACAAATCCCCCGGCACCCTGGGATCCACCAACCAATTTACGTGAGTCAAGATGTGCTGTGGTCCCGTTCCTCTCTGCCCTGAATGGCTTTGAGTCCTTTGCTGTGTATCCAATTGCATTAAACTCTGCTAGAAACTAATAGACTAATAATTTGATGAACTTTTCAATTGCAGCTCCACCTTCGTATGACTTTGTCGCTAGGAACGCGGTTCCCAATACTCCAATGCACAACAAATGGTAATCTAATCAGTTTGACGAAATGTGTTGATCACGTTTTGGAACGATCTGATTTCAGCACGTGGAGAATATCTGAAGCTTTGGGTCTATTCGGCGATAATTTTTTTCCAATGATCGTTAATCCATTTTCAAAAGAATCTCAGGCTTTGCAACAGTGTCTTTTCAGATTCGTACTAGTTTAGAAAAGTCATGTTGTCTGACTTGGTTACGCCGTCGATGAATTTATCAATTTTTTATAACGCTTATGAAATACCTATATAGATATATTTTGCAATTGTATTAAATCTAGATATTAATTTTACACCTATAATACTTAGATATATTTTTCTAATCCAGATATACACATGTATACAATAAGAATTTACCATTTTTTTTTTTTTTTTCAACATTTGAACGATAATTCTTTTACTTTTGTAAACCAGTAAATAAAAACGTAATTAGATACCGTCAATATTTTCACTAACCAATTTCACTCCAACGATACATACGTCACGTTGCCTTGATAGAAGTTAAGTTTAGTATGGTGTTCGTTGTTTTAGGAACTCAAGACGAGATTTCTGCATCGGAGATTAGTTTCTAAGAATAAAAGCTCAATAGTGATACAAAACAATGATAAAGACAGAAGAGTTCCTTATTTTTAAAAAGAGAGATCTTACAATGCAAGAAATCTTCGTATCTTTCGTTGACTAGCTTTATGATCGGTTTACTCGAAATCTGAAATCAGTGCAGGTTCCAGCACTCAAGGATATCACCGCAGAGTTTAACGCACTGAAGTCTGCCAGAGTATTCAATTAGAGCGAAAATTGCGAATAGATTGGACTTTCAGACTGAGAGAACAATAAGAATAACTTGTTTATCAAATGGATTGCGGATTGCTGCCGGCTCTGCGTCATGACGAACTGGGTGATTTTGCAGTATGGTACACGCGAAAAGTCAAGCTCAGTCTCAACAGCAGCAGTTCTTCGTTCAAGGTCTGAATGGAAGACTCAAACTTGAATCATTTGACGATTGAGTTAGATCGCAAAAATGGAACCTATAGACCAGGTGAAATGATATCTGGTAGGATATCAGTCCGCTTTACACGGTCTGAACAGATGAGGGGTAAGCAGGTTCACATTTCTCTTATACGTATTCAGATTCGATGCAATTTAAACACTATATATATATATGTATTTTCTTATGATGATTCTCGGGGTTTCAATAAAAGTGCTGTCAATTGTTCGAAACTTGGAGAAAACATTAAAAGAAACGCGTTTTTCAGCTCCGGTATTATTTTTGCTATTATTACTGGAATCCCCAGTGCTTTCAACGAGAGATATCCTCAAGACTCCAATCATTGCTACCATGATGTGATAAATTTTTAATTATCTTCGAAAATACTGCCGAAGTCTTCATGTTTTTCAATTTTTTTTTATTTTCGCAGTATAATTCGATCCAGGCGAGTATAGGTACTTTGCTTCTGCATATGCTAATAAGTTTCAGTTACTTATTAAGAGTAATTAATCAATTGGGTTAGTCATCATTCCAAGTCTCAGAATAAAGTTGTTTTTTTGTGATGTGTGGTCTCGATGTCTGCATCTGGTGATAATACACAGATATTCTGTTTGAGACCTCAGATTGAAGTGAACTCTGGAAAAATAACATGGGTTAATTGTTGACTTGATAACTAACTAACTATTAGTCCGATCGATCTATAATTTTTTATACATGCAGTCCTTACATATATTTCTTGCGTAGAGTAGGAGTTCTCAAGAAAATTTGTTTATTTGACTCCAAAAAATTCTACAAAACTTAAATTCTGGTATTTTTTATCATACGGACTTTTAAAATCTGAAAACGTAATAAGAATCAAATATTTTTCAATAATTCTAGTATACGCTAGAATTGCATTAATATTGAGCAGGCTCCCGAAAGTGGATCTAGTTTGGACTAAAATTGACTTCGAAATCAAGGCGAAAGTCATTCTATGTCATCTTTACAGAGCTCAATTGAATCTACGCTGGTTGCCACATGATTTAAGGGTTGATGCAAGGGTGTGTGCTACTTACCTTAGTCGCCACGATCTCCGAAAATACGTCTTGTAACCCCTTGAAAATTGTGCGATATACTGTCGAAATCTAATTTCATTCAAATTCCCTGGGAATATATCCCGATTCTAATAATATCCACAGATGATTTCCTCAATTTACTTTATTCTACTGTTGCATTGTGTTCACATTCTCCTCGATTCATATCGAAAGCCTCATCCATTCCGATGCTCTGTTACAGGCCTCCAAGTTACGATAACAGGAGAATCAGCGGTGCGATGGTCATCAGAAAAGGATTATCCACTGGATGGATCGGAATCATTGGTAGAACTAAATCAGCCGACTATTTCCGCGCTGATGACTGATCGCGAGGAGTACTTTTCAGATAAATTGTTTCTGCTTGGACACGAATCTGGTGTGTATCATGTACATATATCAAACGTGCAGTACTCCCCATGCTCGCGTCTGACAGATTCTCTTTATTACTGCAGAGTGCCAAATTTCTGTTCTCTGAATCGCAGGTTTTCCTTTCGTGCTTCCGGCTGGTGAATTCACCTACCCTTTCGAATATCAACTGCCCCTCAACATACCGTATAGCTTTCAACATGAGCATGGATACATTAGGTACTCGATCAAAGCTAAACTCTACAAGCCTGTGACGATCAATGATCAGGTCACTACCGCCTTTGCCATTATACCAACCTACGACCTCAACCGAAAGCAGAACGCCTCTGTAAGTATGATTTATTGCAAGAGTTGCGAAATTTGATGTCAGTTAAAAGAGTGCTACTCCATCAATGATCCGAACGATATACATCTAGGTTCCTATATTATGTTAATGATGGACATTGGTGTGGAATTTTCTAAGTTTAATCGATTACTTGGTCGTGTGTATGTACATTGCTTTTTTTTTACACATTTACAGTCTTCGATCAGAGAAGAGATGATCAAGGACTTTTTCTGCTCCTGCATTTGTCCCACGGGGAAGATATACGCTAGATTATCCGTTCCGTGCATCGGTTTTGTGCCTGGTCAAATGATACCGATCACTGTTGACTGCGAAAATGAATCCACCGTTGACGTGAAGAAGATAAAGGTCTCCCTGTGGAAGGTAGGTCGCGCGATTCAGTTCTGCTTCGATTTTTTCATTTCACATGAAGATGATATAAAAATCCGTGGGTTTTTACCTAATGTGATGTGAAATACCGTGAAGAATACGCTGCTAACGTCTTTTCTCTTCCGTTTTCATCGTATGACTACGACATCACTCGAGTACAGAAGATCGAATTTCACGTAAAATCACCGCACCAGTCCACGAAAGTGATCGAGTCAATTGTCGCGGAGAATAGCCGCCTGATACCGTTCACCAACAATTCTGAAGAGAGTATCACGATGCAAATAAAAGTACCCCCATTACCGCCAACTAGTCTGGAACACTGCGGGTTGATAGATGTCGATTATGAGCTGAGAATCGTAATTTGTTTCTCTGGAATGTAGGTTTCCATACCAAAACCCAAATCTATCATTTGAAACAAAAGATTAATTCTTCTCTCTGAGGATATAATATAGGAAATAATGAGAAGCTTATGAAAACCAATTAGTGATAGCAAAATCGTTTCATCTATAGGCACTTCAGCATTAAACGACGCTTTCCCATCTTGATTGGAACAGTTCCCTTGTCCAAGTCCGTCCTATCTTCTACCGCACTTGCAAGTCACTGGGTTTCGCAGAATCTATGTAAGTAAAAAATCGGAAAAATTTAAATCTATCAAACTTTGGTCGCGTTATAGATTTCTGTAATTATTTAACTAATAATTACAGCTCCATCTTCGCACTGCGTGTCCATTTATGGGTCTGGGATTATCAGGGATAAGGACCGGTTTGTGGGTGCTCATGCTGCTAGGAATTCCTTTGGGCCACCATATCCGTTACATGGTTACAGCCCGGCATCCATATAGTGGTTTTCGATACCTAACAATCTATGGTAAACCATTGATTGTTACATTTGATTACAACATACGTGTAAAAAAACGAACTAGGAGACCGTTTCCCACTAAAATCGCCTCTTTGACACATACGAGCTCACACCGTCAGAGACGTGTTATGATTCATCATTCAACGAATTGTCTTTGTACTTGATAATGAAAGTATGATATATACGTATCTATCTCATCACACGTAAAAAAAATATACGGGAATTTTCTGGATTTGTATCTTTTGTATCTTACTTACAGTACGATATACGTGATAAATTCTCCCATAACCATACTGAATCTAATACTCGAGTATTGGTATTATATTGGCAATATATCCAGCCAGTAGGATACAAAATGTGGTGAATTTTCGTATGTATATTCTTCTGTCCAGGAAATTGAGTAGAAGAGATGTGAGCTCATAGTGTACCACTCTTGGAAATTTGAATTTGTATGCATTTATAAAAGCTGTGTTATGTGGCTCATAATATGTATTGCCTATACTGATTGGTCAAGAGCAGCTCGTAGACAACATACTCGTTGATAATTTTCCAATATTTATGAGCTATGTATATCCTGCAATTATCTCAAGTCCGGATGTATCAATGTCACAAGGACTGATGCATTACCAATATATTAACCATTGTATCATCTCATTTTGTTACCTGACTGAGTACCAACAAATTACATAGAGAGTTATAACGGTTAATCTGATTCCTGCTTTTATAGGAAGGCCGAAAAAGGGGTTCTCTAACCAAGTAAGTATAACTCTATGGATACATTCCTGAATTATCGTACTTACGACATATGTTCTCATCAAACATTTCTAAAACACTTGTATGCATGTGATGGAAATCTTTATCGATTAGCTATGGGTAATATTATAATACAAATTGCAGGTCTTATATGATAGCTTGCACATGAATATTCCTATAATAAATTATTGTTCACCAACTATTTGTACTTTGTTTAGGCAGAAAATATAAATTTTCCTGATGAGGGCTTTCAATATGCGGTTCCAAACAATGATCAATTTTTTTATTCCAATTGTGTTTTGTAATCATTGACCTATTCGCGAAAAAAAAGGAAGCCCACCAAATTATCAATTCGGTAAATTACCATTTCATAATTGACGCGATTACGCAGCTCATTTTTCTCCTGACTGTATGACTTTCGGACCGTCGGGGAGGGGAGCAGCGATGGAACAATATTATGAAATATAACGAATATTGTTCTATGAAAAGGATTCAAAAGTGGCTACTTCATTTTTGAAACATTTTTGATACCTATCTCAAATAAAAATGATGAGATAATTGGCAAATCTTTATATTCCACTAATACCCGGCAAGAACATTGTAAATGTCAAAAATTACCGCCGAGTACAAGAAAAAACTGGAGCGTGCCAACTTGGCTTTGACTGAGTGTAAACCAACGCTTTAATCTCTCTGTATGTGCATATATAAAATAATTATTTTGTTAATAACTTCGGCATGCGTGATCGAATGTTGCTAAAAAAAAAACGATAGAGGGCGAGATTTCGGTGTCAAGAACACTCCCTCAAAATTGCAAGTTCATAAGTGCAACAGTTTGACAAACATCGTGGTCCCAAGAAGAACGTTCTGCGACGAGGAAGGAGAAAGAGAAGATTGTGTTTCTCGATAAACTTTGACGGTCGATATTTCAGGAACCACCAGGTCAATTTCGTTCAACTTTTTGGAGCGGTGTAAGCTGGGGGGGGGGGGGGGGGGGGGGTGGTGGTGGTCTCACGCCTTTACAAATTTTGTTGGAAAATATTCAGCGGTTAGAAAGATATGACAGTTTTTTTGCAAGAGCAAGAGCTTGCTCGGGTAAATAATGTATTACACATGCGCGTTTTATGTGAAGTAATGCAAAATATCACATACGCAAAGAGTATCTGTAAAAAAAAATATTCCTATACATATCTTTCTTATCAAAGGCCGAAGCAGAAATGCGCAAGCCCAAAGATGGAATCACGAATTTCAGAAGCCATAGCGCATTAGGGTGATTTTTTTGGATCGACTATTTTTTTTTTTCAACTCCCCATTAAAAATCTTGTAGTAGACATCGAAAAAGGAATCCTGTCCAATTTTTAGCTCTTAATTACAATTCTAAGTACTCGCCCTCGTCTTTTTAAGTTTTCCCATGCTAAAAGCATGGAAACATTACGGCTTTTTCTTTAGCCGCGCACAACTCAGCTGCATTTCAATGGATCGTTCTCATCCAAGACTCATTTGACAGAGAATTTAATGTTCTTCAAAAGCACTCATGATAGTTTGATTGATTTGAAAATATTGAACTTGACATTTTGTTAGAATTTTATATTTAAAAAAATCAAAGTCCTTATATCTTTTGAAATACTGGTCTGAGCGACTTTACTTATTGGACTTCTTTGTAGAGAAATAAATTTCCTACAAAATTGTCATTAAGTTTTTTTATCCAAGTCCAACTGTTTATTCGCCCACGGTGAGAAAGAAGAATTATGCATAGAATCGACTTTGAAGGCTCACACAGGTGCAGCGGTTGAAACCACAGCCAAACTACCTGAAGCACTTTTGAAGAACACTAAATTCCCTGTAAAATGATGTTTAGATGAGGACAATCCATCGAAATGCGGCTGAGTTGTGCGCGGCCAAAGAAAAAGTCGTAATGTTTACATGCTTTTAGCATGGGAAAACTTAAAAAGACGAAGGCGAGTACTTAGAATTGGAATTAAGAGCTAAAAATTGGACAGGATTCCTTTTTCGACGTCTACTACAAGATTTTCAATGGGGAGTTGGAAAAAAAAAATATTCGTTCAAAACGAATCGCCCTAATAGCGCATGCGCTGTTGTTTCGATGGTTGTCTCACATTTTGCAGTCTGCTTAACCTAAAAAATCTGGTGCAACGTTCCTTAGATAGCAAAACGAGCAATATCAATGTAAATCGGTAATTTGCTTCGGTATTAATATCAACTATAGTATGTCGGATACCAATATCAATATAAATTGTTCATTTAATTGATTATTTTGTTATTAGAAATGTCAAATGCGATCCATACTTCCACTTGCTACGTTGTACTACGCTGACGGTACATTACACTCTTATAGGTATGTGCTCTCATGCATAGGCATTTTTGTGTGGGTGACATAGTGGGTGAAAATCCAGACGCCATAAGGAGAATGCAGAGACCATAGCGCGTGCGCGCTGTCCACTGGACTTTTGAAACAGCGCATGCGCTATGGCTTCTACGCTGTGGCTTTTCGAGTTCTGTGTTCTTCCACCTTCACCTGCTGACTGTTGAATACTGGTTAAGGACCGTGCCACGCTCAAACGCAAAGCAGGAGCTGCAGCGGTGCTCCTTATTGGTGATTGACACAATTTGTCCATGTCAGAACCAATGTTGAGTCTGTGTTAGGTTGGACCGATCTTCATTCCGGACAGGGAAGTCGACGTTATAAACGCACGCCATTTTATAAATATTTATAATCTTTCGTTCGCGTAGAAAGTCGACAAAAGTAAATTCTGTAAAGTGAAGTTGCGCGCGTCAAGACTATAAAATTCAAATGGGGGACGAAGCAAGTGACTTGGGGAATATTATTGTAGCACACCACAGAAAGTACATTCAGTAACTTCAGATATGAAATATAAAACGTGGCACGTAATATTCTCATCATCTTATTCATTATAAATTTTATCAAGTATAAAATCAACAATCAAAACAACACGTTAATCATGGACGTGACATGATATTATAGGCACGTCAGTTTATTAAAGGAGCGCCGCTGCGTTGCTTCTGCGTCTGCGTTTCTTTGCACTTGACGTCCTCGTAGGACGTATATTGTATCGAAAATTTATAAACTGACGGCGGTTTTGTTTTTTTAAACTTTGAAAGTTGAAGATAAAAATATTATAGTGGCAAATACATATTTTGATATAGACTCTAACAGTTTTTATGTGAATTTCATTGGAGTTTTATTGCTTTCAGCGCGGGTCAAGAATAGTGAAAGCAATGAACCCTACGGAAGAACGGAAAACCGACGGGCCGAGCCCAGCAACGAAGAGTCGAAAGTGTTGCCAGCAAGAATGCAACAAAAGATGCGATCAGAAAAAGGATGTTCTGAAGTGGATCACTCGTGACCCTAATAATATCCTTAAGGTCAGATGCACGCTTTGTAATATATCTTTAGCAGCCGTTTCGGTACCAGCGCATATGACCAGCAAAGTGCACGAATCGAAAGCCTTAGCAATGAGAAAAACCAAGGTAGTGATTAATAACTCGTCAAAACGTACGAAGACCAATGAAGTAAGCATGGCTCGAAAGGCAGAATTGAAACTTTCAGCATTTTTTGTCGAGCATGGCATAGCATCCGATGCGGCCGAACATTTGGGGCCTTTGCTAAAAGACTGTTTTCCCGACTCGAAGATTTGCCAAGAAATAACTGTCAACGGGGAGAAGGTGAAGAGCACAATAACAAAAGTAATAGAACCAAACATGAAATCGGAACTTGCAAACAAGTTGAGTGAGTGTAAGTTCAGCATACTCGCAGACGAGTTGACGGGTACTTCGAGTACAAAAACATTCTGTGTAATCGTGCGATATTTTGATAGCGGCAATGGCCGGATACAAAGTAGTTTTTGGAAGCTACACCACGTTACACATCAAAGAGTAACGGCAAGAAATTTGTATAAGGAGATCGTCCAAAGTTTCAGCGAATTCAACATTCCCGTTGGAAATATAGTGGGCTTCGGCTCAGATGGCTGTAATGATGTAATGAAAGCGGTGGCTAGCAGATTCAAAGCGAACTATCGCGGAATAGTAATTGTGAAATGCATTAGCCATTCCGTAAACCTTTGTGCGAGTGAAGCATGCAAACATATCCCTGATAAATGTGAAACACTAGCGTGTGCGGCGTACAATTTTTTGGAGGCCAGTGCGAAACGGCCAGCAAAGATAGTTGAATTTCAAACATATCTTGACCTAAAGCCGCACAAAATGCTTCATCCATCCCAGACTCGTTGGCTATCTCTGACCGCTGTTGTGAATTGCATTCTAGAACAATGGCCAGCACTGACTCGTTTCATAGACAAAATGTCTCAATTCGAAGAAGACATAGCCGGAGGCACCGTGGTACTGCAGAGGCTGCTACAAGATGATTTTGTCAAATTATACTATTATTTTTTACAGTGCGTGTTACCGAAATTCGACAACTTGAACGCTTGTTTCCAATTTCCAAAGATGGTCATTACCGAGCTGGATGCGAAAATCGAAGAGCTTTATAAAGACATACTTCTATGTTTTATGGAAAACAAATACGTAATGGAAACGGAGCTACAAAATGTTGATCCACAAGCATCTGACAAATATCTAAATGACGCACAGATGTACCTTGGCGTAGTTGTGCGGATGCAAATAAGTGAGAACCCAAAGATTCGCGACAATCCTGTCGAGTTGCGAAAATTCTACTTTCGATGCCGTCATTTTTTCAAAGTAGGAGTCACGGAAATACGAAAACGTTGGGAATTTGGTAATCGACTTATGGTCGAGATTGCAGCTTTGAACCCGAAAGTCGCACAAAGCTCACGGGAACGGGTGAAAACGCCTTCGATACTACCATTGTTAAAGACCCTACCCCGAATGTCAGCAGAATATGGTATAAATCGGCAGCAGCGACTTGAAGATCAATGGCGCAAATTGCCACTCGTAGAATTTCCGGAAGATATATCGGAAAAGAATAAACCTGACGTATTTTGGGGGAAAATTCTAAGCTGGAAAAATGTTAATGATGAAAAGGAGTTTTCAGTTCTCGCGAGATTCGCATTGGATGCCTTGGTCATTCCTCACGCTAACGCGGACTGCGAGCGTATTTTCAACAATATCAACATGATAAAGCCTAGAACGAGGAACGAAGTCGTATCCGATTGTCAGACAACGTATCAAATGGCCATTTTATTAGACAGCATCAAACGCAATGAAAACGGCTGTGTGGGCTTTCAACCAAGCACCGAAATGATAAATAGTATGACCGCCACCACACTCCAAGGGGAACCAGAACCAATCGCTTCCACTAGTCAAATCTAACCTAAGTCTCATTCGAAAAAGGACGCTATCGAATTTTCAATGCGCTCTCAAGACTGCGCATACTTTTTTACATTACGATATCAAAACTTTGATCCTGTCTTGTTTTAATTGAGATATTACGAATATATTTGTCGAAAGAAAAAATATCTATTCTTGCGTTATCATCTGACAAGATCTTATGTTTCAGTTTGCTTACGCAAGAGCACAAAAAGTCACGGTTAGGCTTTTAAATTTTATAACCTATTTCGTTACCTATTATTATTATTATTATTCTTATATGTATTCAAGTTCAGTCTCTCCTGTATTTTACTCATCGTTATACTTCTCGACATAGCATGCTTTCACTCAGATATAGCTCATACATATTGTGTCAACTTATTCAATCCAATCTTCCGTCAATCCCTAGTCCTTTCCCTGCGCAATGATTTTTATGATACCCGGCCCAAGAATAGTAATATTATAAATATCCCGGAAAAAATGCCGTTGCCGATTGATGAAAATTCTCTGGACGATGAGCTGTGATGTATTTTTAATAATAAGTTTGTATTTTGAATAATAATATTTTTAATGATAAGTATGTGTTTTGGATAATAATATAAGTAATAAGTTAAAAAATCTATCCCTATACCCTATCATGGTTATGATTAATGTATTGCAGGCGATTTAGATCAGCCTGTCCAACTCGCAAGACGTCCGTGAATAGAAACAACGAGATCATTGGCAAATCTTGATATCCCGCTGATCGGTTTAGACGGTTATAGATATTACACGGGCGCAATGCAGCATATCGTATATGGCAGGAGTGTCTGTTACCGAATTCGATTAGTTAGTGTGGGACTCACGTACACTATTTACAAAAGATTTTCCAAACGTCTTTCTCGACTATATCCCGTCTCTAATGCCATAAAGTCATATCGTTGTTACATACCATTATACACGCGATTTGAATAGCTTCCAGATTTTATCACCATTACACTGAAATGCAGAAAGATAGGTACTATACTCACTTCCGACTGCACGCGACACGTTTGCTCCATATTTATTAATTCCGAGTGCAATTAAAGCACGTCTATACACAGTGTCGCTTGCATTTTGTATATCGCGTGTCTCACAGTATTAGGTCGCATGTGAAAATATAGGACCGTTCACGACACGTCCACGTAAACGGGAGTATAATCAAAAAAATAAAATAAAAAATCATCCGATCGTTCATCATTTATAGATGCGACGAAAAAGAAAGAGTTCATCAAGGGCGTATGCACCCAACAT
The DNA here is from genome assembly GCA_963978835.1 of Tenthredo scrophulariae. Lineage (NCBI taxonomy): Eukaryota > Metazoa > Arthropoda > Insecta > Hymenoptera > Tenthredinidae > Tenthredo > Tenthredo scrophulariae. The sequence goes on along the minus strand of OZ022230.1, from coordinate 1,868,775 downwards.
GCAACCTTGCAGGCGTTGAATCGAGCAAAAATAGATGAAGGACGTACTAAAAAAAAATCTACGCCCTTTTACCCCGACGCGCGCTAGGGGGTTTTGTACTGTCACATACGACCGTATACAATCGGATATGCGATCTATGAAGTGGTCCCTCGCTTGCGACACGCGATAGGTTTACTCAGATCAGATTGATTACGATTTCGAATGGAACACAAGCACGCCCAACCAGCACTTGCATTTAATATACATCGGGTGTTAACTGTTAGTGCAGTAATTCATATAGCCGCCTGTAGTTATACCTCACAGCGTTCAAGACATTTTACCTGACATGGGATAAGTGTATAATAAATTTTTCGAGCTGATTCGAACTTTCCCAAGCTTGTTCATTTCGACAAAAGTCCCTCGACCGCCCCTCGTCCCTTTAAAATTTCTTCAAGATTCTTGTTTGGAGTAAAATTATTATTTCACTACATATCTGTGCTGCGACAATCGTTTATTACCGATCTAATTACAATTCGTATACTATTGTAAATATGAGAGTGCTTTCGGTGCGTTCCAAAAAACTTTTCTTCAGTGTCTGCGTTATCGTTTACTGCCTCAAGGTCATAGGGCTTGCACCATTCTCCATCCAAATCGGAAAAGCGGCCCGAATAAACCCCCACGCCACTCGCGTACAGGCTTTCTTCTTCTCACCAATCGGTCTGATTTATAATATTCTCCTTTCAATCCCGTTAACAGTCCTGCCTGCGTTTTTTGGGCTAATTGGCGCGTCGACATCAAATGCGGACAGATCTATTATGACGGATTTTCTGTCCGCCCTAGAGGAAGCGGAGGGAATTCTCTTCGTCTTCACCAGTTGTCTTATTATACTTTCCTCGGCAGTCGAGCAAAAAAACGCAGCTTGTATATTGAATAGACTGTTGGAAGTTGACGTTCATCTCTCTGGTCTGAGGAAGCGACCATTTAACAAACAGTCCTTGATATTCTTAGCTTTACACATCATACTCAACGCTTGCCTGTGGATTACTTATTCCGTGGCGGTCACTGCTTACTCCCAGACCACCAACCTTTCAACAAAGCTTTTCGCTAGCCTACCTGGATTCATAATTTACTGGTTCATGATCGAATATATTACCGTCGTTGGACTCGTGTCGCGAGATCTTGCAACGGTAAACAAGTATTTAGTGGATTTCAAACAGTTTGGGAGTTATTTGACTCGTCCACCAATTCGCAACGGCGTACTCATAGTGAGTGTATCAAATAACTATAGCAGTCAGGTAGCTTCTCTGAAACTACTTCGTAGTGTTAGAACGACATTGTACGAGCTATGCGGAGACATCCCTGACTTTTTCTCATTTCCAATATTATTTTGCATCGCTTGTTGCTTTATCCCGATTTTTAAACGACTCTACCACACCTTTCAAATGGCCAATAATCTTACACCAGTTCAAACTGTTTGTTGGACATTGATTCTCGTTTTGCAATACATGTATCCCGTTGTATCCCTTACCCTGAACGTTACACGAACTAAGAAAGAGGTAACGAGATATTTCATTCTTGAATGTTCAATGTCCGTTATAAAACATTCGTTCAAGTCTTTTGTCACATCTTATTGGTAAACAATTGTCCGACTACAGGCTGGACTAACCGGACAAATCGTTCACAAATTGTTGGCTGAAGCGAGAACAGAAGAAATCAAAGCAGAGGTGAATTTGTTTCTTTTACTCCTTTATTCGACAAGTGCAATCAAACTTCTCTCGTCTTTCTATCGGGATTTACGACAAATTTTGATATTCACTCCTTTTTTTAGCTGGAACAGTTTTCTCTCCAGCTACTACATGAGAAAGTTGACTTCACAGCCTATGGATTGTTCACGCTAGACTCCACACTGCTGCAGTCGGTAAATATATATCGTATTATAATAATATCGGTGATCACGGCCAACGTGACATTGTTTGTCTAATATATTTTATACCTACGGTTCACAGATCGTTCAAAAACGATCGTGAAATGAAAATAAAAATTTCGCGGCTTTCACTGATTTTAACGTTAAACATTGCGTACGTGTCGATAATAATTCACAAATTGCAGATGCTGGCTGGTGTGGCGAGTTATATTATTATTCTAATGCAGTTCGGGTCATCCGACTGCAACTGCAAAGATACATCCGCTCAGTGACCTGTCAACATAACAACTGTCATTCTTTTTAATACAGCCACCACTCAGGGAACAAACCGCCGCTCGCGGCACCTAGGGCACCAGGCAGTAACTTAGTCACTTCAAATTGTAGGACGGAGTTATTAAAAAAATCCTTCCGTTCCTTCCGCCCCCAAAGGATATTCGCAACATAAATAGTCCTGAAACCTTCAAAACGAGATTACATGAACATATGTATTGAAAAGCCTATCGCAACGGGAACCTGAACTAGGCACCACCCGAACTAATATCTCTCCAAGTACCTGGCATGGGATTTAGCTGCGGTTTTTCTTATGTCAAGTGACCAAATGAGGGTACTCAAATGAGTCGGCTGCAGACGCACAGTCATAATCAACCAACACTTCCACAACCACCTAACGCCGTATCCTTTCCCTCCCTCTTCCTCTCTTATTGCACCGATACGACTTTGACTTAAATTTAACTTAACTTACAATCAATGATCAATTCTGCACTTAAACTTAACCTAACTTAACCTGAGAACACACAAACCAACAACAACAACACAAAGAGACTTGTATTGAGGCAACCACACATTATTATCTGTAAAACATATTTTATTTTTCAGCGCTTGAAGGGACCAGTCTCAGAGCGCCATACGAATAAACTCAAACTCAAACTCGAAACCCTTATCCTTTTCTGCTATTCTTAGGGTATTGTTCTAAGAGTGACTGCACATTCCCTTCGTCAGTTTTCCAATAAGATAGTTATGATTAAGCTTGTGAGATAATGTAATGATACAATAAAATATTATTCGTATAAATCAACAATGATAATAATGAATATAGATCAATATTTGTGGGTATCCCGTACGTCACAAATGTCGGTTTATGCACACAAACTAAAGATATATCATTTTAGAGCAGGATCGTTTCCATTCGCTACCACTTGACAACCCATTAGAATGTAAGGCCAACAAATGATCGTCGCAAAAGCAAAGGGCTCAAAGCGCATCTCTTCAAGTCTTCTCTGGACGATTAGCTGTGAGGATTTAGCGCATGGTTAGTATTTATTTTTACATGCACTGAAGCGATATGGAATTAATACATGTTTGCGCCCTTCTGTAATTCTTAAAAGCAAAAGGGCGTATATATATATTTTTTTCGTCATTCGACTGGGATTTCGTCGAAACGGAAAGATACGTCAACATTGAAAAGTGAAAAAAAATAAAGGCAAAAGGGCATAAATGCCACAGATATGCCCCGAGCTCTCTAGAAAAATCAGTCGAATTAATGCCAAAAGGGCGTATTCCCCTATCGACTATACAATCCCCTATACCTATCGACTATACAATCACGCCCGAGGGGTTGATATCGCCCGTCAATATACTGATTTACCTTACAGATTTTCAGAGATTTGAAAAAATGGCGAGATATGAGAAATTTCACGGGATTTTGAACATTTCACCAGATTTGCGGAGAGGTGTACACCTAGATATTACAAGTGATTATAGCCCCTCGGTCTCGCCTTTGGACAGTCGTCTGTGGTCCAGGATGAAATGAAATGGCTATAAATTAATGGACTAGCTGCGACTGCAGGTCTCGCGTGCTAATTTCCCTGTATATAAATTCAACGTTCATTGAGTTAATTTCCATTATCAATTTTCAAGATCATTGGAAGTTGAAAATGATAAGTCAAACGAAAAATGATCGAATAATAGTTATTGAAAATTGAAAATCCACGCGATACTTGTATTGTATAGGTAGAAGATAAAGAATACTAGTATCTGATAAAGAGGATTTAAAAATTGCTATCCAACTTGCAAGACATCCGTGATACCGATTTCAAATAGAAACAACGAATCATTTGCAAATCTTGATACGCCGCTAATCCCTTTTAGATATTACGCACGCGCGATGCAAAATATCACACGTGGCAAGAGTGTCTGTTATCGAACTCGATTAGTTGGTCTCGAACTCCCCTACACTATTTACAAAAGATTTTCCAAGAGTCTTTCTCGACTATATCTTTGTAAGTATATCCACATATCTTTCGTATTGACGGTCGCCTGTGTGATTGCTTCTATGCTTGGCGCTATTGCTATACGTATTTGATGACGTCAGATGCGGGGAAATTTCGTCGACAAATTGGGTCTGAATGCAGATACGAATTCCGCGGGAATAATTTTTTATCGAAATTGAAATTGAATTGTAGAAACGCGTGCTTGTTCGCAATTTCCAACTTGGATCAGCAGTAATTTCTGTTACGGAATGATAAAAATCACTTCAATGCTGTCGTCTGCTATGGATATTATCCATCATGGCGGCGTTAGAACCGACTTAATTCTTGTATTTCACCGATTCTATGATATGAGAACGTCTTTCCATGAAAATAGGAAGCACGTGTCCTGTAGAAATACATACTTGTTTCCAGAAGAACTTTATTTTACCCGTCTGCGTGCCCCCCGTAAATGAGGATTCGTTTGTCGACAAAGTTCTTCGATTTGACGTCCATTATAACGTATGCTGTATCGAAAATTTCTAAACTCATGGCAGTACTGTGGCACCTTGAGAGTTTAAGATGAAAACACGATTGTAAAAATATACATTTTGATACAAACCCGAACAGTTTCTATGTGAGTTTCATTGGAGTTATATTCTTTTCATAGGCAAGGTGTCGGGTATAAAAAGGTAAGGTAATGCCCCCTGCGAAGAAACCTAATACTGATGGGCCGAGCACATCACAAAAGAGACGGCTGCAGTCAAAAAGAAAAGTACGAAAGCGTTCTGAGCAGCCCATCAATAAAAAATTGGGACAAAAAATCAGCTCGAAGACCTGGATTGATAATCTGAGGAACAAATGCACGGTCTGTGATGTCTTTATCAAGGATGGACAATCACCAGCATTGCACTTGAAAGGCGAACAGCACAAACTCGAAGTGATCTCAAAGATGGCGCGAGAGGTAGAATTCAAATTTTCAGTATTGTTTGCCGAGCATAACATTCCCCTCGAAATGGCTGAAAATTTGGGGCCTTTGCTCAGAGACTGTTTCTTTGACTCGACTATTTGCCAGGAAGTAACTGTCAATAGAGAAAAGGTGAGAAGCACAATAATAAAAGAAATAGTACCAAACATCAAATCGGAACTTGCCAACAAGTTGCGTACGCGTAAATTTAGCATACTCGCAGACGAGTTAACAGATATTTCGAGTGCAAAAACATTTTGTATAATGGTGCGATATTTCGATGACGATAATGGCCAGATGAAAATGACTTTTTGGAAGCTCTCTAGCACGGAAAATAGAAACGTTCTAAATAAAAGGGCGGTGGCAGAACATTAGTATAAGGACATCAGAGAAAGCTTCAACGAATTCAACATTCCCGAAAAGAATATCGTGGGTTTCGGCTCGGATGGCTGTAATGATATTATGAATGGGCAGAATTCTGTTGCCAGCAGATTCGCGGAGGACTATCCCGGAATAGCAATTGCGCGCTTCATCTACGATTCTATACACCTTTGTACAAGTGAAGCATGCAAAAGTCTTCCCAGTGAGTGTGAAGAATTGGCGCATACCGTGCATTTTTATTTACAGACTGGAGTGAAAAAGTCGGTAGAATTGGTTCAATTCCAGAACTTGTTGGACTTAGAGGCGCGTGAGATGCTCCATCCATCCCAGACTTATTGGCTTTCTCTAATCGCTGTTGTAGATTGCATGCTGGAACAATGGCCAGCACTGATTCGGTTTTTCGATAACATATCTGTACCAGAAAAAATCGTATCCGGAGGATTGGTACTGGTGTGGCTTCAAGATCGTTTCATCAAATTATACTATCACTTTTTACAGTGGGTATTACCCAGATTCAACAATTTAAACGCTCACTTCCAATCTCCGAACGTGGTCATTACCGAGCTGAAAGCGAACGTTGAAAAGCTTTATAAAGGAATACTGAAATGCTTTCTGATCAATGAATATGTCGACCAAACGGAACTAAGAAATATTGATCCAGCGGCACGTAAACTGCATGTAGGTGATGAAGATATGCTTCTTGGAGAATATGTGAGGATGGAAATAAATAGGATCGCAGGCACATCGCCCAATATTTCTGCCGAATTAAGGGCATTTTACGATAATTGTCGGCGTTTTCTTGAAGCAGGAGCTGTGGAGATAAAAAAACGTTGGGACTTCGGAAACCCAATCATGGCCCACATTGCAGCTTTGCACCCGGACGTTTCCCGAGGTTCATCCAATTCGGTGAGACTGCATTCGATACGGCCATTGGCAGCAGCTCTACCCCGAATATCATCGGATGACAGCGATTGGCAGCAACGAATCGACGTTCGATGGCGCGAATTGCTGCTTACAAATTTACCGGAAGATATAGCCAAAGAAAATGAACCTGACGTATTTTGGGCAAAAATTTTAAACTGGAAAAATGGCGCTGGTGTAACGGAGTTTTCAGTTCTCGCGAGATTCGCATTGGATGCCTTGATTAGTCCTCACACAAACGCGGATTACAAGCGGATTCTTGGAAAGATCAAACCGATGAGAACCAGAATGACTAACAAACTCGAATCCGATTGTGAGGCGATATATCACGCTGTCATTTTATCGGACGATATGAAACGCTGTGTAAATGATCGTGTGGGCTTCCTACCAAGCAACAAAACGACGAAGAATGTTACCTCCAAAACACTAAATGGAAAACCAGATGCAATCGCTTCCACCAGTAGACAATGACCATCGTTCCATCCTGAAGAGGGAGCTTTTGAATTTCCAATGCTCTCACAATTTTTGTACCTACGTTTTTACATCATTAAAAATTCAATCCTGTCCTGTTCTGATAAAAATATTGAGAATATTCTTCTTGATAGAAGGAGACATTCATACTTGCGTTATCTTCTGATAAGATTCGACGTTTCAGTTCTCTTAGATGAAAGCACAAAACGTTACGATCAGGTTTTCAAATTTTATAACCTACCTTGTTACTTATATCATTATAATATATATTTAGGTTTAATTTGTCTTGTATTTCGGTTGTCGATATAGTTTTTGGTACCATAGTAAATTTTCATTCGAATACAGTCTATAAATATTGTTTCACGTCGTTTAATTCAATCCCTTATAAATACCTAGTCCTTTTTCTTCAAATCATTTTCATGGTACCTAGTTTATTATAAGTTCATAAGTTTCCAGTATTGTTGCAGCGGGGTTCCGCTGAAAATTGTCTCAAAACGAGGATTCAATCTACGCCAAAAATACTGTGAAGGTTTGCCAGAAAGTTTGACGACGAAATGTCGTGGAACGATTGGGGGAAAAAATCTGCTTGAAAAAGCTTTCACATGATATTTAGAATTTCAAGATTATCTATTTAGCACTCTGTAAAACGCAAGAGGTTAGACAAGTTAATCAGTTGGTTATAAATATCAAGATATAATAGATACCTATTGAGATATAAAAAGCACGGTAACGGGGCGTAACCACCTACTACTGTCTCTAGTGTAAGTTTACAATATTATTATTATTATTCTTATATTATAGTTTCACCTGCAATTGTAATTGCAGCTAGACAGACGTACAGTCAAGGAATCTAATTCTGAAGCGCCGTGTTTGAGGTAATCGAGCAACCGAACATACACGTTGTTTCCAATTGTCTTCAAGTTAGTATGAAATTAAAGCGACATCTGCTCAGCCGATAAATCAGCGATTTGCTCTGCAGAGAACGTCAATTCACATATTTTTCATAATTTTTCAGAGCAGATCGCCGATTTATCGGCTGAGCGGATGTCGCTCCAATTTCATACTAACATGTTCTCCTCGATTTTCAGTCGATAAATCTAGATCCTTTGTAACCGAAGACCAGAAAAAAAAGGAAACTTTCATTTTACGGATTTGACGGTACCGTTATTACCGATGTGGGTGTGAGCCGACCAGTCGGTAAGATAAAACATTGACTTACCCTTTGATCACGTATTGACATTGCTGTTGAAAAATAATTAGCATACTTTTTTACCGATGGTAAAGTGATCAAACTGTTGGCCTGTTATTTGTTATCAGTAAATCTAAGATCGAGCTTTCGGCATTGATGTATCTCGCGAACGATAAGCGATACGATTAATATTTAATTAGAGATTAGAAAAAATCAGCAGGAACAATGCATGTGTGCCGTATGCAAGCGATGCACTAAGTATTAGCATAAGAAATTAGATACACGTGCTAGATAACCTACTAATGATGAATATAGGTATATTCATACGGTAACTACTTGTTGTTAACTATGACAAACGCAAATTTACAGCAACAATATTTTGCGATTTACAATGTTTGTAATATCCATACTGTTGTTTCTATACGGAAAAATGAAATGCGTAATCGACGCACGTATAATTATTTATATATATATGAATATATAGTACATATCCGATTTGTTTTCAAAATATTTATCTCCACATCCGCGTGTCAACCCGATGAAGTAGACACATCTATATACGCACAATAATTAATATAATCGCGTGTCTCATTCAAACTGGATTTTGATCCGGCTTACAGATGTTCGAAGATTATTTTATTCCGACGAAAAGCGGTTGAACTCGGTAATTCAGTATTATCAATAGTTATATACTCGCAATTATTATTTAATTTAATTACACTGTTTATCGTCGAAGCCAGATTTGTAAGTATAATAACGTCGGTCGGTTTTTACTCTGACTTTTTTCGTCCCTCCCCCCTACACTCCCCTGTTCCCTTCATGAGTTAATTCTTAGTATTTGGAACGATATGATCATTTTATTTTATTTTGTTTAATTATTTATTAAATTAATGGTTATTAATCAAATTATAACGAGTAGATCAACGGAGATCGTCATATGTACGTTATTTTTTTACGTGTAAGTACAACGTCGTATATGTATATGCGTATGTATAAGTACACGTGCGGTACTTGCGGGTGAATGAAATTTATCAATATTAAACAAATTATCTGCTCATAGAGGAATCTCTCTCCTTCCTCATATTATAATTCCACTTTACGCACCGTTTTAAACCAATGATGCATAATATATTTTTAATGAGGATCTTATACATATAATTTATAAAAACAAACATATTCATACACAAACTCACGTATATTGGGCCAATTATAATATTATTACATAGTCACGAAGAAACTTGGTTAATATACTCAAGAACATGCGACGATTTCATCACACTAAAAATAATTATTCATATGAAAATAAAATCTGAGTTAAAGAACCTTTCGATAATATAAGACGCAAGGCGATCATGAACATAAAATCATCTGTTTGTTTTCTTTTTCTTGTCCTAACTACCGAAACTGCATCGCTTTCAATTGCATCGTTCGAATTTCGCCAGAAGCTGCAGTACAGCGCAAGTCGTAACGGACATAGGGTAGCTTCTGGAGTGACTTTTTATTCCTGTTCTAATGCCACCCCAGGGGTGTGGCCTGTTTCTGATTGGTTTGAATTCCCCTCTTGATTTTCTCGCACTATATATACGAAGTAACGGAGGGTTCGGAGGGTTCGAGATCCGCCCACGCTAGGGAGTATCCCGCGGGAATGAAATAGAATTTCTTTCATTTATTTTTTTCTGTTTAAGGCACACAGGATTCTTGATACCGACGCAGGGACTTATATATTATTACTCAATCGAAATAGCGAACTATTACGTGATTTGAGAAATTCTTAATACTGGAAGCTAAAACTCCCCATATCATATATACAAGTCATGCATTGCATACACAGCATACAGATATATCATACATAGTATATATTCAAACATATACGAAATGTCGAGATTATCAGCTGTGGAGTATCTCCTCGCTCGCGGTCCGGTTCGGGCCCATAATTGCTCATTGAGATAGTACGACATCAAATTGCGCAACAGTACGCAAGTAGCTGTACCTACAATAACACTAGTATACCTGTCTACCTGCACTCCTTGAATAAACGCTATAATAACCTCAAAAACCTCTAGTTATTTATAAAACTGTACCTACCTTGTACAATTGTACCTATAGTATACAGATCTGAAAAAAAACAAATCTGTAAACACTCCGAAAAAAGTTCTATGATTATAGGTTTGTCATAATTTTAAGACATCTGAAGTATACCGTACTCAATATACCTACATGATATATCTCTTCATCAGGCACGCGCCCGTGCTATTCAGATTTTAAGGATAATACGAGCGATTGGTGTGTTTTAATTATTGGTGATTCTATGCGGTGGTCCATTATACCGATTGATAGCGATTAGTGAGACAGTATAATCGGTATATCCTGGAGACTGGGGAGAGAGCGGAAGAATAAGTATAGGGGGGTGTGTGATTTGGTTGACATTTGGCTGACTCTGCGGATTTGGCAGTCAAGCATCAAGTGAATTTTTGTCGAGTATTATAAATAGCGTCAAGAAAGGCGACTGCAAACTTTTCCCGCCCGGTGAGGCGTGGGGAGATAGATGAGGGACTTAGCGACGCGAGGCGCGGAGAGAGGCGAAACAAGCGAGCCAAGAACTGCGCGTAAGAGTTGCGCGGTATTCGAGCGCATTGAAACCTTGCGCCATGTTACTGCCGCGCTCAGTCGCGCGCCAACTCTCGAATCGTGTGTGCGTTTTTTCTCGTGTACTAAGTCCCGTTGGCAGGCACTTTAGTGAGTTTACCAGAAACGGTTATAACACGTCGTGCCCTTAATTGCAAATTAGAAAAAAAAAAAAAAAAAAAAAAAGGACAGTCGCCACAAAAGACAAACCAAAAATAACAAGAGATAAAATACGATCCTTGTTTATTTATCGATCGTAATTCGAACAATTTTTTTGCTTACGATAAAGCGTATACAAACATTTTAACTTGGTGCTGCAGAGATCAATCTAATTTTCAGCGGTTCACTATACCGAAATAAAAGATTGATGCCGCTCAGAATTAATAACCCTCGTCTACGTATCAATTCAACGTTTGGCGCCGATGACAAACGCGAATATATCTATCCACGTTTGATATAATTTAAATACCCGAGTGAGCTACGACTATGTCTTCCCCCACTCTCGCCTGAACCAGCGTCTGACAGTAAACGCGCGGAGGCGAGTTCCGAAGGCGACTGACTCTAGTCGAGTATAGTTACTTACCTACTCGCGTAGTCGGTTGTAACACGTAAACAGTGCGCGTGGATCAGTTCTCTGCACGCGAGGTGAACGAATCCATGTGTACCGAGATTTAAAGAGACAGTATAGTAATATTATAAAATTTCAATGATTTTATTATTTATGAGATTATGAATTGTTGATAATCTCCTCCCGCAAGTATTTCAACATTAATTAGTGAACTCTTTTAGCCACACTGAAGTGCAGATGAGAGCACTGATTATATAGTGACAGTTTGTATATTGCATATATAATACAAATGTTAATGTACGCGTGGAGTTGACGAGGAAGGGCAGTAGATTCGCAAAGACAATAAATAAATAAATAAATAAATAAAGCAAAAATTGAAATACGACAATATTAGACTCGAAAGAAAGCGAAAATTCATTCATTCAACTTGTGACATGCGCGAGTGAGTGTGTGAACTATAATAAATCATCAACGATGGAGTCACCGGTGATGTATGAATCCGCGGCCCATCAGGCCCAGGCCCAGGTACCAGCTGACTTGAAGAAGTCCGCCCAAGTATTGAACAACAATTCGGCCCTTCAAGTTAACCACAATCAACAAACCGGAGGTACGGGTGGAACCGGAGTGAGCAAAGTGTCTGCAAGCAAAGCTAGCCTCCACCAACAATACGCGGAGCATTGCGCAGCGGCTGGTGAACTGACGGATCTAAACACCCCAGAAATATCTCTGGACCTCCAGCATCTAATAGACGATTCTCACTTCAATGACGGGCTCCTAGATATGCTGGGTGGCGGAGGTGGTAACGGGGGCAATAATGGTGCGACAGGAAACGGCGGTGCACTGGGAAACAACGGTATGAAACACTCCCGAAACCCGGGAGGATTCCCGACGAGAACAACCCTCGCATATATGCCCCAACCGGTTCACAGTGGCGCGAGCTACCACCAGGGTAGTAATAGCTCCAGCGACAGTAACAGCTCGAGCTCAGAATCACCTAGTATAAAAGAGGAGCCTCTTGACCCCGCCGACTACAGGCGCCACTGTCCTCAGTATCCTGCGGGCGGTGGTACCTACAGTACAGCGAATGGCGGTGGACCCTTTGCGAACGGAGGACCAACCTTCACTACCTTAACGCCCAGCACGGTCCCCGGTGGACACCAACAACCCCGTGGACCGATGAAAGGGCCTGTTATGTCGCACCAGCATCAACACCAACATCAACATCAACATCAGCACCAGCATCAACACCCTCAACATGCGGCCGCGGCAGCGGCCGCAGCGGCGGCGAGAAAACAGTCTAAAAGTATAGACAAGGCGAGTGATGAGTACAGGCGTCGTCGTGAGAGGAACAATATAGCGGTTAGAAAGAGCCGGGAAAAGGCGAAGGTACGCTCTAGGGAAACCGAAGAGAAGGTCAAGCACCTTGTCAAAGACAATGATCAGCTCAAAAAGAAGATTGAACATTTGACCGAGGAGCTTAACGTTCTTAGATCGCTGTTCAGCAGCGTTGGCGTAGTACCTGAGCAGCTCCATAGAGAAATATCGAGGCATCTTGATCAGTTTCAACAGCACGCTGTAGGGCCCATGTAGCAGTGGCGTAACGAACCTTCAATAAGGCCTCGGTCTAACCGCGAGACTAAATTCTTCCTACGAGATTTTTTATACAGTAAGAAAAGAGCCCCGGGTTGAAATAAGAAAACTAAAGAAATTGAGTAAGAAAATAAGGGAACGTTACGATATTACGATCTTGTCACGTAGCAGGGCATCAGTGAACCATTATTAGTGCATTTGTAGACAGCTGCAGTAGAGGTGTAGCGGAAAAATAACGATATTATAACATAGTTATCGAGTGGGTTTGTAGAACTGGAATTATGTCTATGAAAAGCGATTATAATTATCAGTTTATTACACCCCATAGACAACCAGTTATTATATATTGTTTCTTTATTTCTCGCGCCTCGCTATTTGTCTTCATTATGTGTATATCCATATGATCGTAGCTATACATTTATAGGTATATGTATGTACGTATGCACGTGCAGAATTTTCCTCGCCCATAGGTCACCTACGCGACTCCTGCGCATACTAGAACTTAATAGGTACACATGTACAATAGATATACCTATATGCAGATATACAGTAAAACCTCCAGCACTGTCGTTAGTCGGGATCGACAACCCCCGGCACTGTCGCGTATTGGCCTACTTTTTCCCGACCAATCGAAAGCAAGTACAGGGCCGTAGAATTAACCTGATAGCACCCGATGTTTCGTAACATACACGGGCGACACCAAGGCGTGAACGGTAGTCAGTGGATGCGGTACTGCTACAGGGGCACGGTGGGGGGTACCTAAGCGACAGTGCCGCAGGTTTTACTGTATAGATACTGTATAGGTAGAGATTATCAGTACGGGATTTATTAATCTAGAAATATAATGTGGGGGCCGCGAGGTGACGACTACGGAGACTACGGCCTTCTTTCATTCTTTTCTTTTTCAACTTATACTTCCTTCGGCACCGCGGGTATGAAATACCTAGTTTAGCCGCCATTCTACGATCTCCCCAAGAGGTTGTACGTCCACGGTGGTTATATTAGTGCCCAGCTCCCTCCTCATCGGTATCCGTACAATTTTTGTACACCTACCTGCATCATCGCATATTTTATGAATACCTTATTATTATATTATACCTGCACCGCGTTTTATCAGCGTGATAAATACAAGACTGGGTGATCGTCTCCATAGGGAGATACCTGCAGATCGTTTCAACGATTCAATTGTTACATACACTTAAAACAAATTTCATATAGTTGTATATTCCGTTCATGGCGTTGTGATTACGTACGGTTATTATTATTATTATTATTATTATTATTGTTACCATTATCACAATTATTTTTATTATTAATATTACCAGTATATATTATCGTTATCGTATATATCCCCATCCCCATCCCCATCATCATAATATAATATAATATTATATTATATTGTCATTCGTTCGTATAATTGTATATTCATTGGAGTCATAATATAATACATAAATAAATCGAATAATATACCTAAATCGCGTTTATATACCGCCCAATATATGTATATATATATATATATATATAATAACATCACCGGAATATCATATTATATAATCATTGTTAATTATTACAATTATCATTATTATTATTTATAATAATCATAATTATATTAGTTATGATCATATTGTTAATTATATATATGATTAGTTATATTATATCAATATAATAATGATGATTTATAATATACCTTATATATATATATATATAATATATATATAGATATATGATTAGGTGTTTATCTTGAGTCCCCGATTCGACACTGTACTATATATTCTCATCCGCGCATCCAATAACCTGTTGTATTATATAGCTAATATATATATATCATTAATTATCATTATATAGTTTCAATAATTGAAATGTACGTAAATTTAATATATTTTGATTAGAGAATTAATATTATTATTATTATTACGATTATTATTATTATTATTATTATTATTATTATTATTATTATTAATATTATTATTATCATCATATTACCATTAAGAATATTATGATTACATAGTTTATTTAGGCCCATCTGTCAGCCAGCGTCTTCATCAGCAGCGCTGGCTTAGCTGAGTCTAGTTGAGTTACCGTAACGTGTGAAGCGGGCTTCATTTGTTCATTTGTTTGATTGTTGGTCACGTGATGAAGAGAGATTGAAATACATAGAGAGATTGAGATATATTTTATGTTATGTAAAGACATATATCGTTGCGAATGTGTATCGAACTCATATACCGTGTATATTATACGTACGGTCAGATTTAACCGGTGATATATATGTATATATCTACATATACACATATATACACATATATACACGGTTGTCTATACTTGTCTATATGCACAAATATATTTTGATATAAAATTTATAACAATGGTTTTTGCATTTTTCTTTCTTTCATTTCCATTTTTTCTCCTAATTCTTGCACCTCTTTCCGCAACTTCCACTCCCACTCCACATCTTCACTACTGTGGTACTATTCATACCTATATACATCCACCTTTATAATAACGTTAATGTTATTAAATGCGCGCTATATGTGCAGATTTTCAATTTCACACGTTTGTGATTCATACTGTATAAGGTATATGGTATTATATCTGTACGAAGAAGTATGTCGTTTCAGGCGAGTGTAAATCCCCGAACTGTACATCAGCCACGACTATATACACTCACGCTTCTTCAAATATTTGGAAAATTCGTGAATACTCTCTTTTTCCGTCTGGAAGTTATTCACGACCATCACTTTGTCTGGTTTATAACCAGATTTGAAGACCAGTTGCTGATCTATTTTAAGAATTTTTATTCTCACGTACAAAGTTTTTGAAAACGAGACACGTAGCTTACACATTTAGTAATGAATCCATGGCGTCTATTGCGCTTTAAATTATTTTGCTAGAGAGATTTTTTGTAGCTCAACGAACACTTACACCATACGCCTAAATCGGAACCAGAATATCAATTGAGAATCTCTCACCTCCCATGATCAATTATACCCGTTCATTTAGGCTATTTTATCCATTTTTTTTTCATCGACTATCTTGTTTCAAAACCATTGTTTTCCACGAAGCTCGATTAACATTCTTACTCGAGTCACGAAGTTTTAACCTTCTCAGTTTGCCCTGGTTTATTGTTTCTCTGCAAACTCCTAACTTTTGGAGAGGAAAAAAAAATCATATGGTCTCCAATAAAACATGTGATAATATTCCACTGGATCTATTTGTAACCGATGAAAAACATATTATGCCAGATGATTTATGCATCTGATAGATAATTATAGCGATGCGCAATTCTTGTACCTATCCGTTTGTTTGTTGTAACAAACCACCCTTTTACTTGTGGTTTTCCTGTTTCGAAAGCATGAAAGCAGGAAAGGTTTATTCTATATACCATCGATTTCCGTGTTGCAGCGGTGAGTCATGAGATAAGTTTGTTGCTATAGTCGGATAAATAGATAATATATTACCGAAGTACTGGGTTAGTATTATCTCTCATGTCGGGACGGGCCAACGTCTTGATTTGACGTTTCCGGTTCAGCTAACGGCTTTAATTCGTATATTATCTTCATTATTCTTGCATGCTGTAGATCACCTGTTGCTGCAGTGTACGGCAGAGAGATTCGATCATAATCGGATATTTAATCAGCTATTTATGAATCTCTAATGTACATTAGATTGTAATCTCGAATTGGAAAAGCCAATTGTCACTTTCTATATCGAGGTTGAAAAATGTGAAACGCCTTAGGCGTCACTTTTCCTTAACTTTCCTCAAAATTATTTTAACGCTCATATTTCTCAGTTCAAAACAACATGGCGCTTTAGACATTCTTAGAAATTAACCATATATTGTCATGCGGTTCGTGATTACAACTAAAAGTCCCCGAAATAAAAGTGAACCGAAAATAAAGAGAAGAAAAAATCGTTGATGAATTGGAGGAGTAAATGCTGGGCTTTAGTCAAGCCAAGAAAAACAATTGGCTTGATTTTCAATTAACAATACCTCCCTTCTTGTGAAGCCATAGCTCAACGAAGTGAACGAAGTCACTGCCGTATTACGATCTGAGATACGGGGCTTCACTGTTATTTTTACACTCTTTACCGTAGCGATCGACGATCATATGACAAACAATTAGTCAACTCTTTATATTCTCAGAGTGCGCGGGAAAATATAATGGGAAATATACTATATATATGCTGATAATCGCAAAGACTATAACTGCGATTTACCAAACGTTGCATTGATTGGTGATGCGGTGATTCCGGTTGGTGTTACCCTGGGGAATTTAATCTTTGAAAAATAAGATCAAGTAGACATGAAAATTTCGGTTTCCTTAATGCAACTAAATTCTGGGCCCAGGATTCAGAATGAATGATCCCATTTCTCCGAGAATGATTCGATGGTAGTGGAGCATTGTGGAAAACCCTGCAACCGCAAGGACCTTTTCCTCTTAAATGGAAAGTGACTGCAGTGTTACAAATAAACATGTTTCAAAACCGCTTTTGAATAGCTCTGAAATACTATCCTAATTCCAAGCGTCGTTTGATTGTTTCAATGCTATGATGATTTAGGCTGGTATTCATAGTCACTTCTTAAGAACTTGCTTCTTCAAGACCATCTTAAGATAGCGTTATATGGGTCCTGATTGGCTGGGACCGTGCTTCTCTATGAATACCGGCCCTAGAGTAGAAGTCATGAATATCGACCACTAAGTTAAAAATATTTTTGTAAACGTTTTGCTGATTCCAATGGTCATTTCGCCTGCATATTAGTACTCGGAGTAGTGTTTAAAAATGATTCAAACAGTTTAGAAAGATATATTGATATTTGTACTGCCAGTTTCCTTGTTAATTGAGACAAAAAACGATATAAAAAAAATCTTGAAACTGAAAATTCGGCCCGTGTTTATCCAGCCTGAAAACGCTTTACACTACTACGAACTTAATTCAACCTACAATAAGACGCGCCCGAGCTAGTTTTAGCTCTCGCGACTTTCCCGCGTCTTTTCGACGTCTCTTCGCGCGTCCTTGCAGTTCAGCTGCGGTTAGCTGTAGCGTGGCTAATGTAGGTACGAGAGCTAAGCTCTCGCCAACTCGACACGTACCTATACTTATACAGGCGTTCACTATACCTACTCTTACTTTCAGTATAGAATATGATTCGTGGATAATATATTCGCACGTAAAAGTGTTTATATTTATATAATTACCGCTACAACTTGGCAATATATCTTTAGGTATGAACAATACATCGCTGTGATGCTTACGCAGAGCCTCAAGACTAATATTCTTCACGAAGTTAAAGTTCGACTGTAGTTTTTTTATGTACATACGAACTTGGCTTTGGCTAGCGGTCAAACGTTCCTCAAATTTATACACCTTCTACTACGATACTGATATATACCTATATTTTCGCCCTGCTTAAACGCAAATCGATGCCAATAATCTGCAGACAACGCGGGTTGCCAGTTGAAAGAATGAAGCGTCAAAAAATTCACTTGTCATTGTATAGACGAATGTGAGGTGGTAAAGAACAGAGTGTATATATCGAAGAAAGAGAGAGACGAGACTCAACGTCAAAGTTTTCAGCATATCTAGACATGACAATTGTACTTAAATTTTAGTTTCGTGAAATTATTCTATTGTTAAATTTAGCGATTGACGAACTGGAAGTCTGGTTCCAAAATCTTGGATAATTGGTACAGGATTTTATAAATATCAGTTTTAAAACAATTTGAGGGTTGGTACAGGTAAGAAAAAAATTTGAACGACAAAACCAAAAGAACGATGATTTTTCAATGGAAAATTATAACACATGTAGGTATTTCATTTGTAATTAATAAAAACTCCGAAGCGTTTGAAGCTGCATCATATTCACAGGTTCTGAACTAAAACTACAACTATACAAGCGGTACTTAGTTACGCCCGGCATAACAATACGTGACGTAATTCCGGGGTCGAATCCTCGGTGCCTCCTTCACGCGGCACAATGTGGCCGCTGGTACAGGAAAGTGAAACTCTCGGAAACCAGGTCACACCCACATCGGTGCGGGCGTGAGTTTGCGCTACAGCTACGGTGCGATCTCCGTTCTGCCCGTTGCTGCAGATCCCGCGTTTTACAGACATCGTATATATTCGTATACCTACCTGCATGATAATTCCTCAAACTAAATCCCCACGCCTCAATAATACATTCGCTTGAAAAAATAAAGCCAGACGAAAAAATCGCGGGGTTCTAGTAAGTACATTCAGGATTAGAAGTCCCCTCTGACAAAGAGCTGAAGAGAGACAAGAAGACAACAACTTTCATTCACTCAATCTAATGTAAAGCAGGAGCTGGTCTTAGAATGAAGTAATCGAACTTTTTTTCTAGTTTCTTATAGTTTTAGTTTCTAGTTTTCTTTTTCTTGGCTTATTAGCGCATTTCGAGGCCTTTGAATAATGTCCGTATATTTTTTGGCACTGTTCAATGTCTTTTAGTTATAAAAATCGCGTATTTTTATTCTGGGTTATCTGCATCGGCGTTCTTTCTACTGTATTTTTGTACTTTTGTAAATACGTTGAATAAAATATGTACCTCCGGCTGTATAAGACGACAGTCGACGTGTTTTTAACAGAACGAGAGAACTCGCCGCTCGGGCGCGTCTCACGTCTGTATCTATAGACCGCTGCGATATAGGGCCGTGTCGTATACACCCATACCTATATACGACGGTAAATACACGCACGGTTCTACCATAGGCAGAGGGCTGGCTACGCCAGTCTAGTATGCGACCCATATTCCACGCCTGCATCTCTATATTGGACACATGTCCAGGGACGCGTCTAACTTCGTATAACCCCCGGCTCCTCGCGCACGCGATCAGACTGCTGCTGCACTGACGTAACGAACCCAGTGCCTTCTACGCACTAGACGAAACTAAATTCCGGTATAAACAATCAATTGGAGTCTCCCTCCGATATAATATACCTACGTGAAAAGATTATCACATGCATATATCCATAGATCACTCAACCGCTATAGTATACCTATACGAATTCGAGAAGCAGACTTCGCGCTTCTTTTTTTTGGCTGATGATAAAAAAAAAAAAGAAGGTCTGAACTTTATTAGTAAATAATGCAGTTCGGCGCAACGTACCCACCGTCGAGTAGGAAGACAGTTAGACGTGGATCTTTTCCTTTTAAACAATTTGAGCGCAGGCGCGGCCCGCTGCTCTCAGTTTGAAGAACTTGCAGTCGTAGCTAGGAGTAGGAACAGAAAGGGGGGGATGTTAGTGAGTTGGCGTTACGCCGCGGGTTGATTATTATGAGCCGTGAACTCTTGGTATTAAAATTGTCGCGGATTATAATGATTAATCGTAGTTTTTTTTTCCAGCTTAATTTTCGGCCGTTACTTTATCCCTTTTTATTATCTATATGACAAAAACCAGCTCAATAATGATTATGATAATAAAAATAAGCCGTTATTTTTTGTTGTTTTTTCTTTCCGCTTAAAGAGAATTGAGGCTAGAAATTAGGACCCCAAGAAATTAATCGCTTGCAGACTCATCTCTGACCGTAGTTGTATAACCGCAGCGTGTAGACGCCTGCAAGATTCATTAATATCCAAATTTTAGTCATATTAAGTATCAATCTCTACTCGTTGATCCACGCGGAGTAGGTAGACACACACATTACGACTCTTTCATTATTTTTTGCTGCTGTACCGTGTGCCTAATCCTTACTAGATATATGTATAGTCATCGTCTAACGTATGCATGGCTGCGTTTCTACATCACTGATTGACTTCTTTTCATTCTACTTCGTTGATAATATCATGACTGCAGTTATCACGATAGTAATAAGTTTTATTGGAAACTATGCGATATGGGTTTCCATATCTTCCCCTGGGAGTGTAGCTGGTTTACGGTTTAATAGAAGAGACGAGAGGATCTATTTTGACGCCTGCTGCACGCGCCGAGGAATAGAATTAGCCGAAACAGTTCTACAAGCGGAAGATGGCGTGAGAAGAAGGGGCGAAAAGGGACGGAAGAGGAAGAGAAAATATAGCATCGTGCACTTTGTTTTGGCAGTTTTTACTAATCTAGGCCACGCTACGTTCTCGTATAGGACTGTTAACCAAACAAGCGATTCCCTTTCATATATTATTATCATTATTGTAAATAAATACAGAAATGTATGTAACACAACGGTTATCCAAGGGTTTATGTAAACTGGAATAAAAAATTGTTAGTCTGCATTTTTTGGCCTTTCGTATTTTGACCTGATTCTTTCAACCCCTATATATACCTCTATAGTATAAATAACGTAGCATAGTATAACGTCTAAACTCGATGATAATATGCATATGATCGTAGTTCAAATACGAATTGCTCTCGTTTGTTTATAACGAACTAAGGCGACCTGCGGCCTGCGTTTATAGCTCGTCATATTAGTGCAGTAATGTACATACGTACGTACGTAGATACATAGTGGAGGTCTGCCTGGAAGTCAATTTCATTTGGCTCACACCAGTATTATAATAGTTTATATACTATACAACTGGGTTACGGGCGGGCTTACGGCCCTCAACTATTTAGGTTGACCGTACGCTAGGCTCTAGTATAGAATTGCCAGCTGCAGTTGGACCGAATCTGTGTCTCGTGTGCTTTCGTTACTTGAAGATCATACTGAATCGCACGTGATCTATACCTACTGGTTATATACCCATCAATGTGCACCCTGTCGAATGATTCTTCGCGCGGTTCATCGAGAAAAACTTTTTTCCATAATATATACCGTGAGGTTTGATGGAGAGAGCCTGCCCCAAGTGCGCAGGCGCTGATTCATTCGAATATATACTTGGTCGGCCGAATTGCGCTATCAACTCCACCAACTTCTCAATAATATCCCTAGTTTTGTTGTCGGGTTCGATGATCGCTTCGATTCACAACAAACATTACCCTCTTCCTGCCACTGTCTGCCGCCATTTATATATTTGACAACAATTGAAATCAAATAGCAGACGGACTCTAGGGATATCCGTGGCAAATCTGAAATTGGGGGCCCTGGTAATATTCGAATAAATCAGCGCCTGCGCGCTCGGACCGGGCTCTTTCCACGAAACCTCACGACACAAGAATAACACCTAAAAATTTATTTCCTCTAATAAAAATTTTTATTTGTTATATGTCCGAAAATAACGATAACAATTAAGCAGATTGTGATTTCGGTGAAAATGTCAAACTTAGAAAAAAACTTATCAGAGATATTTTCATAGACGAACGATAATCTCCAGAAAACGTTTACGGTCATAGTTAAACCGTACTCCTCCGTATATTTTCTGCCATTGTATCCGTTCATTTAAGAAACAACTTCCAACTCCATTAACTTCAACCTCATATTGTGGCCAAAATAAATGGTCAAAAAATTTTGTAGTAAAGACTAAGACGGAATTATTTACTCATTAGGGAAAGTATTTTAAGATAAAAGAGCTCTAAAGTCTCATATGCTAATTCCGTTAACGTTTAAATCAGTTTTTTTTTTTTCATGCCTCCTGTGAAATTTTGCCTTATAGATATAGGTACCTAAGTTCTTTCACAAATAAACGCGATTCACGTATACTAGGTGTATTTTAGTATAACGAAAAATCGTTATAGGTATAGGCGTTAAATTGAGCCGGACTAATTTCACCATATGTATGTATAGGTATATATGCATATAACCAAATGGCATACATGTGTACGTAGGTGATTTTAAGCTGTTGTTACAGGTGAAATAGAGGGAGAGGTTGATGCCCAGTTGATACGAGAAATAACGGAATAATACCGCGACTTTGTTATTTTGTTATTCGTTTTGAAATTCTTGAATCACCGCGTGAACGAGGTAAAGCATTTTCTAGATAATATATACTTAGCCTGCACTCTCTACATTTATACCTATATGCATACACGATATAGGTACTATAGTATCTGCAGATTCGTGCACGAGTATGTCATTAATTCTGATCATCACATACACCTGCTTTGAATTACTGAATAGCTGTTATATTATACGAGTATAATACACATTAATTCTACACATATATAGGTCAAAATTTTTATTATACTTAGTACCTTCGTCCTGTGGCCCTGACATCGAGGACGAATGAATGATATTTAATAAATAGAAGGTGAGAGTATGTCTCGTTTCTCCATTTACCGCAGCCCTATGTTTCTAATTGAAATTTGGAATTTTTCTTTTATTCTAACAAAAAAGAGTTTGACGTCATATTTTGCCTAGAATCTATCTTTAGATGTTCTATATCCTGAAAAATCTATTTACCCCATAGCGTTTTTCTATCACCTTTTTTTTCTGTTTTAATAAAATTTTTAAGTTTATAGAATGAAAATTGAATACTTCTATAAATTAATACACTTAGTATCCGTATTCTTGATAATAATTTACCCTTCGCTGACTATGGTAGAAACATAAGCCGTAAGTTAGCTGCAGAAGTGTATAGAACAAAAAATTCATTGCTAACGTCTGCAAGATTCTTGAATAGACAATCAAAGCTTAAAATATATTGCAACTTGATAATTAACATATTCGACTTATTCAATAGTCAGCATTAACGAATATATGATGAGTAATAATTGAGTTATCATTTGTTCAAGCCTCGAAGCTGTGTCATGAAAGTTCTAGGTGAAAATGATCCACAATTGAAGCAAGGGGAAATTGAAGGAATAGGCACCAATGAAGAAACGAAAGTTTGCAAATAAACGCAGAAATTTGTTTTTCGTGTATTTTTCAACAGGTGTATGGTGTATAATTTCTCAAAGTACTATTTCACAGAAACTCAAATTCTCTACAAAAAATGTCCTCGTAGAACCAAGTCTGTAATTTTAACGGTGCAAAAGTTATACGGGTTGAAAGTAACTTTTACACGCTTGTCGCACGGCTAAACTATATATAGTATAAACTTAAAAAAAATAATTTCTAGTACCATTTTTGCAGAGAATTTAATTCTCTATAAACTTATAATTCATTTAGCTACCCTGTAAAATTCGTTCGCAAATGATTTTCGGGTGGGAGTTACAGAACAATATATTCCTCTGAAGAGACACACCCTATTAGATATAGAAATCCGAATGACGATAAATATGGATGAGTACAACGATTTCACAGATCATTGTGAACAGCTCTAGGCTTACAGACTGCAGTAGTCACAGCTTCTGTTCCCAGTTTCATACAATCTTAATCCACTGCTACTGTCACTAAAATTGGTGTTAGTTACTACAACAGATTTTAAAGGCTGGCTGTAGAGATGCCAATGATACTAGTATCAACCACGACTCTCTAATACTCATACATGTAAGTATAATATCATGTCTGTTTTTTCTAGCTTCGTCTTTCTCTCAAGGCGACACATTGCTCCCTATCCTCAATCTCCTCGTCATGTAGATATAAACATAACACACAATGCGTATAACCACTTTTACTCTTAGTCTTACGCTGCACCTCTTACCTCTTACTAACAAAGATCCTAGCCTGCTACCAGTCTTGGTTACCGGAGAACCGCAGATGTCGTTATGTAGCTGTTGAAGAAAGCGTGGTATTAGAACTGACTGGTGACTAACATAAGACCGAGGACAACGAGTATGAAAAATTGGAATAATTCGACTGGTTCCTTCCTGTAATTATGAAATTTTGTGATTTCAAATCAAATTTGTACACCCATGATAGATTATTGATGAAAGAGCAGTATACCCGATAAAGTCAAGACGAGGTCCGTGTAGTAGGACCCGCGGCCTTGCCGGAGGAATCTAGGAAGAAACCTTCGACAGTCTCATTTATCGAATACTCAGATCGTAGTATAAGGTGGCGGACATTAATCGTGTGTGAGAAGATGGGAATTGTAGCGGCGAAGTACTCGAGCTGATTAAAGTGAATGGAAAAAACAAGGTCTCCGTATAGTTATTTCCTGTATATTTAGCCACATACGGCGATTAGTTTTTCTTAGTTTTTCTATATTCTTTAGTATTATATTTATACGGTACAGAGTCATTTTAACATCGGCATTAATTACTGGTTAGCAATTATCCACACACATGTACATATGACAATGTTATTCCTGTATATATCTTATTCATTATACGTATATAGGTATATACACAGAGGTATTCCAAAGACATTTTATACTCCGTATAGTAATTAACTCTGCGTATACTATTATACAGAGCAAGTACCATTGATAGCCTTATGCATGGTGTGAAATTTGCATACGAAAAGAAGACAATATAGGTATAGGTATTATAATGGCGCGCAAAAGCAGGCTGAGAAAAAGAAAGAAAAAAATAAAAGAAGATGAGAATAGAAAGAAAACCGAAAACTGAAGAGAAAAAAACACCGCACTTAGCTTCATTTCATCGAGTTTCTTTTTATTTGCAAAATTTAGACGTGAGGACGGATCCGAGTAGGTCGTAGTCGATTATATTAACGTTTGAACTGACGTAAATAGTATGGAATGAAGATACGTTCACTTTTGTTCAACTAGGCTGTAGGTGAGTACTTGTTTTCATACGATGTTCAATTCGGTTTTAATTCACCCTCTCATTATCGACTCAATTACGAACTATGATCATTCGGCTTGAACTTCATCCGACAATGACTGAGGTCACTCACTGTTGCTTTCAGACAGTTTCATTCAAATATTTTACCCAATAAAAAGTGATTTAGTTTTAGTTTGTACGTATATAGCCACGTGTTCCACGTGTGTCGACTTTCATAAGTGAAAAAGAGGAAGAGGAAGCAGAAGAAGAAGAAGAAGAAGAAGAAGAAGAAGAAGAGGCTGAAATGGGCCACTGGCAGAACGCTGAAAAGCCAGATGACCGTGCAGACGTTTCTTCTCTCTCTCTACAACAAAATTTTCTCATGCCAGCTGCTTGAGAAGATTCCCAACGATAATAATACACGTTTAGAATGTTATAATTTTTAGGTAGGAACTAAAAAGTTGACAAACTTCGGGCTTGGAAATTGTTGAGCAATTTTTATCGCTTTGTACGAGATATGTACATTTTTCACGCGACTCATTTCGATGTGAAATGATTTTTTCGACCACTTTTTCGGACACTAGAAGCTCGAAGATGTAAAGAGATTGGTTGAGATTTGTAGGAGTTATTTTTCCTCCTGATTCGAAGTAGAATATATAAAAATGAAAAGAACAACAAATTGTTGTATAGAAATTTATTGTGACCAATAGAGCGTTGATCTTATGCTCGATTATTCATTTACCCTGATACAGGACGAGGAGGTATAACGTCAGCGATTCTTTCACAAGAATTATAGTAGCGTTAAACGCACATCGATTGACGATGACTAATGCTAATTATATTAACTCAAGTATGATTCGTAATAAAAAAAAAAAAAATATGTATCATGAATAGTGAAAAGGAAGAGAAGGATGGGTAAAGAAGATTTTCAAAAAAACAATGAAAATAAAAACACCATGGACTAGGTGAACAGCTATTAACTTATCGTGTCATATGTAAACGTCGAATTTTCACGTTGATTCTGAATTATAGTTATACAGAGTGAGTTTTCTCTGGTCCCGAATGAGGGAGGGGCTTATCATCGCAAACGCTCCGCCTCTTTCCATTCATACTTGTTTTCGTCGTATCGAGAAGCCCCACTTTTATGCCCTTCTTGTCCGGAGTCTAGAACAGGTATGATCTTATTCGGGAGTTTCTCGATACGACGATAACAAGTGTGAATAGAAAAGGGCGGAGCGTTTGCGCTGATGAGCTTCGCCTTCATTCGATACCAGAGAAAACTTACTCTGTATATCTCATTGACGATATTCGAGAATAAAAAAGTGAGAAAAAGACAGTCGGGATGAAAAAAGACCAGTGAAGCTTAAACGTTGTGGGTATTCACGGAATTTGAATGGAATAAAACCGGTCAGAAATCCCAGAAAAAACGACTTGAACCCGGAAACTCTGAGAATATAAGCTTTTTAATAATTTCTTTTTATACTTACGAAATCTAAATTTTACCTAATTCTCAGTAACTGGCATAAATTTTGATGAAATTAATCTCAAACCCATTATTTCACCTCATTTCTGTTCGCTCTGAAGATCTCCACTGCAGCTTCTGCGGCTGATTAGTCACGACTGTTTCCACTCCGCTCTGACATTTTCAGGCGGTGTTTCTCGAATCGGGGCGAGATATTTGGCTGATATTTCTGTCTTTTCGACGTAAAAAAATAAGAAAGAAAAAATTGTTTTTGACTCATCTGTCACATAGATATTACAGATATTTTGTAATCTCAGCTTTGTGACAACTTTCATTTTTCTAATCTCACCGCAAAATATCTATTCGTTGACTCAATACCATTTCCGTTTTAATAAGGCCTCGATAGATCGAAGATTGTATTTTCTATAATCGAGGTAAAGTCGTGCGTCAACTGAACTCACGCCACGCAAGACATAGATAAATCGTCGATGCGTATAATTGTACCCAAGTAGATGAGGCCACGAGAAAGTATATCGTAGGTACATAGAAATGAGTTTAGATAAGATATCTGCATATAATAATAGGCCGTGTATCATAGTATCATACCTTATAATTATCATCGACGTATATGGATATTTGTTAATATATAGTTGCGGTAGTTTATTATACTCGATATTATATACCCATATACCAATATACTTACACCCCATAAGGGTAATCGTTCGTCAACTCATACTTATCAAAGATTTAATAATATCATTTCATGTAGCGTATATATCATACCGCGTTAACGCGCGGGGAAAAATGCACACGCGACTATTAATGACTCGACACATCGTTACAAACCGAGACCCGTAGGGCGTTGACTTTTTAATTATTATTTCTCCTGGCTTTTGTATATCGTAGTCGGTTCGATTCAATCCATTTTTTACGCGGTTATTTGAACGAAAAAACAAAGTTTTCGCCATTATGCATTTTTCGAATAAACTAAACGCGAGAATACTATCTCCCGCCGTAATATTATCAAATATGTAAATAACTATCGAGGTTCGCAGTAAAAAATTGTAAGACCGATTTTTTCCTCGTTGAATGTAAAGAAAAAAAAATCGTGCGAATTGAAATAGACATGAAAATTTCTCATGCATCTCTTTCCGAAATCGTTCATTTAGTTTTTTGCAAAAATCTTCAATTTTTCTTTCGACCTACTTCCTTTTAATAAACCGCTTGTAAATAAAATGTAGAAGTTATAACTGCGTGGATTCTACATATCCTGCGGATACGTTTTTGCGAAACGGTTCAACGTACGATTGTTGAATTGTTCCTCGTAAGTCACGTCACTCAAGCGATCGTCCGAGGACTTAATCTAATTACTTATTAAAACAGATATTGAAGCCTTTTAGATAGACATATCCGTGCGTATATGCTTTTGTTACGATGTTACTGCACAAACAAGGAAAATTCTTCGCAACTGATTGCGAGAATTATCATTGCAGTATATAGAATTGAAGAAAAGAGAAAAAAAAAAGAAGCAAAAATAAAGAAGTAGGGAAAAGAGGGAGAGAATGAAAAAAATTGTAGTTATATGGTAATCTGGATATATCTATATATGTCTTTTATTTGTAATAAAAAGTCAATTGCGTACGTATATGGGACAGCTGTGCAACATATACGCCTCCGGAATCAGGGAATACCGCGAAACTATTTCCATCATTGGAATTCAGGGGTTAAAGTATTCCTGATCCATAAATCATCGGTTTCCCCAATGAGACATCATTTTTAATATAGCTTTGAATCATTTGCAATATTCACCTGTATATACGCATATTACTGATATACGACCATTCTATGTCAACTCGGTAGTTACAGTCAATTTCGTTGCCAATTATTTGTTTATATTTATTGAACAATAATTACCATTCAGTATCTTCATTTTCATTTTAAACCTTCCGAAAAATTTCTTTGACTCGATTGTAAACGACGAATTTTTTTCGAACAGGACAGAGTCGGTTCCAGTCTTATTTCGAATTAGTTAATTTTTCTCAAATTATGGAAATCGAAACACACGATTTTGGCCCTAGTTCATCGCGGCACCATGATCCCTATGCTATTTTTGTTTCCATCTTGAAATTTTCGTGATAATTCATTGCTTTTTCCCTTCTCTAAACTTTGGCGAGAATCTGTTTTTTCTTGAAGAAAAAAAATTGGTTAGGAAGTTTCGGGATAAAATTGTACCGAAGAAAAGAGAAACGCAAGGAATCATTGCCCCTTGATCAAATAGGGCCTCAAAAAAATTAACCCATTAAAATTGAGTTCATTTTCAAAAAGATTTCAAAAGGTTGGTCTTCATAAGCTACGTTCCAAGTCGTATGTATTACTTGGAGTCATTACTTTCGACGATTCGCTTAATCAATAAGTTGTTAATATCATATTGATTGCGATCTAGAAAGTTATCAAATATCGAAAAATCCATACTTCCAGATCTGTTCGAGATAACGATCGATAAAAAAATACTTAATATTTATTATTGTTTAATAAATATTTGCATAGAAAAACTTGAATAATAATTAACGAGGAAAGATTGTTATGTTGACATGGAACTCCCCGTATATTACAAAATATTCTTGGGAACGAAGTAACAAGATAAAAAGACCGTTATTCGTGGTACTTTTGTTCAGCTAAGAAATCCGTGTAATAACCGAAAGTATTATCGAGTAGGTAAGTATGTGGAAAAAATAGATTGTCAGTAAAAATCGGAGAACCGAATTTTTTTTGTCTCGTACAAGCAAACGTTCGAATTGAAATAGATTTGGAAATTTGTCATGCACATCATATTCAGATGTCAGTCTGAAGAAGCCAATACTTTTCTAATGGCGCCGCGCTGTTAAGAAACGTATAAATATATTGGGAGTGAAATATTTCCCCGTTAGATCATGGATACTCGGTAATTCGATGGTTAGATTAGATTTAGTTTGGAATAACGCGTATATACGTAGTTCATCCACAATGGCGAGTTAAAACCACTGAAGAATTTTCATCGTCAAACAGACTGACCATATATATCCGTATGACAATTCGATGGTCAAACAATTGTAACGAATTTTCCTCATGTATAACCATGAATTTTTTTATTTCTTGGTATCATAAGAAGAGCGAAGTTATCGTTAAACGCAAAAACTGCTAATTCCGTACAACTTATATAATACACATAACATTTATTCTACTTTTCGTAGAAGAAAAATAATATATTGCGATACAAGTACGGAAGGTATTCGGCTCGTGCTGCAAACGACACTCGTCGAATATTGCCTATCCGCACTTGTATCAGACGATATTTTTTTGTAACTCCCTGCGAAGAAAGTTTCATTTGAAAGACAGATTAATTAACCAACATAACCTCACGTTGCTACTGTCCGCCACCATGATACAATGCGTGAAATTGATTTATTTTGAAGTGCGCATGCGCGGAAAAAGCACGAGTGCGTAAAGTAGAGTATTTGCGATGTGCGCATGCGCTAACGCTCCTTTTTTCCGCTCTTCGGAAATGAGGTACCTTACGCACGCTACATCAAGCTTTCGAATTTGATGGGTAATAAAGATTGCCATGTGTCGTTTAATACAGACGTAAAAAACTTTTTGCGAAAGGTTCCTTGTGTTTACATTTTCATCGCAGAAGGTTAAGATGTTTATCTAATACACGTGTTACTATACTCTCGAAGTTTTAGTAGGCGTTTTATGATTGGACCTTTTTTAGTGATTTGAAAAATTGAAAAATGACTTTTACTTAAAAATTCAGTTGGGTTTTCCATTAAATGGCTTAAATTTATATGTTTGAAAAAGCAAATATCATGATACCAATTATTTAATTATAATCAAGTAATTACCAGCTGCTTACAATAGAGTTTGATAATAAGGATTGTAATAAGTATAAGAATCATCAGAGCGTTAAAATCTATCTTTTTATTTCTCGCCTTTCCCTTTATATTGACTGATTCTATAGACAGAGAATAATAAATAGCTAATCAATCGGCGTCTAATTATCTCTTGATTTAAATCTCTACGGATCGCTATAGGTATAGATCTCTTACCTAATATTTATCTATTACTCAATCATTGCATAATGATAACGAATCGCCAAAATGCGGAACGGTGAAACTCACGGAGAAACTCTCGACGAGGCCTTCCCCGGGTCATTTATACTTCAGTTGAGTCCGACTCTATTCGGCTCTACTCTACTCAAACTACTTGATTTATCCCCGCTGTATAGTAACTCTTGTCGCAACCGAGCGTAGCCGGTGCTCTATACCTACCATCAAGTTTACTACTACGGGATCCTCGGACTGGTCTTCTTACATATGACACCCAAATTTAACGCGTAGTAGCTGAAGAAAAATAAAAATAAAACCGAAGAAAATCAGGTAGGAGAAAAAAAATTATTTGTCAAAAATTCGATAAATATTAATTTATTGTAGATAATAAAATAGCGTGTCAAGGACGAATAGGTATATGAATACGATCAGCGCGATTATCAAAATTTATTATGAAGCCTATAGAAAGTTTAATTTTTTTTTTCTCCTCTTCGTTTTTATTTATTTTTATCCTTTAAACTGGGAGTAGTATAGACTTTATCAGATTTTATAACGTGGAATTACGTCCTCTCCGCAATTTTATAATAATTTCTAAAATTAATATAATTTACTACGGAATTATATCCATACGCACATCGTCGAATTCTCATAGGTTTTAGATTAGTTTTGAAACTTTTACTTTTGTCAACTGTCCGAGCTATGATATATATCGACTGATTGTCGAAACTGTATTTCACAATATTCGAATTTCCCAATTTTCCAATTTCACTTGTTCTATATCTAATATTCTATGTAGTATAAGTACAAAGGCGAAAGCTGAGCTGCAGGCGCATTAGCATACTTTATATTCCAAATATCTGTACATTTCTGTACACTATATAATATAAATATAGTGACTGAAGTACGTAATAAACTATGCATTGGGGAATTACAATTCGTCCCACTGTTTCGCACAGGGCATAATATTGAAATTTCAAAGTTTTCGTTCACAAGAAATTTCCCAACGCATATAACTCGGAATCTGTCCGTCGTATAGGAAAAGTTGTTGCTACGAAATTAATTGGTCTTTGAATGTACTATGTGAAAATCATTTTTCAAATCTGATTGTTTATTGTTGATAATTCAATGCTGTTGAAAAAGATTCACGTATAATATAACATTGGAATTTTGAGGATGGGATGTAAGTAAGGAGAAGTATAGGACATGCGGTGAAAGAAGGAAGAGCGTGAATTGTAGAGGCAAACGGTTTATAACCTTGGACGAGATTCCTCAGGGCATAACTCGCCCAATAAGTGAATCGCGGTATCAGTAAGTATGACTCGACTGCGTAGTTCTTGTTATATAACGAACCGACCTCTCGCGTTCCTCGGTGTGGTGCGGTGCGGTTCGGTTAGGTTTGGTTCGTACATAGGTACGAAGACTGAGACTGAGACTGTGACTGAGACGGCGTGGGGTTGCCCGTTGCTGACGGTAAGTGTGCCAAGGTGCTCTCCTCTCGAGAAAGCCGGACCGGCCGCGACTGGGCCCCGTCGTACCGCTGGTTTACGCCGCTTTGAACGCCGCGACGATCTCCGCGCTTAACGAAGAACCGAGCCAAACCCAGAGCAAGATAATATACGAGCAAAGAACCGGCGTGGAGTTACGATTAGACGAAATAAATAAATAAATGAATGAATAGATAAAGAAAGAAAGAAAGAAACCGAGAAAAATAAGAATAAAAAGAAACGATCGATCAAGTTTTTTCGAACTTGTTTAGTGAATGAGAATGAAGGATTCTATTTTTAGTCTCATTATTGTTACTACTGCCACAGGCGTATATATGATCATAAGTTCGGGTTATACTGTTTATTCAATCTAATTGACGACTCGACGCCTCCATAGGTATACGTCCGTATCGTACGTAGTATTCATTTCGTAACGTAAGACTGTACAAAGGTGCCTCTTCCGACACAAGTGCGAAATCATTTAGGCAAGTCAAGCCGGTAGAACGACAGTAACATGTTCTGTTCGTGTATACGATGGAAGGTCGGAGCGCAGAAGTTGCTTCCGCCTCAGGACGAAGGACATATCGCTTTGTCAATTTCCGAGTCTTGGCTAGGCTCTTCCGTGAAGTTGAAGTTACTTGGTTACCGACGTTACGTCGAGGAAGTATATGAAACGCGGGCGAGTGTGTTTACCAGTAGAGGCGCGGTTTTAATTGCTCACTTATACTTAAAAGAAAGGAATCAACTAGATTATATTTTTGACAAGTTTTTCCCCTCCAACAAATTCTTTCATTCATTATCGTTTCTTGGGAAAATTTCGATTACTAAAATCATTAATTCGTGAAATGTATCCGACGATAATAAATTACGATTATAAGGTCGAATATTGATAAAGAATGAAAATAAATAACTATTGAATTGAGGAAAGAGAAAAAAGGTTATAGGTGTATGTGCGGGGATAAAACTTCTTCTCATACTCTATAGTGTCAAATGTTATCATTAATTTCATATAATATCTGCGCATACTGTTTGTCGTACTGCAATTAATCGCATCGAAAAACAGATCATATGTCTAATATACCTATAGATGTACATTTTTATTTTATTTTCTCGACAGTATTAAGTGCGGGATAAAAATTTCTTTCGTTTATTTTTAACGCTTAAATATGATAATAAATAATAATATTTACATACGTGTATATATAATATATATATATATATGTGTGTAAGCAATACCTGAGCTAATTTACTATATTATAATAATATCAAAGCACGATGTAACATGAATATATAATTGCAGAATGATCGTTGAATAATTCAATAACAAATTGACTATTTTTTTCTTGTTTTTCTTTTGTTTTTGTTTTTTTTTTTCTCTCTCTTTCTCTCTCTCTCTCTTTTGCGTCTATATATTACAGGAGTTTTTCACTTTCCGGCAGCGTCCGCAGCGCGCGATCACTTTGCTTCAGGCAATATGTGCGCGTCAAGGTCGTCGAGCACTCTCTCGCGTTCACGCGGGTAGAGTCGGGTGGGCGGCGCGCGGAGTCGATCCTAGCGGACGTTGAAAAGGAAAGGGAGGTTGATTCGGATCGGGATACCGTGACTCCTCTCACGTAGATGGTATATCCTGCCACGATTTAAGGAACTCAATTTTAGGACCACATTTTTTCAACTTTCTATTTAGAAATATTTAAACTTTATTGATTTAGGAATAATTTTGTCTACTAATAAGACGAAAGAAAAAAACAAGGATTTTCTCACTCAAATCTATAAAATAATGTTTCTATTTCTTTGCATAAAATCTGAAATAGAAAATGAGGTTTTTTATTCACTAAGTCGCATGTTTCATTGATAAAGGAAAAGAATGAAAAAAAAAAAAAAACAATTTTTATAGGATAATAATTGTGGTCCAACATAATGAGAGCTGTTGATATATCTACCGCTTATAAATATCAGAGTGTTTAAACGGATTCTGGGAGAGCTTCTTAAGATTAGCCTCGACTTCTTCCGTCGAGTGACGTAGTGACCACGACTTCCGGAACCGGAAGCCAATCTCACCGATTTTTCACTTTGCTTGAATCTTGATGCACGTATATATGCTGGTAGATTCGATTAAACTTACATATCTACTCTATATATTATCGTATATATTAATAGATAATATATAGAAAAGTATTTAAGACACTACATGAAAAAGAATATCAATTCTTTGAATAATGACAAAAAAAAGGAAGAAAAAATAGTTCTTTATCGTTTAGAAATTTAATTCTGAATTAGAAATTTCGAAGAAAAAGAACTCGTCTGAAAACCTGAGCAATTTCTTGACTTTATAATAAAATAATAATAACTTACACATAGGTAGGATATAGGTATAGTTTAAAACTTGCCGCAATCATGTCCCTATACCTGCTGATTAAGCACGAAACAGTATACCTCTACATAGTAATGTATAGTAACGGGCAACGGCACGGCAAACAAACGGTACAACAGTAGGTACAGCTCAAGGCGAAGGCTACTCTACTTGTATAGCTCACTTCGGACTCTTGTGTCCGTGCGTTACAGTACGGATTATACCTATATGTTCATTTAAACGATCGCATGGATATATTTGAAGATTAAAAGACTATGTTTTTTTTTTTACTCGTTGAAGTAAATGTTTCGATCAAAAGGAGTATGGAAATTCCCAACGCCCTTATCATTTGAATGTAGAATCTCGTGAATTTTAGTCACTTGTGAAATGAATTCTACGAATTTTCATGATTTTGACACGACTAGACCTAAAATTTCGACCCACGCATTCTGAATCTTTGAATTCTCATTTTATGAATAAAAATACTCGTATACCTACCCATACGTACACACAGCAGTTCTATGCACTTATTGTTTGACCCCTGCTTGTTGCTCCGTGAACGAACGGTGTGACGTCATCGGACAATCGCAAGGACGTCATCGCGTGGTGAGGCTCGTCGACCCGTCGACCCTCCGAGTCGTCAAAAGGTCAGCGTCCGACAAACTATGGTCGATCAAAATGAGGATGAACCGATTAAAATGATCGGTTATTTTGTTTGTATGAATATTAAATGATAGTTATTATTTTTGTTGTAAATGATTGACTTTAATTTGTTTAATTCATTGGTATAAAAATAAAGATAATGTTCATTGTTATTTATAACACGTGACGCGAATGAGAGGAGCATTGCTTATCGCATATAATACCTCCGGAATTCCGGAACTCGACGAAATGAAAAAAGGGAAATGAAAAAGGAAAGAAGAAGTGGAATTATACATGGATATGTATGTGAAACCGAGTGAGACCGGAACTTCCTCATATGACGGAGTAAAATAAGGAGAAGATTTCTTGGAAGTTAAGTGAATGTTACAAGTCACTATAAAACCCACAGTGATATGTATAAGAGTTCGACCAGCGACTCGGAAACGGAAACGTAAGCCAATACCTACGCGGAGAAAAAAGGATAATTATAAGAGAGTCTTAGCCACTTCCAGTAAACTATGATAAGTGAGTGTGGTTTAAGTTCTAATCTGATTGAAACCTTAAATCCTCTATACGTTCGCAAGTAGTAAATACACAAACCTACATACCTTTACCGTATAGGTATAGATACCTACTATACCTAAGCTTGTAACACTCGCCCAACGCACCGTCCCACGTATATTACCTCTACACACCGCGCGCCCATCATCGTATTGAGGGCATCACGCTAATAATAGATGGCAAGAAAATTTTTAGCCCTTGATGCGTCCGCGTTAAGATCCGATCCGCGTATCTGGGTCTTTGGTACGACCAACCGTGCGCGGCTAACGCAGAAGAAGGGAGGAAGGATTTTATTTCCACACCAAACAAAAAATCAACAAGGATTTATTCGTCTCTAGAAAATGACGATACAGGGGGAGTGAGAAATTGAACGAAAAAATAGAAAAATTAATAAAAATAAGGGTATGTATGAGTTTTTCTATTTTTCACTCAAATTGCGTTTAGTGGATGAGATGGGGTGTAAATTGATGAGACGATCGACTGGTATTGTTTATCGAGTTTGCCAGATGATGATTGTGGCGTACAGTATGAGGTACGTATAGGTATAACGAGAAGAGAAGTGTGCGCGTCGTGAATCGAGGCTCGGGCCAAGGGGCCTCGCCTATTCTTAGTTGCACCAGAACTGATCTGCTGCACCTCCGCCCTCTAGGATATAGGTAGTGTATTGATAGCAACAGGCTGCAAAATATATGGTGTGTATATATAAGTATAGTATATGTATATCTAATTTTCTTTTTTTTTTTTTTAATACCTACCTATACCTACCCCGAAAATATATATACATATATCTTCTATTTTATTTTCTGCACCGTTCGAGTTGTAGGTATATACCTATGTAGTACATATCAATATATAATCGGCGTTGCAACATAACTTGAACGAAATTTATTTATATCGAATTTATTTTTTTTTTGGGGGATTGGGGGGGGGGGGGGGGGGGATTTTGTGTTTTTCATTTTATTTTTTCTGCTATCGTTGTTAATATAATATTGGAAAGTAGGATAATATACATTCACAAGTTATATTATATACTTATAAATATCTATGTACCTAAATAAGTAAATGCGTCATATAATAAATTATAAACCGCAATAGTGAAAATAGCGAGAAATTATCTCGGTCTGTACTATATAGATATAGTATTTATCTATATAGTATGTTAGGTATGTATGTATGCATATTAGTAATATATATGACCTCGGGCTTTGATAAATTTCTTTCACGGTATAGAATTTCTGATTCATCCGGATCTAGTCTCTGCGTATCAAACAAACTGCGCGCTGCATCGCGTCTCAGGGCCGACGAACGTTACTTGACTGTATAACTTACACATATTATATCATACACAAATATTTATATTTAAGGCTATAATATTTTCACCTTTTCATACGTGCAGCCATTCTGTATCCCGTGAAATATAATAACAATAATTGTAATAATCGAAATAATAATAACAAGAAAAACAAAAACAAAAACTGAAATAGTAAGCAACAATAATCATAGCAGCAATACTAGCAATAATATTATCAGGAATATACTAGCAACAGCAGCCGAGGACAGCAGTATCAGCAATATTAGTAATAACAGCAATAATAACAACAATAGTAAAAATGGTACGAATAGTAGTATTAGTACGAGTATTATGATAGCAATAATAATAATGCTTATGTTTTATGATATTCGGGATAGATCGGGTAATTTAAGCGTCGAATGTATTATATAGGTACGTGGCGGCATACTAGATATATACGTATACGTATACGTATACGTACAGCGCGGCGCGAAACGGCCGCGGTGGTGCAGGGTTCCCTTCTCTGATCGGGCGGTATAGGTACTACCTATAGAGATATTGTACGCTAGAGAGCCAGCGCTGCGCCGGGGCACACCGCGCGCGTGTGGGTGAATCGTGTTGCTGGCTCGGCGTGCTACTTTCACTGATTGATATTTGGGTCAGCGGCTACTCTGCGAGGGGTTCCTCTCTAAAATGCACCTCGCGTCGCGTCACGTCGCCTGATCGTAGCGGTCACGGGGTGCTGACGTCCAAATTTTTGGCACATTTATTATAATACCCTTATATCATAAATACCTATTCATTGTATATATATATATGTAAAGATATTTATTAACTACGTGTGTATATAATGAATTATCATTCTCTCCTATTATTTATTGAATATATAAGGAATTTAGAGAATTTTTAAGTATGTTAGAAATGTTATTGAAGGAATTATAATATTATAATACTAGTATAACTATTATCGCATACATTAGATCAATATCATATCTAGTGAAATGGAATCACATGTAACTGTATTAACATCGTTGGGTTTGATTATCTGTGATTTTCTCGTTTACACATTTCATGATATAATAAAAGTCAAAACATGTGTAATCCCCTTTTATTAACTACATTCGGTGAATAAGTTTTCGAGCCCTGCCGTTGATGTAATCGAGGTATACATTATTTTTGAAAAGTGTGTTCTTATTGTTTTTTCTTGTTTTTTTTTTTTTTTATCTATTTTCATTTTGTTTTCGGATTTCGGTCGTTTTTTTTTTTTTTTTTTCTCATTGAAATAAACGCTAGCTGCTGCCGTCGATGGATCGCGGCCGCTGCCAATGACGATTACCACTGGTGTGCCACTTTCACTTGGTTACATAACAGCTCGAGGGGAACTGGGTAAATGGGAGAACCACAATCTACGCCACCAGCGATGCTTAGCTTGGCGGTACGGTAGGTACGACGCGGTTTGGTGCGGAGCTGCGGACCTGCCGTAACGACGCTTCTTACATACATCTAGGTATATAAACACATATATATATATATATATATATATATATATATATATATATATATATATATATACATATATATAGGCTTTTAGGAATCGAATAATTCGGGGTATTATGCCAGTTAACCCGCGTGTATATACATATATATATATATATATACGTACACATATATACTATAGGTATATATAATTATTTCCCCGCAGTTAATATACATTATGTCATAGATATGTTTATATACTACACCTAAATCGTTTTATTATTATTATTATTATTATTATTATTATTATTATTATTATTATTATATGTACTACACGTAGAGGTAACATGTAAGTTTTTTTTTTCTTTTTTTTTCTTCAGAACAATTATTTTATTCTATTCGTTATAGATATTATTGTAATATAATATAGAGAACCCACAAGTTTTGTATATTACTATACTTATACAGCAACGCGAAGTATATAATACACGAAGCTCTAGTATTTCAATCGTAAAAGTATAGGTATATACTAATGATAAAGACTACAATTCCATTTTACGAACAAAAGCATCATTTTAATAAATTTATTTTCGGTATATATGTGTATATATGTATTATATATTCATATATTGTATAGTTTCCCAAGTTTTTTGTTCTTTTTTTTTTTCTAAATCAATTAAAAGATACTAAGGCCTCATACTCTAGTCCTACTTCATGTTTCGACTAGGTACACCGAGCCGATACAACCGCGTCGTGCTCTTTGGTGGAAAGTGAAACCGCTGTACAGTTCTCAAAGTCCGAATAAAAGTAACGGCGCGGTCGTACAGCGAGCTTAAAACATGAGCCTATACCTACATGTATACATGTCGGAGTCTCGTTGTAATTCGCTGACCTCTTGACCCCCGCACGAGTTTTTTTCTTCTTTACTTATTTCTTTTATCGATTTTAGTTTTCTCACTCTTTACCTACTTTCAACAATTCTATATAAGTTCTTTTTTCTTCCATACAAGGCTCGATATCCATATACTATTTGGTTTAAATATAGCTGACAATTCATGTTTGCGATAGAAACAGCTGAGTGTATAATAGTTTTTGGTACTTGTCATATATTCAGAATATATCTGAAAAATTAAGTCAAAGTATCGATAAAGTGACTAAAATTGTTTGAAATAAAAGAAAAAAGAAGGAGAAATATAGAATGATATATCTACTACAGCGCGTAAACTACACCCGATATATATGTATAGTTTATACTCATAGTTTTACTCCGCGCCGGCGCTTGCCACCATCTGGTTATATAAGCGCTTAATTACTATGCCCTATATTTACAAGAGGCATTGTCTCGCCGTGCGGTACTAGCTTTCGCGTCTTGGTTTGACAAGGAGTTACTAGCGCGTTTCAAACTTCTACGAGAAGTCTGTGTATCCCGTTGTTTGAGGTTTAATATATGTATACTTATATATATAGGTACATGTAATAAACATACACGTAGATATATATACTAGCTTATGGCGATAGAAAAGATTACAAGCGTGATGGATTTCTTGATGGATAGATAATCACACGCGGAAAGGAGCTTTTACTTTTGTTTTAACGTATATGATTATGATATAGTGCAGTATAATGGTGAGATTCGGGTACCAATATAATATGGTGCATGTATGAGATTTATGACGAATA
This sequence comes from Tenthredo scrophulariae, assembly GCA_963978835.1. Classification (NCBI taxonomy): domain Eukaryota; kingdom Metazoa; phylum Arthropoda; class Insecta; order Hymenoptera; family Tenthredinidae; genus Tenthredo; species Tenthredo scrophulariae. The sequence goes on along the minus strand of OZ022230.1, from coordinate 1,828,385 downwards.
AATGAAAGAAATACTTAAAAATAAGATACTAAATTTATATCTACGAAATAGAATTTTATTTTATAAAACAAACTCACGATCAGATAGGTTGGTCATAATGTCTATAGTTGAGGTAAAGCGCATGCAATACTAAGAAATAAAACACCGAAGACCACAAGTCTGTGATAATAGTGATACTTTACATAGACGAGTCAAATATTGCTGCGGGAAAAAATAAAAGCGGATCTATATTATTTATATTCTGTATTTTTCAGTCTTTATCTCTCCGAAATCTATAGGTATAAATTATAATACCGTGAGGTTTCGTGGGAATTCGAGCTTGTCCCAAGCGCGCAGGCGCTGATTTCTTCGAATCTTACGAGGGCTGCCAATTTCAGACTTGCCACAAATATCCCTAGAGTCCGTCTGATATTTGATTTCGATTTTTGTTGAATACAAATTGCGGTAGACAGTGGCAGGAAGTGGTTATGTTTGTTGCGAGTCGAAGCGAACGAACCCGACAACAAAAATAGGGATATTACTGAGAAGTTGGTGGAGTTGCTAGCGCAATTCTGCCGACCAAGGATATTCGAATAAATCAGCGCCTGCGCGCTTGGACCGGACTCTTTTCACGAAACCTCACGGTATATACCTGCAGACCGATATAGTAGCTGTACTTCGGTGTGTTAACAAATGTAATGAATTCTAATTACATTTAATAAATTGTAAAAATTCTTTCACTCGGCTAAGAAATGTTTTCTTCTTTTTTGACGTAGAAATGATGTAAGCGATAAACGATTACTGAAGAAAATTGTATCTTATAAGGCTTGAACTATAGATGAAGAATGAAAATCATATATTTATATGCAGTAAATTGCGGCCTGATCACGTTTTAAATAAAATTAAATCTCAAAATCAGGTCAATGATTTGCGGCTGTTTTAGATTGGTATCAATTGAACCCGCATGATATCTATATCGTATTGATTTATTAATTGAATGTTGTATTGAGCGTCTGAATAAAAGAAAAGTGAACAAGACAGATGAAACGAATTTTTGTTAACTTATAAAATGGAATTGGAAGTTAATACGTGTTTATTATAACAGCTAATGATCCTCGACGCGATTATAATATAATACGTATCCAAAGCCACATAGGCGAGGGTGGCGTGAGTGTGGGATATTTTATCACATCCTCTCCGACGTAATTTCTAAGATGATTCGTTCAATGCGGTTTGATTTCCGTAATACTTCCGTGAACTGCACGCACAGCAAGGGACAGAAGCGTACCTACATAGACGGTGACAATTATTGTGATAATCACCAGTTATTGAATGACTTATGATGGGAGTATGCGAGTATCCGGATAGTCCATATCAACGCAGTTGATCTTAAAGTGTTAGTAATTCTTGGAGGGAAAAACCATGCGACTTCCGTTTTTACAAGAAACGAATAATCTCAGAATTACATGGACTGTGGAAGACCAGACTTCCAGGCACCGTATACCTACACGTACGTCGTACACGATATTCATCTTCATGCGGACTTAAATCCGTCGATATATCAACTCATCCAATAAAATCAAATACCATTGCAGCAGATGCGTTGTTATCGTGATTTACAAACTGGCCCAAATTCTCTGATCCATTTCTGTCAAAAAAAAAAATGTCCAAATTGTTATTTGGACAAGATTTTGTCGAAAGATGTACATATGATATGATCAGAGATTCGGGTTGTAGAATAAAAGAAAAGTGAACAAGAAGTATATGAAAAATTAATGCATGTATATGTATGGAATATGGAAATGTGAGAGAAGGGTGAGAAAGGGGGAAATAAATAAAATGGAAGTAAAGGTATAGGTATATAAAGTGGTGGCCTATTATTTAATGGTTTTAGTGAAACGTTAGCGGCGTTATACAATTGGCCTAGATCCTGAGTCACGGAGCGTCACGGATCGTGAGCGCAACCAGGCAGACAGTCACCGCAGTCACCGCAATTGCTTACTTTGCCACGGTGCTCGGGAAGGAGTGCGCCTTTGCAGTCGACCGATAAACCGTAAATCCAAAAGCAATCCTTTGACAAAGAGGAGAATACAAAACCGGGGAGTTTTGGTAAGGTCTTTCATTGTTCTGGGAAATAAAAATGAAGATGAACGCCGGAGGAAAGAAGAAAAAAATGAAACGCGAAGGAGGTATTATCATACGGTTTATTCTTGGTGCAAATTTCCGTCTAATGATTGAGATTTTCTGTTCCTTTTTGGGAACTCCACGGTTCTACCAGAATTCGGTTAATTAGCAACTTTGCGATAAGATCCATTGAGGATCTTGAGAGGTGAGCGAAACCGGGCCGAATCACGCCCGGCAAGGTAATTCTGAAAACGAAAGTCTTAAGAGAGTTACGAAAGCCTAGGTGTGGGAAAACAAGCGCCAGGAAACAGCTTGCTACAGTTGTCGTCTTCTAATTTTTATATTTTTATTACCTCGCTTCATTCTTTGTTCGTCTCTTCTGCATGTAGATATATACAAACATTCCTATGTTTGGTATCACAGATACACTGAACTCTGAAAATATCAATTAGTAACGCAATACTGATGCACCTACAGCTTCGTGAATGCACAAAAAGCACTTTCAGACTCGTTACTCTCCGTGAGGTCATAACGAATGAATATAAAGTTTACGGAATCGTTATTCACGTTACTAACTAAAGTCCATAGAACATATATTCACACATCCGTCTTTTTATACATACGTCAGTACCATTGGCGCCCTTTTTAAGAGGAAATGAACCCACCACCATTTCCGTATACGTTAGAACCGTTAGCACGTAGTTATAGTGTAAGTAGATGTACAGTCATTTAAAAGGATTTACCATTCCTATGATGATAAAAATTCTATCCATATAACGCATTGACAAGTAAAACGTTGGGGTACCTTTTCATACCGATAGATATGAAGGAAATGATGAGCCAGTATAATTGCTTCGAAAAAATACTCGACATTTTTCGTTCTACTTTTGTGGTAAAAGGGCTTCCAATGTAGGAGTAGGAAATATAGGAATGTTCTTCTACAAGTTGGAAACCATTGATAAATATTTTCTGTGGTATGTGGCGAGTATAGTCATGGTATTCTGTGAATAAATAAAAAAAATTAATACTCGAGGGAAGGAACTGAATAAAAAGAAAGAAAGAAAAAAAAAAAAAAACAGAAAAACAAGAACTGAGCAAAGACCTATATTACGATGAATAGAATAAAGAAAAATCTAGAAGAGTTTCTCGACTTTAGAGTAGACATAGTGTATTATAGGGATTTGTTTTTCTAGGAAGGAAAAGATACAGTATAATTCTATAACAAGTTTTTACAAGAATTTATTGAATTTTACAAACCTATAATGAAGGTGACACAATTCTGGTTTTATATTTAAAAAAAAAAGAGACAAACAGTCTCTTTGAAAGGTTAAATTGTCTTCACTTTCAATCTGAATGACAAAAAAGGTAGCCTCTAGTTTTTACCAAAAATTGATAACCGATTCTTTCATGGTGAATTTGAAGAAATCTTGAATTAGGGTTACGTTCGAAAAACGCGTTCAATGTATCTCAAAATCGATGGCGAAGGACTGAAGCGTATGAAATTAATCCGAAAATAATTATCTTATAAAATAATAATCAGATAACGTGCTTAAGTACGATATTATTAACTAAAAGCCTTATAAATCTCGTGCGGTAAGTATAACTATATAAGCAGTAAAGATCAATCCCTGTATATAATAATAAGATAGCAAAACGTAATCGTATTGCAAAAAATAATGGATAGAGAACGCGCAACCGGTTAGCCGGCTACTCGCGCTGGATTATCCGCAACTAGGTTGGAGGTTAGGAGCGATCGTGGGCAGCCTACAGCCTCCGGGGACATATATCTCTGTAGACATGTTATTGTCCACACATTCGCATGAATATATATGCGTATAGCAGTTTTCCAGTTCTCTTTCTATACCTACATCAGCTAGTTCTATACGTATAGGGAACTGTAGCATGGAATCGACTCGCGCTACGGAAGTGACAAGACAGAAACGCTACGACAAGTCGAGTCAAGTCGAGTCGAGTCGAGTCGAGCCAAGTAACGCAGTAGCATGCGGCGCGGCGGATCCTCGAACCTCAACTCTCTTCATCCGAGAGTAGAGAACGAAAGTGAATCTTGCTCCGCTGACGTAACACCATATTACGTTTCGCGAGTCGAGTCCTACTGACACGCATCGCAAGGAAAAGAGAAAGAGAAATGAACGAGCGGCGGGAGATATCGAGAATCGTTTACTACTACTGATTGTTTGCATACATGTATAGAGTGGTTATAAATATAAACACAGCTATTGTAATTTATATCATAAATAAAAATTGAATGATTATAAAAGTCGCGTTTGCTTTGGGGTGGAATTTTTTTCTTCTTCTCACAATCGGAGCTCGACAAGTGCATGAAGAAGAAAGTACGATACAGAAATATATTATGTTATGTTATATTGTGTTTATATAGCTATTGGAGCGGATGCCTATGTGTGTATGTAATAGACGGCATTGAATCGGCATTGAGCTTTATAGGGAGAGACTAGAGAGAGAGAGAGAGAGAGAGAGAGAGAGAGACGCGTGGTTGTGGATACGTCGTAAAGTGACCACGTTGACACACTTACCTAAACTTCCCACGTTACGCAATAGTTTGCTGGCTGAAAACATTCGACGATCGCATTTTATTTGCACTTAGTAGCCCGGTGACACACTTAGGTCGGACCCGACTCGACTCAACAACCGGCTTTAAGAGCTACGCCAGCGAAAGTGTCCACTGCGCTCTTGTAACGTACCTATTACCCTCCGTCTCTTCGGACTCCTCGTCGTTGCTTTTCTGTGTGTGCTCTGATCGAGCGCTTCTTCGTATCATAAATAAATGCATAAATAAATAAATTTTTGAAGTTATATTGGCTTGTAAAAAATATATACCAATAAACTTATATATATCACATCATGTAGTTACATGAGCTAGATCAGGAGATATAAAATGACGAAAATCTAGTTCTAATTAAAAAGAATCGATTCTGAGATACCTGCACACAGATTTTCGGACACATTTTACACTTTCGGATCCCTCGATGCAATGTCATTTTCACTTATAAACAAACTAAAGAATTTCATTTGGGTTTAAAACGGTTATACAACAGTTTGTCATATTCTAGGGACTCCGCATGAGCTCTAGTTACGCAGTGATCGCTATAGATGGAGGGTTTTCTCGTAGACAAAGTGAGACGGTTTGAAACATTACCGCGCGGGGACCAGCGAGTGATTAAAACCGTCTTACCCTTTTTGTACTGGCTTAAGCCTTCCTTAGATCAAACTGCCCCATAATATGTCGAAGATTGAAAAAAATCAAATCGTTAGGAATGCTATCGTTGTTTTATGATGCGGTTAAAAATCTTGAATCTTGATTAGACCCTTAATTAATGTTTTTTGTACTGCATCTGGAATGTAAATAATTGAAACCATGTTCCAAAATGGAGATTCTTGGATTTAAAAATTTGTTAATAAATTGGAAAAAAAAAAAGGATTTGGTTACCAGATAAATTAATTATTTACAGAGGTAAAGAGCGTATCGGCGTTTTGATTTTTTTTTTTATTGATTGATCCAGCTGTATAGATTGGTAGTTTTTTTTTCCTTAGCGAACGGTCCGCGACGCAACGACGCTCCGCGCGCGCTGGTTCGGTTCGGTTCGGTTTGGTAAGCGTACAAGTGTGTCAACGCGTCGCTAATATTATTCGTTACGTCCGTTCTTCGGTGGTAAAGTTTCACTTTCGTTTTCTCGTACGTACCTACCTACCTACCTACCTACCTATCTACCTACCAACCTACCTACACGGCTATTTTATTTGCGTCCCGGTTCTCTCAAAAGACTGCGTCGTCGTACCTCAGCGAGCGTCGCGCTATGGTAGTAAGTACGGCGCCGCGTCGAGTCGCTTAGCATCGCGTAGCGCGTAGCGCGTAGCGTCGCGTTAGCGTAGCCGCAAAGGACCGACCTTAGCGAAGGTTAAAAAACGAAAGTCCGTCATCGAAACTCATCCAAAGTTTATTCTAGCCACGCATATAGCCGCGAGTTTCACTCAGCGTTTGCAGCTACAATACAGCTTATAGGTACCTTATACGTATGTACGTCAGCGTTTTGCATTCACCTAGAGTCTAGAGTCTAGAGTCTAGACGACTGCGTGCTGCAGGCTTACAAAAATTTACCAGATATTAGTATACAAATGCGATCGTTAACCACGCTAGTATCGTTGAAGAGATACCAAAAGCGTGAAATCCCTTTTCCGATTCGTTCAAAAATTTAGCTCAGAGTCAATTGTTTTATATCGATACTTTCAAAAACTTATACACCCATCATCGCATTGACGTTAGATAAAATATTTCAAAATAGTTATATCGTCAATTTTAACTCCAAATTCGTTATTTATAATTTTTTCTGTCGTTATCAAGATAAAATAAATTTCGACATGTTTTTTTAGTTTTATTATAGTAATCTGTCTCCCAATTTATTAATTCGCCGTCTTACTATTATCGTGATTCATATTCGAATGTGAATTATTTCAGTTGACGAAGGAATTCCCTTTTAATAACGCGAACTGACGCGGCGTTTAAAGTGACGCGAAATGACGCGTATGGTCACGTAGGTACCGTTAAACGGCGAAATAAGGTATGAAAAAAGAGAAAAAAAAAAAAACAATGCAATAAGCGAAAAAAAAACTACTACTTAAGAAAGAAAGAAAAAAAAAAAAAAAAAAAACAATAATAAAAAACGCGCAAAAGCAAAAGTGTGACGGATTGTATGGCGCAACCAGCTGGTAACTCGGCAATTCTCATCGTCAGCTGTTATTACACTATGCGCAGGATAAGCGACTCCTCTGCATACGCGCGGTGCTGAACTAACATAATCAGAGTTGGCTGAAAGCTCGGCTTTAATCTGCAGGAAAAATTCAACGTTTTTCTGCTACCCCTGAAGAGATGCGTTATTACATCGACTTTTCCTTTTTGTTTACTTCGTGAAAGAAAAAAAAAAAAAAAAAAAAAAAATATGAATAAGAAAAAGCGAATTGAGAAAAAAAAAGAAGAAAAATACTTTGAATTCTCTACAAACAATAACGCTATTGTTTAAGATAGAGGAATTGCTCAGCTTAAAAATTCATTTGAAAAAAAATAGTTTTATATTGGTAGAGGCGGAACTACCGGACGGTGAATCCGTTCTAAGGCCGATAGAAAGTCCGTGCGAAATATACGACTCGATTCCAACTGCAGAAGCGCGAAGGCCTTCTGCGAATGACTTAATCGTATATTTATACTTTATGTAGTGTATTACATATAATATAGGAATTAATTCATTCATATTCTTTTTTCTTTCATGTTTTTATCATTTTACAAGAGTATTTTAGTTCTGTAAAATAAATGAAGCCTCATTTAAGTGACCCAAACAATTTTAAAATTACGATCGTCCAAACACTCGAAGACCTTTTTGGCGCGAAATATTTTACTTATTTTATGAATAAATTCGTTCCAAATCATGGAATGGAATTTATCTTTGTACAGCGATATTTTCTTACATTTTAAAAATTTCTGAAAAAAAGCGCAACTCTAATGATACTTTTTCTTATATCAATCATTTTATTTCAGTATAGATAACGATAGAAATTGTCTCCGTGATCTACACCATTTAATTAAAGTCTATCACACATGTATGTAGTGAGTTAACGATAAAGAAAGAAAAATGAAATAAAAATCCTGCAATTTCTACCCTCCGCAGAAATGATGCTTCGAATATCTTTTCCAGTGCAGCCGACTATATCCTACAATAAAGTATTTTCAAGTTGAAAGAACAAAGCGCGCGCAGACCGGATAACGTACGAGAAGAAACGCGCTGCTTTTTGGTACCCGCGTGGTTTAGGGCACAGCTGAGGGCCGTGGAGGGTCGCGGAGGACCGGGCGGTCGAGGCTCCGCGTCGCGTCGTTAGAAGCAGAATCAGCAGCGTGTGGCGGGCGACGAGCTGAAAAAGTGAAACTCGGAGCTGCGCGTGTAACCTAGAAATGAAAAAGCGGTGCTCAACTGGTCTCAAAGATCCACGCTCCCCAATATCGTTGTCAACATAAAGAGGGGGTTAAAATCGGGGTTAATCACTCTGCTCTGCGCCTAGACTGAAACTTTCAATTTTTAAAAAATACAGAAGCACGCAAGCAATTCCGACTCAACTTTTTTTTCAGGAAATTAGAATCCGCGTTTCATCCCCTCGGCTTTATTTCAGTATAAAAACGAAACGAAATAAAACTATATTCCGTTTTTTTTTTTGTCTTTAAACCCCTGCGCTGTTTCTGCGCAAAGTATGAATTTTGTCTATTGTAAGGTAGACAATTTTTCGTACAGTTATTATTTTTTTTTTTTTGCTGGCCAAATTTTTTCCTATACAGTGTTACAATGACACGTGTGTCAAATGACACGTTACGGTTATGTAGTTACGTTACGGCGATTACGTTGTCGTATACCACGAGTCATTGCACATTGGTAGGTATAAGCAGTGTAAGTTTATAGCGTAAGAGTAGCAGCAGCCAGCAGCGCGCACTAAACCTTTGACTGGTCGAATGGTCAACGAGCAACAAGGTACTAGATAGGATTTTATTTTTTATTACAGTATACAGTCACTGCACCTGTATATAATACTGGCCAAGCCACGGTATGCAGTTACGTATAATGTGACCGTCGATATCGATGAATAGATCACTAATGTAAAACTAACGTATAATCGGCATATCGCGATGCGGTAATAAATTGGTTTGAATGAAATTATCAGTATCTTATAAGGAAAAGAGAAGTTAACGTGTGGTGTGACCGGTAATTCATTCAGCCTCCGATATAAACATATATTATGCATAAAGAAAGGATAAAATTGTGTAATATCTATCCGACTCAATATTCGATCATAGTTAAGTTGTTTTTACGCTCATAATAAAATGCAGCTATTATAATAAAAACTATTATAATGTCCAGACATGTTCTCTATACAAAGTTTGAAAGTTGAGAACCGAGCGGCGTTCGGATCGGTTCGTAATAACTCGAGAAAATTCGTTTAGGCTCGGGTAAGCCCGGGCGAATTCGAGTTGAGAGGTAAAGGCACTTATTGTTAGTGAAAGTAGCGAGCGCCTAGTCCCTAGATACACACATAGATATAATAAAGATAGGCACAAATACACGTTCACCGGTGGCTCAGCTTAGTATAAATGCATATTTTATTTATACACATACAGAGAGATTGAAGCGTTGGTTTCCACTCAGTCAAAGCCAGCTCGGCACACTCCAGGTTTTTCGTCTGTTCATTGCAGGCCGACCATTTGCATTTTTTTCTCAGGTTGAATTGATTTACTTTCGGAATACATCGATTCGAAAAAAAATAAATAAAATAAAAGTATATGGCCAGCCTGCAATAAACAAACGAAGAACCTGGAGTGTGCCGAGTTGGCTTTGACTGAGTGGAAACCAACGCTTTAATCTCTCTGTATACACAGGCACGTATTACGACCTGCACCGGTAACAAATGCTAACCAATGCTAAGCAACGCTACAAATAAAACCGGCGACTGCAGCGCCAAGGATCAAGGCCGGTTGGTTATACAACTAAACGGGATACGCGAGATGATCTATGAGCCTAGATCTACGTATCTATGTGTACGCACGTTGTATCTCGGCTAACATATGATATTATACATATATAAGTATGTATATGTAATATATATAAGTATTTAAGTTATAGCGGACTTCTGCAGCCAGACTGATCGTGAGCAGCGCCTACTTACGTTGTTTCGTCGCGTCGCAGCATTGCGCTCTGCATATTGGGGAGTCGAAACGGATCGACCCGCTCGCAGCGCATGATGCGCATCGCACGGCGCGTGGTTATAGCTACTTTTGAAAAGATATAACTGAGTGATTTAACGCCGAACTAGAAACTCGGTGGTATAAAATATAAGCGAGAGTTTAGTTATTATAAATTCAGGGCTGGCCTATCTCTAACATTTTCAACATATACGTTAGTGTTACGATGAGGCCTCGAAATCTGTTTGACTTTTCGAACCTCGATTATATGTATGCCTTGTATTATAATACTATAAGGTTTCTTCAATAATTTATCGGTTCGTTATCGACGAAAAATAAAACTAACGCGATATAAGCTCAAGGTTTTGTATAATTTAGTTGAGAAAATTAACAAAACCGACTGAAAATAGTTAGGAAGCTTAATGACTCGTTAAAAAATTGCAAAAAATAATCATTTCTGTCGCACTAATTTTATCTAACGATTATTTTAGTCCGAAATAAAGGATGTGAAAGATCGTGTCACAGACATATATCTACACGCGCTCTTTACTTTCATCGATTTATAATCCGTTCTGCGAACTCTAAGAATAATTAACGATGAATCACACTCAACGAATCACAGTCGAGGCAGTGATAGTAATAGATACGATGGTAATAGATTTTATGAAAAGCAACGAAATATTTCTAGTGATTTTTGACCAAAACTTGAAAGTCTAGTCGTCTGGATTCGACCCTTTATTCATCGATTAAACTTAAAGTGTGTAATATATCAACTGACCAAATCTGTGCCAATAAATAATACTTTTATACCAGTAGTTGTGTACCTGTATCTAAAAAGGTCTATTATATTATTTAAGTATATAGAAACGTGTATATAACGGTGATATGTAGGGTATTTGACATATTATGGGCTCTGCCCAAGAAGAAGGCCTTGGATCTCCATCTTGCCCGAGTTGTCTTAGAGTTAGAGGCTGTTTGGCGTATGGCCCGCGCAGCGTATAGTAGCTGCCGCGTCTAGCATAGCGGTCCGGAAGATATTTTTACATCGTAAGACGTTTCGAAGAAGAATCCCGCTGCATGCAGTTTAGGTGTTTAGTTTTTATTCTGGCTCTAGATCACCGCAAAACAACCTTGTCTGATAGATAGATATAGAGATAGATATATCTATCGCGTTATAACAACGTCCGGAACGAAAGGCTATACACAGTATTTCGATCTTAAGACCCAGTCGAGTATAGGTATATCCGCATGCATCAAAGAACCTTAGAAATTGAGGCCACGGAATATTTTTAGCAACTAAATTTCGCTGGTGTTTATTTATTTTGTTTAATCCTGGTAGGTAAACCGATTTTTCTTCATAGTCAAAATAAAAATGGTGAAAAACAAAGAAAAATACTAAGATTTTTGTACGTATCAACTTCCTCATCCTCGATCCTCCGTCTATACTACAGCTATATGTATACATAGTATTGAAGATGTCCCATTCACCCCGCCTACGCTTCAGCGAACTGCTAAGCTCGTACCTGGCTACACCGTAATATACGTACGCTCATAAAAAAATAACCGTACGTTAAGTCGAGGTGTTGCGACATACGTAGCGGTCCGCTGGCCCACCGTGATACAGCGAGGCAAAGATATATCGTATTTTAGGCATATTATATACCTGATACTATCTCTTCGTAGTATATATAAATATCTATATGTTATAGACTGTAACGTATAGGTCAATAATTATATCTCGATATTCTATACGCTCACTGGCGAAAAGAAAAATAAAAAGTTACAAATTGGCAATTGGAAAAAAATTTTATACCGATATTTAAATGAGATAAAATAAAAATTATGCAACCATATTCGGTCACGATATTCTAGCAGCTTTTATACGGGAAGGCACAAGCGATCCTGATTGCATTGGCTGTTATTTACAATTAAACTTATCCATCTACGCTCATCTAATACATTCAAATTTTCTGCCAAATATGTACCGTTCGATGCATAACGATCTATCTCGATTTTCTTTCATGGTATTCTACAGAACATGTTGTGCCAATATTCGCCAATGGTTCATTTCGTACTATAATCTGCACGAACATGTATGAATATGTTCCATTATTCACGAAGATCGGTATGATTTCCTGTTTAGTTTCGACATAATCAGCGACTTCATGATAATTGGAATTAATTTTTATATCGACGAATGTGAATTGGATGAATTAATTAGTGTAAGAATTGAGTTAATTCATAACGATTTTGTGTATAACATTCCCATGCGTGTGAAGAATGGGTTGAGGGGTAAAGTCAGTCAGTGATCGCCCTCGGACGAGCCCCAGCACGGCCCCTGAAAGGTGTCTGAGTATCTGCAGGCTAGTTCTACTAGGTGGATATACAGATACTCATATCGTAAGTATATAGGGAATTGTTACTGCGTCACGGTCGCTACTCCACCGTGCGGGTTGCCAAATAGTGAAACTTTTGAAAGTTTGCGTTTCTCCAGGGGGGGACAGGACAGGACAGAAATTAGGGAAATATAATAAAATCCTTAACTTAACCGCGCGCTGCTAATGTCGCCAGCGAACGCATAGCAAAAAATGGGATATATATATATCTGTACATACACCTCGGCCAGAGTTTTATATTCTTTCGCAATTTTTATCCCTCGATTTGGGTACCATTTATGAGATTTGATCGGCACTTGCGATTATCTCAATTAAAATAAATAAATAAATTTATTTCACAACGCTTTATTGCGACTTGACCTTTGACAAAACCCAGTGTGAAGAACAGTTCGATGAATCGTACAGGATTTTTGACAAAAAAAATAATAGCGTGAGAATCAGGTGAAACAGCACGGTCGATTCGCGCCAATACTGATTTACTTAAGTTTTTACAGGGTGAGCGAACACACGAAAATTTCCCTAGAGTCGGTACGTGTCTCGCCGTTGATCACGCGTCAAATTACCTTAGGGATTTTCTAGCGCAACGAGTGGCTATTCGTATGAAATACGAATTATTCAGAGCCTGCGCGCTGCGATCGTGCTGTTTCACCTGATTCTCACGGTATGTATATATATTTCGTTCTACATTTGTTACGTTGAATTTTTCTCACTGAATTATTATGTATCGATAAAAAACCAACTGACTGCATATGTTATATAAATTCTGAAACTTTGAACAACATGCATATACAAAAATTTTTCTCCGGCCAAGAATTATTCAATTTACATACATTTTATAATGCAAGGGTTCATCTGCCGCTGCTGTAGACTATACCCACTGATTCCGGCTGCAAATCGAAAACAATATAATAATTACAATAAATCGGCGACAATATAGAATCTGAATGAAACGATAAATGATAAATTATAGTGTCAATTAATGGGATCGATTCATGAGATATGAATAACATAAAAGCATAAAATACGTTTAAACTGATAATAATCAATGATGAAAAATAAAATTGATAACAAAAAATGTTAATTAAATTATATTTACTATACATATATGAAGTATAAATGCAATGAAATGCGATGCGATGCGATGGAAGGAAAATCTATTCTGCATGCGTATATAGGTGTGAGTATTTGTTTATAGTGTTTGTTTATTGTCTTGGATGTAGTGCAATGTCCCCTAAGAAAAATAAAATGAGAATATGAGAGTGAAAATAAGAATAAGAAAAATAAAATAATATAATATAGGTAAGGTACGTAATTAGCTAAGTTAAAACAAATAAAAAAAAATAATAAATTATAAACCTTGAAAATAATACGCGTCAAAATACAATATTAACCATAACTGTAAACAATAAGAGTTCAGTATAAAAGTATAACAGCGATGATAAAGGTAAACGACCATCGTTGTGATCGTCACTGTATATAATACGTCTTCGCATATAAATATCTCGCAATAATCATTTTCGTTATTATTCGTGAATTTATAATTTTCCCTTAATTTCTATATTAAGAAACCGTGATATTGGAAATTATAATAGAACGTTTAGCGCAACGTGTTCGTTATTATTGTTATTATAGATAAGTAAGAAACGAGTCTGAGTACCGGAAAAGTGGTTCTTATACAATTATTATGTATATAGCGATGAAAATATACGTTATTTCGAAAATAAACAATCATCAAATTAATTGAAAACTTGTTCGTAAGTTTTATACGCGCAGGTTATTATATTACGCCGTAGTATCAGAAAATCGATTAACACCAGAGTTTGTTTACGTTTGCGATAAGAAATCGCGTATATCCCATCTTTCGTTTATTATCATTATCTTTATTATTATTATTATTATTGTTATTTTTACTTCTTGTTTTTATATTCCGCTGGAAGAAACTCCGCACGTAAATATAAGTTTTTGGTTTCATCCACTCGGAGAACCTCTGAAATAAAAAGAAAAGGGAATTTTCGCGAAAAAAAAATAGCGTTTTAAAACCTATTTTACGATGCAATTAGTATATTGTGTATCTAGGGCGCAAAGTAGGCGATTCCCGCCCGCGAGTTATTCCGCCCCAAATACACACGATATTTTACCTCACTGCACATGTGAGGAAAAGAAAAATAATACAGAGAGGTAAGAAAAATTGTTAGTAATTAAAGTAGATAGTCAAAATTGATAGTAGAAAAGTTTTGGCGCGTGCGCACGTCACAAATTCTTCTTTACCGCCCGCTCTGTCTTTCTCGCCCTAGGGCGGGAAAGTGATTATTTTCGAAGTGCGAAGTGCGCATGCGCAAAGACCACTTCGTGCTCCCTATACAGCTACGGAAAGACCCCTTTTCCAAGCAGGTGTGAAGAAAATTAATGAATTCTGAGCCTTCCCATAAAAATTTTTCAAATATAGAAAAGACACGATTTAATTTTCTTTTTTTTTTTCAAATTTGTATTACGCGGTTTTTGTGGTGAATAATTTTACATAGCATGATTTTATAAGAATTTAAATTCTGTACAAAGAGTGCGTCCTTCGAATAAAATTCGTAAGTTCAACGGTATACAAGTTATAAACGGTGCGAGTTTATACATACTTTAAAACTCTTCTAGCTCCGAAATTATTGACTTTATAAAAATAATACTAGAGAGATTTTTGGTAGAGAATTTAATCCTCTAGAAAACAGTAGTCGGCGAAATTTCGTATCACAAAATTCGGTTGAGTAATGACAATTAGAAAAAAAAAAAAAAAAAACCACACAGACGTCAAGTCTTTCCTACGTTATTTAAATACGATATCTTATGACAAAGGATTTTCATGTCGCAACGAAAGAAAAATAATGTTAGCCTGAAACGACGCGTCCTTGATACACATACATTTTTTTTTTTTTCTTCTCAATCTTTTTGCGGGTAAAAAGAAGGCGAAGAGATGGACTTCAGATAATTACTAAAGGAAGAGGACAATGAGGATGAAGGAAAGTCGGTTGAATGGGGAATCATAAACGCGGGCGGGCGACTCGTGACGCGTCCGGCGTCGCAGCTGTTTCGCGAAGCCTTGACCTTGGAACGGGACGCGAAGGAACGCGTCGCTTCGCGACGCGGCAAGCGGGACGCTGCTAGCCTTAAGCTAAACGAGCACTCGGGCACTCGGGCACTCGGGCAATTCGCGATCCCTCCTCCTCCTCTTCCTCCACCTCCTCCTCCTTCTCTTCTTCCTCCTCTCGTCGCGAGCCGATCCCCCTGTCTCCCTCCTTTCCTCCCTGCCGCTCTTCTGCGGACATTCAGCGTCACTGACCTACGCACTACACCGACGCCGCGACAACAATCGACGGCGACGACGTAACGGCGACGACGATGATGACGACAACGACGCCCGCTCCGCTCCGGGGCGACGGTGGCGGGGCGGCGGGACAGCAATATCCGCAATTTGCAATTCGACTCGAGTACTTGTAGATTTAAAAGAGATAAGTCTAATCGATGATGCATGTATGTACATACCTAGGTATAGACGAAAACAGTGTGAAATATTACTATCTTAAAAAAAAAAAAAAAAAAAAAAAAAAAGAAAATTATAATAATTTCTACGTCTTTTGAATAATACATTATCTAGTGATAAGGAATATTAATTCGATAACAATTTGGAAGATAGATACATGAATGGAGATTACATTAAGATATGACCTACAGAGGTAATTTCGAAGTGGTCGCGTAAGAATTTATACCGGACTTTCCCCATGAGAATATAGGTATATGCGCATATATCTGTATGGGTATTTGTGTATGGCAGTTTTATTTAAACTCTGACATGCCTTATCTGAATGGGCTTTCTTAATTTACTGACATTTTATTTTTAAAAGGACTAGTTCGTAATAGGTGTGTAACTACCCACTGATGTAATAGATCGTAAATTTTCTTTACCAATTTTCGTCACTGTTTTTATTCAAGTTTAATTAATCAATTATCAATAACGAATTGATTATAGCTTGCTTGAGAATGTTTCAACTGTTACAAAATATGTTTTTTTTTTTTTAATTTATTTATTTAATTTTTGTTTTTCTTTTTTTTTTTTATCTCGCTTTTAGGATCGAAACTTTATTTTTAAAGGATCGTTCAATTAATTCAATTATGCGTTGTAGTAGTATAATATTAATTATTTTCCGTTTCTACTATACATACAATTTTTAAGATATAGTAGAATCTACAATATATTATTTTTATACTAAATATTATATAAAAATAAAAATCCACGATTTTGATAATATTTTTCCAAACGTATAGGTAAATAAGATATCGCCCTTTACGAATAAAATAGTTTCATTGTCAGTTTCCTTTTTGAATTTTTTTGCAAACGAAGGGGCTGGGCCGAGATCTATCCGCGTTTTATATTCTGTTATTCGTTTTTTTTTTTTTTTTTTTTTTTTTTTTAGACCTTGATAGCTGTTTTACAAAATTTACGTTCTTACAACGTGAGTATTATGTTAAAAAAAAAAAAAAATAGATAAAGAAAAAAAAAAAACTGTATAGAACAATACAATTATTGCAGTATACATACGAATTCGTAAGTTAGAAGTGGCTGCCAAATCCCGTTACGTATACGTATATACCTATATTATACGTGTACTATATCTACAGACGCAAATCAACGAGAAATGACTAAAAAAAATAGAAAAAAAAAAAAAACAACCAAAGAAAATAAAAGAAATTACAAAAAAAAAAATCAATGAAAACAACAATCGAATATATAAACAATTTTTAATTAACGGAGAAAACACTACATGTGATCATAATAATAATGAGAATAATAATAATAATAATAATAATAATAACGAAAATCTCTCATTTCATTGCGTGAAAAATAGAAAAGAAAAAACTGTTTTTGAAGGTAAGCTAACAATAAATCGTAACATATGTGGCATTTTACAACAGTATGTATATATTATATGTAGGTATATGTATATGTATGTATGTATATTCCATAGGTATATTGTATAGCAGGGAAGAGTAGTATGATTATTATAGCTATGAAAGAAAAGCTTATAGATTTGTTGCAGAGGTCAAAGTAAAGGCGTTTGCATGAGACGACCGTTAGACGTAACTAAATAATATAGAGAGAGGAAAAATGAGAGAGTGAGAGAGAAAGAGAGAGAGAGAGAGAGAGAGAGAGAGAGAGAGAGAGAGAGAGAGAGAGAGTTATATAAAATAGTGAGGAACTGAGAGAGAGGAATAGAAAACTGGCAGAAAAAAATGAAAAAAAAAATAAAAAATATATAAAACCAGACGATCTTTCAACCTCACCTTGCCAAGTTTAGACTCACGGCGTCGGTTTATTTTTGCATTATATACACGTCTATATAGTATATGTAACTTTTTTTTTCCTTCGTTTTTTTTCTCTCTTTTTTTTTTTTTTAAGTGCGCGTAGCTCGCGAAACCTGGAGTCACGGCACTCGATCTTCAGTTGGCATAGGTCAGGAGACGGCGCAGAAATAACCAATGTCAAACAATCTTGAAAAAAAAAAGAAATAGATTCGACCGCCGTGGCTAGGCTGCGGACGCCCCCGCCACCTTAAACACGTCTATGCTGTACCTATTTGCGGTGCTTGTGCTAGCTAGACAAATCTTGATCATTTCATATCGTATTAAAGCGATAGTATAATATAATTAATCGTATATTCATAAATATATATATCAGGGTGATTCATTTTAGATCGACATTTTTTTTTTCGGGAGTTCCGGTTGAAAAATCTTCAGAATTCAGTTTAACAAAAAAAAAAAAAAAAAATCATGAAAAGCGAATACCTAATTTTAATTTCGAAAAATCGATCACTGAATTATAAGCTTTCCCGTTTAAATAACATGGGAAAATATTTCTGCTACGTTTAAATGGATATTACACTGGTCAGATAATTTTTTTTTTTTTTTTTACAATTATCCTGCAGAATTAAATTCTCCACGAAATTATATTGACAATCAATTCTGTAGATGGAATTTTTTAAATCGAAAAATAGTAGAATTTTTTTCTCATTTATTTAGGCTAAGGACCTCAAAATTTGTTGAAAAATGTTGAAAATGAAAATCGGTAAAGTAAAGGAAGAACGTCGTAAGTCTTGGCGCATACGATCTTCCGCAGATCTAACTGAACGAGGAATAATCAAGTTGACTAATTCCAGAAGGTCGTACGACGCGACGTAATGCGAGTTTCTCTCATTTGTAAAAGTAGAATATTAAAAATTTTGAAAAAACAAAACTTTAAAAATTACTCATTCAACGATTACAAGCAGAAGGTCGTATCCGCCGTAAAACATATGTGAAAAAAAAAGTTGAAATAAAGAAAAAAACGGAAAACTTGAAACCCGAAGGTCGTATGTTAGGTAGATGCATCGTTTTCGTTTTTTTTTGTTATTTTAAGAACCTAGAAGCAGAAGGTCGTATCCGCCCACACGCGACCTTTTACATTCAGATTTTCAAATTTTGAATTCCGAATTCTTAGTATGCGTCTTCATAATTTGTACCGCGAATTACTACATGAAAAAGGAAGAAAGAAAGAAAAAAAAAAATGATATGCGATCTTTATGTCACAAAAATCACCCTTTTTGGTGCCTACGAACTCATGTCACTATAGACACGCGATATATGATTAGGATATAATTATAAGGTCAGTCGAATTATAACCCGCAATCAGGAGTACATTAGATATAGATTTACCTTATAATTTCATTATCAAACTAACATACAGGCTTAGTCTATAATTAGCTATAGAGCGATATACTAATTAGTTATCGCAGAATTCGTTATCATTTATCATACGCACGTTTATCGCGAATTATTCCGATAAAAATGTCTGCATATCGTACCAGCCGATTAATTTCTATTTGATGATGATCGACGATTTCGATTTCGATTCCGCAAAATAAGAAATAATAATAGAGGGAGAGAGGGGATTAAAAATAATAATAATAATTATTATTATTATTATTATTATCATAATAATAACAAAAATGATAAAAATACTTTATTTATCGTATAAGATTATGAATGGGTGTTAAATATTTACGTATATTATATTTGAAGAAAAAGGTAAATCCAGATGGATAGGTGCGTGTGTTTTTTATATTGAAAATTTGAAATTGCAATCGATATATGAATATGCGATTAATTAACGGACAAGATGATCACGACGTTTATTTTTATACCGTGTGACTAAGTCCGTAGGTTAATATACACAATATAAATAAGGAAGTGTCTTATGAGTGTAATTTATACACGACTTACGTTTTCGATATTTTCGTAATTGTTTTTTTTTCTTTTTATTATTTTTTCCGAAATCAATTCGCGGTTATAGACACAAAACAATTATTCATTACGTGATGTCCTTAATTACGAAATAATAAAAGTTCAATGAACTCTCATTGACGTTAGCGTTTATAAATCCCTCAGATCCATCACACACACAGATATAATTCTTATATTTATATCAGCAGAATTACCGAAAAAACGGATGTGTATAAATAACGCAGCTTAATGAATTACCCACTACGTACCGTTTACGAACTATACAGGGTGACCCAGAATTCGTGTCGAAAAATTTACAGGGTAAATCTTGATCAAAAACGGGATCGAAATTTCCTTAGCCGTTTTTTCCGGAAATGCTTAGATTTCTCGTTATAATTATTTTGAATCCAGCCAATGACGTGCAGCTTATGAACGGCCGTTTGTCGATGTGATTACTGCTCGGTTGTGTGCGCGTCTCTCACCCTATTGCCGGCGCGAAAAGTAGTGCACCCAACCAAGCGGCAAGCACACCGACAAGCGTCCGTTCATAAGCCGCGCGTCATTGACTGAAACGAAAATAATTATAACGAGAAATCTAAACGTTTCCGGAAAAAACGGCTAAGGAAATTTCGATCCCGTTTTTGATCAAGATTTACCCTGTAAATTCCTCGTCACGAATTCTGGGTCACTCTGTAGAAGTTTAAATTCTAGTCAGTTTGATTAATCGAATTGAACGGGGAATTAACTCGCGCAATATTCTCGCTGGATATATGGGTTATCCTTTGGGAATAATCTCGCAGAGTGACGACTTAATCGTGTTAATTAATTTCCGAAAGTGATTGGTGGACGCTGTTTTACTCATGTATAGCTACATGGTTAGTTCAGGTATTGGAATGTACGCTAAGGTGGTCCTTAATATTTGAGACTCGGGCGACTCAATTGATGTACACCTTGGAAAGATTTTTTTTTTCTTTACTCAAATCGCTCGTACTTCGTTAATAAATTTTTTATCGATTCAATTTCATTCACAGCTGGTTACTGTGTTGCGGAAACACGATTAAAAATTGTTTGAGAAAATTATTTGCAAGGTCTCATTACCCCCTTTATGATAACAGGGAGTCTATTTCTGTATAGAATATCAGAAAGACTGACCGTGACCTAGAATCCAAAAATCAAAATCGTTGCATGCGTTTACGTATAAATATGCGTGTGTTTGTCTCTGTATCCCGCGAAGCTCGAAGCTTTTTTTGTATCTAATCTTCACTGCAAATGAATTTCGATCCTGATTTATTTTTTTATTCCACTTCCCCAGAAGTAAGTAAAAAATAAACACAAAAAATCCGAAAAAACTGCAGACTGATATCAATTATTATTATTATTATTATCATACTTTTTATTGTCAATGCTAGATGGATTCAGGCTTGCTAACCGATTTGCGATTTTGAATACCGTATTATAAATCGGTAAAAATTTTATAATCGAAATTGACAATGATGTGAGAAGAAGGAAAAGGAATCGCGCACCGAGTCGATTCCTCGTATCCATCTCTCACCGCTCCTCTGTTGACCGTCTGAGTCAGGGTGTGTGCGCATTCTTTATCGCAACCGGTATCTCCCATTATTATCGGGTTCTCCTATCTTCGTCTGTGCACTCGTACAAATAAATCCTCGCCGTTTCAACGGGGACATATACATACACCTATACACATTCACTCGCTTACTTACTTACTTACCTTATAGTATCTGCAGGTAGGTATAGCGTCTATACCTATATCTAAGTACGCACTGCGTAGGTTGGGATAACGCTCTTCCCACAACACATAAATATACGAGATGCGTGTAGTTTTATACTATAATAGACACGTATACTACGATATGCATTTTTCATGCAGATGGATGTGAGAATAATTAATACATGAGGTATTATAGTACGCCGACCGTTATTCATTCCTGGAGTTTTTTCCAGGCTAAAAAAAGGAGAACCTCATTTTTTCATTGTTTCTTTTTATTAAATCTATAAAAAAAGTTATCTGTAATACACGGAAGATCATTTTTCAGCCATATACAGGGTGAGTTTCCTCCGGGGTCTGGAGAGGGTGTGGCTTAAATCGGCTGAGACTCCGCCTCCTTCCATTCATACTTCTCATTATCAAAATAACAATTCGCACTCATTGTCAGCTACTATTTCTTTCGCTCTTACCGTCTTATCTACATAATAGACAAAACTTCATATAGCCTTGTCGAAACAATGAGACACTCTACTATTCACCCTGAATTCTGAATGGATTGTTTAGCATCTGAAGGCAATCATCACCCTGATAATAACAAGTGTGAATAGGAGGAGGCGGAGTCTCAGACGATTTAAGCCACGCCCTCTCCAGACCCCGGAGAAAACTCACCCTGTATATACATATAATACATCCGAAATTTTTCTTATATTCATTTTATCAATTCTTAGGCTTTATTGATTATTAAGTTTGTAATGATTTCAACTGATGCTATGAGTTACTCTACTATTGACCAGACGAAAAACTTTTAATCTTCGAATCAGAATTTCACCGGAATTAGTAATAATTAATAATGTAATGACATCCTCGATTCGTTGATGTTCCTTAAAATCGATCAAATAAATGAAAGAAAAATTAGCCCCATGTTTGGACACGGTTGAAAAATTATCGTCGTGGAATCTTCGAGAATATTTTAAATTTTACTAAAATTAGATTTTTTCCCGTTCTTTAGAGCTGGAACAATGATATATATACTATATATATATATGTATATATATAAAAAGACGTTGCTTATACATCGAAATAAGGAAAATAAATTAGAGGAAGTTCTACGCGTCTTTCCGTCCTGTGGTTTGAACTGTATCAAGTAGTCAGTCGTTGCCCGGACTTGTCATGGATTATCGTAAATGACAATTGCCAGTATGACTATGGTCGTTCGAAACGGGGGTTTTCAACCTTTGTCCGTAAATCGAGGAGTTGGCCAGAACTCGCGTCAAATTGATACGAAGAAATGAGTATACCGAGAATTTTCCACTTATACATCGTAAGTTTTATCACAAATTTATATACAAAACGAAAGTATTCGTGTTTAAAAACCGTCGAAAATTCGGTTAGAAATAATAATTTACCGGTTTCTATAATATACTCGAAGGAGATTATACACGTGGAGAGAAAAACCCGAATGGATTCGTAATTTACAATCTAGTGTCACTCTCGAGTTGATGGTAGCAACCTGGTGGCATCTACCTACTCATAACACACACTATCCTAGGGTATAGCTGTACTAAGCTCTCGAATATACGTATATGATAGAATTCTGCGTGGGTGGACGTGTGGAACTCATCCCATCTTTATTTTTATTCGCGGTTCACGACTGATACCGCGAACGGCAAAACGCGAGAGAGAAGAACAAGAAATGAATAAAAAAAGGAAAGAAAAAAAAGGAAAAGTAAGAAAATAAATAAATAAATGAACCCTCCGACGACACATGTATACATAAGGTTTTCTTTATCTGTTCGGTTAGTTGGCTGAACCGCAGATTATCTCGCTGTTCGATTCTCGTTTTATTTCATTCTTCGATCGGTAATAATAAAACGTTGATTCTGAAAAATGAAACCTTTTACTTTTCATTTATCCTCAAGTTTCTCCCTCGTATTAATAGTATAAGCATATTTTTTATTTCACATTTTTTCTATCCCGAAAACCCGGAAGCTTGTTGTTTCCGTTTCGCATGTATCTAACCGCGGTTTTTGTTGGTTTAGCCGATTTTTCGTTTACATGCGTCAGATCACGTATTCTATACGTTTAATTTGACGGCAGTAGAGGCATAGAACGACGAAGGGATTCGTATTGAAAAATTCTTTGAACCAAAAAAGGCGAATAACTTTCTTTATTTTTTTCCACCGACGGTCCCAAAGCACATCCGGAAATGTAGTCAGATAAGACGCGTTGAAGTATCGACTCCGAGTTGGAATTTGAGATACACTTGATTTTATTTGTTCCTATTCCGAAATCTTGATATTTTTATCAAAAATTTTATCCACGAAACGCTCTTGATCGGAATAGACTTCGCAAATCGATCACTGAATGAAAAAAAGTCAATTCCTGCACGAGCAAAAATTGATTATTGGTTGTTATCATCGACTAAATAATTACTCGATCGGCTAATTCCGTCTAGATACTAACTTTCAAGAAATACGAGCGCAGGAATCTGATGGAAGCTTTTTTAAACTCAGAATTACCGATTTAAATAAAAATGATGAAAACCCTCCGATCCGTTTTCGAGACATCATTGATAAAACGGGACAAGAGCTAGCTGCAATGTCCGAATCTCGTTATTTCAATAACTCAAAAACCACTGCACCGATAAAATCGAAAATCTAATCAGTTCTGAGACACATAAAACCGCGTCGATCGATCTAACGAAAGTTAAGATCCGTTCAGTCGTTCTCAAGATATGTTCAGACGAAAAATTGATCACATCTGCGCACACGCAGAGATTCAGAGGTTCATCTAAAAATGGTCAAATGGTCGGAGTTCTCTGGACCTTAAAACGTGGAGATCTAGCGATAACCGGAGTTTTCATTTTTGTATGAGTGATCGTACGTAAGAACTTCCCGTTTTCTCGAAATCGGAAATTGAAAGATTCTTCATCGGTTAATTCCCGCTGCAGCAACTTTGGCGATGAATAAATGGCCATGGATCTTCATTCCTTTTAGGTCATCCCGGGCCTTTTACCAGTAGTTGATCGTAGGTGTTTGCCTGAAAACGTGAACGGGCCAACCGCGTATATACTTATATATACTTATATATATACCTTCGTGGATGTACGAAGATGAAAGAAGGTGAATGCACTCCGAAGAGGAAATAGGCGGGGGGAGTGAGAAGAAACGGGGGAAAAATGTTAGAGAGGAGGGAGATTCAGGGAGGAGGGCGATACCGTAGCACCAGGTAAGACAAGACATAAACTATAAGGTATACAAGGTAAAGAGAGCTCAGGGCTTTGCCTCAGGGCAGAATTATCAGCATGACAAAATTTTTTTTATACCGTCGACCCGCGTACGTCACCTAGCTAACCGGCAACAGCTAACACAACCGGATACCTGTACCAAGTATATCAATCCGCAGAATTTACCGACTTCGAACTTTCTGAACTGACCAAAGCTCTTCATCCCAACGAACAAGACGAACCGCAACTTCGACTTTGGGCGAGGCGACGCATCAGCGTCTGCCAACGTCGGCCGTCGACCCTCGAGCGGGACTCGACGAGGTCCTTGACTACACGGTAGGTACATACGTGTAAAGGCAACGATAGCAGTTTGGAGAACTAGTATGGTCCGAAAAAGTACCATTTCACTACTTTGTAGGATTTGTTAAGGTGTACCCGTATCATCGGTGAAGACAGAAATTTATTCGGCTGTGAAGTAGACACGTCATCTTTATCTGCATGTGAAAGACCCAATTTTTGGCATTCAGCGAGAAAGGGAGGACATAAATTTCAACCATTCCACTTTCTTTTATTTGCAGCTTTTGAAAGAGAAAACAAATCTTCATAGTCACATACTAGTTCTAATGCATATTATTGCGATTACGTTTTCGTCTTAAATCAGCAATCCAAATCAAAAAAAAAACACTTTCTTTTATTGTGAGGTGTGACCATTTGACCATTTATCGATTAATTTATTGTGAAGAATATCAGAATTTGATTTCTTCATTCTTTGATCTTTATTGAATTCTTTTCTGGAATCAAACTATTCTAGGATGAAGATTCCTAAATCGTTTTTTTCTTTTTTATAACGCGAAGGGTACTTCCTGCATCATCTGATATCTCAGACAAAGAAGATTGATGGTTTGAATTATTTTGATAATTCTGAGTAGATTTTATAAAAAATTAACGAGGACATCTCAAGCGGTACGATTCTGGAAACTAGTTTCGCCAAATTGCAGCATAGGTTCCCTGAATTTTACCTCAAATCAAATAGAATGGTAAATGTGGCTGAGATCTTTGACCTTTTCGTATCGCATTGCACGAGTGCAATTTTGGCTGCTTAGTGTATTTGCGATTTATGAAACTGGACTAAATCCAAAAAAAATATAATCGTGAACTTGAAAGTGAAACAAAACGTTATTCGACTATAAATGTTGAAGGCAAATGATGTTACGTTATTATATAGTAAATATATAGGAGAGACTCGAGTTTATTTATACTCACTAGAAAGATAAAAATTTACATCTCAACATGGTTTTTTTTTTTTTTTTTTTTTCATTTCTCTAAATGAACTTTTTTGTCACGATTTCAAGTGGCTTAGTCATCAAATGACTAACAGATCGTGGAATATCCCTGTTTCTAATTATAGACTAAAATAAAATTGCTAATTTTATATGCAAGGATGCGATTTTGGAATCTTTTTTTCATCAATTTAATAAATCCAACCATAATATTGATTGAGCCCATCACACCTCATACCAAACTATACCTACCCCATTGAAAATCGCCTTTCTATGTCAAAAATGAAATCATATTTTATGGTGTTTCTAAAATGAGAAGGGCTGAATGGTCCTCGTCATTTTTATTCCTTGTGCATTTAGGCCCCCTCTGAATAAAAGGGGTGGTTGAAATCCCATAAACCAATCAAAGGACTCGCGTAAAAGCCTGGGAAACTATGAAACCATCTCGTAGGCATAGCGGACCAGCGAAGCCCCGCGTCGAAGTAGTTTCCGGCGGTCGTGGTCAGCCTCATGGCAGAGTACGGAGTACCGGAGCACCGGAGTACGGAGAAGCTCTTCGGAGGCCGTAGCCTAGGAAGAAAAGCGCTTTGGCCTGCACCAGGACCTAGTGCTCAGATGAAGGGCTTGTAGAAAGGGATCCGGGGATCTGGGGGGTCCAGAGGGGAGTACGATTGCGGTTCCCGGGAGCCGCGAGCCGTGAGCGTCGCGCGGTCGTTGGCCCGGACGCGTCTCATCGTCAGCTACGGTCCCAGCGGGCCACACCGGGCCTCACCTGCACCAAATTCCTAGCTGGCCAACTCGGGCCGTTGACCCCGACTCAAACGACCACTGCACTCCTAGTGGAAGAAGGCATGGAAGTTAGGAGTATGGAACAGGAAGGCGAACGCCGAAACTAGAAGTCAGCGTATTAGTGTGTGAGACGGTGAAAGAGTCAACAACAACTTGTTTGGGTTAACTTTTTCCCTTTTTCGTTTTCGATATACGCGAGATTCGGGCGCAAGAAACCAGCTCCGGAGACCAAAATGCCTATGGAAGCTTCTCGATTTATCATTATCGATGAGTGTTAACGATGGCATAAGCACACGGGGCTTTTATACAATTGAGATTCCGGTATTTCAATTTTATGGATGTTTGTGCCATACCATGGAAAGTAAAGAAGCCAAAAGGGACAAAAACGAGTTGAAAATCCTTATAGATTAACGTTCATATCGTTGGCTTGCCTTTTTCTTGCCACGTTTTGGATGGACGAGGTTCGTGCACAAGAAAGAAACTCTGGAAACAAAAATGCCCATGGAAGCTTCTGGGTTGATCATTATTGAACCGTTAGCGATGAGTACATCGAGCTTTCTTCATAAGTTTCAAATTTCAGTATTTGGATTTTGCGGGCTGTACCTATTATCACATGAAAGTAAAATACGATATCAAAGAATCAAAAACTATAAAGAAAATGTGTCTAGAATCTTTTGGACATCATTCTCGTACCTGTAATATAAGAAATTCAGTTATTTTCTGACCAGGTCAAGGTAGCCAGCTGTTACATAATCGATAGCCTTTCGGTAAACTGAGGAATGATGAGATGGCCAGTGTCTTCGGGTGGCCAAAACAAAGGGATAGTGTGACTCAGGCCTGTATCACCTTACCTTACGAACTACTTGATGACATTTTTTCACCTTATACTTATAATATATGGGATAAAATGCGTTTAGATGTACCTAGGTATACATTTAAGTATATAGAATATAACGTATTTCGTGAGAAGAATGCTGAATAAATCCTTTTACTTTCTCTCTGACTGCATAATTTATATAACCCTCCCCATAAATATGTAGGTATGTATATTTATATCAATACGACGTGCCTCATTATAAATAAGTATCGATGTATGTTATAGTATACTATATTGTGTATACCATATGCGTTGACATTATCATTCCAAGCGTAACTCTTGCTGTCTTATTTGAATTCCATTAACGATTCGCGATATAAATTACATCTTTAAGGATGGAGCAGATCGCTTCCTCCATGGATGATTATTATGCGTGTAAAAAAAGAAAAAAAAAATTAAGAAAAAAATTACTATTCGAAGTGTTTATTCGCGAGATGATGATCGTAACATAATATGGTTACCTCAAAAAGAAAAAAGGAAAAAAACCAACCCTTGAAAATTGATCTCCGACCTAATTCTCATCTAATTTCTTATACTACATGCAGAACACTGTAAGGATCTTCTATCGCACCTATTAGCATCCAGATTTTATGGATCGACTAATTCTGACGGTGAACAAAGTTCGCATTTTTATTTATAGTATAACACACACTGCACACGAAGACTATCGAAGAATCCCGTTTAGTAGGCTTGGGAATGTTCTTCCATGCTTGTAGTACACGTCCACTCACATCGGTACCTGTACCTATAAAGTAGAAAATAGTTTAGTAAATTTAGGGTTTATACCTGGTATGGCCGTCGATGCTAGATTACACACACACGCGTATACACATGTGCATATACATATGCATACATACACACGGCTTGAAATTACTTCAATTTCGATCTGGTAAAGGTGAAAGAAATCCACGAAGGATTAATACGATACAGCAGAATCCTGTTCTTCAAGTCCCTTGCAAATGAAATATTGAATTTTGATTATTTCCATGGCATGAAAAGTACGGGATTTTGATTTTGAAAACTGTTCCTTCTTTCTCTTTTTTTTTTTCGCCTACATAGAAGATGAGGGGATGAGGGTGGTTTTAATGTTCACGAAAGTTAAGACATTGGTAAGTGTGTAAACGATGTCGAATTGGCTTTAAGTTATAGGATAATTCGAATTTGAAAACCACTGCAGGCTATATGGTTGCTTCCTAAACAATACTCGCACGACTCACTTTCACTTCTCCCTACTTAAACGAGTTGCACCGCAAGTTGATGGCTAACGAACAAAGCGAACACGCGTATGAGTATATGCATGTAGATTGTACATACGTAGGTATATACCTACCATACGTTATACGTCTTACGCGTTTTACATCGAGTTAGTATTACCCCGTTGTACTTATAAATATATGCCAGGAATACAAACCTACATACATAGGATTACGCACCTATATATCCGTATTCATTATGTGTCAGATGCGTAGGTCCGCGTAGGTATACTACATGCTTGACTTATAACTGAGTACATATTTATTCATGTAAGTATACTAATAACCTACGTTTTTACATGCTCAATACATGCGTGCAGGATACTCTTTACGCTACTTGTATGTATGAGCCAGTCCATATATCCACATATAATAAGTACATATATGTGCATAATATGCACACATGGTTCGTCCAGAGAACAGGGACCAGAGACCATAGAGCCAAAGTCGAAGTACTCATGGTTTTTCATACACCATATATTATACAGTATATCACGTAGATTATGTATTCTATATATACTATGAAGATGGGAAAAAGGAAGGTGAGTCCAATGGAAGATCCCGGTCTTTCGAACGACCTCGGGATCGAGTACCTATGGAGGTACGATCGTTGATTGACAATTGGCCCGTGACCAGGGGTAATGGTGATGGAGAAACACAGAGTGAACGTTCGAACTGGTTACATTATTTGAGTAAAGTAGGTATAGAAAACTATTCGTTTTGGTAGAAAAATGTCATCTTTTGGTTTCTATTTCGGAGAATTTTTACCTCTTTTGGATCCTAGAGGCCGGGGAACAGGTCAGAAAAGTAATATGCTATGGTCTGCTCGACAAACTCGCTGAATGATCTGGGAAATTTCGAGATCAAATAATTTTGAATTCACACGATTTAATCATACCAGATTACGACCATGAAGAATTGCCATACCTCTATCAATATCTCAAAAAAAATTTGACCCTTCATTTTTTACTGACTTCTCTTTCTTTCTTTACACCCTGAGAAATTGACCGAAATTTTTTGTACATCTTTGGCCTTTCGGGAATCCAGACTTTCGGAATTTCGAGCTGTCTGGGTTCCGATCGTTCAGAATTTTAATTTTCTAAACTTCAAGGTTTCCAAAAATTAGACATTTTCTTAAACGAATTCGGAATTTCTACCGTTCAGAGTCTTCAAAATTCGGAACCTCAACCAGACTCCCTATTCCCAATGATTACACGGGTTTCTATGAGGTGATAAAGAGTACCATGAAAAATACGCTTCTTATTTTTTTGAATGGTCGGATTATCGATAAAACAGATTTCATAAAAATACTTAAGTCAAAGTTTTCATCTATCATTTTTATTTAAACCATTTTTATTTTTTCTGTATTAATGTACAGTTATAGTCAAGATCGAGGAGAATCGAACTGTGAGAGTAGTAGAGCCCCGTAGCGGTCAGACTGCACCTCAGCCTCAGCCTCAGCGTCAGCCTCAGCGTCAGCTGCCTGAGGCTCCGAGCTACGAAGTCGCTTTTGTATATAGTTGAAGTCACGAAATACCTCGAGCCTCGAAAAGTGTAGCTATATTTAATTCTCGTTTCCTCGTCGTATACATAGATCGACGAATGACATTCGAAAGTTTTCGAAATTCATAGTTTTGAGGAATTTTCAAATTCTCTACACAAACAAACAAAAGGAACAAAATTCAATACAATATTAATAAATAAAATGTTAATAACTTGTTATAAAGCTAGTTTGCTATTAAATGTAAAATATTATAATCGTAAATTTATTTTTAATCGGTGTAAATTTAAACTACAAACGTCGACACCTAATAGTCGGACAATTTAATTAGTTCTATAGTAATTGATCGTCTCATGGGATACATATGTGTACGTGAATCGCGTCAGGTAACATAACGTAGGTATATCTATACAGGGTGAATCTCTGAAAAGGTCTAAAATGGGTGGAACTTAGTTACGGCGAAGGCACGCGTTCGGCCAATCAGGTAAACAATTATCCGGGTGGGGATAGAGTAGCAGTACTTAATCACGAACCACAGCGTGCCTTTGCCGCAAGTAAGTCCCGCCCATTTTAGACCTTTGGAAAGACTCACCCTGTATATATACTACTTATAGTATTCTTCAACTTGTTCATACGTATATCTATAGAATATATCTTGCCTCTAGTACCTATAGTTGTATAGAAAATAAATGAATATTAGAACAAAAAAAGAACTCACAATAAGAAACAGCTGTATTTTTCGTAAGAAATTACCTACCCAACGAATGAATTAATAATAAGCGAATGAAATAATGAATTGGGCCATCGTATTCGAACTGTGATGCATAATTTTATTAAAAATTTAAATTTCTGAACTCTATGCATGAATCATTTTAAAACTTGATTTAAATCGGTGGCGGTATTCGTTAGAATAAAATATCTTATTGTATATAAAATGATCGGTATGATCTGCAGGGTGATTAAAAATGAACGTGATTAATATGATCGAGGACTTTGATGGTATTTAATTTAGATTAATTTCGCACTAGATATACGATCGGGGAAAATACGAGCTTGATACAATATTACGAAAAATTTGCAAATAATATTCAATCAGAGGAAGCGGCATTAACCTTTCCTAATGAATATTCATTGCCAATTACGGTGCATACAATGCTGGTCGATATACGTACGGAGACGTAAAAAACCCGCTAAGTAGAACGACGACAATTAATCGTGCGGGAAACCCAAATTGCGTAACTATAAAGAGAAAATTTAACAAGTGAACTGTAGACGTGGTGCTATACCTAGATACATGAATTCGACCTCTGACACTGAGTGTTTTTCACATCGAATTATACATTCAAGTTGACAAGAAAAAACCAAATACAAATTTGTTCAGACAAAATATCAGAGATAGGGGAAGGTGGGGCAAAACCGGCCACCAAAAAAAAAAATGGCTAAATCGTATTTTCGCGTTTTTGAGAACAATAAAATACCGGGGCGATGGGGCAAGACCAGCAACTCAAAAATAAAATTACGAGCGAAGTTTAGGCGGTTCTTCTCTCCATGCCCTTTATTTTCACCGTTTTTTAATCGCGAAAATCCCATTCAGCAAAGTTTTTTTGGTGGCCGGTTTCGCCCCACCCTCTAAATTTTTTTTCGTTTTTAGCCGAGGTACTCTGTCTTACTCGCCTTAATTCGGAAATAGCATTAGGTCATTTTTTTTTGGTGGTCGGTTTTGCCCCACCTTCCCCTATACATGGATAATAAATCGAACAAATTTTTTGATCGTTTAACAAGTTTTTCTTTTCTTTGTTGTTTACACAAATCGCTAAGATTGTAATCAAAAAGCTAACTTTTACCCGAAAAATTGGCCTCGGAAATTTTCGTCCGAATTAAATGAGGTAAGCGTTGTTAAAAATGTTCAAATTCACTCTATTATTTGAAAATAATTAACCTTGTATAAATAAAATATAACAAAATGAATACGATCAGTAAAAATTTAGTTTTAGATTGTAAAGCCGAGATAGCTGTATAGTGGGCGGCCGTATGCCTCCTGAACGATAATAAAGTATAAATATAAGTTCCTAGTTTTAAACTTTTAAGGCAGGAGTTATTTATTCTCTTCTCTATAGTCTGAAGTCATTTCTCCCAGTGATTGTTAGCCAGTTATTATTACCGCGGTATTATCTGTCTTAGACTCAGCGGGTAGAATTTAGCCTGCGGTTTTCACGCCGTGATACAAACCATGAGACGTACACCTCCTGGGAAAATTGCAAAGAGTGATTTTTATCAAAACTCAAGGAATAATATAGTTTCTCAAATTTGCCCCAGTTCCGCTAACTGCTGCACCAACAGGTGAACGAGCTTTATTATTATTTTTGCGCAATGATTTTAACGGGGTTCATACACCTTGGAAATAAGTTTTTCCTTTTTTTTTTCTTTTTTCTATTTCGATTTAAAATCGTCTGGATTATACAGCCGGATGAACTTCTCGATATTGCGATTAGATAGAGATGTGTATTTACAGGTATGCATGTGTGTATTATATATATTTATTTCTTTTTTATCGCCGAGGTGGTATATACTATAATTATAGTATATCGGTTTTTGTCCCGGTTACTCTAGCGGAATGGTGTCAGTTATATAAGAGGTATAACCGAACGGAAAGGCTGCAGCCACAGAGAGCTAGGAGAGAGATACGAACTTTGAGCTGAGAGTCTCTGTGTATTCGAATATAGTGCACAAACTGTACATACCCGGTGTATATAATATAAATACAGATCTATATCTCAATATATATATATATATATATAACAAACCTTATGTATAAATATATTTATGTACAAAAAGTAAACGGCAAATATGGCTATATGTAAACCCAGAGAGTAAGAGAGACAGAGAAAGATGAAAAAAGTGAAAGTTTCAGCGGGAGTGTTTGAGTCATTTCCCCCTGCAGTACCCCCCGTCCATCTGAACGTCCGATTTCATGCGATTTTATCCGGTTTTATCTCCCTTTGTGAATCATTTTTACGAATAAAACAACGAAGGGTCGACCCGTGGGAGTCTTAGAATAAATAAGGATTTAGAATTGTAGAAAGAAAAAAAAACATAAAAAAAAAAGAATAAGAAAGAGATAACGATTTTATTCCCTTTTCTTATATCGAAGGAAACAAGAAATCTCATAGCGGTGCGATTTATGGTCCACATAGTCAGTCCGCGAACGGACAGCCGGACAGATTCTGCATATTTTCCGCCATTGCCCTTTATTATTTATTCATTTATTCATTTTATCGGCATTAATTTGTTCCATTTTACGTTAGCCCCTAAGGACAGGCCATGCCAGGTCTACATGCTGATTTGTAGTTCGAACCGATCACAACATTAGATAGTGTAAAACAGCTATAAAATGAGCTGAATGACATACTGTACGCGTATATACAGGATTGCAAATATTGGTCGTAAACCGTAAGCTAACAATAAAATCGGCTACTTCGTGTACTTATATCTAATACATAGTAAGCAATATACATATACAGCAGTGTAGATAAATATAAGAATTGAGTCATGCTCTGTATATCACAAGGTGGTAATATTACGTTAATATTTATTTATTTATTTAATATACGAATATATATATACCCACGCTTATTTAACTAATTGCAAAGATTAATCAAGAATTTAGACCCATACTCATGCATTAAGGTGGTTCCCTACCCAATTCAACCCGTTCTGAAAACATTGAGCTGAACGGTGCTATTAAACGGAATATCTCTAACCGGGCACCAAAAACGGAAAAAAAGGGCTCTGCAGCGCAATTCTGTCGGCGATTTCGAACACGTAGATCCCATACAATGTTCGCTTCACGCTAAAATCGGGAAATGGCGTAAGGAATAAACTTTTCCGAAGTATTTCTTACGCCATTCCTCTATTTCAGCGTAAAACAAACATGCTTCGGGACGTAAATGTTCGAAATCGCCGATAGAATTGCGCTACAGAGCCCTTTTTCCTGTGGCACAGTTCAGCCCGATGTTTTTAGAACAGGTCGAAATCGGGTTGGGCCGCCTTAATCTGGTATGTTTAGATTATTATAATGGTAATATGTAATAATAATGACGAACGATAATGTAACACTTTCGTTATTAGCATCTTCGTTGAAATAGTATCTCATGTTAATTAGTTTGGTAAATAGAGTAGGTAAGTAAATAGTGCCCATATGCGGTATTACTATATTTGCGATGTGTTATGTACCGATCATTAAATGACTTTTACTGTCAATATTCAAATCACAAATTAGTTATGTATAGTTTTTATCGAGTACAGAGTTGCCATTGAGTAGATTTTGCATCCTTAATTATACCTGTGTCACGAACCATGAAGTGGCTTTTCAATCAATCTCGTCGCTATCAATTATCGCTAATATAATAGGTATATGTATTAGTTAATTAAAATTTCTATTCTAAATCACCCTTTCTCATAAATAAAATACTAATTAAATTCGCAATGATTTCTCACTGCGTTACAGATTATATACCATATATTTATTTACATCAGATATTGTGGAAAATAAAGTATAATTATATACCTTAGTTATAATCAACATATTCTATGACATCAATCAAGTTCTAGATGATAAAAGAAAAGACTGAGTAATTCGCCTGATAACTTCAAATCGAAAAAAATTATTAACTGCAATTGAAAAAATCATTCATTGATGCTAGTGATTGTGATATTAGTGTAAGACAAAACAAAAACTCGTATATACGTCAGGACTTACGACGTTCTATTTTTACTTTGCCAATTTTCAATTTAAACATTTTTAAACATATTTTGAAATATTTCACCTAAATAAATGTGAAAAAATATGACATACGAGCTTCAAATTCAAGAAATACCAAACGGTCGTATAATGGTGCTTACGACCTTATACTTATGCCATTTGACACGCGATATATTGTTATTATTATTATTATTATTATCATTATAGCAGAATTAGTAATGAAGTCATGATTTACCCCAAATCAATTTTCGATTATTTCGTTACCTAATTTTCTATTTCTACACGAGAATTTGTCGTCCAGTCTCCACGCAATACGCATTGCCAAAAATTAAAGTAGTACGAGTCAACCTGCGTGCCTCCACCGTTTGCGTATAGCCTTCGCAGCTTTGATCGGAGAATGTCTTCAGCGAGACTTGTCCAACTATGTATAACAGTGGATGTATTTGATTAAAAAGAGATAGAAAATGCTTGAGGCGCAATGAATTGAGAAGGTTGACATGTTTTTTTTTTTTTTTTCTTTTTAGGATTTTTTTTATTTAGAGGAAATTATTTTGTATTGACAAGCTTAGGGCTTAACGGCCCTTATAGAGTGTGTATATTTTATCTCGTGGTTTTGAGATCCGCAAAATTTTATTAATTAGTTTAATCCTTAATGAATTGAATAAATAAATTATTTAAAAAAAAAAAGAAAAATTAAAATGAAAAAAAATAAAGAAACGTAGACGTGCCGTGACATTAATAATTGCCCATATTTTACGAGATGAGAGACCGGCAGAGACGTATGTGTGTCATGGTGATAACGAAAAGATAATGAATCAACTCTAAGATAACTCGACGAGGCCCTTAGCCCTGCGCCCCGTGATACCGAAACTATGCCACGATAAAAATACTTAAACTCAGTTAATAACACCAAACTTAAGGCTGAATGACAGTCTCAGACATGCTCTAAAAAAGAATGAAATAAATCACAGAAAATCTTCTCAAGGATCGAAAACTTAGCTGCATATGTATGTTTGTGGAACGTTTATCCTAGCTCTGACTTATTCTTTTATAAGTTATACCGTGTTTCCTCATGGATCTTGTTATCTATAACTTATTATATCGTTAGCAAAAAGTGATAAAAAAAAAAGGTCGGAAGGTCTGGCGCAATTAGAATTTTAGAAATTATAGTTATAACTGTTTTAATCAAACAATCAGGAAACGTATCCTCGCAAGAAAGTGGGCTCAGTTTATCACCCGGCAAATAGAAAAAAAAATAAAATAAAAATTTGCAATGAGATATTCTGCTTTTGGTAAAAACGCGATTCTACAGTAAATTTGGGGTAAAATCGTTCCAGCAGTTACCCTGCAGCTATGCAGTATTTAAATTTCAAACTGCACGCCAATCCTATCTCAAAATTGGTTTTCAAATTCTGTCATACCTACGTGGCAAAAAAATTGGAAAATTTGATCCAAATCTTACGAACGTCAAATGCTTGCGAAAAATGAGAAAAAAAAAATGTTCTCTTTAGGCCGTGGAGAAAGAATTGTATAAAAAATTGTTTCGGCAGCCAAAAATATCGATTGATCATTCAAATTATTTTTTGGTTCATTTCGGATTTCAGATCTCAGTGCAGTGATAGGATATTCGTATGTGATTTACAGAACTGATGTATACTCGGCTATTTTCAAAATAACAAACCTTTTGAAAATAAGATTTTTTTTTTTCTTTTTTTTTTCTGAGCTCTTCAATCCGCAATCGCTATACAGATATCTAATTGATTTTGATAACTGTAAACGATAGTAGACGGTGCAGTGACATACACGAGAAGCGGCTTCAGATCAACACTGTCAAATCAGCTAAATAATTGAGTTTAAGATATTTCATCATCGTATCATAAAATCCGATGAAAATTTTCGAAATTTTATACCCCAATCGAATGATTTTATACTGTATAGAACAAAATTTACTTCTGTATAGTTTTTGCGAAAAAGAAAGAGAAACAAAAAAAAAAAATGAATAAAAACTGCGAGACTCCAGCCGAGTAAAATCGATCTTCAAAACTTTGTGAAATCTAGGTCCCAAAAAATGACGATGATAAAATCACGAATTAAAAGTAGCACGACCGAAATAAGAAATAGAAAAAACAGAAGAGAAACAAATTTGGCAAGCTGTTACTCGAGGTAATGATACATGTGGCTGAATTCTTCGTCTTATGCATATATTCTGCAGCCACTACGTATATAGGTACCTTAGAAAGATTGGCATAGGTTACCTTCTAGTACATCTAAGTATAGATATTCAAGAACTTTTATATTCTCCTCGAGTTTATTCTCTGAGACAAGACGAATGTTATTTTTTCGCTGTACATACCTAAGACTTGACATTTTTTCAACTATACATGTATACCTGTGTATAATTCATCTCGCAAAGAGAAAAAAGAAAGAAAAGAAGAAGAAAAAAAAAAACTAAAATAATATCGCGGGGACTGAAAAAGACACTTCTTCGAATCATGAATACATATTTTTTCTCCTTTTCTTATTTTTGGCTGCCTTATCAGTTCAGACGCTTCTGTATTTCATCCCCTCTGCAGCGCACTGCGCTACTACAAGACCGCGAAGCTAACTTAAGAAGCGTATACCTTACCTTACCTACCTATCTACCTTCCTAGCTAGCTACCTTCACCAACCGTCTCGCGGATAACCGCAAAGACGATTCATCAAGTAACAGCTAAACTGTTACCTAGAGTAAGCGAGAGTACTCGACTCAGCTCGACCTAGATGCGCGATCGAGCTTGGCGCGATTAAGTCACTCCGCTGCGCTCCAATCGACACTCTTACCTGACCGTATAGTATTAAATAGTGAAGTTCCCTTCCGCTAATAATCTGTATGAAAGATGATAAGTTATGTCGTTTTATCGTTACTCATGGATCATAATCGTTCCTCGATATAATTCGGTCATCTTATTGCATATGGATACGTGGTTGAATTCGAAGAGAAATGAATTTAGAATTTGTACAAAATAATTTGAATTTTTAAGTATGCAAAGTATAGATAAGGCTTTTGATTCGAAATCTTTTGACACGAATAACTATACGTAGATAATATTTTATGACGTTGTCACGAGCCCCCCGTGTTGTTTGAATATGACTTATCCGTTGTTTATAATAGTTTCGTAATTTAAGAGCAATGCTTTTTTTAACCCGATAATAACACGATACGAAAGTAAAATAATACTTTATAAATAATATTATAAATGGATAAACGAAACGCTAATTATCTGTAACTTTTAATAATTTTATATAAATATATTAACGTGTATATAAATAAATATACAATAATGTATATCCGTATCAAATCCTCGTCAAATCCTTTGATCCCACGAGCTATGGAAGTTCTAACAAACGTAACTGTAACTACGATAACCACTTTTTTTTTTTTTTAAATAGACACAAATTTTTCCATCCCCTTATTGAGAGAAAAAAAAAAAACCAAATAATTAATGAATATACCATAAAAAGCAGATAACAAGACTATAATACCCTCGTATGTACTTTTCTTCACTCGCCCATCAATTGAAAACAGTAATAATTCGGAATTTTTTTATTATTACCCTGGCGAAGAAAATAATTCTACGTATATCTATGGATTATTTGTAAATCGGACATTTTCGTAGTTTTTCATAAGAAATTATAGTTTTTTTTTTAGTTGGATTGACAAGAATAACGGATTTCACTGAAAAACTAAGAAGACCTACAATGTTTTATAGAAAAAAAGAAATTACGACGTTCTAGAATTTTTTCTCGAAAAATTACGAAAATCTACAATTTATTCTGGAATACTACGAAAATCTACAATTTTTTTTTCTAAAAATTATGAAAATCTACAATTGTTATTGTGGAAAACTACGAAGGTCTAACATTTTTTTTTCTCAAAATTACGATACTCTAGAATTTTTTCTGCAAAACTACGAAGGTCTACAATTTTTTTTCTCAAAACTACGACAATCTACAATTATTTATGAAAAACTATGAAAATCTACTACTTTCTTTGTATAAAACTACGAGAGTCTATAATTGTTTATTGAAAACTACAAAAGTATGCAATTCTTTATGAAAAACTATGTAAATCGACAATGTTTTATGAAAAACTACGAGAATGTACGATTGTTTGTGAAAAACTACGAAAGTCTACAATTGTTTATGGAAAACTGCGAAAGTCTACGATTTTTTTTTTTTTTTATTTCATATAGCAAACAGTGAAATATTCCAAATTCCCTAAAAATTCTTCGACAATCGTATAGGAGTATGAATTTCTACCAGGGGTAATCGTCGAACAATCAACCCCAAGACTGCAGGGCTTCAATTAGAGCTTAAACATGGTTGAAAGTTCTTCATACCTATATTCTACAGTAATAATTCGGCGGTTAAACCTGTGCCAACAATAGACTGATTACTTATTTATCATGACGTATTTCGCGCCAATTTATTTCTCCGCATAGCTAGATTCACGTGGCAAAATCTATCGTTGAAATTCTTAATCACGAAGTCATAGAGGGATCATAGAGATCAGGTATTTCCTAGTTTACAATCCAGCATAATTTTTCCTTCATATGTTTCGGGAATTGAAGCTTCCTCTTTCCACTCATAGATTATATCCAGTGTCTAATTCCTAGAGCTTGAAAGAGACTTCCAGTTCTTAGTTAGCAGGAAAAACGGTGAAGTCCCTCACGCACAAAGAAACATGTTGAAGATGAAATGAGAAAAAAAAGGTGTGTGGGGACGCAGATGCAGATTTCTGTCTGTGACATCAAACCACTTGTGAAAATGTTTTTAGAAATTCGAGAAGTGGTGATGGGGTAAAAGTTGAAGATGACAATTCAGCGTCTAGCTACCATACATCTACCATTATGCATCATAAACTTGACGAATTCAAAGCTACACGCTCACGCGTCTTACTGCACACTAATAATAGCGTTGCAGCATGGTAACCGCGCTTGGCTTGGCTTATTACTGTTATATTCCTGTACTAGTCTTGCCAGCTGCAAAGTGACCGAGACCAGAGTCAAGGTCGCGAGTTCGAATGCTCGAAATCTCTTATTTCGACCCTGATTGACCCCGATTTCGTAATCGATCTATACGTCAGTTCCAGGGAGCGTTTAAGACTAGCCCCCATCGGGGCGAGTGAATGTGTACAAAAATCCGTAAGGGTGTTAAATAAGTTTCCAAAATCCGTGCCCCTTTCTTTAAGGAGCTTTTTCTTTCGATCAATGAGAGCAAAATTCTGAATGAAAATTCAAGGTTGATTGAACGAAACTCCAAACCGTAGAAACAAAATTTGGGAATCGATATTACCTTGGTATTTTGGTTGTTCAATCGTTTCGTCCAGTGTAACTTATACATGCACGCGTATGTACTATTTTAAAAATAGTATTCAATTATAAACATCCCGAGGAACGGGAAAATACTGTGTCGTCGTACGTAGGTACGTGGTGCAGACTTATCCGCGTCTGATCAGTGTGCCTCATTTACTACTGTAAATTCAATGTGATCGAAAATGGTAAGGAGATATTTGCTATTCGACTGGAGAGAAGCTTGGTATTCTGAGAATTGTTTAATAACATTTTCCTCATTTCTAGGCCACGGTTAAAACAGCTGTAAAAGTATCTACATATAGGTGTATAAAAAAGAACGAAATGTTTTACAGTTTAACACTCCGAAGGTTTATAATAAAAATAATAAAAATGATATCGATAACGATAAAACATCCTTATTGACGAGTCTATTGAACATGTAGTACTTCAGTTACGTCTTATACGGTTAATATCAAACAATATGCTATAAACAACTAGTGGAAATATAATATATATCAATGCTGATGTAATAATGCTATTAATTTATTGTGATGACCTCTCTGCTTGGGGTAGTAAACAAAATATAAAAGAAAATCAGGAATGGAATCTTTCTCGAGTCAGAGGTCAGCCATTGGGTCAATCGAGCCATCGAGGAACAGGCGGGGGGCAAAAACTCGCGATGTATTTTCCCCAAGAGATTATAAGTCGGTTAATTATTTATCCATTTATTTTTGGTCAGTTTTATAATTATTCTCTGTACTTTTGGTCACGGATGAATTAACGTAATATTCGATAATTTATCTTCGACTTAATTCGCCCTCGAGATATAATATACATTATACATAAATCGTCTGTAATCGGTATGTATAATACGTCATTTAATCGTACGACTGACTATTTTTGATATTTTACTTTGTTTTATTTTATTTTTTCATTATTATACGTCAATTATAATTATTAAGGGACAATGATAAAACAGATGTAAATTATCGATGATTGGTGTTTTTTTTTTTTTTATTGATTAGACGAGGTGAAATCAGTATAATACAACGAATTTTTCTTTTCTGTATCAATCGAAGATTTTATTTCACTTGAAAATCATTGACGAAAATATTTACAGGGTAGAAAATCTACGGTACAATAATAATCGCTATTCTAATCGCGAATAAAACCAGTATATAATATTAAATGAAACTCTGATGTAGTTGGAGGTTTTTTTTTTTTTTTTTCTATTTTATAATTTTTTTTATTTTTTTGTGAGTCAGAAGCTGGGGAATGATCTCTATATGTATAATATCGAGCTAATTAGTTTTCAGTCTAGAGTTATAGATCATATAATAAGATTTTTATTACAAACTCGAGTCTCTTATATACGTCAGAATATGTTTGATGTAAAAAAAAAAAGGAGGGAAAAAACAACTAGATCTCAATCCAATGATCTTAATTAATTTATCATCGCGATAATTATCGAGCCTCGTTTCATTCAGATCCAAAGTCCAAGAACAAATTCACCGCTTAGTTAAACCGCGTTGCTATGTACGAAACTTTTCGCACAGAATACTAGAATTACGCTATTATCCGGTTATTCCCTGCAGATACAATATCATAAAATAATTGCACTATTCCCACGGTATTTATCGACAAAAATCTATACAAAAATCTCTAGGTGACTGTCTACACGAA
The DNA here is from genome assembly GCA_963978835.1 of Tenthredo scrophulariae. Lineage (NCBI taxonomy): Eukaryota > Metazoa > Arthropoda > Insecta > Hymenoptera > Tenthredinidae > Tenthredo > Tenthredo scrophulariae. Next base: position 1,786,404 of record OZ022230.1, on the reverse strand, counting down.
AATCTTCAAGCCCGTAAAATTTTTGGACGAAAAAATTTGTCGCCTCACCGCAAGACAACAAGAAGACTTCGCAAGATGACCCACATGGACGTCTTATAGTATTTTGGGATGCTGTGGATGTCTTTCGAATTCTTTTTTCACCCGGTTATTAAGATTGGTATATTATGCAACGAGTGCGTAAAATTTTTACGCACTTGTTGCATAATATAATATACTATTTCGACACCGCGTGCGTGAAACGGAATTTTACGCATACCTACTGTGTCGAAAAATATTTTATTACGGAAAACGTGTCGAATTATTTGACGAAAATTTGCAATCTTTTAAATTATTTATTAAAACTATATACATACATGTATGTTGCTATCTTAGAATGCCCATGTATATATTATGTATACGCACGTAGTTACTACGACTATTTTATTAGGTATATAAAAACACGTTTCGCTCGTTTGCCTCGCTATCATTCTCGTATGTTGCTATGTTATTTAAATAATAATTACTGGCGAATAACATGACGTGTGTAAACCTAAACGGAAAAATTTTTCAAATCATTTGGTTACAACGTAGCTGCCTATGACAATAAGTAAATATTTATTGTCACTGCGTTTCATCGTGTTCAATTTTTGAAAGAAGATTTCATTTTTCTAAATTAAACAATTTAGCTTCAATCGAGATTCAGGAGTCAGCAAGTTCTCTAAAATTATGAAAGGATCGATCTATTTATAACAAAACTATCTACAATATCTATCAACAATATTTTGATAAATAATGACGACGCGAAACAAACGTAAATATTCCATCGATATTGCTTATTGAACAGAAAATTTGATCGATTATTCAAGCTATAATATTCACGCGATTCTGTTTCATTCTAATAATATATATTCGGTCAAAATCATTGACAAACATGTTGGATTTTAATTTACAGAAGTTTGCCAAATTTATAGATAAAATAACGAGAGAATATATAGATTACGTTCAAAGTCGAACGATTTTTGATTCTGAATTAATTGATTTGAATCTGAGAATACACTCGAGGGGTAGATATCGCGTATTTTATTTAAAACAAATAACGTATCATCGCATATGTACGCATACACACATTCGATCAAACGAGTGTTCGTACGTCCAGTGTATTATAATTTATAAATAGGGCCTGTACATAGTGATAATGAAAATTTCATTATTACCAATGAGATTAAACCACCAGAAGGTTATCTTTAAAGACTTGCGGTAACACGTGGTAAATTATTATTACCATTATTACAACAAATTATCGACATTATAATTATTACCATCAAAATTTTTACCGCGTTTCTACTTCGATAGAAAGTCGATTGAAAAAAAAAATCAATAAATAAGGGAGAAAAATTAAAGGAAGGATCAAACTGCATTTGAAAATCGAGGATAATTAACTCAAGGCCTTTTGAAGGAAATCAGTTGTTCGTTTCTATAAACATATATGTGTATATGATTTATATCCTGATCAGACGATATACATATATGAAATTATAATAACGTATATTATCTGGGTAATTCCGTCAATCATAAAGAAATTTCTTTTACTTTTCTTAGAATTTTAGATTGAGAAATAAAAACGCGGGGTAAGTTGTACGTGATTCCTTTTTCTTAATTATTTTTCTTGTTTCTTTTTCCTTCTATTCTTACATGTTAAAGATACGAACTAGCGCGAAAAATCCGGCTGAAAATGTATAGGAATTACTGCTGCAGGAAACGGGATACATATACCGCATCCCATTACTATTCATGATAAATCGAGTGACAACATATATTAATATAACGAATAGGTCTATTAATAAATTTACCACAATAATCTAGAAAAGTTATTTAAATATATTTCCACCTTATTCATGATGACGATACATTCTAAGTAAATCATCTTTCCTTTACCCGTATGTAGTCCCTTTCTACGTAACTGCACGATATACATCGGACGACATCCTGCTAATGACGAGATATATGGCATGAGGTTTCGTGAGAAGAGTTGATTCCAAGCGCGCAGACGCTGATTTATTCGAATCTTACAAGGGCTGCCATTTTCAGACTTGCCACAAATATCCCTAGAGCCCGTCTGCTATTTGTTTTCGATTTTTGTCAAATACAAATGGCGGTAGACAGTGGCAGGAAGAGGTTATGTTTGTTGCGAGTCGAAGCGAACGAACCCGACAACAAAACTAGGGATATTACTGAGAAGTTGGTGGAGTTGCTAGCGCGATTATGCCGACCAAGGATATTCGAATGAATCAGCGCCTGCGCGCTTGGTCCGGGCTCTTTTCACGAAACCTCGCGGTATACCGGGACAATCACGTGAAACCGAATGGATCCATGTTACCGGACAGCGAATATTTCGTATTTTTAGCAGGTTAACCACTCGTTGCACTGAAAACCCCTAGGGTGATTTTGGCGTGCGGTCGATGAAACTCGGCAGCCATTGTTGGACATTGTTGTTGGAAACCGGCTGACTGTCAATACATCGCGGAAGGTAGACATGTGGGGTTATGTTCGCTTATTTTAAGCAAATGATAAATGAAGTGAATAAAACCTACGTGAATAAGTTATTGATATTTATCAAAAATCGATCAATCAGTTTTAAATAATATCATAGTACAATCAACGAATTAACTTAAGCTATAACTGCAAATTAATTAGAATCAAAGAGTTCATCGAGGACAATCAATTCCTTGATTGTATTAAGATATCATTCAAAACTAATTGATAGATTTTTGATAAATATTTATAGCTTATTCACGTAGTTTTTATTCGCCTTATTATTCATTTGCTTAAAATAAACGAACATAACCCCACATGTCTACCTTCCGCGATGTATTGACAGTCAGCCGGCTTCTATCAACAATGGCTGCGAAGTTGCATCGACCGCGCGCCAAAATCACCCTAGGGATTGTTCAGCGCAACGAGTGGTTAGCCCGCTAAAATGACGTCATATTCGCCAATATTCGCTTTTCGGTAGCATGGATCCATTCGGATTCACGTGATTCTCACGGTACTATACCTGCAGACCGATATAGTAGCTGTACTTCGGTGTGTCAACAAATGTAATGAATTCTTATTACATTTAATAAATTGTAAAAATTCTTTCACCCGGCTAAGAAATGTTTTCTTCTCTTTTGTCGTAGAACTGCGATGTAAGCGATAAACGATTACTGAAGAAAATTGTGTCTTATAAGGCTTGAACTATAGATGAAAAATGAAAATCATATATTTATGTGCAGTAAATTGCGGCCTGATCGCGTTTTAAATAAAATTAAATCTCAAAATCAGATCAATGATTTGCAGCTGTTTTAGATTGGTATCAATTGCGAACGAACCCGACAACAAAACTAGGGTGTTACTAAGAAGTTGGTAGAGCTGCTAGCGCGACTCTGCCGACTAACGATATTCGAATAAATCAGCGCCTGCGCGCTTGGAACCAGCTCTTTCCGCGAAACCTCACGGTATACATATAGCTATTGTAAATACAATACAATTACATAGCTACGTGATATTTAAACAAACCTATATACAATTTATACAACATACATGCAGGTTGTATATAAAAAAAACCTAACAAAATTGAAAAAAAAGTACGTATCTATTACACACACACACATGCGAGGACGGAGGTGTACCTATAAGTTAATCGCAATTTATTTATGTCGTGCCTGCACCTCGTGCAGTGTATTATAATATAATGGCATAAAATATCCATAGAGACAGAGCTACGTGCTTATGGACATACGATATCACATACTCAGCAATAGTGATTTTGAAACATTCTGGGTATTCCCTTCCTTATTTAATTAAATACTTTCCAGATACGTGTGATTATTCCACATACGTATCTATGTATAGATATATCAGTGTGAATTTTTCCATATGTAATTCTTGCGGCTTTACCATGAGTTTTATTTTTAGACATGGAAATATTCATTCATGTATTTACAACTTATCTCATATTTCCCAGCTTCATTCATTATACACTTCGGATAAATTTACCGCAAAATTCAGAAGAAAAAATTAAATCCAAGTCTTCTCAATTCCATGATATAAGACCGACGTTTTCTTTCGTAATAATAGAAAGAAAAAAAAAAAAAAATTTACTTTATTATAATAAACTTAGTTTTCTAATAAATTTATACGGTCGTTAAACTTTTCGGAAGTTTTCATTCAACTACAGAGAAACTACCCTAAAATGCGGACCACACCTTCCCAAGTCAAAGGTTGGACTGGGTTGGACCGACTTGACGGAAAATGTGTGAAATGAAAAGAAATGAACATTCAGGTTACAAATACATTTTTTTTTTTTTTAAGTATGGATTATGGTGTGTGAAAGAATGAGTAGTCGAACTTCTCAAACCAGTCCATCTTCGTCCACCTGTAAAAAAAAAGGAAAAAATATTATATATATATATATTTAATTCTGCACGTAGGTATAAGAATGCGTAATCCTCTTTTCCGCATCTCTCCAACTTCCGGAATCTAATTATTATACAATATTTAAAAATAGCTTTTAAGTATCGTCTTACAATGTTACGCTATGTGGGGAATGACCCGACATATCGTCTTAAGTTGCGTCATCTTATTCATTATTCATACGCAGAGACTGATTCAAGATCCTTAACAACGTGGTCAGAATCTCTAAAGCAATTTTTCCTGCTCTAATAATAAATCCGCAATATTCGTCACTTATATGGAACATGGATAAACGATTTTCAAAAATTCATTTACACACTGATCGTTTCCCCATTCCTCTGAATAAAAATACAGCTCTTCGTATCAAACACTAACGATATAATATGTATATGCCTCAAAGTGGCCCAATGCTTTATTAACGAAGAAGCGTAGAGGGAAGTGCTGTTCGGCACGCGTGACCCTAAGTGCGATAATATATAAGAGGTCATAATCGATGATCGGGCAGTTATCGCGTCCATCGAACACATTTTTCATTTTCATATCCATATTATACAAATCGAGATATTATTACATGTGCCTTGTGAGAAAATTTATTATATTGGCTGTGCAAACGTCGCACGAGCTTAGAGAACAAAAATAGCACATTGTGTGCCAAGGAGGGAAAGTAGGTCTTTTTTTAACGTTGAGTGAGTTCGTAATACGAGTCCACGACGAGTATTGCAATTAGGGTTATCCGATACAAGAGCGTAAAACAATAAGCAGAATTCAACGTACCAGTGCGGGAATAGTACATTACGATACAAGTGCGGTAAAACTCTTTCTGGCGAGTGTTGCAATCACACGAGATTAGAAGAAGTTTCTCCGTCGAGTATTGTACAAAAATTTTACTTTATAAGGGGTGAAAATGGGGGTTTTATGTACGCGAAGCGTGCGTAAAACGTCTATTATCACACTGAGTAAAGTAAAAGACTTTTTACCTCCATGGTGAACACTATATTTTATATAGCAGAAATATTTATTGTAAAAACCTTACGTTCGTTTTTCTCATCGTTTAATATTCCATCCAATAATAAAAAAATTTTTCTTCATCTTATAAACACTATCTTGCGGTGGTAATCGCATAAGTATAGCACGTGGGGTCATTTAAGACCCCACGTAGCGCTCGTACAGTTTTACGACTTTATCTATAAACGATTATCAAATCGCTATCATTAATTAGACTGAATATATTTTTGAGATATTAGGAAATACTATGTGTATGAAGAACTTGACGTAGATATCTTCCAAATCGTACGATTATTTCCTACATAGACTCGCTCTAGGAATCGAATATGGAAAAAAACATTTATTCGATCAAAATCCTGCAAGTATTCAGTAAGAAAGAAAAAAAAAAAAAAAGAATAAAACTCGTTAGTTTCTGTGCTTCAAACAGACCCACTTCTTGCTAACCATTCGATTCGGTTAAAACTGCTGATCAAAATCACATCGATATCTGTGGGTGTGCGTGTATTTATTTATTTTTGTTTTTCCCAAATTTCTTTATGATTCGCGAATAATAACTTCTGACTAATATTATTCGGATGGTTCTTGGCATGCCTATAAAGTTCCGACCGATAACGATGAGTGATGATATGCATTAGCTGTCATGCAAGACTGCATTTCAAATTGTCATTTTATTATCTATGTGTACTTCGCCTCGGTACGGCGACAATAACATAAATTGCGAATATATTGTTTAGGGTTATTCTTGCTTTTCAGTTAGAATATTACTTCAAACGTAATACATTCATACGCATGTATATAAAAAATGGCAAACAGTCAAAGTTAAACGCGTCACTTCTTCTATACACAACCTTGACAATACGACTCGCAATACGACTTCGAATCAAACGCTTATCGGAAATAAAAGTCTAGAGTCTCGAGTGATTATCGGATGCGGATATCCACGCTTTCGACACTCATTTATTACTATGGTCTTCAGAAATATGGATTCTGATTTTAAGCTGGTTCCCTACCCAATTCGACCTGTTCTAAAAACATTAGGCTGAATTGCGCTACAGAGCCCCTTTTCCCGTTTTCGGTGCCTGGTTAGAGGTACTCCGTTTAATAACACCTTTCAGTCCAATGTTTTTAGAACAGGTCGAATTGGGTAGGGAACCACCTTAATTAACAAAATATTGAAGCCATTGATGATCTGTTTTCATTCAAGAGACACCTCTTGTACTGAGATTAAGAACTACGTGTTGATGTATTGATCTATGGGTTAAAAGTACTCCTGAGCCTCTCGTATGCATTCATAATCGAATATTTTAGCATATATTTATTTGGATATTCATTTATTATGAAGCATAACGAATTGAGTTGATGTTTAACCGATCATCGATATAATGACACGAAAGGCATCATTCGACTACACCAATATTACGCAAGGTTTTAGGTAGCTGACTATAACATTACTAATAATAAATTTACCTACACCTTGAGGTATAATACTGATGTCATTTTGATATATGCGTCCTTTCTATGGTCAAAGTCCAAGTTTACTGACAAGTTTTAGGGGTTTAGAAGCCTTGACCAGTTCTCAGTTCTTTTTCTTTCTCATTTATCATTCGCCTGGTAATTTAAGAGACGAATCTTTTTCGAACGAATAAACCCATCGTTTTTTGAAAGAACAGTTGCTTTTTAACAAACTGTTCAAAAATTGAAATTCATTCTTAAGCCATAAACGTGAATTGAATTGTCTTCTACCGCCACGAAATTAACGTCCGATTCATAGATCAAAATGCGAATTCATGAAGTATGGAATTATTAGCAAATCTGTCGGTAAAATTGCGTGGTCTGTTGAACCGAAGATGATGAATCCATATCTGAATCTAAAAATATGTTTGTGAGATTGTAGGAAGAGGCGTAGTGGGGGAGAAGAGAGATTACGTTAAGTATACACGGTGTTTAAAGTACGTCAAAGAGTAGTTCTTGCGAGTTATCAAAATGACTACTACCACCACCACCGCAATGATCACTAACCATGGCACCGCTGACCTTACGACCCGCGATAACCATAGCGGTAAACATATTCGTAAGAAGACAAAGATTATGGAATTTTCATCCAGTATTTTTAGGATGTCAGGCTGCTCGAGAGAGAGAGAGAGATATAGCGATGGAGAGAAAAAAAAAGTGAGAAGTCAACTTAAGGCAATAAATAAGACAAACGGTGGCATATTTTGAGCGCTATATTTGAACTTTTCATATCTTGGATCAGGGGGTCGCACTTTTATAATGTCACTTAGTTCGAGCTGCTTATTTTCATTTCGCTTTATTGTTAATCTTGTATTAGACGACGAGATATTACGTGCCCAAACTTACGACAAACAATATACCGCAGAAATTCAACTTCAAGAATATAAGTACCTAACATTTGGCGCCAAAAATCCTCAGGGAAAAATCAAACACGTCAGTGCATTATAATGTATTTAACCAGTGTAAGAATGCATACACAAATGAAAACTGCACCCAAAATTGGCAAATTTGAATAATATTCTATTCGTTAAAATATGAGGATATTCTTAGGGAAAATTTTGTCCAGTTAAATTTAACGCCGGGTTTCTGAATTCAAAAATCGTTAGACTTTGGATAATAATATCTTACGATATCTCGATACGAAAATGCTGCCTGTGTCAAGTGACGTTGAATCTCTTCTTATCGGTATGAAATATTATAAAAACGATTCAAATTACGGATTTCGGAAATTACGGTATACACATAGTATATATAGGGCATTCCATGACCGAATCGATCTGGATCAGACCCTTATTATTCGATTTTTTTCAATTTTTTCTTATCGAAACAGTGAAATAAAGAATGAAGCCAACACTGGCCCACTTTGGGTCTAGTCTTGAAATTTGACTCTGATATTTGACACAGGATTTTTCAGAATTTATCCCAGATTTTAGAATTACGGTCGGCGATGTATTCGTCTTCAAAAATCATAAACAAATCAGACAATTTTTAAAAAATTTGAGAAAAAAAATCCTAGTCCTTTTTGGAGTTGGGGCTGAGCTCGAGGGTCAGGCCCAGCTCGATATATTACGATATTTACGATATATTAAATTTATACATCGAATGTTGAAAACCTGAAACTTCGAGGAACATATTTCGGTTTTTGGTGGCAAACTCTGTATGAAAAATAAAAAGAAAAAGAAAATTCAGATACAGTTTCCATATTTTGATGAATGAACGTAGGTATAGTCACTGTACACATCGCGTGTCTAATCGTTTGAGGTCGTGAGTACCAAAAAGACGATTTTGGTGACATAAGATCGTACAATTTTTTTTACACCCTAATTCGCTATGGATATGACGAAAACGCATAAATAATTCGAAATTAAGGATTTTGAAAACTAAATGTAAAAGGTCGTATGTGGTCGGATACGACCTTCCACTTCTCGGTTTTTACACCAAAAAATCAATCCTCAACAGACGTATCGACCTAACATACGACCTTCTGCTCTTATTTGTTCACTTTTTCTATTTTTTTCCTATAATTTTTGTGTTTTCACTTTTACAAATGACAGAAAGTCGTATAACGTCGCTTACGACCTTCTAGAATTGGTCGACGTGATTAATTTCGTTCAGTTTGTTCCAAACAGTCGTATGCGCCAGGACTTACGATGTGCTGCTTTTGCCTGGCCAATTTTCAATCCCAACGTTTTTGAACACATTTTAAGGTTTTTCACCTGAATTATAAATACAAGAAAAAAAATTATACGACCTATTGATTCAAAAAATGCCAAGCGGTCGTATAACGTCGCCTACGGCCTTATATTTTGGGCATGCGATATATATTTGTCGTATAATATTCACGACAATAAAAGTGATTTTTAGAAAACTTTTTTTTATTTGTTAACATAGAATGATTCGTTTCGTATAATATCGCGTATAGTTTCGAACACCGTGGATCCTGCGTAGGCGTTCTGTCCTCTTGTCGTTCACCAATCGTGTAGTAGCTTGGCGCCGGACCCCCTTTCACGTGACCCATCGATGACGTAGTATCACTGACCCCACGCTGAATCGTGCAGAATAATAATATTCTGTATTAAAGAGCGTGATTAATAACAACTAGCTACAACGACATCATTTCTTCTTCTCCACTCAATAAAAAATATATATATATACATATATGTTATGCTTATGCAGATCAAATTTAATATTTGTATAGTACGGATGACGCGCGCCCCTATACCAATATATCGCGCCTTCTTTCTCTATCGCGAGCGTATTTATTACAATTTTATATATATATTATTGTAATTTCATTAATCGTGTTATTCACCAGGGTATTAAGGCCGTTATCTATTTAATGCGCGTCATCCACCCCATATATATCTTATATTTTATTTACATTGTCCTATCTGTTTATACCGTGAAGATTCGTGGATGCGGATCACTTGTTGAATGAATCTGTGTTCATCAAATTGTTATTTTTATTAACAAAAGAAGACAGAAGCTAGTTTAAGGATTTTTGAACTTAATGTTGAAATGACGATTTTTCAATAAATTTATAGACGACGATATTGATATTTCATCGTCATCGAACTATTTTCGGTTTCCCTCTTTCCTAAAGCTTATTTAGATTCTTATATAGCAAATAAAACTGTCTGTGTATATATTTTTTTTTAATATAATATCAATTTCTTATTAATCGATAATCTTGTTCTATGTTTATTTTTCTTTTGTTTCTTCCATTTTTATTTGTTTTGTTTGTTTTTCCAGAAGATAAGAGGTGGAATAAATCAGAGAATAAATAAATTATATCGTTGTAAATTATCGTCAAGCGAAGCGTTGAGATAAACTTAAAACCCTGTATCTCATCCCAACTCACTTATGCTTTTTTCAATATCTCTTTAAATTTAAAATTTAGTCAGAGGGCGCCAGCCGCCAATGATGACAATTCGAAAAAAAAATATGTATAAACGGACTGTTATCGACGATCGGTAAGTTAGGACATGAATTAACTAGCCGACATTCGGTACGTCAGGGTCTTGCATCTTTGGTAATAGTAAAGTGCCTTCTTTACCGATGGAATACGGAACTATACGGAGTTTCCCGATATATCTCGGTACTTGCCGAAGTTTACCGAATTTCATTTCACCGTCGTGGTATTAGCCACAACAAAAAATTGGTTCCATTGGTGAAAACTTCTCGCCAATATATAATTAAACAATCCTTACGGCTCGTTCGTTAGTTGAAATAATATAACCGACTCGATAAGGTGAATCTTATAAAAGGGGTGAGTAAAGTCCGTTCTATAATAATATCCAATATTGTTTAAAGTTTGAAGTCGTATTTTGACGGTATAGTCAACTTGGATGCATACATTTCATGTTCCGATGAAATGCGAATAATGGGGAGCATCCATTACGGAATACCTTAAAATAACAAACCCCGATGGCAACGAGAATCAAATAATACAATAAATTTTATTCAAACAATACCGCAGGTTTCATAAACCGTATAATAAAACCCTCTAAACAAATGCCTACTGATAGTTAACCTATAAATTTTAACCCATGTTTATATCCAACCTCAACCTTGATTCAAAACAATTTACTTATCCTATAAAAATATTCGTCTTAAACTTTTGTTAACCGCAAATACTTACCCAGAATTCAACGCGGCTAGTCAAATATGGCACATCGTTATTTTCTCATCAATTTATTTCAACATCATTACATATCACTACCAATACGTATTTTATGCATACAACACATAGGTTAACATTTTTCTTTTTAACAATCAGAACTTTATACGCGAATATACGTATACATGCAGGTAACAATTTTGCATCAATCGACATAATATATGGAAGAGTTTCACATTTTCAATCATTTTTTAATCCTTCTTTTGTTTTTTTTATTCTTATTAACATTATTTCTATCAAACATCTGCTGTGTTTATACCTCATGTCTCTTTCTCCTACGTGTATAAAAAAAAAAACATATTTTCATACTTTGAGAAAATGATAAATAATCAAAATGATACACGATAAAATTAATGTAAATTTCCCTTTTTTCTTTTTTTATCCGATTTCAGACTCATCTTGGCAGAACCATACCAGCGTTATATTACTTTATCTCCTATATATAAACGAAGAAAGATTGTAAATTAAATAAAAATTGTATCAAAAATGGCTGGAGAACAGCAACAGTTTTTCCTAAAATGGAATGACTTCCAGTCGAATATGGTATCGTCTTTCAAACACCTTAGGGACGAGAAAAGTTTCACTGATGTAACTCTTGCGTGCGAAGGTCAGACCTGTAAAGCGCATAAAATGGTCTTATCCGCGTGCAGTCCATATTTCAAGTCTTTGCTAGAGGTTCGTAAGAGAAATGTAATTGTTGAATATTGTGTTTAATCAAGGAATTGATTTTTGCAGAAAATTTAAACTGAAATCACATAAAAATGTTGAATAGTTTGTTGATCTCAACGCTTATCTTCCACTTTTGTTTATCAGTTTTGTAAAATTAATGAATTTTGTATGGTAACACAGGAAAATCCATCCAAACATCCAATAATAATATTGAAGGATGTAGCGTATAGCCACCTCCAGGCAATCTTGGAGTTTATGTATGCCGGGGAAGTGAATGTATCCCAGGACCAGCTACCAGCATTTTTGAAAACTGCAGACCGACTAAAAGTCAAGGGCTTAGCTGAAGCTCCTGGCGCCATTAAGAGGGAGGGTTAAATCCTTTAGAATTAGTTACAGTGAGTATAAGCGTACGCTTCAATTTCGATGATATAAATCAATCTATTCTCCAAATTGGTTGATCGATTCCATCCAAGAACTTAGTCTCGACTGAAAACTTGATAGAGAGAGAGAATCTGTGGTTCAATTGCCTTAGGATTTGATAATTTGGCATTTTAACTTTTTAGTCTTTAATTTTCATTTCTGTGTTTATTTTTCAGGTGTTTTTTCGGAAGCGTGCAGACTGAAAAAGAAATTGTAATGTTGTAAAGTGATTTCGTAAGCACATAACACGATCGATATAAAAATGTGTCTGGTTCATGACTGGAATCAACTTGACTTGTAAATTAAAGTTTATTTTTCATTTTTTTTTTCGTTCTTTCAATTTTAATTATATATATATACATATATATAGTTTTTTTTTTTGTTAATTGTATTTACCTAGACAATTAATTACTAAGTACAAGTGAGATATGAAAATTGAAGTTGAAATATCGGCCCTGAACCAGTGTGCTGCAGACTACTACCAAAACTGGGTTATTTTTTTAAAAATCGGAGTGCTACAGAGATAAAAAACTAAATAAAATAATAATAAACAAAACAAAGCATAAGGAAAAAAAGGAAAAAAAGAAAAAGAGAAAACAATAAAATCATCATATAGTTTAATATATTTTTGTCCGTGGCTATTTTGCAGATTAATTGAAATGTACCCTACACTTTTTTTATTCTATTAGTATTTCATTCGGATTCATCTGTCCCGTATATAGTTTTTAAACAAAAAACTTTCTTCTCCACTTAGGTAGTACTTTCAGATATGTTAGACCCAAAACTTTGAATTTAAACGTATAAATTAAATTCGAGATGTTTTATTTTCATTTATATTATAATATAAGTTAAATTTGACAATACGAAATGTATTAAATCGAATATGTTCCATTGAAGAATCATCCTAATACCCTCTATTCATAACTCAGGAAAATATTATCAATTATTCTAATACGAGATTAGAGTCAATAAATTTGCAAAAAAAGCCGGATACTTAAATAACAGAGTAGGTATGGAGAAAAGCAAGCTTAATATGAGTGAGTGAAAATTAACTTGTTTAATATTTTACCCCTCATTTTTTTATAGTATATACTATAAGCGAGAAATAAATTTCAATCAAACAATATCGCTGTTATGGTATTTTCAAATTTTGGTACTAATCACTTCAACCAAATGCTGCCAGATTATTATTATTATTATTATTATTATTATCATTATCATTATTATTATTATTATTATTATTATTAATATTATTATTGCATTCGCGTTTCTCTTAACACCTGTTTAATTAACTATAGAGCCAAACTTATTTATGATAATAATATATTGTGGAAGAAAATGGAGAATTTTCCAAGAACTGAAAGAAGCTAACTGTAACATACATTTTTTTACGAGCAAAAGAATATAAAAAAAAAAATAACAAATAAATAGAAAAGAAAGAAAGAAAGAAACCAATGGTAGTCGTTCTTAATGATCGTATACTATATATATAATAGCTGGAACAAAAAGTAATGAAACCTTTTAGTAAATCAAAGGAAACAAAGCGAGGAAAAAATAAAATGAAATAAAAAAATAAACCACCGTATAAAACGACCATTCATTAAATGATAGAGATTTCTTTTCCAAATATAGAAAATAGAGATTAGTAAATTTCAATGAACTTTTTTATACGAGTATTACCTAGTTTACTCGTATAAAATGATTATTATGAAATTTAAATCGATTGATAATGCCTTGATTTACAATCAAACTATATTTTTTTGCTATTTATTTATTTCTATTATTCTCTTCTAAGCATTCGTCTTCTAGATTCTTGGTAAATTTTGATGGATTATCGATCTGTGAAACGATTTTTGTTTTTTTCTTCTAATTGTGGTTGAGAGTCTTCTTATCTAAATTTCACTAGATTGAATTAAAGAAAAAAAGAAAAAATAAAACTCTAATATCGTAAATCATGATGGTAAAAAAAAACCTTTTTCGCGCTCAATAGAGACAAAAAAAACTGCTAACAGGCTTTGATAATTATGAAAAAATTAATAATAATAATTAATTGAAAAGACAATAGTAGGAAAGCGATTAATTTCATTAATTAGTTAAACGTCTTTAAAAGAATCGAAATTTTTTTTTTTCAACTAACGAGTTGAAGGGAGAAAAAAATGAAAAAAAAAAAAACGTTATATATATATATATCTCCGTATAATAATTAAAAACTATCTGACAATACCTTTTGCTATTAGACGATTATCAATTTACACACACATTTATTAATTTTAAGTTAATATACCCATTATATTATTGAAATTCATTTAGTTCCTACCTACTACAGATACTGGGCATTTGGTGGTTTAAACGTTTTATACATATATCGAACGAGCAAACATACATACATAATGATAAATAATTAAATAATTAAATAAATGAATAAGTAAATAAATAATACCTAATTGTAGATTTATAATTAGTTATTGAAATCATTTTGTACAATAGATCAATTTTAAACAAAAAAAAAAAAACAAATAATATTCTATACGGTAATAATTTTTCACGGACTTTTCTCCGATGTTTAAAACCTGTTTTGTTCTCTTACTTTATTTAATTTAATTTTTTTTTTTGTTTTTAATCCATTTTCTGTTTGTTTCTTATTTTTATTCTCGTCTTATCTTCATTTTGTATATTACTATACGGTCTTGATATCCAGAAGCTTAAAAACGACCAATTTAACAATTGACTTTGGTAGGTGGTTAGTTAATTAATATTAAGATAAAAATTCAACAATCAATTGACCCTTTTTTTTACTCTGATCTATACTTGCATAAGTTTGCACTCTGTGTTTGATCTGTTCATCCTGTTCCCCCCGCCCTTTTATTCCTTACCCTTTCTTATTATATTATAGCGTTTACTTTTGCCGTCTTAGTGACTCGATGAGTATGATTATAACATGATGTTGAGATATAAAATAAATTGTGTAAATATATTCATTGCATTATTTCCATTACACCACATCCTCCTTAACCATTCTAAGATTCTAGAAATTCTAAAAATTCGTTATAGACCCCCCGCTGAGTACAATTATCTGTATATGGGTAATTAAGAACAACATATGAGAATCATAGTTTTAAACGCATCGCTGTAACTAGCTGTGTTTATTAATTCCTGTAAAATTTTCACATAATTTGAAGAGAAACAAAAAAAAAACAAAAAAAAATAAGTTACCTAATTAATAATACTAGATTAGAAATACTGTTAGAAAGTCAATTATAGTCACAGTTTTGGAAATTATCACATAGTGTATATCAGAATGATAATTTAATACAAGAATTGTAAATTAAAAACTAATACCTGTAGATGATAGCTAATATCTTTGAAAGAATGAAGAAACCACTTAATTATTTAAATAGTTAAATTAAATGAAATGGATATTTGATACCATGTGTGGTTTCTCGTTATGCTAAAATCGTTCGGCCGTTGCTATCCAGTACTTACAATATATAATAAGGGTATTTTCATGGATATGCAACATATGAAACTGGGCAAACTATCATAAGATAAAACCAGATTATTCAATCTCCGAGTTGCCCATATGCAACCATTTTCAATTCCCTATATTCCGCATCCATGAAAATACTCATTAATTAGTGAAAAGTGCTGATTTTCAGTTTCAATAAATTCACAAAGACTTATAACGTTTATTGTGAATCGTAATTGTACATACTAGTCAACAAATGCTCTACGTGAGATACCGCATTAAGCTAGCTATCTATAGTATATATTTTGAAGATCGCTAATATCAGCAATTTATGACGTATGAATTTTATACTGTTTTGATTATTGCTATTAATGAGCATTAAACAAATATCCAAATACCGAAATTATTGCGTTATTTAGTATTGTGCATTTCGCTGTTATTGAAGAGTTGATTTAATACGATTACATATTACATTACTACTTATTTTACTAATAATTAATTCTATACCTATGCATGCGTTACATACTCGGTATGCATTATACTTCTTGCTAAGTACATGGTACTTGGACACGCGTAGAATATCATCTGAATTAACGATTACACAGACACGCATAGACGATGCGATCTTTATTATTTCTCCTAATAACAAGACGACTAAATCAGAAAATATACCGCAGGCTTATAGGTGATATGAATTCGAGAATCATACTGATCGAGGTGCAAAAACTAACAATACTATATCATATTTCTACATACTAGATCAGTGTGTGATTTTAGTCGAGTATAAAGATGTAAATTATTGCAAGTTTAGTTACTAACGCTACCCTGACAGATCGCATGACAAAATATCACTTAAAATTAACGTCATGTGCTTCTATAATGGAATTTTTAGTTCGTTTAACAAGCGTTTAGTATTTCTAAATTCTAAATTGTAGATTTCAGACTGAAATCCAACTCTTCAATACCTAATTAAACTATCAATAACGGTGATCAATTTCGCTCTATTAAGAAAATTAATCATTACGAGTTGAAAATATCTGTCTTTAAAACTACCACACTTATTCTTTGTGTTCAGCCCGATTTTGTAGATAATATAATATCTTTAAAGCTGTTCATTATTTCTCTTATGGTCGATATCGAGGAATGAAAATAATACATTGTGGAATGCAAAAGTTGTGCTTTATGTCTATGAGAATCTATAGCGACAAGTATAGACGAGGCGAGGTGTATGTACGCTAGCAAAGTATGATAATAACAGCCTTAAAGCGCCTTGTCGAATGATGGAAGTATTCCTATGGATATGAATCAAGTCTGCCTTTTACAAATAGCAAAAGGACAAACGACCCAGGTCTCCGCCTTTTATAATATTTAAATTCTATTAGCTATGAAGACATCTTGCGAGGTATAAAATACGTATTCTATCACCTACAATTTTACCATTCGAACTAAAATCGGACTAGAAGTTATATCGCTCAAGGAGGGTGAAATGTAAACCTTGGAAATAATTTCATGGACTTCATTGAAAAAAGAAAAAATTATTTCCAAGGTCTACCCACTTTCCGCCCCCCCCCCCCCCCCCTCTAAGAATTTCGTATTGCTTATATCATGCCAAAGCCTTCGGTTCCTTCGCTTATTGCCAATAGTAATGCCTTCTCAAAATGATCGTAGCATTCGTAGTCGGGGAGACACAGCTGGTTGAAGCTAAAACAATTATAAAATACATCTGAGAACTATTCAAGCATCTCTTTCTCTCTCTCTCTCAGAAGATAGATCGATTCTGTATCTCACCAAGTGTGCGCTGTAGGTAGATTAGCGAACGTTGGTGCAGCTGTGATCTGAAAGCGTGGACTAAGCTGTTGAAAACCACCGGGAGGAAGCTGGGAACAGCCGGTAGTGAATTGTAGAAGCCGGGCCATTTCTTCTCTCGTAAAATTGCTAACTGCTGTCCAAAACCAGTCTAATACTCGCAAGAATTCAGGAGAGCCGCCATTGGCTATGTGGTGCGCTCTTAGATCTGCTATGTTGTATTCGCCGGTCCCACAGAGCAAAAGCTGAAAGTATTAGGGTCGATATTCATGAGAAACTGTGATAGAAAATTAATGACAAAGTAAATTATTCAAACTGCAGGAGAAATTTGAGTTTAGGAATCTTTTCTCTGTATCACCTCGAGCTCGTTTTCATCAAATATTCCGAGGAGATTGTCGGGAATTAGTTCGTTTAGGCCGCGGAGAAAGTGGTCAACTTCCTCTCGTATTGAACTGGCTAAACGATGCTGAGCCAAAGCGTCTAGATACCGAAGTTTGGTATCATTTGTAACACGCGTCTTACTTCCATTTGAGATCAGCTCCGCGACCTGGGAATTAGAATTTGTTAAATGTTTGTTGAATTTGATTGAAAATTTCATTATACCTTTAAAAGTTGACCACTTTTGTCATATTCCTCTTCTACAAAGAACAATTCCATCTCCTCGACGTCGTTTTCTAGTATGTATTTCACCTTGCTGAGATACAGATCTGGATCGTCTTGTTCAAAATACTAGAAAGTGATGTGTAGAGTAAGAAATTAGGGTGTTTGTTGAAAGGGAGAAACATTATGGAGAAAATATAGTTTTTATACGTTCTAGGGAGCTCGGGACATGGATTACGTTTCAGATAAGCCCGAGGATAAAATTCGGATGTATTACTATCGGGCATTGCTAATAATTACCTTATAATGAACTCTGAGGCCGATAATTTGGGCCAGAAACGATCTGGTGAATCTGGCTCTTACAAGTTGTCGGTAAGACCCTCCTAGTGCAGACTCGTAAAGACATTTGCCAACGACTCTCCCCGCGAATTCAAAGTGTTTCAATTTTAAGTGAGAGGGCCTTTTGTTGTTCGGATGTACAAGCGCTTGTTGCGATTCTCCAAATGAAGAGAATAGGCCATTACCGCAATCGAATAATGCGGCACAAATGAGCTCGAACCACTCTCGTCTAACACCGCCCCAATCCACGCCTTGAAAACCGAAATTATTGTTTATGGATGTATGATTTCTTGATTATTGTTCCCCAATCATAAGAAATTGATGTTTGATGATCAATAATAGACCGTGACGCACCTTGCTCTCCCTGAAACGTAATCTCGAAGTTTCTGCACCAATCAGTAATAGAGAATCCTTTAGTGGCCTTCATTGACTGGAAAAATGAACGGAAATCTTATCTCTATATGTTATTGGAATATCCTTATAAAATTTCGAAAAGCTTCGATGAGCGATAATCACTTCTACTCGATTCACCCTAATAAACTAGTATGACTTTTGGATAGACTTACAGATTCTAGGAGTTTATCCCGCTGTACTTTCATGGACAATTTTTCATGGTAATGTTTTTGATGATGTTTACGAACTTCGTGATAAAAGAAGTCCTGTTTATCCTTGAAAGTCTCGCTACCGCCAATATTTTTTAATAAAAATTGTGTAAAAGTAGCAGCGATAACGTTCCGACAACGAGATATCAGTTCGACCTGTGGTTGGCAGCCGTCGTCAATTGAGAAAGCGTCGTATCCCAAATACTGATTGTTAGAACTTTCGAAATGGAACTATAATGGATATAAAAGTGAAAATAAATTCTTTGTATATCTGTTTTCCACAACTCCAAGAGGCAGATTTACCTTGGTGGATGGACAAAGCCTGAAAGTAACAAGGCGCTTGGGAATAAATTTGAGTAGATACTCCTTAATGGTCAACTGTTTGGGAGAAACATAACAGAAAACTTTCCGAGGCTTAGAGTAACGCTCCCCTTGCATCCCCATTAATTTTGCCTCGTAGCAAATATGAGGATTTTTTGAAGCTACATTTTTGTGAACTAGAGTTGCGTCGCTACCTGTGTCAAATAAAAATCAAGTTAGTTTAGTTCATGGGTGGAAGTTTTGTGATAAAAACTGCGACTTTATCTCATGCTGTGAACCAGTAGACTGATTTCCGCTCTTATCTGCCGGACTTAAAACTCCTAAAATAAAAAGCAACTCACGTACTGCTTAGAACTATAATGTCAAAATCTCCGTTGTGGAGTTGTAGGCCAGCTAAGCTTACAGTAGCGTGGTAGCATCCTTCTTTAGGAAAACTAACTCGAAGGCAAATTCTTTGATTTGGACAGTCGTATTCTAACTGTACGTTACAATCAACTATCGATCCTTTCTCAACTACACTGCCAATCTAAATAAAATAGGAATCATGAGTTCACTGCCTTTCAATATCCGCATTCATACCTTCATAAATATTTCCTCTAAATTCACCTGACTAATATCTACATTATATCCAATAGTCGGATCATCTGTTGCACCAAATACACAAAGATTGTCATACTCGTCACGGGGTTCAATCGCCATTGAATGAGCTACACCAGCTGTACATACTACAGTTGAACTTTGACGCACAAATACTGTCTTATTCGCATCGGGAGGTCCTGAAAATTCAAAGGAGTTCAGGAAATAAGCCCGAATGCTCATTCGTTGTGGAATATCAGCTCTTTATGATACTCTTGTTGCTCAAACAAATGTATCATACCCCTTCGAAATCAAGGAATGATGTGTTACTAATCGAATTCATAGGTTTCATCTGAAATTGTACAGATAAACTCATCGTTAGTAAATAAATGCGGCAATGTGCTACCTGGGAGAAAATTTTTGATAAAAGGGCTGCCGTGTACGTGGCAAGAGCCGATGAGTACTGCGATACGATACTGGCCAGCATGCCGCACTGTGAATTTGACCACAGCTGCATTGGCAGCTTGGGGATCGGTCCCACCTAGTTCTATCAAAGTAGCAACTCTTCGTGCTCCTTCTATCACCTCCACGATCAAATTGTCCTTATCACATATAGGATAAGGCTGTCCATTGCGCTGATAAAACTAAAAGAGAATTTAACGGCATTTTTATCTCAAGTTCTAATGATTAAGAAATTTAACTTTGGAAATTTCCTTTACAGATTTTCTGTTCTCTTTGTGAATCTATTCTTATAGAGTTTTTTAATGGTCTTAGATAGTTTTCAGGAATTATAAATTTTAGGTTTGTTATTCATGCTAGTTTTCTACAGCTGTGAAATATGTTGGGAACTCACTTTGACCGTGAAAGTCATGGTCTCTCCGACGAGCTGTGGTTCTTCCCATTGAAAATGCACGCGGCAATTACTGGGCAGTAGATATTTTCCAGTAACATATTGCAGAAGCGAGTGTTTTGCTTCAGGAGCTAAAGCAGGCTGAGTCATAGCTGCTAAAGTTACTAAACCAGCGACTGACACGGAGACCACGAGCATCCCACCTTTTTTTTTTCGCAAAGCAAATAAACACACGTTAATCGGATGAAAATAAAATATATTATAAACTGGTGGAATAGGCTTGCGCAGCAAATCTTCATATCAAGTGATTCTAGTGTCAATCCTTTACGGTTTTTTCTGGTATTTAAGATTTCTAAGTTTACCCCACGTCCAGGCGTCTTGGTGTTGGCTGTTCTTTACTACAGAACTCCAGAGGTCTGCTTTGAGAGCCGCCAAGTCTTCCTTGGAAGTAGGGAGTTCTTGACGAGCCTGAGTCCATCTTGCAAGATCTTTGCCCAAAGCCGCCCTTGCGGCGTGATCTTCGACCCAGTAAACGTCTTCTAAGGAGACAACTTCCATCTGTACCAATCTGTAATACATGTAAAGATGTTTTTCTTTTCCTCTGAGATTGTTCCAGCTCTGGTGAAGAGGAATTTATACTTTTGATAGTGATTGTGGAGTCCATGCTCTGTGAGCCATTGACGTAAGACAAGACGCTGTTGTAAAAGACGGGCTGCCCGCTGCAGGCGCTCCTCGTCATGCAGTGGTAGTTCCGGCAGAGCCTCGACTTCTCCACAATTTGCAAGGCTCGAAATGCCTGGGAATAAATTTTGAAATACATTTCTGTTCGGCTGGATGTTTCCGTTAGTTTCCAAGGACACGCTTATGCCACTGTGAGATAATGCGAGCAGGAAATGGTACTCCCCTTTTTAAAAATAGAAATATTTCTCATTTGTGTTGAACAACACTGAAGCAGGGAGAGTTTTAGTTAATATGATAACCCGAAATCAATGAATAACGGTTCTTCATGCTTGCAGAGATTTTTCGAAAAGTCCAAAAACGGTTCAGAATCATCGTGAAATAATTCTGAAATCTCATTTCCGGGTCTTTCTGTATGGGTTTCAATCAGCTCTGTTCAAATGCCTTGTGGCTAACATTGCTACCGAATACATAATACTTTTTAATGTGCGTTATCTCAGACAGAGGAAACACTGCCTAGATTAAATGATTTTCCTGACCTCGAAACTTCCTGGTATTGAATGTGTGTATGCATGTGCATATCTTCTTTTACCAAACTGTTTCGTGTTTTTAGCTTCAGTAGCATGAGAAGAGTCACGATGGACGGTTTACTGGTATTACTTGCTTTTGCGTGCTGCATAATAACTGCAACAGCAGAGTGCACTTCGTCTAAGTACAATCAAGGTGAGAAAGAAAATTGAGGTGTAGAAAAAGCGAGAATCAAATATCTGGGTCATATGTAAGCATTTTAAAGCAGGAATCTGTTTCAGTAACTATTCTATATTGTAATTGGTGCGTTGCTTGTTTTGAAGAGTTTCCAATATCCAGAGTCTAGAAATCAGTTTTTACAAGATTCAGTCTAAACACCTTTGTTTCATTTTTAACGTAGGTACAAAAGATAGACTGAGCTGCTTTGGAAGCAGCATTACAGAGGTGCAATCAAAGCTGCAGACGAACGTGATAGTGCTATCAGTCTCGCAGTCTGTTGTATCTGAAATCCCTGATCTTACCTTTATCCAAAATGCAACCAGTTTGGAGGATCTTAATTTCCATGATTGTGGAATAACCAAGGTCGGAAATAATGCCTTCAACGGTCTAAAAGGATTGAAAAAATTGAGCTTGGCTTACAACAATATAACGGAAGTAGTAGCTTCTTGGTTTTATGAAACCCCATTACTTGAAAAACTTGATTTATCTTTCAACAAGATAACTAAGTTTGGAATAAGCATCTATTCTCATTTACCAAAACTCCAGAGATTGGACCTAAACGACAATCGATTTGAATGTATATTAAAGATGGGCATGGAAAGTATGGGGCAGTTAAAGGATATACGCATACACGGAAATCCATTATCATACATTTGCAGAGCTGAGGTAAGGACTGTCATTCCATTTTATATTCAAACCATATTCTTGAATACTACTCCTCCAAAAATACATAAAATACGTAAAATAAAGCGCTTTGAATTCCTGATCATCGTTAAAATGAAAATTTCGTCTTACAATCAGCTTTTCATAGTCTATTCATGATTTCCATACATATTTTGCAATTTCGATGCGCCTCACCCTGTGTACTTCTCATTTCAGTTAACACTCTGGCTAAAAGATCACTCTGTTAATTACGCAACGAACGAGGACAACTTTGTATGGCTGGACAGCATTCTCTGGCAATGTTTAATGGACGTGCCATCAAAGTTTGGAACAAGTTCAAACGCTGAACGAACGATGAATGTCTGCGTTATATCGCGCATGTTTGACCAGTTAACTACCGTCCTAGGTGCATCTCAATCAATAGAAGGTGCGACGAGGGAATGCACTTCCCAGAGACAGCGGCTGACCCAGTGTCTCAGAAATCAAAACGTTACTACCAACGGTAAGATGATAATGAACTTTCTTGCCCTCGGAAACAACGCAGTAAAGGTAGGAGGGCGTATGTAACTTCATCGACGATCTCAATCATTCATAAATTGATACAAGGCAGAGGACATGGATTGTGCTTAATACGAAAACCTAGAGCCGCATTGCATGCTTGATTAGCGGTGATCTATATATCTATACTTTATATAATCAAAAAGAAGATAATGAGTGTGTAAGTTACTACATCAAAGTGGTTTGATAAAAGGTGATTTCAATACATTTAGTTAATTGCTGATCAATTCTCTCCTAGCTTTTTGAATAAATCTTCTATAAAAGGTAGAACAAAATCGATAAGCAATCAATTATCTCGAATCATTTCCCTTCTTATTAAACTGCGTTATTATTATATTAGTAGTGAAATTGATTTATTACTCTTTACTCTGTATATTATGATTACAATTCTTTATAGACAATATATTTACATTATGTAATACAAGTGTGCATTTTCATTATTTTTTTGTTTTTTTTTTGTTTTTTCTTTGCTCTTTCATTTATTGTTCGTTTAAACCTGGCGATATTCACTCACCGGAAGAAGCGCTACCGCTCGGACGTAGCGACATACCAATCGATGATATTTCCTCGACAAAATAATCCTTGCTTCGTTGCTCATCTTTGCTTTCCACATTCTTATCCGGCATGATAAAAAGACCTAATTTTGAAATTGTTTCGTTTTTTTTTGTTTTTCTTTTCTTTTGTTTATTTTTTTGTTTATTGTATTTAAAATCAACAAGAATTGTTTTATCATTTATTGAATAGAAGAAATAATGATGATATCATGAAAATTGAATAACTAATTTATGTTTTGAAATTAATTCGATTGTAATAAAAATTCAAAAAATGAAAAGAAAAACGAATTCTGTTCTCTCAAGATTTCTAAGAAATAGACAAATTCCTGATTTAAAAATATGATAAAATAAATTTCGTTCGTACATTTCGTCATTTTTAGTTATTGGATTGAAATCGCATTTCCCAGAGAGGAGCGATATCTAAATTCAAATCTTCTGGCTATTGCATCGTATGACTTTTAAAAATTGTCATATCAATTATGAAAGAGTGAAAAATCAAGATAAGAACGTTTATTTCGTAATTTGATTGTAAAATATTTGAAAAATGTGTAAATATAAATTGAAAACATGTTTACTTGTCGATAAAGAAGCAAAATAATTTTTCCATAATTTTCACATTTCGAATATTGATCGAATTCGCGCTTTATTCGACTAAAATATATAATCTTTAGCTACCTATATCTACTATATATATACATACCTATATAAAAAGATGGATAAAATAATAAGTCATATACATATATGTATATAATGTATGTGTGGAAATGTAAATTTATTAAATATCGTTGGATGAATATTCATGTATTTAATTTGACCTTCAGCAAAATTTCACCCCACACTCTCAACGGCCCCTACGGCCCGCCAACCCTCGACCTCTTTTGTCTTAGTTTGAATTAACGATCTAGACCGACGTGTACGCTGGATAACTACGAACAGGCGTTCATAATTATATTCATAAAAGGTCGTATATCAAGACGTTACATCAGTTTCGACATCGATCTATTAAACTAAACTATAGGTATTATGTTGTTCTATAGGTATGTATATCGCGTTTTCATTCGCGGGTCGATCATTTTCTTTCATCACGATAACAGAACGAAACCTAATTTTCGTATGAAGTACACGTTGTGCACGCAAGTAGGAAATAGTATATCATGCAACGAGTGCGTAAAATCGTACACACGAGTTTCATACGATATTTTTCTACACGGTGTGTGTGTGTGTGTGTATAGTTAAATTATTTTTTAAATATACACACAGGCGCGAATCTGTGGAAAAGTGGGTTTCCTAATGGGTAGGCAATTCGTTTCCTTCCAAAACTGACGATCTATCTACTGATATCTTATACTGTCTATGACCGATATCTACAGCTATCTCTCTCTTTCTCTGTCTCTCTTCCTCCTACGACTTATCGCTCGGAGAGCAATCTACATCTACATTTCTCTCTCTCTCTCTCTCTTTCCTTTACTGATGTAGCGCCCTTGAGAGCATGTAGTCAAATCTACAGCTACCGCTAACGTCGTCTGTAGATATCAGTCATAGACATATAAGATATCATTAGATAGGTGGTAAGTTTTGAAAGAAAACGAATTGCCTACCCATTAGGAAGTCGACTTTACACAGATTCGCTCGTATATATATAGTAGGGGCAGTTTAGGGTAGAGGGCGACGAAATTGGAGCGGCAATTTAATTCCCTTCTCGTTTACAAAAAACTCCCCCGAGTAAAAACAAAAATAAACCAAGAGCTATTGAGCCATAAAGCTGTAGTATTATAAAATCTAAGTAATAATAGCGTGTATAAAACCACCTGATAATAATGTATCTATAGTTGCAGTACTCGATTAAATTTACTATCAAAAATCTCCCCTAACCGAGGGGTTCGATTATAGACTGAATTCCGTGCAGGGTTTGATGAAGGAGAGCGCAAAACCGAGAAAAAAAACTTTAAAATATTTCGATAATTACAACGACTACTAATACGATATTTATAACAAACACCCGCGGGTTAGAGAGTGTCAAAAGTTTGAATTAATAGACGGGCTTTTAATCGACCGAATATTCAATCTCTCGATAATAATAAAACCGAAATAACGAAGGTCACGATTAATATCCTGCAGTGTTACAACGGGCATAATGTAACGGGGTGGTAAATTGACCGTCTCGATTTATTTCACCGATGTAATAATGATAACAATGATAATAGAAATGATAATGTAATCTAATTTATTGCGAGATTAATTAAACGCGGGTAAATATAACGAGGCGGATAAATATTGAAGAGAGAGCGGGAGGCACACGACTAGCAACTACCACCGACTAACAGCGACTGGGCCTCTGGATCAGCGAATAACACGCTGTGCCCATAACGCTATGGTAACGGCCTCAATACACGCGCCCCAGCCGCAAAATAGCCACGAAACATGGAACACCGCGCAGTGACATTGCCGCAGCGCGCACCCCTTGAGGCCGGCCGACCCAACGCGACCTCGTCCGACCTCGGCCGACCTTTTCTACTGCCAACGACCACCGAGGCGCTGGAACACCGATTTTCATCTATACTGGGTGTTCGGAAGGGGATGAGAGTACTGGGCGATTTGAAATGGTGTTATTTCAATTGTTTAGAATCTAATAATATCTATAGAATGAATGTTGAATTGAAACATATTTGAAAAACCTGTTATTATTTGATAAGAAATAAACTAGTTTGAAGAAGACAAAATGAAGCCGTACTTTACTCTCGCCTTGATATAGGTAATCTGATCTTATACGCGAGTTAAAAGCGAGAATAAAAATATATGTTGGATATTATTATTCTAGAAGTGAATTATTTTTTCTAGTCACGAAACAAGCGATGTAGAAAAAATAAGTAACCAAAGCTGCGTTTTTAAAGCTAGTTTAGAATCACCCTGTGCGATGAGCAGATATATGATATACATAGATATATTCTACACATTATTATACTTGGCGTATAAAAAGATCGCCCTGCGTCGTCATGCGTCAGAATACGATACGGTATATCCATATAAGCGTAGAATTACGCACGTTACCGACTGAGCAAATATCTACGCATGTGTTACGAAGCGAGTAACGATGCGATTGAATAATTGAAAAGGCGATAAAAATCTATACCTAAGCCGAAGCCGTAGCCTTGAAGTGGCTGAAATTTATCGTCGAATAAAATTAACGGTCGAAATTAGATTTAGCTTGAGATTTATTATTTTTAGCAACGCTCGCGGTAATAATTCAAGAGATTTTCGTACATTGAAATCGCATTTTTATTCTATATCCTACATTCTACACGTATACTAAAGAATTCACGCTTTCGTTTCGATGCCTGATGAGGATTTATTGTATTCATCGCGATTCTAAAGAACTACGAGTCGATAAAATCTAACTGTATACTGTATACTGTATATACGCCTATGAGCCTGTAATTGTATAGATTGAAAATTGGATGCATGCCAAACTGTAGGCTTGTTATAGAGTAACGACTTAATTGACAGGGGTAATATAGCAATAAATTAGCTGATAGACTCGTCAGTAACTGAACGATAGTAGCCAGCTAATTAGTGTGCCTGTATCTACCTATATGCAACAGTATTTGTCAGGTCTAGAATATCGTTTAATTAAACGGGACGAGCAGTTCGACGTTAATTACTTATTCGGGTCGAGAATTTATTGCGGAAACAATACGAGACGCGGTATTCGATCGATATTTAATCATCGACATTTCAACGCTCTGCACGATTCGCATAGTATAGAGACAATCATACGTATACTATACGAAAATAATTTAAAACAGGGTAAATGGAATTCTATATGAAATTTCAAATCCCTGATGCTTCTGTCTGGTTTAATTTCATTTCACTCAATATACGAATAAGAAATGAAAGAAGTTTACGTTCATTACTATTTTTATATGGCTTCAAATTCTGATCAAAAACAGCAGAAGTATTACTCAAGGAATGAGTTTTTGTTTTTTTCTTCTTACACGTATCAGGCTACGTGGATTTAGGTGAGGTTCGCTTTTTTTTTTTTTTACGGTTGATTATAGGGACGGTACTAAATCCAGATTAATGAAAACTTATCGCGATAATTCGTTTAATTCGGTTATTCCAGTGGAGGAAATATTCACAAGATTACTTTCACATCGGAGGATAAATTAAATACAGAAAAATAGTCACACACGTTGCGTACTTATACAATTTTCGATGAAAAAAATTCAAAATAATTCAAAAAAAAATTTTGAATTTATTCTGCGAATTGCTCTCAATTCTGAATTCTAAATTTTAAAAAATGGACAAATTACTCATAAATTTTGGCAAAATTATTTTCTAAATTTAAAAATCTTCGGAATATATTAAATAAATTTGCAAAACTATAGTAAAGAAAATTTTTTTATCCCAAGTCAGCGAATCGAACCAAAAATTATTTTGGAGTTAAATTATTGCCGCTGAAATCTGTTACCTAGATTTAAAAAAAAAAACGAATTATATAAAGTAATGTATAAACATGTACCTTTTTCTCTGAACAATGATCGGTACTGCTTGAATCCAATTTCTGCTAGCCATTGATCAGCCTCGGTGAGATCTCCGTTGTTGCTAGTACTCCCTGCTAGCATCAGAAGTTTACCAAGCGACAAGATCATTGATAATGCCAGGAATACTCCTGAGAGTACCGTCGACCAACGAGCCATATTTCAAAATTGATTATCAAGGCGTTTCTCGCATCTGAAATTCGCTCTATGTAATTTGGGAATGAAATAAGAATAAAAGTAAAGGAATTTACTGTGTTTTTTATAAAATATTGCGGTATTATGATCAATGAATGTCATTTGGAATTGGAATTGAATAGATAGATATTTGGATAAGAATAGATCAACTAGATTAATGTCAAATATGAATATTGAAAAACAAGAACATGAATCAAACCATGAAAGGTGATTTTCTAGATCCTGAAAATAAAATACTAATATCATTGATCCTGATGCTATGAAAAAGGATAAAAAAAAAGTCTAAAGAAAAAAAAATAAGCTCTGATGTTAAATCGACTTATTTGATTTTTCTATTATCATTAAAGCTTAGATCAATCTTGATGTAATTTTTTTCTTGTTTTATCAACGCGGTTCTTTTGGTTTGGTTATTTCGAGGTTATTAACGAAATTAGCTATAGAACTGTACAGTGATAATAGAAGAATCGAAATACCACTACCTTCTATACTTTGGCTGTATAAAACAGATGTATGAATAGATATGAGATGATGATTTCAATCAGGCTTTTGTTATTTTCATATTGTTGTCAAAATTGCCGGTCAGAGTCAGTCACTGACTTTATAGGTTAAGTAATGGTGTTTGTAAACAAATCAATAAATATGTAGCAACATTATAACACCGTATGTATAATTAGTGTTTATATTTATATTACTTGTTATGCAGGTAGAGTGATGACATTTTATAAATAATGCATTCTGCTAGAAACTTGGAACACGTTCATTTTATTGAATTTATTTATTTTTATTCTTATTATCGACTGTCAGAAATCATCTGTCCTGTTACTCTACATTCGTTAAATTCATTGGAAAAAATACACATGACGCAAGTCATGAGGCGCTATCTAGAGCTCTCAAGGCAAACCAATATCGAAATAATGTGCGTCGGTAAGATCACACGCTGTCTGAAAAGCGCGAAATTTAAAACGTTCGTAGATAAAGACACGATTTTTTAAATCGAA
This sequence comes from Tenthredo scrophulariae, assembly GCA_963978835.1. Taxonomy (NCBI): domain Eukaryota; kingdom Metazoa; phylum Arthropoda; class Insecta; order Hymenoptera; family Tenthredinidae; genus Tenthredo; species Tenthredo scrophulariae. The sequence goes on along the minus strand of OZ022230.1, from coordinate 1,756,693 downwards.
TTTCAACACAAAAAGGGACGAAATACTAACACAGGATAATAATTAAACTTTAATCGTGTAGATTAAGCCTTCTTTTATGCTTTTTTTAATTATATTAAATGCATGTTATCAGTATATCATGTAATTATAAGGATAAGAAATCAACAAGACATAGTTTATACAACGTAAAGTATTTATTAAAGAAATAAGGTATATAACAATGCAAGGAATAAGTAATAGTATACATATTCGGATAGCTATTTGAAGATCAACCTCGTTTTACGAATATTCAACGAAAGCAAAAAAAAAACAAATTGGTAATTTCTTATCATAACGAGAAATAAAAGTTCCCTTTAGTTTTTGGATTAACAACTCTTATCAATTTATACAAAGACACAAATTTTATTCAGACTTCGTTCGTCCTTTAGGAATGACTAATATAATGTTATCAAACTTAAACTCATAAGCTCAAATTTTTGGATTCTAAAATTCAGTTTAAATCCCAACTCATATTATCACCTAAACACATAATATATTCAGATCCGACTTTTAGTGCGAGTGTATTATGTGAAACTGATAAAATAACGATCGCACTCTCGTGACTATAACAAAAGGGTGTTTTATAGCGCCTTAAGGTTTTCAAAACTACGCATTATCCGCTTATCCGATCTCGGAGAATCATAATAAACTGAAAATAGAGATTGTAGACGCTTTTACTAAGTTACAATGTTTTCTCCATTTATGTGTGAAGCCTTTAGAATGAAAATATCGTCGATGTTTATAACAGGCATAATCCGCTCAAACACAAAACTTGTTTTTGTATTTAGGAACGGATACGATCAGCCAGAGAACAAGAAAGACCCGTATTGTCTGGCTCAACATTCAACTCCTTTACAACACCGTCTTCAACTACCATCGAATAACGTTTGCTTCGTTTACCACCCAAGACTGCAAGGTCTACCGACAATTCCAAGGCATCAGTAAACGTGCCGGTTGGATCAGCCAGCATTCGTACCTGAAAAAGTTTTCCTTTATTTATTCTGCACACGTTTTTCAATCATGTGGAGTTTAAATCCCCAGAATTACTGATTTAGTCATAAAACTAGTTTCAGTTTTAAGTACCCTGTTCTTGTTTTTCGGATTCGCTAATCTAATCTGTTGACAACTGTACTTCTTGGTCAAATTAAGAGGTTTATCACTCAATTGGGAATGAATAAGATTAGTTCAGCAGATCTGAGACCAGAAATCCAGTTTTCAAGTAAGCAAAAATTTTGTCTCTGGGTAAAATCGGTGAATTTTTGATCTGATTAAAATCGGATCTGCATGGCTTGAAATTTCAGATTTGTTTATCGAGAGTTCAAATTCTGTTGCTTAATACTCAATTTTTTCAATTTTATTTCACCGATGAGTGAAATGAATATGATTTTGAATTGAATAAAGCTCAATGGCTGAACAAGATCACAAGTAATTTAACCAGAGTCATTTTCTGACTCGCTTAATTCTGATTATTGACAAAATCACGATTAAGAAAGGTCAGATCTCAAGCTTTTTCAATCTCTTATCTTTTAGTGATGGAAGTAATATCAAATATTGCTTTCTTTTTTGCATTGAAGATCATAAAACGATATGAAGAAAGTCCAATGTGATAGAGGAAAGACGTTATTTCACAATGTTTTAATATAGAACATTGTAACTCTCAGGTGTTTCATCAAATTCCCCATCTTTTTTAAATTTCCAAAGTTTATAAAGACCCTAGAGTGATTCAATAGCCCTATCGTTGATATACCTTTCCTTCAGCACCCTGATCTTTTCCCCAAGCAGCCATAACGAACGGATCGTTAACACCGATGCAAAATATTTCCTTAAAACCTTTAGCCTTAAGTTCAGTGGCTTTTTGAATGTACCCTGGAAGATGAGTCTGAAAAACAAACATAGGAAACACGTTTATAAATGAATGAATCCTAAAAGCAGAAAGAAAAGAAAAAAAAATTCAAGACAATAATAAAATACAGTGATATCGATCTGAAACCCAGTCTACACCCTCGTTCACCCTATATACACAGTATAAGTATGCTTCGTGTCCCTTATCACATATTGATGTGTAATTGATTCCTAGCGTAGCCCACTTACGAAAAGATCCGATAAAAAATATCGAACGATGTTTCTGGTTGGGTTTCAACGACTTTTTCGAATTAGTAAGAACCTGGCAGAATATTGTGCAGTGAAATATGCTGCTTATGAAAAAGCGCGGTCATGATCATACAGTAAATTACATTGAAATGATTCCAACGGTTTCTACCGGAAGTCAATTTCACCGAAATCGTCAAGATATCATGGCTCTCTGGGAACAGGTTTATCCCTCTCCTTCTCAAACCCCGGGTCCGATTTTTCTCGAATTTGATACAAGATCTACATTTATTCGATGCATCTATGACCTAAGTACCGAGTTTTGTTAAAATAGGTTTGTTAATATCACCTTTGAACATCCTGGTGTAAAAGCTCCGGGAACAGCAAAGATGAGAATTTTTCCAGCCGTTATATCGGCGAGATTGACTTTGGTGGCCGGCGTGTCCTCGAAGAGGTCAACCGACGGAAGTTTGTCTCCAACCTGCACGACGATATTTAATAATTAATTATTTAGCCGTTTAGAATTAATAGCGAGGTTTTTACTCGACGCTCAGTTCCTACTTACAGCGATAACCATGTTAGGTTGTGAGGCGTGAAAGGATCGAGCGAACTTGGTCGTTGACGAAAGGCGAATGGTGCGCGCTAAGAAAGTGGTAAGACTTGCGAGCTGCGTCATGGAGGCAGTAGTTCTTTGAGCGTATGAATTAATGATAGTAATCGGAATTGTGACTTGCTACTTTGTCGATAAAATGTTTATTTATACCAGAGTATAGTCAATATGATAAAAAGGTCTTCTAAAGAACTGTTGCAGTAGCACTTTATTGCGCAATAATTTATCGTTAGTATGTGGTTAGTTAGTATCTGTATTATTACATAAACACGGTCAGCCGAGAAAATACTTCAGTAGTGCTTCGGCCAACTTCAAAACGCTACTCGACTCGATGTCAATTATTTAATACCTCAATTATTTAATACAAGATTCTGGTCATTGTAATCTATCAATTACAATCTTGAGTAGATATGATATTGTCAGTTCTGATTAGAGCTTATAATATTGAAAAATCAATGCCCTAATATCAAATCTACGACTTGAGAATAGGGATGAGTATATTCTAGGCACAGCGTGATCTGTGTGTAGCTTTCGGTACCTAGCGACCATCACAACGACATAAATAACTTGTCAAGTCGGTAAGTTAGTGAGCTGACTTATCATCGTCAGATTGCACAGAGAATAAGTTGCAAAAACGACTAGGTATAATTTGTTGATTGGATTCCCCGCTAGAAGGCGCGAAAGGGCTTATAAATACAAGAATTCAAACTTGTATTTATCCGCACGATACGAATGGTTACTTTGGGAATAAATAAATGAAGAAGGAATTGAAACTCCTGGTAATCGATGGATGAAGTGATGCGCTTTTTTTTTGCTCGATATCCCGTTATAGCAGTTTCAACGATTACGAAGAAGAAGAATGCGATATGGCATGTCATGATGTCGTATAACACGAAGTTATTATGAAGATTACTGCATTATAATACTTATCGTTCACTGCAGAATCTATATGCACAGCTTTTGCGAACAATGTATTTGAAATGTATACATACTTGTATACACAACGCGACGTGCACTGGATACTGGGTACAAGTACGATTCTATAAATTGCATTATAAATATAACTCGATACGGAAACGCGATCATTAAACGGGTCAACACTCTAACGATAATTTATTTACAGTTTAGAATTGATACGAATATCAATTATTCAATTATATTTCAATACTAGAAACGGGAGTTGATGTGAAGGAATAAATCGATAATAATACAGTTATTATCTGAAAAAGGAAATATGCTATTAATAATTCCGCACCGCAAACTTCAAGACATTTATGTACTAATATGTAATTATGTATTACAGATTATTGTGCAAATAATAAAAAAGACAAACTCATCCGTAATCTAGTCAGATAATAATCGCTGAAAGACTTTATTAGATAATGTATATACATGTAGATCAGATTTCAGTTTAAAAATTAATTATATTCTTATCCTACGGTGAGAATCTATATCATCTAATACGCTGCAATCAGAAATAGTGATATCGAATTTATACACCAATGACGTGATTTTATTCATCGTCAATGTCTCATAAATAAATTATATTATTATAATACGACATTGGCCAGTCACGAGGTTTATTATTCTCCGCCATAATCGTCCCAAAGTAAAGAATAAAAAAAAAAAAATATTATATACCGTGAAGATTCGTGGATGCGCGGACCACTTTTTGATGCTTGACAATGAATTCACAATGAATTGAACACAGATTCATTCGACAAGTGATCCGCATCCACGAATCTTCACGGTATACACAGAGAGATTAGAGCGTTGGTTCCACTCATTGTCAGTCGAAGCCAACTCGGGACACTCCAGGTTTTTCGTCTGTTTATTGCAGGCTGCGGCCATCACTGCAGATCGCTTACAATCGTTAATGTATCCCCAACACAATTGATAATTACTGCTGGTAGATATAGCTAAGCCTGGCAGTAAATTAGCAGCACTATCAACAAAACACGTGATACAAATGTAGCACTTAGCGATACCGTGTCGTGGATTTATAGCATTTATAGCACTGTGATACCATTTGAAACTCAAAAGAAGAAAAAAAAAAAAACCTTCCGCCAAGGATAGACGCGGATTGAGCAAGGATCAGTGGATCTAAGGGTTAAGAATAACCTGAGAATTACGAAAGGAGGGGGTAGTCCTAGCAGGGAGTATGGAATTTCATCCGACACCAGAGTGCAGACGAGCCACCACCCATATCCGGGCTATTAAAAGCGGTACCTCAGAACTCCGGGCATTATAATATACATAGATTGTAGTGCTGCTGTAATAGGAATAATATCTCTATTTACGAATTAAAATATCACATTTCAAAATATTCCGCGTTGTATTTTATCAATATTGGCTCCTCCCACTTACCAGCTTTTATTCGTTTCTGAGCTACCTCGGTTATTCATTTTGTCACGTATGTGTGCAAGGGTAGTTTCTTTGCGCTTTATACGAGTCTTTTTGTACCGTATTGTCATCCTGCCAATCCGTTCGATCGGTCCATATCCCCCTTTGTCAGCCAAAACCTCCGAAGAATAAGGTTCTTATAAAAATCGGATTAATTTCTTCATTTCATCCACTCTAGAGGCTATTAGGGTTGATACGGGTCGACCATTATACTCAAAATTTAATGCAATAACGGTTCAAAGTTGAAAACGAATATCCAGGTTTTATACGATTTGTTAACACAATATTCTAGCTTGGGTACGGATAATAAATTCAGTAGAGCATGTGTGCTTACACTTTATTTATATCGTATAATAAAACTGGGTTTTTATAATTGACTTTATTACAGTATACGTAGTTGAATGATACAGTAACTCAGGGTATTAATAAATTGGCACAATCTTGACAACCAATTTGTTCTATGATATCAGATCCGTTAATCTAAAATTCCTACCTGCTCCAGACACAGCATTGTAGTACTTTCAATTCACATCAGCATCAAATGCGAATAATATCATATCATGTATGAAAGATTTCTCTCAGACATATCAATCAGATTAAAAATAGAGACTGGACGTTGGTGTCATAGGTATACAGATAATTCGATAAAGATAATTTTCAATATTTTCAATATCTTCAAATTGAATCAACAAATGAGCCAGAAAAGTTTGAACCGAAGTAGTTGGATTATATTCCGATCAATTATCGAGCTTTTAGAAACTTCATTGCGTCACGAATTCCAAGTTATTCAGTTTGAAAATTCGTAGCTCATTTGTGGATGAATAATTCTAAGACATTGACGTAGCCTCATTTTCAAAAATTCATTATATTGAAAATCGGACAATGATTAGAATCCTTTTCATAAATTGGGTCCATTTTTTCTGCCAATGAGATGAAACACTATAAATGCTTTATGTAGAGACTAGTCGTGGGGACAAGGTTTATACGACACCTGGATAGGTGGTGGTTAGTTATAATACAAGGTGCGATGTATGTATATTGTATATGTAGATGCATATATGCATAGATTTGTAAATGGCTTCGGAGGTAAGTAGGTAGGTACTGTAGCACATATAGAATTAAGAATCGTGTCGTACCCGTACTCTCGTGTGTGTCTGGCTTCTCTTGCATCTGTTTATGTAACCGGTTGTCACGGTGTACCGTACCTATAATCTATAATACACCGATAATGTTTTTAGAGAAATTACTAACTTGATTACACACACGCGTCCTAAATACACACACAGATATACCAACTCAACTATATACGCCATGTTGGTCTTGTACGGTATCCTTACCGTATTATATCAGGTATATGTCACCTCCTTGTGACAGAAACTTATAACGAGCTCATTCTTCCATCTTGATGTGCTTCTAAGCTTAATTACGTTACGGTACTACGACTGTATATTATTTATTCAGAAAGTACATTTCAAGTATTTCCGAGCAGCTATTAAACGTATTGCGTTATAATTACAGCAAAAAAGTCGAACCCACCTCATTCAATGATCGGGAATCTGAAAATTTTTTCGAAATATGCAAATCTTTTAACTTTTTTGAGCCAAACTTCACTATTTTGGTCTTAAGCGGCTCGAAAGAATTTTGAGACAACTCCAAGTGAAGAAATCAACGAAATCCTTTCGATGTTGTATTTTTGCGAATATTTTTTTCGTGCGAAATCTTCGCGAAGAAGATTCATCGATTATACCACGCGGCTCTTAATCCTGCAACCAGATTTAGGTCCGGGTTCAGTTCCGTAGAACTTTGACGAGGATCTGTCAATTAGGAATTCAATTCGCCACACCGAACCGCTGAATCGGCTCTTCGCGATTTTCCTCTACCTCCCACACTTACTGACGCGTCGCACTTCGCGTGACAAAACGTTTTACTAATAGAAATATGATATATCTACACCAGGGTGTGTAGTTTCACGGCAATATTATCTTCTTAGCTATACTATATGAAAGAAAAAGATAAATGGGCTGAAGATCTTGGAGCCTAATGTAATGGCGATGTTAAAAAATAATTCAAAAATACAGATTCCTTCGTTGAGAAAATGGATAAATAAAATTGAAAGAAAAAGGTGTGAAATAAAGCGTGGAGCATAGTTTTTGTTGAAAATATGTTCGTAAAAAATTGCCAGAAGAAATCCTTCGCCGTTGGTACCTCAGCTCTAATATTCATATATATTCGCCTAAGGCTGAAATAACGCTGGACTAAGTAAGCAGTAACACGATCGTGAGGCGAGTGTCAGGCAACAGCGTTTAATCTCTTAATTACGGAAACCCGTGACCGGGTAGCGCATGGTTACGGTATAAGATCGCGTGCGAGCAAGCGGACCGTAACCCTAGCTCACCTGCATCTCCCTAAGCTCCTCATCCGGCTTGTTCGTTAAATATAATATCATCGGTGTCCTGAAGCTGGATTATTTACTCGTATGTACCCTGCCAGGGTCTGCGTTACACTATAGCCTCGCCTATAAACCACACTCGATATTGGTTGCGATGTGTATTATCATTTGTATGATGTCTTTTCAACGGGGGTGTAGGTACGATGCCTACACACCTTGAAATTCATTCGCTAAGTTTTTTCCCACTTGATAACTCCGCCTTACATAATCATGGATCGATTGCATACAAGAAAAAGGTTACAGTTGTCGCATATTCGTTCATCGAAATTTCGAGTCATTAGGACATTAAGGACATTTTTATTCCAACTATTCCATCATTTTTTTTGGCCCTCTTCTGCACTTTCCCCAAAGATTGAGCATTTCCATAAACAAATTCTGCAACAATTTTACCACCGTTTGATGCAGTTGTTGAATAAAGTGGACAAGCCACGTGTGCCAAAGTCCTGATCGAAGGACCGCAATATGCGTTTTTTTTCAGGTACCGGCCAGGGCCTCTTCAACGCCGTTCTGTGAGTAAAGCATCGAATTTTTTTCCAGTCTTCGAAAGTGGGTGAAGGTAATTAAATTTTGAAGGACCCGTGGCGACAGTATTTTCGAAAATTTGAAGCTATTTTTTGTCTTCTTGTACATTTTGAGAAAAAAACGCCCTTATCTCTGTACATCATTGATTTCCCCCAAGTTTCCTAACGATTTAAATTCCAACCGATTTTTTTCCTGGTAGACTAAATATCTACCCTGAGCATAATTTCATTCGTGGATTTAAGGGCCGGTCCTCGTCGTGTGTATAAATGTTTCCATATAATATCTTCGCGCTGGAAAAGCTGGCCGCCACGCCGCGCCGCACAGTGAGTAAGGATTGTGAGAGTTTTGCTCCGCACAGTGCGGGCGTCTCGTTACGGTATACCTAGAGCTTGGTTTGGTCCCTGCCGGCTGCCTGCCTGCCGGCGCTCGCGGTAAAGAGGGTGTTTTCCAAGGGTGAACTAGAGCCGCGTGTTTTTCACCGATTGAATCAATTAAAGAGAATTCTACCGCGGCGCGTTCACCGACACTACGACAAAAATATGTACACGTCGCATTATACGATATCTATACAGATATAATATAAACTTTGTACACATTCGTACATACATATACGTGCTACGTGATGTTTGAAAATAAACTTCTGGATATATGGGGTATATATCTATGTATGTACACCAAATCCGGTTTCGAAATTGTTAAATTCTTCCCATTCTTTCTTATTTCATCTAAAATCTCAGATTTATGTTTCTTTTTTCAGGATTTTTAGTAAAAAAGTAAGAAAAAGTAACGGAAAAAATGATACCGCCTATAGTTTGGTATCATGGGGCTTCGGGCTGTTGTTTTTTTTTTTTTTCTTTTTTACTTTTTTCAATCTCTTTTTAGTCTTGAGCTTATGCAGGCAAATTGAGGTCCATAAAGAAAAAAAAAAAGTCTGCAATATAGTGGAAAGAGTGCTTACGGAGTATTTCTGTACCTCCTAAAGTCACTGCATACCGCATCCGTATTACGGGAGAAAAAAAAAATTTTTTCGTGTCTCTGGGTAGCTGGAAAAAACTGTAAACCATTGCCGATTGTGAAATCGAGGAAAAAAAAACCGTTAAAAAGTATAAAAGGAAACGGAATTTTAAGCCGATTTTTGTAGATTTTGAAAAAATTAAACAAAAAATAGAAAAAGACTAAACAATAAAAACTTCAACAGTCAAAAAGTCGAAAGGCTTATTTTTTCGTTGGTTACTTCAGTCACTCCGTTAGGCGAAAAAAAAATTACCTCTAACCAATGCGCTATTTTGCTTGGGGATATTATTTTCCAAAAAGATCATAAAATTTGAGAAAACAAAAAAACATATTCCGTTATGGTTAAAAAGGGCCTAGAATTTTTCAGAAATTCATAGAGGCGTGTTCACTTGGGAACTCGATTCTTCAAACTTGACTGTATTTTTTGTATACTGCTGCATCACGTCGATTTAAAATGATTTGAAAAAAAAAAGGATGAAATGAATCGAGGATTTCTTTGATTTTCGCATCGTGCTTAAGATGAGACAGTTGATAATTATCCAAAATGTCAATTACCGTTATCTCGAAAAAATGTTACATTTAGCAATCCATGTGGATAAGGTTCTAATCGTGTTCACGGTACATACGTGTGATGATATCAGAAACACTTTCGGAGATATCGACGTACACCTTTTATCAGTGGCTCATGCAGAATGTATAGGTATACTTAATTTATAGCGCGTAACGAGTGGAAGATCTTGGGAAGCATAATATGTACAACCTTATATCCACGATGTAACAATTATTTACTTAACTCTTTGCGATATCAAGCGAGATCTTATAACATACTTGCTCACCGTTCCGGGTCCCAAGTGTTCTACGGGCTTTTATCATCGACCAAATACATGCACACAAGTTCAACACACATGCCTCAGAATAGGTGTGATAAGTACGCAGAAACTTCTGGAAGCTATGAGGCGAGCTGTTGATAAGGATATCGTCAACGTATGTATTCCTTGTTCGATCGTATATCAAAATCTTGATAAAGGCACAGCTGCTATATGTAGGCTGCACTATATCATCGGATACTACGATCATGAATTTGCTTTCCTATCTGTACGGTGAGATAAGAATATTTTCGGACGATGCTATGATAATGTTGGATTTAATTCCTATAGTTCAAAAAATGAAAAAAAAAAAGAATGTAATTCCGTACATCTTGTTGTACATCGACACGCGTCATCTTCAACTTAGTGATACGAGTTTCTAGTATTGCAATTCCTGAAATGATGATAAGGGTGGAATTCGAAATGATGGTATAATTCGACGATGACCTGATACCTTAAGGCTTTTATAACTTCTATTCCCTCTTCGAAAAGTCGAGCTTTGAGAAATGAGTCAGATTTTGGATCCTTGGAATCAGGGGTGCCGCATCGGAGTCCAAAAGATTGAATCGGTCCAAATTTTCGAGACATAAAAGCAGACCATCTGATATTCCATAATTTCCAGAATTTTGGCGCATGTCCATAACCAGTCGGCCATTTCTTCACCGCTTCTTTTTTGCTCCGGTTATTCTGTGGGCGTAACGCGCCAGCGCTGAGGGTGATCGAGGGTGCGTCGCGACGCCGACGCCGACGCCGTTGGTGTGTACAAGGGGAAGTGGCATAAGTCAATAAACGCAGATCACTGATCACAGATAAATTCTAAAGAGTTTTTTGACTAACTAAGGGTCGCGTAATAGACACGACCACAGTTACCTTCAATTATATTTAATGAGATCAATCGTCCTCTAGAGGAGCCAAGATCCTGCTAATTTTGTAAAAGCTGCGTGCTCTTGCCCGCGGTGTTCAAAATAAAACTGACTTTCCGATTTCGATGCTTTTAGACATGTTTTTCCTAATCTTTCCCCGAAATTTCATTTCATTTACTTTACAGTTAAGCCCGAGTCTATTCGTAAAATAAAAATTGCGAGTATAAGGTAGGAGAAGCTACTGTTGGGTCGATCCAACTGTAGCAACCAAGGAAGAGAATGGAAGAACGACTTTTGAAAATTATAAAATTTTATAGCTCGCCCGGGTTGCGGTGAACCAATATTCGTTTGAGAAAAATGCCACAGTGAAACTATATGGTGTTTAAAATCCGAAATTTTTTCCTTCTCTCTATACCTATATTTTGTAAGTTTCACTAACCCGAAAGACCCCTTGTAAATCATATACTTAGAGAGTTTTTATTTTTATAGCTTTACGTACGTACTACGATTTCGACAACAGGTCGCGGTGACCAGACTGGTAAAACTAGCCGAGGATAGAGAAACGCACTTTTTCGAATCAGTTAAAACGATTTCTACAGTCTCCTTTTTTTTTTGAATAGAATAGAAATAACCGAAGGCCGTATTTCGGCTTAGAAAATTCTAACGCACTTTCAAAAAAAAATTTCCCCAGTTATACGATACGAAATATTTAGTCTACAGAGATTTTTACAAATTTATCTAAACCGTGATAAAAAATTTGATTTTCTTTTTTTTTCACAGATCGATTTCTCTGCAATAACCGAAGTCCTACTACGAAATAAGATCCGAAAAAAGATTACTAAGTAATTCCGTTATTTTAAACAAAATCCTAACTATTTTTCTGTAATTCAAAAAATATGCTCAAAAAAAATCTTAGAGATTTCAAGAGAAGAGGGGAAGAAAAAAAAAATCAAAAGGAAAAAAAAAAAATATATCGATTCTTAGAATTTCAGAATTTAAAAATTGGATAATGTTAAAAAAATAATTGCAGTGCTAATTTCGGTTTCATGAATAATTATGAGGCAGCATATAGTGAGATAAGTAACGACCGAACAATGTGAAATTAAGGTTGTGAGATTAGCATAGGTATACACATGTTATTATGGAATTATTTAGAATTGTTATATTAAACAACAAGATATGAATTATCGTGCGAAAATGTGTATAAGAGTAATGTTCTGTTTACTCAGGAGTCGATTTCGATTAGGTGAAATCTTAAAATGAAAAGAAGAGGGCAAAAGGCAAACAAGCAAAAACAACTTGTTTTTCAGTTAACGCATAGGTGTATACACTATCATATATATTTCGATAGATTTAATGACTGTCTTGATGAATTTGTACACAAAATATAGTATGTGATAATAATACAGCTAATAAATTAATTAATTAATTAATTAATTAATTGTTTAATTAATTAATTAAATATAAAAACGACGATTGTAATTCGACTAAAATAAGCGAAAGAATAACCTAAGTAATATATTATAGCTAAAACCTCGATCTGTGATAGTTTATACAGGGTGAACATTCTCCGGGGCCTGATCTGGGAGGAGCTTCGACGTTCCGCAGCTCCGCCTTCTTCTATCCATACTCGTTCACTTCAGAATAATAGCGTGTGGTTATCAAGCGGATACCCTCATCTCCGAATTTGTTTACATCCCCACGTATAACACACGAATAAAATAAGGCGGAGCTTAGGCACGTCGAAGCTCCTCCCAGATCAGGCCCCGGAGAATATTCACCCTGTATATAATAAAAAATAAAAAAAACACTGTATATGATTCTCCATAACGTTAAAGCGATACCAAAATGGCGTTAAAATAGCGAATAATGATCGTACTCAATTATCAATATAGTGATTGGATATCGTTCAGCTCAATAACATATACCTATACATAGTCAGTATAGCAATTAACTAAAAAAAATTAACTACTGCTAAAAGCACATTACCAAAAGGTAGCAACAAGTTAAGTGTCATATAAGTCCACTACCACATGATGTCTCCGCATGCTGTTATATTCACACGTTTAAAAAATGCACTTAGAATAAAAAAAAATGAAATTAAATGTAGTAGTTTTATATGAATTATTATGTGACGATTAGTTACAGCTGTGTTAGAATTAAAAAAAGAAAAAAGAAAAAACAATTTTTACGTGACATTGAACTGGCTTTTGAAATGAGATTACTCGGGTAGTTGGTGATTAAATGAGCTTATCAGAGCAGCTTATCATACGCCGAAAATCTACCGCAAGGAGAAGACCATATAATGAGCATTTTTAAAGATTCTTAAGAGATATTGACCGTTACGTGTTAACGATATTTTATATAATATGAAGGATGTACCATAGTCTGTCGTAAGAAATCTGTATTTTTTCAAAATATTATGCAGCTCCGATTACCCATATTGAATGTCTTCGTTTTTTCATAAAAAAAAAAATAAAAACATTTTTCTAAGACATAATATCGACTTTTGACACTTTAACTGACGCACCCTCCGAACAGTCAGTGATATAAGTCATTCGCGACGGGGTATTCCAAGATGCGATGTAAACAGCGTGATAATTAAGGGTTGAATATATTTGTTCTCTTCTCTCCTTATTTTTTTATTCGTTTTTTCAAACGGAAAAAATTTCATCGAGGACAATTTTTCAACCCCTTTTGTATTTCACTAGTCAAGTAATCCCTTCGTGTCGAAAATCTGTAGTAATCTTTTTATCGAGGCTTTGTACTGCTCGTTAGAGTACATCTTACGTCTTTCTTTTGACGAATTTGGATCTCTCAGGATGCTTGTACCGGTTGTACCATCATCAAGGATAATTGGCAGCAGGGTAAATGCCACCCAAACACCGTAAGCTCCACGAGCGTCCATTTCTTTAATGAGTTCCTCTCTCGTAGGTGGTTTCGATTTTACCTTCAATTTATCAAGGTTCGATACCAACTCTCTGTGATAAAATTGTACCAGTCTGTTGAAGTTCTGTAAACGTACTTCGTCTGTTGGACTCGAGTATAAGAAATGCTGTAGATCGATTACTGGAGAGGTGAATATGCTCTCCTGAAAATCTACCTGGAATTCAAAAGCAATTAATCATTCGCAAGAAAAAAAAAAAAGAATCAATAGTTTAACAGAAGATAAGGTAGGAGGGTTTGATCGATCGGAAAATCCACTGAATTTTTATATTTAAACAAAATATTGTCAAGCGAGATAATCGGCTTGAAATTAATTAGGAAAGTAAAACGCGGAGGCCACATCGTCGGTCGTAATCTATCGATATTAAATGTTTTGACTCGATACTGGAATTAGAAAATAAAAAATAAAAAAAAAAAAAAAAAAAAAGAAACACGAAATTTCAATCAGACGTGACGCAAGTAAACGAACAAAAATTTTAATTAATCAATTTATCTATCGTAGCAAACATTGGCCTCAAGGTAGGTGTACCTAATCACTCAGGATTGAAAAATGGCTGATCGGTATCAGTTGTGCTCAACGAAAGAATCCGACCGTTTAATGTCGTTTATCCAATGAGCTTAATTCTGTATCGATCATCACTCGACCTTCCGTTGTGCCGAAAAATGGGAAAATTTTGGCAGGTGAAATAAATCGTAATTTCAGCAGTCTCCGACCACGAAGAGCTACCGCAATACCGATAAGCGATTCTAATCGTAGCTGCTGGCTCTTTATTGACGATTCGAATCGCACTATGTCGTATGGGAATTTCCGAATGCTTAAGTATCACCTACGAGCTGAGTAATGTGTTTCTTTCGTTTTTTCAAAAAAAAAAAAAAAGATTTTAATCATTGTCAAAAGAAGATCTGTGAGCATATTGATATCGCGCGGAGATCCCATTCGTTGAATACCATTTGCTTACGCATCAACGACACGTCATGACTTTTTCGAAAGCTCTTATAATCCAGGCTATTATAATTAACGTCAAGATAATTGTTACGCGAAGCCTGAGATGATTGGCAAAAAAAAAAAAAGCTACGTATAATGTATCCTATCGCATCGATATCTGTTTCTGACAATTTGATACAAAAATATTTTAGCTGTTAAATTCCGAGAGAGTAAGACACGAGTATCGATTAAGAAGGAATTAACGCCATGATTAATGAGCATTGAAGAAAAATTAACGCCGTTTTTCTTACTCAACGATCTCATCAGAGACAAGATATCGGCTAAATAATTTCGTGCGTTTTACAACACGGCAAAGTTATCGCTTTTAAAAAAGATTTTGAGCTCTACGCCCGCCCACGCCTTTGATATGATATTCGATCTGAAAAACAGGGGTTTGATAACGCGAGTGAAATAACAAGTGCGTTTAATCTATCTGCGCAATGAGATTGAAACAGTGAAACATTTATTTAACGTAATGAGTTTCTTTTTTTTTTTCATTTCAGTCAATTAGTGGAAATAATTGTACAACATATTTCGATTGATTAAAAAAATCGCTCGAACACTCGTCCAAATTACAGAAGCATAATGCGAGTACCTATCTTATCGGAGAATGCGAACTGTATGATTTATTGTATTTGTTATGTATCCCAGCAGAGGATATCATGAAAGGGGTTTATCAATTTCTGATGAGATATTCCGAGCCGATTGATAATTCTGTGTTCAATTAATACCAAACATGAATATACTTACGAACAATACGTCTTGGACTGTTCTAGTCGCGTTGTTATATCTGAACAATAGATTGTTGTACCAGCAATGACCGTGATTGAGTACATTAAATCCGGACGGATTTAGCGTCACGGCATTGGTCAGTCGTTGAGGAAGACTAGTTTTCAGAGCTCGTATTCTGTCTGCGTATTTGTCGCCAAAATTTGGCCAAGTGGCTACTTCGTCAGCGACATCCGGAAGCACGATGTCAACAACGTCTTTTATTAAGGAAGTGTCTTCCTCGGTGTACATGTTGGAAGAGTAGCCGTTTTCGATTGACATTTTTGTCTGAAATCGTTGACAAAATGTTTGTTATATTAAACCGGTAGGAGTTCCTGGTAGGAGGAGGTATACACTTTGTGCATTCCCTATTAAACTCCTTAGATCTTCAACCAATGTACTTTTAGATTAATTCGTGGTAAATGCAGCGCTTCACATGTAGAAGTAGGTATACACACCATACGTCAGTGGTACATCACCGAGACAGTATACAGATTATGAATACACCGAGATGAAATGAGCCTACCTTTTCACAGACCGCGATAGAGCCGGCATGAAGAGCGGCCATGGATCGTAATACAAGAGTACAATGATCGTAGTCCAGTCCTCGAATCCGGTCCATTTTTCCTGGTATATAATCGTTCTTTGCAAGGTCTTCCATCACTACCAAAGCCCGGGGTGATCTCTCGGAGTAAAAACATTGTGCTGCCAATGGAAGGATTCCGTAGGCTTTACTGATGGATGGTATGGTGGTCGAGAGTGCTGTTATTTCCTTGTCGAAGACTATGGATTTCTGAAGAACGGCAATGGATTAACCGTCATCAAAAATCCGGAAAAGAAATACGAAGAGCATCTTCTGAACGCGAAAGTGCTCGAAAAGGAAGAGATCTGACATGTTTAAGATATAATAATGTACGAACCCGGCCTGTTCCTGGAGAATCACTGGAATTCGGAATCATCTTGATGATGAGCCACCGAACCTCTTGCGGTTTGAAATCGAGGATATTCCTGCTCCTTGGACGTCGTTTGAACTCAACAGACACACGGTACATCACAGGGCTGTAATTATTCTTGGCATGTCTGAAGACGGATACCTTGTAGTTCATCACTCTGATCGTAGGATCACCTTCGCCACTCTGCATACATAGTTGGAGAAAATCGTCGTCCAGCCATTCCGGGACGTCGGTTTTCCTGCGGACACCATAGAACCATGTAACCGAACACTAAATCTCTTCCTTAGATCGGATTTCAACTACATATGCCGAATGAGAAAGATATGTGCACGAGACACAGCAGAACTGATTTTTCTCGGACATGGGGTTGAAAAAAAAAGGAACAAAATTGGTCCGATTTTTCTCGCTCACTGGACATTCAGCCATTGGAATTTTACGGGTGTTATAAACAGGTAATCCTGCGTGCACACTTAATTCCACAGCACTGTTACGCTAATCCACAAAATCGCATGATTAATTCCAGGCCGGGTTAATTCCTTGCCGATTGCTCACCCTGTATTCCCATTAGCATGTACTCGAAGTTCGACTTGCATATTGAAGTGTAATTGTAATGAGTCGTATGGTATTAGCACTAGCACGTCCTTCCCGCGATCCTCCAAGTAAAGGAGTGATAGTGAAACGATCGGGGATCGGTAAGTTATTGATTATAGAACAAGTCCGAACTCTGGGGCCAAAATTCCATCAGCGATAACCAGCAGAGGCTTAGATTACATTTAGATTAGATAAAGCGCGAGTTTCGTCCCACGTCATATTGATAGTCTACCGATCGATTATAGTTAGGTACGCCGTTTTGATGACCCCTCGAGAACGATATTTCGAAACGGAGATCTGGCCGCAATATTTTTACCTGCGATTACGCCTGTTGCGGTTAAAATCAATCGTTGATATAATCAGTTGATGATAAATATTTCACTTTTATTTCCAGGTGTGTCAATATATCTTCATTTTTCCATATAGGCTGTAAAATGATGACTAAGAAAATTACCAGTGGAAAGATCAGCAGACTGAAGAGTGCACTCAACTGCCTATTAAAAATTCGCGAAGAGGCGATTAAGCTCTTTGACACACGCCGTCGGTATATCAAAGCTTGATTACACCAGTCACCACTATAATCTCATTTATAATCCAGATCTTGGTATATTTATAGTTCGCATCATTTTCCAATATTGTTTACTGTTCCAATTTACTGGGATAACAATTTTGCGATAATGTCGTCCGTCTTTAGAAAATATAAGGAAAGCCAAAAAACGGATAGAATTGTGGGAATAAAAATTCATCGAATCTTTTTGAAATTTTAAAGGAGTATCCTAGAATTATGTCTTTTCAGGGCGAATCAATAATATCCAGAGATAAGGGCAATTTTTTTACTGCTGCGAACCCTTTGCTTCGCAAAGTTTACAAAAAAGTGGTTCAAAATAAAAAATTTGAGTATCCGAAAATGGAATTCACCGAATATCATTGATTTACCCCGAAATTACATCGATGTAAAATATTCCCTCGAAATTTTACGGAGTTTGGATTAACGATGCTACCTGCACCCTACGACGATCACCCCTTCTCGGGTACAATCGATCTATGCCAGGCGAAGCTACATAGGATTTCAAATAATTTGGCATTGTGTCCAAAAAAACAGGAAATAAAAAATAAGTTAAATTGCCCACTGAATCCAGAATCATTCACCTATTGAAATGAAATGGCCAATTTCCGGGACTGGTCTGTTTATTGGCTTAGTCAACCTACATGCCGTTATAGGATAATATCGAGACTAGATGTAATCTTATGCAAGTACACTATGGCCATAAGTCAAGATGATAATAATATATTATGCATAATTCTTTCGTTGAGTCATTTTACTCAGTGTTATAGCCTGCCGAGTCGTAGAAGCCAGAGATAACAAAGTAAAAATAAAACAAGTAAAAAGAAAAGAGAAGAAGGAAGCATTGTGTACAGCTGCTTAGCAGTCTTGTTATTGAGAAAATTATCCGCTTGAATGTGCTTACGAGGCGTTGATACATATATTTATACTGTGATACCGTACGGTACTGTGATACAGCTGAGAAGTTGTTGTGTCTTTGATATGATTTTCAATAGTTTGAGTCTATTCGTAAAACTATATTGGGCTCGTTCATATCAATACAGCCTTGGGAGATACTCAGATACGAACAAGCTACTGGTGGGTTCATTTAGTTGCTCGTTGAGCATCGTTCAAGCCACTTGACTTGTCAGTAGCATAAGTTACACCAGGGAAGAGGTAGCGCAGTGGTTGTTAAATGCGACTTGAAGACATTCAATGATCAACAGTCTGCAGTAAAAAGTTCTGAAAGTACCTAATAGTGAAGAGAAATAAATAGACGCATAAATATGGAGTACGACGAGCTCTTTTACGAAGAAGTGCTAAGGAACCACTTCGACGATCCAACCATAAAAGTACTTTCAGTAAACGAGAGACCAGCCACATCAAAGAGCGAACATTTCCTCAGCGATATGCTACGTGTAGTTATCGAGTTCTCTAGGACTTCGTTATCCGGGGATGATTCCTGTACTACCGAGACACAGAGCTTCATTTTGAAGCATGAACCCTTCGGAGATTCTAGTACCCTGGAGATGGTCCAGGCGCAGGATCTGTTCACCGTTGAGTACCGGGTTCTCAGGGACATTGTACCGCGGATTGAATCTGCCCTGGGAATTCGACTGGGACCAAAGCTGGTTTATGGAACTGATGAACCGCCCAGAGCCATTTTAATGGAGGATTTATCCCCGGAGGGATTTTACGTCAAAAATAGACAGGAAGGACTACCGATGGCTCATGCTGCTATGGCGATTGAAAAATTGGCCAGGTTTCACGCCGGGTCCGTCGCCCTCGCTGAGGAGGTGAGTATCGCTTTTTAGTATCGGATTAATGAGGGTCTCAGTAATTAGCGAGAAAATCACATTCAGTTTCGCCACTTTTATGACCTTGGAAACCTTGACGACGTTGGTTTTACTCTTTCAGAATCCAGAAGCTTTGCGGAGCTTCAAACAAGGCATTTTCAACGCGAGTACACATCCCAATTTTCTCGTCCTTGCTGCTAACAGTCTAAATCGATTAAGCGACGATGCGGCAACCTGGTCACACGAAGAGAGCGGTCTAGCCGCGAAGAAGTTGAGGAATGTCGCCACTTTTGTCAAAGACAGAGTGCGGGATGTCTACGAATACAAAGATGACGAGTTTTGCGTCCTTAATCACGGTGACGCTTGGGTTAACAACATGATGTTCACTGAAGACGAATCGGGGAAACCATTGGAGCAAGTTTTCGTACGTAACACGATATAATCGGATGTAGAATCCTGTAGATTTCCAACTTTTGTATCCAACAGCTTCACCATCGAAATTATTGAAAGTCATTTTACAACCGAAGCCAATACTTCTCTCAGTTAAAAAAAAAAAAAAAAAGAGCGAAACATGGCTTGATTTGAATTTGGGAATTTCGAATGCCAGTATTTGTTGTATGGAATATTGTGTGGCTTATTGGGCCTTGTTTTTTCAGGTGGATTACCAAATGGCTGCCTTTTCCTCGCCAGCAGTTGACCTTTTGTATTTTCTCGGTATAAATCCGGCTCTTGAGGTTCGTGGCGAAGGAGAAGACAAACTGTTGGAAATTTACTTACAGACACTTACCGATAGCATGAAAAAGCTCCGATGCAAGACGGAACCACCGACAATGAGGCATCTTAAGGAGGCCATGCATCAGAGACGAGTTTACGCCATCATGTCTGGTCTCTTTCTTCTTCCTCGGATGATGCTGGACAAAGAAGAGATCGAGGGTTTTGATCAGCTCTTGATTAACGGTACATCGCAAATGGACGTATATGGAAAACCAAACACGATTCGTATGATGAAACGAATGCTTCCTCTCATGAGCGACAGGGGATACCTCGATTCATAGTGTGCAAATACTCATTTTTTGTGCTCCGTTTCGTTTTGTCAAAAGAGAAACTAGTTCTTCGATCGGAAAAGTCGTCCACGTCATCTGTGTTCCTTGGATTGATAAAAAAAAGTCCCAATGCTGAGAGTCGAGTGAAGAATTTTAGCTCCGGAAACGTTTGATAATTTCCAATAAAATGTACAGTTAAAAATTAGTCGTACATGATAAAAATAAACTTTGATTATTACACTTCTTACGACGAGCGTTTCTCTTCAGAACCTAAAGAATCAATCATCGCTTCGTCAAATTGATATTTTCCCTGATATTCCCGGGTTCAGAATGGTGCAAAAACCAGGATTTCTTGGCTGATTTCTCCCGTCACTTTTGCGGAGTGAAAAACATGGAAAGAGAAACTACAGCAGTTCGTGGTATGATTTAGTGCAGGGTCTAGTAAAGCAGTAAACCAGTGAAGCAGTAAACCAGTAGGTAATCCTAAGGTAAGTCGGAGGGTTGCCTCAGTAACCTACATCGTGAACGGAGAAATTGTTGTGGCAAGCCCGTACCGATTGGTGGGGATGACTTGGCCAAGAACGGGGTTACATTGTTCATTCTCCCTCTCCTGCCCCACAATTTTCCTCTTCTTATGTGCTGGTCCTCGTCCTCCTGAACGAGGCGACAGGATCCAAGACAACGCTGCGGACTATGCCATGCCGCAGCCCGCAGTACCTACTACGAAGGAGAAAGGTGATTTCTCTCGCTTTCATTTCCCGGGATAATTTACAACCTCGAGAGTGAACTTTACACTGGCTCTTGCAGTCGTGGTTGCTACCGATTCCGCATTATAAACCCTCCCTTCGAGTTTCGACATACACTTGCATTGGGTAGATGCATAAATTCTTGAATGTGAAACATCTCATCTCAAAACAGCTGTAAATCATCGGTTGCATCGTGGGGCGTAAATCGAATTCGGTAGCAGATATCGAAGACCTTGTCCGAAGGACTTAGAGGCTTAACGCAGAAAATGATAATGGTGAAAGTAGGTATGGGGTAGTAAGAGTAGGTTACTCGGTCGGTGAGGGAAAATTTTCGGTAGCCGTTCCACTGTAGTGACAGCCCTCGATCCTTTTCTTCATTAGTCACGACGTTTACCAAAGGACAAAGTGATTGGCACAAAGAAATGATGTACTGTACCAGCTAACTTCGCCCGGTCTTCCTCCAGCCCAAAATCTGAGTTTTTGGCGCTTTTTTTTTCTTTCTTCGCTTCGTATGGAGAGTTGGGATTTATTTATACTGACAAGTGCAGGAGATGAACAGGATTTGGAGGTATCAGTTTTGAGAAATGATAATTTTTTCAACTTAGACACGTCTGTCGTTTCTTAAAATCTTTGAAAAGCATCCAACGAAGATTTACCTAACCCTCGCTGCAGTTATCATTATCAATCAAGAGAGATCAGGCTTCGTTTGCCTCACGGGCTATGACAATAACATTTCTCGAAATGTTATTCAAGCAAGAAGATGCAGGGGTAGGGCTATAGGGTGGAAGTAGAGACGTTGACGGATTCGCCGAGGAAAATTGAATCGAGAAAAGAGTCGAGTGACAAATCGAGGATTAGTCTAGCTTTGGTGAAGATCTGACGCGGGATGCGTCATCGACCCCGTCCTTAAAAGTCTGAAGTCTGAACCTTAAGGCTCTGCACTGCACTGCGCACCTGTAGATCCTTGCAGGTCTAAGCTAAGGCGGTTTTATAAAAGGTCGAAATATACCCACACATATGTCTTCTTTAATTGTCTTCTATGAACCCAGAACGAGACACATTCAGGCTTTTCATCTCTGCAGCATCGGCAGTCCAATGCTGCACCTTGCATGAGAGAAATGGATTTCGTCTTTCTTTCACGACATTTTCTTAAATGGCCATATATGTATGGATGTGGCGGGGTTGAAGTTCCGAAATTGTACATTACCGAGTTACAATTTTGTGTTAGGGTATTTCCAAGGAAGTCTACATAGCCGATTTGAAAATTTTGTAAACGAAGGACACCTTGGGTTAAAAATTCCGAAAGCTAAATATCCGAAAGGCCAAACCTCCGAAACTTGAACTTCACGCATATATTCATTCAGTCTTCAATAACTCCGACTGTATTGATCGTGTTGAAACCAACAAGTGGTCAAATTAATCGTCTTGAAATTTACTTTTTGGAAAAAAAAGTTTCAAAATCCTATCAATCATTTATGACGTCGTGAAGTTATCGATTAAACTAGATAAAATGGGTTTTTGTGAAGAGGGTCCCGATAAGAATGAACTATTTTCTTGCTTCACATCCTGAGAAATGGACCAAAGTTTTTGGATCCTTGGACTTCCGGAATTCCAATCTCCTAAACTTCAACGTTTCTAAAAGTTCGAAACTTTGAAAATTGAGAGCTTCAATTCTGCCCGAGATCTTTAGGCCTGGTATGACACCCGTACCTGGACAGATATATACGTACATACATATAGGGGTATATTTAGGAGCAATAACTCGCAATCTTTGTCACCCCAATTGTAAGGAAGCCCGAATGATCTCGCACCCTAGTATTAATTGTACGACAATAGACCCGTGGGACAAAGTGATCCGAAATAGAACAATACCTACGTTCGTGTAGAATTGAACCACTGTATCAGCGGATGTTTGTATGGCAAACAGGCACACTAATACAATCCCATTTCTATCTGGCAGAACTATATATGTACTGGGATTTAATATGGGCGTATATAAATTCTGGATAAATACCACCACCACAGTAAATAAATATCTAAATACACCCCATAGTACATATTTATCACAGCTTTATCTGCCACTATGTTGCCAAGATCATGCGGGCTGCATCCAGCTCACCAAACTGTCTATGTATTTGATTTGCACTCGTGGGATACCAGGCAGATTTCAGTTTCACACAAATTTCATATATACAATAATAAAATGACGATTCCTGAAGACTATTGCCTGGAAATAAATGTATCTGGGTGTAAATCTATACGGTTTATACAACCCTGTATATTATTATAGGTTCATACGTACAGACTTAGTTTCTGCACTGAGGTAAACGGATGGAATGGGAATAATGTGAAGAGAAAATTTATGGTTACCAAAAATTTAAACTCCGATAAACTTTCTTCATAGCTTTCACATCCGGTCGTCTTCGCTGCACTACAGAAGTCGAGAACAAACGAAATCGGTAATAAAAATGTTGGATGTTTTGGCCCTCTGTGGCGACCGTCGATTCTCTTGAGGAAAAGTTTCGGCTGGTTTCTCACTGCACTTTAGGAGTCCACTAAATCATAACTATGAATTTACGGGTCAATTCTGACCGGCTAACGCGTTGGTCCCCATTTCGTAGCTGCTTTGGTCAATCGTTTGGTAAACCAGACTTTGGGTCGAGCCAGAAACCGCGTGCTTTCACCCAGCTCGACGGTTGTAAAGGTGTAAAATTTAATAATTCCGGAAGAAGTTTCGCGCGAAGATTTTTCGAGTACAGAATCAATCGCGATCTGATAATTCGAACACTGCGGTAAAAATATGGAGGAGCTGAACGCCTTTCTACAAATTTTGGGAATTGTATTCACGTTCGTTTTCATTCCACGCGACGCATTGACTCGGAGTAGAATTTCTGGGCCGAAAATCTCTGAGATTTGAAGGCTGAAATTTCTGGCAAGAAAAATGGGAAATAACCGAATGCATAACCGGAGAGGTGAAACCGCAATAAAATTGCACAACGTATTTCTGCATCGAATTGTTCCCGGCCTGACCCAACCGCACAGAATGTACACAGAGGTACTTTGCCTGATATATAAAACCTCCTGGCTTTTACCTACTCGAGGTCATAAATAAGAAAAAATTTATGACATTCAGCGCAATGGAGGTAAGCAGGCGTTAAAATATTTAGCTGGTAAATAGTTTGAGTATTTTACCTCCTACCCGCAATTTATTATTTGTTTTCGATATTCGGATCTCCTCATTCTCCGAAAGAATCGTAAACTTATAAAAGCAATTGGCATACCGAACCAGTTCGACGCCCCATAATTTAAAGAGCTCGTCGTTACGTAAAAGCGCGGAAAAGTTGCGGGGCAAAAATTGGCAGATTTCCATCTCTAGTTTCTTACAGTTTTTTCAATTCCGAACGATTTTATTTCTTTTTTTCTCCTAACTGGGCCAAAAACAGCACGTGTGTTTCACGTTGTAGATAGGCGAGGCTTGGTGGGCGCCACGCGGTCTCATGGGTCCTGGATGGATGTCGGGTCCCCAGGGTCACGGCAGGGGGTAGCTGAAGGGTCACGAAAAGACAGCCGAGGGGTGAGCGGGTTATTCCAAATGTGCCAAAAACCTTGGGAACCAAGTTTTGATGCATCGGGTCATTCGCCGACTTCCCAGAGTCTTGGAGCCGCAAAAATTGTCGATTTTTTTTTTTTTTTTCAATCGCGTTTGGCCACAAGTTGGCAAATTTCGTTATGCAATTGTTGGACCGCGGATTTTACTTTTCTGAAAAACAGTTTGAACCAATTTCTTTCTTTTTTTTTTCCTACAGGTGCTAATTTTTACACATAATTTATTCCTCCGTCGGCTTCCTTCCCCTAAATTTATTCGTTATACCCCGTAATAAATTGAAACGTGTATTCTTGGGGCCGATTACAGCCTCGGATATGGGGTATGTAGTATATAGAAGAACACAAGCGAGAGTGTGCAGCAGCATGGGAGGTAGTAGACACAGCAGGACTTCAATTTGTCCACCTCCGGTCCACCAGCCCTTGTTTGTTTCGTAGAGAACGTTATTTGCAGAATACAAGGGTCCCGTAACGACGCTGGTAACGCCCCGACGTCGGCGTCTCGTTTCAAGTCCGACCAACGACGACGTGGCTAACAACTCAACCTCGTTTCGTCTCTCGTCCTTATAAACATACTTATAATATATTATGAATAAAATGTGTCGCGAATCAATTTTGTTTGAAAAAAATGAAAAAAAATTAAATAAAAATGTTCATTTCAGACGATTTCGAATTTTCAGGAAAGCTCAAGTTCATCGCGACAGGTCATAAACAATTGATAGGATTTTGAAACCTTTTGTTTTCCAAAAAGTAAATCTCAAGACGATTAATCTTGACCACTTATTGGTTCCGATACGATCAAGACAGTCCGAGTTATCAAACACTGAATGAATACATGCGTGAATTTCAAAGTCCGAAAGCTTGACCATTCGTATTTTTAGTTTTGGAATTTTCAACCTCCGGTATTCTTCGTGTGAAAGTTTTTCAAATCGGCTATGTAGACTTTCGGGGAAATACCTTTTCCGAAAACTGTGAGTCGGTGATATTCAAATTCGACCGATCCCCTCCACGTCGTATCTTCTTTGTAAAAAGGCTCTCTGACGCGAAATAAAGAGATGTACACAGCCGGGTCACCGAGTGTCACATACATCTTCACACATATTAAAAATACCGTACGTAGGTATATTTACGTTGGTGATATCAAATTATCAGCTACGTTTGTGCAGGGTGATACCCTCGGCCATTATAATAGGCCAAACACGGCTTCATGTCGAGAGGCCACGTGGCCCGTTTGGTATCACTTCTCACGGGGCACGTGACCTTCCAAAAGAGTCCTGCACAACCCCTAGGAACCGGGACATCAGTCCTTTACAGTACATAGCTTCGTCCTATGTGTATGTTCATATGTACACATTTTTATGTGCTATGGTTTTGATTCAATGCTGCAGCACAGTACATCATGAATTTGTTACAGTTGATCATCTCGGGGGCGCAACGATCTGTGTTATACTATAGTACATGGTATTTGTACATACGCGTATATAAGCGCTCGAACAATTCATCCCCCTGTGTTATACAACCCTACCTTAATTCTCCCTCACCAAAAACCCAAGATCGAATCATTTTAACATCACACTTTGTGCCGCGTGCGTACAACCCAAATCTCTGACTTCTAATTCAGTGTCTATTATCGAGACTGCTCGATCTCAAATTTCTAATACCTGATTTAACGTGTGAAAGTATTTGCTGGAGGTCCTGCAAAACGTGATACTCTTCTTCAACGGAGTTTTTGGTCTCCTTTTATTTTTACTTTCCGCCACTCGGCCGATGAGAAGAGAATTATTAGTTCCGGTCGAAATGATTAGCCCGAATTTAGCTAATTTCAACGAATCCTTGTACGGTTTCGAGACTCAGATCAAAAGGAAGCTGAAAGGTCCTTTTATTTGATATGTTTAAAAAATTGCCACAGATATACCGATTTGAAAATTTGCCTACGCGATTGGAGAAAATTGGTTTTCTAATTCGTCTTGATTTTATGGGTTTCCAAAAACGAGGAAAAGTGCCGTAAGAAAATCCCGATTTGAAAAAATATTTATACGTAATTCTGTATTACTGTTTTTGAAAATGATAAATGACGATTTTTCAGTTTTGTATGGAGCTTATTTAGGGCAACATTTCAATCGGTATACAAAAGCACAATGCGAATCGGTTTGCGGTAAATTTTTAATTGAAAATTGACAAAGGTACGTATTTAATTCTTAGGTATTTCAGGAAATCTCTTTTACTCAGGATCCTATACACAGCATCCGTTTTATTTACGTGCCTCGCACAAATAGTAATATAATAAGAGTGGGAAAGTATGGAACAAAGAAAATCGAAGAAAAAAGGCAGAAAATCTCGACTATATCCCAATACCAGATGAAGAAATCGATTCCCTCTACAAATTATACTTACCCAGATCGAAGTATATCGATCGATATAGAATATACCCAGGTATTTAATAAATTGATCAGAGGTCACGGTTTTCGTTGGATTTTATTCCCGTTGGAGAAAAAAGAAAGTTCTTCGAAAAATTCTAAATCAATAAAAAAGAAAAAAATTCGATCACTCATCACTGATAAAATGATTGCCAAATTTTTGCTCACTCAAATGAAGAAGATAACCACGTGCGAAACTCCAGTATATCTCCTGGCAAAATCTCCCAGTCT
Source organism: Tenthredo scrophulariae (assembly GCA_963978835.1). NCBI lineage: Eukaryota > Metazoa > Arthropoda > Insecta > Hymenoptera > Tenthredinidae > Tenthredo > Tenthredo scrophulariae. The sequence continues at coordinate 1,729,237 of OZ022230.1, read as the reverse complement.
GATATCTCGAAAAATGATTAACGAAAAACGAAAAATATTCTGATATTACGAAAAACGATTTTTCGCCCCATTTTTGACTCTCGAAATTTTCTTCTCTTCTCCTTTCTCCTCTTCCTTCCCTTTCAGGATACAACGTTTCGTGTTTTCGTGGACTGCACTGACCTGAATACATCGCACACAGTTCTGTCCTACCAGGAACCGAGCCGTTTGTCGGGACGCACGGATTTGTAATGTAACCAATCAGGGTGTGCAGCTGGTGGTCGTAGCCCCGACGGTTTTATCCTCGATAACGAGGAGTTTAATGACAGCGCGCGGTGAACGCGTCGACGTCGACGTCGCGACCGACACGTGGACACCTCCGTTCCACCCTCGTCACCCGCCCTTGTTAAACGAGATTACGTTTTTTGAGCTTTTTTTCGTCACAATTATTACTTTCTTTAAGGGGTAGGATATACACCTTGGAAATGATTTTTTTTCGAAATCGTTGGTCCCACTGCGACGATATATTCTCGAAAAATTTCACCATCATTTGGTGCAGTTTTTTGATAAAGTGGAAAACCCACGTGTGCCAAAGTCCTGACGGCAGCAGGACCGCAAAATGCACTTTTTTGAAGCACTCGACGCTGTTTTGTGAGGATAGACCCGATTTTTTCCTCAGTCTTAAAAATAGGGTAAGGGTAATGGAATTTTAAAGGATCCGCGGCAACATTATTGCAGTAAAGGATCCGTAAAGCAGCAGTAAAATAACCGTAAAATACCATGAAACGAGCTTTTTAACTGGCTGCTTCGACAGGATCCGGTATCCCACACCGGTATGAGAACAAACGAATCACTGTGAACTTATGTATACCGATTTTGACTGATTTCCAGGATTCTGTCACAGGAATAAATCCCTTGACTCCATCCACGCGGCCATATTGAAGAAAAAAAAAGAAAAAAAAAAACCCAAAATCAAGACTCGCAGTGTAAAAATAAAATGAATAGATGTGAAAAAAATTGTCGTGTGTAAAATAACAACAATAATAATAATAATTGTAAAGCTAGCGGACTAAAAGGTTTATTTTATTTATTTTTACGGCAACGAAGTTGCAGAGAAATTTATTAGTTTATTTAATCGGGTTCCTGAAGGAAGTTTTACGTTCCTACAGAGCCGGTGCAATGCTGCGGGTCCGTTCTCTCGACTATTTCTCGTCTTTCATCAACGTTAGCCCATTTTAAACGCGTTATACCATTTCCTTGACATTTACGACTAGTTATATGTTATACGAACGACTTGTTTCTGGTATGGATGGGGAGAGGAAAAAAGAAAAAAATAAAATCTGAGCAAGTTCCATTTTTCTAATTCAATAAATTGTAAATCACTCCTGTCGATAACTCGTACAGTTTTTCTTTCGTCATTTGACTTTTACTGGCCGTTCGTGCGAGCCTCTCTATAGAAGTACCGTGCCCCATGGTTTTTCAATTCCTTTACCTCATTGTACCACAAACTGGGCCCAGGATATTCGATCGTAAAAATTGATCCGAAACGCGGAAAGAAACAACATGCTTCTCCCTTTATACACGGGCGTAAACCCCGTCGATTTATCGTACCCCATTTTTTGAAAGGTCTCACTTTCATTCTGAGCGAAGAAGAAATTGAAAAATCGCGAAATCCTGTGTCGTAAAAAATTCTAATCCCATTATTTCAAATTCCCTATTCGTCCTTTAATATAGGAAAAAATGTTCCTGTGCCAATCCCTACTCGTTAACTACTCCACGGTTGTCCTATTTCATCCCATAACTGGAATGGTCCTCGCGCGTGACTCCAGGAAAATCAAAAGATCTAGGTCTTCGGTAGGCGCGCGTCCTTTTAACGCGGTTCGTCCAGGCCAGCTATTGTGGTACGAGTTTCAGTTCGAAGGGTACGAAAAACGCCCAATACCTCGCCTCGGCTTGAAATCGTGTATATATTCATATACACACGTATATACTCGAGCTTTAGGTTACCTAACTAAAAACCTGTACCTCGAACGTCCACCGGCTGCTAATTTTGGTACGTGCCACCTACCGGCCTCGCTCTAGCCACCTTTTTATGAAGAGCGTCTCCTCTTCCGGTTACTTTTGACTAGCCCTAGTAAGGAGCCTGGAGCGACAAAGAACTGCAGCTGGACCCCATCGCTCACGGTGTTAAACCCTCGATTTTAACTATACAAAGGTATATACGATGTATATGTATATACGGTATTTAAAGATATTTTTAAAAATATTTTCAGAATTTTCTAGACATTTTTAACCCATTTTTAAAGCTTCTAGAATCTGGTTCGAGGTTCAAACACTCATTGAATAATACTTATTGAGCGATTTTCACATCAATTTTTTTTTTTCAACAAATAAAGCCAGTGATTTTTTTCGACTTGTCTGTATGGCTTAATCTGAACTGGTAGAATTCATCCCCCAGATCTCTGATCAGCGTTTCTAATGTATTACCCACTAATGGCAAAAAACTAGATCAAAAAAAAAAACAAGCTAAAAAACTAAATAGAAATAGAGAGAAAAAAAAAAAAAACAGTGCCCCTTGTCGAGTGGTAAATTAGTGCGGATTTCTATTCCGAGTTCGTTAGTAAAACTCTGTGCATTGTGTGCCTAATATATCTAGTTGTATGTATGTGGCAGAGATATACGTACATAGATATTGTGTGTTTCACCCTTATACGCAGGGTGCAACGTACCTTGCCGCACAGTGCAGGATTTGTATCAATACAAACACGTGCCTTCTAGAGTATGAGATACATGTATGTATACACGTTATATGTTAACAATAAGCAAAAGAAATGGGTCCTATATACCCACAGGCACACCTTTATAATACATACCTAGAACCGTACACAAGAATTGGATTGTGAGATCGAAAACACGGGTAAACTCTGTCGCGCGCGCCTCCGCGCTCCAGGGGTGGTTTTCGTTTGGTATTTGGTTATTTGGACGGGGGTCTCACGTGGCGAGACATCTGTCGGACAACTTAACAACGCGACCCCCCCCCCTCCTCCGCCCCCCGCCACTGTAACCCCAAAACTTTAGAGTATATTGAACATGGAACATGGAACAGAGAACATGGCACGTAGCATAGTCGCGCAAGCGGTTCAGGGTTCAAGAGCGCGCAGCATCCCTGCGGACTTCTTCTCCCCGAGGCACCCTGAGTCCGTATAGACACCCCGCAGACCGACAACAAGCTACAACTTCTCTATTTAGCGCTTGTTAGCACCGACAATGTGCCGCAGCTGATCCCCTTAACGAGACGTTAGCGGACTTCCTTCTTTTCTATAGACACCCCCGCCTTGGGGTGGGGAGAGGGGGTTTCAATGTACGTCTAAGTAGATACACATTATACTATAGGGTTCGGGTTCGGAACGTGAATCTCTTCCAGGGAATATCGCAGATTCACACTTTAGAAGAACTAATTGGTCTCTCTCTGAAACGCCGTACATAATTACATTGCTAATCACCCGTTGTATGTTTATCTCACCCCAATGTTTGACGGTGTTATGTTATGGCTGCCCAAGTACCGTTAACCCTTCGTTACTTCGACTGTGTGCAAATCATGCGATGCTCGGATTATGAGTGTTTTTTTGTGGAATCCATCAAAGGGGAATCCCTCCACCCTTGTGGATTAGGGGTTGTAAACGAGTTTCAAGTGTGATTAAGGGATGGTTTTAATCCGGGTGTCTCGATTGGCCTAATTTTTTCGTTTCTTTTTTTCATCCAATCAACCTTTTTCAGGATTCTTCTCTGTACAGAAAGTTGGATGCAATAAGGGCATGTTCACAGAATAACGCGCCATTCATTCAGTTATGGCTAATTTCCAAGTGCTCTCAAGACTCTCGTATGGGTCATCATCCGTCAGACTCCTCAATCCTCGTTTGTACGTAAAAATCAGTATTTTAAAACGTTTCTCGTATTGTTTGAGTTCCATTTCCTGAAATTCTGAAGACCGACATCAAAAGATATGGGATCAGTGTAAACGTGTCTGATATAGTAGTTTGATTTCTGTAATGGTACTTTTTTCCTAGTACCTAATATGCGGAATATATACGATGTCCGTCAATATGAAACTGAGATACGTATACAATTTATTATTTATAAATAGTTTTTGGAAAGTTTCCGCGAAGTTAGAGCGGTACAGTTGCCCCCGTAGTCTGAAGATCTTGCCGGAACCGATATATCTGCAGTCAGCGAGTGTGTTTTACATTTTGTAGACGGTATAGCAAATCCCCGAATCCCTAAATCCTCCGGACGACGACACGAACCACCTTGTAGGTCGTATTTACAAATAGGCGTTACTTCGCCGAGGATGGGGATGGGGGCGAGCAAAGCTGCAGTATGAACAGTCGAGGCAGAAAAATAGAAGAAGAGGAAGAGGACGAAGTCCCGCTCGCGCCAACCTCTGAAGAAGAAGCCCGGAATCAGCCCATGCGTCACATAAACGATATATATTATCGCGTTTCTCTAAGCCAGCACACATGCTGCACCTACACATGATACACCTACGAGGGTTGCGTGTATAGTTTATGCCATGTCTTTCGACACCACAGTGCTACCATGCCATGTCAGTTGATTCCTATACGACATCAGTTTTACCCGAGGTTAGTAAGCTCCTGTTAACCGCTTGTAAATTGTCTCAAAACACAAGTAGGTGATATTCGTTAATACTTGAAAATACACTGACTACGGTACTCCGCCTCTCAGTTCTCAGCGAGATGAAAGATCATCTCAATTCCGTTATAATCACACGGTGCGAAAAGCTCGCTAACTTTGTGTACATTCATTTTCTCGGTTCGTCAGCTTCCCTTCCTGCAGATACTCATATGTTATATGTGTATATTTGTACACACTTGAAATACGCATTTATATATACTAAGTGCAACAGAATATAACCTGATCCTCGCATGAGCTCTAAATAGACGCGTTATTTTCAGTGCTAATACAACTCGGTTCTGCCTACTTCTAATTAGTTTGTACAACGCGAAGCGAAACGAGAGAAAAGTCGTCTGTCTGCACTTCCTCATCTCTAACTCCGAGTAAACATCCTATTTTCATTAATAATTGACGTAGAACTGATCCGCCCCAAACCCAGATCCGATTCAACCGCAGGTTGATTCAGTCTCAGAAATAATCAAACCGACATGCAATTTCGACTATCAGAAATACTCATTCATCTCTCGAGCGGATCTGGATTAAGTCGTGAGTTATGCAGACTGTATCTTCGAGTGCACTTCAAAATTTATCATTTTTCCACGATATACCAATCGATCATCCAAAAGGCTCCTTGACACGGTCCGTCGAGTTCCGGAGTCGCAGGATCCATGGCCTTTCATCCCTCGTAGCTATGGTCGATTTCATGTTCACAGTAGGGAAATCGGCATGATTCTTGCTTTGCATATTTTCAGCAGAATGAAAACGTGGTTCGGATCCGTCCGCATGAATGGGTTCGATAATTGCCTGCATTCAGTCCAGAATTCAAAACCGTAATTGATACGAGTTGGCGAAATTCTCCCACGATTATTTTTCGCTCTTCTTTTTCAGCTCCGGCGAAATCGGTACCATCAATCTCCGACTTTGAACCATGAAGCTCCTGTGCAGTAGGAGAACCTGACGAAAGACGTGTCGCGTTAAGGGTGGCGTGCGCCTGGTGGAACCGTTGCGTTGCGGAAGAAATCTTCGCGTCCGTTCCACCACCCGGGGCATTTTATTGGTGCTATAAAGCCATCAGCATCTGCGGGAGTGCGGACGAGGTCCTTCCGTCACGGTGACCGTCCCGTCCCTCGTTTAACTCGCAGTTGGTAAGATGGTGCGTACGCATGTACATAGGGCCCATTTCTGTAGTTGGACTTCTGTCTTGAAGACGAGGATGACGGTGGGGGCCTGAGGACTGATACCCCGGGGTGTACCAGACCCGTGGAAGTATTTTCATAGTGTCAAACTGAGAAGAGGCACTCTCTCTGCTCTCGTGCGAAGAAGAGCGAATACTCTTGTAGCATTTCTGACACGAAGATGAGAACAATGAGGACAGAGACGATTATGGGCTGCGAATGAGCCCTGTGTAATGTCCCGCTGGTTTTAAGCAAAGGAGAAAAAGAGAGAGGAATAGACGCGTGTCATGGCAAAGAAGTTTCAGGGTATGAGAGAGAATGTCACAGCGTGAGGTCACCCCAGCTGCCATATAAGATACGACGTCGTTTACCGGCGAATATTTCTCGGTTCTTGATTAACCTCGGGTTAGTTACGGTTCTTGTACTGCTCCGTTTCTCAAACTCTCTTCATTTAGATTTATTTTCAGTCTTTTTAGTCCCCGTTTTTCACGGTGCGATACGAAGGAACACTCACATGCATGCGATCTTCACATAAATATGTTGATCTCACTCCTTATTCTTTGGACGCCGTGTACCAGAGAGTTTCAATGAAGTGATCCACACATGTCTGTGAATCTTTTGATTTGAAATTGGGGTGTAACTGTAATGTCGTAGCAATAATAATCGTCCCAGTGTCACCTGGGGATTGAGAATTGTGAATTTGTACTTTTGATCGAGTTGGGAAGGAGACTATAAGGTCTTCGGACAGCAGGTAACGCGAGAGTCTCTATAGCAGAGAGAGAATAAACGAGGGCGTGAATGGGTAGATGATTGGATAAAGAAGTCGCTCGCCCTTGTCCATCTTCCCGCTTCTGTTCGTTTGTTCGCTTCCGTTCGGTCCTCTATACTCTATCCCCAAGGTCTTAGGTATAGGTACGACAGAAAATACCACCGCGATCAATGAGATCTGACAATGGGGATCGCGAGTCTTTGAAATATTCCTAACTTAAAAGGCAATGATTCGCCGCTAACTTGAACCTTTCGCCACTAGTTTAAAAGTGAAAAGATTTCGTCTGAAAAATGACTGCAAGAAAACCTATCCCGCCAAAGGGAAACACTCTCACCCCTCTGTTTTCTCATAGGATATAAATTCCCGCATAGAAATTCGGCGAAATTTGAAAACCACACTTCACCCGTAACATAAACACAATTCCTCGCATTGCACCATGTAAGCTAATCGCCTCTTTCAGATTAGGAGTGGTTTATCTCTCGAAATCATCTGATCGCCATATAACTATAAGTGCAGGTAGTATAGGTGAAAGAAATTGAGGTATTGCTCGATGTAATAACAGATATGACATGGATGGCCTGTACGTCGCGTCGGTATCCGCGTAAGCGTCGGCGTCGGCGTCAGCGTCGGCGTCGGATCTCGATCAAAGGTACCGCCAACGTTTGGCTAACGCTTTTAAAACAAAGTGTAAACTAACTAGCCGTCCAAGTGGTTAGGTGCACCTCACACAGCCCGTTGTACACCCAGATTATATACCCGTTTCCATGTGTGTGTGTGTGTGTGTGTGTGTGTATTGTTTATTTAACACTCCTGTTACACTTGCCTGCCAACCATCCACCAGGAGAAAAGACGGCCCAAGGCGACCGAGGGAGGACTGCCTCGCATCACATAGAGATACTGATTAGTCCGGTACAGGAGTTTCCGAGAAAATATCTCAGTACGCCTCTAACTTTCTGCGACAGGTCACCATATAGCTCTTGACTCTTCATCTTCTTCGTCTATTTTTTCTTTCCCCCAACCGTGCAGGGGCTATTAGTTTTCTCTTCAGATAGAGAGAGAGAGAGAGAGAGAGAGAGAGAGAGAGAGGGAGAGAGATCTGAGACTCCAAGTAGGTATCTAGGTGGGAAAATTCGCCTATATTCATTATCATCGATGTTAGGGGTGTGAAAATGGCAAAATAATTAACAAAACTAGTTTTTGGTGAAATGAAAATAGTTTAGATTTTTTCCAGACGTGTTCCATGATGTCTGTTATATAGCATATCATCAGCAAAACTGTACAACATATTTTCACATCGAATTTAGGATATTCCAGAGGTTTTACTCGCTTGCATATCTAGACGAATCCAACTGCTAGCAGATTCACATGATCTATCACTTCGTAGAACTACTCACGACAAATGATATACACCTATCTGCGCCAATACCTCTCGACTAAAAGATCGCAGGTTAGATAATAGTCAGTCATAGGTAGCTATGCCATTTATCTATTAATCTAACTATCGATCAGTTAATCAGATGCGAAAAATGATACATATTGTATGTACTTCAAGATCGTTTAATTATCTCACCGATTATTCAGATGAGGAAGCAATTCCAGGGTTATAAAAATCAGCAAAATTTGAAAGAAAAAAAAACTGTTTATTGTACTTTCCCTCCCTCCCTCTCTCTCTCTCTCTGAGAACCGCAACTGTGAAAAATTAGGTAAAAACAAGAAAAAGAAAAAAAAGACCCTGACTTAGGATGATGTATTAGAGACGTAGGGAACAGTCCAGTGCTATGCTGCAGCGCGTTTTGTGGACGGCAAAGAGAAGAGAGAGGTACGGAGGGCTACGTCTCGCCAACGAGAAACGATAAACAAACTTTTGGTAGGTTCGGTTCTTTGATGGTTAGGCGTTGATTAATCCTAGCGCGAGAAACGCGGTAAAAGATCCATGTCGTGTCTTGGAGAGAAGTCAGTCACTCGGCGGTGCGGTGATGCGGAGTTGCCCCTGAATGGTATGTATACGTATGCGTGTTACGTTGCAGTGTGCAGGGACCTCAACCGTGGATGAGGAAGAGAAGAAGAAGAAGAAGAAGATGAAGATGAAGATGATGATGAAGAAGAAGAAGAAGAAGAAGATGATGATGATGATGAAGAAGAAGAAGAAGCCCATTCTATACCAGCTGGGAGAAGGGAGTGAGGAAAGTGATACATGCGTGCACACACGTAGATTATAGAGTCAGTTCTGTGTTTATTCTCTACACGATATGTCTGAAGAAGTTGATAAGTGAACAAGTAAGTATAGGAGTTTAGAAGTTTAGATCTCTGAAGAGCCCGGGATTCCGTGTAACCGGGGGGCTTAGCCGATGCCCGATTTCCGTCCTCCGTAAAATCCAGGTTTTTTTGCTCAAGAAATCTCGCCGCACCCTGCTGCACCAAAAGACGAGAGTTTGGTTCGGTTAGTTCAGAGTCTGCGAGCGCCTTGAGCCATGAAAAAATATACTCCCCCGCATTTACGGGAAATTTATTTATTTAATCTTATCTTGAGGTTCTGTGGAGCCCGCATCGTTGAATAAACATCATAACACGGCCATCTTGAACAACGTTCCTCTTCAATGTAAGATTGAATTACTTTACAATCATTCCGCGTGAGATAGACACCACGGATATACTTGGGCCCGAGTCTCCGACCCTTCAAATAACTGATTTAGTTTTTTATACTCAGTTTCTTATACCCTAATATAAACAACCACATAAAAAGTGAAAAAAAAGGGTTACAATAAAATGAATTTCAGAAAAATCGGTTGATGGGTTTTGCAAATAGGATGGAAAAACGTGTTTCCAAAGAAGTGTCGATATCTCTGCAACCGTTGAACAGATTTCGATGAGATTTTTTTTTGCTTTTCTGCTTGAGGCGGTGAGATTTTTCCAAAAATCTAACTAAATTTCTTGATAGAAGCTTAGAATACATGGGTTGCGATAGCTGGTGGAACGATTCTACCGATATCGCCGTCATATTTCGTGGCACAATTTATTTTTTCGCTATATTAGGGCCGTGGTTTTTTCAACTATTTGAAAATCCGGTCAGAACTTAATTTTCAAGATTTACTGGCCAATAAAGTTATTCTCCTTGTTTACCCCGATTCATTCACTATTTATTATCACTGGCTGAACTAAGGCAATCTTATAAATCCGGACGGGGGAGTACGATCCGGTTACCAGGCGTCATAATTGAGGATTGGATATTTGCATTGTTTCTAGCTGGTCATTTTTTTTTCTTTTTTCTTCGCACCGAAAGTCTAGAGTCTAGACGTATACCTACGTCGTGTAAGACGATACAAGTGCAACGGTCGACCCAGGCATCAGGATGATATTATAGTCTTCTGTTTAACGTCACGTTTCTTAAATGCCTTGCTGAACCCGCGCGTTAGACTTACATAATGACTCTTTGTTTTGTATATTTCACAGGATATGGGCTATTCGTGCATAAAAATCTCTTCATTCTCCCGCAAACTCCGTATGCTATACATTCGCGTTAGAAAAATAGAAAAAGAAAACACACTAAACCGATCTTCTGCACGATTTTCTCAAAAATTTCTTCCTTCTACCAATAAGATCGTTCGAGGGCTACTAGAGTCTCTGAATGGTGACGAAGACTGACCTTCCACTGATAATCACTGATAAAACCATAATTACGATCACGGTGCACAATGACATCATCAATTCGTAAATTTCTAATTGATACAACATCATGCAGAGAATTTTCGAAAACTTTGTTCTCGCATGAGTTATGGGGCGTTCCAAAAATTTGGTAAACGTTAAAAATTCGAAACGGTTTCACCTAGTCTTTAACTGCAAGCGGATATAATTGGCCTTAGATTTTTGTGGCAAATTTATTTATAGTTTATTTGTTAATTTGTGAAAGAGGAAGGCTTGCTTGCCCCTTGTAAATATTTCGAAAAATATAAACGGGACGTATTTCTTCAGGAACCGTTGCTGGACTTCAACTACTCGGCATTCAACTGAAGTTTAGGTTTTTCAAGTTATATGACGTGGTCAAATTTTATATGGGCTATCCCCCAGGCCACATTGCAACCGCAGGGATAAATTGGGCACCTATTTATTCCACACGAGGTTCTAGCCTCTTGGTTGCGTATTTTACAAACACAATCAGTTTTACCGCGCTACCTGAAATTTTGTTTCATATTTATGACCGAGGGAGAATTTTTCTGCCCATCGTCTCCTGCCTTCCTTCCTTCTTTCTTGCAGACGTGATCCTTATGGCCAATATCGACGCGAACGATCGAATAAATCTATCTCATCGAAGCTCCAGATATCGGAGATATATAAAGAAAACCGCGGACGCAGTGATCGTGACTATATAATAATCTCAACAATATCATCCGGAAGATTTTACCGAGGCTCAGGTGGATCTAGTCTATCAAAGATCTCGATGAACGTGCAGCACATACAGTACAGTACCTACCTTATAACGGAGGGGCACGTTAACGATGAGTCTTCGGGTCACCATGCAGACGGGTCGTTAACGAGGTCACCTCCTCGGGACATTGAGACACGCCGTTAAAATGAAGAAAAAACGGAAGTAACGCAGGGTGGCAAGTTTGTAAGAAAATATAAAGAAGAATTACGTGCGAGAGACTGTCATACAAATCAATGCAGAGAATATATCAAGTCAGTATCTTTTTACACCTGATCAATTGTACCTTGAGACATGATTAGGAATTATTTTTGATTTTTAGGGACTTCGCCTTACGCAAATAATCGAATTTTTTTGAAATTTGGAAGCAATATTCTGACATGATGGCATTTCAGGGTTAACCAATGAAAGATAGAGATGGGGTCTGTCCTCTGAAGCAATAGGCGGGGTCCATAAAATTTCAAACAATTTCTAATCACGTCTTAAAATATTGGTAATCGAGGGTGTATATGCCTCCTTAATTCCTATGCAGTTGTGAGATTCGCGTAATCTGAGAAGCGTCGGTTTTCGTTTATTGGACGTATAAAGGCGAGGAAAAACTACCCCTGTAACCTGCAGCAAGCTCTCTCGTTTCAAGACTCGTCCGGGACGACGTCCTCCTCATCCTCCGAGACTCCCGCCCGGACTTCCAATAATTGGCATTCGGTTACATCGATAAAAGGATACGAGGCAATGCGAGTGGATCATACATACACGTAGCATGTGCATACACACGTTTATATAAGTATAACTAGGTGTATATGCTGAGTAATAAACTCTGGGGTCTTATTTCGACCCTTTTAAGAAGGAAGAAGTCCCCTGGATCTGTTTCTGCATATACATACTAACGCGCTTTACCATGTACCAAAGTCTACCCACGTATACCCAGGTGGATGAGACGTATCAATATTTATAGCAGCTCGTTAGTGACACGCACGACGAACGGGATATGCTCGAGAAACTTGGTACCATCTGTCCCACAACGTCCCCAGCGAGCGATAACTGCGATTTCCTAATCCGAGTTTCGACTTTTACGAGGAGGATCGTTAGGGCGGTTTTTTAGAACATTTTATACGCTATACGCTTGCAGATATACGCGTATGCCGATATTCTGTTACACGCAAGCTAAATATTTCGAGGGATGGATATCTGTCTTCAGTTTTATTCCAGGAGTTGTACACGTGGAGATGTCTGGGACAGCATTCACCCTTTCGGCATGGGAGAAAGGGGTAAAAAGAATTGGGCGATTTTAGGGGTGGCTGGGGTCACCGGACACGAATTTAACCGTAATATTGCAAAATTAAAAATAATCAATGCAACGATTTCATGAAAATCGATTTTCACACATTTTTAAAATCGCTAATTGCGAAATATAAAAAGGAGTGCAATTTTGACGAAAAATTATTAGACTCAGAATTTATTTTCCACTATTTTGGTTCCGCGGTTCTGAATTCTGCTATTTTTATGTCAGATTCGTTAGTCATCGATCTCAAAAACCTCTGGAATTCAAGTTTCACAAGATTTGCACTAATTTTTTGATTTCACGTCAAGTTCGTAATCAACGAGTCAGAAAAACGTTCGCCCTATCAGATTTCACAATTGTGATTTCAAACCCAAAAAAAAAAAAATTCATCAAAAGTTTCTAACCGTCAAATTTCCTATAAATCGACCAAATAGTTTCCAAAATAGAAACCCCGTCGTCATTCCTCGAAAAGGGTTGGAGCTCTCTTCGTTATTTTCAATAATTTTGGAAGGGTTTGAGCCAGGAGCTCTCGTGCCCGTTAGAAATTTATTTTTTTAGTTTTTTTTTTAATCACTTTTCATTCCGACTTCCGAGGTTTATCTCTTTGATCCTCTAGTTACATTATGGTGTTACTCAGCACAGCAATGAACGTGCAGCAAGCTAATCACGAGCAATACCGTGTACAGCTACTCGGCACTCTGCACTATAAACTTTGATGGATTCTATTGACGTATAAAAGCATCATTAAGTGCGTCTCGTTGGCTGTTGACAAAGCGAAGATAACTATTCACAGACTTGGCCTCGCAATATGAGCAAGAAAAGCCTCTTACAATTAGTTAAAGAATATTATTTGCGCACACAAAAGATGCCCGCAGTACCACATCGTCCTGGACGAAATCAACTAGTCTGTCGACTGGTTGATTCAATTGATTCATCAGCCAAGCAGCTCTTAGTTTATCTGATGCTCTATTTAGATACACTTTTGAATAACGACAAGAATCCATACCGTGGAGGTGGAAAGCCATGAAAGAATTTACAGAAATACAATTCTGTTATAGCAGAATCATGTCCTACACGTGAGGTTTCGTTTGCACTTGAATTCCTGATCAGCGTCTCTCCGTGCCCATTGATTTCAAAAATCAACTCAATGGTCAATTTTATTTCCGGTTTGGAACTTGTTCACAAAACGTTTCATCAAGGATCGAAGAGCTGCATAGGATCACGAAGCATCTCTAAATTCTAGGATTCAGAGGCCCAAAGTATAATTTCGAAAGTCTAGCTTACGCCTCAACTTTTCTCGAAATGGACATAACTCTCACTTTTATATGCAAATCGAGATTTCATCACATGCACCATTATACGACTCTTCAAATTCTAGCTTGCATCGCTTCAAGTTTCCACTGACTCCAGTGAGAATCGATTGGGGGTAATTTCATTTCTGACGTTTTTACGTCTGAAATTACGTTGTTTACTAGAGAAAGTTGGAAAAGTTGACTCGGTTTGATCTCTGTGAAGATCATGAGAGATTATACACAGCTGATCATAAGATGAGAGACAACCAGAAGCGGATAAGTCAGGTTCTTAGCGCTTCACGAGAGATATGGTGTTTTAAGTTGACAACTGAGTGAAGAGTCGACTTGCTCAAAGATCCGTGAGTAAGTACTCTCTGTGATTTTAGTACAGAAGTGAAATAAGAGAGAAAGAGATTGGCGCAGCCGAAATATGGTGGTGTGACTTTAATCTGTTGGATTTTGAGAGATGCCTGCGGAGAGAGAGATGATCCTCGTTTCCAGCCGAGGACTGAGCGGGTTACCGGAATCCCAGCGCTAAATCTTTTGTACAAAATTTGAAGAAAAAAAACCTCGCGTTTTGAGATCGGTGAAAAAGTCAAGCTGGTACTCGGTCAGGAAATGGAAAACGATATGACGGAGAAAGGCAAGGGGCGAATCTCTTCCGGGAACTAAATGACTGAAATTTACGAACGTAGAGATCGTCGCGACGGACCTAAAACCGTTCAGATATAACCCCAGCAGCCTTTCCGAGACTAACAAACACCCTGCCTGCCACAAACCCCAACTCTCCCATTCTAAGTTTCTCTTCTCCAAAGTACATAATGCGATTTTCCCAACTTAAAAAGTTAAGCGGGATAACCTGGCGGCGAAAATACTTAATCTGGAGAAATCTCAGCAACCCTTCCATTCGCGATTTGCATGAATAACCAGAATTGTATTATTTATAGAATGTCGACGATGGAGTGAACAATTGTTTATGCATATTATCCATTCCTTGTAAATATGTCTGGGAATAGAATACAATCCCATAGAAATTCTTCAGTTCCATTCGTTTATCTCATTTTCTTACTCTGACCTCGATCATGCCTTCGTGCAGTCTTCGTTACATCCTTTCCACGTTGAATTTCTCACTGATCCTGTTGAGCGCCTATATTTATAGATGCATCATTTTTCCAATGATAAACCGATTTTGATTTCAAATATGTGGCAGCGTCCCTGCAGAGACCGAAAAAAGGATTTAAATTTCGATGGATCCTGCTCCGCAAGGCGTACGATGTTCGGGTGACAACAATGTCTTGAGAAACGTCCTTGTTCGCCGATTAGCCCAGGATTATCCGCTCCTTATTGTTAGATTCATAGTTGGTCGGATGGCTTGGACAGCCGAAGCAATGGCTTCGTCCTTTCTCCGATCACAATGCATGTACGTGTATATAATCTGCGGATTTGGAATCTTACCGTATTCTTATACATCGCTCCTGGCACAGGTTTTCAAGGAGTTCAAATCTGAGAGAATTTGAATATATCGCTGAACCCGAAACGTGGGCCGATCAGTTGTTAGTCTTGACAAAAGTCACTCGCTAAACAAGGCGTTCCAAGCTTTGTGAGAATTAGGATATCTCGGGACATTATATCCTCTCCTCTCTAATTCCTAAGGATATTCTATTTTTTCGGCTAGATTTCTACGGTTTGACGGCCAAAGAGGAAGGGACACAAAATTGGCGTGAATTGGTACAATCTTTCGATTATTTTGCACGGAATTTAAACCAAGGGTTCTTTTTTTCATGCAGATTTATCTTTTCTTCAGTTTTTGGAAATCTAACCATCGAGTTACTCTCCATTTCCTATGTCTTCAGTCTTATGACCGAGTGATTGAATCATGATTATCTCATACGTCCTTGAGCACTTTCCGGATCATCATGAGGAGCCATAGTCACTTCTGAGTAGGTGTACATCCGTATAAATCTGAAACTGTGCTTTCCTCAATTAAAGTCTCTGTGTAAACAGAGTAAATCTGTGTAGTAGGTACGTCACTGTATTCTCTTCCAGCAAACGCACATTATACAATAATATAGTTACACTATCAGCATCATGAGCACATGCGAGCTTAGACTGAACTGACAATGACAGAAAAGATCTGCAGTAGTACAAATAAAAAAATAATATACAAAAATTTCGTTTGAATTCAACGAAGCACGTCGATCTCCATTTGTTTGAGGGATAACCAAATTCCCAATCAAAACATAACAGGGAGGAAACATTAGGATGAGCTAATTTACGTTTCGAGCTTAAACGGTCGGACGATTGATATAAGAACGAAATTATCTTGTTTGAACAAAATTCTCTGATAGATTGCGCGTCTTTCGCAATCAGTGGGCTTCTTAAATCGTCGGTGCTACTACTTTTTCCTTTTCCTTTTCCTCTTCCAAGGATGGGTATAACATCGGTTACTATTTCCGTTACTCTATTTCCATCCCCAAAATATACCGGCTGAAAATAATCTCTCCACTTCCACCTCCGCACTTCGTCAATCAATTCCTGGCCTCCAATCTGGTCGACTCATTGTCAGTATGTACTATATATCGGAAGCAACCAACGCCCAGGGCGGATCTCGGCCTATGGGCCCCCGCAACCCCTTGTACCACGACAGGGTGCGTTTTGTTGAGCAAATAGCCTCGTTTGTTGGTCCACCCCGGGCTGCCAGCCTCCCTCTCTTTCAAAACTAGTATACTAGGGTCTCCGCGCCGCTACGGACACTTATAGGTACATGTACGCTGTTAGTATAAGAGAAGTGGCGCGCAGCGCCGCGCCGAAACTTACGGTGGGACGAGAAGTTACCGATCGAACATAGGCGGGGATCGTTCTAACCTCCTAGCCGACTGTGCGAAGGACCCAAAACGACTTATTCGTGAAAAAGTACGTCTGTAGGTGTACGCATGTGTATTATATATGGATTTATACATGTATATTTCATCTATGTATGCGTTGGTACTGCGGGTTGAACAATGGGGTGCTCAGACGCTGAGCGGTGTGGCGAATCTGGCCCGCTCCGCCGATAATGACGTAATGAGCGCCCTGGGTCCGCGATTCGACACAGTGAACCCCACCAGATCAACCGGTCAGACTTATAGCGACGAATTGGAACTGCCTCTGATTTGTTCGATACAAACTTTTTTGTATCCGGACACAAAGGCTTGAAATAAAAAAAAAAAAAAATGAAAAACAGCAAATAAAAAATTTCCGCATAAACGACGATAATAATTAATTACTCAAAATTAAATCTACTCATATTATCGTGTTGATTCCTGATTCTTGAGTCGATTACTGCGTTGATTCGTAAAAAAAAAAATTATATTTTCCACCTTTTTAACTGATTTTTTTCATTTCTTTTTCTTTTTCTTTTTTTCGATTGAGAAATCTATTGCAGAAAATTTTTGCGATTATTTGGTCATACTCTCCTCGGCCTTTAGCCCTCACTTCGAACTCCAGTGCTCGAGCGTTCCACGCGATGAGCATTTTCAGGGATGCGACCAAAATCTATGGGTCTCCGCAGGGTGACGACGCTCGCGCGGTGGGGGGCCCGAGGCAACCCGCATATAAAGATGTCATTCCGCGTACGAAAGGAGATCTGCTCTTGCCTTCGCCTTTGCTTTTGCCTTTGACTTTGCGGCACGGCACGACGTCCGACGGCAGGCATGAAGCACCCTCTTACACTTTCCCCTCTCATCCCTTGAAACTAGCCATTCGCTCCGCTCCGTGGACCTAATCTCTGAATTTGCTTCGACAGAACGTATCGACGTATTCTTTATCCTCTACTGTTTATGGAAATCAATTAGTCGATGTAACAATTCGATATGTGTAATATAAATAATAAGATGTATCCAGAAATGGGTGATTCCTGAACTCGGAGGAATTCAGATTCTGGGAATACATGAATCCCGTTGTAATTTTAATCGCGGTATTTAGGTATTATACAGCTGGGAGAAAGCAGCTGTTAAAAGACACGGTATAGGTATTACAGTCTTTCTCGGTACTATTAGTAACGTAAAATCGAACTACCACACACTAATCTCAACTAAGTCCATTCATAGTTTGTAAAACTCTTTGGGAATCTCTATGGCTGTTCACAGTGTGATATGAAGTTCATATGAAGAACATTAGCAAAAATCTTAGAAAATAATTATTTATGAGGGTACGCGGATTAAATACACTTATAGATTATAAAGCTACTAATTTCAACCATTCGTTATACGTTATATCGACAAAAGAATAGATAATACAAGACCTGATCCTCGTCCTGATGATCTATAATATACAGAATTGAATGATTTGGAATGAACAAAATACCAGCATCAGAATCGATCAGGTTCTGTTCATCACTGCATCAATTCCTGCAGCAAATGAGTTAAAAGTGAAATACATACTCTTCGTTCCTTATGTATTGAAGTGTCACTTATTTGTCGTGTATATATGTTCTGTCCGGTTGATGGCACAGCCATTGTTAAACCGTTAATCCAATTATTGAGGAAACAGTAAATACGTATACCTAGTACCTAATACCTATGTGCATAATGGTGTACATAGTATTCAGCTGACTACGATGGGCGTAAATCATTAAGGTAAATAAGAATGTCAAACAGACCGGGTCAGCCCTGAATTGTTTCCCAAAATAGTTTGAAAAATTAAGTATATGCATGGAAATACATGAGGTGTACATAGGTTGAGGTACATACATACACCTTCATGAATCGCTCCGTCACTCAATAGATTAGGTGCAGGTGTCACTTGGTCGGCATGCCGCTGATTGTTCTATCGTTGATCCAATTATGAGAGAACAATGGGAACGTATATAAGCTGGGCAATGCTGCGGAAAGGGGATGCCGAACCTTACAGGCGTAGGTATAGTAGATTTAAACAGGTAGCTATGTGCCTGTACGTTTATACCAGGAATATCAATGAATTAACAGAGAAACTCATTGCATGAATGAATCGAAATTCAAAATCGTGGTATACTCTTTTCAAACCTTTTTGATTCCGGTACCTCAATGCCTCTCTACTTGTTATTAGTTGAAATAACTGCCGCAGCGCTGCAGCGATATTCCGGCTATCAATATCGATGAAATTTATAATAAAATGAGAGGAATAAGGTTCCAGAATTGGTCAGATTGCTTGGAGAGATAAGAAGAGTTGGTATAATGGCTAAACCTTCGGGGGTTGGACACCGAGGGTTAATTTATCTTGGGTTAGGTTAGGATAAAGCTTAGGATTTTTGTTTAACGCGTCAAAGCGAGGCCTGCGCGTAAAGTTCCATACCTTAGCTTACGATAATAGAAAATTTCAGGATTTAGCTTTGCCGTAACGGGTATTATCGAGGTACGCATGCTTCTTCTTATTGCGATAATTCTATTAGTCTAGACAATGAGAGAATAATATACAACTTTAAGGATTCCCCCTATCCATTTCGCCGTACAAGAATAACCGGCCTCGATAGAGGGTAGCCAGCCGTCGCCCTTCGTCACTTGTAATATATAAATTCGGAAATCCAGGGAAAAATATGTTAAGAAACATTAAGTTGGGTTCCGGAAGTTGAAATCGCGTCGTAAACAATTGGTTCCCCGATTGACCGTTAAATTAATATTAAGTGAGATTGAGTTAGGCCGGAGTAAAAAGTTAATGAGGTTAACTTAAAATTTGTTGAAATTTAATAAGAAATACTTGTAATATATTATTTAGGAGATAATTAAACCCTAGTAGTTTATTTCACTAGACTATTTAGTTAGTTTAATTGTTACCAATGAAACGACATGACCGTTTCGAACCTCTGACCTACAGCGAGGCTGAAATTGGGTACAGAGTATGAGGCACGGCCGTTACCTAAGTCAAGAATACCGCGACAGAGACGTACAAACGAGTATGCTAAAGATGAGAGGTTAATAAATATTATAAAAGGTATGCGAAAAACTGAAATACGGAATATAATAGCTGACTAAAAAACGGTTGATTCAGCGTTAAAATCTGCACAGACTTACAGAAGCCCTGCCAAGGGTTTGGATTTGTTTGTATTCCCCAACAGCGCGTCTGCGCGTTACCTACCTACACATCCTAGCCTTGCGTCACCCCTCAGCTCCGGTATCGTGCGCGGGGGTAGGAAGAAGTGGAAGTTTTGAAAGATCCCCACCGTTGGTTAGTATCGGTGCTATAGGGCGGCTGGTTCCTTTCCTTTCCTCTCCACTCCTCACCGCTCCGCTCCGTTCGACTCTTCTCTTCTCTTCTCTTCTCTTCTCTTCTGTTTTCATTGTTTGATGTCAAACATTGGGCACAAACACGTGAGGGAGAAGAGGGCGTCGACGCCGACCGTCGAGGCCGGGGCGATTCTCTGTTGGCGCGTCCCGACGCTGGGCGTACTCTCGGCCTCCAGGGGCGGTACGAACCAAAGCTATATAAGCCCCCTGGTTAAGCGGGGAGACGGCAAAGTCGCGTCAACGCTTCTACCGTTCACATCTCTTGATATTCCTTATACAAAAACAAAAACAAAAAAAAACGTTCGACGAATATTACACAGACAAGTTATTGAAAATAGAGTGAAAGAATTACAATCATTTTTGTGTAATTCTAGACTTTAGTTATATCACCAGTGTTACCACATAAAGTAACACGACAACAAGTTCATAAGTGCTGGACTATTTACTGAACAGTAAACTTAAAATAAAGTAAGCAGCGTATACCTCTGGGTATATCGTGACCGTGTAGTGCCGATGCTTAATAAAGGAGTTTGAGAACCGAACTATAAAGTAAAGATAGAGAACTGAACAAGTTCCGAGTGGTTTTATCATGGTGAACATGGAGGGATCGGGCGAGCACACTGTGACAGTGTCGCCACCGCCGCCCCGGGCAACCCTAAAGTCGAGTTTCAGCATTCGCAGCATTTTGCCTGAGGCTTGTGCCGTGACACCAGCACCGCAGAGTCTGACACCGACGAGCCAATCGTCTAGTCCAGTTCCCGACGTTAATGCCGACGATACTGACGACGGGAGTGACCTGGATGTCACCGGTTGCGACGGAGCTGATACTCCGCCGTTGGATTGTTCCAGGGGTAGTTCAGGCGGGAGCCCAACATCGAGAAAAGAACAAGACGCTCGCGACGCTGAGGATAAAAAGAAGTCGGAAAAACCACCGTACAGTTACAACGCGTTGATTATGATGGCGATAAGACAGAGCCCGGAAAAACGTCTGACTCTTAACGGTATATACGAGTACATAATGCGGCACTTTCCGTACTACAGAGACAACAAACAAGGGTGGCAAAACTCTATCAGGCATAATCTCTCGTTGAACAAGTGCTTCGTTAAGGTACCGAGGCATTATGACGATCCTGGAAAGGGAAATTACTGGATGCTCGACCCGAGCAGTGAGGACGTTTTCATTGGAGGTACTACGGGAAAGCTTAGAAGACGTACGACCGCCGCGTCGAGGTCGAGACTCGCTGCTTTTAAGAGAAGCGTTGTTCTCGGTGGTCTTAACGGGCTTAGTGGATTAAACGGGCTTTATCCAGCCCTTAATCACTCGCCTTACGTCGCGCCAGCTTGGCCACCGTCGTTATACGCATTGCCATATCTTCATCGCGCAGGATACGCGACTACAGCTAGTCCCTACGGTGGTTCAGCGCCGTCAGGTTACCCGGCTAGCCTTTTACCGGGTGCTACAACCTCGGCTAGTTTACCATGCAAGCCTCAACCTCTTCCGGCAACCGCCGCTCCTCCTGCCCATGGAGGATTCTCGATGGAAAGGCTTCTCCAGGCTCCAACCTCGGCCTATCATCCTGCAAGTTTACCTCCAGCTAGTGTTGCGACTTCGGCTGGTGCTTACGACTTTTATTCAACGTTAAGAACACTCGCTGCTCATCAACAGCACCAGCAACAACAGGCCGTTCTTCAACAGCATCATCAACAGAGATATCAACAACAACAACAACAGCAACAGCAACAACAACAACATCATCATGTCTCGCAGGCCGGATCTGCGCCCATTAGTCAAACACCTTCGACGACTGCGTCGCCCGGTAGTAGCCCCGAACCACCGTCTCCACACTCGCCACCCTCTCATCAACGACAATCTCATCGTCCAATGCACCCGCACAGTCCACCTCAGCTTTTATTAAAGCCAATAACAGTTCTTACCGCGAGGCATAGTTGAATTGATTGAATATCTGAGGATATATTTGTGGCAGGAGTTGTTTTATCGAGGGTTAAACCATCCAGTGATTATTATTGAGCTTTTAATGGGGTTTTAAATAACGCGGATAAAGAGGTTAGGTCATGTTATGTGGAAATAGGAGTTAGAAACGCGATCGAGCGGTGGTTATTCATAGCCGTTTAATAGGTGTGACATCATTTTGTGTAAATATTAATTTTAGGGGTAGTAGCTATAAGATCATATTGTATATATATATTATACCTACGTATATAGGTAAGAAGACTTGGTCGTATAGAAAATACCCCCGTATATTTATATCGTATTATATTATAAAAGATCTTGTAGATAGCCAAATATTAACTTAATCTCAGACTCTACATATACCTACATGCATATATACTATTATTATACATACATATACATAAATACACACATACATGAATATATAAATATATTGTCTAGATTCTAGATATATCTTACGTTCATATACCTATATATGTAAGATATTGATAGATTAAAATCAAGATTATATGAATTAGGACTAATGGGAGCGTTTATATTAGCTACGGCTTGAACCACTGTGCAGATACGACCAAGTGGCTGGTTATAATTTCTATAACGCCGTATAAACCGCATACACACAACTCCTTGATGGTCTCCAACCTCTTACATTGTTTGTACAAAACAGATACCTAATTATTATTATCATTATAAATATGTATATATGTGAAGAATGAAAGATAACGAGGGCGAGAAAACATAGAGAAATATCATGATTACGTCAAATAAACGTCGAAATCTTTTAATATAAAATATCTTGTTGAATTTATTTATACATCAAATTTCCTTCTTCGACCCAACCCATTCCCATTATCTAATTTTTGTTTCTTCTTTTTTTTTTCTTCCAAGAATCGCAGCGGGCTTATCGTAAATAGAAAGAACGGTGGGGTTCGGTCGTAAAATTAACAGGCAGAACCCGCGGGCTGTCAAAACATGCCGTGCGAAAATTTCTGACGCAGTTTTAAAGTCGAGGTTAACAACTGCAAGGTTTAGGCTATAGTAAAACTATCCAAGTGCAGCAAGGGCGGCCGTCCGTCTGCTTGCAGGGAAACGCAATTCCTAGTTAAACGCGCATAGAATAATGACTACGGAAATGTTTTCAGGAATCGCTTTATTGCTTCCAATATAACCATAAACCATATTTTTCGCGGCCTACCTATAGCTGGGCATACACTCTCTGTAGAAGCATAAATTCGGTTATTGAGTCTTGAGCTTGACCTTCCTATCCTCGTGCGGGCGCACCGTGCCCCACGTCTATTACCTCGGTTCTTAAGCCCACCGGTATAAGATGGGTATATATCTCCTATAGTTACACAGTTTTACTCTCTTCTATGATTTTAAGACCAAAAGACCGAGAAAACCACTGCGGAGACCCTTACCTCTCTTACAAATCAATTACGCCGCAGGTACCTACTCGCAGGACTTCAAAAAGCACGGTGCTTTATGATCGCCCATAGTTGGTACCTGAATCCGAGTATCAATGCGGTGAATCCATTTTCTGATCAGATCTAATAAAGAATTAGGGAATGATTGGGAAAACGGAAGTAGGTTTTGTTGTATTTCGGTTAAATCATGCGAACAGAAAGTAGCCGAAGGAGTTTTGCTGAACAACTGTTCCGTTGATCGGTTTTTTGACAAATTCTATTGGTATGAATGCGACGGGATGTTCGGCAGCAAAGTCTTTGTTAAGACTAGCCGTTCCGCGAGTCTTTGAATCTTGACTTGATCATTGCTCCACTATAGTAGCGGCTAAGCGTTTAAGCGTTTGAGCGCTCGAGCGTTTAAGCGTTTAAGCGTTTAAGGGGTGTGCAGATGGGATTGTGTGACCGCGCGCGGGTCAGCGAGACGCATACGTGTCGCGACGGTGATCGACGCCATTATTTGCGTCTTATTTAATGCACGCATCAACAGTATGCGATGATTGATACGAATCAGTAGAATAACGTTAGTGTTCCACAAATCTGAATTATAATATCACTTGCGAGAATTTCGCGGAATGCGAAATCCATCCACGGTAGGCGTACATCTACATACACCTACATAGATATTGGTACACGTACACTTTCGCTTATATCAACAAACTTTATATACCGTGGTGATTTTCTCTATAACCGAGGCCGTCGCGACGGACGCGTGGACACATATGCTCGCGCCACTTGGACCAATTTATATTGTCAGGACAAGTGTTTATGCCGACTTTGCGGCGGACCCCTCGCCGATATACGTGACGCTATGCGTTAGCTATCGTTGAATTATAACAACGATGCAGTTGTACGTTTAATGCAGTACATAGCTGATGAATAACGTCGTGCAACACTAGCGCCAAAAAGAACAAATGGGAACAAGAATCATCAGAAATTTAATCAATTTCACGATCAAGTATAACAAAGTTGGACTTGTCGAGCCGACGACAAAGAGAAAGAAGCGTAAGCCTAACATGAGTTGATTTAGTCCGGTGTACCGCTAGTATGCAGATGGGTTGTTGAACGGACTTTATATACCCGCGTGGTAGTGGTGGTTATGGTTATTTTGACAGAAAGTAAAGTTCGCCATCTTGAATGGTAGCGATTTATAAGGTATTTATACAAGGGGGGTAGCAGCCCCGAAGGCCATAGGACCAGTACCTAGGTAGGATTGGGGTTGGCTGGTTGACGCGTGAATAGATTCGGTGTGGCGGTCTGTAGTTACATTATTTCAAACTTTTAGGGTGCAGGCTAGGCGGTACGCGGTTGCCACCAGGGTTTAGACACATAATACATACGATATCTATACATCTATACACCATCATATACGATATGGTCTGCACAGGGTTTCGGTTCCGGAAACTTACACACTGCAGACATTATGCCCGTGGCTGCTGCACGGCTCCTACATTTCTCTCCATACGATAGTATTAGGAACTAAAAATCTACCAACGATCATTCAAACTGCATCACGAAGAGAGAATACCACTACTGGTTTTCACTAAAATGGGGCGCGTTTAAGGGGCTGTACCTACCCCCTATACCATGCTAGAGGGTTGCAGATTTCAATGTAGGTACAGAGGGGAGTTGCGTCTGTATTAATCCAGAACCACACCGATAATGGTGGTTGTTTTGCGGTTTAAGGCCGCACGGTTTAACTACACTGAACACATGACATTTCGGGATCAGAGGTGACGAAATTCACTCTAAATTCTCGATTCACTACGACCTGGAGATCACACTGCTGATCATCATCTGCAGAATTGCAGTTCCTCTACGAACAAAGTCAAGAATTTTGAACATTTGAACCAAAGAACTGAAGCGGACCAGTTCGTCTCGCAGTGTGATCAGATTTCTTCCATTGAGATACAAATCCGCATCAATTGGGTAAGTTTTAACAACTTTGGGATTAGCAAACCCTTCGAATTCATCATGACTTGAGGTTTTCGTGTTCTTAGTCCGGTTGTTCCGCGAACTGATTCCGGGATTATACAACATTGCAAAAGAGTCTGTACACCACCCCAGCATGTGTAACAACGTTGTTTTCGCATCAGTCAACTGCCCCCCCCCCCCTCCCCTTCAGAGGGTTGGATTCTCCGATCCCTTGTTTTGCTCTTAACTCTGAATGATTCAAGTCGCCATATTATGTAGCTCATATACTATACAACGGTGGCAGGACGAATCATATATATTTATACGTATGTATGTCCGTGGTAATACTCAATTCTCAGGAAACAATTATACGTATACTATCCCGGGTTTGCCGCCTAACGAAGCTAATTGAGCCCATTCAAGATCTGCGTTGAGTAGAGTTGAAGACTTAAGTCATCATGGATCCGTGTGCGTACCGCGTATATAGATACGTTAGTTTTTAGGTCTAGGTGAGGGGGTGTGCGTAAGTAAATAGATGAAAGACGTAACGTTGTAATAAAACACGCATAGTGGCGTAGTGATACGCTTCCGGTGGCCACCATTCATTCGCCCATTCATCTCGACACTCGCTCACTCGCTCCTTCGTTCGTTTAACACTTTTGTGTGACGCAGACATACGGGCGTTCTGTCAAGAGGCTGGGAACCTCTAACTGTTTTGTATAACACGATTAAGCCACCTAATCGGTATAAGTACATATGCCTATATACCATCGTTATATATATCTATATACACACCTATATACCTCAATTCACATACTTTCGTCGACGGATACAGACGCTGCAGACTACAATAGACCACCGCAAGGGATGAAAAATATGTCTTTCCAAAAAGAGTAATGATCGTCAATTCATTTTCTTTTTTTTTTCAAATCTTCTATTGACTCAGTCTTTTCACAGCTGGTTGCTCCTTTTCTAATACATATTTCCAAATTATTTTAGATTTTATGCAGCTTTCGCTTTACTCAGATTGATTGCACCGAAGAAAAAGTTGTTGTTGTTAGAAACTTGTTCTCCAACCACTTGTTCTTCGTCAGATTCAATCTGTGAAATATCAAATGATTTCTAATCATGTCCTGCAATCTGAGCCAATAGAATAATTCTTCATAAGACATGGAGTCCGATTCGATTCGCTGATTAGTCATTTGATGTCTATGAATTTTCTCGCAAATTGTAGTCAAACATTCAGCCAATTGTGATTATGAGTAATTATAGCCGTATATACCTCGCAGTACGTGCGGTATTCCGGCTTTAATCGAAGACCAGAGTTCTGCCTCAAAGCGGCTTGTACATACGTGGGTAGTAAATGAACGCGAAAGTCAGCCTACAATAATTCACGTCGCTCCGGTTTGCGGCGGTAAAATTCATCAGTAGATAGATATATGCCTTATCTGAAAATACTTCATTTACTCAATAAGGTGTAAATACGGTTCATAATTTTCTTCATTTTTATTTTCATTTTACAATATTGTTCACAAACTCTTTCGATATCTACTTATAAAACTATGGGCTAGCTGATACAAGGGATGAAGCGATGTAGAGATCCTAAAAATTTATTTTCATAGATAGAGGAAGTCGTCCTAGGTCCTAGTCACCATGACGCGCTGTGAAAACATATAACTAGTGTACACAGAGGCAAATAAACACCTCTGTACTTTGACGACTAATTGCTTCGAGTTAATCACGACTCTGGTGTTTATGCTTGACGAATAGGTTACCCCGCACGTATGTATGTCCCTATACAGCTTCTGTGATATGGCTTCTCCGGTCGATCTTGGTCCTCTATCAAAACACCCTAACCAATACCGCATACATACTATAGGTATAGTTATACGAAGGGTGTTACGCTAGAACCCGAGTCCTAAGAGGTAGAAGCAAAATTTTGTAGTACTATACAAAAAGAACTTTGCCATCCTTTAGATTCTCAACGAATTCTGTTATTAAAATTCACCAGTATTGCACAGGGTGTGCCTAATCATGAACCGTCCTAATCGAAGTCGAAAAGTTTCCCCAAGTTTGAGAATAAAATTTGTTAAAAAGATCTGTCTGGTCGATGAGAGGGCTTAAAAATTACCCAAATGAATTAATAAATGCCCAAAAATCTTACCCAGCTGATGCTAAATAATGTCCAATAGTAAAAGTGTGCAAAAAATATCATTTTGTTGATGAAAAGTAACGGGGATCTTGTTTATTTTGTTTTTATGGTGGAACATGCATGGAATGATTGGAAATATACATTTACAATGCAACGAAACGAGTCTCTCGAAAGAAGTCTTAATATATCATGAAGAAGTATGAACATTCTGAAATTGGAAGACAGAAGTTAGGGGATGCTGAGTTGAGAGGCTGGTATCATGCCGGGTGAGCTGAAGAGTGGTAATAACGAGCGTGTAATCAATCAACGGGGGTAATCAGGGATAATCAGGGTGTTTAAAGGGGGGATTATTTGGAAGGACGGTGCGGGGTACACTTCCTACTTAGCAGAGCGAATTGTTTCTATTTGTCCGAATGAGATCGCTCGAGCTTCAGACGGTACATGGATGTTGAAGAAGACCTCAACTACCGCGTGCAGGAATTAACGCGAGGCAAAGAGGCTCGTGCTTACCCTCCCTCTTCACTCTTCCCTCTTCCCTCTTCCATCTTCCATCTTCCCTTTTGGCTCTTTCCTCTTCCCGAGGTCATCCTGGCGACCACAACGCCACGCGAACACCAGACTACGCGTGTGCTTTCTCTCTTTCCCTTCTTCTCTGTAACTTGACCATAGGGAGAACGTGAGAGAGACTAAATTACCATCAAGATACTGCGATAGTGTCTCTGGCGCGTGCCTTCAGTCGCCTTATTCCAACTAGAAGACAAAATTCTTCATCAGAAAGCTCCGAACTTTGAAATTCCCGATATCACTGGCACATTTCATCGAAAGCTTGATCGTTTGCCCAAAGCCCAGAAAAATCGGCCCAACGGTTTGACTGCGAGCTTTACCAAGACAGAAAGATGATCCAACGGATTTAGGCCGCGCGATTTCGAGTCGTGGAAATCGAATTATTCCAAAAAGCGACTTCCTCTGGTCTCCTTGATGAAGTTTAACCATTTTTTTGTACATACACTGCACAGGTATATGAATTGATGATTTTCTACTGAAATCTCGAGGGATTATTACAGGTATCTTAATCCGGACTTATAGAGGCTGCACTGAATCTGTCTCTTGAATATTGATGAACATAGGTATATTTGAGTATCTCGAAACATACGAGATACAAGATAAGAGTAAAGATAAGTGTCCAGCTATATGTTTGTATATGTATCTACTATATGGCTTCGAGTGTTCGCCGTGTACCTCTTACAATGGATTTCGAAATTTCGAGTGTAATTATTTTTCCAACGGTGTAATCGATTCTAAAAATAATTATAGAGATTTAATAATGGCACTTTATGCGCCAAAGCTCAATCGTATTATATAGTTTCTCGATATTGAACCTACCGGAGTGTGGCAGCTGTGCTTTTCAGTTTAATATACCCAAACCTCTCGTACACGTACCTAACTACGAATCGAGGCTTTGTTTAAACTGCTAAGGGTATCACTGTTTGTTTTAAAGGGTTTTAGAGAGCTGGTTAAATGGGCAACGGTACTCCATACCCACACGCACATGGGCACTCGCGCATACACACACATCATTTATACTACTTTTTCGTTTTTCACTTTCGTTCGACAATTTTTACCACCGAGTTTATAGAATATAATAATTCATGGCGTATACCACTTACTGCTAATTCTCCTTATGCAGCATGATGAATTAAAGGCGAAAAAAAGGCCCAACGGCTAGTCGGTTTTTAGGTACTCCCCTTCTTTTTTATTCTCTGTATTTATATTTCATACCGCTTGTCTCACTCCTTTCCCTCCGTGGTTTCTTTCTTCTTTGCTTGACCTGTGGCGTATTGGGGTATGGAACATACGTGCAATAAAAAAGGTTCCGATCTTGTGGAGATAATGTGATAGAGAAAAAGTTACGTAAGTACATAATACTTATAGCTATGATGGGTACAAGTATAAGTGTAGATAATTAACTGTATGCGTGTGTATAATCGTGTATTAAGAAGAAATGAATGAAAGAGGTTGAATGAAGTCTGCGAGAATTAGACGAAGAGAGAATTATAAAAAAAAAGGTGAGACAGAGACGGAGATATACGATTAAGAAATACGTGAATGAAGTGAGGAGCGAGGAGGAGTCCTTCGGCTACACGGGGGCAGCTGGTGCGGTCGCAAGAGTCAACTGCTTGACCCGTGGACCCCGAGACTCCTCCTCGCCGACCCCCAATCAAGGAAAGGATGCGAGGTCGGTTAGTAGAGCTCGCGGCGTCCACTTGACCCCGCGACGCGCGCCGGATGCCTTCTTTTCACTTTTTTTAAACCCGAGTTGCGAGTCAGACGGAGAAGGGCACCTTCAGCTAGATATATGAGGTGGAAGAATAACAATTTCGTAACAATAGATCGAAGTTTTCATGACTTAAAGAATAATCAATCATTAGGATCGATTTGACGATGAAATTACCAAATTTCTGCTATGGTTTCTTTTCATTTTTTTTTTTCTCTTTATATTCCGGTACCATTCCGATGATAGCCTTTCCTGAATTCTTCCTATTTCATGTTTTTTCTTTATTTATTTTCTTTTTGTTTTTTTTTTAACAAGAAGAAGCCGCAATTAACTCGTAGCACACACTCTAAGGCCGGCATTCTTCTCTAATTCTCGACAAATTGGTTAATTTCATCCTTTTTAATTCCTCTAGCTTAATAGCTCCCTCTCTATTAGACAGATCTAGCCAGCGTTTGACGTACGTACTACGGTACGTTTCCATCCCCAAGGACCCGGAATATCCATCAATGAAATGCCGCCCATAGTCTACGGTCGCAATTCCTACTCGTACGTCACTGTATCCGATTTCTGCAGACGTTTCATCGGAGATCGAATCTGGCGGACTATTTTCGCCGCTAATCTGCAAAGCACATAGTCTGCACAACTGCAGTTTCTATACGAACATTTGGACCGAAGAACTGAAGCGGACCAGTTCGTCTCGCAGTTTGATCAAACTTCTTCCATTGAGATAAAAATTTGCATCAATTGGGTGAGTTTGAACAACTTTGGGATAAGCAGATCCTTCGAATCCATCATGACTTGGAGTTTTCGTGTTCTTGGTCAGGTTGGTCCGCGAACTGATTCCGGGATAATACAACATTGCGAAAGAGTCTGACCGTCACCCAAGCATGTATAATAACGTTGTTTTTGCATCGGTCAACTGTCATCCCCTTCAGAGGGTTTCATTTCCCGATTCCTGTTTTGTTTTTGAGTTTAAACGCAAGGAAATTTCGCTACAACTCCAATATCACTGTCCATCATCATCTGCAAAGCACAATCTGCACGATTCCCCTAGCTTAATAGCTCCCTGTCTATTGAACGGATTTAGCCATCTTTTGGCGTATACGTATACTACGGTACGTTCCCATCTCCAAAAACCCGGAATATCCGTCAGTGAGCTGCCGCCCATAGTCTGCGGTCACCAATTGTACTGGTCCCAATATCCGATTTCGGAAGACGTTTTGAATCGAAGATTTCATCTGATGATCTGAAGGACTATTTTCGCTGAGCGAAATCATCCTATGGTCAGTTGGAAGGAGTTTGAAAAGAACTCGGTTGAAACGGACCGTCAGAACGATGAGACGATTATTAATCGACTGATCATCGTAGTGAAACGCGATGAGCAACCCTTGATGACTAAAACCTGCAGCTAACTAATAACCACACATGGGGCTAGGCAGCTCTTGGAATAATCGCGTCTATGAGATGAAAATCACCAGAACTTACGTACATATACGTGGTGTACGCCGATTCCCCTACGACGATGAGGACGTAAGCGGGTACCGTGACTAATCGATGAACACGGTGGAGCCTTGCGTTGCCTAGCCGGTATCGTTGTGGATTGCAGTATAACACACGATGCAGTGTACGAATGTGAGTGTAATTCAACACGTCATGTAGGTACTATATAGGTACGAGTGCACAAACCCCGATACATGTGTGTGCATTGGGTTTAAAAGTCGAGAAACGTCCGCGTAAATGTGTGAGTATAATTTCTGTGTGTGTTTAATACTTATGGATGGGTGGATACGGGTCCTTCGCGGACGCGGGCTTCACGAACTGTTTACAGGTCACGTGACAAAAGGGTCCTGGCTATGAGGCTGCAGGCTCTGCAAAAGCACAGGAATATATATAGGGAAGCCGAAGCCGATCCTGAAGCCGGTGCGGTGGACCGTAAGAGGCTGGGGTTTCCCATGACGACTTCAATTTCACCCATTGTACAATTACTCTGTTGACCATTTGTTCTTCCTTGTCATTCGATCGCGTTGCTTAATCTTCCGTGATGTTATTACTATGCTTATACCTATACCATATACTCGTGCCAGTGTGCTGTTCCAGTATACGTAGTAGGTATTCGCATTTAGACATGTGTATCCCGCTCGTTCCCACTGCTGATTGCGAGTGATTAAATTTGGCTATCTTTCACACAACATTGTATGAACGGCTTGTGGCTGGAAAATTTACAGTGATTGGTCTCCTTAGCCCAGCATTCGCGTGCATACTACACATCTTGGAAATAATTTTATCTCAAATCGGTGATGTACCCTGTGAAGAAATTTTCTATTGACTCGGCACTTTGAGACATATGTAATTCAAAATTATGGTAGATTCTACGGACGAATTTTAAAAAGTTTTCTAATGGATCATTGAAAATTTCAAATACAAGAGAGATGGTCTTCAAGCTATATGAGGGTACTTATTGAAGGCAGTCGAATTATTAACGAAACAGCCTTTGATTGAACTCTCTATACGTGATCAGTTCTGAGAAAAACACCTGCCTCATTACGTGCCCTGAAATTTGACGGCTTTGAACGATACAGGCATTGATTGTGTCTATAAGAGATATCATCGATTATAGGTACATAACTTTTTCAGATATTTGTTTTTTGAATATCTTCAAAACCATTCGACCGATCGAATCCAAATTTTGATTAGTTGTGAGGTGAGGAGAACCGCGTCGATCGAGACCACAATCATCAAAATCCCTGCATTTATTCTCGAGTTATTTGCGACCTTTTGGACCCAACCAAACTAAAGACAACCCCGTCGACTAATCCCAGAAGGTCGTATATATTTCTAAAAGTGAAGACATAAAAATTTTAGAAAAGAAGAAGCAGGTCTCATCCGCCCACGTACGAGCTTCTGCTTTTAGGTTTTAAAATTCTTGAAATAAAATTATTTAGGCATTTTCATTATTTTCATAGCGAATTATTATACGATTCTTACGTCACAAAAATCGCCTTTTTAATGCTTGCGGATATATGCGTATTAAAAAGAACAGTCTGTCATCTACATAACATATCTGTACAGTCACTATCCGAATAGAGACCTTAATAAGTTACCCTGCCTAAAATCGCAGCTTTCAAAAGGGCTGAAACGAGTGTGTTTCTAAATACTTAAATAAAAATTGCGCGTTCTTCCTGCAACAAGGATTAATTGATGGGATTTTTAATCTCAACATCAAGATCGCAAACCTTGAATTCACCATTTACCACTCACCACTACATAGCTCGTTGCATTCACGGCAGTGCAGACAACAGTCGACGAAGTGCAGCGCATCGCGTTGTTTGTAACATACATGTAGACATGTATACCTACACGTACGTATATAGGTGTATACATGTACCTTATACTTGTACTTAATTACGTTGACAGACATACGACATACGTCGTACGCCTTGGCTTGCCTTGTCTTGTCTTGCTTTGCTCTTCCTTGCCTCGCCTTGCCTTGCCTTGCATTGCATTGCCTTGAATTGACTTGGCTTCGCTGTCGCTGTCGCTGTCGCTATCGCCGTGAGTATAGGGTCGGCGGGGTTTGGCGGGAGTCAGCAAGGGGCGCCCACTCGCAGGAAACGAGACCAGATCGGCGCGCGCCTGCCGCGATCAGCTTAACTGGCTGGCGCGTGACGCTGAGAACGCGGACGCGGACGCGAACGCAAACGCCTGTACGGGGTGCGCGCGCCTCATTCAGAATTAGTAATAAATCCAAGAAGAAACGATCGACGATTTCAACGATTTTTTAATAAAAATCAATAATCGATATTCAATTCATTAGTTTTTTGCTCAATTCATTCAAATTTAATCAATTATTATATTTATCTACATAAACGGTGACGTTGAGAGAAAAACGAAAGAAACAATAATTATTATCGAGTAGAATTACTGTTCGAATAATATTCTTGCCTATTTAATTGATGTCAAATTAAAGATTGCCCTTATGCACCTTTTCGTTAATTATTTAATTCAATATAATTAGAGCTGCAGAGTTCCTGCGTACATCTTCTTTTTTTTTTTCTTTCTTTCTTTCTTTCTTTCTTTCTTTCTTTCTTTCATCATTCCCAGCCTGGATAGTTCAAGACAAACGAAGAGACGCGGAGGGCTAGAAAAGAGAGGATAGAGTATATATAATAATTGTGAAGAAAAGGGAAGGGACAAATAAAAGCGAAGCTTCTTCGGAATGGCTTCCCGTCGCGTGGCCCGACCACCAAGTTGACCTCTACATTGGGATTAAAAAGCGGATATATTAATTTGCCTCCATTTGTCGCGTGTTGCGACTCTCCTTCTCTATTCTTATCTTATTTTCTCTCTTTTTATATGAAGCAGCTTTCTACTATCTGTACTCTAATTACCGCTTAAGAAAATTTCCCCCCCTTATTTTCATAACTCTCATTCACTACATAATTATTATGAAAGAAACTACGACGCGTCGTTCGCTTTAATTTTATCATACACACACACACACATACATCGCGTTTATAATGGCACAAGGTGGTATGCGTCATCATTACATTTCCAACATCAAAAGGTTTTAGAATTTTTTCCTACCTAGGTAGTATTCGGGTGAAAAAATATGTTCAAAAATGTTGAAACTGAAAATTGGCGAAATAAAAGCAGCAACTTCGTAAGTCCTGGAGCATACGACCGTTTGGACGTTTGGACTAATTTCAAAAGGTTGCGCGACTCTATGTCATTTGTAAAAATAAAAACATACAAATTTTGGAAAATGCTTTAAAAATGACTAATTTAACAAACGATAGCAGACGGTCGTGTGTTGGGTAGATTTTTTGTTGTAATAACCAAGAAGCGGAAGGTTTTCTCCGCCCACATACGACTTTTTCCATTTAGGTTTTCAAATTCTTAATTTTGAATTATTTTATAGGCTCTTATAAAAAGTTCAGAGCAATTGTCTAGATACAGAATTTAAGCAGTCACATTAATTCACTATACGTACTACGATGCATAATCGTACACCACTTCCGATGACTCAAGCTCATATTCTTTTAACTCTACGTTTCGAGTATTAGATGATTCATTTAATGTTACACAGCAAAAATCATTGGCCAGTCTTATGTGCATGCTACACGAATTATTGAGAATTGTCTCACTTGATTTATCAGATAAAATTCTTTTTAAACCGGAAGATGTGACCCATATGATATACAGAACCATGTGTCTGCATCAGGAAATTATACCTAAAAAAAAAAAAAAAAGAAACAAGTGCCTCATCGTTCGTTCAAACTTTTTCAAATTTTAAGGAAATATTCTGAAATAATTTCACCAAAGCAAAGGCCAGTCTTCAATAGTTGCGCGAGCACGTATGACACTTTTTCCCCAACGTTTACGAAAAACTGTCTCAAAATAAAAAATTTGAAGAAGTTTCGATGAACGGTGCGACCTGTACCTTACAAAACCCACCTTTTCTTCGGTGCAGTCGATTCATGGAAAACGGAGTTTTACAAAATGCAAAATAATTTTGAATTACGTTCCAAAATAGTGGGAATCGGGTGTGAAAAACCTGAGTGAATAGAATATTTGTACAAAATGTAGCAGCGATTTGAATGAACGAGTATGAATTTTTGGAAAATTCTACTTGTCAAAATTTAATGATACTTTTTTGATTTTCAAGACTTGTGGGATGTGAGGAGTGAAATTTAACAGAGAAATGGATCCATGGGCAAGAATAAAGCTCGTGGAAGCTCGTTTCATGAGATTGACCCGTTGGTCTGTATTGGCCTGTTAATAATCAACGAAAAATATTCACCCAATAAGTATAATAAGTCTTCCGGTCTGTTTGATACCGAAAAATGATTCGGTCCCAAGACTAGCTTGCACAGAGAATTATTAAAGTTAGCGGAACCGCACTGACGTGAGAAAGACAAAAAGGTGGTTTAAATAATAATCTGAGATCTTGCAGGTCGAGTAATGGCTCAAAGGAGCCCGGCGATCATTGGGAAACGCCTCCCGTGTTAGTTCACACCGGTACAAAACCAAAAATCAAATTTTGATAGTCGTCGTTCATTTGTAAATATCCTCGATCTTGATATTTAATTGTTGAACCTCGTTCTTGCGCAGCCCTAAATATATCGCGCGATTAGGTAGCCAGTCTCCCGTTCAGTTTGCCTCACATTTATGTTTATTCGCCCGAAACGTACGTCCCGCAGTTAATCACAGCATGAATCAGGGAACTCTCTGCAATGCCCATATATACTCCATAAGCAGTATACTGAACAGGGAATAGAAATACTCAACGAATACACGCGGGACGCATGGGGAGACGTCCGACGTCGTATGTAATTTTTTTCTTCGGGGCAACAAGTGGGTGATACTCAATTTTCTCCATTATATTACATCACCGGGTTATTAAACCTTGTGTGCTGCATGTACAAGTCACAAGTAGGCACCAAGTTCATCGATTATCCATAAAATCATCGATTTACATTTTTACAATAAAATTAAATCAAATTGCAAACCATTCGGGTCAGTTTCTTGGAGATCATTTCTATGCGGAAAAGGGTACGATATTGGCTATTCGAAGTATGAAAAGGCTTGCTTCGATCTGTAGATTCTCACCCTCAAAAAGTCGCTTTTCACAATCGGCGGAAAAGAGATCATGAATTTCTCTTCAATCACTTTATGCAGGATTGCGGGAGTATCGATTGTCCGATTTTATTTTTTAAAGGCTATTTTTGTTCCTGAGATATCACCCCATAGAATGACCGTTGGGATTTTTGATAAAATGAAAACTGCGAAAGATATACAACGTTTAGAAAGACGAAAAATCTGAATCTTCTATAAATTTGCGGAAAAAATCTATTTTCACGGAATATTGTTCGAGGAAACTAGCCAGTCCTTGGACGCTGGATTGTCGAACGGCACCTTCTACATCCTCTATATCCTCCGATTTTGAAAAGCGACTTTTTGAGGGTGAGAATTAATGGATTGTAAATATTCCGAGTCGCCAATTAGTGAGAAAAGTTTGTATGAATAATGGCGCACGTAAATTGGTTAAAAAATCTCATTTCGAGGTGAAATTCGGTCGGAAATTCGTCCTTTGATTTCATTAATTTATATATCATTCTAGGGACTAGCTAGTAGCTATATAGTTAATTATCGCGTTTGGGCAGCTATAAGAGACAAATTGTCGTGAGGAAAGTGAACGCCGCGAGAAGTCGGGAAGACGAGAAGACGAAGATCTGGGGTCTCATAGCAGTGTAACATTTATTAGCCTAATTCGATTTAATCCGTTAATAATGACCGGTCTAATAGGATCGGTAGAGATGTCACGCGGTATCTCTTATACCCGGACGCCCTCCCTCCACCCAATTTATATATGCTATCTATATACCTGATATCTATGTATATACGTGTGTATAGACGCGTTATATAATATATAGAAATAAATATATATATATACATATATGTACACGGATTCCCGACGATGACTTGTCTGGGAATCCTCGATTGGTTGCCATCTCGTCTCAACCGCTTACCGTCAATATATGATATGGGATATGGGCGATGAATTTTCTTATACATATTCGAATCCTCTTATGTATCTGTATATCTGTATATAACATGTCTCTCTCTTGGCCTGTCTGTATCTCCGCGAACTGTAACGCGGCCCAATCAGACGTAGTCGGACAAGAACGAGGGTCCTGGAAATTGATTATTTATTCCTTTATACCTTATTTTTGAAACATTTCGCGGGATTTATTCTCAAGACTTTTTTTCTCACAGTCCGATTCGCAAGATATGCACGAAAATTTTATTTTTTTAATTTTTCATCTCGGATTTTATATTCCCGCAATGATTTTTGGGTCGGAAATGCAACGCGTGGGAATTGTGCAGAATATTTGAGGCTTTTCTTCGAGCTTCTAATTTCCCGTTTGAATAAGATTTTAAAAGAATACATTAAACCATCGTTAAAGCGTTTTAGATCAGCGATTTTTCGAGATTCTTCGAGATTATTGGAAGTGTGAGAAAGCGGTTTCGAGTGTTTCAGAACTTCGATGTAAAATTCACCGAGTATTGGGTCCTGATCACGGATCATTGGGTATCAATGACCCCGCAGGACCAAACCTAGCCTTAGGCTGAACTTCGATACCATGCGGCTTGGGTATCGCTAAACTCTTAGAACGGCCCCTCGGTGTCTAATGGACAGAAATAATCCACACGGATTTCTATGCACTACAGCCTTAAACTGTTCTCTACTTACTTCGGAGAAGGAAACTACATGCCGTTCAGCAGCTGGAGCTACAATCGTGCGTTTGCCAGATCCCGAGGTGTTATTGACCTCAAATTATCGCGTCCATATGAACTTTTTGGAAAATTTTCAAAATTGAGACCCGAAAAGTTCAAACATAATACAGAAAATAATTCATGGATGTTCGATGTCGTTCATGGCTTGGCGATAAATTTCAATGAAATGAGAAGGGCATACGAGCGACAGTTGGAAGGAATGTTGATATTTTTCGGATTTTTGTTGTACAAATTATATGTCAAAATTCGACTCCCTATCTTGTCGATTTTGAATTACTTCTGGACTTTGACTAACCAGGATCTTTTTACCTGTCTGTGTAAAAATTTCACGAGTAACGGAATTTTCTATAAAAGAAAGTGAAGCGTTGAATTCTTTCCATACTTCAAGGATCACTTCATTTCGATGCTGAGAAAAGCGCAGCGAATAGATTAAAAAACGTATTAGAAGCATAGTGAAAACTATGAGTGGTAGAAAAAGATGAAAAAAGATGAAAAAAAAGGTAAAACTATGGTAGGGGAAGAATTATCTAAATAAATTAGGTAACAGAATCGTGGAACAGAAGGGGTTGCCTCAGGGCGTCGAAGCACACGTACGACGCACATGACGTTAACGCGCACGCGACAGCCCCATCAGCCATCATCCCCCAGTATAGCCCTCTGATACGTTGCAGCTCTGTCATTATCGCACCTCAGATAATTTCCACGTGTAAAAATACTAGTTCACACAGTATCATACTGCACCGTGTCATTTGCACACGGTGCATGGAAACGGAGTAAATAAATAACTAAATAAGTTAAAAAAAAAAAAAAAATAACGCAGTCTTATAAATTCCCTTATTTTTTTCCTTCATAACTCGATTTTCTGTCTTTTCAGTAAAGCAGTTCCGAAAATTCTTTGAGAAAACTGAAAAAGCGACACGAAAAATAATGAATGAAATTTTAACTCGCAGTCGACTTCCCCGTCTGACGTACTTCTCGTTTTTATTTCTCTCCTTTTTTTTTTCTTTCTTTTAATTAATACCAAGAAAGGAAACGATCGTTTCGATAGGCTTGCAGCAAGACTATAATTTTCTCCTATATTATAGAACCGGCCACACCGTCGATAATAATTTCTGGAATGTATTTGCATAGCCGTATATACACGCACATATTATAAATATATACATAATATACATGGATATAAATATAAGAGTCTATACCTCGTATACTATATGCTCCAATTAAACCAATCAGGTAGCATTACGGGGCGAGAACAGATGACGATCTAATTCCCGCACAGTTCTTGCACCCCTTACGGACGCGTTATGCCCTCAGGGCCATAGCCATAGCCATAGCCATAGCCACAGCCATAGCCATGGCTATATATCTCTCTTTGGGTCTTACGTAATCGCATATAGACACACGCGTGTTCTAATATCATATACAGCTACATATGCGTGTAAAACTTGAACATTTATAGATATGTAGAATATGCATGTATACTATATGCATGCATGTATGTTACGATATCTGTTTCGACTTTGTGTAGGTATTTAATACGCACCGGTTCGTTGCTCTAGGTTCCCTCGTTATTTTATTATAGTGTATACAGTGTACCTACTTACCTTACACCGATCTATTATGGCTATGCTATTGCTGCAGAAGCGAACGGCTGGAGAGTTCGAAAGATTGGCTGAGTCGATAACGCGATAGACGGGCGTGAAGCGGTCCTAGTCGTTGTACCAATTACTAGCGCAATTAGTATCGCAATTATTATTATCAGACACTGGTGGTATAGCAGCCAGTTGACGCCCTTATACAACACCATATACACATATACCTATGATATATTGACGGTATGCGAGTCACCGATCACCCCTCACGATCTGCAATGTTTATCAACGAAACAAGTTCTTCTCTATGACGATTTATCATCCGAAGAAATGCCTCTTTTTCCTCTTTCTCTTTTTTTTTTCTTTTTTTCAAGACGAAAAAACTGGGAAAAGATCCTTTTCGAACTTTTTACAATTTCGTGAAACTCATTTTTTTATTCTTTTATCGAATAATCGGTATTCACTATCCCAACTATGTCTTCTCTCCTATTCTTATGAGGCGATGAATCTCATTCAGCGATAAAAATCATGTAGAAGGATACGGAATGAATGGAAGACAAGATTCAAAAACTGAAATTCTCATCATTTCGATAAATTTATTGAACAAATTATGCAAATTATGGAATAAAATTTCTTCAGAAAATAAATTAAGAGCTTTTTCCAACGATCATACGATCTTAATGAGATGAGATTGATCGCAA
The DNA here is from genome assembly GCA_963978835.1 of Tenthredo scrophulariae. Lineage (NCBI taxonomy): Eukaryota > Metazoa > Arthropoda > Insecta > Hymenoptera > Tenthredinidae > Tenthredo > Tenthredo scrophulariae. The sequence continues at coordinate 1,689,025 of OZ022230.1, read as the reverse complement.
GAGTGCTGTTCCCCTGGTATTAGATGTAATAAAATTAAAGGACCAATGATTAAGAATTTACCCAAAAAAAAAAAAAAATGAGCTACGAATTTATTCAGTGAAATACCCTGATGATAAAATAATATATTATTGAAGGAAAGAACTTTCTCTCCTTGATGATATATAAACATATAGAAGAGGTGAGAATTCATATAAATATATACATATAGGTATATATTATAAAAGCTTCTCGTCTCGCTTATATAGTTTCTTGTCTTGTTGACCTGCAACACAGCCATAAGAAATCTCGGAATAAGTTATATGCCTGTTTATATATACGGACTTAATACATAAAACTATGTACATACTAGCTGCGTAAGTATAGCCCGTCGAGTAGTCGTTGGAACGACGCAAGTCCGAGATCAGGACACGAGAACTAAGATGGATCACTGAGCGGCTTGTCGTCCTCAAAGTGGTCTGCAGCCATGCCGATGCCACCGTGTCCAACGAATATATCTCTATTATTATTATTTATCATACACGATTATAATCGTCATTGTTTTTCTTTAGGTTCTTATATTTTATCGCTTGGACAACGGCCCGTTAACCTCCGCCTGCTGTGTGCACACGTCGTCGATCAAAAGGCTCTTCTATTCGCCTGCAGCAACTGCACGCGCGTAGAAAGCTGCGTAAAATTTCTAAATTTTAATCTGGAGGCAGGATCTGCACTTGAAAATCCTTCTTTCCAATTAGAAATGGTCTAAAATTCACCCGAATTATTCATTCCAAGAGATTGAGTCGCCGTTCAATCGAAGCCGAAATTAGGGGTGGTTTTTCCATTCAATCTAACGTCCGGCGCAGTTCAGTGGCTTCCGGTATTATGGTGAGAGGAGTTTCCCCAAAATCCTCTCTTTGCAAACTTCTGTCTCGTTTCTTGACGAATAATACGATAATTACGATAAATATTTGTGCAGCCGCTCGACGGGCAACCCTTTCATGAAAAGACGGCTGTTCCACGAGGCGAATAGCGTCCGTCTGAACGTAAGCTGAACCAGAGTCTGGTTTGCAGGGTAAAACCGATTCTCTGGTATATTTCGTGCGAGAAAACCCTTAAACGGTTTAAATCAGCGCAAGGGTTTTTAGCGTAAATATCTAGCAAACAATATCGTTGTCCCTAATCGCCCCAGCCAGTTCCTCTAATCGCCTCTAATGGCGCAGGAACCGCTTTGCTTTGTGGTATAAATCCTATAAATATTTTTACTCATATTTTCGAAAGGGGCTATGGACGTTCCAGCCAGGCGTAGAAGACGGGCTGGATTATAACGTCGGCGGTTTCTTTGACCCCGAGACCATCCTCAAAGTCCCTTACTTACTCCTGGAGCATGTACAACCACTAAACGCACCTTTCCACCCTTTTACCGAACATTTCGCCCTCATAGGAGCATCAAGATCGATAGAAATCGGTAACACGAATTTCCAGGACCAGTTTTTGGATGACCAAAAAACTGGGTGAAAAGTGGCTTCTTTTTTTTTTTTGTTATGAATGATACGATAGACGTGAGGACTTGCGTCGTGAATCCGTTCTCCTGGACTCATGAAACCGCTCAAGGATCTGGCGTCATCGTGGCGTCCTGTGGGACCAATACACACGTCGTTATACCCATACCTATACTACCTGCGCAGTATATTATAGCTGGCTTTCGTCGCCGGAGCAAAATGACAAATGAACTGTTTACTAAAATCGTTGACGGAGATATCCATTACAGTGGGACCCCCGGGTTGTGGAGGGAGGAATGGTAACGGGGGGAAATATAAGGGAGGGAGTCCCGGAGGACCTGCACGGTTATTCCGACTGGCTTGTCGTCCATTAGGACTTTTTACTATCCGACATCGCCGCGCGCCTCTCTCTATCTGCTACATCATCTTAGTCCGTTCGTCCGTAAGGCCCAGACTCCGGGGTCCCAGGGTTACGGTGTAGCTATATGCTCGTATACCTGCAGCGGGATGCGCAGGACGAAATTAAAAAACGGTTAAAATATTTTCGGCGAAAATGTCACCAGAGACGACCTCTCAAATCGGTGAATCCTACAGACTAGTACATATACAGTGGAAGTCTCTCGGCCAGGATCTTAAAGGATGCATAACGGGTTCCCACGAGATCCTTAAAAAAAACTTCCTCGATGACCTCACCATCGACGAGATGAAATATTCCCATTTATCAACTCGCAGAAGATTTTACACGTATTTATTCGACCCAGGGTGCAAAATAAGGACGAAGATGGAGAAGAACGACTTATTTATGGTCTTTCGGTCCAACTATTCAGCCTGGTATCAAATCTACTAATACTCAGAGTGTTATTAGTAAATGTTGTAAAACTGTAATCCTCGATATAACTTGAGGCAAAGATCAACCTCGTAGGTAATAAAACGTTTGATTGATCCGATAAGAGCTGGACCGAAGCATGAAACACGCTTGATCATCTAGCAAACGGTGGTTTCTTTGAGGCGGCGCTATGTCATGATGGGTTTTTAGTAATTGACAAAAAAGGGAACAATCCTGCAGTGAAGAGAACCCAGATAGCACATCGGTCTCAGAAAGGTCCTTATGCAGATACTCGGACGTCTTCTGGACGACTTTCGAATGTTACAAGTTGGAATAACGTTTTTCGGATGAAATCGGTAACAGAACGTCATTGTATGGAGATATTTGGACGTCTTCTGAAGGACTTTGAGACGTCTTAAGTCGGAACGATGTCTCCCGGATGAAATAGGTGACATAAGATATCAGAAGATTCGCGGGAAGACATCTTTGCGACCAGTGTGCTAACTGGGAAGCTTCCAAAATCGGTTCTACTGATCATAGCAGAGCAGTAGGAAACTGCAACTTCGTTTCATTGGGATTCAGTCATTTTTCAGACCTTTTCACCCCTTAAACAGTACTACCAGACGCATTATTGTGTTCCTACGATGTTTGACGATGAAAAAATGAACAAGTAATTGAATGACTAAGAATGCCACACATAGACGTGTACATATATGCTTGTGTTCAGGACGTATTTGTGTACGCGTGGCTAGATGCATATTACTAAGGTGAAAAGAGGGGTTGGAATGTAACGTGGAAGGAGATGAGCCGAGTTGGGATGCTGCATAGTACGATGAGACGGTATGGGACGGGATCGAGGATCGTGGATCGAGGATAGACTCTTAGGCCTTTAGCTTTAGCTTTAGCTTTGGACTTTAGATACTTGGTCGGTTATGGCAGAGGAGTGGAGGTGTATCTGTCGCGGCTCTGTGAAGTGAGGCGAACCAAGCTCAAAGGTGCCGCCTGGAGTCGACGTCATATCACTGGGCCGGTGCTCTGTGCTCTGGACGAGCTCCGGACATCTTCACTTGTCTGCTGCCTATTAGTAAGCCACGTCACAACCCGCTAATGACCGGCCCCTCTTCTTCATCCTCCCCACCCTCATCCCCATCCCTTTACTCTACCCTTGTTCAACGTCTGACCATCCGTCTTTCGATCGATCTAGAGAATGTTTAATTTCATTATCGAGTTCCACGATCCCATACTGCAGCATCCCTCGCTCCATCATCCTTTACCATTAGAATTCGCGGCAGGAATGTCGTTTGGACATTTTAGCAAGATTTTGTACACCTGGCAGATTTTCACATTCGGTACATTGAGCTTCGGTGCAATTGACACATTAGCTATGTAAAACCATCATCGACCGATCTTTGATCCACGATCTCGTTCACGCAAGAGAGAGAGAGAGAGAGATCACTATGGGGAAAAAAAGTAGGGCGAGTGATCCATAGAGATCATTGTTCGTTTAGCAGACAGTTCGTGGATAAGAATTTATTGTCACGTTACCGATTCAAAGATCGAGTGTAATGGTATTGGATGACGTAACTCATAATCTTTAGATTCCGTTCAAACTCTGTGTGTACCAAATGCAGTGAGTTGGTGGTGGGCCAGCCAAAGGGGTAGAAGGGAAGGCGGGTTGAAGCGGCTGATAATTCCATTAGCCGGTCTTATTGACGCGATCTTTGGATCCGTCGATCCATCGAATCAATCGAAATCGATTCCGAGTACCGATACCGCGCTAAGACTTGCGTTGTTAGAACGAGACGCTGAGCCAGGCATAAGACGTCCTAAGACGTACATGTATGCACGTGGAACGGTCTGCAGGTACACAAATTTATTGCTATCAAGCTGCTGCACCACAAGCTTGTGCATTGTCAGCCATCAATCTCTTTACACACCTGCAGCACTGTTCGATACCGCGTGCGCGAGCGAGGAGGGCAGCAGCCTCTTTACGATTTTACCGATCGAAGAGATCGCCTCGTGGTGATCTCTTCGCCTGCCCGACTGCCTGCCTGACTCGAATGCATAAGATCTGCGAGTCATCGTTACCCATTGTCCTTTAACGCGAGGGCTTCGCTCTTCCGAAACGCGTCGCTCATTGTGCTCGCGTAGTAACTGGCAGATATAGTGGCCCCGGCTGGACCACTGTTGATAAACAGATAAACTCGACCTGACTACAACGGCTCGAGGATATAGTGTACTGTAAGGAAAGAGCTGGACCTCGTTCGTCGATGGACACCTGGCCACAAACGGACGCCCCGCAAAGAGCTTGTGTGAATCGGTGAATCCCAATGTCCGATTCTGACAATTGAAATAAAATGACATGATGATCGGCTTCGCGCCACGTACCAATACAACGATAATGGGAACAACGATAATCACAATGATACCGATCACAATGATTATAGACACTTGACAATACCAGATCTGCAGAAATTCTGTACCTTTTCGGGTCTTGAACTGTTATTTTTAATGATCGGTAGCTACAGTTCCCCATATTCGGATGACGAGGTGTTCGGAAAAGATCGGCACTCCTATATCCTCATCTCACATCCACAAGATCTCTTTATTCCTAGACCGTGATTGGGGTGTGTTTCAATGTCTGGAGTTCGGCAGAAATTTCGAAGACACTCCCCAACCGATTTGTCGTTTTCCAGTTCTTCTTTTCATTCCGTTACCAATTCGCGATGAGAAATTGTAGAATTGTTTGAAAGAAGCATTCGAGAACTTGTTCGGCGGTTCTTCTTCAATCTCTCTCGTCAGATTTCTGAAACTATCATCTGGCATTATTTAACAAAGCAAAACCTGTTCAAGAATATTATCCGACATTCGATTCTTATGAAAAAGTCATTCAAAGAAGGAATCTCCTCTTACTTTCCATGGAACTTAACTGGACTATTTTTTGCGGCCCAGATTTCGATAGGTTTGATCTGCACCGATGAAATACGACGGACTCAAGGAGTAGGAGGTCAAAAAAATGCTACCGATTTTTTTTTTTTTTTTTTTTTAATTCCAAACGTCCTATAATGCCTGTGCCTAATTTTTGAACCAGAGTCAACGTTTGCTCTAGGAGTGACAGTCGCGTAATCCTGAATTGTAAACCCGGGATGTTTACTTTGACTGAGGTTTTTGCATCGCCGCGCACTACCTAAATATTGGCAAAAAATTTGCTACCGGTTGTTTACTCAGTGATGAACTTATCTACCGTCGACTCCGTTTCAAGCCGACGAATTGTCCTTTCGGCTTTTCCGCCTTGGTACAAGGACAGGCATATACCTGCAAAAGATCGTGGGAATTAGCTGGATCCATAGCAGTGAAGGACAAGGCAGTTCCCGGCGACCTGGCGCCCGCCAAGTTGACCACGACAAGTATACCTTTGACAAATTTTCAGTTTTTCAAAATAGAGGCTGTTGGGTTCTGATATCGACAATTTTGATCTCCGAAATAAACTCGACCTCAAAATTGACATCATTTACATGTCAAAACATACGACGCGATAATTACTTTCTTATTCAGTTCAATTCTACTGATCTGCGCAAAAGTTACACATGCAGTTTCAATTCCGAACTTCAAATTTCGTTCCTCGTGATCGACGCCTTTGACCACATCTAGAGAAAAATCACTGGACATGTGGTTTGAAAATGGCTCGAAAGTGAGTCAATTTATTTGGTTTTAAAAATTAGAACAATTTTCTTATGACCCGATTCCTATTAGGTTTTGAAGAAAACCATAGGTTTTAGAAGGTGCGGGGCTTTGGTCTGCGCCAAATGAAGTCACAACTCTGTCGACGGGTGGGCTTCAACCACCGAGTAGCACTGGACCCAGCAGCACCGATGTTATATATATTTTTAAACCTGGTAAAGATGTAGACGGCAGAAGATCACGGGTTTGTATTGTTGCCCGTGGGAGCGTCGCGGCGGTCTCTTTCATCCCATCAACCCCTCCGCCCTAGGCATCAATTGTGAGACGACACCCCCGCGTGGAATGACACCATCCCCAGAAATCCCGACACGGACGGAGGCTGTGTCGCAGCATCAGAGTCCCTGACGCCTGTATACATGAGCGAATGGAGATACTTGCTTATGCTACGCGAAAAAAAGACAAAAAGGAAAGGAGGGAAAGAAAGGTGCCGACAGAAATAAGCACGTCTTGATCGGCAGCCAGAAGCAACTTCATGCTTGATCTAAACTCCAGACTTGTAGTAGACTTAGGTACTCTAGAGTTAAGTCTAGAGATTCTTCACTCAGTTAGGAGCAGACTCTTCCTCGTGCTGTACCACGTTGCGAAAGAACCTGCAGTGCAACGGTCCGATAGAGACTCAGCTAGGCGTCAAAAGCGCCGACACCTGTGATCCGTCTCTGTCTGACCTGCAACCACCCATATTCAGAGGGCGAAGGATGTTTAGATATGTGTACGTGTCGAGTTATAAATATGCGTACAGGATCAACCAAAAGTTGGGATCGGTAAGAGGGAAAAATCCGCTGGATGATGATTTTTGGAAAAAAGAAAAACCAAACTTGATTGCTCAGATTCTTCATTGGTGTTTAGGCACTTATCTACCTCGAGACATGATAAGAACCCATTGCAGATTTTGAAATATTTCAAAATGTCGAAATGTCTCAAAGTTCCAGAAACCCAAGTCCTGACAATTTGCGTGTAATCGTATGGCTCTACAAGTGCAGCAACAGGTGTTTGCGGTATCAGATAAAATCCTGATTACCTCAGAATCGGTAAATCCGTCTTTGGTACAAAGCTGGGTGTACAAATCAAAGGATGATCAATGTGCTGTTAAGAATAATGGTGAATAGCAACAAAAAGTCTCCTTCACAGAATCGTTTACAATTAGACTAGAGATTATACCCTGCTGTCTGTAACTCTGAAAAATATAGTTCCTGTTTTGATTCCCAGTTTCTAGAAAATAACAATAAATCACCGTACGCTTACCTAATTTTTTCAAAACGACGTCAAGAACCGATACTAATTATTATTTCACTTGTTTTATGTCCCAGGCACAGGTAGGATACAAAATTTGTGTATTTTCAAAAGCTGATAAATCGAAAATGAGTAGTAAACCCCTCGTCACTTTCACGAGCTTAAAAAATCGTTGCATAATTTCTTTCCATCCTCAAAAAATCTAAGATCAACCGATTGGTGTTTGAAAAAAGGCGTTTTTCGAACCGAAAGATAAATCGGTTCAGGCTTTAATTCATTTCCAAACTGCAGTCTTCAGTTTAAACGATCAGTTTCTGGTTTAAAGTAAAAAGTACAGGTGAGCTGGGAGTGAAAACAGTCTTCTAAAAAAGTTTTGTTTTTCATTACCTCGTCCCGCAGACATTAATGATCCCAAAATATCATCGTCTTTGTCTAAATGTCCAGGTAGCCGTGATCTTCGTCCTATAATAAGGAGCAGGCTGCGGGTTGCTGACGCCGCTTTTTCCCTCCACTGCAGTAGTACTGTAGCTACCTACACTTTGCTTCTCGTTAATCAAACGGTCACTGCTGTAGGAGCAGCTACAACCTTCATCTGTGTCCATCATCTAAGTAGGTATACGTGTTAGCCAGTAGTAAACTACCGGTCAGAGTGACCGTTTCCATGCGACAGTGGCCAATGTCCTCTTCAGCTACTTCAGGGGATGCAGGTTGTTTCTGAGATGAAGGGAAACGATCTTCCCCTACGATCAGCAAACATCGCAAACTCGAGGGGTTCCTCTCCTTGTCCTTTTTTTTTTTTTCGGAACTTTTTTTCGAACCTCGTATCGTTATACAGAGAAGTTTTGTCATTCTGTTTCTTTCCATTTTTTCTTCCTTTTTCCCCGAGCATGCATGTGGAGACCGCGAGATCGACCGAGAGAATCACTTTGCGGTTGGCCGATTCCCTGCCCGATCTTATACGCAGATAATAGACTAAAGCTAGATAAAAATTCTGAAGAGATCAGGAGAGAGTCAAGCGAGAGATCCGGTCGCTGGTATATTATAACGTCTTTAAATACAATAATGTCTACATATCCACACACGTGTATCGGAAGATCGGTTCATAGATGTGTAGTCAGGACGTGACAAAGCATCAAAAGACTGCACGCGGTACCCTTTACCCTGATCGTTATACAATTCAATTTGTTAATAGCACTATCGATGTATCTGGACTGACAGACGGATGGATCGAGCTATCTCGCCTGTTACCTACTACCAGATCTGAAACAAAGGATAGAGGATCCTTTTAGCTGTAAAGTAACAATGCCAGAAGAGGCTGCCAGTCGTCTTTCATATAAACGTTTCTTTACTATGATGTTCCTCTCTTCATTCTTCCTCCTCCTCTTCAATCTGTTTTTAATACTTCTTTATAAATCGGTGTATGTACTATGCAGACATCTCTACTAGTACTTTTCCAACCCGCAGAGTGAACCGAAATAATCTTTGTCAAAATTTTTACAATTGATGCAAAATTGATATCGATAAACGTGATACTAATTATGAAATATGAAGTAGATCCTGAAACGAAATGAACTTCCTATCAATGTAGTGCGATTCCGTTGATTATCGTTTCAGATGATCGGTGCTGGACCAAGCCTCCAGATTTGAATTAATTGTAAAAGCTGTAAAAGCAAGCCCTAAGTTGAATCATTCCAATACATGGAAATGGCATTTGACGGACGAATCATTCCATTGATCATTATTTCTAATCGATACCGAAATTTGTATAGCATGATTTCTACAAGATGGTTAAACTCTCTGATGGATCAGTAAAATAGTTCGAGGCTGATAAAAGCGGGTAATAATGAACAAGGCCTTCCATTATGTGAGGCACACAGTTGCTTAAGTGTAAGTTGTAGGAGGGAGAGTGATATAGGTATATATATACATATATGAGGATAAGAATTGGCCTGTCCCATACGTGGGTGTATAGTACATAATGGTGTAATATGTGAATACATCTAACACCATGTCGCGTACGTCGTTCCTGGATAGTGAAAACAAGACGCGTTGAGTGGGACGTTGGTAATTGGTCCATAATAAATTAATTTGCCAACAAAGAGGACTGCGCAGGCATTGTAATATACGCAGGCAGGATAATACCAGATCGAGCCAAACCCTTTGGACTTTTTAAAGCAGTGGGTAATGGGTGAAGATCGTGCGTCGACGAAGAGTAAGGAGCAGTATACCGTGCCGTACTGGTATATAAGGAACTGGTGGTGGTGGTGGTAGTGGTGGTGGTTAAGGAATAGGGAGGAAAGAGTTCAATAGAGTCTGCAGCACAAGGCTTAAGGAATAGAGGTACGTGGTGCAGGAGTTGAAAGCGCGTTGGCATCCAGGCATCCAGGCATCAAGGACGGCGCCGAGTCCCCTGCCACAGGAGTATAAAGTTACTGTGGGAAAGACGCCTACGTCTTATTATGGCTTGTTTTGAGCTCTACCAACTCTTTATTACAATAATTACGCGGTTATTGATAAGTCGATCAAGTTACGCTTCTTCGTGCTCCGTATACCTCCGCCCTCCGTCCTCCGCCCTCACCTGAACCCGGTCTCACAATGGCATTTAAAGAACGCCGACGAAACGAAACTAAACTAAACGAAACGAAACGAAACGAAACGAAACGGACCGAACCAAACCCCGTACAAGCACAAAAACGTTTTGGATTTTAACCGACCAAACCTTACTTACCTAAACCCAAAACCAACTAAACAAAAGGAGATTCCATAAAGCGCAAAGATATCCTATGGCGAGTTAGCTCAACCGCGTGACCTCGTAATGAAACCACATTTAGTCCCTCTTTTATTACGAGTTATCTACCATGGGGTACTTCCACTCGCAACCCTTCAATCAGTCAGACTCGAGTCAGGTAAAGAAACTAGGACTCAGGCTCAAGGATAGCATCCTATTCAATCCTCGTTTGATAGAAATCGACTATTGTTACATTTTACACCAAACGAAGATGGCCCTTGTTTAGTTTTCTCGATTCATAGACTATCTGATGAAAAGCTCGAGTGCTTTTGACTCTAACATGTTTCGAATCAAATTTCATGTCTTCGTGATCGAATCCGTCGAATTCTAATCAGTTTTCATCATTTCTGGCGTAAATATTGAAGAGAACTCTCCTCTCGGATCATCTTAACGGATGAATGAAGTACCTGCATGTATGGTCGAGCATTCTTCTTCTTCGCCTCATAACTTGTATTCCTGGTTTTTTTTCCATTCATTTTTCAAGCTCAAGGATAGCGTCCTATCCAATCCGTGTTTGATAGGAATCAACTATTGTCACATTTTACAGCAAGCGCAAGAAGATGACCTGTCTTCAATTTTCTCGATTCATAAATCAGGAATTTGACCATCTAATGAAAGCTCGAGTGCTTTTGACTCTGAAACCGTTTCCATTAAAAATTCGTACCTTCGTGATCGGATCGATCGAGTTCTAATTAGTTTTCATCATTTTCTGGTGTGAATATCGAGGAGAATTCTTATCTCAGATCACCTCAGCGGATGAATGAAGTACTTGCATGTATGATTGGCTATATCTCGCTTCATGACTCGACTTTCCATTTTTATTTCTCGTTTTTTTTTTGTATCATTTTTCCTAAAGTTTATGTAGATTGCCATGTACCAGATCATGAAACAAATTACCAATCAAATGTTGTAAATAATCTGCAAGGCTGTATCGAAGTAAGGACAAACTTGACGTAGTATAAACGCATATGAGTATATACTATGAACACATACACAACGTGCGCAGGTAATACCTTAGTGCCGCAAGAATGTAGGAAGTCTTCTAATCAAGGCGATGAACATGAAACGAATCGAATCACCGCATGATTATCGTTAACGATCGTATACGCGGCTGTAATACGTATATATATATATACCATACCCACATACCTATATACCAGAAAATGTTCTCTCTTATTTTTAAGCTGATACGTTAGGTATACTATACTCGTCGACGTTCCAAACGCGGCTATAATATTTCCTGATCGCTTCTTATAACACGAAACTAATAAATTTCTGAAACCATAAGGGCTGAGGGTGATCATTATATTGTCGACGAAGTATATCGGTGGGGGATTAAAAGGAGACGGAGTGGGGGAATGAATATATAAAAAAAAAAAAAAAAAAATTAAAAAAAAAAAAAAATATATATATGGAAAGGAGAGAAAACTCAAAGAGAAGGAGAGAGGCGAGCATTAGCGGCTTTGATGTGCCGCTGGATCCTCGCTTCAGCCTCCTGGTCCAGTCTTCGGGTGATCAGGCTCATAGCCTGTCACTCAACCTACGAGCAAACTAAACGAACCATCGAACCGCGAGAACATAAACCAGCGATATCTTGCTCTCTGGTTACAGAATCGCCAATTTTTATGTATAAATTTTGATTTATTTATTTCTTTTCTTGTTTTTGGTAAGAATTTTTGTTAATTTGTTAAATTTTTTATCATTTCTATTTTTTTCTTCCTTTTTTTCTTCTTCGTCGCGTATAGCGGTTCGCATTCGAAGAGTTTCGATTTGCGTGATTGCAATTCTCTGTCGTACCTACCTAGGTATATAATATAGGTACGATGAAACGGTTTGCATTAATAATTTCTCTCTTCGAAATGATAATAATAATAATAATAATAATGATAATGATAATAATGATAACGATATAATAATAATAATAATAATAATAATAATAATAATAATAATTTTCTCGCGAGAGTAATAAATCTGTTTGCAATTAGCGCTCGCTGCACGCGACGCATATCTCGCGTTTGGTAGTATATATAGAGACCGAGAATAAATGACGTCATAAGAAACGAACCCCCCGTCGTGACGACCCTCGACACCCCTCGACGCTCCGCGACGCTCGGCATAAATATCCACAGGCTGATCTACAGCCGAGGCCTGAACCCGTGTAATGGAGATATCATTGTGGCGCGAACCGCGTTATGCAAATTGGATTGCCCTTTACGCGTCGTCAGATCGTAATTGGGTTTTACCGAGACTAACCCGCGTCTTTTTTAATACATTAACGACAATACTGAGCGTGACAACCAAGAGCCTTTTTTTTCGGAATTTTTTTTTTTTTTTTTACATCCAAAATCGAATAAGTTGTTAGTTGTTTTTTTTTTTTCCTTTTTTTTTTTGATACACAGAATAAAAGAAAGTACCGGAAGGTCTCTAACCAGAATTCTGAATGTTTGTATGAAATTTGAATTAAATTTTAGTGAAATCGTTTCAACGCAGTCTTCGAACTATTCCGCGATGAAATTTCAAACGGTTTTCTCTTCCTTTCGCAAAGCCTCGAACCGATTTTCTTCAAATTTGATATCAGATTTAAAAACTATTCGACGTATCGGTGTACCAAATTTTGTAAAATTTCGTCCTCCGGTTAAGAAAAAAAATAATAATATGTAAAATCGAAAAAAATCGGTTTCTCTTTTGAGCTTGGACCCGAAAATTACATCTCCGAAAAATTTGCAGATCTCGCGGTTGTTCGTCGTTATATATAATTCCGTGGTTATCGTGCGTCTACCGCATCGCTCAAGTATAAGGTGCGAATCCTCCGCACTATGGGGGTTAAATCAAGCCTTTGGTGCAGCTCAGCGGTGTCCCAGGTGCATCTTGGTAGGAGATGGGTCGAGTTCCCATTTCGCCATGATCATGGGTTAAGATCGACTCATTCGATGATATTGAGTTTCGCACCATGTGTATAGCCATAGCTGAGAAGGTAGGTAGATGGATGTATACCCGAGGGTTCTTGAAGTTACTGGAGGATCGAGTGGCTCCTGGATTATATACACCCGTATATATGTATGTATATGACTACGGGCAAAGGACGAAAATGAGGACGAGGACGAGGAGATGCGCGGTCTCGGAGTGGCCGCATCCGCTTCCGGATTGGCGCGTGGATCTTCGCAGGGTGCGAAGGGCGCGGAAGTACTCGACGGTCCAGCCACTTGGGCACGTGGCAAGGCGGGGGTGTTCCGGACGCACGTGGTATACAGAAACAAAAAATTGAGGGGTTGCCAGACAAAGGATATACAATACTGCCAAGAACCACTCGAGATAGCCTCGCCTCTATACAGGTAGTCACATAATACGTGAAATGTACTTAGATGTCACAAGGATCATGCGTACAACATGTTTTCTCATATTTTTTTGAAAAAACATTTGCGATATCAAAAATTCCGAATTCGTCTTAGAAGATTTCGAAATTTGTCAGACACACGTTCAAGTTTTTAAATGAATGTCAAGTTTCGGAAATATTGAAAATTCGGTGTTCTTCGTTTCAACGTTTTTCAAAATGGCTTTGTAGGCTTTTGAGGATACGAATACCCTTCCTGAAATAAACTCCAACCCGGAACTTCGTTCTGCACTGGAAACGGAAGTTGGTATCGAAATGAGTCCAGGCCTTTTTCTTGTGCCAGAAATGAATGTAAAATTAGCGGAAGAGGGCACCCTGTGAAAATTGGTGTCTGTTGGATCGTATATTCTGTTTTAGTTATACGATAGGAACAGGAATCCGATCGTGAACCAGCCCTTCGAGTGGGTGCAGCTTTTCGAGCACGTGTCCAAAATCAGTGGGTATATTGTATATGTGTAGGTAAATACGTGGGCAAAATATGGTACGCAGAGTTATCGTAGGAAAACCCTTGTCAAATATAAAGCTGAAAAAATAATAGGAGTCTAATTATGCAAATCCTGAAGAGGATACCAGTCCTCGAATCATCGTTGACAACCAGCTAGCCATAGTAAAACGTGGGACTGAAGCGTGTCGTGTCGTTCGCCTTGTGAAAATACTTTCATACGGTGCTGTGGCGAAGCGAGTAGAGAGCTAAGAGCAAAGAGTAAAGAGTAAAGAGTGGAGATAGTAAAGACTCGACAAAAGCACGTACGTCTAGTCCGAAAACGTTTGTTTGAAAAATAAACTCAATCGTTTTAAATTCGATTAGCTTATGCTCTTATTCCTGTATTTTTAGCACTGTAGTGTTTTGGCTGCCTCGAGTGATGCGAGAGGCAAAAATTTATCCAAAAACTTATCTTCTAAGTTTTAGTATAAAATCTGAAACGAAAATAACAAAGGAATCAACGAAACTGCCTCAAGTTCAACTCCACAGTCGAAAAATGATAGCTTTTTCCTTTCTTCGTTCTTCTTCTCCCTCTTTCGCAGTTGCACAAGATCACCTGGCGCCTGACTCCTCCTGAAATATTTTGGTGATAAATTTCTGGGGATAAAGACGCGAGGAATTATAAGAAGTCCAGTCATCCTGGTAAAACGTATTTGCACACGGGGATGTTGCGTGTATTTATTAATACGTAGGTAGGTATATGGGTGGCAAACACCTTTTGACAATGCAGATCAGAAAACTGAGCTAGTCGTGAGTTGGCAAACACGATGGTTCAACCCCGCGACGCATAGTGCGGAGGTAGCATACGTCCGTGATCATTAATGCGAATGGATTATCTCCTATGTTATTCTACAGCGTTGAGTATTGCGTTTCAGGATCATAGATATTAGACACCCCATAGGCTATTTTCAAATAATCCGAAAAGCAAATCAACAAATAGTAACAGCTGTACGATTCCACGTTACATCTTCCGAACGTATGTAGGCATAGCTACACGTGTGTAGCATAACAATAATACCCGAAGAAAATCGAGACCATGAAAGAAATCCACAATATCTTTATTTTTCAAGAAAAATTTTCATCTCCATCCATCGCAGGTTTAGGTCGAAGAATGAATTTTACTAATTTCAACGAATTTTGATATGTTTTTATTCGTTTACACACTTGATTTCTGGTACAATTACACGGGTTTCCAAGGCGATGAAGAGTACCTTGAAGAATAATCGCTTTACGTGTTGTAATTACTCTTTTACAATTCTTTGAATATGAAGTAGTGTAGCTTGTGTTCACAATTAGTAGCACTTTTCATTCAGAACTCTTCAGGGTTGAAAGATGTGTTCATTTTTGAGTAGGTACATCTGCGAATAGCCAAGGAACCGAAAGGTCCTTTCGCCACTCGAGATTTTCCAGGCTTTTGAGTTTTGAGCTGGTACGAAGCCTCTTTATCCTGATATAATCATATTATAAGTATAAAACCGAGAGTAAAACCGCACTTCGCATGCATACCTATACAGCCACCCTGCATCAAGAGATCCTGAAAGTCTGAAGAGAGAGGAAGAGCATTGCTAGGCGATGATCCGAATCCTTTCAGTCTCTCCGTAGCCGCATCCATAATATAGTATAGCCAGGTGGTTTCGTACTTGTCATGACCCATGAAACGAGTCCCTAAATAAGCTCACCTTTCACGCAAAATGCGATCACTCTGAAAGATTACGGGTCTTATTTATCTAGAAAATCGAAAAGAGTTCGAGACCTCGTCGCTTCGGTCTGCAACAACTTTTGCATGGTGTACGTGCACCCATTCCATCAGGATTTTCAGGGGCAGATGCACGCGTCTTTGGACCGCGTTGGCGAAACAGGAAACGGTCGTCCTCTCAATACCCACAAGTATCCACATCCCTATGTATAAAAGGGAGGGCTAATCTGACTAGCAAATATTTGGATTGTCGCGTTAACGGCATTGATACGTCGAGTGGTATTCACTGGCGATATACAGCTCCTGTTTGCTTTCCCGATCCTTCAAAAATGCCTCCAATATTCGGGCATTAAGATGCTAGATACGTTTGTGCGTCAGGCCATGGGGGAAAGACCGCTGCAAGGGAAACTCAACCGCGATTTATATTTTGCTATAGAAATTAGATTCCTGGGGAACCCCGTGTGCGGCATGAAATCCAATTCAAATTAGACGGTGTAAAAAATTTCCTTGCGCGTTCAGACCTTGATACTGCAGCTTCGAAGGGAACCTCAGGACTGAACAATAATTGAGTCCGAGTCGAGTCCTCGGAGGTGGCTCTCGGCCTCCTTAAGTCCGCTAAACAGATTATAAAGAGATTACCCTATAGTCCCGTTAGTCCGGTCAGTCGAACAATCCAATCCGTTTCAACCCGATCCAGCTGAAATTTCTTGGTGCAGTACGGCCGAGGCGATGCGATGCGGCGTTTTAAAATCGAGTAGGTATATACGAGATGCACCCATGTACTATATACTGCACCGAACTAACTAAGCCGGGCTGTTATTTCGGTTAAGAAGATGATCTCGAGAGTTTCTCATCCACGACGCGGGGGACGATCATAGTGACAGCTCGTCCTTTTACTCTTTATTATTATTTTTTCATCTTCCATTTTTATCCGCAGCTTCTTCTTCACCACCTCGAGGCTCGATCGAGGAACGGAGTAACTTTATGCTTTGCTGATGCTGTTGTAAAAAGAACTTAAGCAGATCGGTGCTCGACCGTCTGCGATGATCCCATTGTGGAATAAAAACTCAGGATTAAACCTAGATTCGATATAATATTATATCAAGACCTTCTTCGGGGTGATTGACCGGCCTTTTTTACATCTTCTGCACCTTATCTCAGCCCCCCTCTCTCTCTCTCCCTCTCCCAAGTTTTCGAGCTTGAATTTTCTTTTTGAACCATTTTGGGGCCATTTTGTTTCATCGTCTTCGGCATTTTTCTTCAGCATCCCATCCCGTTTCTGGACTTTATCCCTATAAGCTGACGGTAATGCGACGTCCGCTGGGCGAATCGCTCAACACATTAGCCCGAGTTCTTCGAGTTTGAGTCGCGTTCTTGAAGATAAATTATGCCACTGGATGGTGCACGGCTTTACGCATATCCATTAATTCATTAACCCTGAATCTGGCTGTTAAAATCCCTGAAACTATTCGAATATCTAATAATATAATGTGCAGTAAATCCGATCTACTAATTTTCAATCGAAAACCGATGACCATATCCGCTCCGAAAATCATATTCGGACTTAATTTCGAGCCCTGAATTAGATATTGGCTGCGGAATACGTGCCTTGGTATGGTTAAAATAATAACGGAGAACCCTGTTTACCAACGGCTTGTGCATATGGCTATCTGATCACGTACGACATCGGGGATCGAGGCACGGGCGTCTTTCTGTTCTCGTATTTCTGAATCATTGATGATCCGAGACTCAGAGGTCGTGGGAGTGTACAGCTGATAAAGGAAGCTAACCCCTGGTAGCTTCACTAAACTGTATTGTCTCGGCTATTTTACGTCCTTTCTTCGATACCTCGTGCAAACTACGCTACGACAAATTATGGGTCTTCGGAGTTTACTGATCGGGGAGGGCTTTGCGTGGTTTGAGTAAGAGGTTCGAGTTCTATCCGTCCTTTCGTGTCTAGTCTTCGTACTTTTTAGTACTTTATCGAATCTCAAAGCCGGAGAGCTTTACTCTTCAAAATTGAAATAAAGTTTTTTGGAAAGTGTCGGCAGAAAAATGGCTCATCTATTCATCTGTACGTGTACATACGGATGCATGGATTAGACACACGCAGCTATAACATATTTATGCATTTAAAATACGCGGGTATACCTACTAGGTATAAATGACTATTCTATTACGCTCGGTGTACACTGCGAGTAAGACAATAAATTACAGTTGATCGTCAGGTGGTACTTGTACACATAATTTATTTACTAACCAACTTCTTGCGACAACCATGTATATAAACCGTTGTTTGTCTAGCCGTAGGTATTCGAATTTTATTGAGGAAGAACAAACAACGATAAAGACGATCCGACGATTGTCTCGTAGGTATACGATGCTAAACGTTGACGTCGACGAAGGAGTAGTGTATAACATACGTATATGTAACGTAATAAATTATTCATTCAGAATAAGCTGAATGAGGAATTAGTCATTCTCAAATTTATGACATGAAGTCATTTCGTTGAATCTGGTTCATCTTTGGCGTACTATATCGATCGAGGAGTTGGATGCTGTGGGGACACGCTGATAGACTAATGACGAAAGATGTGTGGTCAGCATGAGTTTTGACGAATCGATTCGAAGACATGATATGTAATGCAAGATTAAACGATATCACAACATTTATCCTGCGTATAATTTCTGGTCTCTATTACCATATACGATCTCCCAAAATCCGAATTCACCATGTATACCGACATGCATGTATGGGGGTAATGCACATAGATGCCCTTAATGCATTCAGCTCGTCAATTATCAATTCAAAGAATGATTTTATACAGTTCAGTTTTATGGTTAGGCAATTTAGATGGTTAAGGATGATGGATACCTATCCGAAATGATACAATAGTGAGAAGACGGTATATGTATAAGTATACATAACGGGCAGTTAATATAGTTGGCCTGGTAATGAATTGATTCAATAAATCCGTGCCCGGGGCACATATACGCGAGCCTCTGCCCTTCTCCTTCTCCATCAGCATCAGCATCAGCATCAGCATCGGCATCAGCATCTCCTTCTAATTCTCATTCCCATCTTCTTTATCTGCTTCTCTTCGCGTCTCTTGATTCACTACGACGATTATTAATTCGAACGAATTAACGTGAACTTCATGACACCCAGACCCTGAAGGGTTAACCGTGCGAGCTACTCACCCAAGCTCTACAAACTATCCTGACCGGTTCACCGCTCGTTAAATACCCCGTAAAATCAAAACCCTTCAACCCATTACTCCGGATGAACGAATGATTAATAAACTCCGTAAAATTTCACCGTTATTTCATTATCTAGTTCCTTGTGGATATACGGATCATGGAAAAGCTATGATCGGTGTAAAAACTTGGAAAGAACGTAGAGGTGCAGTGAGATATCTCGGTATTTTCTCTCTTCAAATTTTCCAAAATTCATTCAAATCGGCTGTGAATATCAATACCGATGTTCTCCGGGATATCGAAAACTCGGTAGACAGTTGATACAAAAGAACCATGGCATTGCGGAACATCGGGGCCTACCGATACTCCGGTTTTCGGAAATCGATATCGATATTTTGCTATTCACCGGAATTACGATATTTCGGTGAACCGATTGCACCGATTCAAAAATACGCACCGAAAATCGGCATCGAATTTCCAATACCGTGCAGCCGTCCTCCATGGGATCAAAGGTTCGAAAATACATGAAAAAAAATTGATAACAGTATCACTTATTCCATGAAAAAATAAGTTTTCAATTTTATTTTGGGAAGAGACGCAGGCCAATGAATGATTCGATTTTATTTCCGGATTGTAGAACTCGTTTTCGAGGATCTGATACATAGGTTTAGTTTCTAATACCATTAAGCAACTCGTGATATTTTTTATCGAACCATTTCCGATGCACCGAATGTGTAAAATGTGTAAAAAGTAAAATCGATTCTCTGGACGATCTAATAACGCGTTTATAAATTCTAGTCAACGATATAAAATGCGTAGGTATGATACGCACCTCCCGCAACTATTTCGTACGCGACATGTGATGAGCACATGTCGTAATGTGTGTATATGTAAGATACGTGGATCTCGTTGCGCGGTGACGCACTCGAAGTTTGATGCTGACGGTGACGCGGACGCATTCCTAATTATTCAAGTAGTTAGTACATACATGCATATGTACCCGCAAGTACACGAGCTGTCTGATGTCCGCGTGGGCAGTCCTCTATCTTTCTCTTGACCACCGTCCAAAGTCCTTCTATCACGGCTAAGAGAGGCGCGCGTATTTGACCCCGGCCCTATTGCGCCAGTTAGACAGCCACGATCAGTTGGGGTCACGCAAGTCGCCACCCCATCCCACCCAATTCCACATCTTAATGGGGACAAATATCATAATTGCCATCTTCACCGAGCGTCCAAATAGATTGATGTTCTCTTATGGTACTTGCAAGGACTGATCGTCCGCCCAATCTCGTCCATCCCTTACTTTATTTCTCCACTATAAATTAGGGTGCTCCTTAATTTCATCATTTTTGAATTTCGATGATCCCATGGGCCGGGACGTTTCCAAATATATATAAAAAAAAAAAAAAATGTAGCCAAAAAACCCCAGGTTCCTATCTCAATTCCAAATTTTCTTATTTTAATAAAACACGATTTGCGACATTTCGCGGTTAATTGTTTTTCTCCCCCTTTGCAGTATACCTCCGAAAAATTCAAAATTCGGTACCCTCCTTACTTGTTTCAGATTCGGAGAAGCGATAGTGCGATAGGAAGTAAAAAGCAACCCCGAAGTACTAAAAATCGTGGGTTACTTTAACCCGAAAGTTCAAAGGCTTTGGGGCAGTACTTAGAATTGAGATAAGAACCTGGGATTTTGACAAAAAAATTTTGTATATATTTGGAGACTTTCTGGCCCATGGGAGCATTAAAATTCGAAAACGATCACATCAAGTATTAGATTACAAATATGAGAAAAACGCGTGGACCCCTTTTCCAGTTTTCAATATTTTAGCATAAAAATGTATAGCGTCGATTCAAAAGCTCAAATTTTTTTGAAAATTAGTGCAATCCGTCTTTCCAAAAATAATATCTTAAGGAAGTGAGAAACTCGAACCGCCTTGAATAGGTGTTTACCTAAAATGGAAAATTTTGATTTTTTGTATTTGACGATGGAAGCAATCCGAGCATTTCCTCGCACCGACTATGATGACGATCTAGTTGACCCGCTCCGCGGAGTCACGCGCTGAGATGATTAGGTGCATAGGTGTAGGTACACGTCCGTATATACGTTCAAGGTATTTATCATTGTGTGAATTTAATACGGAGTTTGACCGCCCGTCCGTTACGCGCGTAACTAAGGTCTGCGGTGTCAACACGAGTCAACAGTGGTCAATAAGCAATAAAGCAATAAAGCGATAAAGCAATAAGGCTGTAGCCTACCCAACGGAACGGCCCACACCAATCGCTGATCCTTACTGTTTGGGACTTGCGGAATGCTACATCTCTCATACAAGCTATTATACCTCTTCGTTTTTAAAACCATTCAATAATGTTTTCAAAAATCGCTTCAAAGCTTCAGATTCCTCCAGGTATAGTATATTGACCAGCCAGCATTTTCACTTCGCGAAAATTTTCGTCCTTGAGTAAATGCAAGGTGTATGAAAAAAAAAAAAGAAAAAAAACCGCGTGGTCCTTAGTTCTCTCATATTCGAATCCCAAAGCTCTCATAGGCCAGAACGGCTCCAAATATATACAAAAAAATGTATTCAAAATCCCAGGGTCCTATCTCAATTCTAAGTACTGCCCCAAAGCCTTTGAACTTTCCCATAAAAATATCCCACGATTTTTAGTACTTCGGGGTTATTTTTTACTCCTATCGCATTATCGCTTCTCTGAATCTGAAACTCCGCGCATTTCTTACATACAGTAGTAGGTATCCGTGAAAAATGTACAGATTTTCAACGACAAAATTTTATTCATCGCAGTTTGGAGATAAGACATTTTTTTTTTGGCGCGCTGTAGCGTCGGAAATTAACTCGTTGAAAATCCATCGAATTTTCATGGGATACCTGCTATCACAGGTGAGGAGGGTACCAAGTTGTAGATTTTTTGGAGCCATACTGCAACAGGAAGAAAAAAAATTAGCCGCGAAATGTCGCGAATCGTGTTTTATTAAATTCGGAAAATTCGAAGGCTTTGGGGCAGTACTTAGAATTGAGATAGGAACCTGCGGTTTTGACTACATTTTTTTGCATATATATGGAGACGTCCTGGCCCATGGGAGCTTTAAATTTAAAAAATGATCAAATCAAGGATAAGGTGTAAACATATCGATACTCTTTCGTATAGCCATCGCTTCCATTGACTGATTTAATCTCGAAAAAACTTGTGCATTACTCAGCTCAGTTAGTTCCTTCGTAAATATGGCGCTTCTTATGTTAGAGGATCGTATACCTATGGAGGTCCAGCTCTTAGCAAGTCTGGTGCACTCGTATATGTGTATACGTACTGCAGCCTGGATACATGTTACATAGGTGTCTATGGATTGCAGGTGGGGGATCCCCGAGAGCAGTGGGCAGAGCAATACGTCGAGGGTACATGCGGCGAAGTGGAATGAAAATAAAAGTAAAAGTAAAAGTAAAAGAAGGAAGAGAATGAAGAGGAGGATAGTGCGCGGTGTATACGGCACGTTGAAAAAGGTAAGAGAAATGAGAAACCGGAGGGTGAAGAGGGAAAATAGGAGGAGGATCGGGTCGAAGACCGGATACGGACACCTGCGTGAACGCCCCCGCTGTCTCGCTTACCTGAGGAAACGACGAATCGGGACAGAGAGGTGTTCTCGAACTAGATATCCGGTTATTTTATGGATTGGCAACCGTCGCTTGAGAATTTATCAACGTTTAATATTGCGATGGTGATAGTGGGAGCCGAACACAAAACGACGATCAGAGACATACGTATGTACAATATTCAAAAATTCAAAATCGCTCGAATTCGTTTCTGGACGATTTCGAATTTTCAGAACCGTTCAAGTTCTTCTTTAAACCGGCTACGCCGCGAATTTTTGCTCGAAGAAATTTTTACCGGTTACTTAAAGTATATCGGTATAATACGATAACGCGATCTGACGTGTTAATTGCCGAGGGAATTGATCCTTGCGGAATGAGTTGGTATTTGCGGTCGAGACGTTTCTATGCTCTCTAAACCGCGTTTTTATATCGCTATGTGCACCGATTCGGAGGTCTGATCTCTTCAGCCTTGAATGAAAAGATCAGGGTATACCGCAGCTTAATAACGCGGAATAAATGGGGCAGATGGACGGAGATCCATGGTACAAGTAAAATCAAAAACTGGGGCTTTAGGAACCGAGAAATGCGTTCGTCGTGTCACCCAGTCAACGTCTATCCTTCAGTTGCGGATATATGGGTATCTCCTTTGCTTCTTTGTGTCAAGGATTAACACATGAACATATAGGTACACGCATGTGACATGTCTCGCTCTACTAGCTGGTATACGTACAATATGAATATTACGCAGGCCTATTGTGCAGGTATTTTATTAAGAGGGGTGCCAAGGTAAGAGAAGAATAAAATGTTCATCGTTTTCAATGTTTTATTACAGCGAGAATGAATGGCGAAAAATAATTGTGAAAATAGCGTTTGAAGGCTACAAATTTCCGCTTCAAATTAAAAAAAAAAAAATATTGGATATCACAAAAATCGAGTCCGCTACGTCCATTTAAGTAGAGCTCTGCAAAAAACGATTTCCGAAACGGTAACCACGTTTATAAACAAACGGAATATCTAAAACACAAAAACCAATACTTTTTGGAATCGTCAATGTACCCTCTGAGCTTCTATGGAACGAATTTCTCATCTGGCCTTTCGTTTTTGAAAAATTGATAAAAACGTTCGCGAAAATCCCCAAAAAAACGCGATCAAATGCAAAAAAAAATCGTAACTTGACCACGTTTGAGTTGATCAAAAATCCATTCCATAGAAGCTTAGAGGGTACATTGACGATTCCAAAAAGTATTGGTTTTTGTGTTTCAGATATCCCGTTTGCCTATAAACGTGGTCACCGTTTCGCAAATCGTTTTTTGCAGAGCTTTACTTAAATGGACGCAGCGGACTTCATTTTTCTGATATTTAATTATTATTTTTTTTCAGTTTAAAGCGGAAATTCATAGCGTTCAAATGCCATCTTCGCAATTATTTTCCGTCCGTTATTCTCGCCGCAATAAAACATTGAATACGATGAACATTTTTTTCTTCTCTCACCTTGGCACACCCCTTAAACGGTATACGTGCTGCACTGATCCAAAACGCGTCTTTGTCCAACTCCAGGAGAATTTGAGTATGGTAAATTCATCACCAAGGATTTCGGTTCCTGACGCATGAGAGGTAAACAGAACTTTCATTCAGGACATAATTTTCTTCGGAATAGAATTATTCTTCGATATATCTGAGAGATTCCGGAAGGATGCACGGATCCTTGAGTAAATTATATCAGTTTATTAATGAGGAAAATAAGCCGATAATATTATACTTCGGTTTTGATCGTAAGGCAAACAAGTATGACGTGGTGAAACCGCAGTAAGATTTATTGTCCGACTGGTGTTGCCGGGTCGTCGTCATATCGCGTCGTCATGTCGTGCCGTGTCCTTAGGTATATCGTCGTCTCGTTCTGGCTGCCACTCAGCCCTGACATCCGTACAATACGATGAGTTTGAATAATTCCTACCGTGCCTTATGGAGAGGTGTCGTCAGTATTTGTGTTCCTGTATACATATCGTAGAACTGTTCACCTCATGGGTAGTTCCTTTCTTAACTCCAAAGCCCCCCAGTCGTGAATATGAATTTAACAAGAAACAGTGGCAATAAATTCGCTAATGACTGTTGTACGCGTAGCCGTTAATCCGTGTAACCGCAGGACGACTCCGCCCCCTTATTCTCTCAATCCTTATCCTCCCCCTCGTCCTCGTACTCCGTCAAAGTCGTTGTCCTCAACCCTGAAGAGACCCTCCTGCGCCCCGTTGATTCCTCATTAACTGGATTACGCCAATGTCAGGTGTAAACATCGTAAATCAGACCCTCGGATCAGCCAGGAACTCTAATTAAGATTTCCCGTCGTTAAAGCCGGAGGTAAAATCGGAAAATCGAAAAGCACGATGTTCAACCGATGTCCATTGGATTAATTGGGGCTGAATGAAATTCCGAGACTCCAGTCCAGCGAGTAATTGGCAATCGTGTCGATAAGGCGTAATAATCCCATCATAGTATCGTTGGTACTTGAGCAGGCAAGAGGGTGGACATCCCTCGGTAGTCCTTGAGTCGCAGTAAGTTTCCCGCGGGTTTTTGGCCGCGTGAGATTTCGCCCTGTGTCAAGTGCTCTAAGGGAGAGAGAGAGAGAGAGAAAGAGAGAGAGAGAAGGTTCAAGGAATCGGCTAAGGCCCCAGCTGCAAGGTGCCAATGCGTAAATAATTGCCGCTTTGACTCAATTTAATCTTTGAATTTCCAAGTGCCAAACTCATCTCTCTCTCTCTCTCTCTCTCTCTCTTGTGAGAGTTCAAAAGTACAAAGAAATCGGAGGATGAGAGAAGAAGCATGAAGTAGCTGCTGCTGAATCTCGAGGTGTCAGACTCGCACATACTCGCAAATTTACACCTCGTGAATTTTCTGGAGCAACGAACTCGCAAGAGGTTGAAAATCGGAAGGACAAAGTAGACTCGTGGGAACCCATGAATTTAGGACCGTTTTAAATCACATTCCCGATTTGGTGTGAAAAAGAGCGTTTCCGAAGTTTTTAAGCAGCTCTTTTTTTCCGCATAATTCCTTGACGCACATTAGCTGACGATTTTCCTCCTCGAATAGAAAAAAGAAAAAACTGTGACTTCAGCCTCCCGCAGAAATGAATTTTCTCAAATTACACAAAATGCGTTATCCTTTATCCGCTATCACCAGTGTATAGATAAATTGAAACGTGTCACCCTGTAGGTACATGTGGGAGTTATTAAATTAAGCCTATAGACAGGATGCCACCCTGTGGGTTGGAAACTCTGTAGCATCTTCCATCCAGCTTAACCGTCAAGATTTAACCATCCTGCGCAGGAGTCTGTATAGCCTCGGGCATTATATATAATACACTTGATGTAGGTATATGTAAAAATACGTGGACCAGTAGTGGGTACACATATCAAGTGGGTATATTATATACGCATATACATAAAAACGAACTTATACCTACTCCGATTCCCATCCTTTTTTTTCATTTAATTAACAAGACCAAGGCGTCAGTTTGACACTCGAAACTCATCTGAAGCGATTTTTTTATTTTTTTTTTTTTCTCTTCATTCGTCAAAACGTTACACTTATATACCATAGCATATTATGCATATACATCTATATCCAAGGAGGGGATGAAAAGATTTGATTTTTTGTCACCCCAGACGTTATAAAGATCATTCCTTACCTCACAACGCCACTATACTAGCCAAGCTCGCATTGTGAATTGTGAATGGGCATTTATTTGACACGGATTGTCCACTGTGCTTTGGAGGAAATATTTGTGGGTAGACCCCAAATCTGTCCACTTGTGTAGTTCTATATGGTATGTGTGTACAATGTGCGGACATCCAGGTCCGTCAGTCTCTATTTATTTCAATTTTTACATCCAACATCAAAGAGAATATTTAAAACACAAGATTTCCAAACGATGTCCAGAAAAAGGATTTGCCAAAATTTTTTGTTAGTTACGAGTTGTCTTCAGAGTCGGTCTTGGACAGTCTTACTTCTTGGTATTAATCCGGCGGAAGTAAGCAATCGTAAGGGGTCTGCGCATAAGGGTTGAATAAAAAAATGTTCAATTTATTGTACAAGGTAGGCTATAAGACGAGAAGACTTATGGCTGTCTATATATATATATATATATAGGGTGAAAAAGATTTTACCGTCTGGAACCGCGCACCCCTGTAATATGTGTAACGCGGTTGTCCCTCTAATCCCGGATTACATTCTTGGCTATTTGTTGTTATTGTAAAATCCAGTAAAACGCACAATAAGATTTGGCCAGGTTTTGGGTCGACTTGATCGGTATAAGGGAAGGGTTGTGCGCACACACGTATCTTCTAGCCCTAGTCCGTAGGTTTGTGTTCCGAACCTGAGGGAAATTCGTCTACATTTTATTTTTTTTCTTCTTTTTTGTTGGGGGACGGGGGGGGGGGGGGACACGACAGCACGTCCTTCAGGACAAACACACATGCATATATACACGACGCGTAAGAGCTACGCGAGAAACTTA
Organism: Tenthredo scrophulariae; assembly: GCA_963978835.1. NCBI lineage: Eukaryota > Metazoa > Arthropoda > Insecta > Hymenoptera > Tenthredinidae > Tenthredo > Tenthredo scrophulariae. Next base: position 1,662,077 of record OZ022230.1, on the reverse strand, counting down.
TAGTCGACAGACCGGGAATATAAGAGCAGCCTTTTGTCAGCTACCTAGAGCCGTGAAAGACTCATGCTGGGCTTACTGCCCGACTGACTTGTCTGACGGTCGAGTAGACCGGCTTCTATCCGCTCGGATCCGCCTTGATCCAATAATAACGATGCACCTACATACGTGAAGCGCGATTCAAGTCCGGTTATCCAAGAATTAAATTCACCAGGTCTTTTATTTTTTCTTTTTTTCATCCCCAATTTTTTTTTTTTTTTTTTTTACGATTTTTCGGTTTTATTTACGAAGAAATGACGTATCGGTCTTCACCGAAGTTCGTGGGAATATTATACATCTACGCGATTTCAATTTTTATATACGAAAATGTTTTTTTTCTTTTTTTTTTTTCTAGTCAACTTCGTGAATCAAACTATACTCAACTCCGATTTGTGTGGCGGATTATACAGACGCGGTGGTCCATGTCTCTCTGTCCTTCAGTCTTAGCGACATATTATACGTATATATGTATGAGATCCGTATTATAGTAATCATCTTCACTGATGTGTGTAAGCAAGGGACAAGTTTTACCGCAAGTATCTAGGGATAACTGAGATTGGAATTTCGATCTATAAAATCGTTGAATTTGAACCCAATTTGGGTGTGAGAAATGAACGATAAAAAGGAAGAAACCTTATTTTTTTTAAAGAAAAATTCAAGAAATATTATATCCGCGGACGTAATCCATCGGAATACTTTTTACTTTTTGTAAATTGATATTAAACTGTGAAATTTTATCTCGTAGAAGACATTTTTGAACTTGATGATCATCAGATCATCTTTTATTCTATTTTATTTTTTCCAATTTTTAGACTAGTAATGAATTCAGTTTCCGAAAAATGATTTTAATGATTCTAATCTCTTGTCAATTGCGTTCTCATCACTCGATGATCTCTATAATTGCGATCTTGAATTTGTACTTTCTCTCTGTAGCTTCCCACTCGCGACAGTTTCCGGAGCAAAGATAATTCTGCAAACGCGACTGCAGCACGCAGGGTATTATGTTATTTCGAAAATTGAAAATTGATGTGAAATAGAAAATAGGAGACGAAAAAAGTGTGAGTGTTGGGTTTAAATCTTGACCGAAATTTTAGGGTATACAATTTTTTGGGAATACACTTCCGCCCCTCGAAGATACAGTCATCGAATTTTTTTTCCAAATCGTCTTATTCGGTCAGAATGTGAAAAAGCTTGCGGTTTTAGGGGTAGAAAAAAATCTAAGCCGTATAGGGGCGAGGGAAAAAAAGATTTTAGCTGCGTGGGACGCCGCGGGTATTTGCGGTCCAGGGTGAACTCCCACGAAAAATTATTAAGAAAATGACGACGAAGAAGATGATGAAGAAAAAGAAGCTTTCCTAGCTACGTACCGAAGTTATATCGCGCGTGTGTGTGGAGACGCACATGCGTGCGTGCGCCGATCGGTGACCGGGCAGCAAATACACCTACGCTCAATTTAAGTAAGAATTAAGCTATTTAATCCAACTACTCATTGTCACGATCATCCATTCATCCCGACGCCATGATAATTCGCGTACAGTCGTCTACATTGTCACCGCCGCGAATCAACACGCTGTAAACTATGAATAAAATATACCACTCATCAAGTTTATATACGTATGAGACCGCGAGGCAGGTTCTTCATCAAAGAAATTTCGGGATATCTGCAGTGACGACATTTTGATAAATTTCATCGAAATCCATACTAGCTACAAATTTTTATTCGACATCAGTCTCAAGTAGGTGTGTTCAGTCCTTGAGGATCATCCTCAAAAATAATGCAATAAGGGATTCTGCAGGCTCAATATGCCCTTATTATTCACCCACCTCCGCATCTTCTTTACCCAATTTCTTCAGGATCAAAAACCTTTCGTTCATACGATTGGATACCAAAAAATGTGTAATCGAAGTAAAATATATCCTCATTGTGATAAAGCTGATGCAATGTGTAACTGAAAAATTGATTTGGCAAACACGAATGTCCGTAAAAAAAAATATCCTCGCATAATCGATAATGAAAAATGTCGGATTATTTTTTGGTCCTTTCCGTTTTTTGTTTTTTTCAATTTTATACCAGTTGTGGCCGATTCGTTTCACCAACTCGGATAAACATGTCTGGTTTATATGGTTAGCTCGGTAAAACGCGTAACCATATAAAGTTATGTGTATATGTGTATGGGTATATATGTATAGCATATAACGGATGGGTCGGCGACCCCTGGCGTGACCCCCCAACTAAAATCCGGGTGCCTTGATGACTTGGCGAAACTGGGGCGCTCGAGGGTGCGAAAACATTCAATCTGCTCCGTTGTTAGCGTTTATATACGCCTATCCCACGTACCCATGCACGACCTTGTATATTTATATTTATATCTTATTCTGTATATCTACATAGGCCTGTATATATATATTATATCTATTTACTTTCCATCTACGGGGTGAACCGATCCCATGCGCTGTAGCAAAGACTAAAAAAGGGAGCCCCCTTCTATAGCACTCGAAAAATTAAAATCAAAAAAATAATGTAACGCGACTATAATTTTCATTTTTGAATCGATGGAAATAGAAATTTCAATGCTCCCATGGGCCAGGACAGGACATCTCCAAGTATATAGAAAAAAAATTTAGCCAAAACCCAAATTTTTAGTTTTTAGCTCTCGGGCTTTTGAACGTATATTTTAATATGTAACCCGTGATACACGTATGTGCCTACATGTCTATAAGTGTATAGTTGAATCAAAAACACGTAACTCAATCTGCGTTAGGTATAAAAAAGAAGAAAGAGAAAAAAGAAAACGGCGTCTCTCCCTAATGCTGGATCAGAGGCATACCTATAGGACACAAGGGGCGAACGATTTGGGACCTAGTAAGTAGTATGAACCTCGCCGTTCATTTTCGAGGGCCCCATGCTCTCTCTCTCTCTCTTTTTCGAGGGTTTCGAAACGTTAAATCAAACGAGGGCAGATGGTCCTCGGAAAGTCAAAAGTTCCCAAATAATGGCTTAGTTAGAATAACACGCGTCCGCATGTGTGTCAAGGAAAATTAGGGTATGAATCCCTCGGCGTATATCCATCCGTACCGAAACGCCGACTATACTCGTTTATCCAAACAAAAAGAAGCTAGTCACTGTCTCCTCCGAATTTGGACAATTAATTTGATCGATAAACTGGAGACGCGAGATGTGAAAACGAAATTCTTTCTTTGTAACAGTTTTTCGGATAACAGAAAGTATTTATCATTCACATCGAGTATCCAATGGCATAAGGTCGTAAGCGACGTTATACGACTCTCTGCCATAAATTGTGAAATCAGAATCATAAAATTTGTTGAAAAAATCTTTAAAAACTGACTAATTTAACGAATAAAGGCAGAAGGTTGTATGTCGGTTAGATACGTTTGTTGATCATTGATTTTTCAACGATTCTAAGAACATAGAAGCAGAAGGTCTTATCCGTCCACGTGTACGACCTTTTTTTTTAGGTTTTTTTTATTTTTTATTTTTTATTTTTTATCTTCATGGCAAATTACGGAATAAAGAAAAATTATATTGCATATATTACAGCAGACTTTGACATCAAGACAGTCTTTGGCTTCGCAGGTATAGGAATCGATGCATGTTTGCTATACGAGTTACGTTCAATGTTGGGATACACTAGTCGACGAAGAGCCACATGGACAACGACCATGTATAGATTTTACCATGGCTAGGGGTGAAATAGCGAATCGAGTTGCTAGTTGTTAGAACATACAAAGATACATGCACCTACATATATGGGTATACATATGTGTATTCAAAATGTGTGATATAGAATAGCTGTAAGGGAGAAGGAGGAAAGGGGAATGGAATATCAGAGATGATAGGGTTCCTCATAGTATCCGTTCAAGTTTTGCAACGCCCTGTTTGGATTAAATATTTATAGGTATGTATACAGTAGGTATGTATTTACTGTGACGATCGTCTACCTATACCTTTACGTAATAAGTAGTTTTCTACATTCCATATCCATGCATATACCTACATTTTCGCCACGCAAAACACATGTGTGAATTTGAGGAACGGAGATCATGTCCGTATGTTGCGATTAAGAGAAATGAAAACTGCTGTAAATGCGCTTCATTAACCAACAGAAAAATTCATGCATACCATGCATGCAGTAGGGTGGTCGTTGAAAAAGAAAATCTTTTTTTTACTTTGGTAATTCTTGTTCATCAATCAATAGGTACTAACGACACCATAGCATATTGCGATCATCAAATACGTTTTTGAATAAAACAAATATCCAAAAAACTGCTGATGTAGCTAATTGATAAAGCAAAAGTTAAAAGAAGGCGAATTTTGAAATTCAAATGCGAATTCAATTGAAAGACTTCGGTTTTTGCAGATATTTTCTCCTTTGTGATGAGCACCCTCACATGCATGCTCACTATAGACTCCAGATTTACGAGCCACTGCACATAAGTAGATGCAGACGAGACAGTTAACTGTCTTCTTAACTCAGATATACACATACATGGTAGTTTTTGAATAATTAAAAGACTTGGCCGATCATATAGCTGCGTATGTATGAATGTTCATACAGTATATATTCATGCAAAGCACTTGTCTCAGTGTATCTCGTACACGTTTATACACAGTGTACAGAGGGTGTATTTATTGAGGCGTGTATCCGATCGTCATCCCCGTACGGGTCAAATCCAGGTGGGCAAAATCCCACAAGGCAATGTCGGGGATCATTGCCCATATGCACGTTGTAGGGAAGGTAGTGTATCCGTATGCACGTACACCGCGAGGATCCTCACTGCAGTAATAACTATCATGGGAATACCTAATTTATGTATAGAGCTGGAAACGCGTTAGTACAGAAAAGTGTGTGGAATCGTATCCGTAAACATGGGTTTAATATCGGTTTAGTAAAGACCCACACTGGATGGGGCCGGGCTAGAATTCCAAATTTCAAAAGTCCTGAAGGGTAAAAATTTCGAATTTCAATATTAGAGATTCACAGTTCTTAGGAAAGGTATGTCCCCCAACGCATTTGATCATCCTCTTGAAAATACCACCAAGATGTAACACAGAGTTGCCAATATCATTCGATCTGATGATCACAAGTGTGAATCGTTCAGAAATGCGTCATATTAAATTCTCAAAATACAAAACCGTAATTCAGCGCCAAATTTTATCAAATTTTCGTACAATTGTAAGCCTCTTACTGAATCTAAATTAAGTCAAGCTCACTATCTCACGAACTATGTGTCACTGAGGAAATTTTCGACTTTCTCTTCGGTGACTCCTCCAGTACTTCTCCAAAAAGAAGCTCATCGTACTTCGGGCTCATGTGCGGTTAAATCTTTAAATTCAATCTAGAGATATGAAAGTGTTCAGTAGTATTGGAAGAAGTGCTCCGAGGCCTGATATCTTCATCGACGATCACCATGGGCTGACAATTTGCTTATTTGTCAATGTATCAGGGATTCGAGCGTCTAAGGAATGGTCCAAGGGTCCATCTCACAAAGTTACATAGATATTATAACGACGTTTAATATCGTGAGCCATTAACGGCTCAATTCCTGGTCCAGCTGGTCCTTCAACGCAGTTATAAAAGTGTGGGGTAGGTGTATATACCTACCTGTTGCATATACGTCTTTCTTTCCACACGAAGATGCGCGCTAATCCTTTCCTCGACGGGTCCCCCTGCTTCTAGAGAAACGAAGAGGACCCCGAAGGTGGTACGAAGGCTGGAGAAGGACCGATCATGGAGATCTCCGCACCTCCTACGGGACGGGTATACTGGGGTTCTTCGCAGGGGCCTGGGCGTCGACATATTTATAGCTTGTTTTTAAATATTAAATGATACAAAGGTACCGCTCGCATGGATTTCCTCTGATCTTCTCCGGTGGATAGAGTCGTTACCACGGTCCATGGTGAGCTCGGTGCTCGAACTAACTTTCGAAAGCTTTTGTACCCCAATTCTGATGCAGTGCGTTTACAGCAATCCTTCAATCCTCGCGAATTCGGGGTGGAAGCATTCTCCGTAGGGTTACACTGGTAATGTATGTCTATATCGCCATCCGGTTTCGACTCAATCGCCGCAATCTGACCACTTGATCTATGGATGTATACAATTCTCGTTTAAACTCGTACTTCATTATACTAACCGTTATTCAAAGTCACGATCGCTTATTGCCACGATCGATACGATACATATTATACCAACTAATTGCGACCAAAGGAGAATGATGATCTCGTCCTATTTGTACATTCGTAGGAAAATAATGATGAGAAGGAAGTGAGAGGGGGACTTCTGAATGTCTCTCTTACCCAGGTAGGCATGAAAATATGAAAATTTTTATATAGATGTTAGGTACATCCTTAATAGGTGCGAACTTGGTGGGATCATACCTACCCACGGTTTAACAATGTCCTTATAACTAGATCTGGATCAGAAACCGGCCAGAAGGGGTTGAGCTGGGCTAATAAAGAAGGAACGGGATCGTGAAACGGGGAGTTTGGTTGGGGGGTGAAAATGGTTGTAAATCACCGGTTAACGCGGTGTTTAGGCGGGGCGGTTTCACGGTGGGCACATAGTCTATGCACGCAGTCTATGCACGGCTAATACTAAATAATTCCACCATTCTACTAGGGGTTGGTATATACCCTTGCAGAGATGAGGAAAAAGGGGGGGCACATGGTGCGGACCCGTGCAAAGTAATAAATTGACGTCTACATTCGGTGCCAAACCGTCGTTCCGACTTCACGCGCAAACTGCGACATGGAAAAGGGTTTAACCAGTCGCGAATTGGCCGAAATTTGATTTTTTTTCTTTCTTACTTTCTTTTCTCTTCTTTTCATGGAACTCAAATTTTTCGGCATGATCCTAACGTACTTCGTACGTTTGCTTCATGCCTGAAAGACTGCGTGGTGAAAATAACGACGACCATGGCTCGTGATCTAGATATGGGTCGAAGAGGGAACTGCTGGTGATGGTGAAAAGAGCATTCGTGTATTATTCGAACGTCGAGGCATTGAAACCTGCACAACGGACCTACGCAACGAACAATACGAGGCACGGTCCTCCAGCCCTTGTTGCGATGAGGGATACCTGCAATTTCAACCCTTATCTCTTCGTGATCAAAGTCCCGCGGGGACGTCCGGCTACAGAACATTAGCATAACGAAATTTAGCAAACTACTGAGTTATCGATGTCTCAAATCTTACCTGGGGATTTACCTTCGTCAATGGTGCTTCGCTCTTCCAATTCTCCCTTCCCTATGCACCCCCGTGTGTCTTCGACATAATGAATTCACGACACGATACAAAGTTCCGTCTGTTTCGAAATATCCGTTCGAGTATAAAAGGCGTAATTATATGCAAATATTTGGCACCCTTATCCCTGAAAAATCTCAGAACTCATATCCCTAGTTTCTGTAATATTAGAAGCTACGTCGTTGAATGTATATGTTCGAAGTTGAGTACGGGAAAAGTGCTTCGAGATTTTCTCTAAATCCGTTTAGAATCGGCTTTGGTAATCCGAGAAGTAAGTGATGTTATTATTTGAAATATTTTTTCCAAACTTAGGGGCAGTGTTCTCACGCTATTGTAGTCAAATAAGGTGCAATTCGACGCAATTTGAGGAGGCAAACGGACTGAACTGGCTAATACTGAAGCAGAATAGCCCCGCGCTTTGTGATGAAAAATAAGAAGTAGGAGATTGCGATCGCAGGAAACTCCGAACTTGCTACAATAACAACGAGCAAATTTTAAGACCCTTAATGCAGAGATGAAGAGGAAGAGATCCTCCTACTAAGTTCAACAAACCACGCGACAATACCGCGATGATAAGCGAATAACTAGACTTCAAAGCCATGAAAGAAGACCTTAAACGGATCAACGAGAGCACGAGGCCTCGAAAGAAATCGCAAAGTACCTATTAAACTTTGCATAAAGCTTTGAGTTTTCTTTTTTTTTTTTCCATAGCAAGTAATTTTGCAATGCAGAAAAAAAAAAGACAGAAAAGATCCATTAGCTAAAAAAACCAGAAATTAATCGCACAGAGATCGTGTCCCCATAGTCTTATCCCTGAAACTGCATCTGCAGGGTGGGGAAAGCGCAACAGATGCGGTCCTTGAACTGGGTGGGCGACGAAACCGATTGCGGCCGGCGTAATTAGAAACCATGAACGAAAGGACGCGACACGGTTGTGGTGCTCCTGGTTTGTATATGATGGGGTAGCCGCGCACGGGATGCGATCTCGATCTGTCCGGCTCGGGGGAGGTGAAGAGTGGTTGAGGGTAGATAGACGAAGATAAAGCACGGACGTGCGGTGCGGTGCGGAACTTGTATACGGTATATAAAGTCTGCGGGTACCTGGTGGCAAATCGAGTCCTCATTGCGTGTCTATAAAGTGCTCAATCGAGCCGCACGTGGCTTTCTGACGAGTATCGAAAAATGATGTCAAGAGGCGACAGGCTTTAGGGACCCAGACCGTAGACCCAGATAACGAGCGTTTTTCAATCGACGATCTTATATAATACACAAAATTTAGATAACCGATAGGTATTGACGATTTTTCAAACATTCGACAGCCGTTGATGTCGATTTTGAGTTCAACTCGTCGGTTTTGTAATTGTCTGAAAATTGATGAGAATTTGAAATTTTAAAAAGTCGTTGTCGCATCGTTAATCGAAACTTCTTCAAATTTATAAGGGATATTCTAGATTGATCTGGTTTCGGAAAAAACTAACGACATTCGGTGAATTTCACTGTCAGATACGAAAATTTTTGAATATTCACTCCGAATATGAAAAAGTTTTGATCAATGATGCGACCTGTGAACTCAAACTATATGTAAGGGTGGTTCCGTGATTCGCAGGATTGCAGCCTTTCATCTCCTGCTGATAATTCCGTCGGATGACTTCCTCAACGAATTCTAAACTGTTGAAAATACGTTGATAATTTTGCCCACGTTAGATAAATATAGGAACCAACGAGGGAACCCTTATTGCGTCTTTTGGCAGCCGATTCAGAAGTGCACACAAGCCTTGTCAGGGTAATTCTTTGACAGTGAAGACGTCCGAAGAAGTTGTGTCTACCTGAAGCACCCCTCGACGTGATCGCGCAGCTAGTCTACGAAATAAAGACTAGAAAGAGAGAAAGTTACAGACGACTCTATAGACCGTACAAGGAAAGTAAAGTCCCTGGCGAAAGAAACAAACGAATAATGGATCTGCGCATGTGGAAGTAACGGGGCGACCCCGAAGACCTCGCGTCTCGTAAAATAGAAGCAACAACGAAATTTAACAAAGAACTCAAGGCGGCGAATAATGCGATCGATTCAACCCTGCAGGATCCAACGAACGGTATAACTCTGGTGCTCGTAAACCAAAAGTACCAAAGTTTTTCTCGCGAGGTATATCCACGTACCCATTCCGTTCGAGAATCCATGTAGGGCCTCGGTCTTGCCCTGGCACGACGTTATTTTCGTTCGCATCAGCTCTTCGGCAGAGAGAATAACTATACGAAAGAAGAGGATGAGGCGTCGACTGGTTTACGAGGCCCCGAAACAACAAACAATCGGGACTCGCAGGGCTCGGAATCGTAACTTTACGATTTGTTTTCCGTTTTCGTAAGCGGCGTCAATGGCCTGTTGACGGTAATAAAGAACACATTCTTTTCTCGACTGTACGAACTGCAGCTATCGCTCCCTGTATCCCGTTTCTTATTTAACCCCCCCAGCCTCTTCTGCACCCCTGCGATTCCATCAACTCTCAACACCTGACGACTCCCGTCAATCTGACTTCCACACTATCTATTAACGGACTTATTTTAGGCTCTATACACAAACTTCTGCTATAGGCTCATTTTCAGAACGATTCTTCGGTGCGCGAGACGAAAACCGAAAAATCACCATCTCGCACATTTTTGGATTCACAAAAGTGAAATCGATCAATTTCCGTATTGAATTCTTCGAGGAACTGGTAGGAATGATCATCATCCCATGGTCGGGATCAATTTTCGCAATTTTTATTCCCTATTCTGTTTCCATTTTCGCAAAGAAAGATTATAAGTCTCGATTCTTCATTGTCAATCATTTCTCTGCTTATCCACATTATTCCCTGACTCCGACAGTACGAGACGGCTCTAAGGTTACGCCTATCGAATTTCCTGCGCTAGATTTATCCGAACTCTGAATATCCTCGAGCTAAGAATACACCGAGTCCAGAGAGAAGTCCCCCGGGAAGACGGCGGAAACTGGATGTCCAATATCCTGTACGAATATCTACAAGTGTTCTGCAAGCACCTTTACACGTTATCCCACATGTTCCAGCCTTCTTCTTCTCCTTCTTCTTCTTCTCCTTGTCAATTGATACAGTCGAAACTGGGACCAGAAATGATCTGTCACTTGGGACCCTGACCACATTGTCATTTGCTACGTCGTCTGGGTGAAAACCACTCAGAAATTCTCTGCGAATAACCGAGTGTTTTGGCAGGGTCGCCATAGGCGGGTATTTACAGGTGAATAGTCGCCCGCGACTTCTTCGTCTCCTAGGATATCGTCCCCTAGGACGTGGGCATTATGCCAATACGTCAGACCGTCGGGACTCGCCTTGATGGATCGGCCGATCGATCTATCGATCATTTCTTCATTTTCCCATTTTGTCTCCTTATTTTAAAGTAATAATTTGCACTTTGGAATGGCGTCGTCTACCTGCAGTAGGTACGCGCGTATTCCAAAGGAAAAGGTGTAGCTGATGACGTTTCAAGGAATATTGAAATTAGACAATTTCGAGTGACCCGTGTCCTGGCGTGGTTAAGAGGCTTAGGCATTATTTGATACCGAAAACAAAATGGTACTTTTCCCAAACTGCCGCAGTTGACCAAGGATTATTATATTAAGGACGAAACTTCAGTGCAGCACTAAATGTAAGAAGATTAAAAATTTGGGCCCCTGCAAGGCGCTCCAGCAACCCATTCGACTCGTGTTCGATTTTGAAACTTAAAGTAGATTAGCAGAACCTGTAACAGCAGCCTGCAAGCTATAACGGCTCGGGTTAAGTTAAGTTCAGTTCAGTTCAGTTCAGTTTAGTTTAGTTGAGTTAAGTTAAGTTGAGTTAAGGCTCGTCTCGACTGGGTATAACATTACCTTGGTAACGGTGATCCTGTTACGTTCTGTCCAGAATTAAAAATATTGTCATCCCTTATGGATTATGCGAGGATAATAGCCTCCCGCTTGTCAAACAAGCGACTGAATTTACAGGAATCGAATCTCGACCTAGCACGGCAATATAACGGCAAGAGTTTACCCTCCGCCACTCTTTGATCGGGTAAAACCGATTTTTCTCTAAACCGATAGATCCATCGTTGAATTTATACCCAAAAAATAAAAGGAGTGAAGACGCATATTCGAAGAACGAACGGAGGTAACGATTTGTTAACTCGAGCGGCTAGCACAAATGCCGATTCGTAATTAATGGGAGCGATCATATACCAGCAAGGATGTATCATTATCATCTATAGAGCGAGGTGTGAACGAAGCCAGTAATTGTTTTGATACAAAAAGGTAGCCGTGCGCAGTAGCACCGGGTTGGTCCATTGTCCGTTAGTTGTCGGTCCACCTGTCCGCCCGTAACGACTTATTAGATAACTATATATTTTAAGCCAACTCATTGAGTCATTAACTACCTTAATCACCAAAGACCAAATTCGATATGTATAACCGAGCCACAAAAGAAAGAAAAAAAAAAAAAAAAATTATATTCCTGCGCAGATATGATTCCTTAAGGGTGGGAAGGGGTGAGTTTTTCGTCGCACTTAATCAATTCCTTACTCTTTTCTTATACATTATAGCAATGACTATAAGGTAAGACTATACATAGAAGCGGGGATGAAGGGGCAATAAGGGAGTGTTCTCGTTCGAAGAGAGTGACGTGTGTCGAGTAAGGAAGGTATATAGCGGAGCAGGAGCGTAATATAGCAACGTACTATTATCTCGCCCCGTTCTCACTAATTACAAGGCTGTGGCGGCTACGACGACGAGTGACTCCATTTTGTTAGAAATTCAATTGTCTAGGGGCGGCAGCCATGCTAGGATGTAATAATTGTTACCGCGGGTTACCTGCCCGCTATATACACAGTGCAAACACTATACTCGATTCTCAACACTCGTATACACCATGTTATATTGTATTCTCACGCTTTATTTCTTGACGCGTGACACACATATCCGCCCTTCAGTAGATTCGTTTCATTATTTCTCTATTCCTACTCGCTCGCAAACTCTTGCCTGTCAGTCAGTCACTTTTTTAAAACCTACGTGTCTAGTACGTATGTATATTATACAAACAGATATCTACACTAAATTTACGGATATGACGTAATAGATTCGTCCTAGAATAAATATATACCGAGTAGACATTTTCCCAAACACGTACCTTCCCAACTCCCAAGATGCATTACTTTAACCAATTGCATGGATCTGTGGCAGTAAAACTTTTTTATGATTCGGTGAGACCCCCTTCCGGTTACTCTATGTTACGAAAAACCACTTCCGGTACCAGCTTCTGCCATCACTCTAACTCTTTCTTATCAGTTTAGCAACGGTTTAACATTAAAAGATGTAAATTAGCCCTTCATAGACCAACTTGCGCTGAACAAGGTATTTTACTTCAATCTTTACTTCCAATCTATGAGAAGTTACGCTGAAACTATCGACGAGGTTAGGATGCGCGCGCCGATCATAAGGAACAGAAATTCCACCACCTAGATGGCGTTCGTTTTCATTTCGACCAATCAGAGCTTGAGATGAGAGCCTAGAGTCCTCTAAACCTCGACTATGGTAGTTATTTCTGTACGATTAGATGAGAAATACATAAAACTGAATTATAAGGATATTTTGAGGTCATAGGTGTTGAAAAATATTGAAAAAAGCATGCGGTATAGTCTCATTGGCGTTTGTCGCCGTGTCTAATACGTTGAACGATAAGTCAGAGCGGTCGTTCGTAGCTAGCTGCAGACTTGTTGAAAGGCTTATGCCTTTCGTTCACCGCGGTTGTACACGGTAATCGATCCTCATTAGCACCCCGCCGAGCCGCGCCGCGACGCTCCGGGACGCTCGAACGACGCGTTGACCCGCGACCCCGTTCCTAGAACAGAACGAAGCTTTCGCGGGTACAAAAGGAGCATTAATACTTAGTTCAACATTCATTTTCAAGTATGAATTAGCGCTTAATAGATCGTTAATTGCACTACATTGTAAATTACACACAGCTATTTTTTTATTACTAAATTATTCACAGCTAGGAGCAGTTTCTCGTCGAGGGATTAAGACGTTTATTTGAAGCTGCAGGTTTGCCCTCGAGTAATTAAGGTCTGTGCATCTAATACTCAGGCATTCAAACCCAGCCTTGAATCGAACAACTAAAACTCCAAAAAAGTGTTAAATGGTGTCAGCTGTCCCTTAAAGAGAAATAAACAGCTCAAGTCCCCTTTTCCTCGGCAAGTCTATTTCCGGCGCATTTAACCGTTCAGGAACACTATCGAGGTCTTCGAGAAACCGTTTCTCAGGACACACGCCTAAAGTCCCGCGAGACGCAGCGTCGCGACGCCCCCGACTCGATCCCTGCAGCGAAAATCGAACAACGAGATTCTTTGAATGCCAAAAACGACCTGCGGCCATTTTCCTTCCTCGTTTTTCGATTGTTAAATGTTTCAGGATGATGATTGATCACTCGCACGCGTGCTCCTTCGATTATCTCTCTGAACTCTTCAGAAAGAGAATTTCAGACTTTTCGGGGATGGAGGAAATATCTCGGAGGTTTGCCAGGGGCGTAAGAAACGCACTTTTGAAACGCAATTGGGATAGAAGGATGCGGAAAAAGACTTGAATTATCTTCCCTTAGGATATTCAGTGAGCTCGATAACCCGTCTAGAACCCTGGACTCCCTGGGGTCGCATTGGACGCACATCGATCTTCTCTCAAGGCTCGATCCAGAGCCGAACGAATGCGGAATTTCTTCTTAAATGAAAAACTTGAGTTAAGAAAAGAGGAGATATTCATCTACGACTTGAAGCGACTAGCTCCCTGAGGAAGGACCCAAAAAAAAACCTGTGTATAACACAAACTTCAGGAGGCAGAACCCACTCCTTAAAATTTATGCGATAGGAGCGAGAATATTATTTAAAAAATCGTGAAACAAGAAACAGGAGATTTTAATGTTGAAAACGAATCAGCGTGAAAAGTTTCGATTAAAAAAAAAAGGCCCAGGACTTTCCCGGATCGTTTTCCGAATACTTCTCTCAATGATTGATGTGGATATTCAAATACTTCATAACAGTTTTGCATATTTTCCATCCTCCTGCAGGACCTTTTGCATTTCAGTTTCGATTCCTGGACCACGCGCTAAGCCAGGTGAGGAATAAGTATAACGGTGGATCGGTAACGCCCAACCCTAATGCGAGTTGGCCTTCGGATTTATTGCGGTGAGTTGTAGAGTGAGGATATTGGGAACGGATCTGCAACGATTGTAACTTGTCACGCGCGTGATTTGTGGCTTGTATATATAGAGAGAAAAAGAGAGAGAAATTTCTAGAGGTATATTGAGAGTTATCCGTCGATATATACAGAGGAGTAGAACGTCCCGGCTCCCCTACGTACCTATAAGCTCCTTTTTTCACCACCTTAACCCAAGGCTGTAAATTAGGGCCAACGATTCAATGACCAACCCCCAACATCTTGTTGGGACTTATTTATCGCTTGCGGTTTTACAACTAGCTACATCAGAGCTGGGAAAATGAAGGTTGCGAAAAACTTACGCCATTCGATGTGTTACGGGGGTCAGATTCGTACAACTACCCCTTTCGTGATATAAATCGAAAATAATTACCAGAAGAATGAATATTGCCGAGATGAAGCGATGGCGCGTAGTGCTGGCATGAACAGTTTTCTTCACTTTCAGTAGAAATCTATTCAAATTCTTCCTGAGAGTCAAGGCTATGCTGCTTCTTCACCGCATACTCTTAGTAATCAGTCAAAGTGGCAGCTCGTCCTTCACGCGCCTTGTAGTACGAATATTTCTACAAGTTGACGGATTGCAAGCGTAGCTTTATACCCGCATGAACAACCCACGAAGGCACACCGTTCATACCAATCAGTGTTCAGGTCTGGTGGAGCAAATCCCTCATCTGCGCAGAACCGCGTGAGGTATTAGAAATAGAGAAAACTGAAAACGAGCGTCAATCGACGTCGGTATTACCGAGCAATAGACTCGAACGTCAGATTCAATGGGTTTCTAAATTGGGGTTAAAAGCGGCTCAGATTTTCCTGAAAAAACCTTCTAATTTAGTATAAAACGGTGCAAAACGGTGCAGCTGTTCATCCGCCTGTATACCCGCGGGTGCAGGTAGCGAACTGTGAAGTTCTACGGTGTATGGGCTCACTGCAGTATACCTGCAGCGAAACACGGACCAATTGATTGCTCCTAATCGTCAATTTCATTCGGAGCAATCAGGCCAACGAACGGGAGGATCGGGTTACCCAGGTCCTAGGGAATCGATACTCGAATTTGTACCAGCTACCGGTTGGTTCGTAGCTACCGGTTACTCCTACCCAGTGATCAATGCGATTAGTGTTTCAGCCAAGGAATCTGTTTAGTCTAAAGTTTCCGAGGTATGGATAGAGATCCGTAAAAGTGTTGCCAGTTGGCAGACTAGAAAATATGATATTGGGTGATCATTTAGTTCAGTTTGTGCAGTGTGCAGATCGTTTCTTTTTCTTGTCTGGTTCAATCATGGCTTCTGATTTGTACTTTATGTATTGTTTGTTGTGAATGCATTGACATTTTCGTACGAACACCCATTACTTACATACAACAGTGCGAGATGAAGACCTGCGAGCGTTTTTTTTTTTTACGATGATTAATGTTTCAGCGGTTTTTCAAAAGCGGTGAATGTACACGCGATGTGTTTTAGCGCTGTATACGAATAGCAGGAATTAGTGCCGAAGAATAACGCACCGTTGACTAGCTAATGTAACCACAAGTTTCTCTTCTTTTTTCTTGTCCTTTTTTCAACTGTCAATGGGTTTCAAAATGAAAAAAAATTTCAATACGTACACACCTTCTTTCACCATGTATACGTATGTTTATCTACAATTCTTAATAGCTCCTATTCTCCCGCGGACTCATATTTATATCTAGACACTTTAAATTCCTATACCGTCTAGCTCAACTCTCCCTATATCCCATAGCAGATTCTGCGGGGCTGTTTGTCCGACTCGATTATATCGTTTCTTCAACTATCTGGTATGTTTCCATCATCAAATCTTCGGCATAAGTAAACAGCTCCTCATTTCTCAGCTCTTGATGATTTTTTCTTTCCTAGCTAACTTTTGTTAGTCTGTAATATCGACTGGACCAAATTTTAACTCCGGCTCTGATCTTCATGCAGATTTTTCGCCGGCGGCAAACGGCACCCCCAGTGACCGCGTTCGTGGTGAACAATGAGCACCCTGATGATGACAAACGCCATGGAACCCGATAGCCCCAACTCCCATATGCTACCGTAAAGGAGGATCCCCTGCATCGAACGACGGAAGGACTTCACTCGGTAAAATATGGACAAATGAGTTTTCTTGGTTTCCGATATCAGAAACTTACCACGATGCGATATCAGCGAATAATATGAAATCTGCGAATCCCTCTCTATCCCTGTGTCGAGAATGTGGATGCGGTTATATTATACAGACCGTTTACCGCTATGAAAATAAACAAACGGTCCATCAAACCCGCTAATGCCCTACTAGCCAGAGAACAAATTCCAAACCACATACGCATGTACCTATCCCCAGCGGCGAAGATATAATCCGGAACAACAACATGGTCCATATTGTTCACGGACGCCGTAGGCTAGCTCTGCGCCAACTACACAAACATAGGAAAACTCTGATGCACTTAGGGCAACATCGGCCCTTCACCCCTTTCAATGTTGGATAATATCTTTGCGATGCTATGTCACGATATAACGAATCGTGAAGCTGTCTTCTAGCATCGAAAACTTGTTCTTTCAAAAAAAAAAAAAAAAAAAAATGACATGAAAAAAAATGGTAACTTCACAATTCAAGCGAAATCCTTTCGGAGAAGTATTTTTGGGATCATTTTGTTGACGTGGTATAAGAAGAGAAGGATTTTAGCACGGCGCGTGTAGCTAGCATCGACATCCGTTGAACAGTCCTCGAGGTATTTATTCACGTGGTCTTTTTTTCCGTTCACGGTGTTAGTAGTATGTGTGAACGTGAAGAAGAAAGACAAAGAGCTGGTATACTATTCGGTGAGAAAGGTGGGTACTTGTATAGTTATATACCCATGGCATCTGCGATCCGCAGGACTATTTGGCCGCTGTCTGTAAACTGTCTCATCCGATGATGTGGAAACCTGCTCCTTCAACTCCTTCGCTTTATACGTATACCAATTAGGAAATTACCAAATTAAGATGTCCGAGCGCCTAGGATATCCACCCTGAACATTTGGCCGTCGAAATATGCGAGTATAAGAGCAGCTGGCGAGAACCGGGGTCAAAAATGTTGTATAATACGTAGGTTGCAGGTTGGTGGTGAAGATATATATAGTTAGAGAAAATCGTTCGTGCTGACAGCCATCTCATATTAACGGCTCGCTCACTGCCTCTAATTAATAAATTGCTTCGACTGAAAACTTGGAGTGGAATTCTAGACGTCACGCGAGAATTGACCCAGTGATAAAATAAGGGCTTTTGGTCATCGTCGAGACTTTGACGAGCTGAAGTAATTTCTGCATTCGAAATTGCTGGTGAAATCGCACGGACGCTCCAAAAACACCAGAAACTATCAAGAACCGAGTGTTTTCCATAATGTTGAAAAGAAGCCCGGAAGAAACCCTTCCCAGTTGATTCCTAATTGCTTTTCTCCGCGCTCTTCGGGGTCTTTTTTTTTTTTTAATATGACACATTTTTTTGGTTCCATACTTTACGACGTTGTACATCGCGTTAATGTTATACCTACACGCACCCATGTGGCATGCACACATTCGAGCCTCGAAGAAGGAATCGAGATGAAGACACCGCGCTAGAGATTTTCTCGAAAGCGTTGACGACCGGGCGGCAGCAGTACTGCAGACCGGCATTTGTCATGATTAGCCCTTTTAGTCACGGTCGTCCTCCGTATCCTCGCGCACCTTATACCATAGAAGGTAGACAGTAGGTGTACCTTTGCGTTCAGAAACTCTCACCTTCACAGTTCGCCTTGGCTCTGGAACCTCGGCTGCATATAGGCAGACGCGTGTTTTCAAAAAATGCCACGATCTGCCCTATCATCCTTGTCGACGATTTCTCGACGCCGTTTTGACGCCTTCTTCGTCGTCTTGTTCTTCTCCTTCCTTATTTAGTTTCTCATTCGAAGAAGGAGTCTGAGCTCTTTATAAAGACCCTCGGAAGCACGAGGCTACAACAAAACCCTGCCAAATTACCGCGTGCTTTGATAGAACCGAGTCGGCAACTTTTGTGCTTTTGTTTACCGTATAACTTCATACGTGTATTGTTTGTCTGTGTGTGTGTGTATGTAAGCCAAATGTGCGCATGGTCTTCCTTGATCTTTAGGCTTAGTTCAAAGTATAAGGATCGATCCTTCTGTGTTTTCTCTTTTTTATACCCCATTTTCTACGCTCTGTTTTTGGTTTCGGATTTGGTTTTCGGGCCCTCGATAGTTTCGGCTATACATATACCCACATACACCTATACGTACGGGTAACATTGAATGCCCGCGCGCGGCCTGGCTGAGACCTAAAATAACACCTCTTCGCTCTTTTATACTCTATACTCCTTTATTCTTTTATTCTTTCATTCTTTCGTTCTCTCTACTTCGCTCGGTGTGTAATTTACCAAGTGATTACTCATTCAGTTTCATAATACTCACCATGGCCTATGCAGAGAATGGACTCGCTCGCCGCGCATCTACGTACTAGGTAAGTATATACGCATAAACTACATATACTATTACTGGCGCATTGGACGTCTATAAGACACAATTTTTTATATTGTGTTTTCTGCGAAATGGCAAAATATAATCGATACCACTATAGAGCTTCAAGATTCCTATACCTGCACAACACGTCATAAAGATATCGATTTACGCCAGGTGCAACGCATCTGGAATTTATATGGATATGATTTCACATATTTGATAAAAAGCTGCCATTGGCTTGAAATATTTGCAATTGGACTTAGCACTATGGATTCTTTTCCTTCCACTCTCTTTTTGGATTTGGTGCTTCATAGTCCTAGCCACTAGTTAATATATCATTCTGCATCCATTTCTCTCTCTCTCTCTCTCTCTCACGTTTTATGTATGTATTCGTATACATAAGTTTATACATGACGAATGAATACGTTATTTTATGCCTCCCAGATCCCCTAAGTTCAAAATTTGAATGGAGAAAGACTATGAGCGAATGGTGGCATACGGGAGCCTGGTATAAATAGAGAAGAGATGGTCCGACGAGATAAGTATTAAGTACCAAGTTTAGCAACAATCGTAATTCAACACCGCTGGTGCAGGGTAAGAATTATTCCTAGGAGGAAAAACGGAGCAAACCTGAGCCCGGCATACGTCTTGAAACTTTTCATTGCCGATTCATGGTGGAAGGTACACAAGGTAGAGAGAACCGTTGTATTTGCTCAATTTACAGTTACATAATTCCATAATGGTGGGCCCTGTTTTGTTGCGAGTTGTTGCGAACACAAGCGCACAATGGGGCTCCGATTTTGCAAGCAACTGCCCACAAAAGAGCAGAACGTCAATGCTACAGGGCATAAGCATGGTGCCATGGTGGTGAATATAGCCCAGGGTAGGTATGCATGTATGTACAACGTGAGCCAGGGTGAAATAGGGTGAAACGAGCCCAGCCGAGGCACCGCATCGAATTTCACAGTTGTTTTTATACACATCCATAGATTTAACATGCATCTATATGTATGTATACTAGTCGCATCTCCTTGCAATGCCTTTCATGAAACTCTGCTACTATCATGTGAACACACTCTGCAGGGTGTAGACACATGTATTTACCCACTACTGGAGCTTGGGCAGGCCCACTCCCATGTATAATAAAAAAAAAAAATAGATACCGATCTAGAAAGAAGAGAAAACAGTTAACTGAATTTGTCGACGTATATGGGGTGCTTTTAAACGACCCCAAAGAATTTTCCTTTCTATCAAACAAGTTATTCGACTGCTGAAAATGTAAGTGTTCGATTTACTCTGCAGTGGTTATCGGATATCGTTTCGTAAAAATTGTTCATTTCTAACGTTTATCTGGACTATTGATCTGCGGTGAGGGATCAGTTCCTTTTTCTTCTTCTTCTTCTTCTTCTTATTCCTCTATATGGCTCTAAAGCCTGCAGTGTAGAATTATTAGCGAACAGAAGTTTCCGAGTGGAGTAGATACCAATGGTTACATACACACTGGGGCGAGAATAACTAATCCCCTAGCTGTACCTAACATCATGGTGAGGATAATCCGCGGTGTAATTTCAGGTGAGAATGACCCACTTAGGTCTTTTGTCAAATTGCGCGCGAAATTCAAAGCCCTCAATAATACTTACAGTGCTTGGGACTCGCATTAGCTCAATCGTCCCTAAGTGATGGACTAGACCGCCCTGCAGGGCTGCTGCACTCGACATATTGTCTAGGTATTACGAACAGTTCGAATATGTATGTAGTTTTTCTCCACTCTTAGGGGGTTTTGATTTTCGAATATGACCTGCATTCAAAGTTGCAGGTAAAATTGCATCGACGCTGCCAAAAGCAACAGAAATTATTTAGGAAAGGCTCTTTTCTATAACGTTGTAAAGAAACCTGGAAGAACCCTTTCCAATTGCTTCTTGATTACTTTTCTGTGCGCCCTTCAGGGTCTCAATTTTTTGATTCAATACTTAATGACGTTGCTTATCGTATTAATGCATGTCATAACTAAAGCAATAGTCAATTCTCAAGATCTTCTCGCACTGCAGAATTCAAATTTTAGCCGCAGTAACAATGACTGTGATATCAAAACGACCGAAACTAGCTATTGGGGACCGACAACATCCCTCATCTAATATTATCGTATGTTAAACCAATTGTCGGAAGCGTTTATGACGAATTTACTTATTTACACTACGATCAACATGTGCAGCAGGAAGCAAAGGATCTTTGAAGGGTGGCCGATCATGGTTGGTTAGCGTGACGCCTGCAGAGCTGACGCATCGCTTAATTATACCCCATAACTAAAAACGACAGGAGTATGTCCCTAAATTGCTTGCGAAAAGTATATACCTTGATATGTAAACCCTTTGGTATAAGTATCGATAGTAATAATTTGTACTTTCGCTTGTAGGATCTGTTCATATCAGTACACTGATATCCATATAGTATTGAGTTTTCAATTCATGGACATGTCTAGTCCCATATACATGTGTCAATAATATGTATTACAGCTATATAAGTGCTGCAGCATATATATACATAGGTTTATGTATATATGCTTACAGTGACACTGATTTCTCACGCGAGCCGCATGCTTGGTTTCGCGTAACGCCATTGACGGAGCATTGTGTCCATAACTGAAAATGACAGGAGTACGTCCCATAGGGATCGACTGGATCCTGCAGGACTAATTTGGCTCGGGGTGCTGCAGGAGAGGTGTTGGATAACGACGTTGACGGATACATTGTTGGGTATCCTAGCGGAGCTAAAATCCAGTTGTTTGCGGTGACGGCTGATCTTCTCCTGGGACTGGGACTGGGTCTTCCCCGAGGTCTTTCAGCCCAAATCTAAATTTCAGCAAAAACAGACAACAGAATTAATAGCTGTGAAAGCAAAACGGTTCATTCCTCTCATTCGCTTTGCAATTCTCGTGCAAGACATCATGGCTTCGAGTTGAGGTAAGAAACGAACAGCACATTTTTCGAAAATTAGATCCCGACTCCTTCTCCCTTGGTCTTATTCATCCAAAAGCCGGCGCACGCCGAGTAAGATGTGTTTGATGTTAAACGGACGATGCAGGTAATCGTGGGGTGGGTTGCGGTTGTCCATCCATCCTCCCACTGCATCTACGTGTCTAAATTCTGAGCGGCAAACTAACCTGGCGACAATAGAGTCGCATAAACTGCACGTCAGCCTGTTGTGTGTAAACTTGTGGGGCGCAACGTGCAACAATCGAGGAGAAACGCGTTCTAAAAGCAACGCGGCGCGAAAGCCGCCAACCGAATCGGTAAGCCGCGCCTTTAGCGAAGCGAAAGGTTTGAGTAAACGCGCGTTGAGATATCAAAAAATGTCATTAATTTCAAAAAAATTAATCGACTTTCAATAAAAAATACAAAAATCCCATTCAACTTAAAAATCGCCGATTCTCCATCGATTTTTCAAACATTCTCCCGTCATCGCTTCAGGTAATAAAATTTTTGCAAATATTTGCACGGATTTGCGAGCCGTTCAAATCTTTTGTCAATAAGAATCCGTGAGCGTGTCGTCGTTGTCATTAATCACATGAGCCGGTCGGACGCTCCCTGCTCCCCTCTGGATGGCATCCCTGCGGTTCTCTCCTGCACCCTGCATCTCAGCTGGACCCCTGTAGCCCATGCAACTAGCACCAGCACTAGCACTAGCACTAGCACTCGCGCGGCGAGCGTTTCTGTAATAGCAATAAAGCCATAGTGCGGCCACAGCTAATAATAATAAGGTATAACCGTGTGTGTAAGGCACATAGTATGTACTGTGTGCACGGCAGGTATACCACATACATATAACTACTATGGGTATATGCCTATAGTATACATGACTAAAATGCGACCGTGGCCATTTTAGGCCTGTCGCCGCAACAGATCACAGAGGACATTCAGCTCGCCGACACATTTGTCACCCAGCGGCGAAGCTCAAACGTCGACTAACTCCACAGATTCATTCTGGCTCTTGCTCCTCCTTCTCTTCAGCTCGACTCATATCACATGGACTGCACTCAAAATGCGTAATCGATATGTCAACAAATTTTTGCACGGTGAAAAAGACCTTGTCTCGGATTTAGCTGGACACTAATTATCGAACCCATTTTCGATAAGCCAAATATACGATTGAATAAAAAAAGAAAAAGGAGAAATTTTGAAAACGATTAAACTTTTCGGATTTTTTGGCGAACAGCTGCTTTCTATGATCGAATCGCAAACGTTTACGGACCCTTTTTACAAAAAACGGTATTATAGAGAAAAAGATACAGCGCTATAAACATGATGTGCATTTTTTTTTTTTCATTTACCACAAAGAAAAATCGTCGAGTGAATGATCTTCCTGTCTTACTTTCTTGAAACTTATTATCAAGACATGAACAGCTTTAAAAATTCATTAATCATTTATTTGCATTATCTTTCGACTGTCCTGGACCTTGAATGTTCAATATTTGTGCACAAAAAGTCGAAATGCCGTATATATGCACGTTTACCGGAAAGGGCCTCAATTAGTAAATTTCTTCCATAACTGGAGCCAAACTTTCCCTAAAAACCCGGCTTTTTTTATTGTTCCAGTTAATCAGCGGCGCCACCTTGCATCTCCTAATTCACTTTTGTTTCACTTCTTGGCGATCCTGGGACATGCAGTGATGAAAATGGTCGCATCAGGGCTGAAAACCAGAAGCCCTTATTCTGGTTATCAGGTTGTTAGTCGAGAGTTATTGGCTCGTTTATGTCAGGCGGTGCTGCTCCTTCTCCGCTAATAGGTTGCGGACGTGTGTCCCGCGATGCGGTTCTTAAACCGCTCCAGGATTCCTGACCTAGACTGCAGGGGTGGCCTGTACGGCGGCATCTTTCATCTTCAGACCCTGCAAGCCGAATTTTCGAGTTCCATCGAAACCCAGGGTGGGCATGCAGAGACGGTATGTACCTACATGTCAAGTGCAGTGCGGAAAACTATTCAGACCGCATATCTCATAGAATTCAAGACCATAGGCATAGCATCCCTGCACGGTGACGAGTAATCTCCCAAACTCCGTTGTTTGCTTATTATAAAATCAATTGAACCTTTTTTTTTTATCACACTTTTCATATTATAGCAGAGTAAGCTGGAATATGAACAGACCTCGACATCTTGTTGGCATCTTCTTAAGAAGCGGCGTGGCCGCACGACGCTCGACTAGCCAAAGAATTGACTGTGCGATGTCGAAACCTTTTTTGATATTAAAAAAGACGACGAACAATTGGAAAGCACCTCAGTAAAAAATCGAGTGGATACTTGAGGCTACTTTCTTGGTCCTTCTTCGGGTTATAAGAAACTGCCAAGTTTCACTTATTTTCCTTTGTATTGGAGGTAAAATACACTTTCACAAACCCTGGATACCTACACAGTTTCCGCGGATCAAACAGTTCCTTCGAATATCGCTGATGCCTTCATTTATCCAAGGTTGGCTACCAGATCAGCACAAGCCTTCGAGAGACCAATAATTTCGGAAAGACTCTGAAATTTTCTCCAGAGTAATCCGAAATACAAGAAAAAAGAGTTCAGTGCGATTGAGATGTTGTCTTCGACCCTTTCGCCGATGTTGACAGACATTGAGCGTTTCGCGAAACGAATGATCCCTCGATCACGAAATCCGCCCCCAAAGGAATGGTTTGGGATGCGTCTTCTTTGGCGGAAAAAAGCGCCGGTGTATTAGTGAGCAAAGGTTGTGCATGATCGTCGGTGCCCTGTGTAGCCGGATCGTGGGCGGAGCGTCGGGACGTTCGGCGTCGTGTGTCGAGGATGAATTGTCAATGGGGTGCATTGTGGTTCGTTCAGGGTATAAAACACCCCTGTTCATCGGCGCTCCTAGTCGTCAGCTAGTAATAAACTCCCTCCCCATTAACGCCGTCGATATATATACATACACATACATAGATGTAGGGGAATAATCGCGGGGCGCCACCCTCCGACGCCTCCGCATAGAGGAACCCATTCAGAAAATGCGTGAGGGACTTCCGGGCGGAAGGTGTGACACTTCGTAGACGATTCTCAGACGCGTTACGCACGCGGTAACACTTTGATCTCTTCATAAGAAAAATAAAAGAAACGCGGTACAACGCCTGCGAGTAATATACCACGGTACGTTTCTCTTTTACGCACCCCCGCGCACATCTTGGATCGTTATGTATTCGTATCCGTATGATCGTGTGTCAGAACTAGTCGGAATGATTTTTGGCCTGTTTTGAGTTAACCACGTGTTTAATATATTTCTCACTCGGAGGGCGATACGGGAATTCTCAAATTTCGTCTTAGTGTACCAGGAAGGCGAAGAGATACTTAGGGTTCGTTGGATAACTTCTAAACAAGTCGACCGATTTCATCAAAATTCGTTACACAGATGCGTCGAATCACTCGTTGATCTGATATCAAATTCTAAAAAAATCGGTGCACGGGTTCGGTTAGGGGTGGCAAAAGCGTTTTTTTCGAAAAAGCGTTAATATCATGTTAACCGTTCGTAAGATTCCAATAAAATTTGGTAAGTTGTTAGTTGTCGAACCAACGAGCTTTTCCCCAAAATGTAGAATGATTTGGAAATCAATTGTGGGAGGGTTAGCAGTTTGAATTTCATTGCACGTTTCTCAATTATTCTCAAAACCCAGTTAGAATAAAAATCTGAAAGGCTCCTAAGAGGACCTGGTCGAAAATAAGGACGTCAAAAAATGTACGCTGCGGAGTCCAGTTCAGGGTGTTTAGAGTTTCGGGTCCTGGAGTGATCTCCCATCAGCACCACACAGTGCGATGATCACCGTTGCTAGCACCTTCCATAGTTCTTTATACCTGGATCTTTGGCCACAACGGGACCGACGTCGGCAGCTGTCGGATAATTGAATTATCTCGTTTCCAATTCGACGCGGAGATTTTCCCCGAACGCGGGTCCGTCGAAGAGTCACGATGGCTAAATATTGAAAAACATGCCAGCCATTGTTGAGGCTCCTAGCCAAAGAGGGTTCTCGGTGGGGTTACAGAAGGCGGAGCGCTTTGGCTCCTAATTTTCTCTCTCTATACTTCTTATTTTCGCTTTACCTCGCTCCATTTTTCTTCTATTCTTTACCTTCAGCTCCTTTACCTTCTCTAATTCCTCCGCATCTTAATTGTCTTCATCTCACCGATATAAAAAAAATTCTCACTTCTTGATACGTTCGATCGTCAATAGAATTCATTCAATGGCGACAAGGGATGAGATTCCGACACGCCAACGGCGTCCGATTCAACAATAACATTTTTCTACAGTTTTGTGTGCTCTGGTGATCCTCCTGATCGGGCATTAGTGTTTTACGACGTCGCATTATGGCTGATCGTCACGCGCGTCACTCATTATTGTCAGTCGGACGTTGGGTCGGTCACACGACTCGAGACTCGACTTCACTTAGGCATTATTCTTCCTTACGACTTTCAAACCTTGTCTAACACGAGTTGGGCTCGGCCGCTGGGCACCAGTTTCGCAGGCCACTCACAGCGCACCGGAACAGGATGAATGCTGCACGTATCTAACCGTGACGCAATGAAGATTACTAATTTACAACCGTTTCTCCTGGACGTTATTACAGCTCGCTTTTCCGCCCTCTCACTGGGATATTTCTGCCTTTGAAAACCCCCTGGGCGTGGTACCGAGAATTATCAAAAACGAAGAGATATCGCAGTTTTTTTAGATCTACTGATCGAAAGTCTAACATTTCCGTCGAAGAAGTTCAAGCAGAGCCCGTTTCCTTTTCTCGAAAGTTAGTTTGTCGAATATTTTCACCTCTCGAAGTTAATTTGCATTATTTTAAGACTGGGGACTTCAGTGTACACGGATTGATGGGCGTGGTAGTACGATGAGACGTATTGTCAGACCCTAAGGGGTTGTCGAAATGAGATTAATGCGTTTCACGGGTAGGAAACAATGCGTTTGAACGGCAAGGACGACGGTGGACAATAAGGCCCTGGGTGGCGTTGAAGAATTGGTAACAAAGACCGTCTCCCAACAGCTCCCTAGAGTCCAATATTAGTACACTGTGCAGTAAAACTTCTTTTTCAATGCCCTTCGAACTCTTTCGCAGGATTTTTCTTCATCGTCATTTAATCATTACACGATACGTACAAGGCAAACCCTTGGCTTTGTCATCGTACTTTTGAAACTCGTTCTCGGTTCTTATGAACATTCGAACAAAATGTAGAAATCATTGACAAGAACCTATCGTAGAAATTATAATTAAAAAATTTGTAAACGCAGTGACCATATTGGTGAGTGAAAAAATCCTGTAAGTCGTAGAATAGAGTAATCTCTGGCGATTATGAACGCAATAAATAGATTATCGTTGGAACCTCCCCCGCGGTGAGTGTGACCGATCTCTTCATCATTCGGGTGGTAGAGGTTTAGCTGCAGGAGGATGCGTAGTATAGAGAGAACGTACGGCGGCAGCGGTTTCGAGGATCGGCGACCCCGAGGTCTTTTCAACCGCCGTCACGGCGAATCGGCGAAATTAGCGGCATCTGGCATTTCGGCGTTTTCAGAAAATCCGTCAAAGGCAACCGGAGGCGTGGTTCTTACCCGGGGGGCTGCTGCAGTGCAGAGGAGAGCAGGAGACCCGACGTCGCCCCGATTGAGACCTCTCCTTTCAAGTTTACAAATATTTGCCGAGTCGCGCCGAAAATACGGCAAAACCACCCAGACCAAACCTGAGGGATATCCAGCATCCCTTATATTGTGGGAAATATTTGTAAAAATAAATAAATATTTCACGTAAACCTAAAATCAATATCCATTCCATTCTATTCTTCTCTCTTACGATCGCGGAAAGAAATGGCAAACCGTTTCGCACTATGATTCCTGAATGCATAGGGATAACATGCGACGATAGGTATACTAGACATACGTGCGAACGTCTCGTTCCGTAATGTTATGCATATGATCTGAAATTTGGATCGTGACAGAATTCGGCAGCGCCCCTGATGCATTATGTATATGAAAATAATAATCGGAAAGGATCTTTCGGTGGTATAAGTGGGTAATAGGTATACATAAGATATCGCGTACAATTGTCTAGAATCCGATGGTATCGCAGGACGTGGACGGAATGCCGGTTTAGGAATCTGTTTAAAGGCACTAATTGGTACTGTGGCGAATATGACAAAAGATACTCGTCGTAAAGAACTCGTTATGAAATTCCTCCATGACGAAGCTGGGAACGGTGGATGCCTACCTACGTCTACCTATATACCCATACCTATACCACTAATAATTACGTTACCTCGTTTCGCTACCAGCTTCAAATTCCCGTTAACATTTCTACCCAATCACCCCATAGAGCAACATAGACTATCGGAACGAGCTGCATCTGCGTTAACGATAACGATGTACAAAAATATAGAGAAACACTTATTTATTCCAACTTCCATCTAAAATTAAATAATTTACATATACAGCTAACGAGCGTTAGCTATAATTATTATGAAAAACTTATGGGTTTTGGTTTTTTCACGTATGACTTACGAGTTCGTTTTCTCATGAAGAAAACGAGTCGATATCCGGTTAATTAAACGAATCTTATGGTTATTCCAATTTTAATTCAAACGAGATATCAGCTTGGAATATTTCAGGCGTTTTAAGTTGCCTAGGTTCAGGCGTCGCGATAGATTTTCCAGCTAAGTAAACGCGTGGTATGGTTTTTTCGGCGCGTCAAATTTCACCGATCTTCTAATTTAATGGCGAGGAACGACCGGGGTGTCCGACACAAAGCTCGACGCAACGACCACCGCTAATCTCACTCGCGTTTTTGAAAACCAAGAGAAACCCCGGCGCGAGCCAGTCTCGAGGCCAAATCGTAAGTGCGTCAGGGACGCACCTAGGTTGATCCAAAATCTGCGATTTTTCTCTTCATCGGCAATGAATGTAATTTTTTTAAAAGCTCGGCATCCGGAGATCTCCAGTGTCCCTAATTAGTGCCAAATCGCAAATGCATGGGTGTTGTAATAAATTGATTAGTAATTTCCTCTGGTCTTGAATTGTCATTTGATGTCTGATACTCGGATATTGCTTCAGAAACCTTCAGTCCTTCCCTGCAAAGAATTTCAGATTTTATATTGCTGTCATAAAACAATTACAAGACATCACCGGACATTTCAAGCCTGCAAGTTAGACTTCGTTGATTTATAGCTAGGTATATGTATGGCCGTGCCTCCTTCACCTGAAACCCAACAACCCTGACAATCTAGACGAAGGATACCGGATGTCTGCCACGCTTAGTACCTCGTCCTAGCCATTTTTTTATGACTGGGGGGTTCTCCCTGCGCTTAAATTATCCTTTGGATAATGTCAGATGTGCAAATGACTTATCAAAATTCGATTTTTGATTTTTTCACTTGTCGAAGACGACAGAATTAGAGAAGAGAAGAACTCCGGTACGAGTGCAAATATAGTTGCCAATTTACTAGGAGTCAAATTTTCTGACAAAATGACGAAGGGAAGGAAGGTGTTGCCTTCATTAGTTGGTCGCGTGAGTTCGTCGATGCGCCATAACTGTATAGGTATAGGTACTGGTACTTGTTGCCAGTAATTTATAACATCATAAACTAATAAAGGCATTAAGTACCGGTCACAACGCTAGCTAGTCGTCAACAAGTCATAATCCATAAGAATAGAGTACGTTGTATAATATAAGGGTGCGCGTTACGTCTGGCAATGATGCGCGAGAAGGAAGTGCAGTATAGAGAAAGTCAATGCCGATGTGCGAGAGCGAGAAAATGATGCTGATTTATGAACCGATTTTCTTCACATTTTAGACAATCAATTGTGCAATTGACTTTGAGAAATTCGAAGGACGTACGTCTTACGAGACTCCAGGCACCCTCCTGGCACGCGATCAGTCTTGAAACCAATAAGGTACTCAAAGTTCCTCGACCTTCGTTGAAAAGAACTACGAGGTCGACGGGCTAGATATGAAGATGCGAGATTTTCCAAGAAAATCGCTAAGAAATATGACGGAAGGTTTTTCACTTCGCAGAATATTGCAGCCTTTAGCATTCGTTGTTCATTAATTTTAGTAACGTATGTGAAATCGTGTACTCATGTATGTGAGGGCAGATTCTGTAGTGCCGATACGTAGGTATATGGTACTATATTGTATATACCGATATAATATGAATATAGATTCTGGAAATTATCATATAGGCACGACTGACCCTTTTCAACTCATTTTTGTCTGCGCTCAATATGGCAGTCGCTGTCAAAAGAGACAGAAATTCAAGCACCATTGAATTTGAATGCTCAAATGCAAAGCGAGTACGACGTGGCGTGTCGTACAAATTCGACTCACTTCTCCTCGTGCTGGTTATACCGTTTCTTTATCCGTTCAAACTTTAAAGCAACGTGCGTGCAGAATTTACGCTCTAATATGTCGACGTCAGTATAATACCGTTTGAACGATAAATAAATAAATAAATAAATAAATAAATAAATGAATGGATGAAATTTCTCTCTCTTGAACGACACATCAAAAACAGATTTGACTAAATTTTCCAATCCTATTGAGAGTAATTCTGGTTCAAGTGGCCCGAAAAGACAATTTTTACGAAATTTTGTACTCAAGATATTGAATTTATGGAAATTCGAAAAAGTGAGACTATCGAACTCGTGATAAACTATAATACCGACTTTCTTGGGATATGCTTTTTGAATAATTTGAACAATGTTGGAACTAAAATTTTATTGAACTAGATTTTCTCGATTCTTTTCTGTTCACATTGTTCTCTAGATCATATAATATGTGTGTATTCCTCGGGGTGAATGTATAGACGTACTACCAGCTCGAATTATGTAGGATATTGCAAAGGTATACACATTACAGTGATAGGTATACATATATATGGTATATATTATATATATATGTTGGGGAACGGGAAGCAGGGGCTGAAGTAGCCGCGAGATATTTTTAAAATGCTTGCAGAGCTCGCGTTTCGAAGAGGTAGAAAGGGGCGGGTAGCCGGGAGTCACGAAGACGTCGAGGACTCTCGCCTGGGCGCTCGTGCCCCGGACAATGCCGCCATATTGTGAAAATATTGATTAGAGTTCACCAACAATGGAGACAATGCGAACTCCTCTCATCGAACGACGTCTTCGTTACTCGAGCACGTGGTCTTCCACGTAGTACATAATATAATATATACCTAGATTCTACAATTCTTCTTTCTCAAACCAGCTCCGCCTCCATATACAGCTATACGTGTTCGATATACTCCTTGATGGTCTTGTTACCTTCCATTTCTCACTTCGTAATGTCGGAATGAGGACAGATAAACTCCGAAAGTCCAGACCCCTCGAAGCCTATAAAGATTCGAAAATTTCAGGCGAAACCAAAAAATAGTTTATTCTAATCGAGACCCTCCATACGGAAACCCATTTCATCTAGTTCACTCGATAACTTCATGACGTTTTAAATAATTAATAGGATTTTGAAACTTTTTTTCCAAAAAGTACATATCAAGACGATCAATTTGACCCCTTATTGGTATCGATACGATCAACACAGCCCGATTCATTGAACACTTAATGAATACATACGCGAATTTGAAGTTACGGATCTTCGAAATTTTTAACCTCCGGTGTTCTTCGTTTCAAAGTTTTTCAAATCAGCTATGTCGACTTTCGGGGAACTACCGTTTCTGAAAACTGTGAGTCGGTGATATTCGAACTGGGCAGTCATTTCGCACGATTATTTTAATATACTTACCATCAAAGTAGGGTAGGTTTTATTTTTATTTTTTTATTTTTATGATCATTATTGAGGAAGATTCACTCATATAATCTAGAAATCCTCTAGAATTAACATGTAAAGGTAAATATATCCAGCAACTGACTGCAAAATCATCATGGAGCTACAAAACGATCATTTTTAAACATTTTTCACCCTTTTAAGATCCGGATGATAAAGTGCGCGACTGCTTCGTGCTCGGCAATAAGCTGCGGTGGTACTCGAAAAGTTTGCGCGTACCTAACTCTCAGAGTTCCTCGTGCCCGTTGTCAGTGTTGAACGTGGTCCGTTGACGATCGGCTAAAATCTGCTGACGCTTTTCAACCCCTAAGAAACCGAGGAAGCGAATTTTCTTGCCTTGGTGATCCGCACCTTTAGCACGAAGAGGCTCGATGAAGAGGTCCAAAACTAGAACGTTTGATTTTCTATTAACGCTTTTTAAATTCTTTATTATTTTCTGCTTTATTTTACTCTTTCAATTATCATCTGCACGCGTCAAGCACCCGGCCGAATCGCATCGCATCGCATCGCATCGCATCGGTGCCAGATGGTGTTTCAGGGCGCCCGCAGGCCGCACAGAGCCAACCATATCTACATCCAGCACCCATTCCCGATCGAACGAAGTGTGGCGACATTTAGAGCGGCTAATTGTACCGGCTGTCATACGTTCGCGCGGTTAATCGACACGCGAACCCCCGCCGCTTAACCACGGCATGTGCGCGTATGAAAATTACGCGGGAAAACTATATAGTTGCTCATGCGGGGGCATTGTTCTTTCAATTTTTACAACCGTGTTTAGACATTCTTGGGAGGCTTAGGAAAGGAGGAAAACTCTGGGAATTTTGAGAGCAAAATAAAGTGGATTATATGGTTATAGGTATGCATACATATACATATGTACGAATGGTGTATATTATATACGAACAGGCAGGTATTAATTATTCTCCGACTCAGCGACCCATTACCAAAGCAGTCGGCCTCTCCCCGCCCAAATCCCGAAAACAAAACGCCTTCGGGATCGGCGATATGACTTTGAATTGAATCCTACTTCTATTTTACGTGCCCACGATGGAGCGCACCCGGTTTGGTGCAACCGGTTAACCGTAACGTGCGATTCTGTTGTTTGTGGTCACTCTTTAGTCGACTCAATTCGCACAAAGAAAGGTCTGAGCTCGGGGTGCACCTCCGCCTAAGTGGTCCGGGCAGGGGTGCCGACGGGGTGCGCGATTGATTCCTGCTTTGTGAGCTGTTTTATCCTGAAAAACACTCGCGCTAGTCCACGACCGATAGTTCCTTCCCCCTCCGGCATTTTCTCTCCCTCCGCGGTTGAAATCTCGCCAAACAGTTTTCCCGCCTTTTTTTCTTTTTTCTTTTTTTGTCAAACTTGAATAACAACGAATATAACTATCATGCGATTGTATAGAGCGTCAAGTCTTCGGCATGGAAATGAAGAGACAACTGTGAAAGTCACTTCCTTCAATGCACAGACTTCATTTACCTAAAACTATATTTTCTCCCAACGGACGTGTAACGGAAATAACAAAAGCATTACACCTGACTTATTACATTCAACGATCAAACTGCCACCACGTCTGCCAGTCAGTCTGTCTGTTAGTCCGTCGATCGTTTGTCATTATTTTTACCATACTTTAGGCTAATAGCATTGACACATGTCGCCTCCAAATAATTCCCCAGCTAGACCCCATTTAGTAACCATAATTTACGCGCCCTGCCGCTATCTATGCTATGCGATGGTATATCTACAAGTTGTAAGATCACACCTCGGTGCCCGAATTGCTTCGTATGGAATCGACCCATAGGTTTGAGTTCCGTTCGAAAAATCTGTGTGCATAAGCGCCGAGTCTCTTATCTTATCCAGTAAGATTGTCGTTCTTTGATCAGGCAACATAAATATAGGTCCGGGTCGCATGGGTCACTTACAGCACGAGCAGTTTGCTCCGAACCGCGAACGATCAGTGATGGCAGTTTGCCTGTTATTTCGAATGCAACATTAAGATCGAGTGTGAGTTTAAAAGGGCGTGAATAAAATAACGGTGAGATTAATGGGAAGAGAATGAAGTGAAAGGTACGAGACAGGAAGCCAAACCGCAACCATGAGCAGCATTGATTTGTGGGTGAGAAACTTCGGGGCGCGTTACGGACTCGTAGTGATTGGTATCATCTTGATACTCCTGTGGATGGCTTCTAGATGGCCAAAGTTTCGCGCGGTTTCGTACCGTGATTATCTGGTTGGATTTGAGGCCGAATGTTCAGACTTAGCTGCCTTCCATAAACGCCGGCTTTTCGAACCTCTACAAGGTCTCATTTCAGCGGATGAAACTCTTCGTGGTCTAGGTCGAATCCGGATCCTCGAGATCGGCGTGAAGACAGGTTCGCCACGGTTTCACAAAGCTCGAAGTTCCAAGTTCCCAGAAAAATGATGAACTGTGGATGTAGGTATAAGAAATGTCCTCATTTCAGGTGAAAACATTCCGTTTTATCCCGACGATTGTCACCTCGTAGGAGTAGACTGGAACAAGAAACTGGCCGACTATCTCTTCCACGACGATAACGCTTGGCGTTTTCGGCATGTCTTCGTAGAGCAGACTGTTGTCGGTGATGGAAGTCACTTGGAACGTGTAATACCATCGGAAAGCATCGACGCCGTGGTTACCACCAGGAGTTTATGCTCTGTGAATTCACCCTCAGCAGTTCTTCGAGAAATTCGTCGAGTTCTGGTACCGGTAAGATCGATTTTGGAGCTAAATTAATATGTTCAAAATTTCGAAGACGCTGAAATAACCACCCAAAAATTGTTTTCCAATTCCGTAACTAGGGGGGAACCTATTTCTTCATGGAACACACGCCTGACCCTAGACGAGGCACGTTCATTCATTGGTTACAAACGTTTTGGTCTCGATCTGGAATCTGGCCAACTCTTTACGGCGGTTGTCGCCCGGATTCGGACCCAATTCGAAGCATAGAATCGGTTGGTTTCAAAGAAGTTCGATGGCGAAGAGCAACGCTGCATGGCAACGTGTCTCGACCCCATCATCTGGCCCTCACCCGTTACCACGTCATCGGTACAGCGATCCGATGAGAGAAAGCAATCCAAAATTAGCAATAAATTCACGCTCAGTTATGATTAGGTAATTTATTGCGGTGAAGTGGGAGTTTTAGGAATCGGAGAATCGTTTGAAATTATAAACAAGTTTACGATGGAAGATGGATAGAGTTGCTATGAAAATTGATAAATTCAGCTTTTAGCGTCACATTCCAATCCCATCAAAGGAGTTAAGTATTTTATGTAAAATGATGAAACAGGTTCGAGTTGACAAATTGATACTTCAATTAAAAATAAAATAAAACGCATTCACAATTCATTATTTCATATCCTTATTTTTAGAACTAAAGTTGCCACATTGCGGTGATTTATTCGACAGATCCCACCTCCTGGTGCTAGTATATCGTAAATTAATTCAGTCAGTTGCAGATTTATTGGCACTTCTTTCGGGCTGGTCAATGCATAGACTATTACAGTATTTGGGAAATACTGTTCAAGCGATGCAGCCAGAATCGATAATTCACAACCGATGAGTATTTAAACCGTGGGTCCAACAGCTTGTGTAAATAAAGCACCGCAAACTAAGCGATTAATTGCGTTAAATTGAAATCATAATGAGATTGAACCTATGTACAATATATTTACATTTATTTTATGAAAAAAGATACAAACTTAACGAGCTTACAGCGTATCTAGATATTATAATCCAGAGTGGTCTAGAATTAAATAATTTACGACCTAGACTCCGTACAAACAAACATCTACAATTTATGCGTCTACACTAACGTCGCGTAATTATATACAGAAATGTTATATTACCTAGTTTAATTCATCATAAAATAAGCTACGATTTGTCAGAATCTAATTCCCAGTATTCCTTCGTTCTAAATACAATTGCCGAGTTAGTGCAGCGCCGGTTCATTGTTTTTCTCTTCGAGGACGAAGGAGCGCCTCTTTTATCTTTGATCCTGCGCTTGTTAGGGCTAGCAGAACCTTTCTTTGAACCAATTCCGAAGCTCTCATGTTTTTCGTCCTTATTTTTACCCCGAGAATCATCGCCCGCATAATTCTTCGAGTATAAAGTCATTACGACGTCATTATCCGACGATTCGTCATCAGAAACAATTAGTAATGCACTAGGCGCAATACTAGTTTCTCTTACATCATTTATCAACCTATCCTCTACCTTGGGGAAAGTTTCATTTATTTTCTTGTCATTTGGTACCCGGTTAACTTCAGGCTCTTCTTCGCTATCCGTGAAGTCAGCCGCACTCGCAATCTTATGAAAAACATCTCTGTTCTCGCTCCTCGGAGATTTTGGAGCCCTTTTTTGCCCCCGATCAACGGGCGTTCTACGAGTTTCCGAAACTCTATTCGGCTCATTTTCTTTGCCGTTTATTCTCGGCTCGGCGATTCTATCGCCGTCTATTCTCTTTCCGAAAACGACTGTGTCAGACCTATCGCTATCACCGCAAAGATTATCTTTTCTCAACTTTCTTGCACTTCTAGTTTTCCTATTCACTCTGCTCTGAGCTACTAGATAATCCCTACGCGCTTCTTCCGATTGTTTATCTTTATTTCTTTCTGAACGTCTGTTGTTTACTCTCGGTGATTGCTCTTCCAATTTTTCATTCTCGATTTGAAAACCCTCTGATCTATACCCGCATTCATCTTCTCTCGAACACGTAGTTAGCCCCGTAGATTCCGTAGAATTTCGAACTTTGTTTCGCTTGGAATATTTCTTTGTCACTATTCGTGGCCTAGTTTCAAGAGTCATTTCCTCCTCTCCAGAACTGCTGTATACAATTTTGTAACAATCATGATTTGTTTTGGTGGATTTAGACGCTCCACTATCATCAATGGTCTTACCATCCGCGGCACTAGTCGACACATCTATTCCCTCGTCATTTTTTCTGCTTTTATCCCCGAACGATCTCGATTTAAAAGTATTGCTTAATATCTTGAGATAATCTTCCTCGTCAGAGGACTCTAATACTAATATCGATTCCCACCGATTGTGATTCGTGTTCGTGAATGTAATCGTCGGGTTTTCTTTGCTCGCTAATTTCGCGTCTGATTCCATTTTCCGAGAATGATTAAATAGATTACGATCGTCATTCAGCTTCTGGGTTTTAGAACGTGTCATCTTTTCTTCCGACGAGTGAGAGCCATCAGTATCAATGACAACATTTTTTGATAGTATCTTCACATCGCGTATAGAGGCCGTCACTTTATTCTTCAATTTGAGTTTCTTCCTCTCAGGGAGTTTCTCCTTTGTAGTTTCCTTCGACGCAATATTCTCGCGCTTTTTTCCGCCGCTATTGACCTCCTTTTCAACTCCCTTCTCATCAGTCTTCGAGTTCTCCCTCTTATTCTTCTTTTGCAACCAATTCTCGTTGTTCAGCTTCTCTAATTCTCCGCAGCAGTTTCTCAGGTCCAAAAAATCGTGCAAAATGACTTTAGGACTAAGGCAAGAACTCTTGATATGCTTTTTGGAATGAGGTAACAATATCGTACTCGCGTTGCTCAAACTATCTTCATTCTTCTTACTCGACGTGTTGGGACTTGAAGTTGAAGGAGAATCCGTGCCTCCCAGAGACCTCAAATCTGTTGCGCACAAGTTCTTAATGACAAGTCTCATACTCCGCATCCTGCTGGCTCTCGATTGTAAAGAGGAACCAGCGGAAGTTTGGAATATCGAGCCTTGATCATCCTGACAATCTGTTTTCTCAGATCTTTGGACATTTATGATCGGCGAGTGATCGATTTGTTTTTTCTTGTATACAGCGGCGGCAGGTGTTTTCAAGTTCTTCTCCATCTCCTCGTTTATGATTTGAGAAACGTCTTTGGAACTTAAAGAGGAAGAACTCTTGTCCCCACTACTTGTAGCGGATATTTTTGGCAAAGTTTCTTCAGCCAGCAAGTCAACTTCGTTACTTCTTTCCGCACCATCTGGACCAACGGTTACAGAATCATTAGAAACTTTACCCTCAAGATAAATGCTAGTTTTTACAGAATCTGCAACCTTGGGTTTACCCCCTTGTAAAATGTGAAGGCTTTTGAGCGCCCTGGACTTAGAAATCAAAGATCTAGTTCTGTTACGTTTATTAATGGAATGATTCATAGACTTTCTTTCCCACATCGTCAAGAACCTGGGTCTAGACGCAGTTTTCTTTCGCGTGTTTATAGACGGAGAGTCTAAAGCGGGATGAAAGTTCTTCCTAGCCGTCGTAATCTTACCAACAGTTTCAACTATCGGCGTTGTTAAATCAAAGATAGAATCGTCATTGGTATACAGTTTCCTCCGTCTACTTGAAACAAATTGATTTGGAGCGGGTAAAACTTGGTCCGAAGACTCGGAAGAGCTTTTCTCTTCGTTCCCATTACCTTTATTGATAAATTCAACAGCTAAACTACCTATGCCAGATTCTTTAGACTCAAAAGTAACTTCAGAGTCTTTATTGTCTTCATTTCTAGACCGTTTCTCTAAACCCTCTTCAATCTTACGTCTAATATTTTTATCCAAGACAATTATCCCGGAATCCCTATTCCCAGACCGGCTACTTCTCTCCTCTCTGGCATCCGCAGACAAGCTTTTATGCAATACCGACGTCATTCTATCCCAAACATCAGCGTTTTTAGGCGACTCCATAGATCTGCTAAGCAAAACTTTAGATGTTGCTGCGTTAATCGATCTACCAACTTTATTATTGACTGGATTTCGGTTATCGCTATCCCTCTTCATCACAGAATTCGTATTCTTTTGTATATAAGTAGCGATGTCTACAGTTTTAGGTAACTCCATAGATCTGCTAAGCAGAGCCTTAGGTGTTGCTGCATTGATTGATCTTCCGACTTTATTATTGTCTGGATTTCGATTATCGCTATCCCTTTTCATCCCAGAATTGGTGTTCTTTAGTATATAAGTAGCTGTGTCTACAGAGCTGGCCGATGATCCAGTGTCATCAAGATGCTCGCTGCTCTTAGCAAGCTTTTGATTAACGAACATAGAAGTGCAAGGTGAATATTGTCCCTCGTCAACGTCTGTGGCTTCGCTTTCACTGATTGAAACAGTTTCGTCAGACTCGCTTGGCGCCGCTTCCATAGCTTGACAAGGAGGATTTCCTGTGTCTATCCAATACTGAAGTTGAGCGGTTGATTTACGCACAGGAATTCTGACCTGTGATGCATGAGAGCCACTCGATTCACTCACCGGCTTTAACGTCTGTATGTTTAACTCAACGTCGTCAGATATCTGCGAGAGAAAAATTTCATTTCAGATTACAAAATGGTGAAACGAAAGGGCAAAAAAAAAAGAATATCTGTGTAATTAATTCAGCCGTTGTAAAGAAGCGGAAATAATATAATAAGCAGGCTTTTATCACCTCTGAAAATTTTTCGAAAAGCCATGACCACGTTTTCTTTCGCGATTCGAATACTTCTTCGGAGATTTTAAACTCTTCTTCATACGTTCTACGATTCCCAGTTATTCTGTGCGAGTGAAAAGGTTATGTTATGATTTATGCTACGGAGGGGGAATATAACCTAGAAACTCTATGGTTCTTACCGCTTAATTCCGTGCATGTATGATTGCGATAGAAGACTTGTGTCCCGCTGGTCGTCGCCATGATCCATTTTACAATCAACGTTTATGTATTTATTGAATAACCAGAATATCAGTCGGACGTGTTCATATTTGCTTTTATATTTCTTTTATCAATAACAATAATCACCAAACACTCTGTTGTAAACATTTAAACATATTCCTATTTGACGTTAATGACGTTAGAGATGAAATAGGAACGATGGAATTTCTCGTGGAAATGGAACAACGCATGTCTTCTTTTATATCTTTCGTCATTTTTTCGCATAGATTTCTCCGGAAAATCGGGCTTTGATGAAATCTGTACGCATACGTGGCAATAAATAAATTGCGTACGCTATTTACCCGGGTAAATGAAACATGGCAAAAAAATTTGCAAATTATGTGGAATTATTGCGCAGCCGCGGAGAAAATTATGCGGGAAAAATCTGTGTCTGAATGAATGAGGGAACGAACGAAACGGAATCTCCCGCGTTTATGTAGCTATACATCAGAGATGTAAACATTCCTAGTATAAGTCGCTTGGTATTTTGCTTATTATTAATGTGAGTGCATAATGAACGTTGTCTCTTCTGTATTAAAACGTCAGGCAGGTTTCGGTGAGTTATAGAAACTATTATACCGCTATAACATCAAACGCGACTTTCATATTACTCGCAAAATTAAATATAACCTTAATTTTCGTAGGCGGCATGCATCGAAATTTACAACATCTAGTAGTTTTCGCGCATTTTTTAAACGTTCAAAAAATATTTTTGATGTAATTTATTAACCCAAATTCCATATTACAATCCATGCTTCGAACATATTCCTAATTCGCTCTCAAACAGAGACAATTTTTCCATAATTCTTAAATCATTGAACAAACCTATTCAGATGTTGATAACTGGTTTAAAAACTTTCCTTTTTCTCTCCCATTCCCAAACCTCTGGATCTAATTAGCTCTAATTTGACACCAGACTTACTAATCATTCAATCTACTTCTGTGCCAAATTTGGGTAAAAGCTGATCACTCGTTCAAAAGTTATAGACTAAAACGTGATTTGTTTCAAAACATTGAATTTTACTTCTAATTTTTCTACGGCTATCAAAATCGTCTACTTTTCACCTTCGTTGGTCTTTATCAAGTATCCTTATTCTTCACAGAAACTTTGACCGATTACGACATTGCGTTACGTCGTTTAAAATGCTATCAAGATGACGTATACCGTGGTATATCTCCGAGCGTTGACGGGCCAGATTACAATCCCGAACCCCCAGTATTTGCGTGTAGATTCAGCACGACAAAGAATTATGAGCATATGCTTGCCTTGGCGAATGAGGATGGAAAAATAGCGCTTCAAGATACATCGGTGAAAGGATCTTTCGACGAAAGACTAGAGGGAACGCAGGTACCCTTTCTACACTAATTTACGTGGAGTTTAAACCGTTGATCAAACGTCATTCTTTTCTTTGGAATCTCGAAATTCATTATTCATATCTCTTCAGGCTCACTACAATGCGATATTCGATGTCGCTTGGATGCCGGGCGAAATGAAACTCGTTACTGCGTCGGGAGATCACACTGCTAGATTGTGGGATGTTTCAGAAGCAGAAATAAAACCTATAGAGTCTTTTCAAGCCCATACAAGAAGCGTTAAAACTGCAGTCTTTCGCCATCAGGACAAAGGTTCATAATTTATTACCTTATTGAATGAAATTGTGTAATTTTTCTCATCATTTTACATTGTAGCTACTTTAGCCTCTATAACAATGAATCACATATATTTTTTTATAAAACAGCTGTTTTTGCAACGGGGGCCAGAGACGGTGCTATTATGTTGTGGGACATCAGGGCAAACCACACAAACTTTCCAAAACCAGACAATTGTATATATAATTCACACAGCGCAGGGTCTTCAGGTGGATTAAAATCGAGGAGAAGTCACACCCGGGCTTCCCGCACACATAGCATTACCAGTCTCGTCTTTCAGGATGATTTTACGCTGCTATCTTGCGCCGCTGGGGATGGGTATGCATGAAATTTATCTCTGTCCTTTATTCCAGGCGATTTTCTTCAAAACATTTGTGCATACATCCGATACGAAAAGTGATAAATCTGATCTAAATTATGATCTTTCCTTATCCATAGATCCATCAAGGTCTGGGATCTCAGAAAAAATTATTCCTCGCATAAAAGAGACCCATTGGCAAAGAACGTTCTACAATACACAGGTGGAAGCACTAGGAACGGCTTTACCTCGCTGTTAGTCTGCCCTGCGGGAATCGTACTTTATGCCAGTTGCATGGACAATATGATATACGCATATAATATAGCCACGTATAATCCTAGACCAGGTAAAACTTATCTTTGTGAATATTCACTATCCCAGTAGTTCCCCCGTTCGTTGATTACCCGGATAATTGACCATCACGCTTTATAAACAGTTGCTGAGTTCTACGGACATCAAAACTCCACGTTTTATGTTAAATCTTGCCTCAGCCCGGACGGCAAATACCTGGCTAGCGGATCTAGCGACGAATTGGCTTACATTTGGCATACGGACAGACCAGGGTGCCCTTTGGTTAAACTCTCTGGCCATACTGCGGAGGTGACTTGCATTGCTTGGTGCAGCGTTGGAGAAACGAAGGTGAGTTTGCTGTAGTGGTAAGTTTGAACAAAAATTTTGATGCCTTAGGATTCTTATTCTTATTCTTCAATGAGCAGTTTACCAATTTTCTGACCTCTTTATTGTTTCACAGATTGTTACCTGCTCCGACGATTCAAGACACAGGATATGGCGGGTCGGCTTAGAACACAAGGGCGATAACTCCGAAGTAGAGATACAAGGAGAGGCGAATCCAGTTCCAATCGAAGATGCGCTCAGTCATCTTGTTGGTGGCTTAGAAACAACCCCAACTGCTTCTCGGAGATGGATTCATCACCAAGAACATACCCCTGGATCTGATACCACTGTTGGTAAGTGTAGTCTCTGTTAGTATGGAAAATGGATTAGAATTTGAGAATGGATTATGAAATGATGAAAGCTGGAATCAATTCGGCTTTTAATTATGTTTTTCATTTATTGTTTATCCCTCAAATGTCATATCGATCGATTCGAATAATCCAACTAGTCAGCTTTTACAGCTTTCATAAGCAAACCCCATGATTAATCGATTGATGTAAAGTTTCATGAATTATATATGAAAATGTGTTTTCAGGTCCAGCTTCGTCAGGTCCCCCGAGTTCGAACTGTTCGAGTGAACACTGTAACTCGAATGAGAAGGAGGGTTCAACGTCGTCAGTAAAGCGGCGATATTCGCAGATATCAGCGGACGATCTGAGGCTGAAATTTAAATCAGTTTTATCACCAGTTGAAGAAAACGTTGAAGGTAGTAGCGCGAAGCGTCCGCATTTAGAGAACCGAGGAGCCCGGAGATTGTTCAGTCCGGCAAGTGATTGCGGACGGAGATATAGCGCGGGTTACGACTCTGACGAACCTGGTCCAAGTTCGTCGACTCGAAACGATAACGGTGGCGGTGAAACCCCGTTTTCTCCTACGTCGAATCTCCCGAATTTTGTTATAGACGGTACTGCGCCTCACTTGCTACAGATATCGCCGCAAAAATATAAGGAAAATATCGACTGGTTAACGAAAATGCGGAAAGAAAAATTCGAGCAAAAGTCAAAGATTGGTATATCAGAGTTAACCAGTCCTAAAGCAACGGTTACACCCGGACGACGTTCGGGAAGATCACGATCAACCGAGCCTCGCAAAGTTGTTAAAGAGCACTCCGTATCTCTTTTAAATTTCTTCAGAGTATCAGGAAAGGAATGTGACAAAGAATTATGCTTCGCAACAGCGAGCTTGATATCTTCACAATCCACGACAAGTTCTTGTAACGGAGAAACCTCTAATATAAAGACCGAAAAGGCTTTGAGCTGAAACTAAATTCTTAGAAATGACATTATGTATAATACAATAATCACAAAATATGCGAACATTGACGGTACTGTATAGTAAAACACGTTATAATCGTTAGCTGCTCCCTTTGTACGAAACCGCCAGTATTACTTCAAGCTTTTTCCCTTATGTATCAAGTATCTGTTATATCTCTTTCCAATGTGATCCAGTAGTTGACTAACAATCATTATTTTACTGTAACAATAGTGGTAGATTACTTTTTTTCTTTTTATGTTTTTCTCGTTTTAAGTTTGCTACTTAAGCTTACATTCATATTATTTTTATACCATTAAATGTTTTAAGTTTATATAATCAAACGTTTGAAGATCGGTGCGAGAAGAGATTTGATGATAGATATTAAGTACATCGATATTTAATTATAAAATATTATACTATAAGCAAACTCATTGAGACTCTCTTTATCCTAAACGTGATAAGAGCGTATTTACGAGACGTGCGTAAATGTCTCGCGATCGTTCTTATAACTAATTATAATAAAGCAATACATTTATTTGTAAATACTAAATAAATTATTATTTTTATACCAAACAATGGAATTAAACAGTCGTATTTATCATCTCTACATATATCCTCTATCATTGTCATTCATACTTCATTCCGGATTTCAGCTTTCATTAAAACCCATTACGCTCATATTCATGTTTGAAATAATCATCGGAACGAAAGTTCCATTCAACGTGATAATAGGCATTTTTTCGCGAGCCTCTGGTATAGGTACCAGAGCGTACCAGAA
Source organism: Tenthredo scrophulariae (assembly GCA_963978835.1). Classification (NCBI taxonomy): domain Eukaryota; kingdom Metazoa; phylum Arthropoda; class Insecta; order Hymenoptera; family Tenthredinidae; genus Tenthredo; species Tenthredo scrophulariae. The sequence continues at coordinate 1,617,902 of OZ022230.1, read as the reverse complement.
TAATAGTGTGTGTCACTCAAACTATATATTGACACCCTTTGGTACCTACCTATATACCAGAGGCTCGCGAAAAAAATGCCTGTTATGATAGCGTATAATGACGTCATCTACAAGCTAGAGACATACCTAAAACATCGTACTAGTGACGTAATCTGATCTACCGCATGGTTACTTGCGCATGCGCAAAGTTGACGTTGGTACGGACACGTGACGATGAGACCCCGCGTCAGTGCCTGTGGTTTTGGATTGCGGTGATCCACATTATTGTTATGGCACTTTTGTTCCCTGACATCGTATATTTGCGAATTTGATTGTTGCTTTGAACACGAGAATAAATAGGCGCGACATTTTTTAGAGGTGTGAAATCTAATCGACAATGAAACCGGAAGTGAGAATACCGAATAGCGACGACGAGAAGTACAAACAGGCTCTTGCAGACGCTGTACATCATGCAGTTAATCTTCTTAAGGAAGAAGGCGTGATTTCGATTTCTGTTTCAAACACGATTAGCGCAGCGTCCAAAGAAATTGGTAGGGAAATATGCAGACGAGTTATAGACATCGCTGAAGATATAGAACTTGTTGAAGATGAGGAAGTAATGCATCACCTGGACAGTGACTTGGAGGATGACTTCCAAGAGGTTCCACAGCCTGAAGAAACCTGCGAAGAAACTGAACTGGAGAGGTCCTCTGCTAGCAGCGAGGAGGAAGAAGATAGTCAAGACCTAAAGGGAGAGACGCGGAACCTCAATCATCGTGTTTCTTGGGAAACCAAAGTCAAGGCAGTGACTATGGCCAAGATGCATCCAAGATGGAGTTTTGATACTATAAGAAGCAAAACCACGCGTTTTCTGACTAGCCGACGCCAGCTTTGGATGTGGAAACGAGCTATTGAAAGGAAGGGGACTTCACGTACTGATAAACAAAACATAATCGATGACTGGACTTACAAACGTTTCATGGGAGCTAGGTCGCGAAAACGACAAGTTACTACAAGGATGTTACAGCAGTGGGCGACAGAGCGAGCTCAAGAACTCATATCAAGTCATTTTAAATTCAAAGCCAATCGTAATTGGGTAGATAAGTTTAAGAGAGATCGAAATATTCTTCACCGCAGGATCATCAGATTTATAAACAAGGCAGATCCACCGATGCTGGAAGTCATGTTACCGTAATATTTACCCAGGAAGTACTGGGTGGGCAGTCTTGATCGATTGTAGAACTCTAAGAGTGATATAATCGCTGCGATTGTACTTATGGTTATTCTAATAGAGAAATTTTGTTGATACTTCGTCGATAAACGCTCAATTTTTATTATTTTAGTATAAAGAAGTTTGTTAGAATTTTGTTACAGAATTCTAACGCGACAAAGTCATATGTGCCTGAGTGATACGGAGGTAGGGAGTCGGTATTGTTGACAAAAACAGTACCATAAATACTTGTTTACATATTAAGTATATTATTCTAATTATGTCTTCTGAAGAAGTCTTGCCTTGTCTTTGTAAGAATTTAAGAATTTAAATCTAAGATAATAATTACTAAACATCGTACTAAGTTCTACATAATATCGAATAAAATATGATATATTTATATCAGATATCAGACTTTCCACCAATTTTATGTTCAATTAAGTGATTAAATAAACATTAGACTAGTTGCATCAGTCTGTAATTTGGGTGATATTCATATAATGATCTTAAACCAGTTAAGCCAGCTCTACAATGTCACAGAACATACTACAAAACCATCCCTATAATGTTTACATAATACATATTTACACTATATAAGCATTGAGAAATCTCTTAGTAAAGAATAAGCCTTCTCATATGATATTATTTCCCAAAATATTATCGATGATCTGATTCTGGTTCCTGATACCGGAGACTGAATGAAATTAATGTTCATGTTCGATGTTTCATATCAATGTTCCCTTATCAAAATACACTTCAATAACTGAATAGCGGTGACATGATTTATAGCTAATGCAACATATTTTTTATTTACAACAACAATACTGTGTTTTATGTTGGGAGCTGGAGGATAAGATCTTTATTGTTAGATAAGAGAAATTATTGAAAGAGTTCAAGCAAAGTTGTTCAAGATTTTTGCATTATTTGACTGTACGAACTGTTGCCATTCTCTAAGTTAATATAAGTTTAATTCTAAGACTTTGTTATACCAATAATATTCCTAATACTAATCTTTCAATAAATATATATTTTTCTACTGTCGATTTCTATGAATCACCTATTTTCATTCAAAGTCTTGCTGTATTGATGGAGAAAGAACTCTGATGATTCCAAACATCTAGATCGTCTATTTTCGCGTATATTTGCCTATCGCAAGGCTCACGATAAATTCGAATTATTCAGTCAGTGATTCGTAGAATTTGCGCCTGGTGGCGGCAACCATAACTGCGCAGTGTGATCAATCATCAAGTTGCGCGAGCGTCTCATTGCCCGTCCTCCATTAGCAGAAGCAAAATACTTCCGCTAAGATTGTTGAACTCCTTGACATTTGAAGCAATTTGAAGTGGATCACCCTGTCTCTTGTTTATGGTAGCTTTTATCACTTTTTAGCACCTAACTAAAGATGAAGACTGAAATAAAGGTTGAACCAGACATCGAACTCAGCGACGAAGAAAGACATAAGCAAATGCTTGCAGATGCTGTGTATTACGCAGTGAATTTACTCAAAGAAGATGGTGTAATAACGAGCACAGTTTCAAGTGTGATTAGTTCAGAATCAGAAGATATTGCTCGTGAGATATGCAGGCGTGTTAAAGACTTAATACACTTTCCGGAACTAACGTTTATCAAAGTTGAGAACGAGTCTGTCATAGAAAGCGATTTCGAAGAAGATTTTGAGGCAGTTCCAGCACAATCAGCTTTACCTCAGAATGGAGACACAGCTGGTTCCTCTTTTGGCAGTAACGATGATTACAAATCCGAAGAATTTGCAGGAGACTGTTGTAACGTTCCATGGGATATGAAGGTCAAGGCAGTTACTTTGGCAACACTATACCCAAAGTGGAGTTTAAAGACTATAAGTAAAAAGACTGGGAATCATCTCAGATCTCCACACCAGCTTTGGATGTGGAAACAAGCAGTTAAGAAAAGCACTGTTACTGAAAACTACAGTATCATCAGTGATATGACCTTGAAACGATTTGAGGAAGCAAGTTTAAGGAATGAACCCGTGACCATTAGAATGATACACAATTGGGCCATGGAGGCATCGCAGCAATTTCTTTCAACTTCTTTCAAATTCAGAGCCAGTGATTCATGGATTTTCAAGTTTTTGAGAAAGAATAGACTGCGCGAATGCAAGAGCACCGGTTTTTTGAAAAAGTGAATCATGTTTTCATGAGATGGACATAAACTCTGTCTTCATGATGTACATTAGACAATACGTACTTAAGATGGAGACATTTTTTTTTTGATAGACTCAATAGTCATCTTTAGCTGCAATGTAATATCTAGAGTTTTGAAGTCTGATGTGCCTGAATGATAGGGAAGGTAGCAAATTCAATGAAAAAACAAGATAGGATACTGTAATTAACAAAAACAGAACAATTATTGTTTATTTTTTAATTTATTATTCTAGCTTATGGCACTATTTACATGCTGTGTACAAAACATTGTCACACTTTTGGGCAATAGTTTAACCCTTATTGGTTTTACTTCAAACTCTTCATTGTCTATTGAAAACATCTTGGCTTGATCCTGTAAAGAAATATTTATCTAAGATAAAATTGCTGTTGTAAACTACCTGTTCGGATATACCCGAAAGTATTTAATATGCAAGAGAATATCAATTTTTACCTGTATTCTTATTTCAAATAACATAAACATAAACAACATTCAACAAATTTAAAACTAGTTCATATTCATTTGAGATTTGCCAAGCAACACGTACGGATTTAGTGTCTATTCCACGAGGCCGTACTTCCACATCTTTTGCCTCTATGGTTTGTTCGATGGCAGTTTTACTGCCGTCCGCTCTCCTCCATCCTTCCTTCACAAAATCTAAATAACTTACTTTTTCCGGCGCTGTTTAAAACAGAAAAACGACAATATATAATAATTCGACTTGATATTCAAATTTGAAGACTGAATAAGTTGAATTATTCAAAGCCTAGGTATTTTTTCTCACCCAAATGCACTTTAATGGCTGGGGGAGAATCAGAACTCAGAGGCTCAATATTACTGGTAATGATTTCCAACTCTGTTGTAACAATTGGAATTTCGTGAAGTTCCCCACATTTCTCGTTTATTACATTACTGTAATCGATTTCGGAAGCTAGAACACGATATCTTTGAATATGGAAAACGCATTGATGTAGCATACTGCATAACAGCATTGAAAAAGTTGTTAAATATTTGTTTTCTTAGACTACTTAGCACAAGATGAGATTTTTTCCCTCAAGTTGAAAATAGTTCTAGGATAAATATTTGTGAAAATATATTACCAGAAGTTGAATTCCTTCTTTTCGGTATAAATGAATGCCACCATCGTCTGTCGCTAGGGGATGAATTACCGATCTGTGGATTTTGATAGCAACGCGAACACCCTGCGCAAGGATCTGAATAGCGTAAATCTGCGCTACAGTTCCAACTCAGACTACTTTTGTAACCATTTAATACATAAGTTGCATATCTGTAATCATCGAGAGTTGTATTTATAATAGAAACAGTTTATTCAACCGAAATTCATCCTGAATAGTGTTTGACTATTATAAAACATTTCAGACTCAATTTGATCTTGTAAAACTAATTTTTTACCTACGAAGCGATCCCCAGTACCAATATTTGCTACTCTTAGCATGTGCGTCTCGCCACGCTCCCCACTCCACAGTACCAATTGCATAAACTGGTTTAATAAAATTTTCAGGATCTTGCTAAAACATTGAAAAAACAAAGACCTCAAAATTCTTTGCCATTCATTGAAACCAAAAATACCTATACTTGAAGCCCAAAATTTGAGACAATGTATACCTTGGTAAAAATTTTTTTTTAATAATTTACGAACAATCACTCTTTCATCGATAAGACTCAATCTAGTATATAAGCTAAGGTCCATTAAATCTCAAATAATTTCTAATTATGTCTTAAAATCCAAGTAATCAGGTGGATAAAAACTGAGTTAATAGAATATTTATTCAAAGCGTAGCAGCGATTCAACTAAATTTATTTGCAAGGTATATACGCCGCCTTGAAATAGACCTAAAAGTGCAAATTGGAAGAAAATTGATCTCAGAGATGAATGAAGTTCCTCAATTACCTCAAGAGGTTCGATTTCTATGCTATCAACTAATTTGGTAGTATTTCTAACAATAGCCATTGTGGCCTCAGCCATTGCATGTATCTGCGGTAAGTCGGAATACCCATAAAACAGTGAATTAGCCATATTATTAGTTTGTCCAAGTGGTAGAATTCCGATAGGACATTTTTTGACCGTGGCAATGTCTGCGTTACATCTTCGCATTACTCCGGTAACAACATCGGACAAAGATCCATCTCCGCCTGCTACAACTATACCATCTGTTTGAGTATTCAATTTTTCAATAAGATTTCTTGCCTGGCCTTCTGACTCAGTTTGAATTATTGTCACCGCTATACCAGCCAAGTGTAACAATGGCTCGCAGTATTTTTCTAACAAGTCCTTAGCTTTTCTGTAACAAAAGATAATATAGAAAATAGAAGGTAGCAGGTAGAAGGTAAAAGATAGGAAATACCCCCCACATAATCGAGTCAGACAGATATTTCGTTCAGTTGAGATAAAAATAAAAATAAAAATTCAACAGTTTACAACATTTCATTGCTGAATAATCGGCTTTTGTAAATAAATAATTCAATCAAATATACCGAAATTTTATTTACATTGAAAAAAACGATTTTACCTTTTATTAGCCGCTGGATTTAGAATGACAGTAACATGTCGTGGTCTTAATTTTGTAGGTAACGGCATATTTCCGTATCTGACTGCGTCTTCGCAGTATTTTCTCATCAATTGTTCTTTGCTGAAATATTGAATTCAATAATCGATCAGAAGCGGTTTATAATTTGAGGTTATATTATGTTAGGTTATGTTTTAAACATAATAGTTTGCGTCAATAATTACTTATAAGCTTCTACGCCGTAAGAAACACCGTATGATATACCAGCTAAAGCGAAAGTTGATTTTTTCCAATTATTTCTTATTACTTTAAAGAAATTAATAACCCTAGCCATGTTTATTTAAACGCCGACTCGACTGACGTTTGATATTAAAATATTAAATCCTACTCCTATCGTGATTTTTAAATATCTTTCCAAACTCGGCTGCTCAAGCGTTGTTTCCATTCAACGTGTGACGTATTCGGCTCATTGATGAGACGGTTCTGATTAGAGGAATAAAACTCATTCATTGTATCATCAACCAATCACGATTCTCAATTATTTTTAGTCTTACTACCACATTGTACTATGAGTACTACGTTCATTGATCATCTTTAAGTTTGTAGAAATCCCTAGCTGCTATTGGCGGAGGATAACTCATTGATTATTCACAGCCAATCAAGGACAGGGATAGAACGATCTCACGCTCATTGTATATTACGCTTTCTGTACAGATAAATATCAAAAATCTGACTTACAGCTCCATCTATGAGAGCTTTTCTGAAACCTTAGAAAGTTTTATGCTACAACTTGTTATGCCTTGTAAACTTGTAGGTATTCTGTACTCTACTTTATTAGATTGGGGTGTTATAAATAAATAAATAAAATCGCAATACCAAAAATGCAATTCTAAAGCGTAAATTTATTACTTTTACACTTTCTCTTAACGGAGGTAAGCGATCTGTTAACTGGATATAATAATTATTAGATTAGACCAATTATCGCGTTGCAAAATCAAAATAAAACCTGAAATCTGTGAATTTCTATATACTGTAGGTATATTTATCCCTTTTATCTACAATAATTCGCCGTTGCGTTATGAAATATCCATATTAACAAATTTTTGGCTAACATACACGTGTGATAATACTTTCCCATATTCATACGGGTTTAAATTATACATAGGTACTAGTATATTTTTGTTGTGTAAATATCGAAGTTTTAATCCCACTTTATTCCCGAACACATCGTGTGTCATTATTTACAGTGAGTTAACCTCAAACAACAGATTAATAACATCTCACAATCTGCTATGAATATTCTGTCACAATAATCTTTTCCCACGAATTAAATAAGGGAATATAAATCATTAGCTGAACATCGCGAAGATTATAATAAATACAACAATGGATCATGAAGACGATGACAGAGTCGATACCGACGTACCCGAAGCATCAGAAATTAATATTAAAGATTCCGAAAATCATGAAAGAGATAAAAACTCGGCAAAGAGTTTTACGAAAACAAACAAGAGTGAAGGTAATGTTATCCGTTAAATATTATATCAAAACTTTGAATACATGTAACAAAGATTTTAAGAAAAACTATTTTTTTTTCAAATAATTAAGAAACTTGGCCCTAAAAGGTGGGCCTGGTTTATCCTCCGCTTGAAACATGCTGATTATACTAAAACGCAATTCTACCACAAATTTCCCTGAATTATATTTAGGGAAAAAGCTCGTTGCCTCAAGAAGCAGCGAGCAAAGAAATTTCATCAAAATTGTTGTTTCTTTTTCTTTCCTAAACCCAGCGACTAATTGTTCTCTAATTTAATACCAGAGTTAGAAATTATCAGAAGTATCTCTGTGCCAAATTTCGTTCAAATATCTTAGCTCGTTTAAAAGTTATTCCATTTTATTCAATTTAATATTCAAGAGTGTAAATGATCTCCTGTTATGTAATATATCCTTAAAATAATGATCAAAATCAGTCACTAGGAGTCGATCGGAACTCTGGGTCAGGGGTCTTGCCCAAATTCGTAAGGGTGTTTACTTATACCAAACTATGGAACATCTGCTATATAACTCTTTAGAATGGGCCTTTATCCTATCAATTTATCAAATTATACTATATGAATCGGCGTTACATGGGTCTTGTAAATTGCCCTGACCTGGGGTTCTGATTGACTCCTAGTCAGCAAAACGACTCTTGTAAAACAAGCTTTATAACGATATAGAAGACATGCCATCAAGTTCGTTCATCGAATCTGGAGAATCTTGCAGCCGTATATACCTAGAGGATAATCAATTTGTAATAGAATCATCATGTGGATCTGGAGACTCGAATGAAGTCGAAAAAGCAAAGATTGCTGATAAGGAATCAGAGCAGTTGAAATTTAACAAAGATAAAGACTCTATGATCACGTCACATACTTTTATTGCAAAAGATAACAATGAGGAGCAAGACTCGATACCAGGGCCTTCAGAAAAGTTGAAAAAGGCTGTTAACAAGCCAGTAAATCAGGCCGAGTTTATAGATTCGAAGGATATAAGTTCGACGTCTAAAGAATCTGGGGAAACGAATTTTGTTTTAGAGTATGGAAAGTCAAAGAGAGGAATATCGGAAGGTAAATATTGTTTTGGGGTGTTAGATGTACTTAAGAGAGTTTATTCCCTCAAGAATTATTTAACTGCACTTTAAATACCGTTGGCGCAGGCCAAGGGGGTGATCATAGTAAAGTATCAATGGATGAATCGAAGAGCAGTTTAGACCCGGACTCTAGTAAACGTCAAAAGACAGATGAAACTATGAGCGGATCTTTAGATGTGGTGGATAAGAAGAACGATGTTCTTTTGCAATTTTTGAGGTTGAAAGCAAAAGTCAGGAAACGAAACTATCGCGTTAAACAAGATCTACCAGACGACCCTGGAGATAACTCAGATGAGCTTGTTCCTAGTGAATCTAATGGCGAGGAAATGCAAAGTAAGTCGTCAAAGCCTTGCCGATAAATATTAGTGAATAAAAAGGGAATGATAATGATAATTGCGATAAAAATGCAGCTCTCACGTCTCTTCACAAGCCAATTAGCCAACCAAAGTCATCACTGTTCTTTACAGTCTTCATAAATTAGGATATTAACGTTTTTTCATGTAGCCGTTAACGCCGAGGAAGGCTTGAGTGATCAAGACTTGGCGTTAGCTGCTCAAGAAGACTCGAATCTTCAGGAAGATGGAATAGCGCAAGATGACTACGAGGAATTGGGAGGAAATAGCGAAGTGGAGGAGGACGACGAATTAGAAGATAATAGCGAAGTGGAGGAAGATAGGGGTTTGTGATGCTAGTATTTGCAGAATATAGGATACGGATATATCCTTACTTTTCAGACTTTGCTTGTAGCGGATTGTTTCTGGAGTTAAAAACCTTTAAGCAAAGATAACTAAACGATAATTTCTCCTTTAGAAGACGACGGCTCCAACGAATACACGTCAGCGAGCGAAGATGACTCCGATGACGAAACTCCGGCTGTTTTACAAAAGGAAAAGCCGAAGCCTCAATGGTTCGTTGTTCCTGAAGTGATTAAACGGCAACTTGGAAGCAGTGATTTATTCCGGCGAAAATTTTACGGCTCTCTTCACACTGTACAGAGATTAGAACTCATGTATAAACTGAAGGAACACGAGGTGTGCTTAAAACTCCATTCATCTAGATTGTAGACGGAAGTAATCAAATTTCATCTAACTTTTAATAATTTATCAAAACAGGGCTGCGTTAACACGTTAAGTTTCAATCAAAGAGGAAATCTCCTCGCAAGTGGCTCCGATGATTTAACAGTAGTCATTTGGGATTGGCCATTGGGAAAAAAACATCATTCGTTCAAAACTGGGCACAGAAGTAACGTGTTTCAGGTAATTATATCAGTTCTGGGTTTCTTTTGACCTGGCCTTACAGAGGTCAAATCTACCTAAGTCCACCAAGTCCCTAAAATCTCAAATAATTCTGAATTATATCTGAAAATGCTGGTAATCAGCTGTGAAAAGACCGAGTGAATAGAATATTTTTTCACACCATGCCAGTGATTTAAAAACAATTATTTTTCACTCAAATCAAACCCTGATTCGATAATAGCAATTCTTTATTTTTTAATTAACTGGAAATTACGTAATAGCCGAACCCACAATAATGTCTAAAATTATGGCGTCTCGCATATTTAGGCATCATGGTTGCCTCTGGCATCTGAAAATCTAATGGTAACATGCGCTCGTGATGGGTACGTCAGATTAGCAGACCTCCACAAGTCCTCGATAGATTGTACGAGGCAACTTGCTAGTCACAAAGGTTCGGCTACTGCCCTTTCAATACATCCTGATGTACCACACGTCATACTATCAGTTGGCAAAGATGCTAAGGTATTCGCGATCGATATACGACAGAGCAGACCCACAACGTAAGTGAGGACTCGAGCTGTAATGTGTTTATATATGATTTCTTATTTCTCGTATTGAATTTGGATCTTCGAGCAGATGTTAAATTATCATCGACTAACAAAAGATTGTTTTATATCGTCAGATACAAACCGAATAATTACATTCTAGACTTTTAACGGTGAAGGAAGGTCTGTCCCATGTCGCAATATACAGTATAGATTCAAACCCGCTAAACAGTAACGAATTCTGTTTGGGTGGAAGGGATCAATTTGTCCGACTGTACGACAAGCGAAAAGCTTCTTCACCCTTGTATAAATTATGTCCAGATAATTTGGTGGGTATATGTTTATACCACATGTCCCTGTTATCCTTCAGGATGATAAGTCATTAATAAAATAACAATCGCACCGTTTCAGAGAAATAACAAAAACCATGCACACGTTACTTGTGCGTTATACAATTATAACGGGTCGGAAATCTTGGCGTCTTATAACGATGAGGATATATATTTGTTTGATACTCTTCTCCCATATCCCATTGGAGATTTTGTTCACAAATATCAAGGACATCGGAATAACGCTACGGGTAGGTTTTGGAAATGGAAAATAACGGTTTAGTCAATATATTACATGATACTTTTGTTGGCGAGAAGACCACTAAGGCTCTAGATTTGTTAGTAGCAGCACAAATCTTTTTAAACATGTTTAATTGATGATTTGGGTTTTCAGTTAAAGGAGTGAACTTCTTCGGACCGAAAAGCGAGTTTGTTATATCCGGATCAGATTGTGGTAATATTTATATTTGGGAAAAGAACACGGAAGCTATTGTGCAGTGGATGGCTGGCGATGAATATGGGGTGGTAAGTAGCGCTATGAAAATAAAAATCGCAACTTGACCTCATCTTTATTCCATAAACTGTAAGAATAACATGCAATGATCTCGAGTTGAATTCCCTCTCTTGTTATTCCAGGTAAATAGACTGGAACCTCACCCTCATATTCCGGTCTTAGCAACCAGTGGATTAGACTATGATGTTAAAGTGTGGATTCCTTCGTGCGAAGAACCTCCTTCGATGAAAAATTTGGAAACGGTAAAGCCTTTGCATTCGAAACCCGGTTTCCAACGGAAATTTCACTCTCCCTGGTCACGAAATTCGATCTTTTTATTCAACCCAATTTCCTACAGTGTGTGAAAAACAACATGAAAAGCAGAGCGCGAGATGTGTCTAGAGAGCCTAATGCATTCGACGGAGATCTGCTGTGGTTTTTATGGAGACATGCTACAGAGACTCAAGAACCAGTAGTAAGTATCTCTTCAGTTTTCGTAATTACACTTTGGGATGTTGATTTCTAACATAAGAATGCTTTTCCCAATAAATAGAGCCATGTTCATGGCTTGGGTCGACACAGCGATACAGGAGCGGACGAAGAAGACGCTGATACGTCCCATGACGATACGTCAAATAACAGCAATAGCCCATCGGAAGATGAAGGCGATGGAAGACCGCAGTGTTCTCCGTCTTAGATTGAATATGGTGAGTTTTCACAGCGTGACGCAATGACTTTCTTATTATAATATACTGATTTAGTAGTTTGCGGATACTGGAAATAGATAAGCAGGTCTTTCACCCGTTTCCTTGTACTTAGCTGTGAATTATTTAAATACCTGCTTTGTAAATTTATACACAAGAATGTTATTTCTTCGGATGGTCGATTGTAATATCGTTAATGTTGCATGGAAATTGATCTTTCAGTGATAAAAGAATAACGAAGAATCTACTATCCTTGAGTAGTTTATTTAAGGTGTTTAGTAATGGCAAGAATAGTGAGTCTTTCTTTTTCATTGATAGATATCAGTCTTACTTGCCGTTAAAGGACGTGTATGATATGATAATAATCATTGTTAATTAAATAAAGATATGCCCTGATAACACGATTGCAATATCATGTATTGTAAAAGCTTTCCCCGTAGTTCTATGAACAGTAATACAACGTTTTATATTCTAGCTTTATTGTGATCTGTAATAACGTCCCATTAGTGACTAATTCATCAATGGATTTATTATCCTGCGTGTCCAAAGACTGAACCGTTGATTAAATTTCGGTCTAGTTACCGTGTAAAGTAAAGTAAAACAAGAAGTACTACCGCATCACATTTTTCATTCAGATCATTGTTTATAGTTATTCATTGCTTTGGATTTTTTTCCAGACCTAAATTTGAAAAAAAATTTGAATGTGATCGGATTTTTGTATCTGTGCCAACGTTCTTTGAAATAATCTAAACTGAAATGTAATCGATGTAAAGTATCCCAAAAACCGTATAAATTAAACCGTATAAGAAAAAAAGATATTCAGACTTTTAGCTTGAATTGAAAGATTTCCTATTTGTACATCGGAAATATGTATAAAATATATTACGTATTTAGTATTAATGGAAGATTTTTTAGTCTCTAATATCGCGTTTATGTAATAATTTTATAACTAACATATACCTACATACATTAATATGTATATCTGTTTATAGATTGGAGAATGAATTGTCTCATGTAACATCGTTGTCAAAATCATCGAATGAAGTTACATAAGACATATTGTTACTCCGTCTCGATTAAAAGCTTAATAAAATGTTTTATTTTCTTTATGATATGAATAGATGTTAAATAAAGGGTTGTTTTCGATAAATTAATATTTACATAATTCTAAAGAATCGTGCATCATACTATCAGCAACTTATTTTCCTATCTTGCGTCACTAAATGAGGAACAGAAATAATTTCAACGCTTCTTTGTTCGTCCAGATTCTCTGAGAAAATTTAAGTTTTATAAAATAAAGCAAAAACTGGTAGCAGAAAATGGATAAAAATTATCACACCTTAGTCAATGTTTGACATGAACCAAATATATTATTACTATATGAAGAACAAATGATATAATACATCTACAAAATCGATCAAGAAATGAGATGAGATAAATTTTGCGGAATTTCTTTCAAACACTTTTATCTATTCGACCAGTCTGAATCTTGGATTCCTCTTATTGAATAAGAGCAAAATACAAGACTTCTGGAGTCTAGGAAATCTCATTTGCTTTGTAAACTGTAATTAGCGCTGTCTAGTCTTTTCCGCAACCCATTTTTCAGTCAAACAAATCTTAGAATATTCCAATTGAATGCGCAAGCCCTGCATACATGTGCAGAGTAGTTGCTCCCATGAAAAGTGTCGTCACTGCTTTTATAAAGAGTGACGACCAAGGTCCGGCCAGCAAAAGGGAGCTCAAAAAATCGAGAATCATCGATCTGTAAATTGTGAGTAATAGCATGCTCACAACAATCGGCACTAGACCTCTGCGCAAATCGTGCCGTGACCACAACCAGACTAAGGTTGCAGTTGTGATGTGCTGAACCTGTTGATGAAAAACAAATGTTGAAGATTCAAGATTTAAGAAGATAATTGTGACTTTTTTTCACATTTCATGAATGATGATTGCATATGATGATTCTGTAGGTGAAAAGACGCGCTTGATATTAGTCAAAAAAGGCTTACCAAGCTGATATTTGACTCCAGACTCTTCTGTATATATTTCCAGTCAAATTCTGCCCCTCTAGCACCGACCCAAAGTAGTAAAAATCTAGTTAGTAGTACCTCGGCACCAGCCCATCCTATACCAGCCGTTAGTACCTTGGCATGACCTTTGCCAGGAATGCCGTTCAGTACTAGTAAAATGCCTACTAGATCTGCGAGGTCTATCGTAGATTTGAGAAACTCCTGTGGGTAGTTAGTGGGGAATTGACGCATGTCATATGAGATAGAGAGAGAAAATCTGGTTTTCTAATAGCTAGAAACTTCCTGAATATTTCAAAGGTGCTATTTCATGCGCAGTAAGCAGCTGCAGCAGTTTAATAACTTGTTAGATGTTTCTAGTGATTTTCAGTGATTTCTAGTGGTTTTTAGGTGATTTCTAGTGATTTTTTTTTATTTTACTAGAAACATCTAGTAAGTTACTAGAGATCACTAGAAACATCTAATAAGTTACTAAACTGCTGCTGCTGCTGCTGTGCAGTTATGGTCTTCTCTGATCAATATTTTTCGAAATTTGAGAAAGGATTGGATGAAATCTATTGAACTGATTGGCCCGAAATTTTTCGTGTTCGTTTGTATTTAAAATCGATTATTGGAACGCTCTCTTCGAGAACAGCGTTAAAGCTGTTTCTTAGAATTTAAATTTGTTGAAATCGACCAAATGGTTTGGCTCATTTTATTTCTTGTTTATTATTCCCTGGAGAATTCTTGCGAATTATTCACGCCACTTACTCCAAAAATGTCGAAGCCTTCTTGTCCAACGGAGTCTGCAGTTGGGAAGAAAGTAGCAAGAGCAAGCATTTTAACTAGCTGTGTGAAAACATATATACCGCCTGCCTGAATGCATTTCCAAAATGCCCCATACTCCGAGCTGTAATTTGCGAATGAAGATTACAATTTTGAGTTTATAATCTTCGGGGCTGGGTTCAAGTTCCAATATTCAAATTCGGAACCTCAACCCGGGCCTTGATGTTCCGATTTTATAAGGGATCGATAATTTCGGATAATTATGATTTTAACATTGTCATACTCACAGACCGGAATACTTATACGTTAAATAATACGGTACGTAGACTAAAGCCAAACAATTTCCGAAGTGGTATAACGTCATTGTCACCAAAGTTTAATAGAAGTCTGGCTTGAGAGGTTAGGTTAGATATTAGGTTATGTTAGGGGATGGAACACATGTGACGTTTACACGCTTGCGATGTGTGAATGGCACTTTTTTCAGGTTGAATATTATACCCTACCGATTAATGTTCACGATTTTCAGTCTTGAATTGAAAAAGAAACTATGCTAATACAGTTTTAACCTATGATCCTGATTTTAACAAGATTACACGACGTGGCAACGCCGCAATACCGATAGAATGATTCGCTGTCTTAACAGCCGTGGCGCTGCCGTGGATTTCAAAAGGCGGGAATCGTTGCGGTCGAATTTGAATACAGAGATATCGAAGACATTCACCGTTTCACTATTTATATGATAGAATTCTCTGGGAACTGAATTCTGATGATTAAAAAGATTGAGAAATACCTTTTATCTGTTGATTATTCATTTATAATCCTAGTTACGAAGCTAAGATTATTATTATTTCAGCACGAAATGATAATTTTATATGATATTCTATAGCAATAGATCTATGGACATATTTCAGGGGATGCATTGATGTATTTTGCAACCACCGTTTGCCATAGGAGGTTTTTTATGTTTGAAGGGTTCACCCCAGCCCCAAAATCTTCTACCCTTTTACCCCTTAGGCCCTTACCCCTTTATAGGGGGAGCCAACTGATCACCCCTTTCCTAGAGAGATGAATGGATGTTAAAAAAAGGGTTCCATAATATGAGTATAAATATTGTCCCTGTGGAGACTGAAAGGAATATTATTTATTTCTAACATAATAAGCCATGGAGGCGTATGAAAATTAATAAGATACCTGGTTATACCTGCGCTCCTACATATTCTTATTTATTTTTGTCTTTTATTATAAAAATTCTTGTTTTTCTATGAAATGATTGAACAGTATCCTTCACATTGGTAATTTGTAGGTCAATATTTTTACCATGTAGTTGTACCCAGCGCTGAAAATCCACCCCTTTAGACCACCGTTCGATATAAAGTAAATTGTATAGGGAGACGCTGTGTCTCCCAACCAACGGAGACGGAGCTTCTGAGTCTATCGTCTCTTTTTAGCACTCTGAACGGAGACCTTTGCCAGGGATTGGTCGGTGAGGGTCTACGATTGGGTGAGCTGGGTGAGCGGCTACGGAAGCCATCATCCTCTATTCGTAGCCCCTTGGAAAAAGGGTGATTCAGTAACGTCGGAGACACCGCTGTGTTAGCTTCGCAGCACAATGCATACAAGTTGAAAGGCACTTGCACGAGTGGTTTGATTTTGATCTTAGTCAAAGATGAGAAAATAGATCGGCAAGATATCAAAATATGTACAGTAAAAAGGTTGATTAAAGAAATAAACTGAAATTATGAATCACCATGGGATTTATAAACTAATAAAAATCATAAAAATATAAATAAATAACTTTGAAATTTTTGTGAATTTTAATTTTTACTCTTCTGTTGATTAGTCATAATTACTGTATCTTTTTCAATCGATAGAACAAATGGTAGAGTTTTTTTTGTCAGTTCAGGTACTCAAAATCAGGCATAGTGTAATGGCGTAGGGTGTCAACCCTTCTTTTCCTTTGGTGAGGCAAAGCTTTATAAAAAAATAGTCGAAATTCCCCATTGAATATACAGCTAGTCTGGCTACTCTTTCTATGGGGGGATTCCGTACCCTTCTAAAAAAGGGTTGGTATAAAAAGGGGTTGCAAAGTTGGAAAAGAACTGCCACCCTTGCATTGAAAAAAGCTTATTGATTCAGAGACCGATCATTTCTATGCTCACATTGGCCAGTACGTGTAATAATTCCTAATCAAAATTGATCATAATTTAACGCATTGTTAGTGTCGCAGTTGGTTGTGATACTCGCTGAGTGTCTTATCAGTATGATTTTAAATTGGTAGTTTAAGAAGCTCCTCTGTCTCTGAGGACAATACAAGTTCTGTTAAATCCAAGCAAGAACCCTCCGGTACTTTTGAGATTGTCGAGGATTCGTCGATGGGTGGAGCTTCAGGTCCCTTCAACTTTGCATGCGCCTGATTCGAGGCCAAAGGGTAGCCAGTCTCGTAGTGGTAGTCGACGGTGCAAGGTGCGTTGTAAAAGGTTGTAGAATACATTTGGTAGTCTATCAGGGGTGAGCTTGTATCGTTTTGTTTCATCTTTTGTTTTCTCATCAGTAAAGAATCAATAATATTTTTTGTAAATATTGAATATTATTAATTTACTTTGAAAATTAATATAACAAAGTACAGCGTACATGGTTTATAAAATTGTTGAATTAGATTAAAGATTATCAAGTCTTGTGATGGTTGATACAGTTTATCTCCACGCACTTCAATTTTGTAGAAATATACAAGTTATTTAAATAATGAGCAAGAAAGTGAACGTTATTGCATGAATTTGGTTTTACTATCTGAATATAAATATCGTAATAGATCATTCAGGAATAATTGAAACGTAGGTGTAAATTCGAAAAAAGAATTTGATCAATTTAACTCATTTTTTTTCGAAATTCTAGTTGCTAAGATTTTGTTTTTCCGTTTTTAATTGTTCAGTGTTTTATATTTAAGGATTTGAATATCAGATTGCGTATAGTTTACTCAATTGCAATCCTCTTTATTTTATTCTTTTTTATGCCTATCTAATTTTTAATAATAAGAAAATTTAATTGTGTCTTCAAACTTTTTCCTGAAAGTTGTCATTTTTTCAAATTGAATATAATTTAAAATCCAGAATGTACATAATATTATGTTTAAAAATAAATACTAGAACTATAATATTTTTCAATTATTGTTTCATTTGTGTTTTTATTTATTCATTTCATCATTCATTTACTTATCTCAAATTTTCAAAAAATAAAAACAAAAAAAAGTGAAAAGTAAAAAGTGTGCAAATCTATACAGGAATATATGGTGACAAAAATCATCCTTAAAGGTGAGTTTTTATTAATTAGCTAAATAATTATTTCTCAATTTCGATTAAATTTTACGTCGGTAAGACGCTTTTCTTGTTATCGATTATCGGTCTACGTTTCCAGTTTTGTAACGGCTTACGGTGTTCGCTTCTAGATGGCAATGCTAATACCACAATTCGAACTTATTTTTTTTTTTAATTTAGCAATTTAAGTATATCAAACCGATGCGATTTGCAATATTAATTATTCTGAATTTCGAAATTCCACGTATTGCAATCATATAAAAAACCATATCAAAAATTTTACGACCCAGATGTTGGATTTTATTACATTCTACGAGAAAACAAAAACTTATGGATTCCTATATTCAAAACGCACAAAAAATACGTTTACTTTTAACAAATGAGGAATATTTTGCAATTTGGTTAAAATTTCTTGCCGTAAAGAATGGAAATTCTTAGTCTGAACATGTTGTATTCTATCCGTAGACTGATTTAACAATATGATCCTGTATGTCATGCAATTATGCATAATACAGTATTTACTGGGAGTATTCGTGGAAACGCTTCATAGGACGCCTGCATACAGGTAACTCAAGCATCAAGCGATTAGGTTTTGTTCCCACGTAGCCAATGCGCACGCGATATGTGAAATAAAAGCTAATCGCTTGACTTCTGAGTTGCTTGTATGCAGGCGTTTTCACTTCCTCATGAAGCGTTTCCCCTAATACTCCCAGTATACTTATACTTATGTAGTATAAATTTAAATTTTCAACCGGATTTAATGAATTGCGATTATGATATAAGCCTAATAAGTTACAGAATCTTTAAAGTAGGTAATATATCATAGCTGTAGTGATTGTTAAACCGTAATATTCTCCGACCCCATTGTTTGCAGAACTGCATTTGATATCCAATCCTTCGAAAGCAGAGACTGTTCTTGAAAAGCGCGCTCGGACGTAAACTTAAGCGTATAAAATTGATCAGAGATGCAATTCCATAAGTATATGGCGTTACACAAGTCACATCATTTGATCGCAGCGTAAATTGTTCTATTCGATTTTTATTTTCGTTTTTATTATAAGAAAAGTGTTGAGGGTTTTAGAAATCCTAAAATACACATAAATACGAATACATTCCTTAGTCTATTCCCTCGTTTGTGAAGTATTTCGTAAGGTTCCTATGGCGTTAGACTTTTCTGAAAAGAAAAAGAAATTGGAATCGGCTTTCGGAAATTGTGCTGTTGAGCTAGCCCCCTACCCTATTTCTTCCCTTATGCCTCTGACAAAGCTCACGCGTTTCTCCTGGAAGAGAAATGCAAACACGTCTCTAGTTCGACGCGGCTTATCGTTGTTACTTTGCGGATTTCAACCCTATAGTAGGTATACCTCCCACGAATGTATCGCCAGCTTCCTTTGGACTCGTGTGAACCCAAAGTTTTTACGCCAATATAACGGTACGTTAATATATATGACTGTACGTGTGTGAATGTTATACACGAAGGAGCGATAATTCCCCTATCTCTTTCCCGTCACAGTAAGTCTTCTTCCTTTCTTTTCTTCCCTAAGAGTCTAAGACTCGAAGATTCGCGTACAATATAGTATAGTATAGTATAGAATAGTATACTAGCGATCAGTGACGTAAGATGAGAATCACGATGTAACGATGAGCTTCGTTTCCGTTTCCGGTCTCCATGATTCTCGCCCTGCCAACTCTAGTCTTCCCTAGGATTCATTCAGCTAGATTCTCGAGTTTTCCTGCTCTTTTCTACGCTCAAACTCAATTCCAATTCCAATTGAACGCGTCAATTGAATCTCCCGCGCTACTACATGACATTCTCAATCCATTAGACGCAGGCGCGATATATGATCGTTACACGACGTATCGCGGAAGGGATGGATATGATAATGAATTTTTTTGTTTTTTTTTATAGAAATAGAAAAAAATAATACATGGATTTTTTCACAGCTGATTGCTAATATTTTGAGAAACCCGATTAAAAATTATTTCAGATTTTATGAAGCTGCCGCGAGCTTATCTCGCGAGTCCTTTGTCTCCTCCTATATCTCTCTTTCGCAAAAGTGACCCTGATTCAAGTTCTGACTTTGCCGATAACGTATAACGTATAACGAATAACGTATAACGGATAACGGATAACGGATAACGGATAACGGATAACGAATCACGTATTCGCTTTCCGCTATGCAGGGTGGTTGGCGTAGCGTCACCAGAATACAAAGTACCACCTACCTAGAGAGAGGAGCTCTGACACCCTCCGCAGTTCTTTGGCGCCGCGGAACAAAGGGCTCGCACCCGCGCCGCGCGTCTTCCTTATTCGCGGGGACGAGATGCTGGGTCGCCAAGAACGTGGCGGAGATGGCGAACGTTGTACGAGTTCTTTATATGTATACATAGGTATATACACCGAGGACGACAGCTACAACGGGGTGGCCGCGGGGCAGGCGGCTGAAATATATCAACTCGCACGTCATATAAAAATGTGTTTACGCGGGCGTCGCGACGCTTCAGGAATGAAAACGTCCACCCCGAAGAGCCACTTGCGTTTCTGCGTATACAAGGATACAGAGTATTGCGCCACGTATCATTTTTCTGCATTTCGATTAATTCCTGTATCAAAATTCTCATGATTTTTCAAGGAAATTTTCATTCACCCTTTATTTTTTTCGCCATGAAATTAATCAATTTGATTAGTTTTTTGTTTTTGTTTTTTCTACAATCTTCTATAATGGCTCGTCGATATATACATTCGATTGGTTCGATACTCGTATGTGTTTCCGGTTTGTGGGCTAGTCTCACCCCTCGTTCGTCTTTCTGTGACACAAGGACAGGGGGCTAGCCGACGCGCACCGACGCACACCCTGTAGGACCTAGTCCTGCAGTGTACAAGCTCCCATTGAATATCGCGTCTCCCTCCTACACTTTCGCAGCATTCTGCAAAAGCGGACAGAACGAAGTCGCTGACAGAACCTAAGAATACATACATATACCTATATGTACACTAACGTTCGTATATTGATCTGCAACTCTAAGGACCCCCTCTAACCCCCTATATTCAATCCTTATGTAGTATCCTGCAGCCCCACGACTATAGCACATGAAAAGGCAATATCTTACGTTAATTATATCGCGGCTGGCCGTAGGAACTACCTGCGTTTTATCCGAAGTCAAGCTAGAGAAGAGACAGAAGTGCAAATTTACTGTTCATGGTAAAACGCAATTCTATGGTGAATTTTGGTGAAATTATCCAACAGCTATGAAATTTCAAATTCTTTTATATTCGGGGAAAAAGGACGTTGTCTCCAGGACCAACAACCCAACAAATTTCATCGAAATCTTACGAACGGTTCTCGAAATATTAACGCTTCTTTAGAAACCCTTTTTTCTTTCCCCTTCGCAAATCCGTCGACAAATTTTTGCTCAAATTCGAGACATTCTGGGTACCAAATTCCATAAAATGTATAATCGTGTAATGGATATCGTGCCGAAGTTTGGATAACCCGAATCATAAGTCGGGGGTTGTTTCACCGTTAGCAAAGCTTTCCTCCCTCTCCGATAAAATTTTCTTAATTCACCGGTTGCAATTGCGAATCGGTGGACAGTTCTTGTAGAAGTTGAGGGTGGATGGTGCAGCGGGTCTATATCCCGAGGGATATCTACGCGATCGAACCAATCGCCCCTTTCAAATATTTAACCGCACAATATCCAATTTTATCTTGTATCTTTTACCTCTGCAGCCACTTTTCCGTATTGTAGGTATTTGGTTTCACTTTTCCCTTTTTTTTTTTTTCGCTATAAACTCTGTATACCTACATATAGCATGAAAACAAAGCCAATTACTTATTCACTACTAGAAACTCAAAGTTCTGATTTTATGAAGAAAGGCTGTAAAGTAAATAACAACAGCACATAAGGGTTGACCAAAGATTGGGTCTAGTATGCTCACTCGTTCCTTCGCCCTTTGCACTCTTCTCTTCAATCAAAAAGTTGGCCCAATAAAGTAAGATAAAAGACAACAAAATTTCTGAAGGGATGAAAAAAAATTCATGTAAAATGGTAATAAAATAAAATTCCTTTGAAATATATGGTTACTACTTCGACTGTACGTAGGAATATATATACTGTTTCGTCGAATATTTCAACAGCAGGGTGAAATTCAGTAGCGAAGGGAGTGGCGTTAGAATGTGGTATAGTTGGAATGGGAATAGGAATGGGAATCGGAATGGGAATGGGAATGGGACTCGGTATTTTAAAACCAGAAAACGTAGACCTCTGCTGTAAGTCGAGGGTTGGTCAGGGGGTGAAATGGTGGACCACTGAGGATCCACTCGTTCTCCCCGGGCGCGACTGGCCGTCTCTTACTCTTCGGAATATCGGTCGAATGTGTTTTTTCCGCGCCCTCAAACACGTCACATGAATAAAAAATATCCTTCAAAGTTGCCAGCCCCAGCGTCTGGTACCCCTGTCTCTTTCCCATACCCCGTCCCTGTTCTTTTCGGATCCATCCATCCATCCGTCCGTTAGATGTATCGAAAATGGAAAGCGAAGCGGCGAAAAACGCCAAGGTCTGCCAAATGTACGCCCGACTGCCTCGTAGAGGAATAATTTCCCTCCGGAATTCGACCATCCCCTATAAAAAATAGCGTGGGTGCAGGTGAGTAGCCGAAAATCTTGCGACGACAAGGGGTAGCTACTTCATTTCCCGCAGAAAACGACTCGCGTTACTTTTAATTTGATTACAAACCGTTTTCAAAAAAAGGAAGGGATGATAATGAACAATTCGTGTTCATGAGGTCTTCTTCTTTTCCTCCCTCTGTATTTTCTCCGGGAAATAATCTGGCCGATATATACTCTAGGTTGAATCGTTGCTCGGGGTAGTTTCGGGTTGTTAAACCTTGAGCAAACCGAGTTTCACAAGTCAATATCAAAGTTCTAACTTTGATTCGAGCAACTGGTCGAACATTTAGCTCATGAAAATCGTAAGCCAACGATCACAGCGATCTATACTACATGTGAGGTGTGTGAGTGTTAGATGTCGCAGTACGACGGTATCAGGTGAAGTTTCGCCGCTCCATTCCTCGTCAATTTGCTCGTGACAGGACCGGATAAAGAGAGGGTGCTAAATGGAAGTTCTAAATGGATAAGAGTTAACAGCCTTGCTAGCTGCTGCCTGGCAAAGAATTAGGTGTCTGATGTATGATATGAGTCCACCAACACCGTCTCTATGCGACTATACCTTCTATTTGGAGACTTGTTTGCTCGACGTAGAACCACCGTTTCTTCGATCTCATACTCACTCTGCGCCCCCATCCCACATCCTCTGTGTCACCCCCATATGTATATCTGTATATGTACTACAATGAATTGTGAAGAAAATATTCAGGGTAACTATATAGTTTCGAATCCAGAGAATACCGCGACACGAAGAATTTGAAGAATTCACAGGATTTGAGACCAATTTCTTTCAGCTTTTCTCATTTAATCTGACGCAAGCATCCACCGATTAAATTTCGTCAGAATTTAATTATACTAGTACGCTACTGGGGTGCGTGTGACCTGCGCACGCATACGTTCGTCAGCGCCACCTGACGTGAATTCAAAACATAATTGGGGTACGGCGCTGGCGGTACAAGTCTGTTCACCGTGTTTATGAAGATCTAT
This sequence comes from Tenthredo scrophulariae, assembly GCA_963978835.1. Lineage (NCBI taxonomy): Eukaryota > Metazoa > Arthropoda > Insecta > Hymenoptera > Tenthredinidae > Tenthredo > Tenthredo scrophulariae. The sequence goes on along the minus strand of OZ022230.1, from coordinate 1,594,311 downwards.
CTACTTGTCTAGCGTATGCATGGTGTTTTCTGTTTGAATTTCTGGTCCTTAAGGTGACTTTTGAAGTAAATTTACTCAAAATATTGCATTAAAGTTTGCCACCCTTTATAGATATATGAATTGTGTAGATATCGAGGTACATATACATAGGGTGAGGTGTGTGTATGGATGTATTCACGGAGACTAAGGCTTGTAAGAGATTCGTGGCGAGGTGCCACAGAAGGATGTCGGGGGTTGCTACAACTGTCACCGTTGGTGATTGATCGGAGTTGGTTGCCGCGTGATGTTGCGGGTCGGGGAATACCGGGGTACAAGGGAACCCTTTACTTTTGCGCATTCTATCTCATCGGACGTCTGTAGCGACGATGAAAAGAACAACTCCAGCTCAACTTGAATTCGGATAGGTAGCTTTGCACATCTCGGTACCCTGTGTATACCCACTGCACGCAGCATGAACGAATTCGCAAAAGAATGATCCCTCATTCCTATTTCTTACATGCACCTTCCTACATGAATATGAGTATAAATATATAGCTAAAAATCCACATGTATATTATTTTACACACACTCTCCCTCCTCCTTCAAGAGTTTTCCGAATCGCGTCCAAAATGGCCGTTACTTCCGAGCGGGAGCTAACCCTAATATATTGGATCCAGTTTATAGAGGTGGTTGGGGTAGGGGTAGCGACGTTACGGGTCATAAAGCATCCTCCTCAGTCACTGCTGTACACATCCGTCCATCCGTCCATACAGCGTCCTCTGCGTAAAGTGTGACGTTCCCCAGCGTGCACTGAGGAATCTGGGGGAGGTTGGTATATAAGGGATGGTTCGGGGTAATAGGAAGCTGAAAACTCCTTCTTGCGTATTTTTGGGTCAACATTTAACCGATTCGGTGAAAATCTGACATTTTTTTTCGCAATTATAGTGAATAACGTCTTCGAAGAAAGCTTCGAACAGTTTTTCAAAGTATTAGCTGCGGCTGATCCCTACCAGTGAACGGCATATCGGTTTCTGTTGTCTTCATTTTTCTATCCTGTTCCTGTAGGACAACGCGGATCATTACGACGAGCGAGCTTAATAATTTCCAAGAGTTCGCCGACAAGCTTTGGTCCACTCGAGGCTATGCTATACTAAACTCACTGGCTCACCCCGTGATGCGGTGAGCTGTTATCACCGTCTTATCTTGTCTTTGTCTATCATTCTTTATTTCATCTTCTCTTCTCCGCGAACCGATCCAATTTAATCGAAAATGAGCACGGTGTTGTTTCCCGTCGTGCATGTACGTATGGGTTGCTTGGTTATACACTGAAACCACTCGCCCACACACGTCTCTACGTTACATATATTCGCATATATATTCTTGAAGGCCGAAATGCACGGGATGGAAGAGCTTCGTCGAGGGAAAACTGATCGTCAGTATCTAGTATGAAAAACGATGAGAAACGACTGCGTTCCTCGATGGCTCTGGGTCCCTCGTCGAGGATTACGGAACCGTCGCCCTGTCGTCCGAAACGTCTCATCCGAATATCCTCCGTACATAAGGGCGCACCCCTGAACCACCCTCGTGTCTAATCCTAGCACTCGGACGCCTGGGACTATAGGGACTCCGATTTTACCCTAGATCTATGAAAATGCTGCATTTTCTCTTCGAAAATCGAAATTTTTCATCTGGGGGTTGAAGGATCTCGATTTTTATTAATAATATACGGAATATCTGCGAAATATTTTCGATTTTTTCGACACAAAAGAGTCAAAGTTATCGTATAGTATAGTGGCACAGCCTCCCCGCGGCGGGTTATGTGACTTGTAAAAAAAATTCGAATAAAGAATTTAGCCCCACGTCACCCTCGTGCAGAATAACGCAGAGGCACTATGGCACTCGCCGTGAAAACGTTCGACATTAAAAAATCATAAGGGAGATATCCGTCGCGTCATCCCTCCACCCTAGTGGCTTTTTTTATTCGGTTAAGGCTTGCGCGTGGTGGCACAGCGGGTGGCTCTGATCTATTGGTCAGGTCAGCAGGCCGATATACTCCTCTGTGGTGGGCGCTCATTCTGCGCACCATCCCCTAGCTGGCATACTTTATTATCATTCCGAAAGTCTGTTTTCATTGCCATCTTTTCAGGTACAGAAAAAAATGTATACATATATATGGGGAATTCCATACGAAACCGACCAATCCGTGACCCCGACCATTTTCGAATTTATTGAAAATTTTCTATTTTTTTGTACCTACTGAAAGCAGTATTGCTGAATTTTTTTCGATTTTTATCTCAACCCGTCCAAACACGATAAATTTTTCAAAATTTCGCACAATTTTTTTTCAAATGCTCATAGCTATCTCGAAAAACAGATATCAAAATAAAACGCGCGGCCTTTTTTTTCGTTTTGAGTTGTAGTTTCTTAACAAAAATACGAAAAACAAATCGAAATTCATTTCCATATATTTTTTTCGCTTTTAAACACAACATATTTTGTTTTTTTTTCAAAAATTGGACCATTTTGGATTTTTTGAAAAAATTCACCACCTTTCAAGAGACATTTTTGCCGAGTACTGAACAATTCGTAGCTTGTGATATTCATAATTTGTAATTGTTTTCCTATTTTTTACCGCGTGTGAACCAAGGACTCGTGTTCACACGATTGGAATCAACGCCGTCGCGGTCATTCATCTAACTTTTTTGGTGTTAAGGATTACTTCAAAAATATTGAACAAAAAAATTTTCAAAAATAGTCGGGGTCACGGATTGGTCGGTTTCGTATGGAATTCCCCATACATGTATATTTTTGAACAACTGTAATATAGTGTTTAGAGAATTGTACACGTAGGTCTTTGGTCCTTTTTCTCTTTAACCCATTGTGAGAATAGTGATTCATATGTGAGATTGGTTGCACACGATGAAGACGGCCGTAAAAGTAGGTAGCAGTCGAGTCAGACTTTCCCTAAAAACGATAAATGGCACCAGGAAAGTCCCGCGGGAGATTCAGAGCGTTTCTAAAATAGCAGGAATCATTTTTTTTCAGAATAATCAAAATTTATGGGCCCAAGGGGTGGAGGCAGGAGGCCAAATGTTTCCTCGATCCAGTCCGTTCCATTTCTTTGCCTCCCTTATCCACCAGTCCACAACAAACCCCTGAAGAAACGCAATGATCAGTAATCACAACGTATAGGTAAAATGAAAAATAAATAATATCTACTCAGCGAATGTCGCAAGTTCAACCTTCGAAGCTCACCCCCGCTAAATGTTCACCAAAGAACTAAAAATCCTAGTTTTTTAAAATTGATAAAAATTTTAGTCCTGATATGACGCAGGAAGTTCGGAGCAGTTCATGAAGCGAGTGTATTGGTTTGGTTGTGAAATGTTCCGGTTTACAAGGGCTGCACCCTTCGCTGACCTTCTCCGACCTTTATTGGGTACTGACTACCATAGTACTTCGCGTAGTTCTCGGTCCCCTAAGAATGGTCTTCACGTTTAAATTGAGTGCACGACTCGTGACGCCTGTGTTAAATTTTCCAGTGGATTTTTCACCCCATAGTGTGAATACCGAATACCCTATATTTCACTACTTCTCACGTGATGTGTACATCGCTTAGTGCTCACTGGTCAAGGGGGGTAAAATCTGTAACGAATTAAGGATCAGAAGATCGAGTTCGGATTTTAATTTTTTAGCTATATCATATCTGACGATCTGATTGGAAATGACTGATGAAGGCACAGACAGAACTTTCTCGTATAAGTCCTAAAAGGGGGATGACCGATCGTGCAGGATCGTGGTAATTTGGAATTCAAACGGAACGATCCATCTTTCGATGCCAGAATCCAATCACCGGCATTTGTTTGGGAAATCAGTCCCGCAGGACTCGTTTTCCGGACACGGCTTGAGTGTTGGTAAACACGCGTCTTTTATGTCAGCTTGATCCCGTTTCGAACAATATAGTATACCCGACGACAGGTCCATCTTCGTTATTGCTAGAAATGAATGGAACGATTCTCGTTTATTAATTCTATGGACTTCTCCCTAATTTTCATAGATTTCAATGCTGTGGATTGGTCATTCCTTAGATCAGGGTTGAATGAGAAAGGCGGATTACATGAAGATTGATCAACGTCTTCCTAAAATGTGGTACTTTCAGCTCGTGCAGTTAGGTGAAAAATTTCGTCAATTTCGAAAAAGCGTCAACTTTCTGCACGGTTATGTTTCACCGGATCAAAGAGCGTCCTTAAAATGATTGAAGAATTCTTTCTTATTGTTAGCTACCCCATTGAAGCTAGTGTCTGGCCATGTTGTGATGCAGAAGAAAGAGTAGTGTTACCCACTCATCACCCCTGGGTCACTTCAATCCAAGGATATTGGATTCCTAAATACTGATACGAATCGGGGGGTTGATGACTGTCTCGTAGGTACTGTTTCATCCCTTACGGTTTTTTGTGCCTCGATAAAAGTGGGCGAAAAGGGATTCCGGATTTTAGATTATGTATTACTTGTAGAAAAAAAAAAAAAAGAAAAAAAAAAAAGATGGAAATATTGGAGTAGTTCTAGGGCTGGTGTATACATGGACACACGTTGACACTCTGACACGTTATAAAAATACGAGGAGTCGAGTTGGAGATGGGGTATACTCCCACCCTAATCCCCCGTAAAATAATATATCTCTTTTCCGTTTTGTATTTTGTGAGTCAATTTGAAACATGAATCGTATAATAATTCGGTAAAGTCAAGAAAAATACGACACAGACGTTGCGCATTTGCGCAGGGGAGCGCGTTAACGGCCTGCCCTTCGTTCTTCCTCATTCCTCGGAGTCTGGTAAACATCGTACGTTCCCGAGGTAGATATAAATAAGAAAAAACAATATAAAGGAGAATAATGAATCTGGAAAAACGTTACTTTTCACAATCCGCCAAAAAACGAAACGTTCTTTTCTCTCTTTCATCCCCGATTTTGACTCAGATTATAACTAGGGTCGTTCTTGAAATTATTCACACGGTTAAGCCGACCCGAGCCTAAATCTCGTAACGTAGACGAGAAGAGCTCCGTTTCACCAAGCGAAGTCGAACTCGTTGCAATTCCGATGAGTCCCGGCTGATCCTCGCTTCATACATATTGTGATTGTGATTACTTCCCGGCCAGAGCGATGTATATTATATATATACGTATCGCGGACTTCGGACCTCTGTATATCTATACGATACACCGGAGTATATACGTTCATACGTGAGCACCTGATGTAACTATAACTTTGCTGCACTGATAATAAATTCAAATCACAAAAGACTGAAATCTCTTGGCAAAAAAATTATGCCAAAGAATGAACCGAATTGATCCCGTCTGCAAAATTGATCTTGAAACATCAAAAAGTCCTTCCGTTGTTCCCATCGATGGATAGATTTTTGGGACATTGAATATGGCGCCCGATGGCCCTGTCCATCCATAATTCTTTCAGTTATAAGAGCGAAAGAACGTCGGATTTACTACGGGGGTATATTCTCCCCTTATTATTCCTCTGTGGGGGTAGATATACCGAGAATGTTAATTATGCACGTAACATGGGCGGTTCTGGTCCCGACGTGGCTATACTGCAGAGGACGTTTGTCACGGGGTTCTTGGTAAGTGCTGCATTCGACTGTGCAGAGATCGGAGTGTATGTGTGGGTACCATGCGATAGTGCAGAGCGTATTTCGTCGATGCTAAGTAGAAGAAGAATAATCGGTTTATCGAGTGGAATAATGCCCGAATGGCTCGGCCTCGTCATTCTTTCTGTCCTATTAAACTTTCCGACATTTTCTGTTAACGCTAAAATATACGACTGCATACGTTGGAGATATTTCACAGGTTCGATGCACATATTCTGCAGATACGTTTTACATCTCAGTTTGCCGGAAAATGGAAATCCACTATCCCTACGACAGGGATGTATGTGGCTCGAGGTATCTCATACTCCTGTGCCAACCCCCTTGGCCCAATGCTTCTTTATGCTCGGGCGGAGAGCAGCACTCTCAAAGTGTTATTTTATTTCATATATTTTGAAAGGGCAGCTGCGGAAAGTGCTCGGAAATTGAGTGTGCCTCTAGAATGGCGTCGGGACGCTACCAGTTCCCGAGAATAAGAAGAGAAGAAGAAGAAAAAGCAGAAGAAGGAGGATAAGAAGAATAAGAATAAGAAGAAGAACGACGCTGAGGGTTGAGAAGGAGAAGGAGGACAGCGCCCTGTCCTATTCTGGCTTAGATAAAAGGGGATGAAAAGTAACGAGGGTGAAATAGCCGAGGACAAAATTACGCTAACAATGAGAATAAAAAAGGTATCTGAAATCGAAGGAGCTGTCTTCGTCGGTCTGAAATCCCGCGCAAGGGATTTTCACTTTGTCCTATATAAGAATTCCTCCGTATTTTGTCGGTCGACGGAAACGACGTGGTACCTGCTACTGCCGCTGGTGCAGCTGAGAGTAAAATAAAAGGAGTAAAAGTCCGGTAAATAAAGAGCTGGACGGATCCTTCGTCGCTGATCCTTAGGCGGCAAGGCGCGGTGGGCATCAAGGGGGTCCCGTCTTGTCGCTCGTCCAACCGGGGAACAATTACTCGACCGCTAGTGCATAAATAAACTCTCTTCCTTCCTCTGTCACCAGAGAAACTGGATTTGAATTTGCGTCCCAGGGGAATGAGAAGAGAAGCGGCGTTATCAACGTCCGAGTAAAACTCAGCAGCTAGTTCAGGCCCGGGTTTGGGCTCGTCTTTGATGTTGCATGAGGATGAACTGCCGGACGGAAAATACGACGAAGAATACGAGGGTGAGAAAGCGAGCAGAGTCCCTCGACCCAAACCCCCGAACCCTGAACGAATCTTTCCTGATCTGAATGCAACGCGCGTATCTCACTCCCCTCCTCTATACCAACGGCAGCGTCAACAAGGCAACAAGGCCGAATAAAAAGTCACGCGTTTGCAAAAACTCGATTCGTTTGAGGGACCGGGAGGGACAGTAGCCCGCCCGTTCACCGCCCTATCCAAAGGACGAAATACGTGCCTTTGAGAACAAGATGAATGAAACTGTAAACCCGAGACCCTAGGACCTCACCTTCTCCTTCCTCGTCCTCCTGATGCTCCGCTTCTTATTCTCGACCCTTTTGCGCCTAGGTTCACGTCCGTCCAATTTTAGGAAAAAAATACTACCTTCGAAAGGAACGGAGATAGTTTTCTCGAAATAGCGAAGAGCTCCTTCAGCATACGACATTTAAATATTCATCAGTTCGTGTGTTTGTCTGATCTTCATGACCCGATGACGTAAGTCTTGTGAGACATGGATTTCGAGATCCTTGAGATGAAATTTGAGGACAGACCAAATGCGCGGCTCGTTTGTTGCATGTAAATTTCTTCCCGCACTCGTTTTATCGCTTTTCTAGAATCAGCGGATTTCCTCAGAAGCCGAGACGTGCCAGTGACGTTCTGGACGCCGATTCCCTCGCGACAAAATCCGAAATAGGAAACAGTGGCAATACCCTTGAGTGGTCCGTCGGGGGTGCGAAGGGGATTTGGTTTCCGAACCTAGGGGACGCCTAGCCGGTTCTCGCGAATGCATATTCAGGGGCCAGTCGCCCATCCGGTATCCACTCCAGCCTTTTCGCCTGCTGCTGTTGCTGCTGTTGCGTCTTTTCCAGGAGCGTACAACCGCAGAGAAATATGGATCAGAAATCATCTTCGTGTATTTAAAACCATCAACTACTCTTTCCATCGACATGCTCTGACCCAAATCACCAATTACTCTGTTCCCACCTCTGATGACTCACATAGTCAGCCTTAACGAACAAGGCTGATCACAGTAGCGGTAATTTGCACGGGTTTCGTATTCACCACATGTCATTATGGTCTTGTGATGAAGGGGAACCATTCTTGCGCAAATACCTTAAGCGATTCGTAAAAACAGTCGCGAATGATTGATACCGCGAAAGAATGTCGCGATTGGTGAATACCGATTTCGCCGATAAGCGGCACCGAGAAATGATACTTTTGACGTTTTTCTTTGAGACCATTGGCACGGCCCTGGGCCTTGAACAGGGTCCACGACAGTGTAGAACGCGGTTACCGGATCAATAACGGAGGCAAGCTTTCGCGCATGCACCCCCAGGCACCCGCTGGCACCCTCAACGCCCCCGCTCGTCTTTCCACTCTCTCTCTTTCCCTCTTTTACGCTTTTTCTCTCTTTAGCTCGCCCCCGATCTCTCTGAGCGAAACGCGAGTCGTACCCCCATGCAACATTCATGATGCCATCAATATTACACGCGCGAAATAATAACCCATGCATTTATTATACGCGAAGAAGAGGAGGAGGAGGAGGACCAACGAAAAGGAGAAGACGAAGAAGAAGAAGAAGAAGAAGACCGTTTTAACGCTCTCAGAATTATTTTAGACCTATTTTAGACCTTTAGATGAATTGTGTTCAAATAATTTGGAGATATGAAATCCCAGGAAATCATCCGACCATCTGATGACGGAAACGAACTCAAGGAAATCATCCGTTCTCATTATTTTGATACCACGCTCTGAACTTGGAGCAAATCACTAAAAATCGTTTGAATTCATTCGCCCACCGAAGTTATTGGAATCATTCATAAATCAGTGAAGAAATCGGTTTCAATATCTGATCAAAGAAGTTTCAAACCTTGTAGCGTAACATTCTAATGCGTACAACTTGTTTTCGGGGTCTTCTCATTCGAGGTTGTTGTTGCTTTTCTTGTCCATCTCTTTTGGTCAATTGCGTCACTGGGTCAAGAATTTCGTAAAATTATGCATGGAAATCAGCTGAAAATACAAACTCATGGATTTGTTAAGCGTGAGGCTGTAACGGACTCATACAAATACGTATATAGTAGCGAATCTTGTCTGTCGCAATCTGTAGCGATAGCTGCGAGGCGGACTTAGAGCGAGGAAAGACACCGAGTCGTAATCTTGCGCGATATCAGTTCATTATTTGCCTTGCGTAGTTGATAAATAACTTCACAGACGTCGCTACATGCGGTTGGATTAAAAATAATACCGAATTAAACAAGAATTAAAAAGAAAAAAAAAAAAGAAAAGTAAAAAACGGTAAATTATGATCTCTGATAAACAAATTATTGCAGTGTCAACGGTTGTGTCCCTGTAATCACTCGTCTGTCAAGATCAGTTGATATACCATAGTGAATCGGTTGTTTTGGGCCGCTTAAACAGAAAACCAAAGACGATTGAAACAGTTTAGAAGATATCAAAAATTGGCAACGATTTTCAAAAGTCGAGTTCAACACCATGAGGAATCGCATCAAATTACCAGTTTTAAATAAGGAAAGCCGCGATTACTTCCTAAGGTTTGTTACCTCATCGTCCATTGAAGGAAACTCATTCCGAATCCATTTTTGAATTTTTTTTTTTTTTGTATCATTTTGTTCCGAATTTGAATTGTTGTAAAACCCAGACAGCGAAGGTTTGACATATTTGAAGACGAATTGGAAAGAAAGAGAATCAGGGATCGGAGTTGATTATCACTTCGTCTTACCCGGGAAAAAATTGATTAGATCAAATCTGATCCAGTGAGATATAAATTTTGGGAAAAAAAAATAGATCCGAATGGATCTCCTGACGTCTATTTTAGATCTCCCAATTTTTCTCAAAATTTAGATCTAATTCATTTTTTCCGGGTCATTATATGATACCGTTGATAATTTCATTTTAATTCCAGCACACATTTCTGGGGCCCAATGTTGAATTGGGCTATACCAATATCTGCGATAATTGACAGAAAAAAGGACCCGAAAATAATAAGCGGTAAAATGACCCTGGGTGAGTAATACGCGTGAACTCAAGCTATGTTCAATTTTCATTTTCATATTCATGCATACCCTTCTCTTTCGGGTTTCAAATCACAAGATTTTTCATTATTTTTCATAATTTTATGTTAAAATTATGGAATTGGAAACGGGACAAAAAAAAAAAAATGTATGCAACTATTTCCCGCTAATATATATATAGTCGGTAATTTTTGGTCCGAGTATTATGTAGAATCTGTTCAATGAATAGCAATTTAGTAGTCAGATTTCATAGTACATTGCCTTGAGACGTTATCAGTTCTAGGTTGTGAGCAGGGTCAGGCTGATAGCAAACTGATACCGAGTTGTCTCGGTTGGATAGATCGCGTGCCTCGCGTTCTTGACTCGAATGCGATTATATCTCGTTGATCGCCGTCGAGAAAACTATTCTATTTTTTCGGTCTCTTTTCTGCACCGCGTTCGTTCATCTCGCGTGAGAGGCTTCATCCTTACCTAAAAAATATAAAAAAGAAATAAAGAAGAAATTTCTCGGATTTTAAAAAGATGTTAAAAATCAGTTTCGGACTTAGATCCTGGTTCGCAGGATCGCACAAAATCGCACAAAATCAAAAAACAAAAAGGAATCAATTCTAATGATTGTCATCTGCGTATCTTCAGCTCTGTGTCTCTACTCGATGGTGTTTATGAGATTTGCTGTGACGGTAAATCCGCGGAACAACTTGTTGTTCGCATGTCACTTTGTCAACGCAGGCGCACAGATGACACAGGGTTACCGTTTCCTTCGATATCACTATAATCTTGGGGATCTTTCGGCGCCCAGAATCGTCGAGAATCCAAATGGCATCACGAGAGACAACAAAAACTAGTAAAAAAAGGAAAAAGAAAAGGAAAAAAAGAGCAATAAAAATGTAGGAAAATTGAGTTTGGAAATTCCATGAAATATGAACACTTGTACAGATTAACGATTTCAAAGAAAAAAAAAAAAAAATTGAAAGACTTAGGATTAGGCTAATTATGTTAATACATGCCAATATGAATTCGCAGCGATGTGTCCAATGGCTTCAGCTGTCGTGAGAACGAAAAAGTCGAATTTTGGGACGTAAGGCCATATGATTTTCCTTCATTCCGTAATTTGCTATGAAAATGATGAAAACGCATAAATAATTTGAAACTAAAAATTTGAAAACCTAAGAGCAAGAGGTCGTATGCGCCAGGACTTACGAAGATCTGCTTCAACTTCGCGAATTTTTAATCTCAACGTTTTTTCAGTATATTTAGAGGTGCTTCGCGTAAATATATAGGAAAAAAAATGATACTATATTTTTTGATTAAAAAAAATGCGAAACGATTACAGCTTAGATGCCATTAGACACGCGATACGAATCCGCGAGATAAGACTGTATGTACTATGCTATATCTATCAATAAACTTCGAAGTATTTATACAAAAGCAGTTTTGATTCCAAAAAAAAACGAAAATAAAAAAAATCTTTCTGCAAAATAAAAATGATCTCGATCAGATGCAAATGCATCGATTGAAACAAACAAGAGGAAGATAAAAAAAAAAAAAACAGAATTCAACTGAAAATGGAAAAAACAAACTCGATTTACGACGCCAGGAAGGGGACCCGATCAAAAAGACGAAGATAAGTAAAAAAATAAAATAAAGAAAGAAAAAAAAAACGCTAATACGGTCATATATATTTATTCCTGGAGGGAGGGCTGGTGCTATTTTCGTTATATATCCACATACATACATATAGACATTGGTATCAACTATCGCAGATATAATGTACATACATATATGCGGGCAGGCGGCGCAATGATGGCTGCGACACTGGAGTGGCTTAGCATTTGTTATATAGCCTTGGTCCCCATAAAATGTGACCCCAACCCCTATACACCAGCGTGTATGGGGAGGAAAATAAGTTATTACTTCTATCATATATTCACGTAGCGGATCGGGCTAGGCTAGAATAATTTAGTTATCGGCGCCAATGTCCGGACTTTTGTATCCCATACCCTTACCCTTACTCTTATTCTTATTTTCATTTTTATTCTTATTCTGCAGCGCACATGTACATATAAATAAGGGTGAAGTCGAACGCTTCTTCCTCTTATCTCTTATCATATTCCGTTCTTAAAGTTTAGCGATGGACGGGTAGAAAATCCGCGAGAACTCTTTCGGGAGTTGGAAACGGGAATAAGAATGGTGATGGAGGGAGGAGGGAGGGGGGAAAATCGCCACACGCATTCCAGGATTATGGGTAGTATCGGAGAAGTGGAGGAGCGTGGAGACGTCCGGTAAAGGTGAAGTAGGATGAGGCGAGGACTATAAGCTTTGGTACTATCTCCCAGGCACAGACTCCCCGCAAAGGCAAAGGCAAAGGCAAAGGCAAAGGCGAATGCTACAGAGCGAACCCTCGCGTGGGTTCTTCTAGGGCGGCAAAGCCTTGGGACCTGCACGCTTCGCAGATCACAGGGAATACATGCGAGATCAGTCGCCGCTCCGGCTGATCGGCTTCCCGAAACAAACGAATCGCCCCGTTCCGTAGAACCAATAAAAATACCCGACATTCCCCAGAGCGAGCGGTCCAGGCTCTCCCCTCATCCTCATCCTCATCCTCATCCTCTTCTCTCTGCGATATCCTAACCCAACGCGTTTCTTCGAGTCTTCGTACGCCGAAGACGGCTAGGAGTTCTCCGCTCCTTCCCCATCAAAGACTAACTAAATATTTGGCGAGGCCTTCTTGCCCGCAAAACTCAACCTCCGCGACCTGCACCCTCTCTTCAATCTCGAAACTCGACCCATGGGAGAGTTGGACTTCGGCCAACCGGACCACCCGGAAGTTTAAACTATACCTACCCAATCCCGAACTCGAATCTTTTGAGGATATAACCACGCGGTTCGTTGAGTAAGAATATATCTATATAGTATATGGGTACATGTGTGGGTGAGTTTGAGAAAAGCGGGAATCCCCTATACCGGTCTCGAGACTTGTTGCGAATCACGACTACCTACGCGGTGGTAGTCTTGCCCATTTTCTTCGCGATTCTTCAGCTCCTTTCTCTACCGTTGATTGATTCCTTGTTAATTAAAGGGATGGAGGGGACGAGCGGTCCTCGCTACGGTCAGAACTAACGGACGGACGGACGGACAGGCGGACGGCGAACACTCGCCCTCTCAAGAAATACCGAGAATACGTGGAATAAGAATGTCGTTTGTCCGCGATCTAATAAAACAACTACAACAACGAGGCTATAAGACAAAGAAAATTGAAAGGGAATTAATACAGTGGAGGAAAATAAATACCTACGATATATCCACAAGCTCCATACTATAACGATCTTTCGAATCACAGAGCGGAGCAATCGTCAATCATCTTTCATTGCATATCAATTAGATTCTGTCAAAAAATGGGGAAGTAGTGTTTCTATAGATTTCGTTTAAAAATCGGCTGAACAAACGCCGAGGGATTTCCTCAGATGCAGTGATACTCGAAGCAGGTATAATATGATGCGTGATAAAAACCGTCGAAGATATTGAATATGAAAAAAGTGGCCGAGTTGACAAGAGGAATGTTTGAAAGAGAAGAATTTCATCAGATTCAAACCAGGAGGCAATTGCAGGTATACTATAGAGGCTCTGTGATATTGTGGTGAGATGGTATTGGCGAACGTTGAGGTGTATCGTCCTAATTAACATTCAACTCGTGTAATCGGCATTCGTCCAAGCGTCTTTGTGCTCGGTCTTGCGTCGCCCCTCGGTGATGGTTTGGCGAAGCAAAGCAAATCGAAGGAAAGAAAAAGAAAAAGAAAGGAAATGAAAGGGGAGGGGAGGAGAGGAAGTGAGGAAGGAAGAATAGAACCGTAGGATATACCATTGCGAATCTGTTCACGTATTTGTCCAGGTCGCAATTAGCGGTTTAACTCTTCGATAGAATTTAAATTTTCATTTTAATTGATTTATTTATCAGCATAAAATCCGAGGGATTCGACTCATACGCGAAGATATTCCAAAGAGATTCGACGCCATGTGATATACATGCATGTATACCGTTCATATACGCGAGTAGGTACGGCCATGCGAATCGCAAGTATTATATACACTATATCTGACGTGTGTACCCACATCGCAGACACTTGCACAAAACTTGATACGTGCAATAAATATACACACACGTATCATTGCCGTACTGATGCAGGAATTAAAGTAGCAAGAAAACTTTATCATACGTGCAGGACGCATGCATTTATCAACGATACATTGCTGTCCAGCTATAGTTTCTCACAATCCTTGATCAAGGAATTTGAACGATGCTTACAGTTCGTGCTGGATGGAGGCCTAACGGGGTACGTATACACCTTGGGAATAATATTTCGTTTTTTTTTTTTCTTTTTCTCAAATCACTGCTACGCTTCGAAGAAATATTCCATGAACTCAGGTTTTTCACACCCGATTACTTCCATTTTCAAAAATACTTTGAAATTATTTCAGATTTTATCGAATTGTATATTATTTTCTAATTCTGTGTGAAATATAATATAATGCAAAATGTACTGCAGATAGAATGGCGGATGTGTAGAAACAGGCAGCTACACGGGTGGTGAAAAAATTGCAAAGAATGCTTGCTAGATGTTAGAAATACTATAGGCTAACTGTCAGTGTCCGGGAGTGCGGGAGGCTTCGAACCTCTTATTCACCTGTCTAACTGACAAAGAATGACACGCAAGCGGGTAATTAAAAGTACGATACCTAGCGATCGTAACGGCTTTAATATTACCTTGAGGATTTCACATACAATAATCGGAATCACATAGATCAGACGTTAAAGAATGTCAATTCCTCTTATCCTCATCTCTCAATCTCTATTGAGCATTGATACGTTCATCAATTTCAAGATATCCTCTCATCGAGGTAAAAAATTCAATACCTTTTGTCATTTTGGGAATGAATCGGTATTGAAATGGTCAAAAACACGAATTTGAGATAACCACCTACTCATCCATGTATAGTGTCATTTTTTTTTTCACTTCAAGTCAGTTCCCGCTGAAGCTGTAGTCTAAGCGATCATTTTTAGCACCATCATCTACCAAGATCATCGATGAGGAAATTAGCGCTGAGAGGTCAACTTTTTACTGTCTTTATGTTCAAGGATTCGACTGCTCACAGAGATACGTGTTCCTTTCTCCAGGAAAATGGGTTTCGCGAAACCGGACATCACTGGAATAACATTTAGTGCTTGATCGTCGATGTAAAAATTTTCAAAAGTCCGAGAGTCGTGTTCATCGTCAAGCGCGCTCTTCCTTTTTACAGAGGACACGTGACAGGACATCATTGAGCAATGATGTATCTCAAAATTGCCTTTTTTTCAAACTAGAAAATAGTTTACATCGATTAAGCAGTATCAAAAATTATTTTACAGAGCTCGGATTTCGCGGGAAGCATTTTTACGTGAAAAGGAAGCGAGTCCTTGATGAACAGTTGTGTACCTGAATTTTTGAGAATACGAATTTCGCGCTTCAAAAAATTTCGACATCGATGCGAGGCAGTAATGAATATTATATCGCCGATATCCGTCTTCGCGAAACCCATGCTCCTGCGGAAAGGAACAATTGTCTCAGTGGGCAATGGAGTCCTTGAACACAAAAATAGCCGCGAGTAAAAATTCGGGGCGAATTGGATCATCGATGAAGCAGCTTTCGCGGATTTTTTTTTTTCGCGAAACGGAATGCAGCTAGTTATCTCAGATTCGTTTCTTCTTTTTTTTTTTTCATTTTCCAAAACCACCCTGATCTTTTTCATTGAGAAATGATTTGTTCCTAGGTATATATACGAAAGTGCGTATATATTATACATATTTCTTTTTTTTTTTTTTTGTATAACAGGATAAAATAATAAAATCCAGGATGCCAACTGTTGCTTATCTGCAGATTCCTCGACTAGCAATTGAATAATGCCAGGATGAAAAACGTCCGAGTAAATTGGGGTGGTTGTTTTTCTACTGTATAGCTGTAGCTATACACCCCGCTATTCTAAGGTTAACTGATTTTCCCTTTACGCAGTTTACTCGTAACGACATTTTCAACCGCTTTTAGATAATCCCAGTATCCAGGCCTCGGGTCATAGGGGGATTTTGCTTTTAAAGAACTCCCTCGTTCCATTCAATCTTCAATTCCTTACAATTCACCACACTACCTCATCCTCATTTTCCCCACATTTCCACCCATCGCGCACGCGTATGCGTCTGAAACGCACTCCCACGTATTTCGCACAAAAAAATGAAGAGAGAGAGAGAGAGAGAGAGAGAAAAAAAAAAAAAAGGAATAGGTACTCTACTGAAAACGTAATTTGTGGAGCTTTTTATCGCACGAAATTCTCTTCAAGGACCTTAAACAAGTCCGGCTTCATATAAAGTTGAAAAAAAAAACAAGTAAAAGAAAAATAAAGGAAAACAGTCTTATGTCAACTGTGATCTTTTCAATTAAGGTTGTTTCTCAGAAACGGACATACAGGCGTAACTCAAGACGCTTTTTCAGTGAAACGTTTCATTTGATTGACCGGCCTCCCTCCAGTCTCATCCCCCTGATTAATATGCCCTAATTAAAATCATAGGGCTAGGTATTTTAAAGTCAAATTTTCATCAACCACACTATGTTGGAGACGATCTGCTAGATCCTTTTGTCGAAACTATAGCCTAGATTGAATATGATCCTTGCTGTAATTAGTCTCGTGATTAAAAACTGAAAATCATCCCTGGTTAAAAAAAAATATCGTAATAAAATCTAGCCAGCTATCACAGTCGCGCATATGTCTCGCTGTAGACACTTGTGTGAGTTGATACGTATCTTAGGTATATAAAGATGTCTAGGTGTATAGGAACGTGCGCGCGGGTCCTCCTAAATTACGGGTCTCCGATAATGAGGCTGGGGTTATGGGGATGGGGATAGGGATGGGGGAGAGATCAGCCACCCAGCGGTCGGCTAATCACGGAAGCTCGTTAGCCAATTGAATGCGCCCACAACGAGGGATCGGATCCGTCTGACCAACAGAGAGACCACCGCCCGTACCGGACCGGACTAGACTGGAAACTGGACTGGACTCTGGACTCTGGACATTGGAGTGAACCGAGTATATATAGGGGTCCGGTTGACCGGCCACCGACTACGTGGACGCACGCAAAAATTAAGACAATGGGTCGTTTGATTATAAAAAACAAAAAAAGAAAAAAATTAAGACTAACTCCTCCGGTTTCGCTTAAGTAGTCACCTGTGACGCGGACTGACGAACCTTCCAGGATAATGTCCCCAAGCACTGTACATGTTTTATCCACAGTCACGGAAATTACACGATTTTAGAGAGTGATAGAGATGAGATAATTGCAGTCGGATGTAACGAGGGCGTATTTTGAGATAATTGATAAAAACGCACTGTTCATTCAGTTACGAGGGGTTGATCACTCTTGAAGTCAGGTGTACACCTGGCTGAGAAGTCAGTTGAAGTCACTTGAAGTCTGCTGAAGTCAGTTGGTCAGTTGAAGTCAGCTGAAGTCATTGGAAGTCAGCTGAAGTTAGCTGAAGTCACTTGAAGTCTGCTGAAGTAACTTGAAGTCTGCTGAAGTCAGTCGAAGTCACTTGAAGTCACTTGAAGCCACTAGAAGTCAGGTGAAGTCAGTTGAAATCAGCTGAAGTCACTTAAAGTCTTCTGAGGTCAGTCAAAGTCAACTGAAGTCACCTGAAGTCAGTTGAAGTCACTTGAAGTTAGCTGAAGTCAGTTGAAGTCAGTCGACTTCGTGAAGTCTTGAAGTCAGGTGTACGGTCAATCGACGAGTGATTAACCCCTTGTTCAGTTATGAATATTTCGAACAGATATTTTCTTTTGGCCTACTCAGTATCAGTCACGGTACAAATTACACCTTGTGTATACTGCAGGAGCAAATATCACCGATTGCGAATCTTGACAAACTGTTTTTATCCTGATTTTCAAAGATCCGAGGACCCGAAGAATCGGGGATAAATGATAACACACGAGGCTTTAAAAAAAGGTACAATTTTTCAAAGTGTCTCATCGCTAAGTACCCACGACCCTCGACCCTCTGACCAGTTGCTATCCAGCGATACGGAGCAAGAGTGGCAATTCTTATTTTTTTTTTCCTCCTCTTCTTTTCCTTCTTCTTCTTTTCATAAACCTTTTAGTTAGCTATATATATACACCTAAACAGTATCATAGACACGCAGCTCGGTGTGCCGATAAGACGTCGGTCAATTCTAAAAGCTCCTCGGATCCCCGAACTCTGAAGCATAGTATAAAGTATATATAAGAATATAGCGAGTATAAACGGGGTCTAAAAGTTGGGGTTGCTGGGTTGCTGGGTTGCGGGTGGTTTATAAGCGCGATTTTCGCTGGCGTCCTGCGTTATCTCGGTAGGTTCTGAACGTAATTTCCAATTTCCTTTAATATCGTATCTGTTCGCATTGGCATTACGATGTCAATATCAAGTTTAGCCGAGGAATCGAGCTAGAGGGAGGAAAGGACGGACTAAAGCAAGGGAGGAGGGATCCACCGGTGCTGGCGGGTACTGATAACGCGTGCCCGTCGGCGTTGTTATGTCTCGTCGGTTTTTCTCCTACCCCAAACCCCAAGGCTGGTATAAGGGAAGAAGGAGGAACTTATCTCTTCTCTATTCGAGGGAAGAAGAGGTCCAGAGAAATAAAAAAAAGGAGAAAAACGCCAAGAGCTAGCTGGCTATATACTTATAGAGAGTTCAGCGAAGGGATGCCGGGTGGTGGTGGGGGACAGTTTAATTAAAAGAAACCTCGTTTACGGTGGTGGGGGTTGGCTGCTTTTATGACAGAGCCACACACTGGTTTGCCCCTCGTTCACCCACCCCCGTTTAGGTACGTACATCTGTGTTCGCGAGATAGGCCTAAAAGCCTGGCATTATTAAACAGCCAAGGATACTCTGGACAGCCGAAGGTCCTGCAGGACGCGTCTATATACGCTTTAGCAAATTATGAATCACCCCCGAAACGCCAGCCAACTTTGAGACCCGAGTATCTGCACCCTATACGTAGAGAGTGCTTGAGACGTGAGATACGAAGACGAGATTAATTGACGCCTAGCCCCAACCCCATAGCCGGGGTCATTATCGATGAAACTTTGCGAACACTAGCGAAGACTCGCTTGGCAAAAGGACGATTATCCCTTTTCGGAAAGATTGAGGGTGTCAGAAAATGGCATTTTAATTAAGGGGGTTGCCAAGGTAAGAGAAGAAAAAAATGTTCATCGTATTCAATGTTTTATTACGACGAGAATGACGGACGAAAAATAATTGTAAAGATGGCATTTGAAAGCTATGAATTCCCGCTTCAAACTGGGAAAAAAAATAATTCAATATCAGAAAAATGAAGTCCGCTGCGTCCATTTAAGTAACGCTCTGCAAAAAACGATTTGCGAAACGGTGACCACGTTTATAGGGAAACGGAATATCTGAAACACAAAAACCAAAACTTTTTGGAATCGTCAATGTACCCTCTAAGCTTCTATGGAATAGATTTTTGATCAACTCAAACGTGGTCAAGTTACGAATCTTTTTTGCATTGGATCGCGTTTTTTGGGATTTTCGCAAACGTTTTTATCAATTTTTCGAAAACTAAAGGTCGGATGAGAAATTCGTTCCATAGGAGCTTAGAGGGTACATTGACGATTTCAAAAAGTATTGGTTTTTGTGTTTTAAATATTCCGTTTACCTATAAACGTGGTCACCATTTCGGAAATCGTTTTTTACAGAGCTCTACCTAAATGGACGCAGCGGACTGGATTTTTGTGATATTCAATTTTCTTTTTTTTTTATTTTGAAGCGGAAATTCTTAACTTTCAAACGCTATTCCCACAATTATTTTCCGTCATTCATTCTCACCGTAACAAAGCATCGAAAACGATGAACATTTTATTCTTCTCTTACCTTGGCACCCCCCTTAAAAGAAGTCAAATTTTTCATCCCGAAGTCAAGATTATTTTTTTGTTTTTTGTTTTTCACGCTTTCGTTCGACCAGGGTAGTTCTCTTCGGTTTTATTCCTTCCTCTTTTTTAATCAAGTTACGAAGACCAGCTGTGCTTGACGGTGTAAGGGAACCATGACGGTCCTAGGTATTGGTTATAAGTAATGCATTATATTGCACGCTGAACAATTCCCTGTAGAAATACGGGACTTCTGTAAACGTCGAGGTTTGATTCATTCATCAAATCAACCCTTTCCATACTCACTCGATATTTCATCGGAATTCATTAATTCATTTTCATTGCCATTTTTACACCCTGAATTATCAGAGAACACCTTCCACATTGCTTTTACAGAAAAAAATCTATAAAACAGAAAAGAATTGAGAACCTCATATACTGAACTCTCTTTTTTCGACAGAATGTCAGATTATAAGATATTCTAAATCTTAGAAAACGGAATAGATTGGTAAAGTTTTCGCAAACTGTCGTAAATGTGATTTTTTCTATTGTTTGCGTAGGCTTGCCCCCCCCCCTCTGCCCCCCCATGCCCCTGCTCTACGGATGATGGGCTCCTATTATGGATTCCGAAGAAACACGCAAACAACACGCAGCTGGGGATATTTATTCGTCCCATTCCCTTCCGTCCGTTCTTCTTCACCCTCCGCTACCCCAACAGCCACGACCCGTACGCTTCGATAGTTATAAGTTCACCCGCTGCTGCACACTGCGCAGAAAAATACGCAGCTTTAAGTAATCGGCAAAATTTTGTTTTGGAAAACAAAAGTAAAAAACAAATGGAAGAATATAAAAGAAGAATATAAAGCACAACACGCAATCTTTTGAGAAAAAATTTAGATTTATGTCTGGGGGTGGATCAATTTGGCAATTGTCTAATGTGTGACCCACAAAAATCGCTTCAAATTCATGGGGGAAGTCTATTTTTTTTTGCTTTTTCAATGATTTGCTGCAGTTTTTTTCTTTTCTTTTTTTTTTAATCATCGCGCTTATGAATCTAATTTTTGGACGTCTTACAAAAGTTTATTAACGATTTTCGAAATCCTCGGTTTATAGAGTGGGAAAATGTGCACTTAATAAATATGTCGAATCTTAACCCTGTACATGCAATAGTTTCCTTGTAGTATAAAAGGGGTGTAGATATCACGAGGGTTGTTTTTCGCTTGGCAAAGCGGATCGATGGTTGAAGGGATAGAGTAGAGTATGAGACATTAGCAAAAGGGAAAGTGACGGAAGCGTGTATACGGCTCTATGGGTGTAGGATGGGTAGGGGTTGGTTATTCGAACTAGAATGGGAGAGCCGGTCGGGTAGGTTGATGCAAACGATAGAGATAAATGTTCGAATACCGCGAGAAGGAGAGGAGAAACGAGCGGCGGGACATTTGCGGAGGAAGACTGTTCTCAGTTCGCAACCCTCTGCACCCGGCATAGGGCTATATGGGCTAAAGAAAGAAGAACTATAGTATGGACTGATAGGAGTGAAGCGGAGTGAGGGACACCAGCGTGAGAGGTGAGGCAAGGGCGAACGAAGGCGAAGGCGAGGTCGAGTGCGGGGGTCAATCTATAATAAAGCCCGCGCTATCTTTACCAAGCTGGATACCAGGGCGTCGTAAAAAAGAGGGCGCTGCTTAAGAACGGATTACAGGGGTGAAATCGCGGCCCTGTGATACTCCCGCACGATTGTTCACCATCGCCTCCAACTCCAAGTACCTACCTCCTAAGGGTTAACCGGCGAACTTCCCATCATGAGATACTCGGCGACATATTCGAATCCAAAATTTCACCCCTAGAAGATGAGTAGCTCATATATTTTCGCGCTTTTAGGTTCCTGACCTCCGCTGTGACCTTGTCCTTCAGAAATTAACCCCGAGTGATCTTTTTCGGGGGCTTTGTCGCATCGCTCGTCGAAATTTTGAAACGTAGATTGTTGAAAAAAAAAAAAAAACCATGTCTTGGGTTTACTGGACCATAAAATATGGTTTATAACATATTCATATGCCATTTACATATCCAGATCGTCCAAAATGTCGTATTCCTTCATATTGATGTACCCCTTTAGTTTTCGATAGAGGCAGGCATAGTTAACCACAGGAAGTGACAACAGGTAGGCAGGTAGCTGCGACAGGTACCTAGAGGGACGTTTAGCTACCTGTTAGATTCGACAACATGTGTGATTTAAAATGGGGTTGAATAAATTGAGCCTATAAAACGAACCCTTTATGCTAATAGAAGGTGAGGGCCTTCGAAGGGTGTGGTTTAGAATTTTTAGAAGCTAAACGGAGGGTGACGAATCACGTTATTTAATCTGCCCTCAGCCATAGGTGTAAGGGTGTAGTCGAGGGTCCCACACTTGATACTTTATAGGATAATCGTTATTCAGGATCAGAGACCGGAAGTTGATGATAATTAATTGAAAAGCATTAAATTATTTGCCGTCATACAATACACGGAGAGTGTTCGGAGAACCGGAAGCACCCACCCTCGCTAACAACGTACAGAGAAAAAAAGAGAGGAAAAAGAAAAAGGAAACCGGGGGAAAAAAGGGGACGTCGAAATTCTCCAGGGGAAGGAGACTGCTAGTGGAAGTTGGGGGTAGCGCCGGGGCAGCTCTCGGCAATCAATGCCGTTGAATTAACGCCTCGCTGCCCGTTTGCGGGAAAGCAAGATTAAAAGAAAGAAAAGAACAGACGCTGGCTAGGCAGTAGCGCCGTTGCGTTGGGGAGGCAGGAACCACGGGTTCAGGCAAGCGTTAGGGGTTGTTCGGTGACTCAGAACCGGCCTTTGCGTTCCTCGACCTACCCTTTTCGGATATTGGTATGAAAAGCTCGGCCAAAAGTCGGTTTTGAGTGTTTCGAAATTTTCGAAAAAACAATGCCGAGCTTTCGCCTCATTTTCACGATGAATTTTGCCCACGAGGATCAGGAACGTTTCTTCTTTTTTTTAAAGGCCGTTTTTTTCACCGGGGGGGTTCGAGCCTTGGACGGGGTGGCTGCGGACAAAGGGCGCGTTTGCGCGAGCGCTTGCGCGGGGTGTATGCAAAGCGGGGTGAACCACAGGATAAAAAAAAGCCCTTGGCCAATGGCGACCCTTTAAACTCGATTCACGACCCTCCTCCGAGGCCACCCCTTCTTCGTGGAATATATCCCCTTCCGGAGGAGACTAACCCTCCTCGAAATCGCGTGCTGGGGTCCGGAGAACTTAAAAAATGAAGTATTGCCTCCGCCAATCGCGGCTCCTTCAGGAAAATTTTAGGGCGTGAATCGCGGGCTCGATTTATCAGGGGAAGAAAGAGACGCGAATATCTCACCACCCCTAACCTTGCCAACGATCCCACTGCCTGCCGGCCTGCTTGCACCCTTGCATCGGCGTTAATTCCACGAACCGCTGATTGCCGGGCACAAGGTCTTACACACAGTTACCATAGCTACGGACCATGCCGAGGGGAAGGTCGTGCAGATGGGGCTTCGTTTTCCAACCCCTGCGCAAGCCGAGATCTAACTAAGCCCAGGATGCTAGGATTCTTTTATTCACAGATGAGAGCTGCCGGGCTAATCATGGAAACGAGTTTCGACGTTTTTTTTTTTTGTTGGAACTTTACTCCAAGGTCTCGCGCAAAATTATTCATAATTTTTTGTTAGGGGATGAGGAGCCTGGACACCTTCACCGGAGAAAGCTTGCGTGTCGAACGTGACTGCCCAAGGGTACGACACGCATCAATTTCACGAGACGCCAGGGGTGCTGCTGGTAACTGGGATATTGCGTGAGTTTGTGAACGATTTGGGTTCACAGGGGAAAATTAAAGAGAGAGAAAGAAAGAAAGAGAAAAAAAAAAAAAAAATAGAGGAATGATAGAAACGTGGGTATGCATAAGTCTGCCACATTTCAATTTAACTGTCGATGATGGAACTGGCTGCTTTCCAAATGAATCCCCGAAGGGTTTGGAAGTTTTTTTTTTTTTTTTCTAATTCTTTCGATAAACGTCGTATCAAAATTCTTAGACGGAGGAATATGAATGGACTTCTTTGAACATTTCTTATATTTTGTATAGACGTGTGGACAGAAATGATATACGGAGTTGTAGATAGCGATGAGACGAAGTGGCGAGGAGTAAATTGAATGAAAATGCATGAATTTTATTGTGCCTCATGAATATGGTTTTTCTATTAAGGCATATGAGCGGTTACCAATGATTACGGTTGTAAAACTGATACCAATTAAAATATACCAATTAGTTCTGCGCGTTGATGAAGGACTAATACAGTAAAGTTAAACCTGCAATTACTCCAGTTTATTACAGTTTAAATTAGTCTTATCGTTAAAGACGGATCAACGCATTACTCAAAATGACACTCGAACCGTAACCGAGGATCCTCAGGAATAAATACCAAGGAATTATCGATACCGATTCTTTTTTTCACGTTAAACGAGAGAGAGAGAGAGAGAGAGAAAAAAAAAATAAAAAATTGACTATGGCCAAATCTGCGAATAAAAATTACCCCCAAAGTACCAGGGCGAGGGGCGTGAAATCAAAGAGGCCCTTTTTTGCGACCATATAGTTATCGCTGGCACGTGCTGTGGGATTATAAGAACTAGTTACTCGTACACGTGTCGAAAAAAAAAAAAAGAAAAAAAAAAAAAAGAAGAGATTATCGCTCGTTTATGGATTCTGAATATGGAATCAGGCCATTTTTTAGTAATTCATTTATTTTATATCTGGAATTGGGTGGATTGGATAATTTCCTACTATGCTTAATTAATTTTTATTACATTTATTAAACAGTAGTCGGATATGCATGTAGGTACTAGCCATAATGATAATTGTCTATTTAATCCTGTGCACGAGCTGCTGCAGGCACTGCGAACGTACGATTATAAAGAAGGCAGATTCTAATCGAGAAGGTATAAAGCCTAAGAGTGCGAAGTAATGGCCATTACTCATTAGGTAGATAAAAAAAAAAATTATAAAATACGATACGTCAGACTCATGTTCGTAGGGAAAGATAAGGAATAAATCAACGCGATGCAGAGTAATTCAACTATTGCCAATTAGTGCAATTAGCTATCACACTCGTTTCGCGAATTAGCATCTTATGTATATTATATGGCATAATCGTGTACCTAAAGAGAACAAAAAATTCTGCATAAAATTATCCAAAATTTTTAGGCACCGAAATTCTGCCAGGAATTTTCGTCTATTTTTTTATCCCCCCCCCCCCCCCCCCCAGGACTCGAAGATCCATACACGTATATGATACTTATAGTAGCCAGCGAGGTGTGTAGCAGATGGGAAAGTAGTTCATTAATAGAACATGGTCGTCCTTTCTCGGTTCATCGGCACCCCCTTCCTTTCTTCTGGTCTTCTTCTTTCTTCACATTTCTTGGTGCTCACTTTGCGTCTGACTTTAGGACGCCAAGTTCTCTTCTATCTGCAGGTCTCCTCCTCAGGGTAGGACACCGATTTCGAAGAAGTAACTTCTTCCGAAAGTGGCCATCCCTGGTTCGAGACAGGATTTCCAAACTTTTCTGGCCACCGATTCTTCCGCGCTTATAGTTTCACCAAAACTACCCCTATAAGTACATTTGGGTGTACTATACGGACCGAGGAAAGAATGAGAAGCGTGTACCGGGACGTGGGGGAACGTTTTTAGCACGCGTAGTAGAGGACGTCCCAACCCTCTGGTTGGGGGTTGTCTGGATGCCGCGGCATCGATCCGATACATCACGGGGGCATTTACATCTTCCCCTTATACCGTCGGCCCTCTACGCCCCCAGGGTGCTTATGCTGCCACTTTTCCTGGGCGCTTTGGCGCAGGCGCTTTTACCGCGCACCCCTGAACCTCTGAACCCCTACACCCCTACACCCGTAGACGGTCGGGCTACGGTTCTGCAGAGACTCTCTCTCAACCCCCGTATTACCCCATCGCTTTCACGACCCCGCGACCCCGTCGCCCTTCTCTCTAGCCGGCGAAACGGCCATTGTCTAAGCGTCAAATCTCGCCCCTGATATCAAAACCTACCCGATGCTAGACGCCCTGGATCATTCTACTCAGATAACGACGATTCGACTACGATCATCGCAATTCTCAACCCCTATATCTGATCCGCGACCATATCTTCGAAGCTTCGACACCTGTACACAAGCTTCTTCATTTTTCCTACCGAAAGCTTCATTACGTTCGTATCTCCGCTGATTCATTTCTACAATAGTCGAAACTTCGACTTTTATTCATTCCAAAGATCAGGGGTTGAAGTTCCAAAAAACAGTTCGAAAAAATTAATCGGGTATCTTATCCTTTTTGATTGTTCGATTTTTTCCTCAAACTTATCCCTTCGATTAGTTTTTTTTCTCTTTTTTTATTCTGACCGAAGTTTTTCTGGCCGTAATAAAAAGGTCCATAAGTCTGATTTTCGAAGCTTTTGATGTGAATCGTTGGGTGTCAGCGAAATATAATTAATCCGTGCGGCGCTCTGGGGCTGGGGACGACTTTCTACCGCGGGGTTAGATAAAGGAAGGCTTTCCTGGATGACGGGTTAACCAAGCGACGCACAGTGGAGTTCTTTGTCTTCTGGTTTCGGAACTTGGGGCCCGGGGGAGCGATGGCGACGACGAAGACAAGGACGAGGGCGAAGGTGGAGGCGGATTCGAGAGATAAAGGCTAATTCCGAGTCACGCTGTTCAACGGAAGAGGGAAGAAAGAGGAATAAGGTCTCCCTCACGGAATGCAGGATCGGATCCCTCGATCGGCTCTACCTACTTTGATGTTCCTAATTTGATTGAAGGAAGGAAAGGCGGGAGAGACTCCGGGCCAACTCGCGACTCGACTTTAACTCCTCCTAGTCTTCCTCTTTCTCATCCTTATCTTCCTCCTCAATTTATCGATAAAATCGATGCAGTATTGACTCCAAATCAAACCCGAATATCAAATTCCAGAAATCGGTACGATCGGTACATCCGAACATTAGCCATTTGCAAAAACCAAACAGCACGTTGTCAGTTTGGTTAAATAGGTGCAAAAAATTTCTCTGCGTATCCATTTAGCTGAAAACCCTATGTGAATCTAGGTATGTATGAACGTACTATATATCCATACATAGAGACGTTTGGAATATTATACCTGGACGTTGTATATAGGCGTTCTTATCGTTAAGGCCATAGGACATATTTTCCAATACGTCGATAAGGCGACGTCTATATCCAAGCAGACATAAAATAGGAATGAAACTTGAGACACGAAATATAAAATATCAAACCAAGGTCTCGACGGTATAAACATCGTTGGTCACAAAAACCTATATCTATTAGCGTATTCTATACAAGTTTGAATTAGGGGTTTCTATACATCCCACCGCTGCCACCGGTGCAGTTTCATTGAAATGGCATTACTGATACTAGGGTCTTCTTCTTGTTTGGAATATCAACCTTGAAATTAATTTTTAGGTCGAAATGGCATTCGATGGACGAATGATCAATGAAAAACATAATTCAAACTCACACATGTCTGAGAATCAGATGTTGAGGTATTTTGTCCATCGATGAACGACCCCGATAGATAGTGAAGTTCAAAATACGTTGGAAGGAGTGCATATAGCTTTGATATAAATTCTGCAATCCATCCTCACGATGTATGAAGTTCTTTATCTGTTTTCTTTTGATTTTGTTTCGATTTTTTACGCTTTTTTTTGTTTCTTTTTTTTTTTTTTTTTTTTTTGCGTGCTGTCAGCTTTGCCAATCCAAGCAACGTTTACGAGGCGATTAGATGTCGCGCTGGGGTGACGGCAAGAAGAATTTTCCCTTGCCTCGCCTGGCGGCACTGAAAGAGGAAAAAGGAAGGAGAAAAGAAGGCGAGGGTGGTATGTAACTGTGTACAGCGAGACGAGAATAGCGTATGATTGAGTGACCGCCGCGAGGGATTTTCCCGCGCGATGTATAAGGAAACTGTGTATAAAGAAGAGGCTGCGAATTCCCCTTTCCAAGTTTTTCATCTTTCGTTTTTCGCCTCCTAAGTCCTGTGTACAGCTCTTCATCCCGCGTCCTCAACCCCGTAGTGGACTCGTGTAAACGTCGGCGAAGTCCCGGGACGATTGCCTGCAGGGCGAATAAGAAACGTTGTGAAACGTCGCCCCCTCTCAGGGTTGAAAATCGTCCTGGTTCTGAATCAGGTTTGTATATAGTCACTGGTAAATGGTCCTAGCCTAGGTTGTCAAGGACTGACGGGGTGGAAGAGGAGGACGAGGAGTGCGACCACCCCTGAGATGCAATTTTTACCGCGATTTAACCCCCGAGCTAACCCACCCTGTATATATTCGGGAAATCGAATTCTAGAACCTGCCACGTTTTGACAACCCCCTTACGCCCTTGTGGTCACATAATAATACCCAGGGTTCTGATACATCGAAATCTTTCCCTTCTTACAGAAATTTACCTCATAGGCAAGAACGGGAAATAATTGCCACCCCAAGAAAATTCACACAAGGATTCAATAACTCCATAAGATTTTCGTTTTTCCTTTCTAATTGACATTATTGTTATGAATAAAGTTAACTGGATTTATTCAGGTCCCCGTTTGTCCCTGGTCTCCCCTATGTTACATACTTACTTGGATGGTACAAGAAGATTCGAGTACTTTGGATTTTCTCTAATGAAACCGCCTCATTGAGTGTATGAGTAATATTCCCCACGAGCAATAAGTGACACGACACCATATCGTGCAAATTTGCGCATTTAGATTTCGACGCATCAGTGGACGTCCCAATGAAATCTCAAATCGTCGTAGAAAAAAAAATGGTACCTCTTATGCTGAACATATATTGTCGAAGATATCGATGGCTGCTATCGAAAAGAGCGTAACTCATTAGTGCAGAAAAAGAAGAGCATGTCTCGGCAAATTAAATGAGATTAGCGTATCTCCATAGTGCGAAAAAAAGGCGTATCTGGGCTGAACAAGAAAAAACAGCATATTATCTAATTTGAGACATTTCATGTTTTTGCTTTGAGATATCAACCAGTGTTATAAATATGCAAATGTGTGGCAATGATGGTCAGTGAATATCCGAAGTTGGAAAAAGACACATTTCATCAGTTGCTGCTTGGAATTCATAAGACGAAGTGAGTTGTATTCTCAGAAAAATATATTCTGGTTAAAGGGGTAGGTATGCACATTAGGGTGGTCCTCACTCAGGGCTCGGACGGATTTTTCAGCAGGTGCCCCCAAAATCGGTTCCAAAGATTTGTTTGAAAATTATTACTCTCACAATATCGAACCCTTGACCACAGGGGATGAACCTTTCAATTCAAACTACTTCATAGTTTTTGCTATACTTTCGAGTATCTTTTGCAATATCAAAAAGTTATACGTTTATTTCGCGAAACCATGTCTTCTGAACAATTCGCAAACCAAAAAGATAAAAAATGACAAATGCCACCCGATTTTATACGAACACCATGTCTATCCATAATTGTATTACAGACCGACCATGAAGTCAGCCTATGTATTAGCCATCTTGGTTTTGTCAGTGGCCATTTCGGAAGTGACAGCTTCTGAATACTGTCACCGTTATTGTTCCAACATTATTTGCCAAGAAGTATCGCGAGATTGTTACAGTGGCACCCAGAAAACTTTTTGCGGATGTTGCGATGAATGCATCCCGAACTGCTCCCCAAGATCTTGTAAGTAGCCCGATGGGACATTTCTTCATAAGCAATATGATATTTCGGTTGGTAAAAATGAATATAAGGAAGATACGAATAACATCGAGGGATCAGTTCGAAGAGAATTCAATGTCTATATTGAATTGTCGCTCGTTAAAAACTGTAATTCATATTATTGACCATTCACTTATCACGTGTTCATTACTTGATGTAATTTATTTTCATTATTTAAGCTTTCTGCGGTCAACCTAGAAAGTTGTGATCCTATTTCGACAACTTCAACGGCTTGTAAATCGGATAGACGGAACTCACCAGTAGAAAGATATGGTCCTGCGAATCAGCGAAATGATCACCACGAATTTTAAGGGCTGGGTTGGAGTTCCAAATTTTAAACGTTCCGAAGTTTCAAAAATACGAAAATTTCGGTCTATTTATCAGGATGTGGAGACGAAAAACATTTTGTCCTAATCGGAAACCCGTTTTATCTACTTTAATCGACGTCATAAATGATTGACAGAATTTTGAAACCTTTTTCCAAAAAAGGTTTTTTCTTTTAGAATTCGGAACCTCAATCCGGTCTCAAATTTCATGATTTTATAACACTTTTTTTCTGGAAGCTCAAATATACAAGTCAGCGAACTGAAGAAATCTCTTACTGAATACTTTTAATATCCTCCTATCATTTGGCGTATTTGTAAATCCGCAGTTGCGTGACAGTCAGGTCCAGTGCAAATCCCAACTGCGATAAAGATGCATTTGATCAAGTTGGTGTATCTAAAATCCGTGAAAACCAATGTGAGCTGCATTCCGAACACACGTCTCCTGATTACGTTCATTCCTATTTTTCTTTAATGGTTTAATAAAAAAAATCCAATCACTAAAATTGCGAGTTATTAATGATCTCTTCTAGTCATTCGATCGTCAAATTCTCTAAAGAAAAGAGAAGAAGAAACATTCATACACATACCTTAGGGTGGTCCTCATCTAGGACTCGGACGAATTTACTAGCCGACGCCTCCCAAAAAAATTCCCTAATTTTTGTCAACTCTTGGAAGATTTTGTAAGCAGCTGAATATGACGAAAATTATGATAAAATTTCTGCCAATTTATTTATAACGGATTGACGCCACTGCAAGTAATTTATTTTGGTTTTCTTGAGCCAGAAGCACAGCCTTAAAGTCAAAGCCATCAATTCCTTGCCAATCTGTGAACCGGGGATTCTCCGCAACCCCGCAAAATTTTCCAGTGTAGAAATATGACCAAGCGAATTCATCGAAGCTACACTACGATTAAAAATTTTTTTTACCCAGTTTGTGTAAGCCCGAACATATTAAACAGAAAATTACAGTGATTTCCTTATCTCGTGAACTCCGGACACCCAATGACATCATCATTTCATGTATACGTGTATGTAAAATTTACGTAAGTGCTTACGTGATATGAACAGCTCATACCTACAGGTATATAAACATTTATTGAGCATCTGATATTTATTTGGTTGAAAAAACCGGGACCTTGATGTGTTAATTTATCGAAAGTAAATCCTGATCCATCTGTAGAACACTTTTTCATATGAAAAACTGATTTTCATAACGGTTTTACCGAACCTAATTTGACGCGAACGTTTTTATTATGAGATTTTTCTTGCGTTTCCATAATCATTAATACCTGCGGTAGTCACTGTGGAAATATTCTCATATATTCCTACCTCGAATAATAACATTCTGATATAATTATTCGAATTAAGTAATTATTGAATCCAACATCCAAGGACATCGAGGAATCCTCGTACGCGGTAATTCCCCTGCTGTTGTTGCTTTCCAACAAGTGAATAATTTACCAGGCCGTTTTATCGAGTGTTCAAGCATCAGCACTCCTACTACTCGGCCTTATAAATATACAACTGTGTGGCGATCGTGTAGTCCAGTGGAAATTCTGACCGCGATAGAGCAGTTCATGTTCGAAATCTGTAAAACGATGTAAGTTCTATTTTCCGTATATTCGGCTCACGGGGGTTCGCTACCCAATCCGACCTGTTCTAAAGACATTGGGCTGAACGCGTTTCAAGTTTCAAAAAAAGTTTATTTCATACGCCATTTCTCCATTTCGGCGTGAAACGAACATGTTTTGGGACCTACGGGTTCGAAATCGCCAATAGAATTGCACTACGTAGTCATTTTTCACATTTTCGACGCCCGGCTAGAGAT
The DNA here is from genome assembly GCA_963978835.1 of Tenthredo scrophulariae. NCBI lineage: Eukaryota > Metazoa > Arthropoda > Insecta > Hymenoptera > Tenthredinidae > Tenthredo > Tenthredo scrophulariae. The sequence goes on along the minus strand of OZ022230.1, from coordinate 1,562,647 downwards.
ATTCCGCCCAATTTTTTTTAGAACAGTAGAAATATATATATTCTATTATAGATCCTTAAAAACCATCCGAAAAGTACGTTCTTATTATGTGGACATTCCGCTTGAATTCAGCCACCAAAAAACTGAAAGATTTTCGGAAAATTTTGAATAATCATACCTCATAATCATACGAAGGGTCGATAAATTGTCAAAAAAATTGAGTATTGCAAAAAGTAATCGAAGACTCCCAACCCTGGTTGGAATGAACCGATGAAATTCATTCAATTCAATGATTTTCGGATTTATCGAATCAGCAAATTGAAAAAAAAAAAATTGACGAAACGAATACCGCAATTATTTCGTGACTTCAAAAATCAAAAAAACAAAAAAATCAAATACTCCGGTTATGCGCCTTGGCTGAATTCGCTGCGGAATGTGCCCGAATTTTTCTAACTCCGAATTATAAAATTTGACAAAAGGTTTATTTACTTTTCGGCCGATGCGGCCTCGTGTCGAATTTCATGCTAATTATTAGCCCGTAGGCGAGAGTGCGGAGAACGATGAACTCACTCTTTTGAGAGAATAAATCGTCGGTTAGGCGATTCCTACACATAATTTTAATGACTTATCAGTCTCACTGAATATTTCAATACGTTATGCTGTTCTTGTGTGATTAATTGATCGATCCAAGTAGGTAAGCCCGAATTGAAGGACAAAGTAAACGTTCGTACGGTGTGAAAGATACACCTGTACTCATATTTGAAAAAGTGAACAAATGGCAACATGCGTTGTCTACCAACTACTTATTATCAATATTATTATCAATAAGTAGTTAGTACAGAAATTATTCGAAGGCTGCCGACTTTGAACCGAGCATATGATTATAGACACTCATAATTTTCGTGGTCATAAAACAACGAATAATTTGCATACATGAATGGTTAATGTGTCCGGGCTATTGTATATAAATACGCAGATGCTAGACTCCGACAAAGACACTTCTTACTTGTCAGTTACAACCCGGGATCAATCAGACGATGTAATTTACATTCTTTGAAAATTCTAATCAATTGTATATTTCCAATATTGGTTGCATTTTTTTCTTTCTTTTTTGGTTTTCTTCCATTGAAATGAATATTCGAAACACTGAACTTACGATGTGGCGCTGATCTTATCGTCATTTTATCGTCGGACTTTCCAGAGGAAGAAGAATAGGCTGCATTCATACCATTTTCTGCCAAATTCTACCCCATTCTCTACCAATACATGTATTTTTTGTATTATAGGATTGCTGTAAAATTCGTGAACGTGTTAGCCGTCTTATTTTTGGCGGTAACTCTTTCGAACGCTGAACAATTCGCAGACTGCGATAGTTATTGCGCCATATCTTCATGTGGAGGTGTAACAAGGGATAATTGCAATGGGATCATTGTGAAAAATGGTGGTTATTGTGGATGCTGCGATCTCTGTCAAATAACAGTTTGTAAGTAGCCAAATATTGGAGGAACGTTTGGAAGACTAATCCAATGGCTTGATTGAATCGTTGCTCCTTATGCCACTTACGTCTTTGAACATTCATTCATCACAACTTGAGGTGATTTTTATTTTTTCATTTTTCAAGCAAGAGGCGAATCCTGTAGCAGCACAACTTCGTATATACCGCCTACGCTAGTCTGCGGGTCAGGGACTACCTGCATCAATGAGATTTGCCAGTAGAGTAATGGCCAAACGAATTATAATTTGGTAACAGGATTTATGTAAGATAAAACACATTGTGAAGTATACTTAGAGTGATGTCGACTGATATCATCATAGTATACAGATAAAATAAGATCCCATGTGTATCTTATCTGAAATAAAGTATGATCCTCCGAAATATTTCACCCATTTTATCACAGATCCCTCAAAACCATTTCAAGAGCAACTTTTTGTAAGAAAACATGATTTTTTTCAAGGTTTTTATCAGTTGAATCGATCATTCATCGAGACCAAAATATCGAACCAATATCCGAAAGAGAGGGAATTCGAAATGTAGGCAGACGATTTTACGAGAATCTGTAATAGGAGACTCGCGAAATTTCAGCACAGGGAAATGTTGGAATACATTTTTCTTCGAAAACAAATATTTCGAGGTGACGTTCCTGCAGCCCCTAGAACCAATTACCTAATTTCATGATCCACTCTTTCACCAAGATATACTTTGAACAATTTTGTAGAATTAGGTTCTTATCTGTGAAATTCTGAATATTCTATCCTCGTGTATTTTTGGGAATGATCAAATTTCGAAAAGGGAGACAAATCGTTTCTATATATCTTCGATGCTAAAATCCATCGAACTTTTCTCATGAAATATTACGTAATTCAGATATAGGTATGTGCCATTCGGATCTAAAATTTGTCGGTGTGACATGAGCCGATCGTGACTGTTGTAGAGAGAATTTTGGGGTATTTGAACAGATTGTTCCGTTCAAACTTCAATATCGCATAAATAAAACGGTATTACGCAATTTCATCACAGAATAATATACCCAGTTCGTTGTATCGATAAAATCGAGACGTGTGCAAATCGTTCGAAAGATATTCGATATTGTATCAATCTGTTGATACAGTTGCAGAGAAGTGCGTCACGATTCCTCGGCGCAAATATTTTTACGAATGTTTATGAATATTTTCAATAATTTCTACGGATAAAACTACGAGGTTTTACGGAACTGACTACAAATTTTTAATGAGTTACCTACGAATATTCAGAGCGAAATGGACAAATATTAGTTTTTTCGTAGTAAGCCGTGGTCAAAGATCTTGAAATTCCGTAACTTCTAGTTGAACAACCCCTAACAGCAACATAATTTCGCAATATTGGCAATATTGCGGTTATATTGCTGCAATTCCCTTGCTATGATGCTGCAATGTCACAATGTCCGCTGTTCAATGCGTATCATTGCAATATTTCTATAATGTTGCCCACGTAGTTTACAATATTGCAAAGAATCGTTTTTTACACGTGAGGTATGTGTATCATATGAGTCGAATGAGTACGTGTGAATGTTCGATTTCACACCATACGTAGATCAACGGGCATCACCAGTTCGCTATGAAAAACGTCATCCGATTTTTTCCGATCTACCCGGGATTTGAACTCAACTTCGCTCACATCGCTGCACTACTAGTCGCACGCTCCACCTACTACGCCAAACTACCCTATGGTCAATGGTCTAATATTTTCCTATCTGTCGAAACTACTTTTTAACGACCGCCCTGATAGATATGATTGCAAATGTTCATCAGCGTGAGTAGGAATTCAAAGACTGTATACGAATGCGTTTTTGCGCCGTGAAAATTCTCATCGTTATTGTATTCATAAAAGTTTGTCGAATTTCATGATTTTCGAAGAATAAACCCGAAAATTGAATCTGCGTCTTTGGAGGTGATCGATTTTTCGGCTTTTTCGTAAGAAATTGTGAGCAAGTATTCGCGGAATTTCTTAATCCCTACAAAAATCTATTTCGAAACAAAAAATGGGATAAACACTTCGGGGTCATATATTTTCTAGAGTAGAGAAAATTCTAATTATTCATAAGTTTCCATAGGAAACCTTAATTTTCTACAATAGTCAATTAAAAACAGAAACAAAACAGCAAATTATTTTGAGGCCGTACATTTCCATAATTGGGTGTGGAAAAATTCAATTATTCGTAAATTGTTGTATAAATTCCAAAATTTTCATGGAAATCGATTACAAACTACAAAAATAAAATATATATTTTGGGGTCGTACATTTTCGTAATTGGGGGTAGAGAGTTTTAGTAATTCGTAAGATTTTGTTGAAAATTCTGGGACTTCCTTATTATTCATTGAACGTAATGAATTTTTAGCTATAATACCACAAGACCTTCAAAATTATGGGATATTTTCCGATTGTTTTGCTGGGTTGCATCGCGAGGGCTGATTTTTGTGCAAAGCTTGGCCCACTCGTTGCTACGCAGGATCAAAACATGAGGGGAATAACCGATTCATTTTGAAGGTCGAGGGGTATTCGGGGGATTATTTCTTCCATTACGATCTCGGCCGAACAGAGTGCAGTATTTTATTTTCGGATCAGCGTCTTGAAATTGATCCAAACTGGGACACGAGTTTGACGGGTTGACAGATATTTGAATGAAATCTGTAAAAATCGTGTAAAACAATTGGCAGGCTACAGGGAAATTATCGGTCTGATAATCTCCCCGTGGCCGGGAAAATTATCAGATTGAAACAGCTCACGTGACCAAGGATACTGTACTCTGATTGGCCAAGATCGTGATGGAGGAAATAATCATAGTAATTCGTTAATTTCTACGACAAACTATTACGAAATCTATTATCTCCTACGATTTTTCCCAAATGCGTCATTTCCATGAAACGTCGTAGTTTGTCGTACAAAAAATTTCCGCCAGGGAATTGGCATGTGAAATTCAATGAAATATTTCATTTCCTGCCCGCCTCGTTGACGCGTAATAAAAAATTGAATGTAACTTGCAGGTTCCCACTGGTAAATTCGGTGCAGACCTTATATGCGCGATATCAAAATGAGTATTGGTATCTGCGAGCGTTTCCAGTTGAATCTACATTTTGTACTTTCGACCGATTTTCCGCTTTCATAAAGATCAGATGTGAGTATCGGATGTGAATCTCAATACTGTGCTGTTCTATCGAATAGTACTAATGGTAACTCTGAATTACAGTCGATGTCTTGCCTATCCCCCAAAAATCATATTTAGCGCGGAATCATTCGTCAAGATACATCAACTTTCACACTATACGTCTACAGAAATGAGCTCTTCGTTTCAAAAACTATAATATCTGTGAACACCCAGCCTTTTTCTATTTCAATACAAGCTGAAAATCAAATTTTTGAAAATCGGCCTAGTTCCAAAGCACGGAGCTTGTGCAGGACCCTTCGACGGATTGTAATAGGTAAAAGGAACAAATAAGTGTTCGACATTATCGAAATCATACCAATAATAATCGGGAAATAAAAATTTGTTTTATTTCATTGAAAACACAATATTTTGGGTAGAGTGGATAGGGCATACATATAGCTATGTGGTAACATATACGTGCATACATATGGAATGAAAATGAGGTTAAAACATATGTTTCAGCAAAATATTTTGTCAACGTTTAACAATTAGGCTGAATTCCGCCAAAACCCACGATTTTTCTTAACGTCTTACATAGGCAAAAGTAGCTTGAGAGGATTCGAGAAGAAACCGTGACCCATGCAGATGCAGCCTAAGAGTAGTCGGAGTCTACTCGACCTTATTTGCAGCCTTGAGTATGGCTACATTTATGTTTGATATGGCGTTGACAAAAGCATTGATTGCGGCAGAAGCTTTCTTCATGTTGGTCTGGATCGCGGAGAGATTGTCTTCAATATCCGGAACGATTTCATGAAAAGCATAGGCCAGAATTTTCGATGTTCCGAGAATCGAATCCACGAGAATCTCGATTGTGCCTATGGCTGCTGCCCGATAGCCTGCGATTTGAGCTGCGGTATCGTCGTCCCATTTTCGGTCATTTCCCATTACATCAAGAAATACGTCGACATACTCTTTGACGCTGGGCAGTGATGTTTCCAGATGATTCCCGATCGTAGCTTGGATTTCGGAATAATTTCTTCCTTGATCTTGCGCTATATGAATTGCATTGAGGTAAGTGTCAGCTATTGCATCCATAATGATGGATAATTCTTTTTCAGCAACTGTAACTCCCGAGTCAACGACCGGCCGCACGCACGATGACGGTATCAATACAGCACGATTTATGGCATCCAATCTCGCAGATAGTTCGGCTCGGTTAGCAACAAGTGAAGAAAAATCATCGGCGTCATCGTCACTGACTCCTATTTCAAGTCTTTTCAAAGCGTGTATGATTATATCCCAAATGAATTCAACCGCGTTCGTTACTTTGTACTTTATTGTGGCATGGGCGCGTTGGTCAACGGCCAAACACTGCACGATCTTGGTCTGGTTTAGTTCATCTGCTATAAGCAGAGCTTTCAGTACACTGAATTGACTTTCGGCGTAAGTCTCGATCCCGATCAATGCTTGATTTCGCAATTTCTTGATGGTAATTAAAACATTCATGTCTTGCTCTTTGCCATCATTCGTAGCACCGTAAATTTTGATCGCATTGAAAACTGCATCGACTGTTTGAGCAAGCCCGGTACTCGTTTGGTTCTGGGCACCTTGAATTACAGCTAGTTTGTTAGCGTCGCTGGTATTCAGGCAGATACGAATTGTATTGAAAAGGATTTCCACCAAGCCTTCGAGGTCCTCTTTCACCGCAGCCTGGAGGGTTTCGATTTCAGCTCGGTTTTCAGAAGAACTTCCACCCTGTGCGACAAAAATTGCTTTGGGAACAAGCGCGTACACGTCATCTAAGATGGCGTACAGTAGGGCTTGGACGGTTCCAAAATCAAGGCAAGATTCTCCCTGCGGTACGATCAGAGTTATCGACTCCGAGTAATAATCAGTTGCTTCCTTCGCTGCGGCGAGTGCTTCGGCTATAGCGGAAACATCTTCAGTTACAGATGTAAGACCAAAGATCGATTCGGCTGCCAATTTTTGAAGTTGATCAAAAATTTTGTTGAGCGCCCTGTAGTGTGCGGAAAGTGCCGCGTCTTGATTGTTTCGAATTTCATCCAGAACAGACGATCCTTCTTCCGACAGTCCGTAAGCAGATGTCGACGACAGGGCAGAAGAGCACCGCGCCAAACACGCGAACACCACAAAGATACCGAATTTACTCTCCATTTTAGATTTATGTGATTCTGCGGATTTACACTCGCCTTATATACCAATGCGTGCAAACAATTCTCATTATCACAGGTGGTGCAAATCGGGCAGTGGAAATTTCCCCGAAACTTGTCAGTGTCGAATCAGACATCCTGGATCAGAAGATACTCGACATCGATATTGCGTCATGTTATCAGCTCACCTGGTTATATCTGCGTAGCATATATAGCCGTTTCTTAGCATAGATAGACCAGGCCAGATATATGAACGAGGAATAATCAGGCACTGAGGCTGATGAGGAAAAGCAAAATGTTGAATGAAAGACACTTTCGATACAGTGTGCGAGAAATTGCATTTTACGCACACTGTTTCGAAAATTATCATGCAAATATCATATAGCGGTATTAGAAATTAGTATTTTGGTAGCTTTGTGTCATCAAGGAATTCTTCGAGGTTGGGATCTTGAACTCATTCCAAATATAAAAGTAGTTTTCGTGCTCACAAACCAACAAACATTTTATGTGTTCAGGTGATGTATACTTTATGAATACACAAAAATTATGAACACATACCGTCATGGAGTTATAAATACGCAGATGCATGGCAGTCGGGCTCAGTGCAAATCTCAACCCCTCTGGAGAGAAGTTTCCTCATTTGCTGCCCAGCGTCCGTAAAACTATGTAAATTATATTCTCATCATATTCTCAATGATCTTTTATTTCGAAGAAGTAGATTTTCCACTAGTCAATTTGCGGTGCAGTACCGATCTCTTCTTGCCATCTGATTGTGACACTTTCTAGGGGATGAAGAACAAGAAAAATTACTAATAATACTGTGTATATTCAATCACAGGTCAACAACGAAGTCAGCTTTTGCATTCGCCGTCTTGTCTTTGGCGATAGCTATTTCCAAGGCAGCTAATGTTTGCCAAACCGATAATTGTTCCCCAGGTCCTTGTCCGAGTGTAATGCAGACTAATTGCGATGGGACTTTCTACAGTGCAAATACATATTGTGGGTGTTGCGGCTACTGCGTGAAGAATATTGGTGAGTAGCCCCATACGACGAGGAAGGCCGATATATTTTGCAACAGAAAATTCCAAAAACCTTATGTGACACGACGATCATTTTCAACCATGTACGAAAGTGGGACTAGTTTTCCTGAAATTCGTTCGATTGATTTTAAGGTTTTATTGATTATCCATATCGACCGTACGAAAAAATAGTCATTTTCGCATGAGTTTTAGGATTAGTGAATCACAGAGTTTTTGGAATTTTACTGAAAAAATTAAAACGGGCGTTTTCGTTTCAACATCTTTGACCATTTACTAATCAATCGTCACGTATTCATTACTTGAGTCAATTTATTTTCATTTTTCAGCAAAAGGTGGGGGCTGTGTTCCAATAACTAATGGTATACCACGTGCAACATGCGCAACGGGAACTTCGTGTAAAGATTTTATTTGCCAATAATAAGATGCCTCAATGACTTATGATATGAATAATACTAAGAATGTTGTAGTTTGTTATTAACAGTCTCCATATAGGGTGAATTCTCTCCGTGGTCCGGAGAGGGTGTGGCTTAAATCTGATGAGGCTCCGCCTCCTATTCGTACTTGTAATTTTCAGAATAACGATTCCCACTCATTGTCAGCTACTATTCATTTGGCTCTTGCCGTGTTATCTACATAATAGACGAAAATTCATGTAGCTTTGTCAAAACAATGGGACACTATACTATTCACCCGAATTTCGAATGGATTGTTTATTATCTGAAGGCAATCATTTCCCTGCTAATAACAAGTATGAATAGAAGGAGGCGGAGTCTCAGCCGATTTAAGCCACACCCTCCCCGGACCCTGGAGATAATTCACCCTGTAAAAGCTGGTCAAACATATCGTTTAAAAAAATGGACTCATTTTTCTTTCTCTTAACAAACCCTTGACCCCCATCAATATTTTCATCTATCATAGCTGTACATCGATTTATAATCAGTTTAGATAAGTTTCTGTAAAATAGGAGTTCTATTCAAATAACTTTCGAGCTATCGTTGACGTAATGACGAATAAATATCCTCACAAACAAACCGAAAAGGACGTGTTTTCAATGTGAAATTACATTCAAAAATTTTTATCGGAAAAAGCTCATAAAATTTTCGTATTTTACACAACCCCTTCGTCACTGCTTTGTGTTGAATAAAATTATATTAAAATCAAAGATCCCCCATCGAAAATTCTGTGAAAAATACGAGCGTGTTCCTCGATTTATTTTCTCAGAGATCTGTCATTGTGGTCAATATTATTTTCAGGCCATACATTTCCCTAATTGGTTGTAGAAAATCCTAATTATTTGTAAATTGTTGTAGAAACTCTTAAATTTCTACGAAAATCGATTACAAACTACGAAAACAAACTATATATTTTGGGGTCGTACATTTTCGTAATTGGGTGTAGAAAGTTTCAATAATTCGTAAGATTTTGTTAAAAATTATAGGACTTCCTAATTATTCATTGAACGTGATAAATTTTCATAGTAATTCGTTAATTTCTATGACAAACTATTACGGAATTTATTATCTTCTACGATTTTTTCTAAAAGCGTCATTTTCATAAAACGTCGCAGTTTGTTGTACAAAAAATTTCTGTCAGGGAATCGACATGTAAAATTCGATGATTAAACTATAATTTAAAAATTTTTTTACCCAGTTTGTGTAAGCCCGAACACATTAAACAGTAAATTACAGTGATTTCCTCACCTCGTGAACTCCGGACACCCAATGACATCATCATTTCATGTATACGTATATTTAAAATTTACGTAAGTGCTTACGTAATATAAACAGCTCATGCCTACAGGTATATGAACATTTATTGAGCATCTGATATTCATTTCCTTGAAAAAACCGAGACCTTGATGTGTTCATTTATCGAAAGTAAATCCTGATCCATCTGTAGAATACTTTTTCATATGAAAAACTGATTTTCATAAAGGTTTTACCGAATTTAATCTGACGCCAACGATTTTATTATGAGATTTTTCTTGCGTTTCCATAATCATCAAAACCTGCGGTAGTCACTGTGGAAATATTCTCATATATTCCTACCTCGAATAATAACATTCTGATATAATTATTCGAATTAAGTAATTATTGAATCCAACATCCAAGGACATCGAGGAATCCTCGTACTCGGTAATTCCCCTGCTGTTGTTGCTTTCCAACAAGTGAATAATTTACCAGGCCGTTTTATCGAGTGTTCAAGCATCAGCACTCCTACTACTCGGCCTTATAAATATACAACTGTGTGGCGATCGTGTAGTCCAGTGGAAATTCTGACCGCGATAGAGCAGTTCATGTTCGAAATCTGTAAAACGATGTAAGTTCTATTTTCCGTATATTCGGCTCACGGGGGTTCGCTACCCAATCCGACCTGTTCTAAAGACATTGGGCTGAACGCGTTTCAAGTTTCAAAAAAAGTTTATTTCATACGCCATTTCTCCATTTCGGCGTGAAACGAACATGTTTTGGGACCTACGGGTTCGAAATCGCCAATAGAATTGCACTACGTAGTCATTTTTCACATTTTCGACGCCCGGCTAGAGATATTCCGCCCAATTTTTTTTAGAACAGTAGAAATATATATATTCTATTATAGATCCTTAAAAACCATCCGAAAAGTACGTTCTTATTATGTGGACATTCCGCTTGAATTCAGCCACCAAAAAACTGAAAGATTTTCGGAAAATTTTGAATAATCATACCTCATAATCATACGAAGGGTCGATAAATTGTCAAAAAAATTGAGTATTGCAAAAAGTAATCGAAGACTCCCAACCCTGGTTGGAATGAACCGATGAAATTCATTCAATTCAATGATTTTCGGATTTATCGAATCAGCAAATTGAAAAAAAAAAAATTGACGAAACGAATACCGCAATTATTTCGTGACTTCAAAAATCAAAAAAACAAAAAAATCAAATACTCCGGTTATGCGCCTTGGCTGAATTCGCTGCGGAATGTGCCCGAATTTTTCTAACTCCGAATTATAAAATTTGACAAAAGGTTTATTTACTTTTCGGCCGATGCGGCCTCGTGTCGAATTTCATGCTAATTATTAGCCCGTAGGCGAGAGTGCGGAGAACGATGAACTCACTCTTTTGAGAGAATAAATCGTCGGTTAGGCGATTCCTACACATAATTTGAATGACTTATCAGTCTCACTGAATATTTCAATACGTTATGCTGTTCTTGTGTGATTAATTGATCGATCCAAGTAGGTAAGCCCGAATTGAAGCACAAAGTAAACGTTCGTACGGTTTGAAAGGTACACCTATACTAATATGTCAAAGAGTGAACAAATGGCAACAAGCGTTGTCTACCAACTGCTTGTTATCAATATCATTATCAATAAGTAGTTAGTACATAAATTATTCGAAGGCTGCCGACTTTGAGCCGAGCATATAATTATAGACACGCATAATTTTCGTGATCATGAAACAACGAATAATTTGCATACATGAATAGTGATTGTGTCCGGGCTATTGTATATAAATACGCAGATGCTTTAGGCTTTGAGGCTCAGTGCAAATCCCGCCTCCGACAAAGACACTTCTTACTTGTCAGTTCAAACCCGGAATCAATCGGACGATGTAATTGACATTCTTTGAAAATTCTAATCAATTGTATATTTCCAATATTCGTTCCATTTTTTTCTCTCTTTTTTGGTTTTCTTTCATTGAAATGAATATTCGAAACACTGAACTTACGATGTGGCGCTGATCTTCTCGTCATTTTATCGTCGGACTTTCCAGAGGAAGAAGAATAGGCTGCATTTATACCATTTTCTGCCAAATTCTACCCCATTCTCTACCAATACATGTATTTTTTGTATTATAGGATCGCTGTGAAATTCGTGAACGTGTTAGCCGTCTTATTTTTGGCGGTAACTCTTTCGAACGCTGAACAATTCGCAGACTGCGATAGTTATTGCGCCATATCTTCATGTGGAGGTGTTACAAGGGATAATTGCAATGGGATCATTGTGAAAAATGGTGGTTATTGTGGATGCTGCGATCTCTGTCAAATAACAGTTTGTAAGTAGCCAAATATTGGAGGAACGTTTGGAAGACTAATCCAATGGCTTGATTGAATCGTTGCTCCTTATGCCACTTACGTCTTTGAACATTTATTCATCACAACTTGAGGTGATTTTTATTTTTTCATTTTTCAAGCAAGAGGCGAATCCTGTAGCAGCACAACTTCGTATATACCGCCTACGCTAGTCTGCGGGTCAGGGACTACTTGCATCAATGAGATTTGCCAGTAGAGCAATGGCCAAACGAATTATAATTTGGTAACAGGATTTATGTAAGATAAAACACATTGTAAAGTAGACTAGAGTGATATCGACTAGTATCATAATCTTATATAAATGACACAAGATCCCATGTGTATTTTACAAAAATTAAACTCCGATCCGTGTTAAAGCATAACATCGATCTTATATGATAGATCCTCAAAAAACCATCCGAAAAGTACGTTTTCATACGAAAATTTGGATTTTAATATTTTCATCGAAAAAACCTTGGACCATTTAACTCGTATATAGACACAAGTGAAGTACTGCATCTTAGCTATCTTCGAGTGATAACACGTGTGCATACATATAATGAGAACAATCTATTATCGTTAAGAATATGTGTATACATAATCATGTATACATACTTCAGTAAAGCGTGTCTGAAAGTCATAAATATTGAAAAATATTCAAACGAAATATGCCATATGATTATCACATTGAATTCTGTATTGATATAGCATAATTAATTAAAGAAGACATTGCGAGGCAACGTCCTTGCTCCTATAATCCATCAAATTTTACTATTCATAATTCAACTCGTACGTTATATTGTCCGACAAATTCGAATAGGCCCAGACGTGATGGTTCGATCAGACAAGAAAACAAGAATAACACTGTTCGTGCTCATCGACCATAACAAATAATTCATATTTATGCATGGTCAATGTCTTCAGGCATTTCGTGTAGATGCACGTATTAATGATTATCATGCAATGCCGTCCATATTTACATATGAAAACACCCACTGTCTGTATAAATACGCTAAGACGTTGCAGTTGGGCCCAGTGCGAATTGAAACTTCGACAGAGTCACGTATCATCAGCAGTTGCTATCCGAAATTCGTCAAACGATGTAAGTTTGTTTCTAGAATGTCGTATCTTTTTTTTCTTTCATTGAAATGTTATAATTGGCCATTTTTAGGCAGAGTACTAACCGATACGACTTTTTGGCATTAAATTTTCGAAAATTCATACTTGTTATAGGCAAAAGATCGTTTTCGCCAAATTATTAGAGACGAAGAACCCAAGCAGAAAATTAATCCGGTGTAACTCGGCCCTGGTCAGGCTAGCCTGATATGCTGATCAGGGCCTGATCAGGCAAAGATATCCGGCGCGGATAAAAAATATAAGACCTCTTGCTTCGAAGTTCTCATTCTTCAATTTTTGTTCATTATTACGTATATTTAAACAATTTTAAAGCAAATGTGAACTCGGAAAAAATTATACGGCTCTTTGGCTTTAAAATCGCCTTTTTGCTGGCTACGACTTTATGGCATTAGTCACTGGATATAGTTCCTATATCTGTTTCAATTTTTTGTTGATATTCGAGTAAATTTTTTATCACTCGTTATCAATAATATCTAAAAAAATAAAATTTGATATGATCATATCACAGCTTGTATCAACTATGAAGTCTGCAGTCTACGTCTTAGCTGTCCTGTTTTTGGCGGTTACAATTTCTAACGCAGTTCGATGTCCAGCTGACATATGTTCCCGAGTACGTTGTGCGAATGCAACGCCAGATAATTGCAATGGTACTATAACAAAAGATGCTTGTGGATGCTGCACTATCTGCGTGCAACGTGAGTATAACTCAATATAGTAACTAGGGTGGTCTTTGATTCGGTCATAATATTCGAGTTTCAATGCCCTCATGGGCCAGAACGTTTCCAAATATATACAAAAAAATTTAGTCGAAACCCCAGGTTCCCATCTCAATTCTAAGCAGCGCCCCAAAGCCTTCGAATTTTCCCATTATAGGAGCATGGAAATTTGAAAATGATCAAATTAAGGAACACCCTGATAGTGACATACAAATGTGGGATGGATAGAACGATTTTTTCAAATATTTGTTCAGGATGAACCTAATGACTCGATTCAATCATTCCTGATCCAGGAATATTCCCATTCTTTAAGATTTACTCATCATGTAGTAATTATGACTGTGGCCAATTTACTTTCATTCTTCTTTCAGAAAAAGGCCAACCCTGTGACAGTCCTTCATCAGTTTGCGTAAAAGGTACGACCTGTACCTGTGGGATTTGCCAATAGAAAAATAGCCAATTGCAATAATAGCGATGTACTATGCATGCTGAGAATATTGTAATTTATTAATTAGGAAATACATTGGTTGGTTAACTAGAAAGTAACTTTTTGTAATGATAAACTATTGACCTGCACCCATTGATATTACATATTTCACAATTAGATGAGAGTCTGTAAAATATTACCTGATCCTTACGAGTTCTGCAATGTTGAAAAATTTGTGTCCCTATGTCGCAGACATTACCAGTTAGAATTTGCCAAATTTTGGGTCAAATTTGAAATTCATTTCATCACCGCAAACCTCAACATATCTTTGATAAAAAAATAAAATCGTTATGTTGAACCGATTGAAAGTTTCCAAATTGGTTCATTTACCATACAAAGTGAGAAACAGATGAGCTCGAATTGATGAGCATGAAAAGTGTTGAAAAGACACAAACTTTGGGTTGAATTGATACCTTGATTATTTAGCTCTTATGTGAATTATCAACATAAACTTCATGTTGATATCTGACACATGACTCTCCTGTTGAATTAACGTAAATTTTTGAGTCGATTGAATGGGAGACGCGAAATGTGTTGAAATTAAGAGAAAATTTTCAACAGTCTGTAATCGATCCTTAAGGATTTTCTGACTTTGGCACGGGTGCGTAAGGACTTAGCACGTTTACACCTATGGTCAACTTTAGCTAGATCTTGTCCACGAATTGTGATATTAAGAAATAGGTCTTGGCGTTTTAGCGTTTCCACATATTATAGTTATAACCGAGGATGGAGCATGGAGCCATTCGTCTACAGAAGGAAAAAGGTGCTGTCTATGCACAGCACGCCGGACCAACTCCTATAAATAATATCTTCCCGTGGGATGAGCGAAAGTCCTACGGGATACCGACCGTCCCAGTTGAGATATTTATTTCCAAAGCGTGATTCTATGCGCGTGGGATATATCTGAAAACGTAGTCAGCCTCCCCTGGACCACGAAATTTTCTGAACGCGGTCAAACGGAACGAAAGATTCTGTTTTAAGTGAAATTTTGAAACAAAAAACATCCTTTGGTCTTTGGAATGAATAAGATGGGCTTCCGTAAAGAGGGCTTCGATTAGAATGAACTATTTTCCGTCTTCACATCCTGAGAAGAAGACCGAAATTTTCTAAAAATTCGAAATCGTCGAAAATCGAATTCGGAACTTCAGCCTGGTCCCAATTTTGGAAACGAAGACACATGTTTCACACAAAAATCAGTATGATAATGATTATCTGGTCGATGAAGCTGCTGTATAACGACTTCAGTGTCTTCTACCAGGAGTTCCCTTCTTTGAAAGCCTCGTGTCCTAGCTTAGCGTGACCACCTCTTGTCCGGAAGGCGTGACGCGGTGATTCCACGGACATCGTCGCCCAGAGGAGTAACTGATTCCCTTGGAGGTCTAAGGCTGGTTTAGTGTCGATAAAAAAAGAAGTCAATTAACGATCACTGTCAAACGGAATTGGGAATGGATTTAAATGTATTTTAATTTCGTTAACTTTATACCTTACAAACCACTGTATATCTACGCCCCGGGTGACTTATAGAGGAACACTTTCTCACGCCAAGGACCGCGTCGAATTCATTCAACTGGGAAATGAGCCCAGATTGGTACAGGTAGACCATCCATTAATTAACACGAGGTGGTTACGCCGGGTTCGATATCTTCTATCACTATATATACACACCTCGCTCTTGGAAATCTACGGGAAAATGACAGCGATCATTTTTTCCTTCCCGTATAATTATTCTCATATTTTGAGGTCATTGTTCCAAGAATTTTTCAGACTGTGACTAAGAACTTAATTAGATTTCTCGTCGGGTTGAAAGTGATTTAGGGAATTTTCCGAACTTGGGAGGATCTCGATCCCAAGATTATACGGTAAAATATATATACGGGAATTAATTTTGGGAATTTTATGTTTGGCAAAATCACCCCTACAAATCCCGTAAACTGTTCTGTTTGTGAATTCTTTGAGCGTAGTGTGAAAGTGCGATAAATTCAAAAGGAATAAATATGGGAATAAGCGTAAAGCCGGGTAAGGGTGAGGCATGAGGGGGAATAGGGGGTGATTTCGCTTTATATTCCTGGCACCGACTTTTTCGGCCAAGCCCTAACCTCACCGAAGGTGAATGGGGTGGTTTGGGTCTCAGATCTAGGGGAGAGACCAAACTCGGAGAAGACTTTCTTCATATTCACCGGGGGGTGATAGTCCGACAGTCCACAGCCTAACAAATTCCCACCCTCGCCCTTTCCTCGCGGTTCACTGCGCATTTAAATCCACGAATTCGGATTCGGTTTTTGCCACAAATACTACCCTCAAACCACACCACCGCGACGACCGTCTAGGGACCCATTCTCCCACGTACAATTTACAATTTCACATTCTCTGCACCCTTGCCCTTATTCTTCCATCCCCCAATTTCATTTTTTTTTTTTGTTTTTAGTTGTGGCCAAAGAGCGATGTTGCTAATTTTAACAAATCTTCATGTCTTCGGACCTTCAGTATCCGAAAAACAGATCGAAAGAAAGATGGAAAATCTGTTCATCAAACTCGCCAGATGATCTCCGAAACGGTGTGATGAAGAAATCTGAAATTTACAGGATCCTGGATTCGAATGATTGCCGTGAAGAATTGCCATGTCCCTTTTAATTGGGATTTTAATTGTTGGAACGGTCAAGATTCCCAATTCGTTTCTAAATGATTTTGAATTTTCAGAAACGTTCAAGTTTAGAATGTTAAAACTCCGGAAGCCCAAAGTTCCATAAATTTCGTCTTATTTCTCAGGATATGAAGACAAAAAATGATTCATCACAATCGAGACCCTTCTTACAGAAGCCCATTTTATGTATTTCAATCGATAACTTCATGATGTCATAAATGATTTCTTTTGTTTTTTTTATTTTTTTTTTTTTACCACACAGTAAATCTGCTTTCTAAAACTGTGAATTTGGAACTTCAACTCAGCCCTCGATGATTTCATAAATAGGTTTCGAAAGGATGATGAAAATTATTTCAGAAAATCCTGTTGTCCCACGATATATTTTCAAGCTCAATAAATATTTCAGTAAGTTGATATCAGCGTTGCAGTAACGTAATGACCAATTACGTGGACAATTTCCTGGCGTATATTCAACACTGTATTTTATTTTTCAAGAAAAATAAAAAACGAAACAAAAAAAAAAAAAGCAAATCGAGCAAAACAACTAAAAGAGTTGAATAAAACCACAGGGAGTCGAGATCCCGAGGCAGGAATCCCTCGTACTGAGAATTAGTTAGAAAATAACGAGAAGGCAGCCCGGGGATGCCCTGTGCTCGTGCTGGTATTGTTGAAGCCGATAAAAAAAAAGTACGTTGTAGTAGCTTGTAGGCAGGCGGGAACGAGTGTACCATATACGGTATACGGGTCTAGGTAAGCAATCATTTGGGATTAGCGTCGGCGGTGGGTCGTGGATAAAAACATGGTTGAAAAGGTCCCCCCCCCCCCCCCCCCCCCTCCATCCTGGTCCAGATCCACATCCAAGTCCAAGTCCGCGTTCGCGTCCTCCGCACCTCGCGAGGGCGTGATTAATTCCTTGGATGCGCCGTGACAGGAGAACGAAAGAACCACGTCCTAGGTGTGTTACGCGCGCGTTAAAGGTTCGGCTACGGGTCGGAGGACCACCATCATGGAGCAGGGTGGTCCACCGAAGAGCGAACGACTCTAACAAATATGCGCCGAACGTTGAATACCTAATTTTTTCGATCCAGGACTGAGGGATTTGCATTTGGCAACAAAGTCCATGCAGATAAGTCGTGGGCTTTTGAACATGATGAAATTCATAACGATTACCCGGCTTGGTATCAATCTTTACGCTCGTTATTCTCGATGTTAATGGACTAAAGTAGAATCAGTGATGACTCGAATCGTCGAGGATGACGATGCAGACACGAGCCAAGACTCGGGGCAGTGATGCGAGACGATGAGACCCGCGCATGTTAATCGACTCGACATGCTTCCCATCCAGCCTCTCGACATCTGTAACCTCAAACTTTCTGTCCCCACAGTTTATTGTCCGACTTAAACGAAGCTTTTTCGTACATTTATCACATCCACTATCTCCTTCATCGTCTTATTGCCAATTTCATTGCCGATTGGCTATTTTGTCATACACGTTACGGAGTAATCCGTTAAATCGAAATAATGCGAGGCCATTTGCCATTTGCCATTTGCCATTCACATTTCTATTCAAGGATATATTTTCAAGTCTTAGAACTTCGCCATGATCAGATGCGTCGAGGAGATCAGCGAATGGGTATTGAGGCAAGGTTTATATGCACGAGGGAAGCCAAGAGAGCAAAAGGGATTCTCTTACCTAGTCACGATTCCAATTCGATTCCGAATAATCGACGTATCGGTATTGACAATTGACGTGCAATAATTAATCAGCGTCTTTGTGAGCGTCGAGTCAATTTGCAACGTCTGTAGCTTCGGCTCGTTCATCCCGTGATGCAGCTCTCGCATCGAGATCACGACGAATTGCAAGAGATTACTATCTGCCCTCGCGGATCTGTCTGCCCCGTGATATACACACGCGTCCGAATCCCTACAGTCTGATCACCACGAGATCGTTCTATTTCTCATACTCTACACGAAATATATAACTCATTCGGTTTATCCATTTATTTCCCAGTTGACAATCCGGAGTACAATCAGCGGCGGTCGGACCGGACGGGGTGAACCGCGACGAGAAACTCGGTGAACCGGTGAACGCCGATACCAAGACGAATTATCGGTATTTCAATATGTCCGATTCCCACAAATAGACACAGCTAACCCGTCACTCACCACGTGCCGGAGTTACCTCGCCAAGAAATTGACGAAAGACGAAGACGAAGAAGAAGAAGAGGAGAAGGCCTTCTCAGAAATCGAGCTACAATTCTTCGAAGCGTCTCCGGATCCTAGGTAAACGTTCTGTGATGCTGTTTTTCTGATCCTAGTCGTAGACTTGCACTGCATCTTCATTTCCTCCATGAAGAATCCACGGTTTCGCACATTTCGTGATCGAAAAAGCGTCATTTTTGCCCGCAGCAAACTGATCCGAAGATTTTTTTTTTTTTTCTTACCAGGAAAAGTACGGACGGTCATCCCTGTCGTTAATTGAAGGAAGTGCCGAGGTGAGACCTGGGCGAGGTGGTCGAGGGACTGGAACTCTTCTGCCCTACAGAACCGTGTCGAATCTATTGTCAGTCGTGATTAAAATAGTTTAGAATCTAATTTTTAGTGAACGAGTGAGTGGCCAGGGTCACTCAGTACTTTTTTCACATTATTATTGTGATTATCTTCATTATTTTTGTACGCCGGTCATTCAGGCCGGGCTTTTTATCATCTTAAGTACTACGACCCATGAAACTAGCTTAGCTTCACTTGGATAACTGGAAATCGGGTTTTTCCCATTAACTCTTATGTTTCGACTCCACATTCTTTCGGTATTCCCTGTACGACGCGATCAGCCTTCTCCAAGCCAGTTTAAATAAAGAAAATGTCCTTCCCCCACTATGTCAAATCCCAAAAAGTTTCAGACTCTTCGCAAATTTGATGCTCAGCTCAAGGTAAGTCGACGGATTTCAATTACTTCACGAAACCTCCTGAAGCAAATTACCTTCATGATACAGCTCGCAATAAAGGAAACGAAGTCCTTGTGTTTCTCTGAACTATCGTATATTTTTGAGATTTATGGTGTGCAGAGTTGCGTGCGGAATGGGTGATTTGCATGTCCGGTGGTAAAGTCCGGTATCGGTTTACGCACAGCGGGCGCAAAGATAAGTTATAATTAGCACACTTTTCTCAACTCGTAGTAATTGGAACGTGCATGAGTAACAAAATGAATATACAGCTAATATCAAGAAATACGCCTGGTCTGTTTTCCACCATATTTGCAATGCAAATCCAATAGCTATATTTCAAGAGTGCTTTGGCCGTTCAGTATTTAATTAAATCATTTTCAATCGCGATTAATAATGGCTAAAGAAACTTACCGCTTATTTATTTATGTCCGCCATAAAAGTAAACGTGTAGGTATCCTCCGTTCGAATCGTGGCCTTTTCTTATCCCACACACATAGGTATAGTTACACACAAAGTATCCGAGATTATTTACGGTAAATTCGCATATTCACCATAAATTTCCACATTGAGCGTCGTGGCATTTAGAACGTGAAAAAAAAAAAAAAATCAGGTATTATTGAAACAGGATCAAATTTCACATGAATTTTCAACACCATTCAGCGTCTTTCCTGCCCATGAGTTATGAAATAAGAGCTTCAATCGACGGGGGCGGAAAATTTCCGATTCTTTAAACGTGGTTTGAGCAGAAATCGATTTTTGAGTCATTCGGATGAGGATGAAATGGATCTTTGGACTTCCGAAGTTTTATTTTGAACTTGAACCCTTTTGATAATTCGAAATCGTTTCAAACGAATTCGGAACTTCAGCCCAACCGCGACAAATTCATTTCCGATCATCCTCTTCGCGACAAAAGTTAAGTCTGTTGGTCTTCGCCGGCATTATCCCCGTAGATCGCGGTTCCATTAAGATAAGCAAAGGTGGAATCGCCCTTTATAGAAATCGTGGTACCAGGGGGTGTCGAGTTTCACGTAAGAACACATAACGCAATACTCTGGGTAAACAGCATTACATTAAGGGTGTTCCCGGCCAAACGCCTCGCGTCCTGTCGCAGGGTGATGACTCGGTGGTGACTTCCTGTTTCCTCAGGGTCTCACCACTAGGTTCAAGGCCTTATAAAACAAACATGCCCCTTTTCCTCCGTCCTATATGACTCTTTATTCTTCCTTCCGCCATTGCTCTTCTATTATCCCCAAAATCTCGATAATCCCATAAAAAGTTCTCGACGTTATAGACGCAGGTACAACTAAGAGAAGAAAAAATGGTGTAACGAGATTTAAGAATTCACACCCCTGTATACAAAACAGTTTTGATTCGGCCTGGCTGATTCTGCGCCCCATCCCTTATACCGCTATCCATTTATCACAGTTTTCTTCGCTCGAGCAAGTCTTCGCCTTTCAGATAAGAAACGTGTAAAGTATAGGAATAGGTGTAGCTGGATCATGGTAGGCAGGCGTAGAATGACTGAGAATTTTCTTTGGCATGAAAACAGGGCATCGAATGTAACAAAAAAAAAAAAAAAAAGCATTTTTTTCCGCAATTTTTAACCTCAGTATAACAAGAGCGAAAAGAAGAAGCCAAAAGCGAATCCAAATTTGATTTTTGAACGTACCGTGAAGGTGGATCGCGTGTGGAAAAGACAGGGAGAGGGTGCTGATAATTCTTATGGGTACCCAGGTGGGTCAAGTATCGGTCGTTGATGCTAATAAATATTTGAGGGTAATATAATAGAGGGGAAAACGAGTGGCTGTTGGTATATAATTATTAGAAAACCACATGGCCTTTCGGTGCAAAGGGGCACAGTACGCGTCTGGCGTTTTTATACGGGCTGCTAAATGTTACCTCGCACGACAAACTACCATTGCCATAACGACAAACTGTGAATTATTGACGCCGGATTATTGCCTTTGACATTTCGAGTCACGATTTTCTATCAACCTTTGGTTTTACTTGGGTGAAATTCTGCTCACAACATGAATTATACCCGAATTCGTTAGTTTATTTGTCATCGTAATCAGTGAAACAAGCCATGTGTCGTCGGACACGAATCTATGTATAAAACAGAAGATATGGTCAATAAACGATAACACAAAGGTCTTTGGATGTTCGCTTTTACAATAGAATTATTATTCGAGCATTAAATTCTTGTCTTTCCTTTGTAAGAAATTTTCAATTTTTCAAATATCTGGTTATAATTTCTGTTGGAAGAGTAAGAAAGGCATTCGTAACGTAAAAAAAATTTTCTTCGAAGTACAGAAATGTATTTGTATATTCCGCGAAATGAGCCTAATTTTGGATTAATTGATATTCAAATTTTTTTATCTAATGAAAAAAAGAACAAAACTAATGAAGATTTTTGGCGTTTCAATACGAGTGAAGAGTCTTAATCTGCGCGGGTCTTGGGTGTATAGAATTAATTTCAATTTCAAAACTTTTAGCAGTTCAACCCCTGCGGTTTCCCGTTCCGTATAGGGTTGGAAATTTGCAGAGTCATGTAAACCGCGTGTAACCGTGAAATCCCTACATATACCTAGCGTGTAAAAACGGTAGTCATCGGACCTGTACTTTTTCCCTTCGCCGACACGTAGAACTGTGTGAAAATCCCGGTTTTACTCAATACATATGAAAAAGAAAAACAAAGAAAAAAAGGTAAGTCTTGAGAAAGTCTCGCTTTTTTCATTCGGGTTATATACACGTGACAAAACTGTCGTCACAAATACACCTTGACGACCACATGCGGTGCATAACGCATTTCCAGTCTGAGACCCATCAGAATCAGTCTATACCTATGTGACAGCATCGGGGAATTCCACGCAATTTTTCGACTACGGATTTCCTGTTCAGTGTCTCAGCTATCTTTTACAATCAAGAAGAGAAAACAAAAAAAATAAAATGAAATGAAAAAAAAAAAACGACGAAGCTAGAAGCCTTTTTTCACCTCACAGCTCGCGCTCCCAACCGTTTTTGCTATGACTTGAGGTTCTCATGGTTCTAGCTGTTCTCGTGCCCGTTCGTCACGGACACGCCCGAGCCAACTTTTTCTTCTTTTTTCATTCCCCCGGCGTGGAATGGGGCACGTGACATCGTAAACGCGGCAGGTTACAGGTGTTTGTCCATCCGTATTGCGGTGGCCTATCACTTTCCTCCCACTTCGGATTAGATCGCTTCTAGACAACTTCTGTGCAGATTATTTGCCACGCAAAGATCGAGGATCTTAATAATGGCCGGTTTCAAGTTCCAATGTCCTCAAATCAATTTTTAAAACCAATGCTCGTGTTAGATTTCACAGTTTTTTGCCTCCAATTGTCCAGAAAACGGACCTCTATCCGATGAACAGACAACTATTCATCAACATTGGAGAACAAGCTAAGAAAAAATTGTCAATTTTGAAATTCGGTGGAAAAAAATTTGATAACTAAAGTACAATCTTTGCAGTAACAAATATTCCTCCGTTCATCCGATACAGGCTTCTTTTCTGAACAATTAGAGCTCAAAAAATCCGAAATCCAAGCAGTGGCTTCTCTCGTACCTGATATGACTCGATGCGAATTGACTGATTCAAAAATGATAATGGGACAGACTAGTTTCCCGAGTCGGAATAGACATTCCAGTTCAATCCTCTCAAACCCCAATTCCTTTGGTCTTTATTTTTGCTGACAAAGATGCAATTCTGTTTTAGTAGAATCATGTCCTACGTGAGGATCCAGAGGTGTAAGTCAGGATCAACGCTCGCACTTGAAATTCTGATTATCGTCTCTACATCTTAATAAATTTTCAGATTCTACTTACGACCTCAAAAGTCTGCGAAAATCAACTCAATGGCCAATTTTATTTTGGACATGAAATTTGTTCGTCAATCAGTTCACAAAACGTTTTATTAAAAATCCAGGAGCTGTGGATCGAGACCTGAATCCTGAAGCATCTTTGAATTCTAGGATCTAGAGGTCTAGACTATATAGAATTTCAAAAGTCTAGTTTGCACCTAAGCTTTCTCAAAACGGGCACGACCCTCGCTTTTAGGAAATCATACTTCATGACACACAAAATTCTACCCTAAAATTCTGGTCTGCAGTTCCAAGTCTTTAGTGATAACTTGTAGAACAAAACTATAATTTCTATTCCGACTCGGATATCCGGGCCATGCATATGTGAGGGATGCCAATTGGTCAGGTAAGTCTGTCTCCCAATGCTTGCTCTTGCTCTTCTCCTTCGTCTTCTTCGTTGGTGGCCTCCGGATGTAGACAGCCGCGACCTGGAGAGTGTAATGAATAAGACTTTCCTCCTTCCCGCGGGTCGTCCTATTCTATAGTATATACCATCCACAGCAGGGAGAACGGAAGCTGTTCCCCGTCTGGTTCAAGAAGCTTCACAACCTGACGCACAACCTCGGCGGTAGCA
Source organism: Tenthredo scrophulariae (assembly GCA_963978835.1). Classification (NCBI taxonomy): domain Eukaryota; kingdom Metazoa; phylum Arthropoda; class Insecta; order Hymenoptera; family Tenthredinidae; genus Tenthredo; species Tenthredo scrophulariae. The sequence continues at coordinate 1,538,402 of OZ022230.1, read as the reverse complement.
ACCAGGAGCGATCGCCGCGGGGGTCCGCTTCGCACCTCGTCTCCTTCCTCGTTCCACCGCATCGTGGCCGTAGGTAGGTAGGTAGGTAGGTAGGTAGGTAGGTAGGTTGGTAGGAAGGTACCTCTTCGTCAGGAGCATCGCTTAAGAATCAGTCACGCCTCGCGAGCACCCAGCTGCACCTGTTTCCAATTACCTTTTCACCTACCCTCGGCAACATAAGATAACATGTAAATCGTCTTCGGCAGCCTCCAGCTACGACGATCTTAGTATACAGCACATGTACATATCGCCCAAGCTTTGACGCATGATGAGCGATGATTCTATTGCGTTTTACGCATTCGGCACGGTCCGGGAATCAGTAATCACCTCATCCTGCAGTCTGGTCTTTGCCTACTCGCCGCCTCCCGTCGAGGACCTCAAAGACCCGGAATTATTTTCTAATTACGTTGGTTTTGTCGTCTTCATGTTATGCTGGCTGTCGCTTTGTCACAGAGCAATAAACCGGCCGATACACAACCGCCTAAACGGAAACCACCAAGTCCGAAGAGTCGACGCTTCGATTCGCAGTTCGTTGGCGTAAATAATCGCTGGATGGACAGCTCAAAGGATAACTACTAACACATATACAAATATACACCATTAAAGTAACCATTATTTCCTTGCGAATGCAAAAAGTCCTCAATCCTGTTCGTCTTATTCAACCACATTACCTGCACGGCAATAGGTACAATTACAAATTGGTTTCGATTCTCGGAGCGATAACAAGCTGGCTGCTCCTGGTGCTAATCGCAAGAGATCCAGCCTTAAACGTGCACTCTTCTTCGGCAATATTGTGGTATTAGATCCCGTTGAAAATATCATGCAGTTTGTGGATGGTCGGTAAAACTTGAAGCTCTTCTTCACGTTGATGTTGTTCAATGGAAACGGTGGTCCTGGAGGCCATGAGGAACGATGAATCTAACTAATAAATGTCCTAGCGGAGAATTAGGGCGGGTTACCTGTTATATCTTCAGGATTTGAAATACCGTGAAAAGGAAGAAAGGAAGAAGGGATCCGGCGAATATATCGGCACGGTATAACGTGGCTTATCATGGTCGGTATATAGGACCCCGCGACTCTATTCGAAGGGAAAAAATGACCTCACTAAAACAATCGAAACGCGATCGTTTGCGAGTTAGCTTGCAGGGGTGAAGCTCTGCTTTTACCCGCGTGCTCGTTAGCTCGACGAACCGTGATTCAGATAAACTCTCTCTCGGTCTTGCAGGCTCATTCGTTCCCTTCGTCACCCGCGGGACGATCTTCGTCAACTTTTACTCCCTTCTATCTGCGTTCGGTACTTTCGAGTTCAGAGTCGTTTTCGAGTGTTACGAATCATGGGAACCACGGGGCACTGAAAAGCGATTCGTATTCGGCACTGAAGGCTTTCGAAATTCTCGAGATTTGATTCCGTAGTGAAATTTCTTGGAAAATCGTCGCTTTTTTTGCACATTGTAATTTTTGGAATAGAATATCGGCTGTCTTCTTTGCTGGGAGTTGGTTCTGAGCTTGAAAACGCTCTTCCACTTCGTAGCACGGCTCCCTCAGAATGCCCGCTGGTCTTCAGGATCAGGATATATATCACAGAGTTATTGCGGATGGTACTACGAAACCAGTAATAATTCCTAGACTTGTTTTGTTTCTCGAACGAAACTGCGCGAGGATGGGTTAAGGGTGGTAAGAAAAGCGGAAAGGAAAGGGGATGAACCAGGGTATACTGGTTACGCGATGGTTAAGCGCACCGGAGGAAAGGGCGCCGACAGAGAGGATGTTTGGCGGCGGAAACAGCGGCATGATAGCACGTTTAACCCATCCTCATCCCCTCTTCGTATTCGCCTTAGTCTTCGTCTTCTGCACCTCGCGAAGTTCACCCTCGACGCTTCTTCTGAAAGCGAGATATCTCCAACCAGCTCCCTCGGAATACTCCTTCCCCAACATCACCATCACCACCATCACCATCACCAACACTGAACTACTACTATCCGTGTCCAAAGTTACAGATGGGATAGTCGGCGAGCACTTAGTCTTCGCTTAGAAAATGACGCCGGTGTCATAGACGCCCGGCCAGACATAAGGAGTCCGATAGAATTCTGTGCAGAAATCCAGGCCCGAATATACTGATTGTGTTTCGGCGAAGGTGTTCGATAATTTTTCCTCAAGATTAAATCCCTGCTTCTTGATTCACATCCGATTCTAGACGGTGATAATAATTCGCGTCTTTAATCCAAAACAAAAAAATAACAATTTTTTTTTATCATGAAAATAGCATAACGAAAATAGGAAAAAATCATTTTTCAAAAAACCAGGAAGGCATAAATGTATGATTAGAGGCCTTTGCTGTTTTAATTATTTCTTTCATCGAAATATCGATTTCGAGTTATTCTGATGCGATTGGCTGAAAAAAATAATTTTATTTGCCCTTTTGGCATTTGAGACGCGATGTATGGATTATAGTAAGATTAAATTATCGCAATTTTCTGTTATAAAAAAGAATATCCGCGCAAGTGGTAACCGACTGAGTATGACCCTGCATATGCACGGTTCTAGTTTGCCTATATGCATAATGGATATTTTCCTCCGCCTAAATCAAATCGAGATTTAATCTCCGAGTGAATACATGTTTTATACCAACAGCGGCGTGAATATCGTCGACTCAACACCGTGAAATCATATATTGTTACGGCATAGATAATTTCTGTATTAGTATGGTCCTTGATTCGGTAATATTCGAATTTCAATACTCTCATAGGCCAGAACGTCTCCAAATATGTACAAAAAAATGTATTCAAAATCCCGAGTTCCCATCTCGATTCTAGGTACTGCCCCAAAGCCTTTGAACCCTCCCGCTTAAATAATTCCCGATTTTTAGTACTTCGGGGTAATTTTTTACTTCCTATCGCATTATCGCTTCTCTGAATCTGAAACTCCGCACCCTTCTTACCTATAGTAGTAGGTATCCGTGAAAAATGTACAGATTTTTAACGACAAAATTTTATTCATCGCAATTTGGAGATAAGAAATTTTTTTTGGTGCGCTGTAACTTCGAAAATTATATCGTTGAAACTCTGTCGAATTTTCACGGGATACCTACTACTACAGGTAAGGAGGGTACCAAGTTTTAGATTTTTCGAAGCCATACTGCAACAGGAAGAAAAAAAATTAGCCGCGAAATGTCGCAAATCGTGTTTTATTAAATTCGGAAAATTTTAAGGCTTTGGGGCGGTACTTAGAATTGAGATAGGAACCTGCAGTTTTGGCTACATTTTTTTTGTGTATCTTTGGAGACGTCCTGCCCCATGAGAGGATTGAAATTCGAAAATTATAAAATCAAGGACCACCCTGTTATACATACGACTACAGGCTTTAATGAATAATGAATGCAATGAAAGGACACGTATAAATAGTATATATACGTCTATTTAATTATTGAAAAAAATTTGGCACATCGATAATTAGAATCGTAGAATGCATAAATCTGTCGCAATTTTCTTCTGCTTCTTCTTCTTCTTCTTCATCTTCTTCTTCTGATTCTCCACCTCTTCAAGTTCTCCGTTGAGTATCGTCCTTCAAGAACCGCGGCGCAACGAAGTGCGGTTTGTTTTCTTGGACGGTACTCGAGGACGTTTTTTTGCGGTTTGGTAACCAGCTTCGTTGATATGCGGGAAGCGTACCTCGCTCGCACGGGATCTCGTAATCATAAGTAACTACGAGTACTAAGCGTATAATGGTAACAAAGTAAAGAGCACGGCTTTTCATAGGCCAGGCTGTACAATTTAGTTATTTAGTATTTCCCGCTACTATAACTTAGCACACTTCTTCTTCTTCTCATTCTCATTCTCATTCTCATTCTCATTCTTTACCTCTACATTCTTATTTTCAAAAAGTGTAGAAAACACTCCATCCGCATCTGTTATCCCCCCATATACAATAATTCATCATTATATCAATAGAAAACGAACGCCGTAGATGATTAGATATACTGTATACCTATATATAAGTATTCGAAAAAAAGGAAGAAACAAAAAAAGAAAAAAACCGATTTTATGCGGTATTAATGCGTAAAGTATCGCAATGTGTATTTTATTTCATTTTATTCTATTTTTTAAATTTATTTATTTTTTTTTTTTTCAAAACTCGCTAACTTTTGATCGGTACAACATTGGCTGGATTCCGCTCCCGAGGTACTCGTCTGGTCGGTATTTACTTTATATAATGCCATCGGATTAATCTTGAAAGGCAATCGGAGCCCTCTGACTTTTTATCGCAATTATTCTTCTTATCAAGGCTCGTCGACGCGATGCGACGAGATGGTACGGGGTACCGCGACGCCGCGGGCGTCTGCGGTCAAAAAACCATTGACAATATTCTCGACGCGGTGTATTCTTGAATAAGATAAAAATATTTATCAGCCAATAAAATGACATTTTAAACTTCGAGATATATCGCACGTTTTTATCTACAGGGTGTCCAAAAACTAAGTGCAAAAAATTGAGAGTGTAATAGAGGGGGTCAAGCCGAGTAAATTGACCCATAGAACATGTGGTCTCCGAGGTACCGGTCGCGAGATACGGCAGTTTAAAAAAATCGCGCCAAGCGCCGGCATGTAGACAACCGATTACACACAGATATCCGATGAGCGCGCTCGACTGTTTATGCGAGTCGTAACACTTTTGAATTCGAAAATTGCAAACAAAAATACTTCTGATGTCAAATTTTGCTATGGAAACAAGCAGTGTCGTTGTGTCTGGCGAAAATTTAATGCCGAAAGTGTTTTCATTCGAAATTCTCGACTTCTGAACGCGTCATGAATGAAGCGCTAACCGATGCAGCCGCGTAGTCGGTTGCCTACATACCGGCGCCTAGCGCGATTCTTTCAGCAGCCGTATCTCTTCCTTTTTTTTTGCATCTAGTTCTGGGACACCTTGTATTTATAATTACAATCGTGGTTATAATTCATTATTAAAATATTACCTACAGATATGTATATTTACTCAATTGATAAAATTACGGATAAGAATTTTTGCCCATATATCTTACAATATCATTATATGTACGTATGTTAGCAAAACAAACAGGAAATCGGTGGATTTCATTTTCTCCGTTTTTTTTTTTTAATAATCCTTATCTTTTTAACGGATAGTTAATAATATGTGATATCGTTTCAAGAGTAGAATATCACTCACCAAGAACAATATTATGCAATATAGTATATACCCACGATTCTTACTTGATCGAAAGGAAAAAAAAAAGAAACTCACTTGAATTCGAAAACTAGAATTTGACGAAGGACCCGATGTTTTTTTTTTTTTTTTTCAATTTATTTGACTATTTTATGAAAAAATTGCGTGCGAAAGTTTATTAGTGGGATTGATTGACGTTAAAAATCGTTCGTTCTCATGGAATAATTTATTCCTCGAGGCAGATGCTAGATGGGTTAAGAATATAAAGTTTTACGAAATGAGCGAAAGTCTGATGCTCGAGTATTCGACGGTGTTGGTAATTAGGAGATTTGCCGACAAGAGTTAATCGCGTGTCTCGTACATCAAGTCTCGTTTGCATAAAATTACTTAATTACCAAAAAGAGAGATTCTCGGTAGTCGCGCGTTGATCTCTTTTTATTATAATTTAGTAACTAGTCCTATTTGATACGATCTTTTCTATACGATAATTCTTCCGCCTTATATTATAATGACGCGAACGTCAGCTAATTATTCAATTTTCGTAATTAGACGAATACCCGTTGCTATACATATACCTATATATACTTATAATATAGTGAAATCCGTTACGTCAAAACCGCACTGCGACGATCGTCTTTGAATCTCATATAAAGTACCCTAATGGCGTTTCATTTTTACATTAATATCGCTTACACATATATAATGCCGCGCACATAATATAGTCTCGAATGAATTTAGAATACTTAAACACCTAATTAAAGTATGTAATCGGTAAATAACTACTGATTTAATCATCAGCTTAACGCTTTAATTAATACACACACGAATATTTTATCCCCCCTGAACTTTGAGTATATATAATTCTGCAATTAACTAAACGATAATGAACTATACCTTGATTATTATACGTTATTAAGATTAACAGTTACATCCCGTACATGAATCGGAGAAAAGTTTCTTTCAATAAAACGAATCATTTTTTTTTCTTTCCATCATCCAAGAAATAGCGTTAAAAAACGATATTGGATTCATTCAACACATAGAATTGGTTGAATGATAATAAAATATCTGGCCAAATTACCCGAGCACTTATTTACAAGAAAACGAAGATGAATCCTGTTGCATTTCGTGGAATAAAGCTAATTTTGGATAAATTCAATCACATTTTTGTACAGAGTCGCAAAACAAAATCGATTTCATTCTTTGTCTTTCGTGTTGACAGAGAGGTGATTATCTCTCGTCTATCCCGCTTAGGGTGGTCCTGAATTCGATCCTTTTCGAATTTCCAAATATATGCAAGAAAATTTAGCCAAAACTCCTTCGAATTTTCCCAATTTAATAAAACACGACTTGCGACATTTTCGCGGTTAATTTTTTTTCTTCCTGTTGCAGTATAGCTCCGAAAAATCTAAAACTTGGTACTCTCCTTGCCTGTAGTAGTAGGTATCCCATGAAAATTCGACAGATTTTCAACGATATAATTTCCGAAGCTACAGCGCACCAAAAAAAAATTTCTTATCTCAAAATTGCGATGAATAAAATTTTGTCGTTGAAAATCTGTAAATTTTTTACGGATACCTACTACCATAGGTAAGAAGGGTGCGGAGTTTTAGATTCAGAGAAGCGATAATGCGATAGGAGGTAAAAAATTACCCCGAAGTACTAAAAATCTTGGGTTATTTTAATGGGAAAGTTCAAAGACTTTGAGGCAGTACTTAGAAGTGAGATAGGAACCTGGGATTTTTAATACATATTTTTGTACATATTTGGAGACGTCCTGGTCCATGGGAGCATCGAAATTCGAATATGACCGAATCAAGGACTACCCTAATCCCGCTGCAGTTCAAGTACGACATGTAGTTTCGTGAGTTTTGTGTCCAGAAAGAAGATTGAAGGTAGATAGATAGAGAGAGAGAATGAAAGAAAGAAAAAAAGAAATAAGGAAAGAAAGGATGAAATAGAGGGAGAAAGAACGAGATTCTAGATAGGTTTGAAATACCGCAGCGTGATGCATGATTTCATAGAACTGGCTATACGCTGGGTAACGCTGGGTAACAACAACACCAGGTTACCGGGAGTAACGCGTGTGGGAAACCTGGGTAACCTACCAAGTCGATGCATTATGTATTTATGGCTTTGCTTAGTTGGGAATTACTTTGCTGCCGTAATGATTTCCAGCGAATGGTATCTCGGGAATGTTATATATCTGATTTATTGTTAATAGCTGCTTTTTTCTCCTTACCTATATTCTATACTCTTCAGGCTCCGTCCACTGCAGAATTGATCTTTCGTCTTTCGTCTTTCGAACTTTATGGGGCTGAAAGGACTGACGCAAGGACATTACCTCGAAACAATTCCTCCGAACAGATACACAAATCTCCTTTCCTTTCCATCGATTTACACTTTTGATTCACAAGATGAAGCTATAACATAAGAATTTCTCTACTTTTCAATTCATAACTGTTAGAAAGTCACTGTTTTAACCCACTTTTAGCTCGGGCCGATAAAACCATGCAACTTCAGGAACGACGTTTGATGCAGAACTTGGAGAACGTGGTACCGATTAGGTAACATTGCATTTGTTCGTTCCTAGGGACAGGATGATACAGCATGAGAAAGATCAACGCAAATCCTGAACTAATTCCGGTGATCGACGTAGGAATTACCTGATTCAACAGTGATACTCTGATGAACGGAAATTCAGATATACTGTTATTACAGCTATTGTTACTTTCGTAATTACTAGGTACAGCATGTTGCATGCAGTGTCCTTGGTTCAGGATTCAATCCATGGCAGATATTACATTTTTTGGTGAAGTTTGGCTCTCTTCTAATTCCACTTGCTCCTCAGAATCTTGAAGAGTTTGAACAATCGCAAGACGTCGAACCACGAATGTACTAAAAACATTCCACGTCGTCCCAAGGTACGATTAAGAAAACACCCCAAAGAACGAACACTGCGTTCGAATACTTTGCAAAAAAGTTCACAAATTTAGGATTGAGTATTCCGAAAACGTTGCGTGTGGATAACCGCCCGCAATGAAGCAGGCTAAAAATCGCGATGATCATGCAGAGCAGAAATCGTCATAAGTCGCAAGTGTAATTGAAACCAGAAAGCAGTCGCCAACATTTACTAAGCTACTCAATTTTCAAACTTCCATTCATCGTCTGCTAACTGCAGAACGACACGTTCACGTCTGACTATTAGAAAGTGACGATTCTCCAAAGACATAAGAATAATTATCGAAATTTGAACTCCGTCCCATGGTAGGTACGTACAAAAGCTTTGCAGACTCTGGAGAGATAATTCTTAGCCATGACCTTGGAAGGTAATACGTAGTACTTGTATGCACGAAAGATGTGTGTGTGTGTGTGTGGGTTTATAATCGACGAAAGAATATATCTTGATAATAAAGTCGCTTTAAAATGAATCCTCAATCTCGCGTTCCTTTTTCTGCACCCATTCATTTCCTTTTTCATTTTCTTTCTCTCGCTAACCCTCAGCTTTGCTTTTGCCTTCGCCTTCGCCTTCGCCTTCGCCTTCGCCTTCGCCCTCGCCCTCGCCCTCGACGTTGAAGCTGGGTAATAAGCAGTTCGTTCCCCGCGGAACAATTCGATTAATTCAAGAGAGGTCGGGTTCCAGACCGATAGAACCGCAACTTCGAGGCCGGCTGGAGTTGGAGCTGAAACTGAAGCTGAAGCTGGCGTTGCCCGAGCATCACCGCGCGTATAGGTAATGACAGTGTTTGGTCGCATTGCCCGAACGTGACTTTGCTCCGGTGATCATGGCTCTGCGACGGCCGAGGAACCCGCCATGAAACGAATATATTGACCTGCTCCTTGCTCTCTCCACTCTACACGTTGTTACAAACAAGAAATACGCACCTGCGTACATAAATCTATACACACAACTGCATGATACACATTCTACACACACTGCTATCAGCTAATCGTCGATACAGACCAGAAAAATTGTTCTTAACTTAACTTATAGCCACGGTTCGGGGTCGACAATCTTCCGATCACATTCCACTCATTGGATGAACTTTATGCTACAATTTTCAACCTAATCAATGAATGAAGTTGACTATTTTTCGGCTGATATGATATACGAATTAGTATAATTTCATGGTTATTTTCACTCTCCTCTTGACGTACCTACCAGTCAGAGATATGAATGGTTTGTTTCCTCAACCATAATATCTCGATCTTCGTGATCGCCTGCTCTTCACTCCATTCTCGTATTTCGTGAAAGTCTCTTCCGCGGAAGGGGGTAGGGCGTGTAATCCGAGAAGGTTTCATCTCCTCTCTTCTCTTCTCTTCTCTTCTCTTCTATTCTCTCTCTCTTCTCTCTTTTCGAGATGAAATCGTGCGCGTGTGATCTCGGGTCGGTGCCAGATGTCCCCCGCCCCGTGTCCTTTGACAACGCCGACATCCCCGTAGCGATAACAGCGCGAAGAACTAAGATATAGGAAAACTGTTACTCCAACACCGTCCTGCGGATCCAGATCGACAAACAACGAACTCTGGTATCCATAAATTAATTTTCGATCGGGCAAAAGGAGCAGGGAATTAAATCAGGAGGAACACCGATTAGTATTGACACCGGCGATTAAAGTCCCCCAGGACCTGTCCGACGTAGCCCCCAAGTGTATCGCGCTAACCACACGAGCTCTGGGAAGGTAAGACCAGCTCGTTTCATGGGCAGGTGAGCAAGCGGTTGAACTAACTGCAGTCAGCACTGTAATTTAATTGATAATATTTAAATAGGGGGTTTTAGTGGCTGTCTTCTCAGCTGGCATTAGCGCCAAGCTTGCCTGAGGGGCCTCTGGCCTTGGAACCACGGGATGATCGGAGCCAGGAACCCGTCGACGTCCGTGAGTCCGCACAGCGCCGAGAAGAAGGCGGGCTGTTTATTGGCCGGGCCAGATCGTTATTTCATCCAACTCCACGATCGGCGATAGTTATTAATCGAATCCTTTGAGAAACGGTTGAACTCGAAGGAGGCTGTGTGGTAGAAAGTATCCTGCGCCTTGGGGGCCGGGTTCTCTGAGTCTGGAGACGAGAGAAGCCGGAAGTCGCGACTTTTTTTCGTCCCGTAGCGAATGATAAAACGGCGAAAAAGTGGAAAAGTGGAAACCGCGGCTCGTTTCAAATTAGATTAATTGTTCGGTGGGAGTCTCATCGAGATCGAGATAAAATCGTCGAGTTTTATCGAGGAACCGGAAGCAAGCGAGAAGGCTATTTCAAAAGCGGTAAATTATTGAAGCAGAGTTCTCCGAAACGTCAAGAGACTGATGTACCCGCGTAGTTATAAGGTAAGATAACGAAATCGCGTTGGTAACGTTGAAGAAAAAGATGACGGATGACACGATCCACATACGGAATATATAAATTTCAAACATCAGAGATGCATTAATTTTTTTCGGAATTCATTGACTTAATTTCATACATCCAATTAGATCATATCGGGATCTTGTACCCGTGGAAAATAAAGTAAGTCGAAATACTGAAGAGAACAGACTGCAGGATCAAGAGGGTGACGTATAAGACTCTTCAGGCTCGACGTCTCTCACAAAATTCAGTTTATAATCACGAGTATCTTTTTTTCTTCCATTTTTCTTTTTCTTTTTCTTTTTCTTCTCTTGCGAGATTTTGATGACGCAAGATCATCTCCAAAGGGCGGTGCTTTCCTTCTCTTTTAGCATGCCAATACTGCCAGTGGGAATTCTGTCATGGTCGGCGACATGAATGGATCAAAGAATGTCTATAACTTCCTGTAAATAATCGTCCTCACCAGAATTGGAATCTACTAGGGTCTCGTCCAATACGCGAAGTAAGAGATTGTGCAGAATCGGTTTTTGCCGCTCACTCATCTCTGCGGACAAAGTCTCAATGTGTAGAAAGTGTCGATAGTCTTGAGTCGGCGACACGAGCACTCAACAAATCAACTTTTTAAAACATTTCCAGAAAACAAACTTGACTGCACCTTATTTTCTCCTATCTTCACCATTTCCAAGCTACTGAATCCACTTACCTGCCCAGAGATCGATCCAATCGCCTCTAACACGTCCTTCGGTGAAAGTTCATCAGTGAAATTCGCACGTTTGAATCGGGCATTCATTGTAGTACATCGTATCGAGTTGAACCGCTCAACATCCGGAGATCTAATGAATAGACAACTATTTCAGACTTCTAATTAAAGTCACGATTCCAGGATTTCGAGAGTGAGACTCATCAGTTCCGTGAGTGAACCATGGGCCTTGTGAAACTGGTAAAATCGTACTTCAAACTAGATAATATGCAAGTTGCACGGAAAGTAGTGACTCACAGCTCGTTAATTACGCCATTTTTTCATCGGTTGGACATAATGACTATAATAGATAATGAAAGTACAAGGTCGAAAAACGTCAACGATGATTTGGCGAAAGATCGTATACATACATAGTCAGGATCGTGTTACGATTTACCAGTTTTAATAACCGATGATATGCAACTTGTGCAAATAAGCATATGTACAATCACTAGCATTGATTACACACGATAATAGCAAAAAAAGAAAAAAGAAAATGAAAAGAAACTGTATCTTAGTTTCTTATCTACGATAATATTAGTAGGTTTTAAAATTTTTTAATCATTATCAACACACGTGTGTAAATTACCGATAAAAAATAGATATCGAACCATAAATGAATTAGCGAGGGTATTTTTTCGAGCACTGTCCTATCTCCGAACTTTTATTTAATCAATCAGTTTTATTATAGTGATTCGATGATATTTTTAAGCGTGATTAGGTAAAACTGAAGAGCTCTGAGTCATCGGATCTCAGAGCTATATGCAGTCCAAGTAAAAGCACCTGATGCAAGGTTCTGGATCAACCGTTCCTTCGGTTTTAGATATTCAGGTCTCTAATTGTTCATAAAGTTAAGCTCTGTCCGATGAACAGGTGAACTTTTTGATACTGCAAGAGTGACTAGGATGATCTATCGTTTGTTGGCAAATTTATTGTCAAATTTGGAAACTTTTGATTTCTACTGTTTTTTAATCTTACAATGACCGTTCATCAATTTCCCCATTTATACGAAGTAGGGATCAAAGGCTTGATTGAGCCTTAATTAGAGTTCCATTGGTCTCTCTAAGGCAGGAATTAAAGTGGAGAAAGGGACACGATGCCGTGTTCTGATTCTGAGTGTAATCACGCGAGGTCCATTGCAGAGGTTCGACTTTGGCTTCATTGTTCGAAGTATCTCGTAGCTGGTTGCAGTTTGCCGGTTGTTCTGTCGGTCTGTTGGTCTGTCGGTAGGTCGGTGCCTCGGAGAAGAGCGAGATCCCCGTTTGGAGCAAACGACGCAAAAACTACCGGCTACCGTCTCCGCGCATTGTCCTCCGTCCTCCGTCCTGCTCCGTTCGCGAAGGCAGCCTCCTGATTCTCGCATGCATACCGCCGTTCGACGATTTGATTTTTAAATGCAAACAAATCTACATTGTCGCAAAAGCGCCGCCGCCCGTCACTCAGTCACTCCTCTCCTCTCCTCTACTCTTCTCTTCTCTCTACTCTATCAACCCTCTCTCTTCTCGTCGTCCGTCACCGTCCACCAGTCAGCGAACTGGCTCCAAGGATTTTTTTCAATCATCGAACCAGCCCGACTCTTCACCACACAAACGACTGCTCCCTACACTTCTCTAGACTGATCAGCAAACGGCAATGTCCTCTGTTCGCGGATCTCCACATCTCTTCATCTCTTCATATCTGGATCACGCGAATACTATTTGGCAGGAGATAAAGGATTGTTTTCTTAATTTCTGCAAGGACTATGAGGAATAGTCAAAAATGAGTAGCTGGGGCCCAACTCCGAAGGCGTGTTTGTTAGTTGTCATTACGAGTGAGCATTAGGGTACAAGTCTGTTACGTCTTCAGATCTTGTAATTGTTCCTGTTCTTTGAATCTTTTTTATAAGCCTTCTTGAGATTCTTTTACCTTTTGGTTCGTACCATCGGAATGCATTCTCAGAGTCCTTCGTTCTTCGTACGATGTAGCATACATACATCGAATAAGAAGAAGCTCCTCCTCCTCCGCTGATTCTTGTATTATTTTAACCTTTTTTGCTCCAATTATATGTTTATATGTTTTAGTTAGAACGGTTACTTTTTGCAACACGGAGAAATCCGCCGCTCAATCCTCCTCGGCGTCGAGTGTGCGTCTAAGCTCGAAATTTTAATCAACTATACAAACGATCATCTCATAAATATACAGCTTTAATTATTTCAAACTGGTGCGGAAAAATGCCTGATTTTTCGCATGGTGTCGGACAGCCATCATCTTTGATCAAAAAAAAAGGAAAAAAGTAAAACCAGAGCTGTTCGTTATCGGGGTGTGTCATTCGCCGTTAAGTTATCAGGATTACGGTTAAGCGGTATCGAAGGAATTCCGTTATACCTGAAAGGAATGACAGAAGTCCCTCGGGCTACGATGCTGAGTCCCGTAAACGCTGTTGCACTTTCAAGATATACACAACATTATAGTTGGATAGTTAGACACTACAGGTAGGGATATTATTTTCAGCCGTGAAGATTCCGCGGATGTAATACCACCCTTAGGTTCCTCGCATAAGATGTAATTGTCGAGGAGAGTCGCTGTAATTGTCCTGAGGACACATAACTGCATGCCCATGCGAACTCGCTGACGAGAAACGCTCATAACTTATGAAACGAAGCTGAACGCGGACGAGTAATTGCCTTGGATTAATGAGACGGCATAATTGCACGATAATAGTCGATCGTTTTATTAGGCGCGGCGGACGAAGACGCGCCGTCACAGAGACGCCGACGCGGGAGCTTAACAGCGTTATATTTTAAAGATCCCAGACCATCTTTGCGGCTCCTTTAAAATCGCGATTTACAATTCATACTAAGATCTGACGATCCAAATCCAACCATTACAAATATCAAAGTATATCGGATCATCGACGGAATACCTCGAAAGATATTCCTATAATTAATTTTGGACTCGAAACCACTTCGAAGGAACAACATTTTTGGTAAATTTACTATCCATGATGTGACTCGATACTTTTTGCCATAATTTCAGTATCAGTGTTGGACAGCTGGGTGTGTCTGTTCGTTTTGGTACAGAATTTAGAAATTTTACTGGCAATAGTCGTCTGGACTTGATTCGGTGTTGATTATCACTGTGATACTGCAACGGCAACAATCGGCAATTCCCAGGCCGATCATTTTCTTGATCGGTTGTTTGTGTTGCTCAAGACATTTCGAGCGGTTCGTAAGTTCTGCATGGAAGGTTCGTACCAGTCCATCAGTGAGGTAGCAGTAAGGAAATGTAATAATCTGTTGATATAGCTGGAAAAATAGCCTCGGAGAACTTGTGACGAAAATTGAGATGCGGGTTTTGCACGTTTCGGCAAAAGCCATGCTAACAGTTCCTGAAGATCCCGTGTTCAAATAGTACCTTACTACCTTCCTACCTACCTCTACCTACCTTCAGACCCTGGCGACAGGACGCGGTGACGTCCGCTGACGCTCATGCGGCGTTTGATCTCGCCGCGACTGTCGGCATCTGATTAGCATCCCCCGGCTTCTCCCCCCCCTCAGTCCCCCTTCGAGGGTGGGTTGGCGAGGGCGGGATGGAGCAGGGGAAAGAGGAAGAGGGAGAAGAGAGTCGCGATGTCACCGCTGACGAGACCCCGTCTGAGTTATTCTGCTCGGCGACGTCATTTAAATGTCCCTTTGCGGAGCAGTTGAGTTTTTAGTCGTCATCTCCGAGAAGGCGAGCGAGTGAGCGAGCGAGTAAGCAAGTGGAGGAGCGGTGAATACATCGTTCCTCGTCCTCGTCCTCGTCCTTGTTGTCCTTCTCGTTTCTCCACCTGGACCGGTGGAAACAGAGAGAGATAAAATAGGCTAGAGATTGCGCTGGTATGCGACGAGACGGTCCGACGCGACCGAGACGGTTGCGAACGCGCTGGACCCCGGGACCGATCGCCACGCGGTAACATCTTCCACTTGAAGAAATCGCGGCTCGTTCCCCGAACGGAAGACTATCGACGATGAATAGTCATGCATAAATTTTTACGCTCGTAATACCATGCGATGATTTAAAAAACTTTAACCTCGCACAAAACAATTCAAATAAACGTGGAAATCGGTTTGAATGTCACCTCGGAATCGGTTGGGTATCAGAACCATTCAGGAATCGGTTGTTGTTTTTTTCCACAATTTCTACAGAAGATCAAAGACAGAAAGCTTCTTTTTGGAAACTTGATTGATTACCGCAAGGCGTATTCGAAAACTTGTAACTGAATGGAATTTGACAACGCTATAATTACCGATAAGCAAGATACTTCCACTTCGGTCAATTTCTGTACGTGATTCAAAAAAGGACCATGACTTTGGTTCCCCTCTCAAGTCACGCTGTTTTACATAAGGCAGAAGGATCCGCGTTTAAAAGAGCGAAGAGTTAAGGCATGAAGACGTCTCGCCTCCTCCTCTTCAGCTCCTCCTTCCCCAGTCCAGATGCAGAGGGTTTGCCAAGATCCGTTGCAGTTGTCTCGGAGTTTGTAAACCGCGAAGAATCGCGAGCTGCACCCGTACCCCAAGATGAAGAGAGTGCGATAAGGCGATTTTACGATCTCACGATCTGCTGCACCATTGGAAGCCGCACCCGCAGGGTTGAGCGTTACGCTTCCTCATATACTTAGGCTTAGACGAGTACATTGTGGCAAGATCGGTAACAAAGTATGAAAAGTATCTGGGCGTATACCCTGCGACGTAGTGCTCTTCGTCGCGGTGGATCTGCGGAGAACCCATACGTTATTTCGCTCGCTCTGCACTCACCTGCGTAAATTATCCCAGGGCCGCTGTGTACTTACCCGAAGATTTACAGGCGAACCGACGATTCTTTTGATTTACAATCCCCGATGGAGCTGCGGGAGTGCGCGATATACCAAGAGCATTTGAAATATGCAACAGGATCTGACGAGGGTTACAACCGAACGGAAATATATGCCAAAAAATAAAAATAAGAACCATCGCTTCCGGTTTTTTTTTTCTTCTTCTTCTTTTGCCACTCAGACATCAATTAAACTTTGAATTTCAAGAATCGCAAGAATATCACTCGAGAGCTGAATCCCACGATGAGATCAAAGCATGACCCATACACACGTGAGGTGCGTGTGTGGTGTTCCCCAATGGTGTATATCACAGCATGTTCACATGGTCGACGTTATACCATGGTACGAAGTCGACAGTGAATTTTGTGCAACGCACGATCGAATCGCAATGTAAACAAGTGCCAAAAGGACTGCCAATCCTGAGAGTAACGGCCTGGCACCCCGCTGTGGTTAAGCGTATGCATCGGTTACTGGTCCTTATTTATAGCTCGTTTGGTGGATCGGCAGGCGCGAAAGTTATAACGTTTCCCATCGGGGTCAGAGGTCGTCTTCTCTCTCCTCTCGCCTTATTCTCTTCGAGAAGATACCTACTTTCAGGGACGGGTTCCTCTTGGCAATACCAGACACCTCACACCTCCGCAATCTCGTATATAGATCGCAGCCTTTCGGCTATCAGTCTGCGGCCCTATAAGATATACCTTAGGGCAGAGCAGAGCAACGCAGAGCAGAGCAGAGCTAGCAGCCAACTTTCTGCAGTGAACCAGTCGCGTAACGACTCTGGGATCATTAGTTACTGGAACTACCAAAACCAATGCAATTATCGGCCGCAAAATTTATTCCTTTAATCTCAGCCGCGCAACACCCTTCCTTCCTTCCTTGCCTTACGGCTTCTAGATTGCCACCGGCTCACCGCGAACTACAACACAACCGCACCGCATCGCCATCCGCATTGAGTAAGAACAGAAAATAACCGCCACCGCACACTAGATACGACCAATTCCTTCTTCCGTTAAGATCAATTCAACCAATTTGACCAATTCGAAAACCTCGGTCCACTATATATATACGTAGGTAACTATACAGATGGTACTTACGAGCCAATGACGAACGACATGTTACATAGAAATCTATTCTTGAAGGACCCGTATCTCTTGAAAGAATTTTCTTCATTACTCTGTCCCATCGGATCAGTATGTCGAGGTATGATCAGGTAAAAGTCAGTGCTAGATACAGCGGAAGGAAAAGAAGCTTGCGACTTCAAATCCTATGGTCTCCAATTGTCTAAAAACCAAAACTCGATGTGTACTGAATATTGAAGAGTCTCTTCATCTGATCGATTCCCGGAGATCGAATTACGCAAAATTTGAACAGCAGATGATCTCCCGATGAAGCGGAGCTCTGGCTTAGTAACTTTTCAGTTCAGTTTTTATTGTATTCCGCAAAAGGCGACTGGGAGTAACTGAATCTTATTCATTGATCTTGTTAATCAAATATCGTTAAATCCTAAGCGAAAATGTTCCCTCCCGTTGTCCTCGTGGTCTCTGCAGGATCGTCTGCTTCATTGTAAGAGATGAGAAATCACTGTGTCTGGATGTGGACCGTAAAGGCAGGAGGGTGTGCCGAGGGGTTGAAGATGTGGATCTCCGAGGGTGGTTTTCGTTGGGAGAAAGACTATTATATTTCTCGAAGCGTCGCATCGCGACTTAATCAAGACGACTGAAGGCGAGGTAGGCGAGTTGAATCAGCAAGGACGACGATATTAGTTAACGTTGGACGTACGGCGCACCGGGCTGGCTGGTCACGGCATGGCATGGCCATGGCCATGGCATAGCACGGGATGTCCAGGGTGCGCGGAGCTCGAGGCTCGCCTGGTATCCCGAGGGGCTCATTGTCCAACCTAATAATCGCAACTTTTAATTGAATTTCGCTACCCAGCGTCGAACCCAGAGTCAACTCTCCTATACCTGATTGCGAGTCTTGTCGTGCTCCCTATACCTTATACCCCAGCCCCAAGTAGGTACCCGACCAGGTGTGTTGCCTAGGTGGTGCAGGCTGATGAAAAATTTCATCAAGAATCTCCTGTAGGACGAAAAAACAATGAAACCGGGTAGAATAGGAGAAGGAATGGAAGAGTGACAAAGGAATCGAATTAACTTTCATGGTAATCGAGAAACTATGGATTGTGATTATAGACGCGTAGAGAAGAGATCATAAGAAGTAGATACAGCAGTCGGTGTGGTTTGTCCGTAACTTCCGTTTCCGCTTTTCACTGTCGGAGCTATCACAGTCTATTATCACTGTGCGTCGGTATTTCTATTATATTTTCTGCAGGCTGGTTTGCAGGTGAGGTATAGGTGGTGACTACACTCGAGACGGATGGTTTATTCAATCTCGCTTCCGAGTATAAGATCTCTTGGCTGGTTAGCTGAAGATGTAGAAGGTGGGGAACGCGGGGGAATACAACATGCAGTGGCCGTGGTTAAATATGGCCAAAGGGAGGGAACGGAATCTCTTGCGGAGAGCCGTTAATTACAATACACGATTGGCTTAATTGCATTCTTTATGTGGCTGTAGCGCAAGCTCCATTAAGGTAATTTCTTTGCCCTGCAGTCCAGGAGGTAGGTAGGAATGGGTTTTGTAATCGATCCAGTTCATTCAGATTCAATGCCCATTATTACGATATTATACGTTGAGCGAGGTCATGTTTGCCAGAGAATCCAAAGAACCCGCGAGTTGCGATTGCTAGACGATTCGCGTCATGTGTCACCCTACCATGATACTTTCCGCGAATACCTTTGCAGGTGAACAATAAGAGATAAAAATCAGGCTCTTAGTTTTCGCAATCGACTTGACTCCGTCTTTCTTTTCACCTCATCTTTAATTTCCTCCTGCGGAATCCCGGTCCTATAATTTCGACGTATAAAAGTCGATCACTCCGTTGTTTGAAGGAGGGAAAAAGCTCCACAGAGCTTTTTCGTAGCATTGATTTTTAAGCACCGGGTTGGACTCGGTTGGAACTCTCCTCGCAGGATGGCGCCTGGAGTACTTCCTTATAGTCTAAAACTAGCATCGTAGCATCACTTCACCCGATGATGCAAGGAAAGCTAATAAACCCGATGAGGAAAGGTGCGAAGGGGATACCTACGCGGTGCATTCCATTTCGAACGAATGCGTGCCGCGGATTACTATACGTCGTCACACTCCGTCCATGACGTCATATCCGGCGTTACGCGTGACAACCACATCGGTGTGATTATCTCCTTATATCAATCTCCACTTTCTTCATATCTTCGTTAAATTCTCGAACGCACATTTCACTCCACGAATAAAATCCTCAATCACAGTGCACGACATCCTACGATCCCTGATTACTGCACTTGCGCAAAATCGGTCAGGTATAAAGTTGAACATTTCCAAGGACGAATCGTGAGTAAGTCATTTACACCGAGCGTGTAATCATCAATTTCCATTTGAGTTAATTGAAGGGGCATATTATCGCATGACATGGTACATGCTTAAAGCTAATGAATAATTACCGCGTAATTATTACCCATAATAAATATCCAACTTTCTGTCATTATATTTATTAACAATTATACGTCAGTTTGTTCCATACAGAACAGTAGACATTACCGGCAAATAATGATTCAGCAGCGATGCACTACGCTGAAATATTACGTTCTCTGCACATTGCTCCGTGTCTCTTCATATATAACTGTATGAAATTGACTTGTGGATATATTTAGCACTGTTTTACCCACACCGAAATACGTTGAGCTTGTATTTTGCAGCTGCACCATCGAGTAGGCAGAGTTCTTTTAGTTTAATTACAGTTTAAGTAGCAGTTCCAGGGCATGTGTGTGCGATAGTGGGCATACGCGGTTCTCAAGAGAGGGTATCCCCGTTATAGTTATACCGATAATATAAAGTAATGAAATACGGAATAAGAAGAAGTTTAGCGAAAGATTAGTTCGCATTCGAGTCACGTGTTGACGGCAATAAACCGCATGGCGATTTTCCATGATTTATAAACTCCGCAGTTGGTTTAATTATTCTATGTCATTAATTCGGTACTGCGAATAGAAGTCGTTGAGCTGGCGCACGCGCGGAGTTGAAAATAGGTGGGAGCTATTCGGTATATACTGCACCACTAAAGTATACACATAGGTGTGTATATAATATATATATATATATACATCCGAGATATCGTCCTACGTATAAAATATCTAAGCACTGTGAACCGTGGGAACTGGAACTTGGAAGTTGGAACCAAGCCGAGAACCGTAGCTCGAGAGCTGCCTCGCAACTAGGCAAACTGAGGATAAAAACTAACCGTCGTTATGCCGCGATGCAGACTTGATCTGATGCGGACTCTTAATAATAAGTTAAAACAACCGTAGATGGACGGCCCAAGCGACTTAGTCTGGTTATGAATCATCCGATGATCATTTAACCGGATTATCGATTATACCAATGCCTCATTCTCACCCTAGCTCCCATATTCTGTTAAGATTTTCAGCTTGCGGTTTTAAACGCCGGTACTCTTCGTCTTCGGAGATCATACTTTCTATCCCTTTCGAAGAACACCGGCTTTTTAACAAACTTTTCGCTCACAGAAAACACTCAGGACTTTTATCCGTGGGACACTGTTGCCGGATAAAAACAGTGAGCTTTTGCAACGCGTGTGTGAGATGAAAAAAGCAGTTTATAAAAATGATGTAAATTTATTTATCACATGGAAAAATCGTGGGATATAGTTCATGTGGTTTTTTCCGAACACCCTATCGCTCGAATGATCTACTTTCTTATACTTGTTTGGAAATTCATTGTCAAGCCATGACGATCACGGCTCTGAATATGCATAAATTATTTCTTCGTATAATTTTCGAATGTTTTTGCATAAAATATTGGGGGTGGTATGAAAAGACCCAACAGCCTCGATGGATTAATTGAAACTTGAAGGATCATCGAAGACAGCGCTCGCACCCCAACCCCAAACTCACCCCTGTCGACCGTTTTTGCATCCGCCATATTTTTTGATAAAAGTGTAAAAGCGTTTCCACCCCTGAGAAGAAGCGATAGGTTCTCAGCCTCGCGGATCTCGTGGTGGGGGATGAAGCTCTAGGGGCGCCGGCGCCTGATCTGCATACGTCTAAGGTATACGTACGAGTTATATAGCTATAGGTATACGTAAAATATATACGTATATACATATCCTACGTAAATCCTTGCAAGCGAGCAGGGGTGCGACGATGTTATCGACCAATCCAGCCCTCCCGGCTGACCTGCGTACATCAGCGTGGCGCCACCCCTAACCTGCCCGCCACCCCGCCATATTGTAAAATATGGATCGCGGAGGTGTACGCCACCCCGCGCACCATCCTCTAGAAAGCTTCCCAGCAGAAGGGCGTTTCTGCCATCCCCGTAGGTTTTCGGAGCATTCGCAACCCTCTGAGAAACCGAAAGAGCTCGGGATGCAAGAGATTTTTTAGCCGCGGTTCTAGACGATCGGGGAACGATATCTCACGCTTTTTAATTCATTCAAGAAACTCTTGTTTGCATTTCTCCAGGCTTTTCCTTACAGGGGTGGCTTCGAGGCTTCCCGTTTCTACGGCGACCTATGACCTTATCATTCGGAGACTGCGGGGAGGCTGTGCGTAGCTGTACATGTGTGCCGCTGAGGAGGACTGGAGGCTGAGGGTATAAGAGGGTTGCGGATCGGAGGGCGAAGGGTGGAAGACGGAGAACGGAGGCAGGAATATTCAGCGTCACGGCGCCATCTTGATAAGAGTTACGAGGCGTGGCTCGCGAGATATTTCATAAGGAGAACCGCACGCTCGCGCTGTTCCCCGGTCCAAAATGCCCAGGATAAATTCACCGGAAAACTTTCATAATATCGAACGGCTAACACGGCTAGGGGTGTATGCCCACCTCTACCTTACCGCCTAGCTACCCGCGTGACGTACTACGCCAAAACTTTTGGTCACTAAGTTTAATAAATTTTACAAGTAGCCACGTAGCTGGTCCGCGAGCTTGAGAACGAGCGAAAGCTCATACTGCAAGGAAACTAACGAGTTGGCATTATTTCGCAGCCAATTAGACACCCCACGTGATTAATTGCCTCAAGGAATCGCTAAGACCGGTAGTTTCATTGAAATTCCACATTGGGATGAAATGGGATCCAAAAAAATTGACCTTTTTCTAACTTTCGCAAAAACTCTGAGTTCTGCATTCGACGAGTATGAAAAGTATCAACAGCCAGAATATGAGATGCGATTTTTTTGCCGACTCAACCCTCGCACTAGAAGGCAGAGTGCCAGCTAGATCTGTGAATTTGAACCATGAGTAGAAATCGCTGTCCAGGATCAACAGCATCCCTTTATGATAAATTGTTATAACATCAATTGTTATAACGCCATAGCTCAGGTATGCGATATTTCGGTATCTTCTTTCTTGATGTGTTTCGGTATTGAAATCGGGTGTGAATACCGATTATTGATGTTTGAAAGTGGACGTCTCAAAGCCGTTGCAGTGTACCGCAATATCGAAACCACTTTCGTGTTTTTTTTTTTTTTTTATGATGTTTCGGCGTAATCTCGATACTGCGGAATATCGGTATCGGTCGAAACTTCGGTTTTCAGGATCGATATGCCTACCAATATTTCGATATTTCGATGAACCAATTCCACAACCCATACCGAAGATCGGTATCAAATTCCCGATACCGTGCAGCCCTAGTGTTCAGTGTGACACGATACTCGCATTACGCAAATAAAATGAGAACCACTAGCTGAGGGAAGCCCAGGTTCAAACCAACAGCATAAGCTATTCGACGTAATAAATGATAAATATTCATAAACGATAAATCGACATCCTGCAACGGTAGTTTAGATCGCGCATACATCACATATAATAAGAACGATAATAAACCACATTCAAGTAGGCGATTATCGCGGTGAACCGCAGTAAACCATATTCAGAAATCGGTATCATATACCGAACGATGAATTTGTTGAATAAAATTGTAACGACGATAATAAATCGCGAATTGATTAGCATCTAGAGTCCGATAAGTCTCTAAACATGATCCAGACATTTCGTCCGATTTCTTTCACTCCGTTGATCACCGAGTCGCAAGGACCACGCGAAACATACTCAAAGTCTTAAAGCCCTGCGTTATCCTCCGGCAGGTGATCAATTCAGTATTTCAGTCCTAATGAGCCGCGTGCACTGACGTCCGGCTGAAAGTTTCGCGGCTACAACTTCTCTCCTATATACCATCAATTAGGTAATACTATCGCGTCAGTCTTTCTTTCGCGTTGTAGTTTAATTTGAATAAATTTGACATTATAATTATACAGTTTTTGAGTTAATCATTCAACAATAATAATAATAATAATAATCATTCCGAATTACATTCATATAGAAATTAATTATCATAATGCTAGTTCTCTAATCGCGATTGGGAAAATACTCTTCATATATCTATAGCCATATTCCTAAGGGATGAAATCGGCAAGACGGATAGCGGCAGGATTTAGCGTTGTAAACGAAGACAAAGGGATTTTCGCTTGTAGGACGGGTCCGGTTCGTTCGGACACAAACATATATGTACATATATATCCGTTTGTATTTGTGTATGAGCGTGCGTGGGGGCGTCGTTTGATCTCGCCGCTCGCGATGCGACACGCGGAAGCTTACCTACGTATGTTGTACGTACATGGAAGTGGACACACCGACATATATGTGGATAGATTTGTGCGAAAGACTCACATCCGCACCTTGGTTACTTCCAATTAGCACGAGTATGCAAAAAATAAACGCTAGGAGATTTCGGTTCGGAGGAATCAAGGCTGATGGAAGCTTGACCCCAACAAAAATTCGTGAATAACCGTTCAGTGATTTTGGGAATGTTGATGCGGACTAACTTCGGCCATAGTGAAAAAATCTACGCGAATCACTTCGAATTATATCCACAAATATTCGACTCAAGGTGCTTTTTGGAATCCGAATTTTTAAAACGTCCCAGATGTCAAGATTTCAAATTGAAAATTTTCTCGCTAGTTTGGAGATGTGATTAGAAAATGTTCACGTAGCTTTTTCAAAATCTGAACTCTAGTTTCTAGCGTAAAAATAATTTTTCCATTTTTTTAAGATCGTATTTTATATTTACACAAGCGAAATCGATTTGGCGAATGATTAGAGCCACACATATGCGTCTCATAACACAAATGTGCATATCATGAATGGTATATATACATACATGGGTTATCTTCTGGCACTCAGGTATATAGATGAAGGCGCGTTTGCACAATGCCACGGGACGTCGGGTAGTAAAAATCTGCGAGCGACACTGGGCGATAAGCAGCGTCGGTGGAGTGTAGTGGACCGAGGACGGTCAAGGGGGTCAAGGGGAGAGAATAGGGCCCACGGCCCGTATAACTCCGATAACGACCGTCCGCCACCATAAACCCTCCGCACCCTTCTGCCCTTTCACTCGCCAAATATCCCGCTTCGTTTTCCTACTATTCCTCTTTCTCGACCACGTCCCGCATATTCTTAAACCCTCGTCTCCTCCTTCTAATTCCTCCTACTCCTACTTCTCGTTCTTTAAGCTGCAATTCTGCATCTGGGTAAATCTTGAATTTTTCTAATACCGGGAGCAGGGAGCTGATCAAGGTGTGCAATCTGATATTTGTCAGATATTTCCAAAAAACTGCAGATTCATGAGAAAATAAACTTTGACCGTCTTGCGGCACGTGTCATCTTCATTTTTTCAGAAAAAATTTTAAAAAAAATTGCCCTCATGTTTTTGCACGAAAACAAAACTTCTCAGGGGACTTCTGAAGAAATTTAATCTGTGTGTAAATCCACCTCTTCACTAGACACAGTGGCCTTGAATGAGATCCAGATCGGGCAGTGCCCTTATCTGGACGGATGCTGGCACTCCGATGACGAGAGTAGGTACCTACCTGCAGTGTAGGTATTAAGGTCGGCTTACATTTGAAATTCGGTTTGAAGAGAATTGTGCGCCAAAATTTGCGATCGTCAGGATCATTGGGCTTGTAAAGAGCGAGTGAGCATATGAGTTACTCAAGTAATCAGTCGATTCCTGATTACATTTCATTTTAAAAAAATGAATAAAATGAATAAAATGAAAAACGACTTCTGCCTCGCAGTAAATTCCATAATTATTATTCAAACCTGATTCAACCTATCGCATTGCACGTATGTATACATACCTGTGTATCTAATGTATATGAAACCTAGCTCTGGCACTGCACTGCAGGTACGAGACTATTCCTCGATCGATGTCATGTCAATTCGTAAATGAAAAAAAGCATGAAAATATCTGCGAGGAGGAGATAAAATGACTGAAAGCCAATGTTCGATATGTTATAACGGTCTTTGAGTATTAATTAATTAGCGATACAGCTACAGATGACAAATTACGTAATTATACACACAGAATCAGGCAGATAATTTCCCCACTCAAGTCGAGCCCTAAAGCTGTCTTGGGAAGACATTTCGCAATCAGTCATGTTTCACATTCGTACTATACTCAATTAATAAATTGCCAATTATAACCCGGAGTGGTTAGTTCCAAAAAAAAAAAAAAAAAAAACAGAGTTGGACTAATTCGTTGATTCGTTTACGGTATAAATTTGTGAATCAGGTAAAAAAATGACGAAATGACAGACTAATCTGCGTAGCTGATTGATGAGTATAAACACATTTTCATTTCTTACAAAATACTGGAATATCAAGTAACGAATGTTTGTGAAAGAAATCAAAAATACGAGAAAGTGAATAATGCCAATGAAATTTGGTTCGAATCGCGTCTTCAGATATACTTGGTCTTCGTTCTGCTATGGCGATCGATGGTAGTGACTGGTAAGGGTGGTCAGGTATTGTTAGGAGTCGAAAGAGAGGGTGAGAGGTCAGCCAGGCTAGGAGCTATATCGAGTATAATATTGGTAATAAAAGTATAGTCGGATATCATCCATTTGCGCGAGCGTATAACCTTACTGGAATTCCCTTTTTTTTTTTTTCTTTTATTTTTTTTTACTATTCATTTTTACTCGCGCAAGGCTATTTTCCAGCAATACCTAAGCCCTGCTTTATGGCGTCTACTGATATACGTAACAGTGCGGTATCCACAGAATAACGCGGAAAATTATTCACTCCGAAATTATTCAGGAGTTGGATGGATGCGGTAAGGGCGATTTTTCGGATAATTTAAAAAAGGAACGCACCATTCATTCAGTTATGGATATTTCGAAGCGATCTTCTCTGCGGACATCGGAGCCACGGTTCATTTGAGACTAGCTATTCCTCCGAATTGTTCTAAGTAATCCTTCAGGTTAATGAAACACGGGGTTGATGTACCCAACTCTTTATTATTCCCAGAAAAAATGAGCCTAAACCTTCTCCCTTGATGTACCAAATGGTCAGACTAAGACACAGGCTACTAATAATCGGAGGGTTGAAATAGTCGCAAAGTACATCGAAGGTGCTATAAATGGCGAAGCGGAAAGTGATAATCGATATCTAAAGTTTGTAAATGTTGTTGAACGAAGAGGGGATGAACCATCACAGAGCCGGGTTGTTACCAAATCCTGGTATCACGTCCAGTCTCTGTTTCTGTTTCTCTTTTTCTTATAGAAGCGTAAAGTGAAGATCATTTCGTCGTCCTCTACCGTGGCCCGTGGCTACCGTGTGCGGTTTGGTCGTAAAAGATGTTGTGAGCTGACTGTACCAGTCTGATGGTTGCCCATTGACATCCTCATACCACTGCAACCTTTTCAGGGTTTGCGGGGGTCCCACGTTGTACAGGGTGTCCATAAAGACCCCGCCGATGTTTTGTGAAAGCAGTAAAAAAAATGTAATCAAAAAACATCATCACACAACGTGGCTGGCTACCTACCCACTGCAACCAGCACTGCAGAGACTGTGTCTCAGTCCAAGCTTGCTCCAGTCAGATATCAGACGTATGGGTTCATGCCGTTTTTTGGTTTCCATGAAATGATCAGATGTGTATATGGATTATGTCGTGCATTGAGGTAAAGTATATTTTATTTATAATAATAATAATAATATGTAATAACGTATTTTCTTAGTAGAAGGCACGTTCCAGGTTTTATGATCTTGAACTATACCTACGTCTTCCTCCCTTGGTCACGTCACCCGTACAGTATATTATAATTATTATTGCAACAAAGGCAAGGACGAAACGGAATTAATGTTTTTACAACCTATTCCGTGTCCCGATTCCGTCATTCCTTTATTGCCTTACCCACACTCGCTACTCTCTCAACCCATGCTGGCTAAATAATAAATTCTCAAATCACAGAGGGTACCATTTTGACCATCGAGTCACAACGCTTTACTGAAGAAAATTCACACGGTTGTTACCATTCTTTCAAATCATTTTCCACAAATCTGAACGCTCATTGGCTGACCATTTGCCAACTCTCCAATTTATGTTCAATAACTTTTGAACCGATCGACCGATTTTAATGAAATTTTGCACAAGGATGACTCGAGTGATTTTCAAATCCAGGATAGAATTTGAGCCGAATGGATTCAGGGGTTTGGCGAGGGCGGAGAGAAATGTGTTTTTGAAAAGATTTCAATGAAATTTGTTTGGTCGTTACTTCTCCAGGCTACGAGCCTTTTGCCCCAAATATACTTCCAACCTTCAGATGAACTTCACCCACTTTCGTGGATTTCAATTATTCCGAAAACTATAGGCGAAACTGAAATTTCGAAATTCTGATCGCGCCAGATTTTCCGGCCTTTTTCTTACTTCGTTGAAAATAAGATACTCCCTCCTTCTTTTGAAACCCAACGAAACTTGATATCGATCGCAAAAGCATCGGATCCGCGAACATGGGCGGAGCAAGTCTGAGGATTTTGCATACTCGATGAGTAGCGGTCGGCTACAGCAAAGAGTGGAGGCGGTGGATACTTGCATACAATTACTGGCTCCAGCCTCCGTATTGGTCCACTACTCTGCTCTGGTCCCTCTTCTCGTTTCCTCACCGATGATCCTCTCCCACCGGCCACCGGCCACCGGCCACCAGCCACCGTTATCCTCTTACTTACTGCAGCTCCAGCGGCTACTCGCGCGAATACTTCATATGTTGCTTTGCTCTCGTCTCGTCTTATGAGATCTACTTTCACCGGTCACAACTCTACGCACAATTCTCATCGTAAGGACAATATCCCCGATTCGGGGAGGCCGAAATTTTAGGAATTTAAGAACTGGACCGTGCCGGAGAATACCGATTTTCCACATTTCAACCAGTCGACGAAATTCAGGATTTCTCCTGGCTTCCAATTCGCCTTGATTTTCTATTCCATGGGACTGCAAGTCGGACGCGATAAATAAGAAAAGCGACGTTATAAATCTCGGATATAAATGCAATATATAATGCGAATTGCGTCTCTTCTTCAGGGCGAGTGTAGTGTCTTCGGGCAACGCACCTTGGTCCGTCCTGCAGTCGTGTCCTCGCGCCTCTCATACGCTCTGCAGAGTTCGCGAACGAGTTTCAAGTTTTTGTTTCCCACGGTGACTAACCGTTACCAGATGAGAGAAGATGCCTGCAATACGTATATCTGCAAGCATAAGGTCCTGCCGCTCGTCCATCTCGGCTTCTGTACTCTGGAATTCAAACTCGATCCATTTCGAACGGTTCGATTATTCGAAAATTCAAATTTCCCGCTCTAAACGTACCACCTGGCTATTTTCGTTCGATGTGGTATTTCGGAGATGGAAAAATACGGCCCTGACCTTGTGCGCACGTCCGATACCCTATGCCTCAACGGTAATGAAACGGAATAATTTATTATCGATGTTTTGCTACCGCGCGTCGATCGACGCGACGCGACGCGGGACGCCCCGGAGGACTCGGGGTTCGCGCGCCACGTTCGTATATTCGCGCTGCGTTTTTCAACCGAATATTGGACAGTGACGCATCGGGGTACCGACAAGTCCGCAGAAACCTTTCGACGTTTGCTCTTTCCGATGAGATTTCGATGATTGATCGAACCTCGAGAAGATTCAGGACGATCCTTTTGGTCGCCGCGCATTATTTTCATTCATTAGGTACAGCTACAGCGGCAGCAGCCCGCTGAGCGCGAGTTGAACTCTTAACTTCTTCTCCCCCTTCTTCATCGTCGTATTCATCTAATTCTTGTTTATAAAACCGATTGAATCAAATCAACTCAAATCCCATAGACTACCATGATAGCTGTGTACCAACACATAAACTGGTAAAAGATCCGCACGTAGTATAGCATAACCACTGAATAGATAATATCGTTTATGATATAGTTGCCATTTGCGCTAGTAGCGTAACAACGGCGTGCAGTATTCCCGGCTTCCTGTTCGTGTCGTTGTAATTATTATTCCTCAGTCTGAGCTACGATATCAGAGTATAAAGTTAGGCGGGTATGGGTACTCGAGCTGAGCTTGTTCCTTCTCCTATAAATCATATACAGGCCTTCGGACAAGCAGTAGGCACAAGGAAGACTGTGCGGTCGGCACGCTATACCCATGCTATCAATGCCGGTAATTAATGCGCGGTACAAAATGGTAAATTGTAGGAAACCGTATAGCGTGTTGTTGCATTGAATAAATTTGACGCTCTGCACTACACCGATATAATTTTCACGCTTGTGATCATCCCGCACCGATATCTACGTATATTCGGGCAATATGCGAATAATGGATGAATAAAATACGGAAAAATAAGTTTTCACATCCGGAAACACTCGTTCATGGATCAATGTGTTAACTACCGAATCCTCCGGTGTGGTAAGAATTTTGAAAAAACATTTGCCTCGACGCTTCTTCCGCTTTCTTCCTGCGGCTGCGATACCGCGCGCAGCGCAATGCGAGAGTAAAGAGAGTCATGCTAATCATGGCGTACCTATACGCGGCTGGCCATTATATCTTAATGGCTTAATCAGCTACCGTGTTACTCGGCTAGCGTGAAACCGAGTCTGAAATTATGGTGATGAGTTTGAAGCGAACGGTATTTTCTTCACGATCTCTGTACCACATGATTTCAGTTCATCTCACAGATATAACCTAAAAATTGAGAGATAGAGGAGCGACGAACGTGAGGTTCGAGACCGAAAGGTGATGAAAGTAAGTGAAGCAAATGATACAGAGAATATCGTTCTTGCGCTGTCATATCCGGTGATCGCAGAGGGAACAGATAAAATACGAGTAAACGATCTCTGCCGATTGAATGCGTGCGCAGGCGATCGTAGAGGGCAGTCAAGTCGTCGCCAATCAGAACGTTAAATTATGCAGTCGTCTCCCAGCAGGAGACACCTGACAACCTGTTTAACCTCCGGGCGAGCCTCATTATGACAAGGAGGGAAGAGGAGTCAGGAGTGGACCGATGAGCAGGAGCCCGCAGATCGGAGAAAAAGAATATCTATATATCTTATATATGCCTCTGATATATATGTACGTACATATGTATATAGGTATATGTTATATGTATGTATAAGGATACGTGGGACGAGAAAACGACGAGGGACGACGAGAGACGAATCCCACAATATGGCGGACCTTGGAGAGGTTATTAAAGATGGCGGCGATGTGGCTTCCAGTTTCTTGTGCGATCTCGCCTCTACAGAACCATATTTGAATGCAGAAGCTCGACTATACTCGATCCTCGTCATTCATTCTTCGACCTTTTCGAGGCTTCAGAGTATATGCCGTAGCTACACTCGAACAAAATTTCAACTGCCTGTCCCCGGAGCCAATCAAATCTTTGCTTCATTAATAACTTGTTATAATTTTCGTATCGAACGAGAATAAATAAATAAAACGCAACGGTCTGCGTTTATAGTAATTTACAGATTTTCTGGTATAATAATAACAACGCACAATTAAATATTCTTGGAAATGTAATGCGGTGGAAGATTTGATGGTGATAGCTGACGAGGATATATAGGGATAGTGTGCTATAAATTATCCACTTCCTCCGTGTATAGACTTAAGCTAGGTGTAGATACAAGACTTTCGCGACCCTAATTCAACCGATTAACAGCAAAACTTCCGACTGGAGTAACACCGCGTAAAGAGACAAATTGCTGGGGATATATATTTATTGCCTTTTATGTACAGCAGAGGGTCAGGGCTGTTAAAAACTTTCACTTTGAACAGTTTTTCTAAATTATTTTAGTCAACTTATTCCATCAAGATTATCAATCTTCATTTACAAACGTGAGGAAAGTTGAAAAATTTTAGAGCTGTGTTCGTTTTGAAAAAGTTTAGGTGCAAACCAGACTTTCAAAATCCTATATGTATAGTCTAGACCTCTAGATCCTAGAATTCAGAGATGCTTCGGGATTCAGGCCTCGATCTACAGCTCCTGGATCTTTAATAAAACGTTTTGTGAACTGATTGACGAACAAATTTCATGTCCAAAATAAAATTGGCCATTGAGTTGATTTTCGCAGACTTTTGAGGTCGTAAGTAGAATCTGAAAATTTATTAGGATGTAGAGACGATAATCAGAATTTCAAGTGCGAGCGTTGATCCTGACTTACACCTCTGGATCCTCACGTAGGACATGATTCTACTAAAACAGAATTGCATCTCTGTCAGCAAAAATAAAGACCAAAGGAATTGGGGTTTGAGAGGATTGAACTGGAATGTCTATTCCGACTCGGGAAACTAGTCTGTCCCATTATCATTTTTGAATCAGTCAATTCGCATCGAGTCATATCAGGTACGAGAGAAGCCACTGCTTCGATGTCGGATTTTTTGAGCTCTAATAGTTCAGAAAAGAAGCCTGTATCGGATGAACGGAGGAATATTTGTTACTGCAAAGATTGTACTTTAGTTATCAAATTTTTTTCCACCGAATTTCAAAATTGACAATTTTTTCTTATCTTGTTCTCCAATATTGATGAAGAGTTGTCTGTTCATCGGATAGGGGTTCCTTTTCTGGACAATTGGAGGCAAAAAACGGTGAAATCTAACACGAGCAGTGGTTTTAAAAATGATTTGAGGACATTGGAACTTGAAACTGGCCATTATTAAGATCCTCGATCCTCGATCCTCGCGTGGCAAAAAATCTACATAGAAGTGGTAATACCGATTTACACCTCTGGACCCTGAGGTAGGAAATAATTTAACCCGAACCGAATTATACGTCCGTCAAAAGAACTAAAGAACAAAGAAATTGAGGTTTGAAGGGATCGAAGTAGAATTTCCATTCCGACTTGAGAGGCGAAAGTGGCGAGTGTTGAACATGCGGAGTAGCATCGAGTACCGCCTTGGAGGACGCCTTGCTCGGAGGTTTTAAATGTTTGCGAGACTCGGCGGGGTGGCGGGTTGATTTATCATTCCGTGGAATGCGGATAGTTAATAAATTATATCGGACGATAAATAAGTCTCTGAGGTTCGCGTCGGATGCGTCCATACTCAGTCCGCAACAGCGACGAGACGCATGGCACGCCAGGCACGGCGTCCCCGCAAATTCCCGCGACCGGAACCCGCTTCCGAATTTTATTATTTTTGCTCTCGCACTGGTTAAGTCTGAAAGAGACGGCGTGCGATCTCCGAGAAGACACCGCGGCTAAAGTCAGGGTGAGTGCCGATGCGAAGCTGCATAAGCTCTCAGGCCTCATCTGCGGTAGAGACACTGCTGCAGTGCCTGCAGTTCCACAAGAACGAAGAAGCTGCCGCGTCCAGAAGGGATACGTATCTTATATATAGTACATATGTATATAAACCTATGTATGAGTGTGCGTGATGGTATAACAAAAAGTATTAACGCGTCAACGCTGAATTGCTGCAGATATATATCCCAACCTCGAGTAGACGTATAGATGGTTGAGTAGTAGCAGCTAACTGCAGCAAACTACGAATTCGACCATAAGAAATGACCAGTCAACGAGGATAAGCAAAAACCCGTAACTATTTCAAATCGCGAGCGAGAAAGGCAGCACTTTTTATTACAATGATAGGTCAACATATTTTAGGGGCAACGTACACCTCGCCGTATAACCACTCAAAGAAGTGTCTGAGAAAAGAAATCCGTGAAATCGGTACGGGGGAATGGAAGGAAAGAGATTTTATGCGTTTCAGGAAATTTAGGTTCGGGCAAACTGCTCCGATCAGATTTATCGCGTCATATGTCATTCGATTACAAAAAATGATTCGATCGGATATCTTCGTGACTAATTAAGTTCTTCATTTTTCAATCCAGAGTCCCGGTGAGATCGACGGTATAATTACCGTCACGATAGTTCGGATGATAAGATCTTTCAATACTTTCCAGCTCGAAAATGGTGAATTTTCTAATGATGTTTGATAATTCGTTTCCTATAAAAAAAAATTAATGCAGTTTTTCGCTCGCGCTTTTCGTGTGCGCTCGCACACATCTTTTTATGCCAAATCTGTAGTTATCAGAATTTCTGGACTCGGAAGGTCTCGAAATGTGCCGAAAGAATTCAGCTTTTCGAAAAACGGATTCAAAACATTTCTGAATAATTTAGGATGCAGGTATATCATGCTATTGAACGTGGGGGAAAAAAAAAACACACACTAACACCTTTTTGGAAGCTATATTATGGGTACCTAGTACAATTGATGTATTGATCTATACCTTAATATCATCGGAGTATTCGCTATTGGTTAGAGGTAGGATATGTGTATCCACAAAGCGACTGCACTTCAGGAAAGAAGATAAAGAGAGAATCGGGCTTTTTCTGCAGA
The DNA here is from genome assembly GCA_963978835.1 of Tenthredo scrophulariae. Taxonomy (NCBI): domain Eukaryota; kingdom Metazoa; phylum Arthropoda; class Insecta; order Hymenoptera; family Tenthredinidae; genus Tenthredo; species Tenthredo scrophulariae. The sequence goes on along the minus strand of OZ022230.1, from coordinate 1,504,530 downwards.
TTGATTTACTAAAACAAGGTGAGATTCCGCGAACGGATTGGACTGGATTCCATTCGCACCTGGGTTTACTCGTTGCCTTCAGAACTCGAGTGCAAGAGTGGGTATATTCTCTGGTATAAAGTTTCGGATTTTAATTCGCAAAAAACAATTCGTTGATACCTCACGATACACGTGTACATATAATATCGGTACGCGATTGTCGGAGGGATCAAGAACGATACGATGCTTATTTGTGATATAATATATTCATACACACGACACATATATACTTACGCATCCAGGTATACGTTCATGTGTGGATTAAATGTATACACCGATACACGATCGAGAAATCGCGAGTCGAATCGAAATCGGCAGCTGCTACCTCCGAGAACCTGCGCAAGTCTCTCTCATCCTCCATCGACTTTGTCATTGCAATTCTTGCAGTGGTTCCCCGCCTGGAATAATAAATCGAAAAGTGAAATTTTTTAGATGGAATGAAGTTATTTTCCACCTGAATATATTTCGCACCATTATTTTTAATCGATTTTATAAAATTTCGACCCTTTCGAATTACGATCATCTTCGATTTTCAGGGGTCGGGGTCATTCCGATGATTTCTATTCTTAGCTAAATTTACGGAAAGCTCACGATCCTCGATCGATGATCTACAAACTGTCTCATAAATTAAGAATCACTATTTTTGAAAAACAGAATACACTTGGAAACTATGAAACTATAACAATCTGGGATCCCAAATCGGATTCATCGCCGTTGAAATAATCCTGTAGAGATTTTGCCACAAATCGATGGTTCCATGTGAATGATGAACCAAGGCAGTACAGCGATTTCAAGGTCATTGATTTTCTACTTCCGGAAAAGGCTCGGGTGTAGAATGTAGAATGCTATTGCGTTATGTAGGGATAGGTAGCTATAAGGGTCGACGAGTAGCGGCTGTCCTGAAGGAATTAGAGATGCGGAGGAGCGGAGGAGCGTCACTGCAGCAGTTCGTCCGTCCAGCGAACTGACGGAGAATATAAGGTAAAATAAAATATAAACGAAGAGAAGAATAAAGAGGAGAGAAGAGAAGAAGAGTTTCTTTCGCGTTGGGCGCGTTGGTAAAAACAATTGGATCAGCTGCACTCTTGGAGAGGATCGTTCGCCGCGTGTCTCCGCACCCTCCGCTCTTCTTCGTCGTTGAGACGATCAACGCGAGCGGCTCCTCCGTCCCGATGTTCTTCGCTATGCCTGGCATTTTCACGAGAACTCTTTGAATCGGAGACCGCAGCATCAGTAGATCGAGCAGAACCAGGATCAGAAATGCCCGTATCGGTATACATACATCCAGGGAGTATAATATGAATACGTATGAATATATACATACCCCAGGTATTTATCCGATCCACCGACACGAAATGCCCGCATCATCTTTTTGCGCATCTCGTACGAAGAGCCATTCCGCAACATTTTACCTCCGCAGCATCATGATCGTCGATCGATTGATTTTCGCAACCTCACCTAACCGATCCTCAATTTTTATGCAAAGAGATAATTTCGAGGATGTTTGAACTAGCGTTTATATGTCTTGACAATAAATCTTCAAAAACGTAAGAGAGAAGATCATCCGAGCGGAAAAACTTATGGAGGAAGTTACCGATGATATTTTTTTTTTTTTGTGATAAATGAATTTATGCTATTTTTATACGTCGTATCGTATGGAATGAAATTGTCTTCAATTAAACGACGCTCCTCTTCAGCCTTAGTATTCCAGGTCAATGGGAAACTGTTTGATGGAAAGAGTCTCCCGTTTATCCGGGTTTCTTTGAAAACGTTGATTCGGAGCCATGGGTCCTTTTTCCGATGCCATATCACACATGACACTTCAACGGGGAACGTTTCTATGCGAATACGTGGAATCTGATTGGTTTGAAAAAAGTTTTATACAGAAAAGATTAGAGCTAGTCGAGGAAAAGGAATAAGAAGTTTATAGGACGAGGGAAGGCGGTGGCAAAGGGTTTTCCCTATAATCCGTCAAGCTGCGGTTAGCAGTAGCCGGGTACTACCTTGGCAGAGGTGCAACAGAGGGCGCATACCTACAACTCTTGCAATTTGTAGTTAGAGATAAAAAAGGACCAATTAAGAATATAAGAAAAAGGATAGAAACTCCCTGCTATGGTGGATTTTTAACGAGGTCGGCCGTTTAGCTGAAATTATTCTGTCATGGAGCATTAACGTCTTCGTGGAGGACGCTGTTTCTTTATACCTACCTCGCAGGACTCCCATAAGACTCGAGAAATCTCTGCCGGATGAATCCGCCACCGAAACACAGAGAATTTTTATACCTGTATACACATGGGGCATTCCATTCCAACTCGTCAAAAATTTTATCCTTTTTCTTTATGAATTCCACGTCATTTTTTCAAAACTCTTAACAGACAGTCAAATTCATTTTTTTTTTTTCAGATTTTTGACACGAATCCAGGCTTTTTCCGAGTTTTAAGCAAAACGTGGATGATCAGGGTACCAGACGTTACATGCCTACACCTTTTTTCTATAGTTTATGTTTTCCATTTGGTTTGCTGCATAATGAGAGCAAAAATATATAATTATCTGTATAATTGGTACAAATTATGCGAATTAACGTTATCTGCACGCTTCCTAACGGAGAACGTGTTCATCGCTCACACGATCGTCTCTCTTCTTTCATCTTTCCTGTATATAACAGAACTGATAGAAATCAAATCTGTAGTACGAATAATAATAACAATAATAAATCAAGGTAATAAAAAACGGATTGCGAAGCGGTCTTTGCAAATTGCACGGCGCCGTTTAAATGTATGAAATTATGAAGCATGATTCGCTTGAACAATAATCTACAGCTAAATTGCGGTAGGCGCGATAATTAAAACCGCAGTTTATAACGGACGATCATCAACCTCTTTCAATTAAATTTATCCAAGAATATAGGGGTGAAAGAAAGTAACTTCTCATTATATTGGTTCAATTAGGACCTGGAGAAAAATCTCGTTTAAAAATCAATAGATCGACTAATTCCTGTTTAAAAAACCGAAAAAGCTGTTGTCGCAAGACTCTCTGATGTGACAATTAACCAAATGAACAGAGATCATGGTCTGGTCGATAAATTCTGGTCGTTTACCGAACCGTACTAAAGGGTCGTCGGAGGATATGATGCAGCGCTCTTCGCCGTGTAAAAGTGAGCATAAAAAGGGAATAATGGGAGTAACAGGTAGAGCGAGAGGGACAGGGGGATGAATAAGGAAGAAGGTGGAATGTGGATTTGCATGGTGCAATATCGTAGATTGTTCCCCCCTCCCCAATTACGCGAAACGATCTGGTGCCGATAGGAGCGAAACGAGCAAGCGAGCGAACAACCAAACGCTCTGTCCCCTTATGTATTTGTGTAAATATCCCCATATGTATCTATATATCTTATATATATATATTATACACACGTATACATGCACCGAGTTTCCGTGATGCATTGCGAATCCGCACGCTAACCCTTCCCGTCTTCACCCTCGCTCCTCGACGCCCACGCACGATTCTTGTACTCGATTCCTTCTGGCAGCTACCTACCTACCTCACGGACGAAAACCACCTCTTTATACCTTTTATCAAAGCCGTTTTGTTCACGGTATGGGGAATACTGTTCGAACGAAATCAGTACCCGTTTTTTTGCAAAATTTTTCCGAAATTCACATTCTCTATAACTCCAATATTACATCTTATCCTTAACGATTTTCTCATTGCTTCGGAATTTGACCGGAAATCGTTCGGACTTTTGAGGAGGTCCGTTGTCACCGATAATTTACTTCTGCTCGTATGCAATTCTAGTTGGAATTAACATCGCAGTTAATGCGAGATAAATCGGTATCACATATTTGCACAGTGCGAACTTGACTCCGTTAAGGTTACCGATCTTTTACTTTCGCCCATATGCTTGCAGGTATAGGGTAAAATTCAAGTGTAGACGAGGTCGCTCGATAACAACGACCCCGAGCATCGCTTTATTAAACGCTAATGGTCGCCGATGTTGCCGGTAGCCTCTTTTCTCGAATCTAAAATCAACCGGCAAATGGGCAAACGGTCAAACGCGCCCAGGTCACGGGCGAAGATGATAACGTATGTACAACGGTCTATAACGGGTGATTCGCAACCTTTAGGCCGAAAATCTGATCGGTATAAATCGTTAAAAATCGTATATTCAAATTTTTCATCGTTTCAGAAGCTCGGATGTTGTCTTCCACCTTCGGACATTGAAAATTGCCGATCTTTGGTAACAATTTATGGGATCAGGAGAACAGCCAGTCGTTTCCTCGTACGATTTTGGCGCATTTTGAAAAAAAGATTGGACATTTTTGGCTACCGATTCGATCTTAAACGATCGTCATAAAATGTCGTTTTACGAATCACCTTGTAGATCAACGTTGTGTATACCGAAGTTATATCTGCGTAGTACCGGTACCGGGTTACCGGTTACCGGTTACCGGTTGCCGGGGTCTGCAGAGCTGGGGAACAAGGAGTAAACGCGGAGAGAACTCCGTGCGCAAAAGGCGAGATAAGATCCTTGCACAGCACAGAGTTGAGCAGAGTTGAGGTGAGTTGAGGAGGCGAAACTTATGCAGGAACAACATAACCGCGGCGGCGGGTGTAATTGGCGTCCTCCCATCCTCCCGCGTTTTATTTTCCTCTCGCACCACCGATCCGAACAGATCCTATCTGTCCGCGAATCCTGACCCTATCTTCTACTCGCTTTTCCTCTCTCTCTCTCTCTCTTGAGGTATTAAAGCTTGGTTCCAAAATCCGCAACTGCTCGATATTTCATTCCTCAATCTTGATTGAAGACATTCATTGACATGCGAGTCTTGTGTCTTTGGAGAACCGGCACTTTCTAATAGTCAGACGTGAACAGGCCGTGCAGTTAGCAGACGATGAATGGAAGTTTGAAAATTGAGTACTAGCTTAGTAAATGTTGACGACTGTTTTCTGGTTTCAATTACACTTGTGACTTATGACGATTTTTGCTCTGCATGATCATCGCGATTTTTAGCCGGTTCCATTGCGGGCGGTTATCCACACGCAACGTTTTTGGAATACTGAATCCTAAATTTGTGAACTTTTTTGTAAAGTATTCGAACGCAGTGTTCGTGCTTTGGGGTGTTTTCTTAATCGTACCTCGGGACGACGTGGAATGTTTTTAGTACATTCGTGGTTCGACGTCTTGCGATTGTTCGAACTCTTCAAGATTCTGAGGAGCAAGTGGAATTAGAAGAGAGCCAAACTTCACCAAAAAATGTAATATCTGCTATGGATTGAATCCTGAACCAAGGACACTGCATGCGACATGCTGTACCTAGTAATTACCAAAGTAACAATAGCTGTAATAACAGTATAACTGAATTTCCGTTTATCAGAGTATCACTGTTGAATCGGGTAATTCCTACGTCGATCACCAGAACTACTTCAGGATTTGCTCTGATTTCCTCATGCTGTGTCATCCTGGTCCAAAGTAATGCCGCGTCCATACCTCGGGACCAATGCACGAGTTCCCGGATACTAAATATCCCAGGTACTTTGCTTCGACACGTTACTTCCAAACTTTTTCCATATCCAAATGAAACTTCAAAGTCGATTTTCACAAAAATTGAAAGAAGCCCTGCCCCAAGTCCTTAGCATAGCGAAATTAGTGACGCCAACAATCAACCCCACTTTGTGATGAATTTCTTTTTTTTTTTTCTTTCCTAATTCTCAAAAAATTAGATACGATGAGACTGATCGCGCAGCTTTTCCTCATGAGACTCATGTGACCTTTCTGGCCTGGAGAATCCCGCGCGAATCCCATCGCCCAGTGCAGTGGGCCAAAAAGACGGCCTCGACTTTGGGCGGACGTATAACAAGACGTCAGCCCTGCACCCGGCTGTATCGCGCCCTTCTTCTTCTCCCTTTCTCTCTTTCCGTCGTGTTCTCTTTTTCTCTAGAGCCAGTCCTGAGTGCGGGCAATTAGTTACTCATTAACTCCGCATTCGTGGCGCAATCACTAAACGAAATGGGCGGATGGGATGTTGGTACGGAATGGTTTGGGGGTTGGGAAGGTACGACGGCGCGGGGCGATCTGACATCTCTCTCTCTCTCTCTCTCTCTCTCTCTCTTCTATCTTTCTTTCTGTTTCTCTCTCAGTATCTCGTCGTGGCAGAGTCTCTTATTTCTTTAACTTATTTCTTGACAGAAACTACTTTTACGAATCGAATTTTGTCCAAAATAAAAAATCGGATAAACGTCATGTCACGCATTGGAAAAAACCTCATTTTTCTTCCTTTCTGTATACGTGATACTCAACACAGCAGATACTACATCATACTCGATCGCGAGATTAATAGAGTGCGAAAAACTGGTCGTCGTTGCAAAAAAATCTCGCGATTGCTCTGCCAATCTCACCGATTTTGCTAGCCGCTAGTTAAATCGTCTGCAACGCCCCAAAGAATAGGCTCAGTGCATGAGGCGCATGTAAGTTGAAGGTTGGAGGCAGGCACCTGGATGGTAAAAGATCTAGTCGAGATATTAACGAGATTCACCGGATAGGTATACAGCAGAAGCTTAAAGTGGAGAAAATTTGTCGAAAGATATACAGGTGCCTAGCTGCTACCTACACTAGCATGTGTCCAGGTACCTTGGCATCCCGTACCTAGAGCGAAGCCAGAACGCGTCCTGAACTACCCGGATCTCATACCCAATCGCGACAATTAGCCTGGAAGTATAGATCGAAGGTAATTCGCGTACCGTTACTGAAGGATCAACGATTGCCTATTATCCACCACCCATTACCCTCCAGGATTAAAGCCTCGTTACCCCTCGAGCTTATCTCAAACTGCTGCTGTATACCTAGAATCCTAGCTCCAGGAACTTTGAGCACCAATAAGACTCCGGGTTTTAATTATTTTTTCAAATAATAACGAAAGACACATTCTCCTCTTTCCTTGCCATATCTTTGGACCAATTTCGTCCAAATTCCGAAGGTTCCAAATCTCTGAAATGGCAAGGAAAAATGACCGGATTTAATGCAACTAGCACCCTGGTCATCTCGGTGAACTGATAATGGCAAGACGCAGGATGTCGAGTATTCGCGTGGTCGTCGTCCTTGAGGAGGATGCAAAAAGTATTGGAAAGGCGGAGGCGTTCTCGGTGGACTAACGACGTGGGAACATCTCGGGCTGTATCCCCTCACCAAGTTAGTCCAGGACCCAGGTTATAGACTTGGTATATGCGATGGGTGTAAGAGGTGACGGGATGGCATTGCTTATTGGCTGAGGAATTCCAACCGCACATGTCGGATGTCGTCCGGTTATACCTGATCGAACAAAGTTACCTCGAAGACGTTCCGAGTCGAGAAATTTCTCGGAAACTACATACGTGGATATAAGGCACGATTTTATACCTCAAATTGGTTCAATTCAGCCGAATATACTTCATCGGAAAACCCACAACCCTCAACCCCCGGGTTAATCCTGTGATTTGAATCGATGCAGAAGTACTTTGCATTCGCTTATTTAAAAATTGAACGATGCGATATTATTGATAATCGATTGTCTAATAGCATTCAATTTCTGTCTCGGTCAGTTCTTAGTTGGTAAGATCCTGAAGAATAGTTTTTTTGCTTGTATACATGCGGAGGGAATAAATCCACATACCGTTTTTCGACCCCCCGATGAACGCGCGGCTTATACCTAATACGGAAAAATATCCTAAGGACATCAGTCAACGCCAGCTCTTAGAAACCTGGTTCTCGTCCGGATAGACCTCTGGCTCTTGTATACATGATTGTGAGAGGTGCCAGTGCACCTACTAACCTACCCTTTATCTCGTTCGGGCGTTCTATTTTTTGCACACTTCTCTTATCTCGAGTCTTTATTGCTTTACTGAGGGTGTAACACGCGTTGCACACTGTCCAGGTGCCTCGAATATCTGTCTTTAAACTCGTTGAATCAAAAGCTGAAGTGTTTTTATCCAACGAATATAATGAGAAACTTATTTTCCTCAAAATTCCACGAGCTTGTGAGAAAATTTTATAGAAAAAGTTGGCATCTTCTCCGCAGGAGCGAACATCCCCACGAATGGCGTCGATTAATAATCGTGGAAATGCTCGCCGAGAACTCGAGGGATTTTCCAGTCACGTATTCTAGCGCCGGAGTTAATTTACGAAATAAATAATATCTTCTTCTCGTGTTCCTTCCGCGGGGTGGCAGCTGGGATGAGAGAGGGGCCATAGGACGGGGGCTCATAAAGCTGCCTACGTGTCGAGCGTAATGAGAACCGGTGATTTTTCTTCTCAAGCTTCTTGCAGACTAGGGTAGGTATATGATATAGAATATACAAGCTGCTGACCATCCCTGAGTTTCGCTGATTTCTCAATTTCTTCATCCCCCTGCTTCCCCCCTTCTTCTTAGCTCCTTTATTTTCATTCCTTATTCTTATTCTTCGACTCTCCTTCCCTTTCCGAAGACAGGGACAAGGACAGGGACAGGGCCAGGGCCCCGAAGCTGGGTTCAGCTATCTGCCACACCCTCATGGCGAACGTCTTAATACCCAGCATACACGGGCATCATTTTTATAGCGGCAATTTCATTTGAGCCTCGACTCATGCAGTGGTTTCTGATGAGCGAACTAGAATACCCCGTGATCCCCTCTCTATTTTCTCCTTTTAGCCCCATACCCTGCACCCTGGGACGCCATCTTTTCATTAAAACGGTTCATCAACGGACGTAGCCGCGCCGGCGCTGGCTCGCGCTTTTCTGCGATGGGGAAACGCGAGGGAGTTTTCTTAGCTTCTTAGAGAGGTTTGCTGCCCTGTACGGGCTGAGGGGGGTACTACGGCTAGCTAAGTTTTCCTACGTTTCATATCGTACCAAACCACCCACTCATCCACCCACCAGCCACCCCGAAGTCTCTGATTAATGCCTCCGCTAATAACGTCTTTTCCCCGAAGACCGCAACCCCCGGACTTACTCCCTCCAAGAATAAACCGACAGACGGAAGGCCGCGACTTATGCGGAATTAAAAACACCTTGGCTCGTAATTATCACGTCAATAGGGGTGAAATTAAAAATCCCACGACCCATTTGGTAATCGCATATGATGATTTTCGTTCCCTTCGGAAAAGACGACAAGCTGATGAAATCTGCAGCAGATCTTTGTGTCCTTTCGATGTATGAGCATATCCTTGCTCCTTGAAAGACTCCATACGAGAATTGTATTTCTAGTTGTCTACGTATATGTATACCGATAAATAATAGTAAAAATAAGTGAAATAAGGGAAATAAGTGAAATATAAGTGGTAGAAAAAGTCTCAAAAAAAAAAAGCACCGACATTGCCGTTGACACCGACTTGGCTACGAATCTTGCCCAGATAACATCGCCTGTCTGCCATAAGCCGTTTGGATCTCATCTCTCTCTTTTTATCTCGCGTCTCGTTCTACGCTGTGTTCCTTTCGGGAAAATGAGAAGAATTAATGATACAGCTTTTTGAATTTGATTAAAAGTTACAAGACAGAGGACACTGTTTTTCGCAATACAAAATTCGCAGTCAAAGATTAATGGTCAACTTTTTTTGGAATGAAGAATTTTACTACAGAATCAAAAATCCTATAAAATTTCAGACTTTTTGATACCCCCGGACCTTCCTCGCTCTCCTGGTGACGTAAAGACTCGTCGAAATCAGCAGAATGTCATTTTTCGACAAAAACCACTTGACGATAAGAAGAGCAAGAAGGGAAGTGAAAAGAAAAAAAAATATATTATTGTAGCGATATCTTCGATTCCGATAATATTGTCGTCTGAGATTTTCTCTCTCAGTGTGATCGTAGATCATTGAGAAGGATCGGTTATATGCGGAGGCTCAGCTACTCTGCAAAGGAGTAGGCTGCAAAAGAAGCAAAAGTTGGGTCGAGTGGCGAAGTGTTTTTTCACTTTCGGTTATAATATCGGTTATAAGAGATAGCGATCGGTGGTAAATAAATCAGAAATCGCATTGACTTAATCGACAATTGATTTCCAAGGGAGACTGTAAATCGTTGCCGAGATCTCGAATCCTCTACCTACTATACGGACTCCGAGTTTTGCTCGAGTAAAGGTCCACGATGGAACGCTGTGCAGGAGAAGAGCACCGGCCCTCGATCGAGCAGAGGAAAGAGCGTGTCACCGAGAAATAATAAATGTAACTGCCTCGCCTCTTTCGCTCTGACCTAACCCAACCAAACCCTGCCAGTCGAAGACCAACCCTTCCTAAACACGAGCTCTTTACCTTTTACACGTACAGGGTGTCGCCATAAAGTAAAAACATCAACAACGACGGTAGATTTTACCGGATATTTATTTTCTGCTCTGTCGTGATCGATCTTGATTACAAATTCATCCGATATCCGTTACTATACGATCTCCAAAAATCTGTATCGTAGAATTCGAAATATCGACGAGTGCAGCGAAGGAATTACGGTGCGTTTTTCTAAAGTAGAATAATTATAGACACAGTTTACTCAGTCTATAAGTTTGTAGTTTATAAACGGAAATATAATCAGAGAGTAATAACGGGTGTAAAAAAAAAAACAAAAATACATTCTGGAACGTCACAATCATTGAGTTTCAGGGACGGGGAGAGATCCGAGCCGCGAGAATATAGTACGAGGCGCCGGGGGGCGTCAGAATCCGTCAGGAACAAGGCGACGGCGGGAGAACGCTGTGTAATTAACGCATTTAACCCCACCGCCTCCTAGCTAAACACCCCCATATCAGAAAAAAGCTCGAAGCTCTCATCATAACGCATCAATCATCGTTACCCACCAACCCGACCAAACGCCTTGACGGACCAACGGACTGACTGACTGACTGACGGACGGACGGACGGACAAACACTCGGACCTTCAGCTGTATAGGAAAGAAAGGAAGATTTCAAGCTGACCATAATCCGACTTCTGTATCACCTCCGAATATACGCGGATTAAATTTAGTAGGTGGATTGCTGATCGATTAAAGCATGCAAAAAAACCAGACCCCTGCAGGAATCAAAGGTCCTAAAAATTCGGTCTACTTCTCAGGACGCGAAGACAAAAAATAGTTCATTCTGATCGAGACGAGGCCCTCTTCCTCTTTCCGGAAACCCATTTTATCTACTTAAATCGATGACTCCATAGTGTCGTAAATAATTGATATTAGAATTTCGAAACGTTTTTTTTTTCCAAAAAGCAAATCTCAAGACCATCAATTTTACCGCTTATTGGTTTCGATACGAGCAATACGATCCGAGATATTAAACACTGGATGAATTTCAAGGTCCGGAGTCTTGGCCTTTCGGAATTTTCAACCCCCGGTTGTCCTTCGTTTAAAAGTTTTTTGAATCGACTATACGGACTTCCGGGGAAATGTCCTTTCTACAAACCGTGATGTGACTTTGTAATATTAAAATTCTGATTTTTAACCGTTCAGGACTTTAACCTGACCCCACATGCATATGTGGAGTGGGAGTGCACGGAGTGTGCGATCAAGAACGCCTGGTGGGTCGTATGGACGGAGAAACACTCGGCAACTTGCGATCCGTTATTATGAGCACCGGATATAACCACATCAGCTCGTGCACCTGTCATGCGAATTATGATACGCGCGAATCTACCTTCTCGTATCTTTATATATACATTCATACACGGATACGTATACGTGTATATTTCACCTGTCTACGGCACAAACCACGTCTACTAAAACACTGCGAGAACTGATATAGGAATAAGGATGGTTTTTTTTCTGATGTCGTAATAATTACTAGATTTATAATTACGGTATTTTTTTTTTTCTTTGGGTTTCTCAAAGTTCTTCTAATCAATCTCTGATTAAAATCTAAAAATCTAAACCCATTCGTGCAAAATTGGAAACGAAATTTTTTTCGGCGAACTGAAATTAATCGAAACGGAATTCTTCGATCGAATATCTAAAAAATGTCTAAATGTCTGACACAGAATTTTTCTTAGAAACTATAAATTCGACTTTTCCTGATCTAGAATTGAGGGAAATAAAATCCCAATTCCAATTTCAGGAAATTTGATCTACGAAAGGTTTGGAATTTTTGGCTAGCATTCAGTTTTTTTTTTTTTTTATCCATTTCACAGTCAGACCGAAATTTGAAAATGCAAATGAATTACAGACGTTGAAAATCCCGAATCTAGCCGTTTCAGGATTTCTTCCTTCCGGTGGAAAGGTAATCGTATTTAGTGCGAGAACAAGGTACGTTACCTGACCTAACCCAACCCAACCCAATCCAATCTCCCAGAGTTTGACTCGTGCGAGAACTTCTCGAGTTCATTCGTATCGTTATTTTCTATCGTTCTCTGGAACTTCTCTCTACTTGGACGTTTAACTTTTATAGTTTCGGGTTCTGGGCTAAGTATAGGCTGAAATGATTTGTATATATCCGCAGTATGGCACAGTGCATCACCGGCCTGGTTAAAGATGGCGTTAATTTTCTGAAAAATTTTTTAGCCAAAGGTATCCAGACCATTTTCTTCGACCCAGTCAGGGCTCCAGGCTCGGGGTATCCTCCGCAGGATAATTGTTCCTCGTAACTATCCAAACTGACCAACTAATATCTAATTATTCGAAAGGAACGCGTCTAACCCCCGTCCCCCGTCCCCCACCCCGTTGCCCCTCTATAATGGTACCGTTTAAAAATTTGTTTGAGAAAACCATTTTTCATAGTTAATACTAGTCATCTTTATATCGCGGGTTATCATTATCGCTGTATTATATTATTTTCTAAGAATTCAGTAAAGGGGTGAATAATAGATACTAACGATTCCGTATTCATTCGCATCAATCATAGACCCGTGGCCAAAGGCAACGATTATAACCATACCCCCGACCGAACTTCGGAACGCTTATTCTACCTCATATCTATCTAAGTACCTGGCCGGGTATATGAGCTATACGCTTATTGTCAGCCCGAGAAAATGAATACCCGACATTCACATGACTATTTTTTTAATTGGATATGCGAGGGTTTCGCAGGACGTTAGTTTTAAATGAACGAATGATCGTTGTGAGGATGGAAAAATGTGAATAAAAAAGGGATAAGGAAAGGTAAATTTTTGATGGAATATATAGCCGCTTATTAAACCTGGTCAGGATGTATTACCGGAGTAAGAGAGCAAGACGCTGGTCAATCCGCTATTATTTATATTAAGTTTAATGCAAGTACGTGACTGAATCCTTTCCTCGTCCTTCCCTTCTCAATCTTAACTCTGCACAAGCACAATGTATAATCCTGGAACCGGTGCAGTACCTGATGCAGCAACTCCTGCACCGCCCCGTATCATTAGTATACAGCTATTATTGCATTACTCTCGCCAGGTCTCGAACGCGACGTACGTTCCTCGTCTCTATAAGACTTCCATAAGATAACAATATACCAACGAGCTCTATACATGGAAGATGGACGTTGACCCGAGCCTATGCCCGTTCTACATGAAATCACCCAGTAGAAGAAGTCATTATTTATTACATTGCATCGTGAGCACCGAAATACCAATTTTTTTGTAGCGTCGTAATTTGCTAAAGAAATGATGAAAACGCAGAAATAATTCGGCGTAAGTACTTCTTCTTCATCATTTCCGATTTTTTGACATTTTTAAATCGGAGATTGTTCATCGGATGGATATTTTTTTTTCTTTTTTCTTTTTTTTTTTTTTTGTCACTTGATAATCGCCCCTCGAATTTTACACTATCTATAAACAGGCGTTATTGTGTATTATGTTACTACCTTTCACCCCGGAGGAGAGAAGAGCGATGATTATAGGGTTGGGCGGGTTCCGAGGCTGGGACCTGCAGCAGCCGCTAAACTTTCGATGATTTACATCCCTGGATCGGCTAGCTAACCGTAAGAGAGAGAATTGCGAGCGTCTAGTCAGAAAGCGTTCGGTTGATCTTCTTCTTATTCTTATTCTTATTCTTCTTCGGGTTAAGAAATATTAGAAGGCGGCTAGACGCCGGCCGTCCCTCCTGGCAACATTCAAATATCCCGCCATTCATAAATTCGTCAGAATCATACGAAATTACTATACAAAGCCCTGGCAGCGGCCAGACGTCGCAACGCCTTCTTTCTTTCCGTCCTTCTATATGCTAAAGGATCGAAACAGAATATGAAAGCAGAAACCATGAAGATAACTAAAACAAGGACCAGAATCTTCATTTCATTTTTGTCGAGGGTGTAAAAAAATTCTATTTCAAATCCAATCCTTCACGGAGAATCATTTTTTCTTACCGATACTCGAACGAACTGCTCATGAGCTTAGGCTGCATCATAAAGCCCCGACCTGCAGCCAAACAATCAGGTCGAATTGTTCGCTTGGCTATTTAATTTTCTGGAAAATTATTCGACCGTTGGCGTCGGCGGTCCTCCTGGGCCTGTTGGGTCCCTAAGGCCCGGACATCAATCATGGGTCGGCCCCACGTGACATGGAAGCTGTAATTTGGGTAACCTTAGTTCGGTTGCCGGCTACTTTGCGTTCTTTTCGAAAGCGGTAAATATCCGGTATAGACGTGGTCGTGGTTTTTCGAAAATAAAGAAAAAGGAATAAACGATGATTAAATCCCTCGGGTTTTGCCGATCGATTTAGTCGCCGATTTTTTAATCCAGTTACGATTCGTTGGCTTCTGGTTCTGGCAACAAAATCGATAAGCGATGGCTCGGTAAGGACGTTGAAACGTAATCGTAATCGTAATCGTAATCTTTATCTGGGATTCTCGGTCAGTGCGAAGCGAGCCTTTGGTATCGGTGGTATTATCAACTGGGCAGTCAACCACCCGATAAACCCGGTATGGCTAGGGATAAAATCGGGAAAAACCGAAGCTCCGATCTAGATAAACGCCCGATGGTCAACCACGGGCACACGGGCGTGCGCTGAACGCGTTGCGATTCGATGAGAAAATTATTACTTCTCAGTTTGATCAATTACGGTCAAACTCTGCCACGCTTTTACCTTATCGTTTATAGTAAGTTAGTTAGCCACGCTTCGACGAGCTTACACCTCCAGTCCCCCACGGTCTTACATTAGCTACCTACCTTTCGAGCTTAGATCGCTCCACTTATTATAACAACTCGTGAAGCTCATTGTCCAGCAGTATTTATAACAGTCTGTGCCCATGATACCGATCAAGCTTTAGGATCATCTAACTCGGGTAAAATTCGAACAGGATTCATACGATTCAAAAATTCGATGATACCCCAACATTTTTAGCACACGTTTCATTGATGGACTTGAGTGAAATCGGTTCGCGTATCAATGCTTGATATTCGCGATCGTGACCTCGGAATAAGATCGCGGCAATAAAAGAGCACCACCCACAAACTGGGTTGTAATCTCGGTACCGATCTGGCCAAAAAAAAAACTGTCCACGACCTTTTCCTTGGTAGGATAGTTAGCCGGGTGCATAATGAACTCGTTAATTAACTATCGCGAGGCAGTATCGAATCTGATAAGACTGCAGGTTCCCTGGTATCGTATATAACCCGTTGCCTTAAACCTGGTGCCTTACGGCGTTCGAAAGAGTGATGAATCGGGGCGCTTTATGGAATACAGAACAAACTGTTTACACTTTGATAAATCTCGTTCCTAAAATATTTTTACGTTAAAATTAGGCGATGCCGATTTCATGGCGAAGAAATCGAGCATGTAAGAATGCCGGAGGAATTATGCATTGTTTACCACCGCTAATCGGCACTATATATATGCAGTGATGACACGAAATTTAAACGCTGTCATTCTCCGACTGTGAATATTTTATCGAAAGGAAACCGTATCATTGGACACTACGGGGACTAAGGTGACATCTGCTCATCATATATGCAGTCTTCATAATAACTGCCCCACGTTTTCACATTAGGAAATAACTTTCAGCGTAATTTGCATATTTTATTAGACGTCCGTGGCTTCGAACCATCGAGGAAGGAGCCAGTTTCATTCCATAACTTCACCACGTGCATATTGATCAATTATTATTGTCAATCCCACTGGTAGAGTCGCCTCACCTCTAGTTTCACGGCATGAAGCCAAAGGGCTTAATTCTGTGCTTGATTATTTACAAAAATATGATCATGGGGCATTCTTTCCATGGGTTCTACTTGTATCGCTTTTTGGGACAGTTTCGTTAGCTTTGTTTCCTCGTTCGTCCCATTGAGAAATCTGAAGGACTAAGACCCGCCGGTCTTTTAATAACCGCATGGCGATGCATCTAGTCCAATCGGGCCATTAGAATGACTGACAGAATTCGTGTGTGGAATTAATTACACCAGGTTACAAACGACGAATATATTTGAATGCTTCAGATGCGACCCACCCATTAAAATAAAAGAGAAAACAGCACCTAGACTCCAAGATCTAACCTGTGCAGGTAAACTGTTGAATTCGTCGTAAGGGACTTCAGATTTGCCCTTAATCCAAGACCAGGTGAAAAACTTACTGTCGTTGATTGACGCAACGGTAAAGCGAAGAACAAAGCCCTGGAAGTCAATCACCATGGAGAATAGGAACTCGTGGGTTTACTTCTGACAATAAAGATGTGATCGTGGGTCTGTCTCTAACCGGTAATTATAGCCCAGGATGATCAGTGCAAAGTGAGGTGAATATTCCGTGCAGTAATAACCGCGGTTTACTCGTCAATGGTGTTTATGACCGTGATGATGATCCAGACAAAGCGATCGTGTACAGGTGGCTACCCAGAGTCCTGGATCTATACTGCAGATCCTGCTTCGTTTAAAGTCAATTAATAATTGTCCAAGCCTCTATCTCTACAAAGAGCTCGAAGATGGATGAGGCCAGTGAATACCGGCTAATCGAATATTCACAGAAGCACACATGACAATAAAATCGCAAAGAGTTAACCGACTGGACAGGCTAGCCGCCCCCGTGGGTGGGCTTCGTGTGGGACGTTGCTTTGCGTTACTTTGCGGACCCCACGCGGCCTGACTCGTCAAGAACTACCGATTTCATCGGCAGATTTAAGGCTCGAATAAACGGGCATGATGTTGCAGGGCATACAAGGCCCGATGTATGCGGCGCGCACTCATCTATGGGCATCTTTACATTCAGACGAAATGAGGATTTCCTCCGGCGTTTCCGCCCCGGAAGAAACGGCGACTAGTGGACCCTGTTATTTGGCAATACTTATTCAATTTTTCGACTCTGGACTCGCAGCGCGTTATACCTTTCGTCGGTATTTAAACTGCGAGAAGAGCTGGTCATTATCTAATAGACTCCAGAGCCGAGTAATGAACACATGCAATGTAGGTACCGTTTTTTCCATTTAATTTTTCGGTCGATGGTATCCCACCATCCTGGTAGGCGAATTTTTTATATGTGGGTAAACTAGACCGAAGCAAACGAACCGGTTGATTCAGTTTTTTGGGAATTTGGATCGAAATGAAGTCAGCAGAATCGACCCTGAAGCAACTATGCGACTCATTCGTATCTTCATTGTAATTCATGCTTATTATTTACGGAAATATGTCACGGAGAGATTGTCGTACCATAGTCGGTATTCAAACTTCGAGCACGCGGTGATAATGACGGTCATAAAGAAGCTGTGGAGTCATTCGTAACCTTACGGACTCTGGCACTTGCATAGCTCACTAGCTACGCGATAGTTTCTATGCTGTGTGACGTGAATGAGACGAGACTCTCCGAGTGACCTTGTGTAATCGATCAGAACAATTCCTATGATCGACTTTTTTTTCCCATAAATCTAAATTCTAAACAAAAATCTGCTGATAAAAATTTCTGAACGATTATCGAACGATCGTTTTTTCTCTAGATGTCGAATGACTGTCTTTCGGCTATACATATGCTGAGGTTCGAAAAAGCAGTTGGCTAACTTTAGGGAAAGCTGAATCGAATGACAGTGAAATTAGATCTCGATGATTCGGTTCTATTTGCTTTCTTAGGTGATTTCGTATTCGTTGAACGCACTCCTTTAAATTATCGGGGTCGGGTTGAGGGTCCGAATGCTAAAAGTTCCGAACGGTCAAAATTCCGAATTCGTTTGGTACGATTTAAAATTTTCAGAAACGTTCAAGTTTACGACATTAAAACTCCGAAAATCCAAAGATCAAAAATTTTCGGTGTGCCGATCATCAGGACGTAACTCAAATTCCAGCCCTAAGTTATTCTATACTCAGGTGTTCCCCGCTGAAAGCCCTTACTAGCTGTCTATCTCCGTGTCTCTTGATTAACGTTCTGCATTTCTGTTTGCAACTATTTTTATTCGACGTCTTCGCACGTGCCCGGAATTCGTAATTCATTCTCCGCCACGTCTTCTGTTTCCACAGCCCCATCCCCCTGCATCGTCGCAACCCTAAATGCACCCCTGAATACCGCTTGCACCGCTATGCACCTGGTCGATCGTTTGAAAAAATCGAATGATAGAAAATTTTTGATAATTTTCGAAAATTCTTCGGGGAGTTTGGGAGCTCCTGTCGTTTGATCGCTGCAAACGGATGACGCGTCTGGTTATGAACGAAAAAATAACCGCTTGTTCGGAGACTCGGGAACGTAGATGAAAAATGAAGCCTGTATTTAAGAGCGGAAATATCCGCACGCAGAATACTGGGTATAGTATAAAACGAGCATACGTAGGTGGTCGGAATAGCCACTGTCGAGTTGGCGAGATCGCGTGCCTCAGAAGTCACTCATTTGCCTCATAATGAAGGAAGAGCGCGAAGAGTGCTCGCATTTATGTGAATAATTAACCGTTCCTTATGTCTAATTAGTATTCCAACCTGAGTAAGTATACGCGTCTATATTACGTATGCCGCAGGAACCAGCTCGCCGCACAGAATAGCCGCGATAATAATAAAACCAACAGCGAAATGAGAGGCTTTGATGAACTCCCCGACCTTGATGAACATTCCTGAAGAGTTGGAACCAATTATGTATAGCCCTGGCTAATCTAGACTTCTCTGGCTCTATTTTCCCACCAGGAATAGCTCGTTGGTCATGAATGTGTTCCTCGACTTCCTGCGACCCCGTGAGTAAGCAAATTCGAATTTCTTAAATTTTGCAAACTTTTTTAGTCTCTTCCTTTTTCTCTTTCGACACTTTTACCTGCACCCGCTGCAGGAACAACGCGTTGAAGTTTACCTGCGGTGACAGCGATGAGCAAGCCGGAAGTAAGAGATACGAGGACGCGTGTGTGCCGCGTTGCATTCCGGGTATGCAGGCCTGAACTCTTCCTGTCACATATTCTAATTACCATAATATACCTAGGCCGGGTAATTATTGCAATTAGCATCGCAATTAAGTCAATTATTTTTTACTCTATCTTGACTACAACGCGATTGCTGCAACGGATTCTTCTATTGCACCGGGCAGTGGTATAAATTATCCGTATACCATCAGGGAATGACTATCTTCAATAACCATTCCTTCGATATCGCCGTAAAACCTCCTAACAATTCCTGTCTCTCCATTTCCTGGATTCCTCGCTTAGTCCCGTGGCTTATCGCCTCCGTATGTGCGAACAGTGCTTAGCCTAGCCTTGAGTTCCATTGTAGCTTCACGCACTTCACGTTGCGTTATGTTATTTAATGTTTATGCACTTCGACGGAACTCTCGTTCTCCCCAACACTGTGGGAAATAAAAGTGGTTACACTTCGTTGTTAGCGAAGGAATTAAAACCATTTCTAGTACCTCTTACGCCCCCGTAACGTTCAGTTTCATTCGCTTCATTAATCCGGATTATACGAGGTGTGAATCACGCCTTCGTTATTTTCGCGCTTTACTTTCCTCCGCGATTAGGGGATTCTCGCCATATTTTTATGCAACGGAATCGCAGCTTTTTTACCCGTAAAAATGCGATCGCCGTTAAAAATTGGACTTCTATAAGTAAAATCATTATAAATTCTCGGGTAATAAATCTCAAATTACAGGTAGCACGTAGGGCCAACCATGCGTTATAACCGGCGTTGTATCGTAACGAGACAAAAGACCATTCGAAACCGTCAATCATGTACCAGTATATGGAATAATTTTTCCTAGCTATCTAATTCGTGTAATGTTAGAGTCGTTTTATAAATCGTAATTGGAAAATAATTGCAATCTTCTGCACGGATATGATGCTAATAGAGCAAAGTGTCGCGTTAGACTAGCTACGCTCATTAGTGATTAAACCCGGGTCCAACGCGCATCCCATTGTTACGTATACGTCGTCGTTATGCTACTCTCATCATGTATACATATACAGACATACAGTAAATTCTCCACGTTACAAATGACGGTTATTACGTTGGGGAGTATGAGGTTACCGTATTCCGTTATTTTCATTTCAGCGAAACAAATTCGATCGTGATCCTCAATTTTTATTTACACTCATTTTTTACATGACTTTTTCCGCGGACTCGATCGGAGGACGAAAAAAATTATCGAAATCCATGTTCCTTATTCTCGTAGAAATAATCGCGGAAGTACACAACCTCAGGATGTCGACCGAACTCAGAGAGTCACTCGTCTACGACTGCAACTATAATCTATTTCTCGTTAAGACGATGCTTCCGAATATAAGGAATGTTCAAGGTTAGAGATCAGCTTCGTAGAAAATAACGTTAAAAAATCGTTTCTATTCCGCCCTACATCCAGACAGACAAACCGCTGTACGGTGGCTACGGTATCTGAAAACGGGCGCGAACACCATAGACGAAATGAAACTTAGGAACGATTTCATGTACTATCTTGTGCTAAACGTACAAGAAGGCGTCCTCAAGCCCCCATTCGACAAGCCACCGCTTCATGGAAGTTCTCTTATGTCTATGGCGAACCTTTTGGTGAGGAAATGAACATGGTAGTGAATTAATTTATGGCTGAGAATTGAGCGAGGATAAGAATCTGAATTTTTTTCTTTGGGAACGAAGGATCGACGGATGAATGAACTGTATCCTTATACAGGTGATTCTCCGGGTATTCTGAACTCGGAATTGGTCCCTTGACGATTATTTACAGCCAGGAGTCTCCGAAGGAGGTGTCTGCGACTCGAATCCTCCGACGACGATAAGGTCTGGTGGTTCTCTGAACGCTGGAGGCACATCGAGGTCGGAAATCATGCGACGATCACCTGACGGTGGTGCCTTCCTTGCGTCACAACCCATTCCTGATGTCGGGGCTTTTTGCTACCTTGCAGTCATCACGAAGAAGTCGAAATAACCATCGGGTCACGTTATGAAACCCCGGCTTGTCCTGTGGCGTCCGTAAACACTTTTTATACGATATTTTACCAGTTTTTTAAGCACGATTTCAATAAGACCATTTTTTAGTCCAAAATCACAGTAGCGTCCAAAAAACTCTTCGTCCTTATTCTCAGGAGTAGAAAAACTGATTGAGTAGTCGGATGCGATGAGGGATGGACATTTCGAAACGATCTTTTTTTCAGGCACGATGCTCCGTCACGGTACCAACCAGACTTTGCATTGACTTCAAGATCAAATGTCACCGATTGCGCAGAATAAATTATCGAATCATTTCCTCATTGCGACAAAATTTCATATAAATACAAAATCCGACGTCCAATACGTCGGAAAATCATATAACTGATACCATTCGCGATGAACAGCGCATCGCGAATCCAAACACTGGCATATTTTGGAATAACGAAGTTCTCTTCGTACTTGAATACCGTGTATTGCGTTCTTGGCACTCATCTTTCATATTAATACGATATTGATGAACATAGGCTCGATGTGCCTTTATCGCATCCAATTTCTCAATTGATTCCCTTATAGTTTGAACCGGGAAAATGATGCCGAAGGAAAATGAAGCCGTTATCTTGATTATAATGATTATTATTTAAGTTCGAAACGAATGAACGTCGAGACTAGGAATACTCGGATAATCGTTCCCTGGTATCGCTTCAGAGTTCGACTCACAAAGCAGAAAGATTGACTCGGAGCAAAGTGAGCATTGGGTGAGGTTGAGAAAGATGAGCGGTGATGCCGAAGCTTTACGATTCATTAAAATACCATTTCCATTTCTTATTTCTTATTTCTTATTTCTTATTTCTTATTTCTTATTTCTTATTTCTTATTTCTTATTTCTTATTTCTTATTTCTGACTTCTTATTTCTTACTTCTTATGCAGCGGAGCTAATTACCCGTTGAAAAAATCCTCGCAACTTTCTCTCTCTCTCTATCTAATCTCTCTTTTCTCTCAAGGCGCACGAGCTGCTCCAAACCGTATACCCTTCGCTCGTTCGCATCTTCCTTTCCTACCATTCTTCTCGATGCCTACTGCACCCACTGCTCAATCATAAACGATCATATTATGCTAATGCCTTGCCATAAACCAGGCTACCAACGCACCCGCCGTACTGCGCGCTACAGGCTAACGTATTAATTCTCTTTTAAAGTGCCAATTCGTTTGCCTATTGCTATCCAGACATTACGAGCTTTCAGCTTTTGCAGTATTATACGCCGATCCATTCGTCACTAGAAGATTCCCTTTGAAATAACCAAAGTGGATATAAATTCACTGGAACATCACAAAACTTTATTTTTATCAAGACTTATACTGTTTTCATTACTCAATGAGTTTAGTTATAAACTTGTTCAACTTTCCCGAACCCCGTTTGTTAATAATTTGAAAAAATATTGAAAAACAAAAATTTCCTCTGCGTTCTCAATCCGAATACCTTGACATTGAAGTTCTGAGTGACATTGAGCCGACCATCTTTGTCCACGTCTTGTATCGGCCGCGTTTAGTCAAGCGAGCTGGGGACCCGGGATCCGTAGTGAATTAATTTTGGTCAACTTTTTTCGCCGATATTTCTTTCGTCGGAATCGGTTGTAAGCTTCTACACCGATGCCAGATTTCGCGATATTTCAGACTGATCGATTTTCGGCCGTGGTAAAAGTTTCGCGAAGTTTTGAGAAGAAAAAAAGAACAAAATTGTTTCCGCTAGTACCCACGCTGAAACGCGAGTAGCAATGAAACGATAATTTATGCATCGGATTACGTGCCTAGAAGCAGATTTTCAAAGGCCAATGCCAGCCTACGGTCGGCTGCAATTTAACTTCGGCTTTTGAAGAATTTGCATATTTTGTTACGGCTATCCCGCCAGCCATAACTCGATAAGTTTGAACGGAACGCGTTCTCAGTCTTCTCCGTCTTCTGGGACCTCTTGCTTCTCCTCAGTTCATTTAATTTCGTTTCGTTTCGTTTCGTAATTTCAACCAGGATGAACCGAGTCGAGGTACTACCTATACCCGAGTCCCACTGCGACGATGAAACGCACAGCCTCTGGACTGCAGTGATGCGAATCGGCGTCCGGGTGCTGCAAGCTCCTCTCTTAAAGAATACAGCTTTGGTATTCGGTCTCCGGTCTCCCTAGGTCTCTGGTATAATTCGGTGCTCCTCTTTATGCCGCTTTGAAACGCCGCTACACCGCGTTAAGGCAGCCCGTGCAAATTTCAATTTTAACTGCTAATCTGCCAGCTAATGGTTCGCCTCGTACCAAACGAACGCGAAACCCAGGATATAACCGATAGGATCTTAAAACGTCGCGTCGCAGGATTTGAGATCTAAATTTCGGCCCTAATTACCCCAAAAAAAATCATATTCTGGAAAAAAAAATTTCGCCCCAATGTCCGGCAAAAGTTTCTGGTCATTCTAATCAACGAACTAACTCAAAATCTAAGGATATACGATTTTGGCAGCTATCCATCTTTTGGCATGACGCAGGGTATGTCCTGTGAGTAAAGTCGATTAAATCAAGATTAATATTCGAGTTTATTTAGTCGGTTATTCTTCGATCCAGTACATGGGAAGAACTTGCCATCTCTCTTTGGTTCTGGACAGAGAGAGGGAGAGGGATGGTTAGCTGGTAGAGTTCCTTGTCACACTTTCATGATTTATTGCAATATTTTGACGTAGAATATATAGAAAGATAAATTGACCGGCGGCGACTCTTTATAGGTAGAACTTTTCCCCAGCACCCTCGCTTCACCACCCCCACCAGTCACCCTACTAGCCAGAGCTTCACCATCGGAGCGAAACTCCATAAACGCTTTTTGCTATGACACGATTTTTTTCTAATTTGTGTATCAATCATGGATCTATATGGATCGCTATGGCTTATTGTGAAAGAGCAGTGATAAAAAAAAAAGAATTCTTCCTCCCAAGCATCCCTCGTTAATTAATTGGAAAATCTTGCGAGTCCGGGTTGAAGTTCGAAATTTTACAAATTCCGAATTAGAGAAGATATTTCCCCAAAAGTCTATACAACAGATTTCAAAAACCTTGGAACGATGAGCACCAAAGGTTCAAAATTCCCAAAGTTGACGCGAAGATCCGAAAAACAAAATTTCTGAAACTTGAAATTCAGTGTTTGATGACTCGCAGTGTACCGATCGAAGTAGATGAAGATGGGTTTTCGGAAAGAGGGTCTCGTCTCGCATCCTGAGAGTAGTACACCGAAATTCTCGAATCTTTGATCCTTCGGAGTTTTAATGTTCCAAATTTCAAAGTTTTTTATCAAAACCAGCCCCAATCTCACTGTGGATCGATGTACCATTCAGACTTTGATGACGGCGTTTCCACTTCTTGTAAATCCACCATTCGTCGTAATTCCGAAGATTTTCTAAGCGCAGTAATTTCGATTTATTTCTGAACGCACTCTGATCCAGGTTATAACTAATCGACGAGCATAGGCGTCTGCGATAAAAAAAGAAATCTATCAATAGTTTATAAGCCAGTGAGGAATAAGACGACGAAAGTACCTACTCGTAGGTATAGTTGAACAGGGAGTAAAGCTCGTCGTGAAACTCGGTCTGTTACTGTTATTAAAGTAGGCATTGTACGCCGTGGTATGGCTCGTATTGTATTCAGATCCCAGATGGCCGATGGCCGGTTATATATAATATATGTAGGTGTATATAAAGTACGTATACGTAGGCATAATACGCAGAGATTATGGCGTAGTATTGAAGTATAACTAACCTGCAGCCTCCAGCGACACGTTATAGTATATAGCCTGCACGTTACCGGGCGTGTAATGCAATAATGTAAACGCTATTTACCATTCATAGATCCGCGAGGCGTGCTTGTGCATTACTCCCACGATGTCGACAGCGACAACTTATGCTATACAGCAACAGCAACAGCAACAACAACAACAACAAAAAAAATAAAATAAAAAATTTCTCCTCCTCAGCGTTTGCGGCTATTGTCATTTGAATAAACTACAACGACGAGGACGACGATTACTCTAAGGCAGATTCATATACCGTGAGGTTTCGTGGAAAGAGCCCGATCCAGCCGCGCGGATGCTGATTTATTCGGCAATTTGAAGGGCCGTCAATTTCAGACTTGCCACCGCGACAGCAGAGTCCGTCTGCTATTTCATTTCGATCATTGTCAAATGAAAATGGCGTCGCTAGCACGATTCTGCAACCAAGAATATTCGAATAAATTTCCACGACCGCGGGCTCCTTCCGCGAAACCTCACGGTATGTACTACATACGAGAATATAGCGATCCGCTACGACTCTTTCCGATTCGAAGAGAAAAAAGGAAATCGCGTAGTATAGATTTTTCGGAAAGTTCCTTAGCCAATAAAAAAAAAAAAAAATTCATTAAGTGAACTAAAATCAATGTTTAGGCAACTTTGGATACGATTATATGTCATTTTTTTTTTTTTTTCTTTCTAATTGCTAAAAAAGTACATAGACGGCGTGGGTATATAGTAGAATTGTAAAAGCGATTGGGTTCCCCCCCAGAAAAGTGAAGAGAGAGAAAAAAAAAAAAAAAGAGAAACCAAAAAAATAGTCGGTGGCGGTTGAACGAGCACCGCGGGTAGGTACGCGCCCTCGATAATAATATTCAGCGTTTCGGAAATTACAGTCGAAACGTGTTACGGTGACCAACTGTCGATGGCTTGGTCCAGGCGGACCGAAAAAAGCTCAACAAAAGAGAAAAAAAAAAAAAACTACACCCTATTACGTAGTCGGGTAATAAGAACGTATATGTATATACAGTATATATGGTATATAGTTACATACATACGTACAGACTCTTTCGCATATTTGCCTAAAATTGTAGCTCACCGTTATGTGCAAGGATTTTTTTTTTTTCATTTCTTTTTTGCTTTTTTCTCGCAACATTATCCACGCCATGAGATACAGTGTGCATAAATATTACCATGGGGTGTATGAAGTGCATTGTAGACATATTTACACTTTTTTATTATAACGTTGTAGGATAATGGGGACCGGAGTGAATTTCCGAATTTTAATATTACCGACTCGGAGTTTTCGGAACGGGTATTTCCCCGAAAGGTCTACATGGCAGATTTAATAAACTTTTAAACGAAGAACAGCGTGGGTTAAAAATCCGAGAAGCTTATCAATCGAAGTAAATGCAATGGGTTTCCGTAAAGAGGGTCTCGATCAGAGTGAGCTATTTTTTTGTCTTTACATCCTGAGAAGATAAAAAACCGATATTTTTTTTGGCCTTACGGGGGTCTGGACTTTCGGCGTTTTATTATCCTGAATTTAAAAGTTTCTGATAATTTTATACCGTCTCAAACGAATTTGGAATTTGGAAATGAAAAAATGTCTGCAGATGTGCATATATAGAACGTTCATCGTCACATATGCATACGATGTATCTGTGTCGAGGTCAGATGATAGAGGTTGTCGAGATCTGTCGGTATGGGAATCTTGGAATTGGGGAATTCGGGAATTGTGGAATTGTGGAATTGTGGAATTGAGAAAGGGAGCTTGCGCGATGCGGTGCGGTGCGACCAACTACGGCTGTCGGTCAAGCGGTGGGTTTCGGCTTTTGCCACGCTAATGTGAAAACTGGAGACACTAAGTGGTTCAACTAGGCGTCTCTTTGATGATAGCCGCGCCCGCGCGTACGTAGCACGCGTACGAGCCGCTACTTATCATTATCATTGCTACATAGGAAGTTCCACGAACGCGTGTAGCGAGCAGCTTTGTAAACGTCGTGGAAGCTTTAGCCGCACAAGACGTACGCGGCGGCCTTCCCTTTCTTTCTCTCTCTCTCTCTCTCTCTCCTCTTTCTCTCTTTCTATTTCTCTAGCTGTTATTCGCTCTATCGCCAAATCCCACACGCGGGAATCCCCTGGGATTTTCAGGGAGCAACGTGCGGCGTAGGAAATTTCACGAATTCTTACGTATAGGAGATAAACAGAAAACAATCTAATCCCGAGTCTGACTCGAACACCTATATCTATAGAAATTTAAAAATTTCATCATTTGATAAGATAAACAAAAGAAAACCGTAATTCAGTCACCCGATATAAGCAATTCAAACTCATGTATATTAATCCGTCGAATACTCATTCCGAAAATGTCAAATTCAAATTTCGAACGATTTATAAACCAAATTTTTCAACGATACACAATGAATTCCGACAAATCGAATTCAAATTTCTAACTATCAAATTAAAGATAGTAACGGTCAACTTGAGATTCGAATTTTGACCGTAACGGTTAAATACAAATACAAATTCAAATTCAAATTCGTAACGGTCGAATTGGAGTCTTCTAAATTTGAATGTCGCGTTTGAAATGTGTAACGAAATATTGGCGGCCCTGGAATGCCCGATGCGTCCCTGCCGCGGACACAGCGGACAGATTACGAAAATTAACAAGGCGGAGAAGTTATGTAACGAGAGACGGTGGCACATCCATGGCGGCGCCTCAGATCGTTCGGTCGTGGCCCGCGAGTATCTGTCCGGTTGGCACGCTTCGCTCTCCGTACACTATGATACGGCTGACTATGTACATAAGTACAATGGAGCTCGGACGCGCCAACCAACCGTCCAATTACCCTAATCCAGTGAATATTCCGCTGGATATAAAGGGCAGCGAAGCGAGAGGTCACTTCGGTTAACTAATGCTGCGCATCTCGAAGAGCCGCATAAGATCAACGTTCAACGGACACTTTGATCATCGCCATGAAAAAAAAAGTCACTTTCAACTTTCAACGATTATTTTTCTGTAAAAAGACAAACAGAAATTGGAAACTGAAAACTGCCCGCTTTTATGCAACCTTGGCCTATTTCATACCCCGCAATTCCTTTTAGGGACGTTTCCTGCACCCCATGCCATACCCATGCCTCGTGCTTACCGTAAAAGTATAATTGCGGAGGGTGAAGAAGGCGCCGTTGCAATAAAAGTTAAAAAAATTATGAGCGTCCTAAGAACCGAAAGAGGCACGAGGTAACCTCGTAATCCTGTTACAACGGGCCGACGTTATTACCTAAAGTGTCTGGACATCCACTTCTGGAGAAAAAAAATAAAGAAAAGAAAGAAAATTTCGACGAAATAGTCCGTGGTATATTTTCCTTTTTATTTCAACTTTGTATCACGGGGTGAAATGATATTTTTTCTTTTGTGTTTTTGGCGACGTCGGAGTAACATTTTTTCGACAATTTAATTCTGCTTATTGAATACTTGCATTAGACTAGCTTGTAGACCCACGTTCATCGGTTCTCTTCTAGCATAACTTAGGGTAATGAAGTTATACCATGTTTTCGGTATGTTTATAGAAGCAGCGTGGAAGAGTCATAAAGTTTTTAGAGCATCCCTAGGATCCGTTGTTCGGCTTTAGTAGCTAGGTAGTACGTACGCAGAGAACAGTAAATCATATAACTGTGCGATAGCCGAGACTCGAAAATAGGTAATATAACAGTGAACGTAGTAGAATAAACATTTATTCCCTGTTATAACTTGCTATTTTTTTTCTTTATTTTTTCCTCCTTTTTCCACCTCTTCAATGATTCGTACTTCGAGTCTCGAATCTCGAGACGGTCGCATTTGTACAACAGGTATACTCCAACGGACCGAGGCTAGTAGCTGATTCTATTTACTTTTCAAATTACCCCTAAAGTCGATGTCGAATTCTACTACGGAATAGAAACCGACCTTACGAATGTCGGAAAGTTAAACTTTGAAAAATTTTCCACTAAGGAATGATTTTGGCAATTTTATTTCGCCCTGGTATGGTATCTACTAATATTATGAAAATCTAATGTGTCTCGCGAGAGTTACTCATCCACCAGCAACGTTTCAATCCTTTTTAATCCCGCTAAACCACGGCGCTGTATAAACTAGTATCAGGTTTCACGTCACATTCTGAAACGACACTTCATATCATCTAATTAGTAGTTTTATACCACTACGAGTTCACAGTCACTGAGTCCAGAGGGACAAGATAGTTTAAGGCGAAACAAATCCCTCTACGATCAATTAAAGCATCATAAAATTAACAACAACGGTCGAAAACCGATTCGCACGTGTCATAAGTCGAGACATTATGCATTTTACTATGTGCGTTTTCAAATTGCATGGGTTTGACCCATATTCCGTAAAAATACCGTTTCATGAAAGTTCAGTGATTCCAATACTGCATAGACTTGGCACAGTATACGACCAGCATCTGCTTACCTACTAGGAACAGGTAAAAACTACCCTCCCACCATCCCTAGGTGATTTTACTCGAGGGTGAATTATATTGGCTGCAATTTCAAGTCTCGAGGATTTTTGGAAAAAAAAATATATGTACGGTATTGTACGGTAAAATTCCTTGTCCTCGAGTTCAACGACGCGCTCGAGGCTCCTATTAGGCATGACATGTCCTTGATATTTGAGACTAGTCGCGGGATCGATCGACGATTTCGAGGCCCGCTATTCGCCCGATTATTCGGCGCCCCTGCCCCTGCTCTCTGCAGTTTCACTCCAGTTTCCCTGTATGTATAGTTTCCCCATAGTTTCCCTGTTTCCCCAGCTTTTTCCCTCCGCCAAGGCAGAGAATTGGAATAAAGGAGACCGCTGGGCACAAAATTAGAGGTTTGGATCCCGTTATTGGTATGCGAATGGCGAACAAGAAAAAAAGCAAAAACATATAGTAGTTCTTTTGTAAAATCTTTTACTTTACTTTTCGTTCTGTTTTGCGTTTCTTTTTTTCTTTATTCTCCACTTTTTTTACTCTATTTCATTTATTCTGGTTTTTTCTTTTCCTTCACGAAAACAGTTTATAGGTGCTACCCACCTCTCTCGCTCTCTCAAGGTCTTAAAGCAGCTGTTCCCAGATTTCCTCCTCGCTACGAGATTCTCTCTGATCGGTGGAAACTAGGTCAGGTCCACCGAATCCACCAACCTCCCGTTTAATGCTCTCCTACTCTTTCTTTGCGTATGATTCTCGCCTTTACAAGCCGCAACTGCACCAGCTTTAATTAATTCGATTCTATTCAGCCCTCACGTGACATACACCCACGTAGCCCCGCTGCTAAATGATGGAAACAAAAATTTACCTAATGAGTTTACACAGTCATAAAATCGGGTCATTTCTGTGGAAAGAAATCGTCGCTGTAATTCATGAGCCTATGAGAATTCAACCTCCGTGTCAGTCGAAGTACTTGCGATAATTTGTCGATGGCGTAATCGTGACGTGACGATATTCCGGGAAGACAAACCTGCACAAGGCTTTCCTACCTGCTGACCCGTTGACCTCACTCCACTATTTCACCTCTGCTAGAACTTTGACCTGAGAATCTGTGGTCAATGACATCGAGGATTAAATGTAGTTGTAGGGAATGGGGAAGAGGTGACATTCTCGTTGGTATACAGAAATACAGAATACACATGCAGAATTTGATCCTTGACTATTTTCAGCCTTTTGATCAAGCTGAACTTTGTCTTTCGTTGAATCACGATTCCCGATGGAGTAAAATTCGATACTCCCAACCCTGGCGACAACAGGTTAACGAACTTGGGAACATATATAGACGTAGTATCAAGAAAGTGTACCACATATGGTGAGAAGTTCCTGGGTTAAGTGCAGTTTGAAAGAAGTGATAAAATGGAAGAGCCGAAATTAGGGGTGAAGTCTTAAGAAGTATATATTTGATATTTTTTATGAGTGGACGTCGCTATTTAATTAGCTACTTGTTCGTTATAATTAATGCGATATTCCGGAGCGGGGACGTGGAGCTATTATTGAACGTTGGAATTGGACTGATTAAAATTTCGTCCACATATACGCGGGTGCGAGAACTGTATCGTTATCTGAGGGTATAATTCGCGCCTTCTTTCCTCCTCGGTCGAGAGCTAGCGAGCGATTCGTAAGGGAGGGGCGTCATTAAAATCAATACGCGACTGGAGTCGAGCTATTCCCTGCGTCGAGAGAGGCTTCGGGGGAGAAAGAAGTAAGGATGAGGACGCGGAGGGATGAGAAAAAGAAGCAGGAATAGGAGGAGGAAGAGGAGGAGGAGGAGGCTCGCGGAGGGCGGCTGGCGATAAGCAGGAACGAAAGAAGCGCACGAAGAAGTAGGAGTAAAAGGAAGAGGATGAGGAGGAGGGGGAGGTCGGAAAGAGGATGAAAAGAGGAACACCATGGTACGTGCAGAAGTCCTGTATGGAGGGGATTCCCTCCCGCGTAGGTATACACGGTATAAGAGGGTAGCGGGTTCGCGGCGTTGGCGTCTGCATGGGGTAGGAGTTAGGGGAGGGCGTCGCGCTATGACCAATAAGAACCACTTTAAAACATCTTTACGCTGCCACTGCGCATGCCGAATTCAAATCTGCAGGGGTGCCTAGATACCTATATACCCATATATATGTAGAAAGGAAAGAGATAGACAGCTACATGGAAATATGACGCCGGGCGCCGGGACGCCGAGAAGGCGGAAGGCGGAAGGCGGACGGCGGACGGCGGAAGACGGAAAGCGGGGGTGTACCTGCCGCGATGGCCGGCTGTGCAGGGGTCGATTTTTATCTCCCGTCTCTCCCCCGCACCTATATACATACCCGTTATACTATATGATGTATTGGTATTAGACGTACCCGTTAACGAACGGGTTGTCTCTTCCTCATCCTCCATAGCCATTTTTACTATACCTATATGTCTTCCTCGCTGGAGTCATTCCGTGAATAAGTACAGTAAAACCTCCGGCACTGTCGTTTAGGTACCCCCACCATACCCCTGTAGCAGTACCGCATCTACTGACTACCGTGACGCCTTAGCGTCGCCCGTGTATGTTACGAAACTTCAGGTGCTATCAGGTTAATTCTACGGCCCTGTACTCGCTTTCGATTGGTCGGGAAAAAGTAGGCCGATACGCGACAGTGCCGGGGGTTGTCCGTCCCGACTGGCGACAGTGCTGGAGATTCTACTGTATAAAAGCTCGTTAACGTTGATCAGCATTGAAAATTAAAAAAAAAAACAGTCAATTCCGTCACTCGTTCAAATTCAAAGATTGAAGATTCGGTGACGTCAGATGGGACCGAGTTGAAGTTCTGAATTTTAATATCACCGACTCACAGTTCTTAGGAAGCGTTTTTCCCCGAAAGTCTATGAAGTCAATTTAGAGAACTTTGAAACAAAGAACACCGAAGGTTCAAAATTCCGAAAGGCCAAACCTCCGGAACTCGAAATTCGGGCATGTATTCATTCAGTGTTTAATAGCTCGGTCTGTATTTATCGTATCGAAACCAATAAGTGGTTAATTTAATGGTCTTGAGATTCAAATTTTTGAAAAAAAAGCTTCAATATCCTATCAATTATTTATGATGTCATGAAGCTATCGATTAAAGTAGATAAAATGGGTTTTTGCGTAAAGAGAGTCTCGATCAGAATGAACTATTTTTGGATTTTTTGCCTATCGCGGGTCTGGACTTTCGGAATTTTAATGGTCCAAGCTTGAACATTTCGGAATATTCGAAATCGTCGCAAACGAATTCGCAACATCCACTTGGCCCCCATAAAAGACATCGAGTGACCAAGTAAGCAGGTGCATAATTGTAATTTCACCAATTGCACAGCAACGTAACACAAAATTGCACTTAGTTTTTATCTGAGGCAAGATCTGTTACCGTGACAGAACGACATGGGTCACTCGACGAACGGAAAGTGAGTATAAAATTGATGCAATTGTGTAAAATTAAGATTCGCAGTAAAGTACGAAAGTAGGTTACACTATTCATTGTCGTGGTAAATAGTACGCAGTGGGTCTATCTAGAAGGATGTACACACGATTA
Source organism: Tenthredo scrophulariae (assembly GCA_963978835.1). Classification (NCBI taxonomy): domain Eukaryota; kingdom Metazoa; phylum Arthropoda; class Insecta; order Hymenoptera; family Tenthredinidae; genus Tenthredo; species Tenthredo scrophulariae. The sequence goes on along the minus strand of OZ022230.1, from coordinate 1,471,454 downwards.
TTTCAGATTCATAGATTTCGATATCTTTGCTGAGATCCCGGTGTCAACAAATCTCACAATACACGCTCACGGATGACGTATTGACTCTTGCTGTTCCATTCTATCTACTTTCGTCACCGATCACGATCGACGATCAATCACAAGTCAAATTCCGACTGTATAACTTGCCTCTATCTCGTATGAACTAAGGTACAAGGTAAGAGGAACAGGTTAACACCAGATTCATCAGGTATCTCAGGTTAAATTCGGATCAGGCGCAAGGGTTTGCGCGCAATATTACATACTGACCTTGGGTTCCGCTGCAGGTATAAGACGCAAGACCGTAAGGGCTGCTGGCGCTTTCCACCTGTATAACAGTTTCATTGATCAGACTTTGTTCGAAGAGATTCTATACTGCACTAGGGCAGCTGAGACCCATTGTCATAGACGCTGGTCCATCCTGGGCCGATTCTTATACTTAAAAGCCGACGCAACGTTCCAGCATAGTACAGGTCAGGTAGGGTACCCATAACCTGCAGTTCATCCATTGTACCAATATCTCCTCCGCCAGAAGAACCCTGCGATCTCGCGAAGAACCTGAGATGAATATTTCGGCGCAACCTGACCTACCCTAAAACTTGACCGATTCCTAATTCCCATATGGAATCGTTTTACATTTCGTTACATCCGAGTTGATTGCGATGATTATGATCACGATGATTGATCGCTTTCTATCTCTGTATCTCTCTTTTTCGTTTTTACTCAGGGCTCCTTCCTTCCCAGGAAACTTTTCCGTAGGAACGAATTGCGTGAGTCGAAATCTTTGTTCGGCTTCTTTGTCGTACCGCTATACTAGCCAAGAGATGAGAGGTCTCGAGAGAGAGATAGAGCGGGTTAAACTATAGCCGTTGAACAAGGGTAGGGGGTGGTGGACAGGGGCGCCTCGTACGGTTCGTGCCGGGACTAATCCCGGTGTATCTGACCCGTGCCGTTTTCACCCTGTCCAAACCGACCGCGTGTACTACGACCATTCAAGAGAGACACTATGGTTCTAGCGCGTGTCGCCATGGCCACCCTTACAGTGCAGTGGCTGGCGAAGAATCGATCTGTGCGATTAGCGGACTGGACTTGGACTGTTTAATTCATGCACACATCATGTGCTACGGATAAGTAGTTGAAAGCAGTAGCTTGGGATGTCTATATCATAAGTTCAACGGACGGTTAACTCGACGGAACGAATCACATCAAGGTCCATCACGCCATGTCGTGCACAGTCCCACAAAGTAACAATCTCTTGATCAGCTACTTGTAGCTCTCCTCTCTCCATGCGGTTAAGTTCTTCGCGTATAGAATTGCATCAGGTAAAAATTGTGAAGGTATTTTTGGGGTCCGTTTGTTCACCCGGCGGCACCTGCTGACTTCGTATACCTGGCTTCGGCTCTGACCCTGGCCTAGGGTACGTACGAAGAATTGGTGATCCCTTCGACGTATGCAAAGCTGTTTTTGAATCGCGAGTGATGTATGATATGCGCGATAGATACGCGGAGGGCAGCGGCGCCCGCGCCTCTTGGAGGACGCGGAGGAGGAGGTCGAGGAGGACTCTTAGGCGGAGCTGCCGTGGGTTGACGGCGATATCTGATTGGTCGGTGTTTTCCCCTCCATCCGGAAACCCCCCACTATTACGAGATCGGGGAAGCCGACGGCCGTCGGTCGCCGTTTAGAGAGTCGGGCGTCTCCCCCCTATCCTCCGTCGGTTAGGTTCGGCAATGTTTTTTCCTATTGCCCAGAGCAGCAGAGACTCCCCCACCTCGTGATCGACGGTGCCCTCGCCATCGGTGTTGGCTCCCGTCGCCCGGTGACGCCGACGATGCCGCTCCCGCGGTAGTGTTGCTGCACACATGCACGCGAGAGCACCGGACTCCCGGATCACCGTCGACGGCAGCTCGCGAGCGCGCGCGCGCGCCTTTGATAACGATAACAGAGCGCCCCGCGGGTTAGTGAACGTGACAGCGTCTTCGCGCCAAGACCTGCTTCGACGGCAGTGCGCACCGTCGTTTAACGATATTAAACTAAACTGTATCGATACAGTAAAGACCCGTTTCGTTATTCACGTGGTGCGCGTCAAGTGCGTGACGTTTACATCGATCATTCGAACGCCGTTCAATCGGGGGTTACAAATGTGAGACGATCAGTGCAACATGTACATGTAATTATAACAATCCGTTCAGTGACAAGAGCGAAGTGCTTTTTAGGAGTGACAGTTTACCGCATATATCAAACTTCAAGATCCCCATGGACAAGGTGAAAACCGAATTAACGATAGCGGGAGGAATTAAGGACCTGAAAGGATATCGGAGTTTGGTTCGAATGAGGGTACTCTGGAACTGCACCGAAGCTTCACCGATTTATACCGATTTATACCGATATTTAAATAGAATCGAGGGTGAAGGTGTGCGTGCGATTTAGTGCGCGTTGCGGGGGTAGAATAAGACGATAAACGTATACCCAGGTGTTGACCTCCCTATACTTCTACTGGAGTAAATAAATCGAATAACCGAAAGACTCGCGGTGGATTTCGCGGAAGTGGCGGCATCGTTAGCGGGCGGTCCTGGTCCCGGGGTCGCCGTGGCGGGGGCGGAGATCCTCGCTCTGCCGGGAGTAGCGTCACCCGGTGCAAAGGGCATCTACGGTGGTGCAGGTCTGGCGGGTCTAGACAGCGAAGCGGTAAGGCGTTGGGTAGCCGAGGCCGCGAGGACTGTACAGCGTCAAATACCACCCCCAGTATTAGTGCCGTCAGTATCGTTCCTGTCCAGCGTAACACCGATGACGCAAACCCCCAACATGCACCTTCTCGATAACAATAATCTGGCCGAGGCCATGTCAGCGGGGGGTCAACAAATGCAGCAGCATCATCAGCAGCACCAACAACCACACCATCCAACCCAGCAAATTCATCTTCAGGGTAGTCCTCAGCAGCCCGGTATACTCCAACAGCAAAAACAGTCCAGTCCAACGAACAACAACACTATCGAAGCCTGGCGGTCAGCTCAAACCGGGGGTATTCATCAGTGGTGGAGTCCGCCGGGCAGTGTTCAACTCCAGGATCAATTGCCGGCAACCCCTGTACCGGCGATGATGAGGGTAAGGTCTCGGTCGAGATCCAGATCCAGATCGCGTTCGAGGCCACAGGAGCAGCCCGATCAACCCTTAGACTTCTCCGTTGGTTCTTTGCAGCAACAGAGAGCCGTCCACCTGCAGGCTAGAGCGCATGTTGCGGCACAGGCTGCCGTTAGAATGATGCATGAAAGGCTCCAGGGCAGGGCGGCTATACGGAACAACAACAACGGAAGTCGCCAAAAACTAAACAGCAATAGCGGTAGCAGTGCTGTTAGCAGACGCAGCTATAGTCCCAGCGAAAGAAGCTCAAGTGGAAGCGAAGACGAGGGTGTTTCGACCGGTGGTAGTCCTACGGGACCGCTTCGATGTGCCGAAAATGGTGAGTTGTGTTGCCTACTTGTATCTCTTCGAGGAATATGGGGTCCCAGTCGCGTCAGCTGTCGATGAAAGTCCCTGGTGTTATTTTTGTTGTCGTACTTATCCGGGGCGGGTTAAACGCCCGCATTGTAGATGATCGAATGTTGGGCGCCCTTAATAGTTGGGAAAAACCTACCTGGGGGGGGGGGGGGGGGGGGCTACTAAGAGTTGAGAGAACTGCATCGTTCCAAATTTAATGAAAGTATCGTGATGGTATTGATATGTTATTCATTTCCATCATGTTATTTATGTTGTACCTGGCTGTGTGATGTCGAAGTCTGATTCTGGCATGATATCTATATAGGTACTTCGTATCTGTACCGATTTTTAAACAAAGTTGAGTAAACGAAGTGTGAAAGATAAGAGCTGGCTGGCTGTATGGCTGGTTGGCTGGTCGGTTGGTTGGTCTGCTGCGACGCAAGAGAGTAGTGTGACTATAAGGTTCAGGATGATCGACGTGCTGTGTCAATATGTTGACAATTGCATTTTTCTTGGTTTTTTTTTTTTTTTCTCTTACTTTTATTACAAGATAATTATGTAGATGTTAAACACCGAGCGAGAACTGATAATCTTGCCGCGCCCCGCGCGCATCATAGGTACTACGTCTCGTTAGTCGCTCCGTATACCTACCTATACCGGCCGAGAATTATGGCGCAATAGTTTGAGAAGATTAGACGATTATCGATAAGAAGAACCGACAAATAGCGGAATACCCATACTCACAGAGTCAAGTTGGTTCGAGTTAGCCGTTTATCGTTTATACACTGGTATACCCACCTTAGACCAAATTCCTTGTAATTTACTTATTATTTATTATTACCGATACAGCGGCGACGTCGACGACGATGCGGACGCGATTATGATTTTTAGGTTATCAAGGCTTGTTTGCGCTCGCTCACTCCTCTCCCTTCCCGCCTACCCGACCGCGCGCTTAACACCGTCGGATAATACGGACAGGAAACGCGACTACGTTCACGTCTATACATACATATGCGTACGTCCACACATACATAACCTATAACATCGCGATAATCGTTTATCGGCGATCATGACGCGTGCGAAAAATTCCACCAAATCAAAAATTATTACGTGTTGCAGCAGCGGACCGTCGTTGACCCTCACTATCTAGTTTTTTTATAATACCGTAGGCACGTAGATACGATATAAAACGTGGATTAATTCTTAACCGATAAAAGTTTGAATAATTGTATAACGGATCTCACACAGTTCGACTTCCGGGAGTTTTGAGGGTATACCCTTGGTTTCCATGCGAGCGTTCCAGCGTTCAATTGGCTAAGAGCATTATGTCGCGCGGCGAAACGGTTTCCATATAAAACCACGGGTGAAAAACTATGATGAGAGTCAGCCGAAAAGGAAAGAGATACTAAGTATAGTTCTCGTTTTTAATTATTTTCTAATATATACAGCAGCGGAGCGGTTAATAAGAATGAAAACTGTTAGGTAGCTAGGTAGAGTATACCTAATCTATCGGTCTCACGATACGAGATACTTATAAGAGAGAATGAACAGTATTAATAAGTAATTAAAGTGTATAGCTGTCGTTTAGAACCGATGGAATTATTTCGCAATTCGATATATTATACTCATTTCTTGGAATAAAGTATATTAAAGCGGTAATACATACCTGCTACTCCTGCGATGTGGTATAGCCGTTTATCGCCGTGCTTGTTATTATAGATATACCCACATCTACGTGGGGTGACACTAGTTATGTAAAAACAAACCTCAATGATAGACTTTCAATATAGGTACTATGATTGGAGGTATTAATTACGACACTGCAGCCCGGGCAAGACCTACAGCTACGATAATATATAAGACAGAGAACCTCACCCAACCGCGTTTTGATTTATCGATTACTTTCAGAGCCGAAACTAATCAGGCGCCAACGTCTGATCGGTTTAATTCTCTGTAATTTGCCGGTCTTTAGGGTTTGACAGTTTATTCCTGACTGATACGTGTGTATTTAAATCTCTCTCTCTCTCTCTCTCTCCCTCCGTGCTCTCTGTCTTTCACTCGTCTCCATAACCGCGTAAAATACCTACATCGCTAAACGGTAATAGATTCTATGAATCAATGCCTGCATCTTTAATAGCGAAATAGTCAAATCTGTGCAATGATCAAAGAGCCTTCTCTTCTTCATCATGCATGCTGCTGCACAGGCCATATGGTATCGGACAATACGAGCGTACAAATTTTAGTCTATATTTAGCAGGTGTGAGTAAACGGGGCGATAAAGTGGGGCCATTATCACCCAGTTTGTGGCCCACTCACTCACTCACTCACTCACTCAGTCACTTTCTCGCCAACACTCACCTGTATATCATTTTTGAATCAAAGATGTATAATTTCTTAGTGTGACGCGTAGATGGATAGGTAGGTATCAAATGCGACGTTATACTTGTTAAATTTAGTTCGTCAATTTGAAACGATAATTATCATTCACCCCGCACGTACGTACGATTTTGATCTGGTAAACAGCTAGCTTTATCTCCATAGCAGAGCGCATAGATCCATGTAGGGATAATCGAGCAGAGGTATTGAATGGAACTTTTTATCGCTAAAGACACGTTTCGTTCAGACGCTCGGATATTAGTCCGATTTTAATACCGGAAATAAAGTTATTGGATGTTTAAATTTTCGGATGAATTCCCTGAAGGGCTCAAAGTCTTTTGGGGTGTAATTCGATTCTGTGTAAAACTCTTCGTGAATATCGGATCGACTCTTATTCACGCTGATTATCATAGCTATATACGTGCGACAGGTTTTAAAATCGTTACATATGATTCAATATAGAATTCTGTGAAAAGTACGGATCAACTACACATAGGTGTATATACAATTAGTCACCTTCGAGCTGTATCGCCTCCGCCTATACCATTATCGCATTTTTATTTTTCCTTTATCATTATCTGAAACAAGTGTCGCGACACGACAGTGGTATTAGTATAGAACGAGGTGCAGTCGACAGATTTTTCAAATTCGTCATTTCATAGGCATAGAAGTATTTTCAAGTATTTATAATAAATTAATTTACTTCCCTCTTATCGATTTCAATTTTTCGAATATATTTATTCACGTGGGTAGGTATCACGCGGTCAATTGCCGCCGAAATATAATCACAGAGTGTCGTTTCGTTCGACCCTGCAAAAAGTATATTGAAAATTTAATCGAGGAGAAGAAATTCCCAAAGTACCAGCGATAAACCAGGTTCATGCAATCAGGTACAACAATTCCAAGCTGTTCCGAGGTTTTAAATCCTTCGAATGATTTCACGACGATTCGAATTTTTAACAGATAAGAAAAGCTGACCGAAAGTCGATTTTCCATCCGGTTGAGAAAAAAAAAAAAAGAAACATCTCTGAATTAACCAGCTGTAACGAATTGCTCGTGTATCTAAAAATGAAGGAAGGAGCAAACCCCTTTCCTCCATCACAGATTTCACATCACTTATTCGTAACCACTGCAGTACGTGCTCGGAGCTTGCGAGGGCGACGGGACATCCCCGTCCTTGAAGACCTTGGATTTTGAAGGTAGTGTGCAGCCAGGACATAGAAGGTACGAGAAGACGTGGTGTGGATAGGTCGGGTCTCTCTCCTCGGGTCATCAGCCTCGAGGAGGGCAGCAAAGGCCTACAAAGTTGCGTGTGCGGAGAGCTTGCGATGAGATGGGGTTCGCCGGGATCATTCTTCGGGTCGATTTTAAGGCACGCGACCAACCTGCGGGGTACATACCTACTCTCTGGACCCGGTTAACCCTTTATTCAGTTTCGTTTTCCTTCCTCATCGCATAGCGTTGCAGCGATCGTTTCCTTTGCCTACCCCTGTCGTACCCTTGGAGAAAATCACCGAGACACGCGTCTCGGCTTCTTTAAACATTCATCAGAAGAGAGGAGAGCAAAGGGTTGAGTCGAGGGTTGGGGTTGGGTTTGACACGTGCCACGTGCTCTTCTAACCCTTACGCTCGACTTCTTTCTCTCTCGGAAAGCTGCAGGATTTCATCTCATGTGTTATACCCGCCTCTTTCTCGCCGGATCTTTTGTCCGGTGATTTTTTATTCAACGATACAGTGTGCGTAGTAGCCGGACACCGAGAGTGTGCTCTTCTATCGATAAACCGGAAGAGGTACAATTCCGGAAAGTTTTGCCGCAGAAATTTCGCCTTTTTCCTAATTCTCCAAGAAAGATATCGCGGGCTGGCAAAAAACGGGAAAATTAAACGTCGACGGGTTAGGCGAGGATCGACGTACACGTATAGGTATACTCACTTACGTGGAATTGATATACCGGAGAAGGTGCGCCGCAGAAAGTTCGATATCGTTGGTCATTATTTGCTTATCGGGTTAGGGAAATCGCGGGGCGATATCTAAGACTGTTATGTTGATCTACCGATTTAGCAATGAGAGTGTCTAATTTGATGACTAACATAGTCTACAGTAATACATGGCATATATACCTATATCTATAATGTATACGATATGATACCCCGCCTAGTATCTCCGCGTATCTTTTTACCTCTACCGCGGGTATCTATACTTTATGCGATACTACGATAGTAACTACACGCCGTGGATTTATCTATTATTCAGCCTATATCACGCGGTTCGACATCGCAAATATCCATGTATATATAATTCTGGAAAATTTTCTAACGTCGTTATTAGGGCACACAGACATACAAGTCACCTCGTATAACCGCGATACGAGAAATATAAAACGAATGGAAATCTGACGAAAAAATTATCAGCTCTTCTCGGAAATTGATCTATCCGTATATTAAGCAAATAACGGAAATTGCACATATATATATTTGTAGAAGGAAAGAATCCGGCTTTTAATTTCTTCGAGCGAATAGATACCCGATCGTTATCGTCGTCATGAGAATTCTGGAAAATTGGATCCCAAAAACGAAGACGGATGGAGTATTGAATAAGTTTTTTGAGTCGTCTGAATCGATTTCTCTATTTTTCTACCATTTCTGATGATCTTTTTTCTCAACCCAGAGAACACTTTGTGTGATGAATCAGTTCGAATGACTGCACAACGAGAAGTCGAGACTATATATACTATGACTATAACTCGCGTCATTATATCCCCGACGTGCTAAGAGCAGGGTAAACGAACGAAGCCTCCAAGGTCGCGACCTTTGTTAACAAAGATGGTTTAAGGCGGGAGAATGAGAAGAAGAATGATTTGCATAGAGTTAAGCATATGGCGTGCAGTGTGCAGCATGATGATCACACAACTGCACCGTTCGTAAGGTAAGAGAACGAGATATGAATGAAAAAATGAATAAGAAGGAGAAGAAGAAGAGGAAGAAGAAGAGAAGAAGAAGAAGAAGAGGAGGAAAGAATGATGGAAAGAGAGATAGAGAGAGAGAGAGAGAGAGAGAGAAGAATCGGAATAAGATACATAATGTGATGAAGAGAGAGGAGGATGCATTCCGTTTCGAATACACACAACAAACCCTGAACCGCAATGACTGGCGAACAGCCAAGATCGTCCTAGTGCCGCGTTCCATTCGCCACGGTGCAGTGCAGTGCAATGCTGCACTGTGCAGTAGGTATACCGGGATTGAAACGTTCCAACTCTTCTACTACCGTATGCCTACAACACAAGCAATAATTCACTGTTAGTCCTGCCGGCTGGAGGAGAGAGAGTAGAGACTCAGGAGTCGAAAAGGATAATCTTAATCTCAAAACGCCATTCGTTTCGAGAGTATATGACGATTTTTCACCCATTTCAGTAAAATCTACTGAATCGATAAATTTTCAATTTTTTTTTCTCAAAAATCCTTTTCTTCGAAATTTGAAATGAAAAAAAAAAAAAAATTTAGTTTTCTGAGCAAACTATGAGCGATATGCTATTGATTTTCTTCCTTTTTTCTTTTGAATACGAAGGGGCATCTCTGAGGAAAAAAATATTGGTCGATTTTTTAAATATTTCAATTTTTGCAACTTTGTCGCTATACGTATCGATTATCGGTGTGCAGTGTAGCACCGAGCTGGGGCGTCTGAGAGTAGAAATCCAAATTTAAGTCAATTACGCGGTGGACTAGACCGTTTGCAAATAAATGTATGAAAAATTGTGAAAGTTATAGCAATCGCGGGAAAAAGATAATTTCTTCGACCACAAAAATCGATCTTACAATATGAATAACAGATTTTATGAATAAACAATTGAATTATAACGACCGGTATAAATTTCTGAGAAAATATGAATGATTTTGAAAAAGATCAATCGGTTGATTCATTTTTGAGTCATCCTGCACGTAAATTTTGAAAATGCAGGATGACAGTTTCCATGGGATTGAAATTCAATTTTTGATACAAAAACTGCATCCTTCGTTTTTCTTCTGTTTTTTTCCTTTCCCTTTCGTATTAATTCATTCATCGCGTTTGTTTAAGAAAGTTGCGTTAAATACGTATCGAGGTGAACATAATTTAGCTCGTTAATATTTATAGGGTATAATTATAATAATTTGAGAATATATGGATAATATTCATGATATTTTGTTGGTTAAGAAGGTGGAGGAAAGACAGAGGGAAATTAAAAAAAAAATGTTAAATGAAAAGAAAAAAAAAAGGAAAAAGCGCAAACTGGCCTGAAAATTCGTGTTTAATATGTATAATTAATTCTAATTTCGTGTTGGTTATTCACTGCGATTAATCTCAATTTAAATTCTCGTTTAATTTTTCGATAAAGTGAAGTCCGAATCGCGATAAGAAATTTCATTTGAATACGCGTACCGGGCGGACTATACAGGGTGATCTAGAATACGGTACTTTCCTTACACCAGTGGATTCCTCGTAAAAATCTAAGACGAAAATTATCAATGCTGAAATGTCGAATGGGCCGCCGTTTTCAGATAGGAGCCGCTCAAAGTAAGCCAATACGAGAGTAGATCCGAGGATGGCGCAGGGCCGCTACAGTCATTTTGCCAATTGACACGTCGCGAGAACTGCCAGGCCGGTGGTGGCGGCCCTGAGGACAGTCTCGCATCTACTCTATCATATTGGCTTACTTTAACCGGCTCCTATTTGAAAACGGCTTCCCGTTCGACATTTTAGAATTGATAATTTTCTTCTTAGATTTTGACAGGGAATCCACTGGCGTAAGGAAAGTACCGCATTTTGGATCACCCAGTATAACTGTATAATATCACCTACATGCCCTCTCGCATATCTGATATTACCTCTTACCTGGTAAACATTATTTACTTCAACGGACCAGTGACTACCGGCCAATTATAAGCGAGAAACTTACCTATCTTAAACAGTTTTTATCTCCTCATAATTATTACAATTAATTGAAATTTTTCAAGTAACCCTAGCTATATGCATAATCTATTTAAATGCCCGACTGTCTCTAGCCCTTTCTCGACTTTCTCTCTCCCTCTCTCTTTCTCCATCAGCTATGTACTTGCGATCAAAAATTTTTATTTAAAAACTAGCAAAAATGAAATAAAAAAAAAAAAAAAAAAAAAAAATGAATATAAGATTGGAATTAGACCTCAGGCATTTTTGAAATGTAATTTGAAATTATTCTAGATTTTATGCTAGTTTTTTCAAGGTGCAGATGAACTTTTCGAAATTTACTAGGAAATATTTTGAAATTGATGTACCTTATCTCGGGAAAAGCCAATGATATGTAGAGATAAGGTCAGTATTTCATCGTCCAGAGAACGTTATAAACTTTTCGTTCTAAACGTTGAGACAAGAGTGTCTTAAAATAAAAACTTTGAGTATCCAAAAATGAAATTCATCCAATGTCGATGATTTGCCCCAAAATTACATCAATGAAGAATATTCCCTCGAAATTTAGCGAAGTTTAGACCAACGATACGACAGCTGCATCTTACGATAACTATGCTCTTCCTCTGCGTGAAAGAAAGTCTGTATAAAATGTCAAATGATTTTAAATTATCTCTAAAAAAAAAAAAAAGAACTGAATATTGATAGAGTATTTATCAATTATTTCCAAGGCGATGAAAACGTTCAATTTTTGACACATGATTCATGGCGTGGAATAAAATATTTCATATAATTATTATTCGCCTTTTTTTATTCGCTCTTTTAATTTTATTTTTATTTTTTGTTTAAGTGTATAATATCAGCTACTATGCTACTCGTTGATTTACTGGCTGCCCGCGAGCCAATTAATCTCGTAATTGATTGTAAGATACGATCGCGATATATTCGTAGGTAGCTACGTCAATGAAGAACTTTTCTAGATTTCTGCCAAGATGATATAATGAGCAGGTAGCTCACACCTTTAACATTCATACATACGATATATAATCAGAGGTAGATATTAGCAATTAGTATCTCATCAATGACGAAAGCAAAGAAAAAATTCCTCATTAGCCTCTTCTTCCTTCGAAAACAATAAAACGCCTTTTTCTGCATAAGCGAGGAGCAACATTTAATGAAAAAACGAATTCGATGATTCTTTTACCAAATTTCAGTCTTCCAATCTTCACCGCTTCCAAAGGAATACCCTAAATCGTCGTAAAACAAATCCGGACTTTCGGTTACCCCGAGTCGGTTATTCGCTCCTGATTTTTAATTTATGGTAGATTCGTGAGAAGGCTTCCTCGTCGTCGGGACGTTCTGAGTGAGCGGTGTTTTACCGGGTAATTACCATACCTAGGCACTTGGAGGTAAGAACTGTAAAGGAACAACGGACGGCGCCTAACTGCACCAGCTAAGCATAAGAAGTTGAGGTTTGCCATCGGGACGAGGACGAGGGCCCTACGGGAATGTATGCGTGTGCATATCTGCGTGCTCGTAAAATAACCATATATACATACTTTAACTTCTATTATAAGTGTGTAAAACATCCACAAATCTAACCGCAGTAATGGATAGATATAGACGTTTGTATACACACACTATTTCATACGGAGAGAAGAGAACGTGAGGTATTCTCCATATGGCTACGCCGAAAGTTGGATAATATAAGGATGGATAGTATAGTTGCGGAGTTATCAAAGCCCGCTCATCACGCGGCACATCCGGATTCAAATTACGTTTCATGCTTATGCTTATGTTTATTTATCCACTTATTAAAACTACATTAAGGTACCCGTCTAATTATCTACCGTATTTCACCGTGTATACTATACCAGGCCCACGCATGCTGGAGCTATACATCGCCTACACCTTATGGATGCTACCTAAACTCGTCTCACATCTATCTTTGTGTTTATCGTTGCACCTCATTACCCTTCCCCGTTCTCATTCTCATATTCGATATTCCAAGCTGCATCTTCCAGTTTATTTGTCAATTTTTTACCCCCACCTTACGATTCCACTTGGTTTTGGGAATCTCAAAAATCATCGAATCTCACAAGATGTGGCCACGACCGTGGAGCGAAATGAGCTGTGTAAAAGTGACATCGGTTTATTGTAGAATTTATAACTAATGAACCATATGCGCGATCGATCTGTTATTTTTTCTGCATGTAGTCTTCACACGTGGTTTTCGTACAGACTAGAAGTTTCGTAAAAATATTTTACCGTTTTGGTGAAAAAAATTGGAGAACATTTATATTATTACATTTTTTAAGCACGTGGACTTCGAAAACCTAAAAATGTATGAAAAATAAAAAATTTTCAATAACCCTAGTCCACGCCAGAATCACATTAATATTGAACAAACTGGTGGAAAGAAAATCCAGTTTTAACTACAATTGATTTCGAAATCGAGGCAGCAGTTTACACATGTCATTTTTACACAACTTCTTTCAATCTATGCTAGTGGCCACATGGTGTGAGATGCGAGACTTTTTGACATCGAGATTTGTAGGTGAGATTACGTAGAATAAAAGTCTGAAACAGGATATCTGGGTGTTACATACCCGAGTCGTAACAGTCTTCAAAAATTTGTCTAATTTTTACCTCAATTCAGACGAGTTGACGTTTCGGGTCATATAATCGTTTCGCGAATGGCCCTTCTATTATAGCCGAAGGCTAATTGTAATGAAAAAAAAATTTCCAAGTGTGGCCCAATTTGTTTCCCCTCGCTTCCTCCGTTGTTAGAATAAAGAACACGAGGGGATTTTTGAGTATCTACTGGTAGAGATATAGGGTCGTAGAGTAGATACCCTGCTGCGCGTTGCGGGGGTGCCTACAAGATGTTTAGTTTATTACGATTTAAGTGCCCACGCGGAAGGGCTTGACCGTGGCCTAGGTTAACTCTTCGATCATTTTTATAGGCGTGAAAAAAGAAGAACAAAAAAAAAAACAATTTCTTCAAACAACTGGCGTAATTATCCTAAACACATGTAAAAAGATAGGCAAGCTTTCTGTGGCCGCAATTATTTCTCAAAATAATTGTAAATTCTCAAAAAATGTGTTTTTTTTTTTTTTTTTTTCAAATTATCGTCAATTTTTTCAAACGGCCTTGACACACTAATCAAAACACCGTCTAATCGGCCTTGACCTTAGAAAAATGGTGATTGGGTGAGATTGGCCAGTGAATTTAATGCGGAATCTAATTCTTACGAGTATTGCGGGTCTGGCGGATATTCGTCATCGATATTTCGGCGTCTAATTATTTTCGGCGAATTTCCATCATGCTAAAAGGACGAGGCGGAGGGGGCGGAGGAAGTCTAATCAGTTTATTGAATAATTAGGGTATCTGATGGATCGGAACACGGCCTGACTCAGCGTTCGCGATATCTGCTGGCTAAATTTCAACGATAACGCAATTAAATCGGAATATTATATTGAGCTTATCGATATTATAGGTTGAAAATATCGGTGAGCATATAGCAGAATATATCAAATTCAATTTATGAATTTCAAGAAATATATTACGAAGCAGTGCCTGTTCCAAGTAGTTGCCGATAATAATCACGCAATCTCCTTCCATCGTCATCAAAAATTCATAAACCGTAATATACTAGATACCTAGATCGCCTCAGATCCTATAGTAACAAAGATAATTGCATTATAATATCGCCTACCGAAAGAGAAAGCTATGCCGAAACCAAACGCAAATCAAGATTTCAACTTGCTCCATTTTCACAGACGTGTAACGATCGTTTCTAATCCACTTTGATAAATACAGTACATATCCCGTTTTTTTTTTTTTCTATCATTTCTCGAACTGGAAAGGCCCCCCCTCTCTCTTTCTCTCTTTCACCTTTTCACAGTTTGATGATTTTTAGAGATTTTGAAAAAAACACATAATACGAGGCTGAATATTCTTTCATATATATATATATTAATTCTCTCGACCATACAAGGCGTGAAGTATGAAATGTGGAATTATATGTAAATGCGAGAGGCCTCTATCCATAGCCGAAAATCATTAGTCAAGTGGATTTATCTCTGTATACCAATCGCGGTCTAAAGGCGGCCGGAAGCGAAAAAGAAAAATTTCAATGATCGTCATGACCTGCCGGAAACGATTCGTTTCAAAAAACGATTCGTTTTTAGAAAACCGTATCCTCTAAAACTGGAGAAGACTAATCTACCCCAAAAATTTTGTTTCTCTTTCTTTCTTTCCCCATTTCTTAATTTTTTTTTTTTTTTTTCTATTTTATGGAAAGTATGTGGCAATAAAAACGAAGGCAAATTCTTGTCCGAAGTTTGGGATGTGGGGTCCCGTAATTCTGGCATCTGGTGGGCGTAATCCATCATCGTAGATGTCTGTATTACGCCAGGTTTGCGAGAGGTTTGAGCCGCGGAGATCAGAGTGTGGAGAAAACTTGGGCTAACTACCTGCATCCTTCACATACCTACTTACATCTATGGTGGATTTATGGTATAGATGTACTACGGCTCATTACACACTTTTTCTACCTGTTATTCTTCCTCTTTTACAACTTGACCTCTTCTTTCTCTATATCTTTCATCGAATCGTCTACAACCAACGTGATCAATATTTTCAGTATACCTTATCATACGTTTTTTTCGCGAATCAGGTATATAATAGGTAGTTCATTACTCGCCAAAGAAGTTTATTCGGAATCGATTTTTAGACACATGATTAGAAATGATCAAAAATTTTTTTAGACTTTGACTTAGATATAGATAATTCGAAATTTGAAATTTAGAGTAAATGTCACTTTGAGGCAAAGTTGAGAATATATAGAATTAGATCAGTCGTAGCAGATTGTTTTCTTTGTAAAAATTTTTCCCCAAGATTTTGAAAAATTTTGATGAACGTTGGGACCTGTAGGTACCCTACATACTTTTTTCTTCGATAAATCGAAGTCCATAAAATCCGAAATAATTTTTATTTATATCTGATAATCTCTGAAGAGAGAAAAAATTGCCTCGATATAATATTTTTTCGCATCGTAGCTAGTGACTAAAAAAAAAAGAAAAAAAAAAAGAAAAAATTATCTCCGAGGTGTGGTGTGCACTCTCTTGAATTACGTCGATAGAAATTCTCTGACGTATTAATATAGACGAGCTGTATAATATACGTATGTGTGTACGATAGAATTTATATTACATTACATATAAAGGGCATGTCGCATGTCGCAATAGGTAATTACGTTTATACCTACGTAATTTGAAACTTAAGTTGAAAGTTTCACCGAGTCTAAAACGCGACGAATGTATATATGAGTATAATTCCGTGTGTTAAATCCGGAGGTATTCTAATGCCCATCAGTGACTCGGTTCCTTTTCTTCTAGGCCCTTTTCTTTCGATCTTTCTTTCTTTCATTCGTTCGTTCGTATGTATTTCTCTCCTATAATAAAGGAAGCAAATATCTAAACTCGTTGTTGAAACAGTCAGCTCACGCAGTAAGAGAAGAGAAAAGAACTCAGACAGGAAACTGAGGAGCCTTATCCTGCAGGTAGAGAAAAACCCGGGATCAATTAGACTCCATATCTGTTTTAATTTCATTCAATTCCTTGAGCGCATATCATTATCGCTCATAATCGACTAACGTAATAAATAAATCCCAACTTTCCTCCGAAGAATACGAGATCCTCTAGTCGCGCACCGCGTATCATAATTTCATAAATCAGCTAAAGCTTGCTATCAGCAAGCACATGACATGGTCTGAAGTAAAAATCGGATTCCCTCATTTTTCCCTCGCATATTTGACGAACATTTTTTATATGCATGTGTTTGAACTCGTCGAAGTAATTTACCGAGGAAATTTTCTCCCCTCTCTCTATCTTTTTTTTTTTTTCTTTTCTTTTCTTTTATTATTCCTCTTCCTCCCTCACCTGGTAATCTCCCAAGCCTTTGCCTGCGTAATGCCCGATTCAACTAATTTGCCTTTTTTGCTCGACCGCGGCAACCGTTGACTCCACTGCACGCAGGTGTGAACGAATACAGGTGTGCACTACCACATCTTCATCACACACACGCCCGTTTCATACGTATATGTGCACGTCTTCGGTTGTAGAAAGAGAAGGCGTCTCGCGCGGTAAGCGGCTCCGAGAGCCGTGTCTCGCACGCGAAACAGTCTTGCTTATCCCTGACTCACGCGTCCGCTCGTCCATCCGTCTGACCCGCACTGGGTGCACGTATGAACAAAATTTTATAAGGTGCCAAAAATGAATCGGGAGAAACGTATGTTTTTTGGGGGGGTTTTGGGTTTTGGAACGATGGAACGACAGGTCCATTCAAAGCAATCATCTTGTTGCATGAAGAGTAAATTAAGAAGAGGAACGATGCACCGAATCATCAATAAGCCTGAGATTTCGATTCTACGATTATACGATCAGATTCAAAGCCTAGAACTATGACTCTTGTGTTTAATAAGTATAAACGATGATCAGCTGGCCATTTGTGACTATTGGATATGCAGAGAACGATTGTCCAGTCGACTAGTATCTAAGTGTATCTCTTACTACGGTGGTCTTCATTCTGTACAGTGTACACTTGTACGATGAGTCGGCAAACTTGGCTAATCAGAGTGTAGGCATTGGTAACGAGTCGTTCGTGACTCTCTTTTGTTATCACATCTATATACCAACCTTATACCAGGTTCGAATGACCCAACAGAAAATTGTTGACCATTATTGGTCAGGATGATACCAGAGATCGAGTAAACTTTGTTACACGGAGCCGGATTCAAGTCCCGAATTCATTTCGAACGATTCACAATTTTCGTTAGGGTTTCGGAATTTTGAAGAGAACATTTTTTTACGGACTTATAGCGGTGTAAAAAATGATCGGATATTCATTCAGCAACTGAATCGTAAGTATTCAAAGAGATACGCTTTCCGATACATCAGATATCATATCCTTCGATGACGAGGGACGAGGGACGAGATCATTTAATTTCTCATCACCGGCTGCAGGGTGAGACTATTTGTTCATCTAAGTTGTATTGTGCGCGTGTTAAACGCGGCTATCCTATCGGTACACTTAATTAAGAACAAACAATGGTATACCGTGACGACGCGAACCTTGTTTGTAATCGCAATCGCGATCTTGTAATGGTAAACGTGACGATTATAGACTCGGTTGTCTGAGCAATACCGCGCGCTTGCTGCCGGTCCCTAAATCGCGATAATCGTATTAAAAGTAAATCGAATACCTGTACGTATATAGGTAAGTGAAGGGAAATTATATCCCGAGAAATATCCGCGTGATAAAAGTGGAAAATTATAAAATTAGGTAAAAATAGCCGGATAATTAATTCCGCAATTCGCACGTTTCGTATATCTTCGAATGGGGTTTTATCTGGGCCGACGATCGCCGATGGTTTTTTAATTTCAATCTGTAGCTATTCGGAGTTCGCCGTTCATACGATCACCGATACGACTCACCCTGCCCCCAACGGCCTTTGGTTATTCTAATATTTTCCATGAATCGGCAAGTCGTGTCCGACGAATTCTAATCGTATAACACGTAGGTAGGTGTTGGAAGGTGCGAGCTGCGGGCAGAGGCTTCTCTTATACATATACTGCGCCTACCGGGGCAAACGATATATAATAAATATTAAACGAGTATCTGATGCCGAACCCATAGGTGCACGGGAGATGGCTGAATGTTAATTAGCGAGGCGTGACGAGCCTTCGTTAATAATAATCAATCCGATCACACGTGGAACTCACTGCGCCCATGCAGGGTACACATATTTACGTACCAGAATCCAGCCTAAACTCCTCCGTTCTTCGTCTATCCTTTCCGCTTCCGAATTCATCGGAATCGGGAAAGTGAGAAGACGGAGAGGAATGAAAAAATAGATATAGAAAAACCATGAAAACGAAGGGAGAACCTACACGCTGCACGCTGCACGCTGCACGCAAAGGTGCGTAATCATTACGTGTAGGCAGGGCATACCTATCATATAGGTACATGTATACCGGGGAGCTAATGAGCCAATTAGCAGGCCAACGCGGTCGCGCTGCGTTTCCGCGCGTCAACAGTCCGGCGTGGTCGTATATTGTTATACCTCCTAAAATCCTGTTCAATATTTATTCTCCTCACTCATCTGCCTCCTTTTTTCATGTGTTATAGACGCGTGCGGTGACCCGATGCTAGAAAGACCCTGCGGTAAGTACCTCGACTTATTCCCATTCATGTTCGTTGGCAATTCATTTGAAAATAATTAAAGAAAGAACAGCAATACCGAAAGAGGAAAGATCCTTTGATGACGAATTTCTGATCCGCATGTGAGAGTGAAATGTCCTATCTGGGACGGTGTGCCGCGTGTAGAACGGAATCAACAGGTCCATCCCTCTTCTTCTTCTTCTTCTTCTTCTTCGGCTCGCGGTGATCTAAACCGTTTTGAATCCAGCCCTCCTTTAGCCCCCTCGGATCCCCCTCAAGGGACGCAAGTCCTTCGAGGCGTGAATCTAGTTGGTCTGATGTCGGGACTCTTCAGTAGTGGGGGTCGTGTCGTAGAGGGTTGTGAATCCCCGACAGCCGACAGCCGATTAGGGAAAGACGGGAGCACCGCAACCCTCGGTGGAAAACTTAAAATAACATCGTTCAATCATGCCGAGGAACTCTGGCCGGTGTGGACCGCCGACATAACAGACAGCGAACAGCCTGCTTTCGTATTCCCCTCGTCGTCCTAGTACCTCGGTCACGCCCTCGCCCTAGTAACCCTCGCCCCCGTCATCGAGGACGTCTTCGGTTAGTCAAGACTCTCTTTTATACGGGATAATTCAGAAGACCAGTAACTGCACTCGGACGAGAATCACGAAACGTTCAAACTACAGTTCACAAATTACTCCACCACGCTCGCAATCAGAACTTTTACGACCCACGCCCTGCCTCCAAGAACCGGACGCTGGGTCCCTTTTTTGCATCCAAGAACGCGTCAATCTTATTTCTCATCTCTCTTCATTTCTATTTATCTTTATTTTTATATTCAACTGCGGCAGAATGGTACTGAGTTACGTCACAGTGATGAGAGGATCGAGATATAATTCCGGGTAGAAAATTTACAACAACGTACTACAGTTGGAATTGCATTCTCAATCGTCTGGACGTCTCAGCCCAGAACTTTACGGATCATTTCGATTTGAATATCACCGATTTGCTTTCTGGAACGAAAAGACAAAGTTAGGTAAGAAGTGGTTCCGTGAAGGGAGTCCTCGATCGGAATTAACTATTTGTGGCCTTCACTCGGATCTTTGAACTTCCGGGGTTCTAATGTTCTAAACTTAAGAACCTATTTGGAAATTGGAAATCGTCTCAAACGAATTCGGAACTTGATCCTGGTTCAGTTTTTTGTGACTTTATTGAGCACCGTGGAACTGTTATGTACTCGATAGATGATGTCCCTATTCTGCTATTTACAAATATGTACCTGGTGAGATATCGGCGCTGAAAGGTAGAACATGAAAGTGAAAGCGTTACAGTGTACAAGCGAAAGAGACCCGGTGTTCGGGGTCGCCCTGGGCACGATCCCCGTGGAGTTGAGCGCCACTTTGACGCTCATTACGACGAGTCCCGCCCCCGGCACGGGTAATCAGGGTGCGCGGGGGCGAGGGTGCCGGATGACCTCGCCCGGGGCCTGGTCCCCTCTCGTCCCTCGTCTTCGCCAAGGCGAGTATCCTTCTTCCAAGGCACCAGGCATACCTGCGCGTCTTCTTATACCGCGAGTTCCTCCGACCTTGCCGCGACTTTGCATACGCACGTGTATCCCTCGGCGATGTTGTAACCGTTAATAATACGAGGATGTCTAACTAGGTACGTACCAAGATTTCGAAGTGGGTTCGATAGCCGTCGTCTCTCTCGGTTAATTCTCAATCGTATTTCATATCCTCGAACGATTCTTCGAATAATGTGAATGAATTCACGTTAAGAATATTATTATGCTTGGCCTTGGTTTTGTCGGAAGTTGAGCTCCCCGGGTTTCGGTTTCCAATTATTCACCGTCAAAGTCCCGAAACTCTTGAATTCCTCGCGAATCCTGACCCTGCCGGACTTCCCGCTCCTTTTGGCTCCTCAGCCGCACGCCTGCATGGATAATGAGACGAGGAAGAATTTGACCGTATATAAAGAAAAAAAAATATCTACCCCCGTGCAGACAAAACACTCCAGATTTCACCTCATGTATATACAATATGTGCCTTGGTGCATCTATGGCCTTGGTACTCGATCCCACAATTTATACCTAGTGTTGGTGGATCACCTTCAATTATTCCCTCACCTGCCTATAAAAGAATTTTCATACACAATTATTATACACACAAACGTTTACGCAATCATGATTCACTTTCTTACGATTAACTCAATGCGGTGGTGTGTAACAATCCACTGATCACATCATTACACATTGTATTACACTTGATACAAAGATCGAACTTCTTCTCGACATTCAGGATTAGGAATTGCATTGAATTGCACCATATGTATGTGTGTAAGCGTTCATGAAGACTACCCACGTGTTTTTTTTTTTTTTTTTTTTTTTCTGGTTTGGAATGACTGCATACGAAATTGAGGCAGGTATAGTTCACGGTAACACATGTGTGTATGTCCATGTGTATATCTTTTGCCTACCTTTTAAGACCGATGGATCCTAGGGATCTATAGAGATTATTTGAATGCAGTTTGCCGGACAGGGAGAACCCATGGAATTTTTTGCGCGTCCTGAACTGGCTCCTTTTTTCCCCAAATTTATTTTTTCCCTTTTCACTACTCTCTCACCTGTTTTTCTCTCCGTCCTGATCCGTTCCTCTCTCTTTCTATCTTTTCCATCTGAACACGGGGGCGCAGGTAGGACTTAATGGTCCGTCGACTACCCGGATGGCACCATTACCACCCTCGTCGTACGCGAGCCGAGAGACAGACAGACGGACGGACGAACAGACATCGAATGGTATGGCATAAGAAGAAGAAGAGGAAAAGAGAGGAAGAGAAGAGCAAGGGTGTGCTGGGACATCAGGTAGCTAAACTTGACGACACATTTTCGACATTAGCGAGAAACTCTCGGAAAGATCAGCCCGATAAGACGGATAAAGCCATTTCATTTTCACGGGTGTAAACAGTGGTTCGATCTCTTGTCCCTCGTCGTCCTTTCCCTGGGTAGTAACTGGGGGTGGGAAAGAAAGATCCCAAGCCGTATACCGGAGGAGAGGGATTTTTGCTCCTTAAATTCCTACCTCGAAATTCACGGATATTCTTTCCGTGGCTTCTGGGCTTTGAAAGACGATTGATGGCGCGTCTCTGTGAGTCTTTTCTCTACTTTTTCCTTCTCTCTCTCTCTCTCTCCCTCTCTCTCTCTTGGTTCTTAGTCAGTCGCGGGAATCATGCAAGAAATAAAAAAGGATCCGTGAAGAACCGCTTCTCTCTTTTTCGTCATCGTTGGAAAAGGCCTGGCTACCTACAATCGAGATTAAAGAGGTGCAAATAGTAAACGCGTCGGCGAAAGAAAAGCGGAGAAAATCGATGCGACCATAGCATCTGTTGTCTGCGGATCGCTTAGCGAGTTGACAATCAGTTTTCTGCAGCCAAGACGAGGAGGGGTTCGAAAAGAAATGCAAAAACCGAAGAACCGAGGGGCACAAGAAAAGCGAAAGGCTGCATATTCAATCCAGCATGATACGAGTTGCTCCCGCACATGCTTCCAGCGTTTGATCAAGTTTGATGGCGCTTCCAGCAAGTCGTAAATTGATATATGTCACGGCGACGACGCGACATACTGGGACAAAACATGTATTAACCATGGGTGTGCAAGGCACGGATGTAAGAGTCGAGTCAATGAAAACTGCAGCGGGCATTAACCGCCTGCCGCGGTTTGCCACTGCAAAATATGTACATACGCGGACTATACATGGGTACATCGGAACTGTACTAAGACCTGATGATTGTGACCCTAATCCTGCGGAACTGCACACCTGGCATAACAGGGAGAGCCAGTAACTGGGTAGCTTTAACCTGCACCGACTACGCCATTGTTTGTTTGATTGCCACTCAACCTCAACGATGTGAGTTTTCTTGCTACTCTCAAAGCCGTTTTTTCGCGGACTATAACGAAATCGTGGAACCGCCTGCGGGAAGCGGTCAAGGAATATCAAAGAAACACATGCGGGGTGTTCTGGAATCATCATATACACCGGTGACGGGGAAACCGAGGCCTGGATCAGATTATGAGGATCAAAAGAGAGCACCGAGGACGACATGGTCGAAAATCTCCATCAATAGACCAGGAAGAGGGTGTTCATTTGCTAATTGAATTCTTGATGATTCCAGGACTCCTGATCGTGTCATTTGTGAACACCCTGTACATTTATAAACGGGTACATTGTATGTGTGTCCGTGTGCACGTATCTATACAAATGTATACATATCTACCTGTCATTTAGCATACCCAGTTTTTTGCCCCACCTGGCCCCGGCTCTGGCTCTGACTCTGACTCTGACTCTCTCGTCCTCGCTACCTCGGGTCGTGGCGGCGTTGTCTTTGTATCTCTACGAATGATGACTCTGCACGCGCCATGTCCATGTCCGTTCAGTCGGATTGGATATCTAGCGTAACCTTGTTTCACCACGACGGAGGCTACTAATGGACGTTACTCTACACCGCTGTGCTGCGATGGTTCCGAGCTCCGACGCTTCATTATGATAATTCAACTTTGATTAGCCCAACTATGAGATCCAAAGATCGACTTGAAATACCTCGACGTACCGAGCAGGCGCACTACACTTCGTTGGCAATTTTTGGAAGCTCGTTTGAGACGATTTTGAATTTTCAGAAATTTTCAAGTTCATAGAACGTTGAAACCCCGAAAGCCTAAAAACCCGAAACTTGAGTCTATTTCTCAGGATGTGAAGACAAAAGATAGTTCATTCTAATCGAGACCCTCTTCACGGACCAATTTGACCACTTATTGGTTTCGATGCGATCAATAAAGTCCGAGTTACCAAAGACTGAATGAATACATGCGTGAGTTTCAAGTTTCGGAAGTTTGGCCCTTCGGATCTTCTTCGTTTCAAAGTACTTCCAAGTCTTAGACTTTCGCGAGAATATCCTTTCTAAAAACTTTGACTCTGCGATATTCAAATTCGGACTTTTTGCCCATCGGGATTCTTAAGATTTATACATTCAATAGAAATGCGAAGAAGAGCGATCGGGAAAAGATCCGGAAACGAAGTCTTTGGCGTTGCTCTGCATTTATATTTTCACAAACGTCAAATGCAGGCCGTTCACTTCACTGAGTATTTATCCCAGCGTTGGAGAAAGTATTTCACGATATGTATACCAGAAAATAGTGTTGGTTCAGACTAGCGGTATACCTAATTTTATCACTCCATATTGTAGACTGTTAACTATATACTTGGTTGGAACGATTCCATCAGGTAGTTATGCTATTGCTTTTACCCATCCTTTTACCATGGAGCGTGAAAGTATGATGGATTTATTTAGTTTTAACAAATATCCGCGTAGGTATATGCAGCTGAATTTTTTTCCCTCCATACCATACCACAAGGCTAATCGTAATTCGTAACCTGATCGTTATACGTTCATTTATCCCCATCTTAAAGTTACGTCCTGCGGTCTTAACCACCGAACCGCAGAAGCATCGACCATTACCTGAGGCGATCATCCGGCAAACAACTATTAATAATATTTCGTGTTGGATCTGCATGTCCGAGGCGTACGTGCGGAGCGGAGCCGCGGAATAAGGCGGGATCCTCTTCATCTTCATCTTCTTCTTCGTCCCGCGGTCTTCTGTATCGGAATATATCTTCAGTGCGAGTAGGATCGCGCCGATCTCGCGAGTCCAAATCCAATTCCAAGTTCAAGTTCGAATCCACGTTTCAGTCGGTCGTCAGAGGCGGAAATAGCGCTAGTCACGTGACAAGAAAAGAACTAAATGACCGCTAATTACGGCCTGGCTCACACCCAACATCTTATAAACGGTGATGGTGCATCGCCAGAGTGCCGGCGGATCGCCACCAGCAATTAACCGACTCCAGACTATCTGGGAAACTGAATTTCCAAAAAAATAAAAAATATACCCAAGTCACCGACGTCATAATCCCTCGATCCTCCGTCTAAAATACTGCAGGCTCTCATCCCTCAGAGGATTATCGCATCTTACTCGTTGCCAAAGTTCGCTATAAATGCGGATACAAAGGAGTAGGTTCGTCCAGATTGATGGGTTCTGCTTCCTGTCGAGTGTCTAGACCGGAAATGGAAATGTATGTATATCGGTCGTATGTTTCTTCATGAAATAGTATCGGGTTAATATGGCGATAGGATCGAGTTGATATTCGTTCCTACGTTGAATTTGATGGGATGCAGCAGCCCCAGGGCGATTTTAGCCTTTATGGTATATAGGTATGTACAGTATATGAACGCGGTGTATATATATATGGAGGAGGATTAATCGAGCGAGGTGAGGTTAATCAAGGCACCGTGGGTGGATTGCGTAATCACATTATATGAATAATGAGGATGCAGGAGTGCTCTCTGCAGCCTAGAGAGCAATAAAAATCTTTGGCTTGGATACCGATCTTCGGAACAAGAGATCCACAAATCAGACCTTAAAGCCGATCAATTAAACGGCAGGCCGCCGATCTGCCGCAGATTATAACCAGTAATTATCTGTAATTAAATATTGGCCGGTTGATCGGCCGCTCATGGGGTCTCGAACGAAACGGACAAACGTTCCTTCCCTCGTTCCTTCCCATATACTGCGGGTGGATACGAAACCGCTCTCCCTGGCTCTCAACTTATATATACTTTACTTTTACATCATTCAATCATTTTTATCAAAAAATGTTAATCAATGATCGATTTCCAAGATAACGCCATCGGTTCCCACATGAAAAAACCGAATCGACTTTCGCGAACGAAAGTTTTAGATCCTCTTCGCAAAATTTCATCAATGGTCAGAAAATGGTTCAGAATTTCGATTTTTTTTTCGATTGATTTATATGACAAGATGATGGAAAATTCAACGAGAAAAAGGTTTTTTAATTACGCATTTGGGGTTGTGATCTGAGGAAAAATGATGCGGCCCTGAGTCCCTTCCGCCTGCGGCCCTGCGACCCAACAGCCGCCAGCCCAGGACATAAATAATAATAATAATAAATCCCGAAATCCTGACCGCACGCCATTCAACGCTATCATTACTCCCTCGTTTTGCCAACAACCGAACCTAAACTTTAATTAATTCCCCGAAGAGCTAAAAAATATCAAATTCGTTTCCTGATGGATCCGAAAGGCTCGCGGGTTGCTACCCTTGAATTTTAAACCCCCGAACCCAAGTCTCGATCTCTTATTCCTTGACCCAGGAAGTGAATTCGAAAACGGTTCATCAGCTCATTTTCTTTTTTTTTTTTTTTTTTTCCTTTCGTATTCGTGGTTCGGGTTCATCCAATCTAGCCGCACAAATTTTCCCGGTCTAATCATCTCTACCGTTATTGTTCATCGTACCTATAGCGCGACAATCAGTGTGTCTACTCGTGTAACAGGTAGGTTTATAGCTGGGCGGCTCTGCGAGCACGATTAACAAAGGACGATACAAATTAGATTAAAACGCCTTAGGGGGCGGCATCGTGGTCCTGCGGAGACTGTAGAGAAACACGATGTCGAGAGGAGAGTAAGAGGTAGGGAGCATACATGTATACCTATATAATATGTGTATGTGAGACAGGCTAGAACGGATATACCTGGGGTGATAAATAGATCCAAGTCATGCAAAGTTCGTGGATCATACGAAGGAACGGTATAGAAGAGTAAAAAGAGATGTCAATCTTCACCCCAAAATGGCAAAAGGAATTCATGATGATTGACGGTTTTCAGGTATATTTGTTTCCGTTCATTCAGCCTCCTTACTCGTTTGATCGAACACACTGTATGTATTATCGTAAGAAATTGATAAGCTGTTGAATCGGTCGGCGAGATCATAGGCCGATGATGACCACGGGGCAGCCGCATTGGGGGTGGAAGTAAGAGAAAGAGAAAGAGCGTTCTTCGTGATAGGGTGCCATTAGCATAGGAGAAAAGACCCCCCACGGTGCATGGTCCGCGGGCTGGACTATATTATAGGCACAACTGATATATAAACCGAACTCATTGATTTATGACCTAAGCGATTCCTTTAATTATAATACGATATTTATTCAGATGAGACGGTGCTCGCGGTCCTGCAGAGATCGGAGTCACGCTGCTATATGGTAATACACTGAACCACGGGAACCCGAGGAGTTTCACCGTATCGTAACCGACCCCTACTTCAACTAGCCCAAAAGATCAACGTGCCCCAAACTCCAAATTCAAAATCGAGATCTTAAGGGCTTTTTTGTCCGCTGTTGGTACATCAAAGGTTGCATAGGAATACGCCATTCGGTGTTCAATACCTTCGAAAATCATGGAACTGATGCTATTCGCGAAGAATAGTGCATCGCCAATCCAAACACTGGCGTATTTTCGGATCTTACTGGTGTCAGATTTTGGGGGATCAGAAATTTGGTGCAGGATAAATATTGTCCCGTCGTTTAATTCGGCATTACATATGTTTTGGAACCAATTCAGCTTCGAATATCGTAGGAAAGGCTCATTTCAGAGTGTTCTTCATACTCGATTAGGAGTGTGCTTCGTTGTTGTGAATCATCCTTTAGATTAATGCAATAAGAGCATATAGACGCAGTTTGCGCTCATTCCATCCAACTCCTCAATTGATGAATGACTCGATGTCAAAAGTGTAGATCACAATAGTATATGTTCCAAGGTTCTCCGACATGTGAGTTCCCATAAAAGCCGTTAATGGTATATGCACAGGGTACCGATTTTAATTACAATGACTGACAAAAGTCACGGATTCTAATTACAGCTTATACGATCACGGCGGTTGATGGTTCTTAACATGAAAACTGGTACCAATTACAAGTGTGTTACATATATACATGTGAGTGCGTATATCTGTAATATCATATACCATGGGAGACGGCACGCCATGCCCATGGCTAGTTCATCGAGTGTTTGTTTAGTGGGATGATTAAAACGTTTCTCAGTCGAAATCGTAACGATAGAAATGCCGATCAAGCCACAGTGGGCTCTGCCATGGTTAGGTATGCTATGGCTAACGTTTGATTTATACCGCTGAAACTTTCGACCAGGGATTGAGAGAGAGCTGAAATTAAACCACTTATGGATCAACCAAAGGATGAACGAGAGACGAGAACGCCACTCTTCTCTCCTCTTCTCTTCTCTTCTCTTTGAAACAGAGCAAGGTAGAATGTACCCACTTCCATCTATACCCACTTTTAATATACATACCTACTTACAGCTGTAGCACCTTGTATAAACGTTGGTAGATTTCTACTACCTACCTGCTGCCTTGTGCCTTTTGCCTTGCGCCTTGCGCCTTGTGCCAGGTATAATAAGAACCATCGAACCAGAGTATAGACACTGGGGTGTCTTGAATCGAGTTAATCGTGATTAATATCGCAGGTTCGTAGCGCATGTCGGTAATTATCTACACGTGTTTTACCAGGTTGATGCTCGGGCTGGCTCACGTGTGGGAACATAATCCGGCTTGTCTGACTACAGTATATTATAACGAACTCGCACGAGTTCTGAGAGTCTGCGTGGGGATACGTCCGTACATCCAACAGTTTTTACATTTATATATATATATGGTTGAGATCAGTAGATAAATAAATATGGATAAATAGATTGAAAGATGAACGTCTGCTGTAGCATAGAACCTTCTATCCAGTCAGGGACCGGGTATTTCCGAATCGGAGATGGAATTGGCGCCGAGTTGAAAAACTTGAAAACGAAGAACACCGACGCAACGGTTAAAATTCTTTATTTTGGTAAATTTTCAAGGATACTAAGATGGAAGCAGAGGCTCCTCTTCTCTGCATGTGAATTTCAAATTTTCAAGAAATTTCACTCGTCATATGATCAGCGCGATGGTAATATATTCAGTAATAATTCTTGGAAGAATTCGATCCAAGATATGACAAGGGTGTGTCACACACAAGCGCATACACTATCTGAATGCCGATTATATAGACGTACTACGAGTAGTATAGCCATAAGACAGGCTCGCTGACCACCTGACAATGCCACCCCACTAGCAGCGTGTCTGATTACCCTGTGGCGATCTTTTGAGCCTGTCAAAAGAAGCTGACAACCAAGAAAAGAAAAAGAAAATAATAATGATAATAATACATATATGTATATATATAAACCAAAAAATAAAAAATCAAATACAAAATTAGTCAAGGAGCAATTTCCGATTTGGATTAACGATCTGTCAGCTCGAAACAAACGTGTCAAATATCTCATACTAACTTCATGCACGTATTATACGATATGTAGGTATGTATATTACAGACTTCCGGTGTAAAAATCTAACGCAATATATGTATGTGTAACAATTCACCGTAAATACAAATTATGATTTACAAGTTAATAATAATCTGAAGAAAAGGAAGAAGAAGATAATTCGCTTTTGTGAAACGGTGATTTCCCACGCGGTAAAATATCTACGTATTATACATTGCGTACTGCACACACACACACACACACACACACACATTGCTTATACGGATTATATACATATATTTATTAATTATCAGTAGAAGTAAGAGAAAAAAAAAAAAAAAAAAAAAAAAAAAAAATGGAAGGAAGTAAACTGCCGATCGTATATAAGTGATTATCCGAAGCCAAAGTTTGAACGCTACTATGTGTGATAATTATATGTTGTATTACATTGTGCCGGTATAAGTAGGAAAAGAGAAAAGAGAGAAAAAAAATAAACCAAATGTGGTTAATAATATGAACTATATCGTATACACATCGAGTTCACCTGGAAATGTAAAGCAAGTAGATGGGGATAGGTACCAGGTATCAACTAGCGCAGTGCTGTTGGACTC
The DNA here is from genome assembly GCA_963978835.1 of Tenthredo scrophulariae. Lineage (NCBI taxonomy): Eukaryota > Metazoa > Arthropoda > Insecta > Hymenoptera > Tenthredinidae > Tenthredo > Tenthredo scrophulariae. Next base: position 1,441,640 of record OZ022230.1, on the reverse strand, counting down.
CGATGACTCCAGTGTTAGCGTGAACGTGAAGTGCCCTAAGCCTCGCGTGCGTTTCGCTTCGCTCGTTCAATTCTTGCTGTTTTAGAATAGGAGCTGGTATACATGTATGTATACACATGTATCCTCTTCGAGTTCGCTTCAGTCTAGCACCTTCGTGGGCAGCTGTTTACGCCGACAATTATCATCGGTCCTCGCAATTAGATGGAATTCAGATTCGTATTTAACGCGGGATTTTACTACCAGGAATCACATGGTTTCTTATTAACGGTATTTATGACACAATACACCTTGGAATCAATGCGATTTTCAAATCGCTTCCATACGCTTTAATAATAAGTATTCTACATTGACTCAATCGGGGTCTTTCACACGCAGTTTCAGAAACTAAGAAAAAGTGTTCCACGTAAGACACGGGTCGCATCGTTCATCAAAACTTTCCCAAATTTAGAGTAAATTCTTCAAAACGATGCCATTTCCGGGAAAATCGATAAAATATAGCCACAGGGTCGATTTCATATCGTCGTGAACACGTAACACCATTTTTCAACACGCTGTACGTAAAGTTCGATTTTGCGTACGTTTCACATGCGTAAATTTAACTCGTGTGATTTTCACCCTCGTACTAGTATCGAAAAGTACCATTTTCTCACGGTATGCAAAAGCTGTTCTGTTGGTATCCGAAAATGAAATTCATCGAATATCATCGGTCGTTCCGGAATCACACCAATGTAGATTACCTATTCGCTCTAAATTTAGGGAAGTTTCGGTCTGCAGCGATGCGACCGGTACCCTACGACAAAAACATTTTTCTTCGTTGCAATGGATCCGAAGAAATCGATTCTTCTCATTTTTTTAATCGAATATTTTTACCACGGCTCGCGCAGGCGAGGAGCGTGGCGATGCTGGGAAGATCCATAAGACGTCTCAATGAACCGAACCCCGGTTATACGAGCGGACTCTCCAGCATCGCTTAGCCCCCCGCACATGCATGTATCTACGTGCTAACTACGTACCTCTACGTACTTAGCCACCGGCCAGCCAACTGGTGGGTGCCAAAGGGTCCTTGATATACGATCTCTAAATCATTCGAAAGAGATGAGTACGACGTGGACAGGTGCACCGCGCTCTACTCCGATGCCGCTTGTTGTGTGTGCCATACGTTTATCTGTTCCTTTGCTGCATATTGCGATCTTCGAAATCCACCTACCTCACATACCCGTGTCTACGAGTACGGACAAGATAGTTACATCATATCCACGTAACACTGGTTGAAGTATGAAAATTGTTCGAGGTACATCATAGGCTGCAGGCCCATCATTACAAGGCACTAAAGATGCGTGTCAAAAATTTTATTCATTTCGAGTTATATTTTTTTCCACTTCGTATACCCACGCGCATTTAGGTATAGGTACATATACTGTAGGTACATTTGTTTTCGAGATTTCAAGGATTTCGAGGATTTTATTGGATTCCGATAAATCTACGACGATTTTGGTACGATTTTGTGACATTATTTTCACACCCAACTTAAAATTCAGACATTTTTTTTTTTTGAACCTCTGATAGACTGATCGCAAATTTTTACCCCGACGGACAATTTTTTGAAAATTTTTTGAAACCTCAAATAGATTCTGTTAAAAATTTACGAGTTTTTTCGAAGTTTATCCCTAATTTCTTGAACTTTTTTCATAATTTGTTCACAACTTATTAATATTCAGAATTCCTATGGGGTTTTTAAAAGTTTCATAGTTTTCATTCCGGTTTATATATTTCCCGAAATTCTCTTCCGGAAATGTCTATAATTCATTAAAAAGAAAAAAAAAACGATTATTTCAGTCCGATTCTCCCAAACTCGAAAATTACATTAATATAATTAAAGTAGGGTGCCTCAACTCCCATGTCGTTTCGAATTTTTGAAATTTGAATAGCCTGTGACTCGTCAGCACTTAGAACGCGATGATGGGATCGGTTAGAAATGTATTGAATGAGTGCAAAAAGCAGATGTTTTGCTCTAAAGTTAATTGCATATCTCTTTCTAGGCGCTAATTGGCGATGCCGTTTCCCAGGTACATATATAGGTACTTGAGTAGTTGCCCTTCGGTCTATTGCTGTTTGAATATGTTTTTCGCGCCTAGAATCATGGAGTGCGTTACCTATATCCCGGTTTTACTTTGCATTCGGTTCGCAACCGGGGTTTATTTACCAAGACGATGGTTTACGGCTTGCGTTTTATAGTTTACGGTTTATGCTTTATGCTTTATGGTTTATAGCTCCAACGGCCACGCCGCGGCGCGTTTCCGCAGACAGAATCGCGTCCTTCTTCCTTCCTCCTTCTTCGTCCAGTTCTTCGAGTCATCGACGTTCGGGCCAGAAACGTTGCTGTCTAGTTCCTTTCCGTCATAACATGATATCTTAAATATTCATAACTCCGCACATATGTATTCGCTGCTTAATGATATAGCGGTCAAAATAATCCGCTATCCAATTAAGTCAAACCATAAAAAAAAGAAAAAAAGGAAGAAAAAAAAAATGCTAAAGAACTAACTGCTCTTCGCCAGATTTATGAACAGGTTGAAGAACCTCTCACAAAATCAATTAACGATATGGTAAAACTTCAGATTATTTAGAGATGAAGAAAAGGTGGTGAAAGATTGAATATACAAGCGGGTGTGTTAGGGTAGTCCTTAATTTGATCATTTTTGAATATCGATGCTCCCCCATTGACCAGGATATCTCCAAATATAAACTCCAGGTTCATATCTCAATTTTGAGACCGTTATTTTAATGGGAAAGTTCAAAGGGTTTGGGGCAGTACTTAAAATTTGAAATTCGAATATGACTACCCTAGTGTATAGACGAACATCATAAACGTTGCAAAAAAAAAAAGAAGGAAAAAGGAAAAGTGAGGTCGAGTCCTGCGAGGTCATCATTCCGGTTTATAGACCAGCAATCACAGCTGAATCTAGCTGACTATCTGCAGCAACGATTCATCAAATATATACCGAGTGTAGATATACGTAGTATATAGATCATATGACTAGATCGATGTAATACAACGAAACGAGCCGGGAACGAGCCACGAGGTGCTTTTGAAAGAGGCTTCCAGCCTCCGCACCGTGGCTCTCGATCTCTGTATCACTGTATCCAATCCCGGACCCTGTCATCTTTTCTGATCCCATATCGTTTCAGCCTAAATGAACTAGCAGTAAAATAGGTAGGCATACCATGTTTCATGTTTGTAACGAGAATAGAAACATGGATGGATCGCAATTTTTGTTTTTTCGTTCGGTTTTTTATCAGTTGTATAAAATATATGAACAGAATTTTTCAAAGCATTCTCCGGCATCTCGGAACCACCCATGTGATTACCGGAAACACTGCCCAGGATGTCAAGAATTCATTTAAGTTCGAAATCAAAAATTGAAGTTCCAGTTTTTTGAGGGAGAGACAAACGGATGGGGGATGTAAAGCCCTGGAAATTTCAGACTTCGTTTAACGACCCGTTTTCGAAATCGTTTTGGCGAATGGAAAATGTCAAAAACCAGTCAGTAGAAAGTTCAAAGTTTTTTGGATCTGTTTCTTGGATACTAGAGTCCCGAAAAGTGTGAAGATTCGTTGAAACGATGAAAACCCATTATTCGACCGAAATTAAAGCTGCGGTTCTTCCTTTCATCTCCGAAAATCCATTCTTCCTTGCAGCTTCCTTCTCGCGCGATTCTACATGCTTGTTTCATGGCTCTTGGCATTTCGAACGGTGTAATAAAATAACTAGAATAAACAAGAGACGATCGGCGAAACGTCCGTGCGGAAACAACGTCACGTGCCGAATTGGTCCAGAAGAAAGAAAGAAAGAAAAAAAATAAAATAGAAATAGAAAGAGAGATGGAGATAGAGACTCGAGAGCACGGTGGCCTGGGGAGGACTTCCTCCACTCGAGGCAACCGGCTGGACCGAAGTCAGGGGCCAAACAACCCAAACAACGCAAACAACGCCCAAATTTGTTCGCTGATGAGACACAACCAAGTTTCGTTTGGTCCCAGTCTACTTCCCTCGTTCCCCCTTGATTCATCCCCTTATATTTGTATATACCATAGCATAACGTCCATCTAGGTGAAACTTGAGTCTCGTAGTGAGTCGAGATTGCACAGAAAATAAATTTCATTTTTCAAGTTGATCAAAGTTGTTTTTTTTTTTTTCAAATCCGTACCCAAAAGTTAAAAGAGATTCGATTTCATCGAGCTATATCATGCAGTGAAGGTTTCGAGCGTTTCTTGAATTTTTTATACCTGATGTACCGAGCGACTCGAAATTTGGAAAAAATCGTGAAGAACTTAAGCGAAACAATTTCCAAAATAAAAATACTCCGATTCTAGATCCGATATACTCCATGTATGTATAGAAATACACATAGCCATATGGTATATACGTTAATGGTTCTCTACTAAAATTGAGGTTCTTCCTTAATGGAAAATCGACTTTGTTTGGGATAAAACGAGGACCTGGTACCGCAAGGGATGTGGGGGAGTGAGTTTTGCGTCGCCCCAGGCCGTCGTAAGGGTCGCGTGCTATTTCCCTCTTTCTGATACAGCATCCAACGCGCGGGGTCCAGCTTCCGAATTAAATAATGCTCGCCGATATTAGGTTAAATGGATTCTAGAGGCCGGAGTAGCCCCATGACTCCCTTGGTGTTGATCGCGGGTTGAGGGGAATAAAAAAATCGGGAAAAAGTTGAAAATACAGCGGAGAGAAAGAGGGAAATAAAAAGAGGGGAGCCGGGGCCGGGGAGCCTGCTATTGAGTCCGGGTCGGCAGTTCGAATTTTAAAGGGAAAATTTCCGTTTATTCGGCTCGGTGGAGTATTTGTATGATTCCAAGACGCGCGGATGCCAACTCGTACGGAAAATAACAGGTCCACCACGCCATGCTGTTGGCATTTTTCAGAACGTCTAGGTAAAGCTCTGGGCTCTCTCTACTCGGCTACCCACCCCGCGCTTAACCGCTTCAGAAACGATGCAATCCTAGGACTTTTCATTCAAGGGTTTACTTCCCGATAAACTCCACTTTCCAATTCCAATTCCTTTGTCCATTTCAATTACCCTGTAGGCTACCAGCCGCTACTCCCGATCCCACGAAACTGCACCATGCACCACCCCTCGGATTCAGGTGGGGTTGAAAAACGTGAAAAAGTCATAATTTCGCTCCTCAAGAGGCTAGTTCTTGGCACGAACACGTCTTCAGGTACAAAACAGTTTTATTTCGCGGATTTTCATCCCCTGAGACAAAGCCGAAGACCAGATCTCAGCCCTATAATCATTTTTAAAGATGAGTAGCGATTTTAGACGATTCTGTGCATCGATACCTTTTTCTTGGTCTCATGAGGAAGGTAATTCATGTGATACGCACGTCTTCGGGTATTTATCAGACTTTCATCCCCTGAGACATAGCTGGATACCATATCTCCTCGGTTTAATAATTTCCAAAGAAAAGTAGCGGTTTGGGATGTTCTATGCTTCTATACTATCTTTGAGGGCGCTTTCGCACCCGAACGAACCACCGGACGCAAGTGTTTGTCCAAACAGTCCAAGCACAATGAAGTTTCTATACATATAGGTGTATGTGGAGAAAAACTGCCACGAATAAGCCACCTGTATAAAAGAGTCTGGACCAACCCTCCCTACCTCCCTTCCGCAAACCCCCATGCCACTGCTTTGTAATTGAATTGGCTTTCGCCCACCCGACTCCTCGGCCTCTTCTTATCGTTCTGGAGACCAGCACCATTCAATGTGCATTTATTCATACTCTTCAAGGTCTGAGATATCGAAGAATCAAAATCGGATGAGAAAAAGGGTCGAATTATAATACTGGTGAAATTAAGCATCGAGAAGCTATAGATGTATTCAAAAAATAAGGATAAATCTTTCGTCGAGTCTATAGAGGTCCAAAAAAAAAAGCTCAGCTTTCATTTATGGAAGAAAATTGTCCCAATTTTGAAACCTCTGTCTTGTTCGTATTGGGCTGACGTTAAACGGGATAAAAGTTTGCCAAAAAAGGTATAAAAAAAAAAAAAAAAAAAGATAAAGTATAAGAGAATAAAATAAAAAAGCACACATGGCTACGAGCGTCCCGAATTAAGCTCTGGAATATTTGCTGTCTGTTGTCGAAATCTTTTGAGGTAATATTTACCTTAGCATAGCAGCCTCGCGAATAAGGCGGGTTCAAAATATCCTAAGGATCGAGCTTTAGGTGGGACGAGGTGGTGGAGGCGAGGGCTGACCAAGGCCCTTTATTAGATTATCGTGCGAATGTCTGGGGTGAGCACGCCCCGAGTCGCGCGTCACCCTCGAGAAGCTTGCGAGGTCAGAGGCGGTCCTCTTCTTCTCTTCTCTTTTTTTTTTTTTTTCTGATAACGGTTCACCCAAGTCCGAGAAGAACCTCCACCACGCGTTGTCCTCCCCCTCTTTTCATCCCTTTCTCTCTTTCTATCTTGAACTATTTATTTACGCACTTTTAAAGCGACGACATCCCTTAGGAAACTCCCTCAAAGCTCCCCTTTCAACGGAGACTCCAAATTGACTTTGCCAATCTCACTGTATCTACCGAAAGCTCTGACGCGCTCACACCTCACTAACAAATCGCTCTTAGAATCTTACTGCGAAAACTAGAAGCATATTTTCTTTTTTTTTTTTTTATATTTTTATGGTTTTTTTTACTGTCCAACACTTTTTTGTTAATAAATCTGTAGGACGAAATCAATCTCAGTATAGGTTTGCAAATTGGAAAGACTTGTTTCGATGTGCTGATTTTACTGAATCAAAAAAAAAAAAGAAAAAAAAAAAAACTGTGAAGGAATCGAATCGATTAAAGTTTTTTTTTAATTCGTTTTGCAAAATTCGTACTAACTGCACATTTTTATATGATGCTAGTCTACGTGTAGCAGTGAAGGATGATTTCGGAGTGTTCTTAATTTACCGCATTTTTGTAAATCATTTTTTATATAATGGCACTAAGGAAGCCCTCATTGCATGAAACTTTGGAATACATAATTATAAGAAGGACGAAGATATTGAGGTCCTTGGCTAATAATATACCCCCGTAAAATAATATCCTATGGGGTATGGGGTGGAGAAAAATTTCCATACTATATTCGTACAGCTGGTAGTATTCGTATTATATATTATATAATTATGACTGGGATTTGACGTCGTGTACATGTATTGATATAAATAATATAATAATTGGATCGATCGATGCAGCCGATGCAGATCGATATCGAATTTCGGAAATGACTAATTTCAGGTTAATAAATGAGTACCTTGAGGTCACCTATAACGAGGGATCGACTTCCTTCTGACAGTCTGCAGGCCGGGTTCCCCGCCTCAGTTCGTTCGTTGTTATAATAAAGAAATCCAAACCGTTGAATTGAACGAAATGCAGCGAGCCAAATGCGGCGGTGATGTATTATATTTATATACCTATATATATATATACTATATACATATACTATAAGTAAATATATTGAATCGTCATAAACCGCTCGCGTGCATCAGACTGCCCTCATTGTCCCGTCATTCACTCAAAAGTCCCTCATATGTGTTCGGCTGGTATTCGCCACCCTCTCTCTGGCTCGGAGAAGAGAAGAGAAAAAAAAAAAAAATAAACCACCCTCTAATCTGAAACCAGTAGAAGAAGAAGAAACCCTATGGGCCCCGAAGGCCTAGGATCACGTCAAACCAAAACCAGCCAAGATCCCTGCACCTTCATGACCCACCAATGCCACGCTCCAAGAATCTTGATATTTTTATAAGAGTAATACTGTTTCGTCTTACCCGGGGATTAGCCCGCGAAGAAAGACCCGAGAAGAAAGACCAAGGAAGAAGACCTGGCGGCTGCAGGGTGGCTGGAGTTGGTTCTGGAACATCATCAACAATTTTTTATCCCTTGAATAAAGCAGGGCATTTTTTTTTTTTTTTTTTTTTTTTTTTTTTAATACCTATATTCATGGGTGCATGATTTTTTTTTCTTCCGGAAAAGAGGAAACCACAGGTTATAACAAATTTTGAGGGGAAAGGCGTTCAAAATTTCGATTTGCTGATGAAAAAAAAAAAAAAACTGATATCAATTTTTTTGTGTTTAACGAAGGTGTAAACGAATCGAAACATTTATAGACCCTTTTTCCATGAATAAATTTTTTTTTCACTCTCTTAGGTGAAGGATATTCAAGAGCTTAGGTCTTAGATGTGAAAAAAAAATGGTTCTCTTTTTTTTCTTTCTATCTTCCTTTCTTTATTTTTGGGTTATATTTATAACGCTTTTGAGTCAACGTACGTTCCCATGACCCAAATTTTTGAATTCTAAAGACTTTGGGGATTCCAGTTCCCGCTTTTGCGTAGAAAAATTGGAAAATCGTAAACGGAAAAACCCTTGTACTACCTGTGTACTATAGTATATACCGCCACCCTTCTTGCGGACCCTTATTCTCTATCCCCGCGTCTGTATATACACATATATAAGCGAAATCCATAGAAGATTTTTTTACAAATTTACCTAGTTTGAAAAATTCAGTGAATATGCAGGATGTCCCTCGGCTAAGACCCCCCGCGCTACCCCCTTAACGTGATCTTCCAAAATCATGAAATTTACCTGAAAACTATTTCCCCCTTGTGCCCCCTCCCCTCGGCCGTTTAGGGGAAAAAAACCCGTTCGTAAAAAAACGCAAAGCATCAAATTTCTCCCCATATACTAAAAGGTGGGTACATATATATCTACGCATAGATGTATGTATATAAGTAAAATAACGTTTTTTCACACAGAAAAGGGGAGCCTTTAGAAGATATGCATATGTATATGTATATACGTGCATGTGGCACGTATATATGTATATAAAGGGCAGACTAGAGCCTCGGGCAAACTGTTTTTACGCGAATTTGAAATCGAGGGGTGACTGCACACTGCAGTCGCGGGATGATGCGTTTAAAAAACTCGCATTTTTTCGCCCCAAAGTTAAAATCTAACGAAAATTCTCATGCCACCCCTCAATACCAAAAACCGTTCGTTTTTTACGCTCCCTAAGCTAATCGAACCCGAAGTGGTAATCCCTATCTGCATGGCTCCCACGGGGTGCAGAAGACCCGATCGTCGATTGCGTCGGAAATTTCTGTCGTATTTTTTGCACCTATCTGCAGACGAGATCTTTCCAGAAAATCGGTTATTCTTCTTCTTCTCCTTTTCTGTTTCTAATTTTATTGACCCTTTTTTTCTTTTTTATTTTATTTTTTGGTTTTCAATGACCTGAAGACTATATCTGGCGCTTCGAGGTTTCAGGAAAACCTGTGATTTATAGAATAAAAAATGGAAGTATCAAAATATTGATCGTTTTAAACCCTGCAGCCCTAATCCACACTGTAGATAATCGCAGAAATCGCATTTGCGGTATGGATTCCAGATTTTTCCCCTTTACGAAATGCCGCTTTTCATGCTACTGCAGGATCAACCTAACCCAGATCTACCTTGACGAGATGGTTATCTCCGAGGCTTTTTTCAAAATCGGTAGCGAAATTCACGTTACAAAGTAATTTACTGACATTTTAGTTTCGAGGATAATCGACATCCGATTTTCAAATCGTTTCAGCGGAATCTACGAAAAAAATTTTGAGTAAAAATTTGATAATCTCTGAATTGAATAATTTGTCGATCTGGTATCGAATTCGAGTCAAATCGGTTCAAGGGTTGGTTAAGGTGATGTGAAAATGTGTTTTCAAAGAAGCGTTAATATCTCGGTAACCGTTCGTAAGATATGGATGAAATTTGTTCTGTGGTTGATCCTCGAGGCAACGACCCTTTCCCCGAAATATAAAGAATTTTGAAAATCAATAGACCCGTGTGCTTCCGATATTATTTAATGACGGATGATCAATCGTTTGAAAAACTAGTCGCGAACCCTCTCGTAGTTTTTTTTTTCATTCTAGAATTAGGTAGTTCACACATTTCGTGTTCAGAAAAAAATATATACGTAAAATACGTAATAAGATGCGATACGCGTAAAACGCGAGTTATATATTCAGGTATATAAGCATCATAACCGATAGCTGTGGTTTACGTATGATATTTGATTTATTGTGGGTTTCTCGTTGATAATTATATTGACCGTTTGTACGTGTAAAACTGAGGCGCGCCCTCCCTTATCGCAAACTATCTGGCCTCGATTACCCAATGTTTGTAAAAGGACTCGTGCACGTACATACTATATACATAATATATTATATATATACATCTACCCAAGTTCTGTGTATAGCCATATAGCCCCGTGGTATATAAGCATAAGTATATACATAAGTATATGTATGTATGTATGGTATAAAATGTATCCATGTATACATAGAACGCATTTATAGGTATATAGAAATATCTGTATAATATGGATAGGTATGATAGACCCGGAGATATACCGATATACCTATACTAGGCTGGGCCACCAATTACGGAGCGTCTTGTTAAGTATAAGCCAGTTGCGAAATTGCACGTAGAGCAGTACTAATAACTCTATATACCTTATTCCCGCTTTCCTTTCGAGTTAATTTCGATAAACCTCAAAGCGCGAGGTACGCGTATAGCTAACTTTAGTTAGTAAGTACAAGCACGAGCACAAGTATAAGTATTACGTGTATCTATACCGTGCGTTTTCGTGCGGTAGTGCACCATGGCTGAGTACGTAGGTACGCCAGAGATACCGCAGTCGAACTTACATTCTACAGCTTTTGTTTCTCTGAGGCTTATGACTTTTCTTTGCGGACGTTCGGGTATCTTCGGCAAAAACGCACGGTATATGCTCTTGGCTCTGACCGACTCGTCCGGCATAATTTTTTTGAAATATCACTCATAGATCTGCTTATATACGTAACATGTTATAGGTATGTACTATAGATAGATCGGTATATATGTATGGGTGCGTATAGACTGTATATCGCATAGTTGACTCATACGTTTCTAAACAATTTCCTATTTCCCCTCACTCCTCAGCCTCCTCTTCTTGCACTTCTATACCTACCCGTAACCCGAACACGCGTCTATAAATCCCCGAACTAATCTAATCTGCGTCCATGGAAAGTTGACCAAAATTAAGCAACGCGTCGATCCCGGGTTGTCTCATATTATTACCTTCCCTCCAGTCTTTCACTTCGGTGTAATTGGTCAGTGGAAATTAGAAATAGAGATAGAGAGAGAACCTTCACTTGATATTGCTTCGAGATATACACAATTGTATATATCCCGTGTCCAATGGCATACGAGTCTTAAAAATCGAAAAAGAGTGTAGTTTTTTTTTTTTTTTTCATTTTTCGTATTTATTTACCCCGAAAACATCAAAGTATTTTCGAAAATATTGAAATTCGATATTGTGATCACGAGAAAGACGGATGTTTTTCCAATTTTTAATTGACTTGATCTATACCTAATTAAACTTGAAGATAAGACGCTTTATCATTAATTGTTCCTTATGCGAAAGCGTTCGGGCCTCAGTTGCTCAACGCGATAATTACACCGTAATTTTATTCGTTGCGTGCGATAAAAAGCTCTAAGTAGGCACCTGTACGTATGTTACATGCGTTACATCGTAACTATTATACGCGTCAACCGTAACATGTCCAAGTTTCTATTCGAAACGCAAATTTCTTAATAATATACTTTCCCACATATACGTATAGGTGTATCGCCGCATGGTATATGGATGCAGAAATTTCAGAACGATTCTTAAGATACAGATCCTAGCCCGAGGACACCTACTCTACACTATTTAAAAAAACTTTTAATCGAAGAACACCAAAGATTCGAAATTCAAAAGCTTGATTAAAAACCGAATGGCAAAACTTCCGGAACTCGAAATTCACGCATGTATTCATTCAGTCTTTGATATCACGTACGGATCGTATCGAAACCAATAACTGGTCGAATCAATCGTCTCGAGATTTAGTTTTTGGAGTGAAAAATTTTTCTCAATCTTATCAATTATTTATGACATCGTGAGGTTATCGATTTAAGTAGATCAAATCGGTTGTCGTAAAAGAGGCCCTCGCGACTAGAATGAAGTATTTTTTTTCTCCACATCCTGAGCAATAGATTTTGGGGTCCTGCAGGACCTTCGGAGTTTTGATGTTCTAAACTTAAACGTTTCTAGAATCTTCCGAATTTCCAACTCCTAAAATTCGCAACTTCGATCCGACCCCCGCTCGCTTCGTACATCAAATCGTTGCTTTCGTGGCGCGAAATCGATTCGAGATTCGTTTCTGCTAGTTCGATTTCTAAAATACCTAATTCCGAAGAGCCCGGCTGGTATTAAATAACGATATGGATCTTAGCGCATGCGATGTCTTGGCGTTTACATTACCGACTAAGAATCGTGAATCTATAGAGACGAGTATCAGAAACACCCTGGCAAGATCGGTATAATACGTTTATACTTAGACCGCGGTGACTTAAGAGGACCGAAGACCGAAGATCTTCGATCTAAGATGCGAAAGAGTTGGAGTTGGAGTTGGACGTAACATAAGCGGGCCGTAGACCCGCGATGGACATACATCGTGCCCGAGGTCCGCAAGAGTAACCAGTTTTTCTTCCTTATACCTACCAGTCGAGAATAGAATGAATAACCCATGGCTCAAGATCGTCGTCGTTGTCGACGGCGCAGGATCGTTCGCTCCCGCGCACGCGCACTAACCCCATCTCTTACCGTCGTATCTTCGCGAACTTATACTTCGCTTCGCTTCGCGTCTTCGTCTCTTTGCCTCTTTGCCTCTGCACTCTCTGCGTAAACGCGGACACGCAGCCTAATACAGTAACCAGAAAGATACGCGTCCGCCTTGGGATCACTGTCGACTCTCTCGCATTGGTAGACTGGCTCGGCGAGTTCCCGCCCAATCGGAATACGAATCTGAATAAAAATCGCTCACCCCCCTATCGCGGCGCATATCCCCCTTATAAAATACCGTATAGGAAGCGAATCTCCGATTCGGCTGTAAAGATTCGCGGCAAAAACCCGGACTTCACTTTATATTCTCGCGCCATTATCTACCCGACTCTTCATTTTTACCGGCTGCATAATACGCGCATGCACGGGGTTTCGAACGGGAAACTAAACCCCTGAGGTACTGTAAGGGGCGGTTAAAAAACTTAAAATAGGGGAGGGAACGAATTGATATTGTGTACAGGCTTTCAAGGGGTTATACCGTACGGACTGCGAGGCTGGGCTTTTCAATTTCCAATCACAATGCTAGTCGACGGCGCGCGCCGATCTATAAGGTACTACTTTCCTCCCTTTACCTTCACCTTTACCTTTACCTTTACCTCTACCTTTACCTTCGCCTTTACCTACTACCCCACGGCTCGTTTCCCTCTCATCTTTCTATCCGCTCTCAAAACTAACTGCCTCTCGCCCTTTAGGGGTTGTGATTCACGTTTACCTTTGCCTACCGTTCGCTGGATCAGTTTACGTTATGCCTTACCGCTGCTGCTGCTGCTGCTGCTGCTGCTGTAGCATAGAGAATTGTCTAGTAGCTCGCATCTGCGTCGATCGGCACGAACCCCGCACGCGTTAACTCTATCTTTCTCTATTCTCTCTTTCCTCCTCTATTTTCTCCATTGGCAACTTTTGCCGCTGCACCCTTCCTCAAACATTTAAAAACCTTTTCTATTCCTTTTTTTTTTTGGTATAGCGCCGTTACGCAATATACACAATATTTTTCAGTTTTTATACTTTCAACCCCACGTGTGCAACAGACGGCGACGAGTCGCGTGGTCTAGTCTCTCCCTACCCCTATCCTTCTCTCTCTTGCTCTCCGCGCCAGCACCCTTTGTTCGAGAGACGGTTTAGGACCCAACAAACGCCTGCGTTTGTCCAATTCCAATGCGAATTCCAATTTCAATGAGAAAATCCGCTCCGCACGATCGCGGATTTCCATTTGATTAATCACCGGCTTTTCAAACTGCACTTTTTTCTTTTTTTTCTCTTTGCTTTTATAGACGTCGAAAAAGTTTTTCGATCAACCGTTTAAAAACAGGAAAATATGATTATTTAATATTATCAGCTCTCAGCGCTAATAAAACACTTTTTTTTTTACCATTATTTTCTTACTTTTTTCTTTTTTTTTTTCTTTTTCTAACTCTGGGGGCTAGATAAACGGACCGTATAAACCCACGGCGAGATAACCTAGTTCGATAATCAATATTCGAAGAGTCTTAGAGGTGGAAATTCTCTCTTGAGTCTCTTGAGAAGCATGAGTTTGTAGATACAACCCACACCCATATTTTATGTATACGTGCATCGTATATGGTTATAATATCATTTCTATTTGCCATCGACGTCTAGGATACCTATACCTAGAGGAGAAATCGTGCGTTATACTTCCGACGAAATTCTATAAAAAAAAAAAAAAAAAAAGAAAGAAAGAAAAGAGAAAAAAAAAATTACAAGCATAAAAGAAAAATCTGAAAAACCGATCCCTTCAAGAGATTTTTCTCATCTTTAACGCATTTGATTCTTCAGACGCGATACTCACGGTATACGTCAGGTATAAGAAATACCTGCGCGAAAATATATAGGTGCAAGTGTGCATTGTGTGCTTTTCCCTTTACGCGTCTGAAAGAACGTTTTTCCCTCGTTCCACATATAATCGCCTATGAAAATCTGAAATTAAACCGCAATCGTCTGCTCCCTCGGTTTCCATTGTCTCTCCTGATTCAAAATAAGGGATGAAAAAAGGGGATTCCCATTCCTCCGCGATTTCAAAATGGCGGTATTCGAGGCGCGAGTCACATGCAGATTGGTTAGTCGCAAGGGGTGGCACAGAATTCCGTAAGGGATTTAGGGGCGGATCGCGCAAGCGCAACCCTTCCGTAATGTGGGGCTGAGGAATAAAAAGAAAACTAACAACACACGGCGCCTTTTTATTATTCAAGCTTTATTGGCTCGCCTATATTACGTTTCCGTTCGCTTTTCACGATCCCAGGTACGTATATACCTACCCGGACCAATATGGCGGGCTAAAAATTTATTCCAGGATCCAGATAGCTGCGGAAATACAAATATCGACAATTTGTATAAAACGGAATGCCAATCGCGTTAATGTATCGCTCCATAGTTCCGTACACACTGAATGCGATATACATTATGCGGGGAGAAATTCGGGGGTTGTTACCGCGAACGGGGCTATTGATCGAGTTTCCCTATATGACATAGAAGAAAAAAAAAAAAATACAAAACGAAAATAGAATCAGAGGTAAAGTTCTATCTCAAATGGAACGAGGTATGGGGTGAACTTCTCTGTGCTTTTGCAAAAAATTTTCTCAATTTTTGGGGAAAAAAAAAATAATTCATCGTATTCCTCGATCATCGTTGAACTCTGTTGAAATCTCTGTATAGTCGTGCAGGTAGATTGATTGGCTGTTTACTCGACTCGGATTGAATCAATATTAAGAAGTTATTTTACTGTTTACACAACCACATGTTTAATCGTAAACTGATGGCCCGATTTGCTTATCGGCTATTGACTAGATCGACGCGTGCAACAATCTTCGATACCTGGACACATGCGATTCGAACTCTAATGGCTACAATTTTTCGTTTTTTTTTCTTCTTCTTTTTTTTTTTGTATTAAAACGTGTGAAATCAAATCCTCGAGGCTGTTTAGTTTATGAAATATATTTCACATGAACGAAATGAGGCGTCTTATAGGTGAAAAAAAATTCTTTACCTAGTTACCGGATATTAATACTATAAAGCATCACCCAAGTAGAAAATGGGACGGTGCTATGCTGAGCGATAAGACGCGCCCAAGCTCTTTCTAATCGTAGCCCTAATCAGAAGTCGAAGATTGGTGGGACGACTTTATCGAGAAGCGAAGACATAACGTACGATACTATGCCGTGTAGAGAATTTTTTTGTTTTTAAACTCGTACGGAATTAGGTAACTCTGTGAATTTCGTCATTTTATCGGAGTTGGATTCCATCCCGAAAAATTGATGTGCTTCTGCCACGGTTTGAAATTTGAATGACTGTTCACGTCGGTTTAGGGAGGCCGCAATTTACTTATTGAAAAAACCCGAGGACTAGTATCGAGTAAAGAGAAGGGAATAGAGGAGTCTAAGGTAAGGAGGGGTTCTCCGTAGTTCTATCGACTCTTCCCGCGTCCTAAACAGGATTCAATTTGGCCACTATCCGCTATCCGTGGTCCATCTTCAAAGAGAAGAGACCGACGACCTTCGGATGCTGCGTTGGAGCGACGAGGAACTCCCCTCGGTCAAGCCTCTCTGTCCATCTCACTCCAGCTTCGATCTAGCCCTCGGTTTCTTCGACTATTAATCTTATATCGTCCGCTTTATTCGCATCCCTCCTCCTACTCTTCTTCTTCCCTCAAAGTTGAGGTGGGATTGGAATTTTCAATTCTCAATTCTCTATTTTCAAGCGTTTTTTTTCCGCCGATATGAAGACCAGCTAATCGTTTATTCCCTGTTTAAAGAAAACCCCATGTGATTTCATACCAGCAAGGTACGACTCTCGATCTGGCGTGTATCCAGTCCATCCCTTACGCCCGTCGTGGGGCAGTCCGTTTGTTTCGCCTGGAGGGTAAGGCACTGGCCAGATATAGAGGGACTGGATGCTGGTAAGGGAAGCAAAAGGCAAGGGGGAACATCGGGGTTCAAGGTGGCATGCAAACACTACGAGATTAAAGGAACCACTGGTCCGAATTGCACGGGAGTCTCGCGAGGGCCACAGAGCCTGCAGGGCGTATAACCAAAGATACAAAGCAGCCTTAACTCGCGTATTTTACTCTTGTTCACTCCTATTCATTTATTTACATCCCCTGTCTCCACCCTCAGGGAAAAAGTGGGAGAAAAAAAAAAGTGCGGTCATTGTTTATTGGTGACGTTTTGTATCGACGATTGATTCACCCAGATCTTCAGTTGATTTAGAAAGCTGGGGATGCTGATGATCCCGTGGTGAGGGTAGAAAAATGCCTCTTTGCATCCCCTGCGGCCATTCGCACGCGCGTATACCGGGCTCTCGGGTTTATCACTGTCCAGATAACAACGATTTACCTATTCGTCCCTCTCCGAAGTATTTTCCTTTTTCTCCTTTTCCCCCTTCCTCTCTTCTCCACCCCCGAGCCTTTCTCTTTTCGGCCTGGCACCAGGGCGCACGCGAACGACTGACCCCCTTGATACAAGGGACGGCAGCACCCCCACCCACCTTGCGTTCGGGAGTATTTCACTTTAACGGCCCCCCGGGGGATTGGCTGACCCGTACGATCCCTCGGCTGACCCTCCTCGCCACCATTTCGGCATAATGGAGCTTTACATTACTTATTCCCTTTTCATCTGTCCACCTAGAACTGGATACTATTGCCATGTGAAAACGCTACCTCCAGTTCGCACGCGTATAGATATCCGCCATACCATAGCGGGGGTGGTTTTAAACATGGTTCAAAAACGGACCCAAGGCTTGCACTATGTTCTTCCCATTTTTGATGAGAGGAAGAAATGAAATGTTGGGTCCGTATTTGGGTTCCATTTTCATTTTTATCGGATCAGAACGAGCGTTCCTAAAGACCCCGAGACTAATTATCCGCAAATATAAAATGTATACTAATCGCGCACGCGAAATCGCGTTCATGTCTACGCCGTAACCTTTTCACGATCCTCGCTGGGGGTAATTCCATGTATAAAGAGAAGCGGGAGAATGAGAAGAAAAATAAAGGGGGTAGGAGTGGGAGAGAGGGATGGTGGTCCAAGGAAACTGGGAGCAGCCATTTCTCGATGATATTGATTAGCCGACGCCCTTAGTTAGCGCCAGGTTCGTTTTTCTTTTGTCCTTCTCGCTCCCAACTCCCCCGGTTAAGTTCCACTCTCATCTCGCGTGCCTTTCCTTCTCCTTCTCCTCATCCTTTTCTCTCTTCTACCCTTAATTCACCGCAATGGCGTCTCTGGAGCTAAACCATTCATCAAATAAATAATACCGCGATGTAAGGTCTGACTCATGTCCAACGGAGGAACTACCAAGGAAAATAAAGTCCGCATGAAGAAAAGGAGATCCGCGTATACACCGGGACCGCGAAGCCTTATGTAAGACTCTTGACGACGACGAGGGTGAGAGGATCAGAAGAGATCCGAGAATCACCCTCGCCGAGGCTAATTAGAGGAGACAGCAGCCCTGAAATAATAGTGGGGTGATATTCTGGTCCATAACCTGGGAAGTACCTCGCTTAAGATACCGTGATGGGTGCAGGGAAGCTGTCAGGGGTGAATCTTATTGTTGAGACGAAAAATTGAGGGGAAAACTACGTATGCGAGTCGGGAGGGAGAGGGGGAGACGAGAACGAGAGAGAATGTTGCTAATTACGAGTTTCAGCGTCGGAAAATAAGGAGAAAATATAGAGAGGGGTGGGGGGTTGCAAAGGGCCGTTTCACCATGGGGGAGCGTTATTAATACGCCATCTGCAACCCCGCGTGACTTACGGCGTTTCCTTACTTTTCTCATTTGCGTTAGTCATCAATATTGTCTCAAGCGCGCCCCCGCACCCTTCTTTTAGTTGGGGTCGTCGGTGGACGAGCGTGGGTGCAGAGCTTTTCCAACACTGCGGAGTGGGAGTGCGGGAAACCGGAGAAAATTAGGGGAGGAAGGCTGCGAGTCGAATTACCGCTGTATTCAATCGATCCCGACGATATTCTTTTCCGAATCTGGAAAAACCATGCGGAAGAAAAAAAGACGAGAAAATCAGCAACAACCCCGGTTCAAATTTTCCATATGCTTTATCGTTTCAGGGAAAATCTGGCTCGGCGACAACGACACTACCTGGCGTACCGACAACTCCTTGAAGAGGACGACCACCATCCTACCAACGAGTGGCGGTGGTGCTCAACACCCCCATCCTCACCTATCGCCACCCATTGCTGCCCCTGTTACCAGCCCCGATCTTGGAACATCGGCAACGCTTCATGCGAAGCTTGGAATTTCACCAGGTCAGTAGTTTCGTGTAATTTGAGAGCCCTTGGTGCGAGGGTGGATATCGATTATGAAAAAATGTACAGGTTTGTCGAAGGGTTGAAAATAATGATGATTTTTTTTCTTTTCTTTTTTTTTTCGTTCTAAACGAATCACTGCGAGTGATAAAAAGTGGTGAGAAACGAAAGGGAATGAGAAACAATCTGCCAAATCGAAGAAAGAAGGGATTATCATGTGAGGGTGATTTTTGTCCGAGAGAAGCGTATGGGTGGTGGAGTGAGGTAAAATAAGAACCCCGTCGATTGGGTGGCTCTGGAGCTAAATCCCTCTTGAAGACTTTAGACGAGACACTAGACAGCCGATTTAGGGGTTGAGGTGGTGAGGTGAGCGTGGGCGTCGCGACGCTACGGTCCGGTATGGTACGCGCTGAATTCCATCCCTTGCGAAAGAACTGTGAGAGTGGTGAAGTGGCACTCTTCGTGAAACGGCGTTTCCTCTCGGATAAAAAGCTCTTAAAGTAGGTGGGCGCCGCGCCGGGTCCGGCTCTTTAAATAATGCAATAAGAATGATGCAATTTTCGGAACCACCGGGAGGAGTGCCACCTTATTTCCACACCCCCTAGTAGACTTTTCACACCTCATAGATTTTTCGAAAAAGCTTCTCCCCGCAGATTTGGGAATATGAATATATTCTCTCAGAAAAATTTCCCCGGAAATTTTGTCGAGATAAAATTTCCCATCCACCCCCTGCGCCAACGAACGAAGAACTTTTCTCTTTCCCAACAGAATAGTAGGGAAATAAATTTCCCCGAATTCCTTAGAAAAAGAATCGCCTTTCCCTGCATCCCTCGAGTATTTAAATTCCGTTTATTTAGTCAACTGGAGTGAATTGTTTTATCGGTATATAGGGATACGGCCCGTGAACAACCCTCTTTATTTCTTTTTCGCTCACGGTATATTCTCGTCTACCAGCTACGTCGACTGGTCAGTTGAACCATACATACTCTAAAAGGAGAATAAATTTTCAGGAAAAAACCCGGTCTAAAATTTTAAACGAAATTAGGAGCAGAGCTGAAGAGTAGGTAGAAATGCGTAGGTGATTTTATATAAATAAAGATGGCCGATTTTTCACGATCAAAAGTATCCCTTGACGATATAGAGGCATACTATACAGTATACACCTTGGCCTTCGCCGTTGTTGGCTTGTTCGGTTTTAAATTCCAAGACTCAAAGCAATGTTTGACATGGAAATGTCCAACGATGAATTAAACATATATACCCGGTATACAGAGATCGGCAAAGTGGAGGTAAAGTGGTTCTTTCCCATTCCTGGTCGCGGTTAAAGAAGAAAAACCAGGCTAGAAACTGGACTCGATCTTTCTATACATATATACATATATACATCTGTCCCTACCCAGGCGACGCGACGCGACGCGACGATTCGATGTTTATTTAACCAAATGAAAAGGATCCCCTAAGGTCGAAAATTGCAACTATATAAGAATCGATCAATTCCTTTGTCTGAGCCTGGATTATGGACCGAGAGTTTATACAACCGGTCGTCTCGTGTAATTCACTCGTCGGATATAAATAGGAACACGATATATTTTTTCTTTTTCTTTTTTCTTTTTCAAGGTGATTAGGAA
This sequence comes from Tenthredo scrophulariae, assembly GCA_963978835.1. Classification (NCBI taxonomy): domain Eukaryota; kingdom Metazoa; phylum Arthropoda; class Insecta; order Hymenoptera; family Tenthredinidae; genus Tenthredo; species Tenthredo scrophulariae. Next base: position 1,421,008 of record OZ022230.1, on the reverse strand, counting down.
AACTGTCAATAATTAAGGTGATTACCTACCCGATTCCACCTGACCTGAAAACATTGGGCACCGAAATCAAAAAAACAAACATTTCTAAAACCGTTTCACATGGATTTATTTCTTATCTATTTTAGCGCAAATCGAACATGTTTTGGACTTGGAATTGCGCGACGAATTTTGTTTTTTTGATTTCGGTGCCCAAGCAGAGATATTCCGCTTAATAGCACCTTCGCAACGCGTTCAACCCGATGTTTTCAGGTCGGGTGGAATCGGGTAGGGAATCACCTTAACGAAATTCTATCGTGAGTTTCGTTCAAATCGTTTCGAAAGTTATCGAGATATGCCGCAATGAAATTTCAAACTGCTACCCCTCGCGCAATTGATTTTCAAATTTTGTTATATTTTTCGAGAAAGAGGTCGCTGCCTCGAAAAGTAACAACAGAACAAATTTCATCGAAATCTTACGAACGGTTGCCGAGATATTGACGCTTCTTTAAAAAGTCATTTTCTCATCCCCTCAACGAACCGCTTGACCGATTTTTTCCTAATCTGTGTATAAATGATAATTCTATCGAAATATCACAGAGATGTTTCTCCAAGTTTATTTGGGGAAGCTAGTTTCTCATACTCATCACAAACGCGGGGACATCGAAACATCGCAAAAGTAATAAGGAGGAGAAAATCGGATGTGAAATAATGCGAGAGGGTTCACACAGTGGAAAAGTCGAGTTTGCCAAAACGGAGTGGTGAATTTACACGTAGTCCTTGTGCCGGCAATATTTTATACTGCAGGGACCCCTTCCATCGGGGTCCTTCGAAAGCTGGTAGAATTGATGTTTAGCAACATATTGATATCAGCTCTTGGTCCTCGGCCTTCCATATACCCAGACCTCTCCTGTCCTTCGATTCTTCGGTCCTTCGGTCAACTTACTTACCCCCACATGGGACTCGCTTCTCCCAGCTGGCTTGCGCTTTTTCCCTTTTTTTCGTTTCCTTTTTCCTGGACCCACACAATCTCTCAATCCTAAACACACTGCATTATACCCTGCATCAAATCCGAACGCGTTTAATATTTAGAATCCGCGATATGAAGGAGCGAGGAAATTTCTACCCCTAGAAGCTGTATGATCAATTTTCCTACGTCGTATTTAATGAAAAAATGAAAAAAATAAAATAAAAAATCGAAACGAAAGTAAGTAACAAGTGTCGCCAATTTTCAGCGCATTTTATGCAGCACATATGTATATACATACGTAGTACATACACAGTTACATAAAAAATATATACGGTATGTAATACGTAGCTAGAAAGTTGGAAAGGGTGACACGGGATGAAATATTGGCAGCACAGATTTCAACTATTATTACCCGTTGTAAAACACGGCAACATTTGGCGGAGGGTTGCTGCCTCCCTCACCCCTACGTACTAAATCGCCAACTCGTTTCTTACAGGCGAATTATGAGCCTTAGAAAATATGCAGAAGGCGTATGTATGTCGAGCCATAAGAGGGATGCAAAAATCGACCATCATAGAAAATACGAATACCACTTATAATGGACACAGATAAAGATAGAGGCTATCAAAATCTACGATCTTACGGGTCAAATTGAATTCTGATTTAGGTACTTCGGTCTATTTCTGCTGCAGTCACCGAGATACCAAAAATACCCAATTCTGATCCGGTGAAGAGTATATCGAAGTATTACACAAATTTGATCATTTCTATTCGCTTCTCTTCTTCTTTTTTGTTTCTTTTTTTTTTTGATTTATCGTCAGATTTGTAGTCGGTTTTTTCAATTTCCAATTTTTATGAGGGCAAAAAATCAAATCGTAATGAAAATGAAACTAAACTTGTACAATCCATGTCTAGTTTACTTCCGAGATCAGTTTTTATAATTTTTTCTTTCGGTCATTTGGGGGAAAAAAAAAAGGGGGGTCAGTGGAGGGACAGGGGAAGGGGGTGAAGGCAAATAATGACAATAATAATAATGATGATGATGATGATTGTGATGATGATGATAATAATAATAATAATAATAATAATGATACGAAGAGGATGAAGAAAAAGGAGTAAGAGTAGAGGCGCTCGTTCGCCGAGGCTGACCTCAGAACTCACCTCAATTTGCGTACACGCCGCTGTCCGCCCTATCTAAAATTATGATCTCAGAGGTACGCGGGCGCGTCTTCTTCTTCTTCTTCTTCTTCTTCTTCTTCTTCATCTCCTTCTTCTTCTCCGTTCTTAGTCTTAGTCTTCCTCGGTATAATCGATTAATTAAACCAAATTACTTATTATAAACATAATTGGTTGGCATTTCCGACCCTTGAAAACCGCGAGTACACGTAGGTACTCGTACATACCTGTATCCCTACGGTATACTCTATCTCCCCTCAGATAAGACTCACCGTATTTAACCCCGAGCCGCAACCCTTTATAAAAGAAAAAAAATAAATACGAAAAAATTGAGGAAACATTTATTCAACCTATTTCTTCGGCCGCAATTGATCGTCGTACTACCTGATTCATTCTTTGTATGAAAGTATGACGATATAGGCGGAACGCACACGCGGATTCTAAGCCGAAGAACTTGAAAGTAAAAAAGGTGAGGAGACAACCCTCGGTCTTTACTCTTGGCGATGTTTTAGCCCCTCTTTTTCTTCATTTCTTTCTTTATCTTTTCTCCTTTTTACTGTGGTTTTCTTTTTTCTTTTTCCCTTTTTTTTTTCACCCCCCGCCCCCCCCCCCCCCCCCCCCCCCCCTTTCTACCCCCTTGGCTCAAGTCCCTCGGGCAATCTTTTCAATTTAAAGTCAAGTATTACACGGGTTAAATTACGTTATGGTATATAGGAGGGCGGCGCCTCCTATAAGCGACGCTCAAAGCAGACCTCGATCACGCCTCTTAACCTTTGACTTTTCTCCTTTCTCGGACCCCTCTTCTGATGCTGCTGCTGCTGTTGCTGCTGCTGTTGCTGCTGCTGCTGCTGCATGGACCACCACCATATACGTATATATATATATATATATTCTATATTCTATATATATATATATACTATATACTTACTCATATACTCAGAGCAGCAGCTACTACAACGCAAACAATAAAATAGACCGCGAGATACTACCTATACAGAGATTTTCTTGATCAATCCCCGAGGCCGAATTATTCAGGCGTGTGTGATACGCAACAGGTTTTAAAATGGGAAAAAAATTTGATCAACATTTTTTCCGCACCCTTATGCCTCTGGATCGGGGAAAATTGAGCTTGTTTTTTTCTTTTTTTTTTTTTTTTGGGGGGGGAACTTTAAGATTGTGAACCGATTTTTATCATTTAACTCGAAACAGATCGACATTTTTGAACATGTATTCGATCTAAACGATTTTCTCAAATTACATTCACAAATTTTGAGGAAATACTGATTTCGGAGCTATTGAATCAACCATGCGCAAGATTTTTCTGTTACTATTCATTGATGAGTTCATTTTGTAAAGCCAAAAATCTGATGATTCAAAATTCTCATCACGTTACCATCATCAAATTTTTCTGTTCAAAGTTTCAGCATAATTTTCAGATCTAACTCCAAGAGATTTGTTTTGCCATATTTTTTTATGAAATTTGAATATTGTAAACCGATTTTTGTCATTTGATTAAAAATAGATAGGAATTTTTTAATTCTCATTCGATTTTATTGATTTGATTGAACTGCATTCACAAATTTTTAAACCATGCTAATTCGGGAGTTATTGAATGAACGATGCACAAGATATCAGTACTATTCATTGATAGGTTGATTTTGTATAAAAGCCGAAAATCTGATGATTCAAAATTTTCCTCACGTACGTTACAAGCATCGAATTATTCTATTCAATATTTTGTTGATAATTTTATGATCTAATTCCAAGAGATTTAGCCAGCTTGTCAAAGATCAAATAATTTTCACGTCAATGTTGAAAAATGACTTCGATTTCATCATTTTTATTCCATACATTCCGCCTACTTTTCAAAGAACTTTGTCAGTGCTGTGTCATATCAGTGCTGATTCGTGTAAAGTTATGTCACAATGAATTTTCTCGAACGAGTAGCTCTTACAAAACGCTTTCATGAAAATTGACTCAGCACTGATACTTACTGACCATATTCACCTTTGAAATCATGAAACGAACAAATCGAATACCTTGCTCGAAGTTTTAAAGACTTTTTCCTCGGACTTTTCAAAAGCCAAAATGACAAATATCAATTTCTTTATCTTTCGCGATTTGGTGCATAGGCCTTCCGAATTTTGGGATCGCATTGAAACTCTGAATTTGTATGGAACTTCGTACTGCTTCTATCCTGGGTCCCCTCTCTTCATTACAGCACTCATATATACAGGGATACGATAATATTGCTGGGCAGTATAGTTGTTTTCCCCGTTAGCATAGTTTTCGCAAAATATTCGGGGTCCCAGACTGAAAGGGGATGAGATCTAGGGGTTGGAGTAGGGGGCTGCCCGGTAACCGTGCGGCGAAACTGGCGCTGACCGATGGTCAGCTTGGCCATCTGCCGGTCCACCTTCGCACTGACCACTCCCGCTCAACCCCCCATCGAGTTTTTCTCCCCTTTTCACCCCCTCAATCAATAACCGATTGAACACCACCACCACCACCCCCGACCCCGATTCTCTGCCTATAACTTTTCCTCGCTTTTAGAAACCCGAAAGCAAAACGAAGTCCACGAGTTTCCGAACCATCGCCATGTATAGACCGTGAAGAAACGAATTGAAAAGATGCTAATTGTGAAGGACGTGAATTTCGTTGGAAATATAATTTATTCTAAAATTTTGCTGTCAAAAACGTCGGTTATTGTCGTAGGAGAAAATTCTCGATGTCTATGACGGACGAATGACTAAAGGCCGTTAATTTATGGTATCGCAATCATCATTACCGCAGACTGATAAATGGATTGAGATTCCGGGAAATTGGCCACAGCGAAATGACACGGTATCCAATTCTGCCCCAATCCCAATCCTTAGAATTAGGTGAATTTGAATTCCTGCCATTCGACGAGGATAGAGTCTTCCATTCATTCCTTGAAGGTGTTAGTTGCTTTCGAAACTCGTATCAAAGCAGAATCAGGGTCTATGGGGGTTGGCCCTTGATCTCGGCGTGTTAAGCCGTGTATACAAGCCCAATCGAGATTTGGAAATATTTTTAGTGGGTGAAAATTAAGGCTGTAGGATCTATTAATATAATATATCTGAACGATGCGAGGGCTTCCGCTGTTATAGAAGGTATGAGGTTCGCCGTTGAAGAAATGGTTTTTTTAACGCGGTCGGCGTCACCTCGGCCAAACAGGCGGATGGAATATAATTTGAACCGTCTACCTGCTGCATAAGGCAGGTTGGCTCAACCATCAACGCGTCTTTTGCCTAAGGGATGCGAAGGCGAGATTTGAAACGGGGGAAAAGGGGGAAAATTTTAGAGTGGGAAATATTGGGAAGAAAAGAGAAGAGAAGAGAAGAGAAGAGAGAAAGACTGGCCGACGTTGGGTCGGAAACTATCAGCAAAATATTCCCCGAGATTTTAGTGAGATGCTAATGGTCCCTCAGACCCCATCGCATATTTCCCAAACCTCTAACCACCGAGGCACGCAGATCAGGAAGAACGTCCCTTAAGACGTCTTTCGGATCCTGACCCACGTCCGCGGAACGTGCCACTGCAAAATTAGAAATTTGCAGCAAGGTGCAGTTTTCGATTTTTCACGATCGCTTCAAGTTTTCAATAATTCATTTAGGGGTGCAAATTCACGCGAATCAAATGCTCGGAACTTGGTTCTTTCCACCGGGATTCAAACCTCCAGGATTTGGAAAACCTCGATAGGAAAGAGCTCGAGGATGTGCAGAGAAGGCATATATTTATATTGTAGGATCTGGGCCGCATTCCATATGCCTTTAAGGGCTGGACTTTTGGACCTGAGTTCCAATCCCCCAGAATGCCCCCCGCGCCCAGGAAGTGGCCGGTAATTTTAAACAGCCCTGCAATTAGCAAGCAAAAAGCCGAAAGATGATTTTCCAAAATAACGTGGCGAGGACAATGGAGGGCAATTTCCCGAGCACCAGCTGCCGGCACCTATCGTGATTTATCATCTGGGCTCGACTTTTCCCTTATACCTCCCCATCCCGAACACCCCCACTGCAACTACCAGGATGTTTTCGCAGTGTGGCGTAGGTAGATATCGAGGACCCAATGCCCCGAAAAACTATACCTACGAATACGAAATTTATCGAAGATATTTTATTCCATGGAAGAAGTTAGGAGCTTCGATTTTGTTGACGAGACAAAAGTACCTTTTTTTCAAAACGTTGTAACTCGGTGATAAGTCAACGGAAAGAGAAAACCAAGGATGAATTTCAAAGAGTAAACTTCAAGCTTGACACTCATAATGGACAAAAAATGTCACCCCTTTTTTTGGGCACCGTACAGAAGTTTGTAAGTTTTTTCACGTTTCCAAACATTTCGCAACTCTTTGATCAATCCTGTATAACTCGATAAAAAATTATTGCAAACAAATTTGAGAAACGGAGTCTTGAAGCTGTAACCTCAAGCTTCAAAATGGGTTTTTTGAACATTGTTTTCGCTAATTTTTGACCGAGTTATAACGTCCTGAAAAAATGGTACTTTTTTAGAGACACCGTTCTGAACTCGTTGGATAATTATTCTGACGAATTGCGTTATTCCAAGAAATCTTTTACAGGGTATAAAATTTTTCACGAACATCGTAGGCAACACACACGCGTGCGAACGACAGAATTCTACAGCACGTGTCACCCAGTGTGGTCTAAAGCTTTTGAGAATGGGTCATTCCGTTAATCTGAGAGTTCGAGAAAGATATAGAAAATTTCAGGGTGAATTACGTTTGAAAATTTAGTTCCATTCTGAGTGTTGAATCCGCCGGTAATATCCCTAAGGTAATAATTCACTCTACGGTATAACAAATGATTCTTTCTGCACGCGGTTCCCGGGTTCCCGTTTCAATCTCGCATATAGCTAAACGTCCGAAAGCCTTATGCTTTTCCATCTCCCCCGCCTAATTTCAAACGTCCGAACAGCAATCCGTCCGCGTCGAACTTTAGCGGCTGTCCACGTCCTGGTGCTCCTCCTCTTCGTCCTGCTGCTCCACACGCGCTAAACTCATAGGTACCTACATCCGTGCATAACAATAATAGCGCGGTGGCCATTGCTCAATATACACACACGGTATATACACGTTTACACATTCGTCTCTATGTACTCGTACTTATACTTATACACACACGTGCCCGCAGGCGGGGGCTGATGATTCAATTCGACAATGGTCCATTCAGCTGGACAATGCCTCTCTCGGTCAAGCGAAGGGGTGGCAAAGGGATGGAGGAGTTAAAGGGGGCCGAAAATAGGGGCGCCCGCTGTCCACTCCTCACCACCCTTCAAACTCTGCTCTATTTTCCTGACCATCGAGTTCTGGTCACTTTTATTACAATTTTTCATATCTTTTCTCCGAACTAAATTTTCAAAAAATTCTCGTTTCGCATATATGGGTGTAAAATTGGAAAAAACTCGAAACCCAGTTGAGAATACGTTCGTTTTTTTTATCAAATATCCATCCCCTAAGAGAATTACCCTTTTTTCATTGCAACCTCATCATTTTGTGGATCACGCGAATGACGTGTGTATATTTCCGAAAGATTCACTGCCCGGGTTTTTGGGGTGACTCTGGGTTCGGAGGTCACGTTATAAACGGCCATTGGAGTCTCTCTCTCGACCTGAAGTTCCAACAATATTTTCCGGCCAGTCCAGCGGCTGAATAGATCGATATAAGTATAATGAAGGTGGGGTGGGTATCTAGGTACGAAAAATTGTGTACAATAATAAACGTGAGCGAATATGCCGTTTTTCGAGCGAGGGCGGACTCCTACGCATCCGATATATGGGTATACGTACTACACACGTTAAAACGCAACACGACGCATATACGGGATGCCCGGTATTGGTCCAGCGCCATTGTGCTCGGTATAATGATATTGTGTACATTTTGAAAGGCATGGGGTCGCCCGGGGTCGACCCGGGGTCTTATGGGGTCAGCCCATGGGTCGAAGGTCCTGTTTTCAGCGTTATGTCACATAATTTATACGCCTCGTTACGCGGGCATCGAATGGTCTAATCCAAGCTCTGCGCAGGGATTGCGAAGAACATGAAAAGGACGAAATCTTCATGTTCTCCGCCGAGTCAAAGTAAAATAGGAAAAAATGTACAGACGGTGGAGTTCAGCTCCGCGTTCGAATCGTACGTTCAAGTCACATATGTGTGTGTCCTTTCAGGCGTGATGTAACGTTTACCTATATATAAATGAATATAATTCATGATTATCAAACGTTAGACGGATAGATATACTCCTTGACACTTTATACATATCTATGGGTCTATTAAATCAACCTTTTTATTGCATATATCGACCATGTAAGTAGCACGACATATGCATATCCAATAGATCATTTTAAATATTAATGAGGAAATCATAAGGCACCTATATATCTACGTAATGTGAATAGCATAATGAAATCGCTTCTCGCCACCAAGGACTGGGTTTATAAATTCCTTACCATCCATATATGTATATGCGAGTCGAGGTATAGTTTCACAACGCGATAGAAAATAAAAATTCATTAGGTTTTTTATCGGCGTATTTTAAATCGGATATATAACGAGAAAACGCGTATGAATTATATAATTAATATATAACAGCAGGGTGCAGGGTGAAAGTGAAGTGGCCAAGTAGGTATATGTCGTAAATGCAGATTGTTTTATTGGGGTAAATTAGCAAATGAATTTATAGCCGAATAAAAAGTGTTCGGTCAATTGGTTTGGAGAAGATCGATGAGTAGATTGTCTAATTCGTTTAATTAATCAATTGCTGTTAATTGTCGCCCGCACCACCGCAACGCCCGGCGAACACGCGGTGAATATATGGCCAGTTGCACAGGACTTATGCCGAGGGCAGCATTTGTTCCCATCAAGTTTAATAATTAACTTCGTTCTCTTACCGCGAGACGTATCAAACTATTAGACCAATTATTATTAATTAATCTGGAATTACTGAGACGCAAGTATAAGTAACGTGGAAACTGGAAACTGGAAACGCGAGCTGTTTATATCCAGCCCCGAGTAATACCTCACAACTCCATATCTTACGCAAAAAGTTTAACAAAATTAGAAAATTTTTATCCAAATATGAGATCAAACGAGTTTCAAAGAAAAAGGGGGCCAAATTTTGCACAGATTTTTATTAAGTCGAGTCTGAAATCTACCTGAGTAGAAAAAAAAAAAAGGAGAAGTTTCTATAAGAAACGAGTACCCAAAGTACCCGAAGGGTCAGGAGATTTTCTAATTTTACTTCACTTCCTTCTTTTTTTTTTTTTTATTTTCAAATTTACAACTTAACTGCAGTCACCCTTAAATATCTTGGGTCAAAATAATATTGGGAAAATTTTACCACCTTTTTCTTTACTTATTCAGAAAAAGGGACAGGGAACTTAGTTCAAGTATATCCGAAAACTTGAAGGAAACAAAAAAAAAAAAATGAAGAAAAAAATTTCACGGTTCTTCGCTCGCAAATGAAAACCCACCCTATTATTCTATTATATTGTCTCTGAACCGAAGAGCCGGGAAACTAGAAAAAAAAAAAAAAAAAAAAATGAAATAGAATAGTCCTTGGAGAAACTGAAACAGAAAGAAAATCTAAATTTTGATCCTTTCTTTTTTTTTTTTTTTCTTCTTTTCTTAAACACCCCTACGTTAAATGTTCGTAGAGACGTACTACATACGTATACGTGCATCAAATACTGCTCTATAATTCAGGAAGCTAGAAGTCGTATGTGTGAGTAGGTGCAGGGGGTGGATAATGTATGTACCCTTCGTGGGCGAAGGGGGCTAAAAGGGGGAAAAGGGATACGAGTAAAAGTGTGAGCGAGATGTTGAACTGGTGAGAAAGAGAGGGGCGATATACTGACCAACTCGGACTAGCGGACAGACCGAGTCGGGTAGAAAGCTCGCAGGATCGCATCAGTAGTCAACTCGCCCCCGACAGGATCGCATAAGGGAAAAAGTTGCCCCCTTACCCGCGAGACCCCTGCAGCTGCACCGAGCAGTGAGAACTCGCGAATTATACCGATTCGCGATATTATCGCCCCGCGCAAAATCAGTGAAGAAATTTAAGCCTGCACTGCAGGTATACGACCATCCCTTGCAACAACGGCAGCCCTTGACCTAGGCCAACTCATCGATTTCAGTAAAATTAAAAAAAAAAAAAAAAAAAAATTCTATCCCGATAATAGACGACGAATTTTGGGGTAAAATAATCATTTTTTTTTTGGTTTTTTTTTTTCTTTCAATAATGAACGAAGATTGTTTAAATGTTCGGAAAGTTTTCGGGCCAGGATTATCTGTGGATCATAAATAATTGCATGAAGTGTACTAAATTAATTGAATTTATTCTTTTCACTTCAACTTATGAGGACAGCTGAGTGTATGTAATATTGAAAATTTATATAAACCACATCAATGGTCGTGGGGATCTGTGAGTTTCGTGGAAAGAAGAAGATGCATGCAGATGCTAAGGCCACATTTCGTATACGTGAGTCTAGACTTGATGAATTCAGTACATCCACAAAAAAAAAAAAGGGAAACAAAAAATTGGAAAGAGGAAAAAAAGAGGAGGATAATTCCGTGGTGTTAAATTGCTACGAATTATTGCCCCAGCGTGAGGAATCTTAATTCCTGATGCTAGATGCGGGAGGGTTCATTATATCTACACCTACATCCACAATTTCGGGTAAAAATAAGATAGAGATAGATAGGGATCGAGAGAGTGATATTACCTGATCTTTATCGCCCTATCTGTCTGCAGGCATGCATTGAATTATTAATTGACTCAATTTAAATGACTCCTGCACGCGCCCGCCCGTACCGTCATTCGAAGAACACCCGTCGTTCGGCGTTATTTAGATAAAATAAATTTTGTAAAATAGTCGATTTCATTACTGGTCAAGAGATGATCGCTTTTTCGTCCCGCATTATTCGGTCTGCTAGCTGTTCTTTCGATATAATTATAACTCGATCGTTTTTATAGTAGCGTATAGCAGCAGGGTTTGTTTCAATCATTTCATTGCCTAGTTTTACACTTTTTATTTCTTTTTAAATTTATTTTTACAGCCCATATTCTTACCCCCGTTCAATACCATGGTTGATCCCAACAGTCACCCGGGGATCGTTGATTGCACGCGTACTTACGCACGTTTGATTTCGACCTCACTCCCCCTGCAGATTCACGTTCATTGGCTACTTTCTGGCCGATATTTTACTGTCGTGGAATCAGCCCCCCGTCTAGTCGCCATTTTTTCACTATTTTATGAATTCGTGATCGCAAGGGTTGAAACTAATATTATAAAAACAATTGTACACCCTCTTACAGATATTTAACCGATAAATTAATCAGACTACGGTATCGTAAACTAAGTGAGTCGATTAGATATACATTTTTTAATTTTTATTTTATTATTCAATTAAAAATTTGAACAATTTTTTCAATCATTTTTATAATCAATAATTTTACCGCGTTATTTGGACGAAGAAATATTCCACGAATTACATTTGCTGGTACCCCCCTTGCATCGGGTTCAAAATTTACTTGGACAAATATTTTTCGGCCTAAATTTAAAGGCCAAACCCTCGATCTGCTTCTGATTAGACGAATGCATTTTCTGACGGGTAGTTTTTCTTTTTTTTTTTTTTTTTTTTTTTTTTTTTTTTTTTTTTTTTTTATTGAAGGGGCCATTTCGATATCCGTTTTAAAATCCATTGAAAAACTCACCCTCTATAAAAACTTCAACGTTATTCCCCTCCCTTACGTACCTCCCATCCCTTACAGCGTTGGTAAAGCTATATACGTTTGATTATCTTTGGTATTTCGTAACGCAGAAATTACGTTCGATTATAAATCGAGTTTATAAATTTTGCAACGTTTCCTGATCCCCGGTCAAATTTTTACTGGGCTAAAAAAATTTGGCTTCTGTATAAGGTCGAGGAGCCAATTAGATCTTCGGATTCGAAGATATATATATGCGCATTGCACGGATCCGGCTTTGAAGAGAAAATGGTATTAATGACAATTTAGGTTTCCACGAATCACGGGGTTAAGTAGTAAAATTTCTTCTTTTTACATCCCGTATAATTTAATGCACCAAGTGGTGCGTTTCACGGTTAGTCTCTCTATCGACGAGGCAACGAGACAAGACTACTGAAAGCTGAACGAATCCAATTATCCGAAACAGGAGTCATGACGAACCTACCATGGATTCGAAAATTAAAAAAATTTTTAAATTTAAAAACTAAACAGTCAGACCGTAGAGAATACTGGACACGATCATCCAACGCTGCGCCTTATCCATCGTCATTTCACATCCTGGCTTTAAGATTTTTCAAAAATCATTGATAAGACTTTTGCTGATTAAATGGCTTCGATTTCCTGTTTTTATCACCGATCAACGTATCTTTGACCAAATTTCAAAACTGGCAATATTTATTCCGCTCGTTTTTCAATCGTCTGGAGGAAAATCGAAGAATTTGATAAAATTTTATTCCCTGAACGATTAGATACCCAAAAATGTGAAATCGAAGCTGATGCGAATCATCGCGTCGACTGGCTTAATTCGACTTCCTTCCAACCATGAGAACCGGGATTCTGAGTTTCGGTTGAAAACTGCTTTAGGGGTAAACCGATGCTCCGAAAAGAACAATCCCAAAGTGTTAACCCTCATCAGCTTGCCCACCTGCTTTCAATGCATCCCCAAAGTTCTTATTACTTCCTTCTTAATTCCTCATCGATATAAAATATCGATAATGCGGAACACTTGAAGTGTTTCGTGTCCTCTCAGAACGCGGACGAACACGATGGCAAAATGGGATTACACCATCCGCATAGAGTGTGTCATTCGTTATGAATATAACCCCCAGCTCTCTCACAGCAGCTGTACGTAATTCGCAACTATCGATGAAAATCGATAAACTTATATGTATGTACAACGTGCATATAAGGCATTCCACGCCAACTCGGCTGAAGACTGTCCCTGACCGTCTCGGATCTGATACACGTCTCGTTCCACGTCATTGTTCCAATTCGAAGAGACATACGGTTAAATTTTTGCTCAAATTTTCTTGCACGATGCCCGAGTTCTTAGACCCAAAAGAAAAAAGGAACCTCCCGTTTTCATTTTCTTGATTAAAATCATGAGAAATATGAAAATTTGTTGCAAATTTTGGACACCGTATGCAGCACCTGTTTCTTGGTAAAGTACTGTACTGTTACAGTGCCATCGCCCATGCTATGCGACCTGGGTGTAATCTTGGGGGGGCGTCTTATCAGATCCGTATCAGAGAATCTGCCCGCGTTCCCGGTCACGATCTGGCTGGTCAAGACCGCCCGGGATCGCCTGGGATCGCTGGGGACCGCGCCTTAATTAAACGTTATGAGTTGGCCCCCTCGTTAGCTGGGGACCGAAGCTCGAAGGCGCCTGTATATACGTGTATAAGTATAATATATACCTAGAGGTAGGTATAAGGTACAGGGTACAAGGTATAAGGTATAACCTGGCGCCATGTATACCTAAGACACACGTACGTGTCTTAAGACGTGTAGTTAGCAAGAGCGACGACATATATTCCTGTACTTACTATATTAGGTATAAGAGACAATAGATAATAGAGAATCCAGCGATGATTAGAATCGAAGTAGTTATACAAACTTCGAAGAGGGGTCGCCCGCGCCAAGAGTACGACGATAACCACTAGGTACTTGCCGGATTCAATTTTCTTCATTTTTATCATGAAATTGGCCTGCCCTGAGTCATCGAAGCTTCTGTAAATCGAGGGATGGGGGTTGCGGTCATAATTTCAAAGAGAAGGTAAAAAATTTGAAAAATATCAGGAATTATCGAATCATCATCTTCTTTC